>OW121849.1:10268386-12668386 GCA_933228895.1 Platycnemis pennipes
TGTGGTGCAGGATCCCTAATACTTGGTATTTACGAGTCTAAAAAAATTTTCTATCTAGGGTTTTTGAGTATATATGTTGGACACACCGATAATTGACGAATTCAAAACCATCTTAGGTAGGTACTTATCGCTGTAATTACTCCACTGGTCGATAAGAAAATGTTGCACTGAAAGCAAGTGTATCATTTGAAAAGGAGCAGGCACAGCATCACATTCAATTCTCTCTAATATAACGTGCATTGACCCGATTCTTGTTCTGCAAAATGAGTTCTGTTACTGAAGGTATGAGTTATTGAAATATGTATTAATATACAGCAAATATAATTTGCAGAATTATTTTTTTTGCATAATTTCTTGTTCAAAAATAAAGAAAATTTTTATTGAAAATTCACGTTCAAATTTATAAAAGTATATATATTTTGTGATATCCCGTTAAAAAATATATTGTACACCCGTCCACAATAAAAAGTTACCACCCCGGAGGCCGAATTTTTGTAAGTCCCGAGTTGACGGAGATTTGACAACACTGTCCCTTGGCGCAGAGTTTAAATGCCCAGAGCTCTCGCCATTTATTGGGGGTACCCTTCCCTCGAGAACAATTCCCTTTTCACCATTTCTCAAGTGAACAGCCAGGGCAGACCGCCTTGACCCACGACCACGATATTTGCTAGAAGACAGTCGCATGAGACACATAGGTACCCGTGGCCACAGAACGGGAAAAGGGGTACGAGATGAGTTCCAATCACTTTTCACCACATTTCTAGTAGAAACATAGGTAATAGAAAATGACACTCACTTTATAACCTCTTTCGAACATACCTAACATTTATTCCAAGACCACTTTGGAGTCCTATGACAACTGGACGATTTTCCGAGGGTAATGATTTACGTGCTAAATGGTCGTTGTGCTTCCACGGGTATTATAAGACCGTAAAATATGCAAAGTTCTGGTTGAAATTTTGTCCTATAAACTTAACACTTCAAAACGCCTACATTGATTGACCACTAAGTCACCAATTCACTCAGATTCATCCAACATTCATGTCGCAAAACGTAGGTGTGAAGAAAGTCTTAGGTTTATTATTCCCTAGTTTTTTTCAATTGGTCACTGCTTCAAGTGCTCATGTATTACGTATAAATGAAATTAGATCAGCTACTCATATGATCTTCAGTATTTTTGTAACGTTTGAACTCCTGGAACTTTATTCAAAAGCCATTATTTCTGATAATCAATAGCTATCGGCTTACGTGGGCCGAGCTTCTTACAAAGGAGAAGTCTCTAAGTTTTTCCAGCCGCATTACATAATTCTCTCTAAAAGAGAGTTGCATAAAACGACATAATCAGATAAGCCTTTGAGCACTTAGCTGATACCCTACTCTTGGAAATAATTCCGATATGTTCAGAAGTCGGTCGGTATATTTTTTCATCCTCAGAAACATTCCCGACACGTTTTATGATACCCACAACCCCGAACAGTAAGCAGGTGGTGAAAATAGAATCAAGCCAGATCACAACAGAAAAAACTCATTCGGGAAATGAACCACCGATCTACAAATGTGCTGTTATGTGCTATCGTGGCACTATACTCATATGATGCTTAAACATAGGCTTCATGGAACGAAGATGGAAATATACTCTGAGCTTTTAAGATGTGAGTATGGAGAAGGATGGAGAAATTAAAGTGGGCCAAAAGGAGAACATATGATGAAGTATTAGAAATGGTAGGAGAGGAAATAATTTTGATGGATGAATAGAGAAGATAAAAAGGGCGAGGGTGAATTGAAATATGTGATTGAGTGAAGAATATTGGTTAAACGGGGTAGAGTGAGGCGAAGAATGGGTAGCTTGGATAAAATGGTGGGAGGTATGAGGGGCTGAAGAGGGACATTGTGTGAAACCAAAACTAATGATTCTGATCACTGTAATCACATCACTTGTTTAATTCTCTTGGAAAATATGAATTGATTCTCACCTAGAAATTCATTGCTCTCTTTTCCATGCATCGATTGATGATTCTAAGCACCAACGTAGCAGTATGAGAGATTCAGTAGTCTAAATACTAAATTAAAAATTTTTATCTCTATGTGATCTCGATGAGAGTAACATGAATAAGAGCATTAAGCCTTTGAAAATGATAAAAACACTTTATACAATTCCATAATGGTATTTACTATCAGATCGATTTCGATACTTACCATGTCATTTAAAAGGTGCAAGGTGTTGTATTTTGAAAATGACACTGTAAACTTCGGAATCAATGGGAAATTAAATACCATTGTGGAATTGTATAAAGTGTTTTAACCATGTTCAATTGTCGCAACTTCCACTAAGTGATGCCGAACTCCATTCACAAAATACTAAGCTTTTGTCTGCCATGTGCCAACAGGTGGATCTTGACAGTTAAAGGCAGCCTCGCATAACTACTGGCATTTGAATTTCCAAAAAAACAACACCTAAAATTAGGACCAATTCTTAAATATAAACTGACACCTCTAAAAATTAATACAGATAACATATTATAAAGCAAGAATAATCCACCATGAATTAGAATATGAGAGGAAGAAGATCCAGATTCACTTGGAAAGTAAATTTAGTAGGCAGAGGGGTTGGAGCGAAAGAGAAGAGGCAGCACAGAGAAGGGTGGAGATGCAGAGCCTCCTTCCCCTCAGCCTCACTAGTAATAGGACCGTTGGTAATTAAACCACACAACTTAATCTATACTTAGGGACATGACATTTTCGCGAAACGTTTTTTGCGACAGGATTCACGAAATAAGCGACTTTTTGGGTTTAATCGCGAAATAACCGTGTCTTCTTTGAAACGCGATTTTTTTAACGAAATTTGAGATATTTTGCAAATGCCGAATTTTTGTAGCATGAAATATTTTCTTTAGTGATGACCGGATCGGATCTTTCATTTTTCTCGGTTCCGGATTCGGATCCAAAGACAGTAAAATCAGATCCGGATCGCAGATTTTAAATTTTCGCGGTTTAGCGATCGAAGTGCCCCGTGAATGGAATGTAGGTGCGGTAGATATTGACAAGAAGAGGATGTGTAACTTAGGTCACGTAATTAGATGAAAACGTTCCCGTGCAACTAGAAGCAAAATAAGGATATATGACTTTTTTCCCCCATTACCCCGCGGGGTAAATGCGAAAAAAGGGGGGACCGGGGTCCCGGTATCGCGGGAAAAAAATACGTAGGATGTCATGCGGGTAGCCTACATTCGCCGGGATCAGGCGAATGTAGGCTACAAGAGCCATGAACGAGAGCTAGTGTACTATGCGAAGTTCGATCCCAATCGCAGTTTAATTTTTTCTTTCAGTCACTGCATCGAAAATGTTATCATTATCAATTTCAAACCATTTCATCTGAATACACACTTTATTAGACTTTGTTGTTTAAATTAGATTTACAAATGAACCACTCATAAATTAAGGATGGTCGGGTCGGATCCAAAGAACCACGGGTCTTTCATTTCATTCGCTACTGAAATCATATCCAGAGACAGTAAAAATTCAGATCCGGATCGGAGATTTTAACATCTCGCCGCCTCGTGATCGATGCGCCCCGCGAATGGAATGCACGTATGGTAGATACCAACAAGGAGAGTTAAGTAACTCGGGTCACGAAATGAGAAGAAGATTTTTTCCGTGCCACAAACGAGGAAAACAAAATAAAAATTACTCGTATTGACCTTTTTCTCCATAGGCTCGGATGTGCGAGAAAAAAATTAAGCCGAATGTCATGCGGGTCGCCTACATTCGCCATATTCCCGTGAAACTATGAGAGCGTAGTTGTTAAAAATGAGGGCTAGTGTACTGCCAGTCGCGAGTTCAGACCTTAACACTACCTAAGAATACAGCCGTGCTGTATTCCTAAGGTAATGCTAGTAGGCAGTTAAAAAAAGTAGATTATTAGAAATTTCATGCCAAATTATAAGTAAATAATTAAATTTGGCGAAAGAAAGTGATTGGAAAAAATTTATATTACAGAATTAAATCGTGGAATCATTACGTTAACTTTACAGTGTATTTTTGAGTGATGCATTTGTAAATCTAGTTGAAGCGATAGAAGTACAAAAAAGTCAGTATCCACACACAAAGGTTGGAAATGAAGGATGATAAAGTTTTTTATTCAATGGTTGAAAGAAAAATTTTAAACCGCGTAAGAATCGAACTTCATTACCTGCAGTCCACTACTCCACTCTGTTATTGTTATTACCATTATCTCATTAATTTGCCTTTAACTTAATTTTGCCTACTGTGTTTTTTATGTTGCGTAGGGTAGCCATAACTTCTGTATTGGATCTCAAATGTATGTAATTAACTGTTTGTTCACATTGGTGTGGAGTATTTATTAATAATATTTTTAAAAAACCCTTCCTTTAAGACTCCTTTTTCCCAACATTAAACACAGCTTTCACCTTCTTAAAACGATTTTATTTACCGCATTTGTCATTTTAAACACTGCTTTTGATGATTTTTATTTACCATTTTTCAGTGTCCCTATCTATACTAAATTAAATGACATGATATTAAATGGAGTGAGCAATCAACGAGAACCAGTTGATAGGTAAGTGCCCAATAGACATATCCTAAGGACTGGATGATTCCAATGATAGACCTTCAACAAATCAATTTTATAACTTTCTAAAAGCATTTTAATCAAAATACACTTCTAACACCACATTCAATGCATTCCATACCAATGTTAGCACTTTTCTAAACACTGATTCTGAGTCACACAGTCACATACTACAACACACCTCCATAGAGACGACAGAGTAAGAAGGCAACATCAACAATCGCACATCATCAAAATCTTAACACCTTTCGGGCTCAATTTTGTTCACTATATACATATCGCTATGATGACATGATTACTAATCAAAACAGCCAGTGACACACAGCTCCAGCTTTGAACACCTCAATGCATATGAAAAGGCTCAAAGTTGATTAAAAAGAGCATGTCACATTAAAAAAAAATTGCTAATCATAGCTGTAATTTCTAGTCCATTCATTCCTATGCTTCTTAGTGTTCGATTTTGCTCTGTACACCTTGGGGGAGATGCAGAGCCAGGTGCTTGGGGGGTCGAGGTGAGACCTTGGCACAACTGGATTCCTGCCACGTTGCTGGCTGTCCAGCTCAGTGCCTGGCTCTTCCTGGCATGGCACATGCCAATTCCCATCCACCTTCTGCACTGTGGGCGAGTATTCCAAGGGAGGCTGAAAGCGGAAAGCATTTACTCCGAGTTAATATAACCATGGCATTTAGGCACCAGTTCTGTGCATGATTCAAGAATCTTCTGAAAATTCTGCTTTCAATGCAAATTATGTATACATTTCAAGACAAACTATAATACTCTCAACATCAATTAATAAAAAAAATCTAAAAAACCTATGAAAACAAAAATGACCTATGCAAAGGGGTAAGGGCTATTACAGGGTTGATTGATTAAAACCAATTTTATTAATACCAATTGATTAAAATCCCGATTTAAATCCTGATTTAATTAACCTCATTGTCACAGAAATAATCAAGTGATTTAAATTCAAATCTGAACTACAAAGTCTATTTTGAGAGCCGAAAATAAGGAAGCAATGAATGCTTTGTTTTGAAACATTTATTTCATCGCAAAGAAATACAGTATGCATGTATCATTAGTGTCTCTTGAAGAAAAAAGCAAACATTTAAAAAAACTTACACCATCACAATTTATGTTTAGAAAAAAATGGTTCTCACTAGGAGCACAGAAAACATTTTGGGTTAATAGAAATATCAGTTCACATCAATGGTCATATTATTTAATGGCAATAGATAATAAGTGCACACAACAACCACCAGGGATAATTTGTCAAAATTAACCCCTCAACGCTGTCCTGTGTACCCAGTACGCTTCCACAACTGCCAAATATAATAATTTGTCTTGGTCTAAAATGCACATTTAGTCCAATTTTTTTACTGTATATTGCATAGATATGTTTTTTTATCACTAGGGATTAGGGATGTGCGAGTAGCACTTTTTGACCTCGAGTCGAGTTGATAAGTACTCGCGAGTATCGAGTCGAGTCGAGTTTGTACATTATTGTACATGAGTGAAGAGACCCAGTTCTTACTTAAGTCATCGCAATTAAAGTTATCCAGCAATCTGACTATCAAATGGCAGGTCTACCTACCTAATGTATAGTTATAAACAGTCAAATTAATATGGCACGTAGCACAGGCCAAAAGACATAATGGAAATTTCCCGGTAGCTCTCGAAATAAGAAAATTACCTTCATTCCTAGGATTACTCAAAAATGTGTAAATTAGCATGCAGTACGGTACCTAGAGTGTACCTAGAGCCTTATTTGTGCAGTAAATATTTGATAAGCTCGTGCCTCAAATTTATGATTGGCCGTTAATTACATAGTCAGTTTTTTAACATAACTTTTCTTCCTCTTCCAATTAATGGCACCATCTCTTCAAAATCGGTGATTTCTGCCTAAACATGATAGAACTTAGAATCATAAAAATGATCTGTGTCAATCACCCCCATTTGCACGATGCATGACCACCCAATATCAGCACGGGTTATTTCCAATATCCATTAATGCAAGTTAATAATGTTTGAACAATGAATTTTCATTCACGGATGAATGTGAGCAGGTACATGAATTTTGTATAGAGTCTTTCGATTTCTAAGGAAATATATTTGAACAAAAATTTATTATAGATATTTATAATTATCTATCTTAAGATATGACTAGGAACTTGAAATTAATGATGTAATTAATAATCCTAAATAGGAAATAAAAAAATGGAATAGTAAAACTTATAAGTTTTATACGATACCTATATCATCCGTAATGCCCTTATAATAGGATGCCTACCATCCGTTACAAAATTTCCTTCACCCGTGAGTTTGAAGACCAATATCTCCAAGATGGCTAAAGCGATTCTAAAATAAAGAATATCAAATTAAAGCTTGTTTATTTCTACGTTTACTGGTAGTATTAAAATATTTTTACAATTTTTTTTATTGAAGTACATGTTTAAGAACGGATTTTAAGCAAAATTTTTTTTTTTGATACTGGATGGATCCATCGAATTCGGGCATCGTAAGAACAACACAGATCGAGATATCAAACTTCCTTCTCACATATTGTAGCTAAGGGCTTTGTTAATAGTTATACGAAGTTTCATACTATTACGTTCATCAATATTTTTGTTATTGATGAATTTGTCAGACTGCATTATTTTCCGTCCCGCACGCTTTCCGTTCCGGAAATCACCGTATGGACCTTTCTCTTGCTCTCGAGTAATTAATATGAATCCACTTATGAAATCTCAGTAGAATTCGTTGGTTATTTGATATTGATATGTATTTATTTTCAGCTATCAAAGCACGCTCAAATGTCCAGAGCATGCCTGGAAAGGTAGCGCTCGCGTGGAATCATCTGCTGCAAGCAGATCGCCTATCGCTGTGAATGAGTCATGAGGACTCGACAATAGCGGAAAAAAGTATTGCCTTTAAGAATGCAAGTCAGTATCATTTTAAAAACTGACGGTATCTTTGGAAGCATACCGTCATTATGCCTCCTCGCGTAAAGATTTCGGAGACGGAGTTGAAGATAATTTAAAATGCAATTTGTTTCTTTCGTCGAGAAGCCGAGAAATGTGGGGACAAAAGCTATCTCTCTTATCGCTGATTTTATTTTGGTGAATACTGCAACTTATAAACTTTTATTCAAGCATAGGCAAGGATATTTTTCCTGTGATAACTTGAGAAATTTTCTCGTGTGGTGTTTGGTGCGCGTGGTATCTACGGTAGCTTACAACTTGACAACCTCGAGCAGCTTGTCTCTCCAGGCCAAAAGTCCTGTCGCGTGGAGCTCGCTTTCCGAAATAAATATATACACGTTGAAAGCATATCTAATTCTCCCAATTTGTTAAGTCATTTTACAAGTTCTTAGTTTTCAAACACGAAGAATACCATCAAAACGAACTAAATTTCCGACTTCCGCATGCTGAGATAGCGAATTTTTAAATATTATTCGTTACGTAATTAGTAACTGAGTAATCTATTTTAAACTTTGTTTAGTCTAAGATAAATATATGTTCCATACTTATGCGAAGAAAAGAGAAGTGGCTTTTCATGTGTATCTTCAAGTGGGCGTCAAACTTGCTTCCCGGAACTTAAATAATATGCGGCGTTTTTATCTGTCTCAGTCGAAAAATTAATTAATATAACCAACTAAAAATATATTTTTGACATTATTAAACGTATAAATAAACAAGATTTAGTTCGATATACTTTATTTTAAAATTGAACTACTCATTTCTGTAATCTAAGCCTTCAAACTCAGGGGATGGTATTTTACTACGGACATTAGGTGCTTTGCACTCGAATATCGTCCCCCACCCCAGACTTTTTCCGCGAATATTTCGGCCAAAAAGGGGGGGGGGGGGGGGGGGGGGGGGGGGGGGGGGGGGTTGGTACATTCTGAGGAATACGGTACATATGCGGTTTCATGGACTGTGTAACCACCGATTCATCCATTCGTTCACGCAAACGTACATAAATCCATTCACGTAAACGTACATGAAACCATTCACGCAAATTTAAATGAACGTACGTAAGTACATGTTCGTACGTGTTATCTACCGTGTAACCTCGATTTTGATGATAGCGCTTCCTGTCGGCAGATTTCTGAACCTATTGGCCTTGGCGGCTCCGTCGACAAAAACTACTCGACTCGACTTTCGTAAAAATACTCGAGTGCTCGAGTCGAGTACCAACGACTCGACTCGAATTTTCGAGTACTCGCATATCCCTACTAGGGATGGGTCAGTTCGGTGCTTCGGTTCTCAGTTCCACTGGTTCTTGAGCTTAGAACTTGAACTATCACTAGGAAAAATTAGGGATGGTCGGATCTAATCCAAAGACCCACGGATCTTGCATTTCATTCGCTACTGTAATCATATCGGAAAACAGCATAAATTTGGATCTGGATCTGAGATTTTTAAATTTTGCGGCCTAGTGATCGATGTGCTCTGCGAATGGCTTGTAGGTACGGTAGATACTGACAAGGAGAGGATTTGTAACTTGTGTCACGAAATGAGATGAAAATTTTTCCCGTGCTACTAGAGCAAAATAAAGATATTCCTTTTTTCTCCGCAGAATGCCCGGATGTGAGGGAAAAGAAAACAAAGCAGAATGCCTTGCGGGTCGCCTACATTCGCCGGACTTGCATGAACCAATGATAGCTGTTAATAGTAGTTAAAAATGAGAGCTAATGTGCTGTCGGTCACACATTCGATCTTTAACACTGCCTAGTAATACCGTCCATGCTGTACTCCTAGGGTAAGGCAAGCAGGCAGTTAAAAAAATTGATTATCAGAAATTTCATGTCAATATATGTCAACAAATTAAACAAAAATAATAAATTATGGCATAAGTGAAAGTGACTGGAGAGATATTTTATTGCAGAATTAAAACTTTGGAAACAATACGTTAACTTCACAATGTATTTTAAAAAATGCATTTGTAAATATAGCTTAAGCAATAAAAGTGCAAAAAAAGTCTGTATCCACATACCTACAAGGATTAAAGATGATTAAATTTATGATTCAATGGCTGAAAGAAAAATTTTTAACAGCAATAAGAGTCGAATTTCATTATCTGCAGTACAATACCCCACTCTGCTATTGTCAGCTTACCCAAGTTCGGAGAATGCAGGTTCCCCGCATGCCATTCTACCTTTTATCTTGCGAATAATGGAGAAAAAAGCCAAGACACATATTTCTTTATTTTCCTTCTAGTAGCATGAAAAAAAGGCTCAACTCATTTCATGATCCGAGTTACACAATGCCTCTCCTTATGAGTATAAAACTCACAAATATCATTTTAAAGGTTATTATTAATAAGACATTGTAAAATTACTAGCTTAGCAGCTTGAAATATTCTATAATAATTTTATCATTTTAAAAATGGAATCATCAGATATTCCATAAATTGAATCTCATGACCACATTAAAAAGTTTTTGCTTCTGAAAAAGAATTAGAAAGCATTCTAGGATTTGATTTACAACAGTAACCCAGGTTAATGTAAACCCATTGTGCACTGAACTAATTTTAGGTTTTTTAGGAAAATCTTTTCCACGCAGATGATAGGAAGTAGATTTTTTCTTCTATAAAATTACTTAATTTTGGAAAAACTATTGTTGCTGTATTTGGTATAGATTAAAAATGTAGGACTAGAAAAGAAATGAAAATCAAAATCCATTTTCTGAAACTAAGGATCCAAAACCAAGACAAGAATATGAAACCAAGGCAAGGATCCGAAAAAAAACCTTAACTTGTCCATCACTAATCGATAGGGACATGACATTTTCGCGAAATGTTTTTTGCGACAGGATTCACGAAATACGCGACTTTAGGGTTTAATTACGAAATTAACCGTGTCTTCTTTGAAACACAATTTTTTTAAACGAAATTTGAGATATTTTGCAAATGCTGAATTTTTGTTGCATGAAATATTTTCTTTAGTGATGGCCGGATCGGATCTTTCATTTTTCTCGGTTCCGGATTCGGATCCAAAGACACGGAGTAAAATCGGATACGGATCGTAGATTTTAAATTGTCGCGGCTTAGCGATCGAAGTGCCCCGGGAATGGAATGTCGGTGCGGTAGATATTGACAAGAAGAGGATGTGTAACTAAGGTCACGTAATTAGATGAAAACGTTCCCGTGCAACTAGAAGCAAAATAAAGAAATATGACTAGTTTACCCCGGACATTAACCCGGTATCGCGGGGAAAATAAAAATACGTAAGGTGTCATGCGGGTAGCCTACATTCGCCGGGATCAGCCGTACAACGAGGGCTAGTGTACTGTGCGAAGTTCGATCCCAATCGCAGTTTAATTTTTTTTTCAGTCACTGCATCGAAAATGTTATTATATTCAATTTCAAACCAATACATCTGAATACTCACTTTATTATAATTTTGTTGTTTAAATTAGACTTACAAATGTACCATTAATAAATTAAGGATGGTCGGGTCGGATCCACGGGTCTTTCATTTCATTCGCTACTGAAATCATATCCGAAGACAGTAATAATTCAGATCCGGATCGGAGATTTTAACATCTCGCCGCCTCGTGATCGATGCACCCCGTGAATGGAATGTACGTATGGTAGATACCAACAAGGAGAGATTAAGTAACTCGGGTCATGAAATGAGAAGAAGATTTTTTCCGTGCCACAAATGAGGAAAACAAAATAAAAAATACTCGTCTCGACCTTTTTCTCCATAGGCCCGGATGTGCGAGAAAAAAATTAAGCCGAATGTCATGCGGGTCGCCTACATTTGCCATATTCCCGTGAAACTATGAGAGCGTAGTTGTTAAAAATGAGGGCTAGTGTACTGCCAGTCGCGAGTTCAGACCTTAACACTACCTAAGAATACAGCCGTGCTGTATTCCTAAGGTAATGCTAGTAGGCAGTTAAAAAAAGTAGATTATTAGAAATTTAATGCCAAATTATAAGTAAATAATTAAATTTGGCGAAAGAAAGTGATTGGAAAAAATTTATATTACAGAATTAAATCGTGGAATCATTACATTAACTTTACAGTATATTTTTGACTGACGCATTTGTAAATCTAGTTGAAGCGATAGAAGTACAAAAAAGTCAGTATCCACACACAAAGTTTGGAAATGAAGGATGATAAAGTTTTTTATTCAATGGTTGAAAGAAAAATTTTAAACAGCGTAAGAATCGAACTTCATTACCTACAGTCCACTACTCCACTCTGTTATTGTTATTACCATTATCTCATTAATTTGCCTTTAACTTAATTTTGCCTACTGTGTTTTTTATGTTGCGTAGGGTAACCATAACTTTTGTATTGGATCTGAAATGTATGTACTAATAACTGTTTGTTCACGTTGGTATGAAGTCTTTATTAATAATATTTTTAAAAAACCCTCCCTTTAAGACTCATTTTTCCCAACATCAAACACAGCTTTCACCTTTTTAAAACAATTTTATTTACCGTATCTGTCATTTTTAAACATCGCTTTTGATGATTTTTATTTACCATTTTTCGGTGTCCCTACTAATCGATACCTCCATGAAACATGAGAGTTTCTCCTCAAAAAGGAGAAACATATTAAGCAGAGCAGGAAATATTTGTGACCAGAAATGAAATCGCCTTGATCCAGAGAGTCTAAAAATGTTGGTTTTATTTAACAAAAACCTGAAATAGGCTCAAGGGTTTGTGTCGTGACCTTTTATTTTCATTTCTTAATGTTTAAATTTTGAATTAAATTTAGTTTTGTGTTTTTAATACTCATAACTAATTATTTATCATATTAAAATTAAACTTATGACATGACAGTCATATTATTTTGAATCTGTTATGACATTTTTTATCTGATACTAAACATGTCACGCTTACGTAAAAAATATAAAACTCTGTTATCAAACGGTTTTTATTTTAATTATGTCCTCACTGTGCAATATCAGAAGCTTTTTCCCAAAGTAAATAGTACATGTCGCAAGTAAATAGTCGCATGACGTCACGGCACGGTATCCGTGCGGACGTTGATCATTTGGAAAGTGGAGGTGAGGACTGAACACTTGGCGATAAATTTTGTATCAATCTCATTTGCTTGATTCAATAAACGAATGTAATTCGATTTTTATTCAAGTAGTATGTATCGTAACGAGCAAATCGCCCATGAATCGTATAATATCTGTATATTGCACTGTTTCTATTCACTCCAAGAATCTCTAATATAACAAAGCAATCGCTTGTTTTTCTCCATAAGGATGCACCCATAAAGGAGTCAACAAATTATCAGATTGTGCTTTTTCAAGACCCTTTTCAGTGATCGTTTCGATCAAGAAGTGGCTAAAATCCTCCAAGAAATATATTAGCTTCGTTTTCTTATAAAATAAATGTCTTTTTCGGTAGCAATATGGAGCCTATACCGTGCAGTGACGTCAGAAAGCGTTTCAGGTCACATGACATTTGTCAATTTTCGGGAACATTTCAATGGCATTTAAAGGCCTGTACACATGGTGAGAATTCTGGTACCAGGCATTGCTTACGACACTGCCGACGAGAGATGTCGCCGTCTGTACGCTCATATCGCAAGCCATCTGGTGGCATGCAATGTAATCGCAAGAGAGTTGCAAGAGATAGAGCGTGTGCTATTTTTCCTGCCATATCGGTGCAAGCATTGCTGGTTTCAGTGGAAAACGAAGAAGTTGAAGACTTACAAGACAAAGTACGAGTGAATTTCCAAGATCTTACGAAAATACATTGAGATTAACAGCGAGTATACGTTTAAATATACTAAGTAAAATGCTTGTTATTCAAATAACTGTGTGGATTCGGTAGTTTTTGTTGTATTTAATTACGTTTAAAAATTTTGGAAATCAACAGTGGAAAACATGCCGGCACATTTTTCGTATTGCGAGATATCGTGCCTCAATAATTTCATATGACTTCTTACTAAAATATTATCAAATTATCACCACTGTTATTCCTATTCTTTGTAAATGATCTACCGGAATATATATTGCACTCCTATTTAGGAGTGTAAATAAAATACAGGATTGCATACTCCTTCAGAAGGATATTGATAATGTGTTTCAATGGGGAAAAAAAACCACTTAATATTAAACGCTAGTAAATGTTGTAAGGTTACATACACAAGAAAGAAAAGACCCAATGATCATTGCTATACTATGGGTGGCGCTATGTTAAAGAAAGAAAGTAAGTGTAAAGATTTAGGGGTTATTTTTGATGAAAAACTTACCTTTATACCACATATACAAAACGTAGTGGCATCAGTATATAGAACATTGGGATTCATAATAAGAAGCACATCAGCTTTTCAAAATAGTAAAGCAATGATAATTTTATATAATACTTTAATTAGATCTAAAATTGAATATGGAGCTATTGTGTGGTCGCCTTATGCAATGAAATATATAGACTTGCTGGAAAGGATGCAGAAACAATTCCTTAGAATCCTTTTTTAAAGAGAATATAATGCATATCCAATGCACAAAAAATATATATCATACAAAAACCTGCTAAATATCTATGGGCTAGTATCGCTACATGTAAGAAGGAAGGGCACGGGCATGAAGTTTTTACACGAAATAATAAAGTATGGCAAAAACAGGGCTATTCTTCATAAGTTAGAATTTCATGTCCCACAATTTCAACAAAGGTGCAAACGAACCTTTTTTATACCATTTGCTAAATCCACATATGTTTGCAACTCACCAATTTGTAGAATGTGTAAAGAATACAATGCTGTTTGTGAATATTTAGATTTATCATGGAATAAAAATGTATTTATCGCCAAGACAAATTTTATTATGAATATTATATGATTTTTTTTCTGTTTTTCTTTTTCTCTTTCTTTTTGCATTGTATACATTATTGTAATATTTATATTTAATGTTTTTTTTCTTTTTTTTAGAATGAAATTGATTATTGACTGTAAATAAATGTATTGTAAATTTGTTTTCCTTTGTTTTATTGGGAAAACATTAAATAAATAAATAAATAAATAAAATAAATAAATTCCTATTCCCAAAAAGAAGAGTGGAAAAATGCAAAAATTTTAGGGCCTGACGATGCATGCATCGAAGATATTGACAAGGATCATCTACAGTGGAATAGAACAAAAAGCTGAGGATTTCCTGAATGAAGATCAATTTGGATTCAGAAAAAGTAAGGGAACCAGAGAAGCAACATTGGCCCTTAGGCTGCTCATAGAGAAGAGAATGGAGAAGGAAAAACACACGTTCATTGTATTTGTGGATTTAGAGAAGGCTTTTGACAATGTGGATTGGAATTTAATGCTTGGAATTCTGAAAGGAATTGGAGTGTCGTACAATGACCGAAGAATTATCCACAGTTTGTATAAAAATCAAGTATCTGTGATAAAATCTGGACCTAGCTGTGAGGAAGCAAGAATAAGGAAAGGAGTGAGGCAAGGCTGTGCACTGTCTCCTGTAATTTTTAATGTTTACATCAAGAGAGCCATCAATAAAATCAAGGAGAAGTGTTCTGGAGTGAACATCCACGGAGAAATAATCAGTTTGCAGCAATTTGCTGATGACATAGCTCTCATAGCAGAGACAGAGAAAAATCTGAATAAGATGCTAACTACCATGGAAAGGACAATGGCCATACATCAGTTGAAGATCAATAAGAAGAAAACTAAGATATATCTATATTTACAACATACCCTGCAAGCCACCTCGAGGGTGTGTGGCAGGGGGTGCATCCACACCAGGAAAAATGACACAACAAACAAAAATGAAATGATAATGGTGTGCAGCAAGAGAGAGGCGGCCAAAACCAACGTAGGACGTACCAACTAGGAAACAGAAACTGGAAGACGTGAAAGAGTTCTGTTACCTGGGAAGCAGAGTAAACAATGATGGACGAAGCAAGAAAGTAATATTAAGTAGAATAGTCCAGGCAAAGAAGAAATCCTATCAAAAGAAGAATCTACCTACAGCTGGAAATACAAGCATAGAAGTACGGAAACAATTCATCGAACAAACATTTGGAGCATGTTTCTTTACAGCAGTGAGGCATGGACAGTGACAGCATCGGAGAAGAAAAGGGTAGAAGCATTTGAAATGTGGTTCTACAGAAGAATGATGAAGATTAAATGGATCGACCGAATTAGTAATGGAGAAGTCTTAAGAAGACTGGGAGCAAAGAGAAGTCTGCTGACTCCTCTAAAAAGAAGGGACCACTTAATCAGCGATATCTTGAGACACGAGTGCCAGATGAAGACAATACTCGAAGGAAAACTGAACGTGAAGAATGGAAAAGGCAGACCTCATATTACATTACATAGAACAGGTTATAAAGGACGTGAAATAGAGGAACTACGTATATATGAAAATTTAGTATTTTTTGGAAGAATGAAATTGATTATTGTAATGGTAAATAATTGTATTGTAAATTTGTTTTCCTTTGTTTCATTGCGAAAACATTAAATAAATAAATAAATAAATAAATAAATATGAAGAGATTGGATGAAGATTTGAGTGGAGGGCTGCGTCAAACCAATCCTAGGATTGTTGACCCATGAAGATGATGATTCCTTCATACCTTGATTTCCTGACATTTTCTCTTTTTCGATAACTGTCTGCACTAGCTAACATGTATCTGAATCACATCGTGATTTTTCATAATTGTATCCATTTAGAGACCAATAATCTTAGATGTTTCGCTTTATCAGTGCGAGTTGCATCATGAGAATCCACAACTTTTATTTGCGCTTAAATTGAAAATACAGTACAACCTCTTTAAAACGAGACCTCATGGTGCCCAAGAAAACCCTCACTACGGTGAAGTATCATCTTACCAAGGTTGGTGTAAATAATCGCCATGAAACCTATTGTTACAAATTTTCTAGGAATCAGGATGGTGTGGTGGTGGAAGTATTTCCATCCGGATAGTCTGAACACAAATCCCGAAGGAAGGGGAAAGTTTTTGCAGTAATTCATATCCCTACTTAATTTACCAACAACCATTGGATCAAAAAGCACCGTACCTGCTCCAAAATGTGCAAAAAGCCTCGAATTGCTCACCATTTTCCCAAATGCACAACTGACCATGCTACTCTTTTCTAATGCTCATTCCATTTTCTAATGTTAATTCCATAATTTTGATTAGTTTCGCCAAAAATTTAAACCATAACTGATAAATCAAAATTGTATCACCTTTACTACTAGCCTTTACGCTTTCCCTTGGTTGGTCTTAATTTTTATGATCAGTATACTCATGTTCTTCACGACATTTTTCGGAAGCCATTTGGAATAACGTATTGCATTTGTTTCTGCAGACGAAAAGAGACCGTGGAATTGGTGGAAGGGATCCTGCCTTGGAGGGTGTTTTCTGCCCTCCAAAAAAACAATCTGCTTTACCATGTATAACAATTTTATTGAAATAGCAGTTCTATCACAATAAGTTCTTTTTAAAGATTTCGTTAGGCCCTCAACGTACTTACACTAATTTTGTTGGGTGTATATTCGCAACGGTAGTATGATACAAAGGACTGAAAAAATAGGTCTAATGAAGAGCCATCATATACCAACAAATGTGTTAAGTATTAATTCATATAATTGTTCAATAATGTCAGCAAAAAATAGAAAGGAATATAGTCTTTCTGAAAGTCAATAAATATAAGAGCACTACTCCTTTGGCACCGCGTTCATCACATTTACATCAAGCAGTTGCAAGTATAGGTAACAAATAATAATTTGCTAATTTCAATAATCTCGTAATGTATAAAATTAACTCATGAAAATATTCAATGTTGATAAATAGCTATAGAGTGAAAGAAAAAGTGAAAACAAATTTAGGATAGACAATTGAGTAGCTTGCCATTTTTCCCTTCTGACACTTCTGTTCCTACGTTCAGTAGGAGCCAATGTTTTTAACGTTCACAAAAAGAGATTTGTTACAAGTCATGCAGGAAAAACAATATCGAAGACAGCAGATTGATTATCTCATCCCTTAATCACGTCACTGAGAGAGTCTGCCAAAAAAAAAGAAATAGTAATCTGTCTATTGATGCTCAAAAACTGATTCTCCCTTCAGATGACAAGGAAAAATTCTCCTCAGAGGAAAGTACTGAATCTGATTCTGAAAGCGATGATAATTAATTAATTTTTTGTAATTTCCAATACTATTTAATATCAGTCAAATAGCATTTGTATATTAATAAATGAGCATCTATGAATGATTATTTTCATCTAATTAAATTTAAACAATTGTACTAAAATTTAATTTGTTTGGTATTCTTGATTTTATTCAATACCTGTTATCTTCATTCTACAAAAAAGGTGTTTTTGATGCAATAGACGTAATATTCAAATGAACACCAGAGCCGGCTGGCGAGAGAGGTGAGGTGGCGAGACGACCCATTCATGCGGCCCGCAGGCTGTGGCGGTAATTCCACTAATTTTTTGCCATATCAATCTTCCAAAGGATGCCAATTTGTGAAAATGACTGACGACGACTATCACTACCATTTAAAAATGTTTTATTAATACAGTAGGAAAAAATAGAATTTAGTGCTGCCAGATTCGGATTTGGGACCACTGTGTGATGGGGGCAAAATTCATGCATTAACAATCAGATATGAAATAGACTAAGTACCTTAATATTAACCCTGTTATTATTAGTCACGCCAATGAGCCTCATTTGATGAGACAACTGCCAGCGCCGAAAGACCCCTGCAAGACTCGGTTCAGCACACTTCAGACGGTATGCATGTCCACGCATCAAATCTCTGGAGAGGAAGCAAGTGCCGGTGCCGCTGCTCATGGCCGCGTATAACAGAAACGGGTCATCCTGTGAACTAAAGAATTTCATCAACACATATTTGGCATGACGAACACAAAACTTTGTCCAATCATGAGATTGATTTCTATTTAAGGACTGCAATGTTCAAACAAATATGACATAAGCATTGTATTTACTGGATTTTTTCTTCCACACAACTATTTCAGCCAGACCAACCTCAGGATGGTTACTTTGAGCAGTGCACTTCTAGATAAGTGTTCCTCAATACGGCGTGCCGTGTGTTCCACAGCACAGACCTCCTGATGCTGCTCGTAAAGAAACATGAGAGTGTCGGCAAAGGGGTGTTCCTATTCCAGGCAGCGAAAAGGGCAGCAGATGGCCTCGGTTTGGACTTGGACCTTACTTTCAGCGGAGAAGCGTGCGACAAATCACTCTTTTCGCTGAAGGCAGACATGTTAAAGCTCGAAATAAAGAAAGCGGAGCAAACCACACCCACAGCAAACCCACCCACAATCGTCCCTTTTCGGATGAGGGCCCTAGTACAGTTGGGTGTGGCAAATCTATGTCATCAAAAAAGGGAGCTCACATGGAGTGGAGGGAGACCTTCAGGCTTGCCATGCTGCCAGTGAGCCAAGTCACAGAGGATACATGGCGAGGATGCACTCTTTGAGGAGTGAGATGCATCCTGAATATAACCATCTGTCGCAGCAGAATCTGTGCGACTACACCAATCACCTGCGGAAGAAAATGACACCCCGTGATGGGGAGGTCGGTCAGTCTTACTCTGTACTGAGATCGCAGTTAAGGAGCACAATCTCCTATGATGAGGACCAAACATGGCAGAGAAATGTCCACCTGAAAATTTCTCTGTGGGACACCCAACTGTCCCGAATGAAAGGACTAATACACGAGATCCTCACAGACACTTCAGACCTCTGGATGGTCAACTTCATGGTCTATACTGCCACCAAAATAATGGCCTGCTCCCAGAAGAACACCCCTTGGGAGGAGAAAGCAACTACAAGGCTCGAAAAGTTAAGATACCAAGATCACGCTGGCACGACAACAGCCATCATGGATTCAGTGTGTGATAGAATACATTATGGCTGGACAAACATTTACACCTAAGGTTCGATCCGAAGCATTGTCCGAAGTCTCAGACGTCGCTATCACACACACTATATACACTGCATAGAAATGCATGGGCTATCAAAGGAGCTCCTTCCTTCCAAACGAGCCTTCCTGCACAATGCAGGTCTGAAGTCCGAAACTAAGGGATTGGTGCTCACATGCCAAGATGGTGTCATCAACACCCTCGTGTGTCATAGCCTCATCTTTGGGGCAAACGTTATGGACACAAGACAGAGCGTGCCGAAGGCAGCCGGAGACTTTAGGTCATCTACTCTCTGGCTGCAGCTTTTATGCAAAGAACGCATACATAAACCGGCACAACTCGGCACTGCGGGTGTTGTATTACCACCTAAGACAACATTATGGCATAGATGCGAATCCAGTGCTGCCTTATGCCCCTGGAGACATCGAGTCAGACGTGGAGAACGAGAAGTGTAAGATCTGGTGGAATTATTCCTTCTCCACCACCAGGCAGTTGGAGGCGACAAAGCCTGATATCGTTCTCCTCGACAATCTCTCTCATGCCATGTTTGTGATCGAGTTTTTGGCACCGGCCAAAATGAACATGGTAGTGAAGGGGATAGAAAAAAGGACAAGACTACGATATCAAGATCTGCTGAGAAAACTCCAGTACATGTACGTGGGCTACTCTGTGAAACTGGTAGTGGAATAAGAAGTAAGCAAGTCTAATCTGCCAGAACTGGTCTTCTTATCTATTCTTATTTTATCTTCTTAGCACTCATCACAGGTTATTGTCCCACCAAGAAGTTAAAAGTAAGCGACTGAAAATGGACGGCTTCACCACAAAATTACAGATTCGGCACCTACAAGGTTTGGAAAATTGTGGTACTTGGAAATATAAAATTTCTATCATGCTATGTGGTACTGAAGATGCCATGGAGGTAGTAGAAGTCAAACTCACTAAACCAACCTTAGTAAAAGGGGCAGGTGATTCAGCTATTAGCGCCTATAACTTGGAAATGGCTAATATAGGAAAGCTGAGAGCAGTGCTCTGCTCATACTGACCACACACGTCTGATGAAAAATTGAAGAAAATCATGAGATTTGAGACAGCACACGACGTCTGGCAAGAGCTGCATAGATTATTTGATGGACAATCAGAGGACAGAGCTTATAATCTCTGTGTGGAGTTCTTCAGCCATAAACATAAGAGTGAGGATGACGTGTCCACTCTCATGTCCAAGCTCAAGAATATCTGGAATGACTTGAATATTGAAATCACAAAATCAGATGTTACTGCCAAGCTTCCTGTTTTGTTCCTAATATGCAAGATATTGGACTCACTGGACGAACTTTTTTTGCCTTCAAGTCTAGTTGGTTATTACTGAACCAAAATGAAAGAACAATTGACAACTTAACCACTCATCTCTGTGCTTTTAAGAGGTCCCTAGGTAGTCAGGCCACTACTAAGCAGGAAACACTAGTAGCAAGCACAATAGAGAAAACCATGAAAGATAAGGATAAAGAGCTGACTTGCAACTACTGCTCCCGTAAAGGTCACACAGTTCGAAAGTGCAGAAAATGGATAAAAGATGGGAGGCCACCTAAGCCAAGCACTTCTGCAGCCTCAGAGTCTAAATCCAACCAGGTACAGCACGTCTCACTGATGGTTAGTGCATGCTCGACAGTACATCAACAAGACTGTGAAAGTTGGTTTGTAGAGAACAGAGCTATTACTCATTTAGCAGTAAGGAGCGGCATTTTTCAAAAGTTTCACAAATTTGATTCTGATCATACCGTAAGCACTGCTGATGGAACTGTAATTCCTGCAATAGGAAAAGGAACCGTCATGGTAGAATCTTATGTCAGTGGCAAGAAAGTAATGTTGGAGCTCCTTGATGTGTGGCGAGTACCATCTCTCACTAGAAATCTATTCTCGCCTCTAGCGCACAAGATAGGAAAGTGAACAGTACGTTTACGTCAACTACAAGAGAGAGCACACTGATTGTTGATGGCATGACTATAGCAGTTGGCAGTAGAGTTCCATTTGGTGGACTATATAAATTGGATATGAAGTCAGTCATTCCAATGAAACCAAAGACCATAGAGGTTGTTGCTGTGACTAGTTCCAACCTGTTACAACTTTATCATGAATGTTTTGCACACCAGGACAAGAAACATGTCATAGATGTTGTAAAGAGAGAACTAGATATTAAACCAAGTCCTGATAATGTAAAATGAGAAGGCTGTCTGTATGGCAAGTCGAAAGACGAAATTCACAGACGAAAATTTGGAACAAGACCGCGAGCGACTGTGCCTGGTGAATTGATTCACACTGATGTTTGTGGTCCCTTCGCTGATAGCATCACGAAGTTCAAATATTACGTGCTCTTCAAGGACGATTATTCGAGCTACAGAATGGTCTACTTCATATGTCAGAAATCAGAAGTCAAAGACAAACTTGTACAAATGCTTCAAGACATAAATACAGCTGGACACGTTGTGAAAACAATACTCAGCGACAATGGCGGTGAGTTCAATAATGATGCAGTCCAGAAGATACTACTGAGTCATGGAATCCAACATCGACTTACAATGCCTTACACAACTGAACAAAATGGTTGTTGTGAACGAGAAAACCGTACTCTAGTAGAAGCAGCACGATCAATGATGTACGCGAGAGGTGAATTACCGCAAGTACTTTGGGCGGAACTAATCAACACCGCAGCTTATGTAGTGTTTTAATAAACACAAGAGAATATACTTTTTAAGGTTCAGCAATTTTGTTTCATTTGTGACCATGGACATTTATATAGTTGATTTATTGTGCTGAAAACTGTTGTATATGTGGTGACGTCTATTATTTAAGAAGATAAAATAAGAATAGATAAGAAGACCAGTCCTAGTAGATTAGACTTGCTTACTTCTTATTCCACTGCTTAGCACTCATCACAGAATGCACAAACCACACACTGTAATGGTGAAGGCGTGATAATTTCCTTTACACTTCTTCAGCTGCTAACGATGGCAACATAAATCCATAATTTACCTTTTTCTCTGTACTCTGCGAAAGCTTCTGTTGTGGCTCTATTCAAATCAGGTCACCTGCTATTCTTCCACTAAATTGCAGGCATAATTTAAAGATTCAATACACGTAAATATTGTGAAATATGTTTGCGTATCATTTTTCCTCTGCTTCCGATCAAGCAAGGGGATTTTCATCAGAGCATTTCAACTCCAGTTCCGTCCACGCACGAAGATGAAATAGAGTTTCTACTGCATTATGAATTTCGAATATTAATACTTACAACTGTTTCATGAGGATCTATTTCTAAAGAAGAGCATCACAAAAACTGTACTTTGGCAGCCATTTCGAGAAAATGAAAATAAAAAGGCATTTATTTTTACCGAAGGAATTAAAGAGCCTTTTTTATTCCTGAGGCTGAACACACATACTTGGGATGATTATAATAATAAATGACATTAACTCACTCCCTTTTAGTAGTACATAATGGAATGAGTGGTTAACCATGTTTAAGGCCAAAAAAATGCTGAGATAATGCATTAGAAATTTTTTTAGAACTAAAATAGACAATTTAATGGCTCATGCAATTTTTTTTCTAAGATTCTCAGAGCCTTGTGGTCACAACTGAAAGATTTCTTCAGAAATGATTCTCAAATGAGTGACAATCTGAGTTAGTGGGTGTCACAGTGTAGCTGAACTGACATGGTACGACCCAAACAACACAACAATACTACAGGAAGTGAAGGCTATTCGGGTGCTCCACCGGGTCAAATCCGCCATCGCTGCTGACGTTTCAAGGAACGAGTCGTTCCCCATCCTCAGGGCTGTACAGCCCGGCTGTACATTTGACCCGGTGGAGCACCCGAATAGCCTTCACTTCCAGCATACGCTGGGAAAGCCTGCGATCTTTTTTACAACAATACTACAGTTAAAGAGGTACTACAGATTTCACTTACATATTTTCAGCTAAAAAGAGCTGTGAATTTTTCCTCACATACTCCATCTCCTTTCTTGGCCATTTATTCATGTGAGTCCTTCCCAATACAAGAATCTTGTGAGAAAGGTCCACAAAATGTGCTACAACACTTTGTAACTGCAAAAAACAGCAATCCTTTAAAATTGCAAACATGAATAGATCAATCAGAAACAGAAAAGTGGTCAAATGATCTTACAATTGCAGCAGGATTACTTCCATATCCTTTGCCAACAGCTCCGTGAGAATAACCAACATTTAAACCATCAATTACTGTATTGAAAGGCGCCTCTTTAGCAATAAGTTCTTGAAAAGCCTTAACTTCTTCTGGTGATGACTTAGAAAAAACATCAGGTCCAACAAGAACTTTTTCTAAGAATGTTCGACTGAGAACTTGGAATTCGGATTTGGGGATGAATATTGATTCCATTTCGCCATTACACGCCATGCACGCTCCTCTGATTCCAGAAGGTTACAAAAAAACTCATTATCACAACAGACCTTGAAGCATTGAAACATTTCATAGAATGTTAACCTTACCTTTGATTTATAGCAGTATAACGGCAGCTCCAACCCAGTTTTTCAAATGTATATTTCAACTTCTTGCTTACCACCATTGACGCTAAAATTTCATGGCTACTTAAAAAATGTAAGAGCTTCTCAGCCTTTTCAACACATTGGTCGACTTTTGTATCTTCTCTTAAGGTGCAGTATTCATCCAACCAAACATTGTAAACCTTATCCAAAGGGATTTTCTCTTCCTTAATGCATTCCTCCAGTAAATTCCAACCTACTTCGGCATTCCTATTACGAAAGGCCGCAATTATTAAGGCACTATACGTAGAAGCACTAGGGGTGCACGTTTCTTTGACCACTCTTATCAGATCAAGGCCATGTTTCCATGCACTTGTCACAGACAGGCCGTGAATGACATTCTCTGCGGTTGAAGCATCCATTAATGGAAGCTTCTCCCTTAAACTATGCCAAATAATAATGACTTTACTTTCATCGTCGACCATGCCGCAAGCATAACACAACTTCATGTACCTACTCATGGTAGCAACATTGATTTCCATTTCCCTTTGCTTCAGAAAACTAAGGTAACTATCACCGAATTCCATATTTTTCAGTGAGGCACACATTCCCATAATGACTGCGTCTATATTTGAGTCATTAACAACATGGCCAATACTCAGTAAATTTTCTCTGAACTTACAAAGGTCTTCTTCCGACAAAAGCTTACTTTTCTTCACTACTTCATACACAAGCTTAAGCTGCTCAGGTCTTCTCCTTTTACCTGCTTCTTCGTCGGAGTCCGAGGAATTTTCTTTTTCACTGTCGGAGCCATTGGATCTTAACACTGTCACAGGTCGGTGACTTAAAAATCGGCTCTGGGTCTTATTTATTGCGCATTTAGATCTCAACGTACATTGACGGTAGAAAGCATTTGGACTAACCTCCGTACAACAGCGGCAAATAAATATTAATGGCCCCCGAAAAAACTGTTTCATCGGGGAAAACATCACGCTACTCAGATCATCAGATGAAGGAAAATTTGAGGCAAATGGATAATGCGGAGTAAAATGATAAAATAACCAAACAGAATAAACTGAATGAAAACTATCCCCAAAGACTTCGACAGAAGTCACCACTAACACCAAATAAGCTCTCCTAAGCTAATGTTATCATGTTATTTTACTTCTACGTTTACACAAATTAAAGCATGCCGACGATGCCGACCATGCCTCCACAGCACCGGGATGCAACTCAACGGTATTCTTACGGGGATTTAGTCGAACCGTGTCGCCATCTGTATTTCATTTCCCTAACTAACTGGCATAACCGGTAGCCTAGCGGACCCGCCGTATTCGTTCGCTCGCTAGGTTACCTCTTAGAACCAATTTATTCTAAGATAGAATTTTTCTCATCGTTTATCATATATACGCCTGAAAAAGTTAATTATTTCATTATGGAAATATCTGCGAGAAGAAAAAAATGCTGAAATTACGCACGAATTACGAAATTACAAAAAAAAAAACTAAACAGAATACACCTTTTATCAAAAACATATACACGTAGGTATTATATGTTCTGTTATACACCGGCGATAACAGGGCTGTAACTCGCCTTACTGTGCCTTGAATCACATAGGAAGCAGTCGTGAAGGAATTTTGGAACTTAAAATATATAAAATATAAATAACAAGAAACTGCATATGGATCTTTTAACAATTTATTCAAAAAAGCACAATCTATTTCACTATGACATCATTTAATCCAATCTACTTCTGGCTGGGATAACAATTGTCAATTATCAATTGAGAACAAAGCAAAATATTAAAATGAAAAGTTGAGTCAGTCATAAAATATACTAAATAATAATTATAAAATATAATTGTTCTTATCTGTAGCTGCAATGTCTCATTTTTATAGGGTGGAATAAGATGTGGGACCAATTTATTTTTAATGACATTAAGAGAATCAATGAAAATATCAACATCAACTCCACCAAAAGTACTGTGAAAGGAATACATTACTTTGGTTACAAACCCAGATAGCACAGGCATTTTCGTATCTGGATACGAAAGGATACAATCAGGATAAGATAAGTCACACATTTATCGTTTGTAAAAGGCGTTTGTGGATTATTTTGCACCAATTGAAGAACGAATGAGCTTGTACCTGAAGAAAATTGATGCAAATCACGAATATGTCGATGAAATATACTTGTGAGCGTTATTTTTTTCTTAAAATGGAAAATAAGTACACAAGATACATAGTATCTCCTCGTATCGGATCATGGCAGGATACACGTATCTTTTCGTATCTGGAACTATTTTTAGTCTAATTCGTCAGCGCTACGGACATCTGACGTGGAGGTCAGCTCTTTAAAGAGCCTCTAATAAAAAAATTAATCAAATTTTAATAACTAACTTTCAAGCCCTTAATTTTTCCTTATGGATAGGATATTGGCAATCTGCATGTACTGATAAAAGTTTTTTAAGCTCATGCATAGGTAGATCCGCAGAAAACAATTGCTGAACGATATTGATAGAAGCGTAGAACCATGGATCTTCCATGGTAGAACCACGACATTATTGTAGGTGTTGTAGGCGTAAGTCAGAGGGTGAGTATATTTAGTCATTTTAATGTTAATTTTTTATCTCTGCATAACTCCTTGCATTATCTTTTCATTTTCGAGATCCAAAACTTTTCCTCTCTTCCTCATACAGGTATAAATAGCATGTTCCAGTGAGTCACTGGTGTGGAATCACGGATGCATCTTTCGCGTTATGACAATCTGTATCAATACCGCTTACCTACCCCTAAAGTAGCGCAAGGTTAACAGTAACTGTCAATAAAAATAGCTCCACTAATAGTGATAAGCAATTTTAAGTGCCACGCGAAAAATGAAGATCAGGTTCTCTCTGACATAAGTTTAATCAAAAAATAACGGTAATGCTAGCGCACGCCTTATGAAGATCCATGATCGCGGCCAGAATCACAATTGTGACAAATTTTAAACTTTGTTTCAGGGAGCTCTAATTGCTCTTGTCGAAGGTATGTTCTGAGTGTGGAAAAGTTCCTTATTACCAACTGCTTATTTTTTACGTGCCTTCGTATTTGTGATTTCATAACGCCTCCATTTCTTACTGTCGCAGGTCCATTTAAGTAAAACTTCTTTACTGCCGCAGTGATTTGATTGTGGTTCATTGCTAGAAGTCACTGAAGCTAGTGAGCTCTCAGCCTACGGCGAGTTATGTATGAAATGTATTTCAAAATTTCAAAACGGACAAAAATCCAACATAAATTTGTTCTAGACCCCCTGCCCCCCCTTGATAATGTTCGAGTGCGCAATTTCTCATATGTGCAATAACAAAAGAAATATGATATAATTATGTTGATGGGTATCCAAGTTACGGTGATGTAATAATGTATATGTTTGTTGATTGATTAAGTTCTTATATTGTTAACGTGACTGTACGACTTCTTAAGAAAATAAAATAATAAGAACATAAATTTCAACAGATAAGACAATGTAAGATGATCCCAAACCCCCCACAGCTAAAAAAACATCTTATGTAATTCCTGCATTGACCTCCTAAGGGAAGGGAGTAAATGCATTCAGTTGAATACAATATTCATAACGACACAATTTAACTATGAGTAGTGATAATGATACCAGATCAAAAGTCATAATAAGAAATAATACCACAAACTTAAACCAATAATTATGAAATTATTCACATATGGGGAAGGTGCCAAAATAATTTATCCACCAAAGTATATGATAGCAAAAAGGTATTCACCTAACATTAATATTTGTCTTATGCTGGGTCAAATGAAGGTGAACCTGTTTCCGTAGATTATTATATATGGCAAAAAATTGTACATATTTTGAATGACATTAATGATACAACATTCCTCATTCTCTAACATTCCTCTGACAGAATGTAATAGATCCCAGTTTAGGATTGTATCACATATGTTAACAAAGATTAGAATTAACATTTTTGCAATACCTATATGCAAATATTTGACTCAAAAATAGAGACATTTGCTGTTTCAATTTATCCCTATGAGGTAAACATTTAAGAAATGAGAAATCAACTGAGTGTAAGATTGCAGTTGTAAGTTGTTGGCATACCTTGTCCGTATGTGCTACACGTGGCATTACACTTTCCAAAATGTTAGTACCATGAACCATGGCAGCTACCATTTCCTCTGATGGTAATGGGAACTGACCTGACTCATAATCAACATCATGGAAGGATGTTAGAATGTTGCACGCAAATAGTAAGTCAGATGTCATGCTTGATTTACAATCATTACAGCTGCAATCTTTCACCAGTCGTTGGCAAATGTAACTGCTGACATATGCAATGCTCTGAACTCTAATGCCCTCCAAAGATGTTTGAAAGAAACGGTCTTGCATTTTAGAGTAAGCAATTGCAGATGCATCAGAAGCACTCTCTCTTTCAGAGGCAGAGGAACCAAGACCCTTTTCTAAGAAGGACTTAAGGTTACTTAGAAAATTTCCTTCGTCCAGCTCACAATTATGTTGTGTAGATGGTGCAGAAAAACCATCAATCAAGGCTGTTTTCAATGCACTGACAAATTGTGGAACATTGGGATGGTGGTTCTGACCACAGTTTTGCCTGATTATGCCAAAAAGGTTTTCCAAAGGGTCTTGGTTCAACTTCCTATTTTCCAAGTAGTGAAAGCCCTCCTTGAGCACAACTTTCCACAGCATTCTCACTGCCCTAATTGTTGCCAACCAGCCATCCTGAGAGGGTGGTCTCCTGACACAAGACAAAAACTTGAGACTATCAATTCTCTTGATGGCTGTCTCCCAGAACTGGAAATGAGGTGATGATGATGTGACAGGCCCTTTCAATACCTTACACCGGTCTCGTCTATGCAATGAACCATTCAGGCTGTCAAATACCTCATCGCAGAGAAGGAGGAAGGTAGCAGTGGCCACACCATCAGACCCCAGAACACCTGTATCAATGAGCAAAGTAGTTATATGATCTTCCGAAGTATTTTAATAAGTACCATTCATGATATAAAATTTTTCTATTGACACTTACCAGATGAAACTCTGTGGTTGACAGCACAAGCTACTGAATTGCTCATCACCTGTGCTGCCAAGTATACTCTCATCTGGTCTCGTTGTTTCGGATCAAGATGTCTCTTGGTAAGCCGCTTGAGGTCTTGAAATGGTGGAACCTGGTCAGCATAGGTGTCCAATATATGTTGCCATTTTGCTACCCTATTAATTGTATTTCCCCCAACTTCCACACCAATTTCTACATCATGTTTGAGGAATAAATTCCGGAAACATTTTAACAGATGAGGGGGGTCAAATACTGTGAAGATTTTAGTGCCCTCAATGGAGAAGAAGGGGGATTGGAAACTAGCACCCAATAATTTCAGGGCTCTCACATTGTTCGTGCCCATGTCACACACAGTTGCCATTACTTTAAGCCCAGATGAAATAATCAAAGGAACAATTTCCTTAAGCATTGCACTAATGGTTAGAGCAGAGGTGCTTTTGTGACTAAAGTAATAAGCAACTGGTTGCTTCCAATTACCAAAGAGGGCTCTAACCATGAATACAAGTGCATATTTTGCCACTTGATTTGTCTTTCCTCCTTTACCTAAATCTTCAAAGCCATCAATGCGATCGTGATGGCTGTCGAAGAACAAATGTGGCTTCACACTCATCTCATCAAAGAGTAGAGTACAAAACTTATCCTCTTCAGCCATTTCTGATGCATGGATGGATAAATGAGTAACCAAATCTGCATGGACTCCAGTGGAAAAGGGTATCTGTTGCAATAAGGAATTGAGCGTTCTTTTACTGGGCAGAGGAACAAATGATCTCAACAAAGTGTAAGCCTTTGGGCTTTTCTTATACAAAGGAAGAGCCATGATTTTCTCCTCATTAGTCCACCTTCTTCCTTTGGGTTTCTTGCCAGCAATTCTCAATTGGGTACGGAGGAACTGGGTGAATGAAGTGGGTAAATTATGCTCTAAATGCTCTACAAAAGTATCACCACGAAATTTCAAGATATTTTGGTACTTTCTTCTGATGGCTAAAGACATTCTCCTAAATTTAGAAATAGATTTTCTTTGATTCCTGATTACACTTACTAATTTTTTCTTTCGGGGAGTGAAATCGACCGTAGATGTCAAATTTATACTCTCAAGAAGAGAAAATCTTCGACCTCTGCGAGAGCTTGACCCACTATCCATAGGGACTTTACGAATTGCTGACATTGTGGGAGTGGATGGATGGTGAAGAATAGGGGATGATGTCAACCTAGTAGGTGTTTCCAATATTGCAGATGAGGTTGAAGGACTTGGAAAAGAACACTCAACAGAGGTAGATGCAATTGGCGTCGCAGACGGTATGGATAGAGAAGGATCAGCAGTACGTGGGTTAGAATCGGGTATGATTATGGGCGTAGATTTCAAGAGAGCATCAGAAACATTTTCCACTGACGAGTCACATGGAAGAGTAGAGGTAGAGGGTGCAGAGCTGACATGAGAGACCGAGGTACCTTCATTATTGTCGGTGCTTGCTTCCAGATCCTGCTGAGGCAGTAACAAAGAGGGAAATGCATTGCCATTTAATCTATTTCTAAGGGAATTGGTGTAGTCACTTTCGTGGAAGTGGGAGGAACAAACAAAGAGCCAACGAAGACCTAGCTCATCAGCAGACACGGCAGAGAGAGATGGATTTCCACATAAAGTCCTCCAAGTTGAAGACCTGCGTGTCGAAGAGGAGACAAAGTGGCATCGTATAAGTTTACCCTTCCTTCAAATATATCATATGCTTAAAGAAATATGTTCGCTTACATGCATAAATGCAATCAAATTCTACCTTCCTGATTGGGAAGGAAACTTGTCTTTGCGAAGATGCAAGCATGAATGTATGCATCCAGGTGGATCACTTACACTTTCGGTTATTGATACAAAAATAACTCTCGGAATATTACACGTACCTTTCACTTTTTGCTGGAAATCTATGGAAAAGTAATCCTGGATTGTCAGTGGAATTATTATTGCAGAAGCTGACAGCGCACTTCTTCTTTGCAGGCATGGTCACTCACATTAAGTTGTTGCCAGGCCGATACAAAGTTAAGTTCAACCACGGCGTAGTGAATTCACTATGAAAAATCGTCAAAAAGACACCGTACACTAGTCGCGTAGTATGACACTGTGAATTTAGCAACAAACTTTTGATTTAATTAACAGAACGAAACGCACTGCTCCCACAGCTCTGGTAATAAATCACAATAACGGACGTCAGCGGAAATGTCACGTTCTGAAAACACTTTTTGCAGTATTTATTACAGACTGCAAAATAATTTTACGGTTTCCCAACAATTTTATTGCTTGAGAAATTGTTTATCGTTTATTTACAATCTTATTTAATTTGTGATTATATTTCAAAGCAGCACTACCGCCAACGCCATCTCTCATTCATTTGCGGTACTAAGTCCGTCGCCGTGACGTCATTCTGGGGCCTGCTCAGCCATTCCACTTGCAACCCCGTGCTCCACAGGACTTGACGGATTTGCAAACAAAAGCAGACTGCAGCGCGTCAGGTTGTTTCAATTTTAAAGGGACTCCCGGGAAAGCTTTATTCACTTCAATGGACATCCGTGGAAAATCTTTTCCAAAGAAAATTGGAAACGTGGTAATTTATGTACCCCTAGCTTCAACTGACACATTGCTCGCCACGAGAATCTCACACATCATTTTTGCAGTATGTAACTACATTATCTATGCATAAATTCCACGGGACTGATGATGATACGATTGGAGTATATGAGGTGTCACCAAAAAATAACAGGAATTTTCGTTTTTCTTAAATAATAACATTTTTATTAATCCCGTTCACGTACTCTGTACGTATATAGAAACAAGTCAAATTAAATATAATTGGTCACCCGAATTTACACCTCATACATTTTACATCATCATTGAGTGACTCTGCAATTGAACAATATAACATTTGTCTTGCAGGAATTATTTTAATCTCCAACTTATATTTTCGTATTGAGCCAATGCCCCTCAAATGTAGAGGAATTTTATTAAAAATCTTGGTTCCAATTGCCAGCGGGCTTGGCAGATGCACGCAAATACATCTAAGCACAGTATGTACCTATTCAAAGAACCTATGGCTACAAGCCAGGAAGCACTTCATCAAAACATTCGTGGCACTCAATATCTAAGACAGGGAACATCAGAAAAGCAGATCAGCAGAGAATTGAAGCCTTCCAAATATGTGGTACTGGAGAAGAATGCTGAAGATTGAATGGACAGGTAAAGTGAGGAACGAAGAGGTGTACAAAAGAGCCGAGGAAAGAGCAATATGGAGAACACTAAAACGAAGAAAAACCAGATCGATTGGACATTCCTCGAGACACAATGGATTGGTTAAAGAAATGAAATCATGGAATGGAAAATTTAAGGAAACCTCTCACAAGAAAGTAAGTTAATGTGTTAAAAGGCCTTATTTTTGCCCCTCTGTTTTTTTCATGCCTCTTGCGATGTGACTTGGGTGATACATCCTGGATTTCACCACAGATCAAAGAAATATCAGTATCTGTACAATGAAGTATGCTCTATTTTAGCTTGAGTATATAACCTCAAGCTAATACTTTTTGAACTTCAAGGTTTCTTGCTCCATCCATGCTTTTAAAATGGCATATGTATTTGTATATATAATGGCTTGGTGTACTAAGTCAGTATTAATATCACCCCTAATTTACCTCTATCCCCTTGTAGGACTAGGGTATTCTTTCTCATTCTAGCCTTTGAGATTAAACGCCAATAAATACCCGCAATCAGTAAGTTCCCAATTCTTTCAGGCTCAACTATATGAAAGTTGATTTTCACAAATGCAAAAGTAACTATTTTTTTCCACTGATTTATTGTCTTGACATAACATGTTTTGACACATCGGCATCATCATCCGGTGCCTCATTGATTCCTTCTATACTGGGAGTACAGAAAGTACTGCAGCATTTTAGGTAAAACAATTGTTTTAAGATAACTGATGAGTGTATCTGCAGGGATGATGACACCGATCTTTCAAAACATGTTGTACAGATACAATCGCAGTTATAACAAAGTCGAGAGGACCTACAAGCATCCCTGACCACAATGGACCAAGTACATTAATAAGATATCTTATCACATGATATGAGCATCAACAAGAAGAAAACTAAAATCCTAGTGTGCAGAAGAGAGAAACTTAGGGCAAATATCACAGTTCGAGGAGTGAAATTGGAACAAGTGTAGAACTTCACCTACCTCAGCAGCACTATAACTTGGGATGGAAGAAGCTCAATGGACATCAAGCGAAGAATTGGACAAGCTATAAGGAGGCATTCATGAAGAAGAGACAACTACTGTGCTCAAAGAACCTACGGCTGCAAACAAGGAAGCACTTCATCAAAACATTTGTATGGAGTGTGGCACTCTATGGATCAGAGACATGGAACATCAGGAAAGCAGATCAACGAATAATTGAAGCCTTCGAAACATGGTCCTGGAGTCGAGAATGTTGAAGATTAAATGGACAGATAAAGTGCACTTTAGGAGCGATGAGGTATACAGAAGAGCAGATGAAGAAAGGCCAATATGGAAAACCCTACAGCAAAGAAGAACCAGATGTATTGGACATACCTTGAGGCATAATGAATTAGTTAGAAATATATTAGAAGGGAAGGTCCCAGGAGGAAGACAAGGGACAAATATATCGAGCAAATAAAGAAAGACGCGAAAGAGAAAACATATCAGGGCGAGGGAATTAACACTGAATAGGGCAGAATGGAGGGCTGCAGCAAACCAATCATAGGATTGAAATACTGATGATGACGAGAGACAATAAATCGGTGGAAGAAAACAACGATACTTTTTCATTTGTGACCAGCGATCAAATTATTTTGGGGCATAAAATAGCATCCACGTGCCAAGGAGGGAGCATTTTTGCTGTCAATGAGTGCTTACCACCTTCCATGAACACTGGTTTTTTGATTTGGACTAAGCTTTCGACTACATATACCCTCCCGGTGAAATATCCAGTGACCCAGAAGTGCTCATATAGCCTTTGACTTAACCAGTGATTAAGGATTTTCTTACCACATGTCACTGCAAACTCACTGGTCTACTACATTTTTAAAAACATCAAAGGTTTCATATTAGATAACTTCTCTGCCGCTAATTAAAGGTATTAATTATAGATTTTTATCATGTACCATCTACTTTATAGTTACATATATTTATACATGTACCATCTTCGCTTCCATCACTGGTCACACATTTAACATTTATAATCAAATGCACACTAAGTCCTTAGGAATCACTGGGTACTACAATTTGAAGTAATTATTTGGATCATTAATGATCCAACTAGGGTCAGGGACATTTTGTGAAAGAAGTTCACATTTTCCTCAGAATATCATATTTTATTTTCATATTTTTAGGAGCCATGGGATCAGTAAGAATATATTTGCTTGACGCCCCTTTTTCCAAGTGCCTAAAATGTGCCTTCAGATGGTGCCTTTTTTTTTAGGCGCCTTGAAGGTGCACATTAGATATGTCAAAAAGGCACCTTCAATGCACCTATTAAAAGTGCCTTCTGCGCCTTATTTAGGTGCCTCTGAGGCATCTTCAAGGATATCAACTGGATAGTTAATTGTGCAACAGGTTTCATTGAAATTCTATTTCACAATAAATTATCCGGTGGACAAACCAAGAATTGTATTTAATTAAGTCCATTAATTGATTCTACATGGAATCCATGATAATTTTCATTGTGGAATTTTCCACTGATTCTACATGCATCCATGGAATTTAGAGGACATTTACCCTACTTTCCATGGAATATCCATTTGGAATCCATGCATGGATCCATATGGTATTTCCATCATGGAATTGCCATGGAATATAGGTAGAATCCATATTGATACCAGGATGTGTGCTATCTGGGTTGTAACAGCGCTTTGCACCTTATGTTTTGGAGACCTTTAAAGATGGGTTGGGAATGTTGAACTCTTTATTATCAGTTAAATGATTATATTTACGAGTATTTCTGCTTTGGATCATTACCGTAGGGTTATTGTGAAAAATGAATGTGCAGAGTTAACTATGCACCTAAAAATATAAATTTACCTTTCCTGTTAATTTCAATTAATGACTTACCAGATGGAACTTACCAGCAATGCAAATTGTCTTGTACACATGATCCATCCATCCTTCCCTCTTTTGAATGAATGCTTCATCTCATAGATACTAAGGTCTACAATGAGTATACGTGAATGGTGTGAAGAAAATGATCTTCAGATAATTTCAACACAATTTCTTATTTAAATTCATGCCGAACAATATCCTATCTATTTCGAGCATGAAGGTTGCTCCCATACTGTTCACTGTGTTCCTTCAAATTTCTTAAATGTTAAATTAGGATTTAAAGTCTGGATTTTAAAACCAAAGTAACATATTAATTAGATCAACTTGTAGCTTCTTACTTCAACAGGCAGCAAATTAATTTGCAGAACGATATTTAGCACAATAATTGCCATTCCAGTACTCGAGGCATTCGAAATTTGAGATATTCGAGATATTCGAGTCATAATTAATATTCAAACTCAAGAAATCAGCTATTCGTCCCCTCTAGTATTTATCACTGCTGCTCTCAACCCTGTTAGTGCCACGTGCCGATATATCAGCTTGTGCTCCACGGGTGAAAAATTCCACCAGCCTATATATCGGCTCGAATGGCAAATTAATGTTTGAACTATTTTCATCGTAATAATTACATTTATGCTTGATGCAATGTATCATAATATATAACAATTAATCCATTTTTAATTAAATAAAAAAAATTACATTCATAACTAAAAATGTAACTTCACATTGATCATATTTTTCACAAGGAGTTACGAAACTCAAATTAATGTTGGCACTTAAAATCTCTAATACCACCAAAATTCAGTGGCACTAAGAGGGTTAAGTTTCGACAATGCAAAAGATGGCCATCAAATCAAGAGCTAAAGGTTCAGTGTGATAACCAGATCAACTCTTTACAAGAATTAAGAACCTTAACCTCTCCCCCTTTATACTCTGATACTAATGTTTGTCTGAATGGAATTAGGACAGGTTCTGTTTACCATTCAGTCGTTCAGACATTTGCACAAGTGTTCACACAGTTTGCTGCTTTACACGGTACAATTTCCTCCTACAAGCACTTGTACAAAAAATTGCATCCTGCAAAGCAGCCTCGATACTAATATTTAATGAACAACTGCTAATTACCATCCTAGAAACCACTATTCGTGATTACCTCTCGAGAGCCAGTAATGTGTACCGTAAAGACTACCTCAGTACAAAGAAAAATTATATCTCCAGTATGAATGTACATGAAAATCATTTTTTTCATGGCAGAATCTAGGTCATCGTTATCATATTATACTGTAAAAATGGATTACAGTGCCTTGCCTCTTTCACTATTGTACCAAATATGAAACCCTGTCAACGCCAACCTTTGTTTCTGGATTCTGAGATGCACAAGTGACAAACAATATATGAAATAACTCTCCCACGAAAATCATTGCATTTGCCATGGAAGACCATTGATTAATAATAATTCTTAAAACTCCATCTTAAATTCATTTGTATGTGCATTCAATGGGTTTCATTACCTGCAAAAGAATTAGAAGGGTCCAATTTATTTGAGGGTATCTAAAGTAGGAATGAAAAAATAGGATAATTTTTAAAGATTTTAATATTGCACATTTGATTGTCTCTTATCTAATGTTAAAAGAAATATAGGACGTATTTTCTAATTCAGATCAAAACAGCCAGTACAAAATTGGAATTAACATGGCAAATTCTCCAACGAGTATGACAGTTGAGGCTAGTAGGAATTCCATTCATTATACTCAAACCTCTCTCAATGTGAAATCAATCTGTACAAAGAGAAACAATGGCTGAAGATATTATGCAGGAATGACTGCGATGTATTTACTAACTGAAATAACCATTAAATACTAATTAAAGGTAAAACTCTTGCAATGACAGATCATGCTCAAGAAAATTGTGAAACCCATCATGCATTTATTGTTTTAAGTTGTTGAAACCAATTGTCCATAGTTTGTGACCCCTTGCCAATTACCCTTGAAAGTGTGTAATGCCACTTGATTATGGAATTACCAATCCAATTATGACAGCCCTCAAATGGTTCTCATTCATTGATGTGGCTTATCAATCTCCATCCATACTGAAGTTGCGATCATCTTGCGGCAATGGCAGAATACCTGCAATGGAAAGTTTATTCCTTGTAATTTGAATGGACAGAATGAGCATTTCTTTGCAGAAAGGAGTAAACCGAAATGATCTAGCAAATAGTTTTCAAGTAATACAAAACATACAATTGAAATATTTGCATGTCACAGCCTCATGTATGTACCATAATGATCATTAATGAGTATTATTATTATTTTTTCCATGCAGTAATTCCAGGTCTGCTTCTTTTACGTTTTTGTATTTTTATCAACTATTTAATCACAATATTTATAAAAAAATAATTCACTAATAGTGTCCTGAAGTCAGGTTGTGTGTCTAACATGAAACTATGGTCCAAGATGGAGAAAGAATGGGGAAAGCTCTCCTTGTAGCCTAAACTGTGGAACACATGGTGTTACTTCCTGGACATTCCAGGCTCCCATCCAAGAGAAGCCAACTTAGAGAATACCTACCTGCAAAAACTGAGCAGATTTATTAAGTATCATACCTATCTTTTGTGGCATTTTTTGGGTACCCCCCCCCCCCTCCCCCCTCCTCTCGTTGGACATTACCCCTCGGCGGACTAATTACCCTCTGGACTTAGCCGCAGGACTTGCTCGACAGGCATAGCTAACGACAGGCGGAGCCAACGACGCCAATAATGCCTACAATTCCAAAATGCAACGATTCCGGACTGCAGCGTTCTGACAAAGCGTGCCGTCAAGCCATACCGTCCAGCCATGCCGTCCAGCCATGCCGTCCAGCCATGCCGTCCAGCCATGCCGTCTAGCCATGCCGTCTAGCCATGCCGTCCAGCCACGCCGTCCCCTGACCAGTGTGGTATTCACTTATATAGCCCCCAAAGCGCGCAAGAAGACCAGAAGTTAGGCCATCGTACGAGCCGTTATTTAATGTTCCCCTGCCGTAGTGAAAAAAGAGTCCCGGATGAGCCAATCCTCAGCTTCCACCTCGCCCCCTTCACATCATGCCACCTTTTCCTCCCCTCTATTTGCACCAATGGAATTCCACGTTAAACCCCATTGCACTTTGACCTTTCAGAATATACCCCCTCCTTACCCCAGAGAATACCTCCCCTCTCACGCCCTCTGTTGGAGTCGAGACGGCAAAGGGACGATTTCGAGGCTAGGTGAGAGGAGAGTTGGTGATTGTCGATTCTCCTTAGCGCCATGGACCTTTTGGTGCAAGTTATTAGCTTTTCCCGAAATTGTGAAGGGTATTTCAATTTTGTTGGTTTGTACCTTGTCTTTTGTTGTTTAAATACAGTGTTTGATTAGTTAGATTGTCATACTTTTGTGTTTTTTTCTATTTCTGACCTCATCTTGCTCACCCGTCTTGGAAAGACTATTTGTCCTTTGGACAAGCGTTTCTCGTGAACTGCTGTTCTTCTTTCAAGAAACGGCTGTACTTTTAGAGAAGTGACAAACAGGTTGGGAAAGGAGAGTTCGCTTGCCTTGCGGATTTACATGTCATTAAACTGATGGGTTCACAATCTCTTAAGTGGTTAAGGAAATCATCCAGGGGAAGGGTAAATGCACCAAAAGATAGACTTTAATAAGGAATTTGATACTTTGAGATACTTGATAATCCCTTAGTTTGAAAGGAAACCCACCGATTGTGGGAATATTTGATTTCTTGTAGGGAGAAATTAAATTGACATTAAAGCACCATACTGTTTGATGATCTATGCAATTCCATTAACCTGGAAACTGTTAATCCACATTACAAGGGTATCGGAAATGACCACATTGGTGTTATAGTCTTATGCAAGAATTATTGCTTTTTTGGTAGTTGCGTGGAATGCCTGCTCAGTGTCAACCAGGTGCAGCTCGTGTTGAGAGCATGGAGTAGTCTCGTTCGATCCTGCAAGCTGCGGTTGTCCATAATATAGACTCTCTGTATTCTTTTCCTGTACTTGAGAAAAAGGAAAAACAAAATTTGGAACTGGATGCTTGAGATTAATTTCAGCCCTCATAAGCTATGGCATAACAGACATGCCACTGTGTACTCAACCCAACATCTTCCTTACCTTGGCTGTATTGGACATGCGAAAGAGACGTAAGGATCCATAATGGATTGGAAGAGAGTGATTTATAGAAATACATTGTTAAGGGGATTGAGGAACATTTTAGGTCCCATAGATAACTTTTCATATCAGGTTACATTAGTGGAAAGAAATTGTTAGCTACCAAGAGCAGGGTCAACGTATGCGTGGCCAGCTTGTTTAGGTACGCTTTAACATTTAAGGGTCCAGGAAAAGGCTTCAATATTGACATTGGTGTGGTGGGAGGTTAGAGGGGAGGGGTGAGGGGGACTATTGCAATGTATTTGCAGAGATTGACTTCTTCTGAATCCAAGTTCCATCGCAAATCCATGAAGAAAACTAAGCAATAGAGCAATGTATCGTATATCTTGTCCAAGAAGAAGTAGAGAGCAGTTCCATTGGTGTCATTATCCATAAAAAAGAACTCTGTGCCAGGCAATACAATCTTTAGCAATTACAATAAGCTGAGGGCAGAATGACTCCATTGAGCTCTTACATTATTGGAGAAATGCATAGCATTCGGAAGATTGGTTGTGGTTGAGAAAGGTGTAGTGTTTTAGTAATAAATTTTAGTCTACACATTCGAAGTGAGGTACCAGGCATTAAATGTAAAGCATGAGGGTATATTACAAGCGATCAGGAAGTCTGATGGCTTTACGGAAAGTCCGCACAACAGTACGCTACTTCTGTAAGTGGAAATAAATCTGAATTCGGAAGTTAAATCGCTGCAACTTGAAACTTCTTGGCAGGCAAGGATTTTAAGTATGGGTGGTTGCATACCCTAAAGGATACCACATTCAAATGAATTTATTCATGAAATTTCCATCCGCGGTGGTTTCCAGTCGCTGGTTTTACTCAAGGTGTGCCGAGTTTCATGGAGGACGCATTTGCATGCTAGCCAACGGTATAAGATGACTAGAGATGCCTATGAACGACAATCCTACTCGGACCAAAACGTGGCGTTTTATGCAGCCCCTTATGGAGACTGCATGTGCATGTAATCAGTGACATGGCAACCAAATTCCTTCGCATAATTACTTAAGCATATTAAGGCAATTTAAGAAATGCATTAGTCGGTTTCGGGAGTAAATTTTATTCTTAAAACAGGTCCGAATTTACCACAGTTAAAATTCATATTTGGAATCACTGTAGTGTTAGCGCGGTTTCTTCCGTTTCTTTAACGAATTTTAGAATGATTTATATTTTACATGGTACTCTTTTTTTTTTAACCGCGTGAAAAACAACTTCACGCGTTCAAGTGTCGCGTGTGGCAGGCCCATACGCACATTGGTACCGAAGGAGATGGCCGCTGGCTTCGAAGCCGCGACTTATCCTCAAGTGCATTCTAACCACCTTGGTTTTCCGTTAAAAGATCTATGCTAGCGTATTAACAAAAGAATAAAATTTTGGGGATAGAAATGAAATGATAGTTGACTATGGTGCAGCAGTAGCCGCGATATGATTTAGGAGGAACTTATAACCCGGTATTTCCTTAAAGAGTTCGCGATAGATCTCGCAAGAGTGACGAGAACAAAATTATCTTAAATGAAGATGAAAGTATTTCAGCATTCCAACCATTACACCAAGCGTCCCTGAAATTGTTTTCGTTGGCAAGGAAACGAAACTAATTATGCACCGGCATTTAATACTTGCAAAATATTAAAACAGGTCATCAATTGCTAAGAAACATTATATTACGTAGATTGCGAAATACAATACCTAATCCTTACCCCACAGAACAATGTGTCATCAGTTTTCCTTAATGAATGACATTGACATTCGTAAACACTGGCATTACATCAACTGCGGACACCCACTTCTGAACGATCAGGGTGTAGATCACGACAATAGCGGAGAGATTTTCGTGAGATAGAACGTCAGACTAGGGCACTATGAAGGTCTTGCATTTGAAAGAAGATCCCGAGGTGATGAGGTACCTACATAGGACAACGAGACAAAAACCAATGGACGGGATAAATGAAATCTATGAAACATTTACCTTTCGCACCGAAGTCCGTATCGCACATTGAATGTAAATGGACGGGTTTGAATTCCTTAGGTGATATGAGAATTATTAAGAACTCTTTTCCGGGGGAAAGAACGTAGTGACGATATTGGAGCAAGAAATGTGGGAGGATGATGAAACAGCCATGAGGAGATGTCGCGAAAGAATGAAGATTGCATGAGTTTCCTGTGCTGACCCAAGGAGGTATCATGCTCAGCTCGCTGCGACCCATTTTTCGGCGCTCGTGGTTGGAATGGGACGAGCGCCGATGGCCGGCCCTTCACGCCCCTCAATGCAGGTCCCCAGATTGAGATCTGCAGGGAGGGACGTCCTACTGGTGCCATGCTACAGCGACGCCCTCAAAACGGGCGCCCGCTGCCTTCGGAAAAGAGGAGGAGAGGGATGCGAGCAAGAAAATGACGAGTGATGAGAGGGGGAAAGATGTGAGGTGCTGACATCGATCTTGACAATTGTTATTACAAGTGGCAGCCAAGAGTCACATGAGAAATACACACTGGCTCAGTACGATGAGGCAAAGTGGCCTCTGACACAGTTTGAATTAACAACAATTTGGCATTTTATTTTTCATCACACCGCAAGGGTGTGGCCATCAACAATTCACCCTAGTTCCTTTAAGTGTCCTGCCTAGTCAGTTCGCCTAAGAGTGCCTTAATTGTCCCCCCAAGTCTCTTAAGTGTCCTACAGCCTTTAAAGCCCCATCGGAGGGCCCTACCGCGAACGGGGTGCCGTGCCTCTCGCTAAGCGTGTCCCTACTCCGTACACACTATGCCCTGCAAGAGGAGAAGTTTCCCTACCTTGCGTACTCCAAAGTCCTCCGGCGGCAGAACACTTGTCGTTTTCTCCCTCGACGATCCCCCGTTGTCATGACACACACACACGCAAACACTTTGAAACACTTGCACTATTTAGAATGACCATGCGCTAATTCAGATCAAAGACTTTTCACTGCACCGGACACACTCACAGCTCTTTCATCTGCTCTTCAAGTCTCTTTCATCTGCGTACATCTGGTCTGTTATGCTGAGAGTAGATGTGCAAGACAGCATGGACATTTTGAGAGGACGTTCGATAGAAGATAAGGAAGAAATAACAAGCATAGAAATTTCCATCTTTAGATTCAGCAGGCAATGCCTTGCGAAAAAAGTGAGCATTGGAATTTCTCCGTAGAATGACGGGTAGAGGGACGGGAGTGCATTCATTTCAAGAACTGTAATCGCACAGAAATTCATATATTCACCATAATGAGGATAATTGCATCAAAATGTCGTTGCTAGGAAAGGCTGCAGGAGACTATAATTAGAAAGTGATAGGATATACCTTGTAATAGGAAAATGGCGCCCGGGAGTCTTTTGAGAGGCAAATAGCAAAAGGTACGAGAGAGCCACTGTTACTTGATCAACTGGTGCGATTGGGAGGGTTATCGACATGGACGCTAGCGTGGAGCTGAGGGTCGAACTGGGGACATCAAGAGTGGAAAAGTTGGTGCCAGTAGAAGCAATAGTTGAATAAAACTGAATGGGGGTAGTTGAAACGCCGTATCCGAAGAGAACGTGTGAAGTATCAGGGGTGGGAGTTTGAAGCGCTAACATTCGGACGGCCAGTAATATCCTCTGCGTGGGAGATTATAACCACGCAATCGTGAGAATTAAAGTAAGAATATGAGTGCGGAAATAATGAGCAATTACTGTGAATTGTCAATTCTTCCCTATTGTTAGAGAGGTTTACAAAGGATGAAAGAATCTGGTCGACTTGTAACAGTGGAGACAGTACAACACGATCGAGAAAACTAACGAAAAAAAATACGCCGAGAGGTCGTGGTGTGGTGTTAAGATTTGTAACTCGGCGAACCATTGCCCCTGTAAAATGGAATAAATTAAGGATGAAATACATGAAATAAATAGTAAGTCTATGGAATTAACACAAATTATCGCACAAAGCATTCCAATACTTGTTTAAATGCGTAATCAACAAAATATTGACGATGACTTAACTCCAATATTTCAGTCAGAAGTCAATCAATCTATTGTTCAACACGGACTACTCACATCTTCCTTGTCGGCTGGACGCTGGCTCGGCTGTAACTTAACCTGACGAAATTCTTGATCACCGATACATTCGCGACTGCTTTCCTCAAAGACGGTGTTGTCTCTTCCAGCGATTAGTCGCACTACACGGCAGGCAAGTACTGAGAGAGTGCGAACAGACCTCAGTGGCCTTTATATATAGTAAAATAATGTGGGTGGGCGGTTGCAAGAGGAGAGGGGAGGGGATGGAGGGGCAGTGCTACCACGAGGGAGTGATGCGGTAGTCAAATGGAGGACCTCGGCCCTTACTCCGGTACTTTGCCTGATTCGAACGCGCGATCCCTTAGAACTCATTTCTCCAACTAATCGGGTGCAGTCGAGGGGACTGGCTTCCTCTGCGAGTCGAGGGAATGCAAGGCCTGCCGCACCCAGCGCTTTCCGAGAGAAAACGGCGCCCGACCCGGGAGGTGCAGTTAGACCGCGTCTCTTCTCGTGCCACTCGGTGTGGGACACTGGGAACCATGGTCGGTTCGATCGTAGAAGATGGTCGAGTGTAGGCTTGAATATCAAACGCACGCAAACTCATCTCTTGAAGTTAATTACTCTCAGAGCATAAGTTTTGCGTCATAGGCGCTTTAATGGATGGGATTATATCGCAAACTCTAATTTAAATTCTCATACTCAGTGACTCCCCACTTATATATATTGAACACAGCAAATAATTCAACGCGTGCTTCCGTTTCCTCTGTTACTAACTGACATTCTTAGTGATGAACTCGAACGTAATATTTTTAAATCCAATTTTAACTTTTTAAACTATATTTATATTTTAATGGTTTCAGTAAGAGGACGATGTATTATGCTGTTGCACATGCAGCTATTGCCATAGTTTTCGCTATGGATACAGAATCAGAGGGCAGTTACATGTTTTTGGATCTCAGCATGTCCATTGCGCAGTCTCCACCTACATCTTTGACATGTATCGGTATTACCACATTTATCACTGACCAAGTGATACCAGCTGATTATCCCGTTCAATATCCGCTTTTGACTCGATTTACCACCGATATTTTACCACCGACGAAGTATCCCACTTTTCAAAGACAATTTGACAAATAATTGAACAGCATTAGATACATTGCATCGTCCAACGGCTGTGAGCCCTCCTTAGTGGAAGTAATTTTAAAAATGAGGCGAGATAAGTTATCCATACGAGACATCGCTTCCACCCAGGAATGCAATGAGAGAAATCAAAATGCATGTAAAAATGGGCCAAGTTAACTTATCTCGGACGAGGGCCGTGCGAACAGCTGAAAAGGCAAGATCAAAATCACATTTTACACTCCACTGATATAAACGGACATACTACACGAAGCCAAATACCCCTACTACACCGTGAACAATTTCGGAGTGCATGAAGTGACTTGTGACATGTGTGATTCAGGGTATATAGGGCAAACGGGGAGGTATGTTGGAATTTGAATAAACGAACTTGACCAACAGAGTAACTGTGATCCTATTTTTCAGAACATCAGATACAGGAGTCCTATTACGCAGTCTTCGGCTTGAAGATCCCCAAATTATGAGAAAGAGAGATGAGGGACATCCGAAGCAGCTACTACTCTCACACTCCTTCTTCCAATACCACATTTTCTCAAGAACCCCCTTCCCACTCCTCCTTCCCGCTTCCCACTAGTCCCACCCCTTTCTATCCCTCCTCTTCCACCCTTACCCCCCCCCCTCGTTACTCCTCTCCCCTTCCCTCCCGCCCTTCATTAGTACTAATGCCCGATCCTCTAATCCTATGGAACATCACCTATCACACTTCCCCTCCTTTATTCACCTCCAGACAGCGGCGTCGGAAGTGGGGTGTAGGAGGGGCATTCGGTCCCCCTCAGAATTTGCCCCGGGCCCTTGCGAAATGAGTCTTCATTAATAAAAATTAAATTTCACTTGTTTCCAGCTTGCCTTTTCCCTTCTGACGCATATTCTACCACCTTCATATGCACTTATAGCGGAATTCTAGTATCTACTCCCTCCTATCCGCAAAATAATTGCGGGCCCTCTTCTTAAGAGCCAGGCCCTTTTAAAGGTTGGCTCCATCCCAGCTAAAATAGTTCCGACGCTCCTGCCTCCAGACAAACATCCCTCCTCCCTCTTGGTCTATTATAGGTCGGTTAATACCACTTCCCTTTTTGTATTTTTGCATAAATACATTTTGGATATTATTAATAGTACACTTGATGGTGGCTGATCCTTAGTCATTGAAGCACTTGTTCTGTATAAATACAAGTCTACAGGTGAACTCTTGCAGTTGAATTTAATTTTGGTTGTTGGACAAGTTCCAACGTGGCTAACATGTCCGGCAACGGATACTTTACTTTCGTATATTGCACCTTATCATTGATATAACACCTTTTTATGCTAGGTGATGGTGCAAATTAAGCTTTTCTCTATTAGCTAATATAAATTATGGTAGGTAAGCGAAACATATGTTGCCATGTCAATCTCTTTTGATAGATAGTTAGTAGAATGGTCTAGCATTAATTTAATGGCATTGGTTCTCCTTCAGCCTGTTGTAATTGATTTGTAGTAAAGTAAATAACTGTGGGTGTGATGGGGTGGGAAACCTTGTTGAAGGTGGTGGAATGAATACAAGTAATGAAAGGTTTTCCTCCCCGCCTGCCTCACAGGGACACATCGCCGATTATCACTAGCTCATTTGGAAGGGAGACTTTAACGGCTGTCGAAGTGCAAAGCTCAAATTGCAATCAGTCCGCCTTAAGTGGGAAATACAGTCCTCTCCCCCCTCAGCTTTTATTGGAGCGGTGGTCAGCGAGGGAATCTTAAGTGAAGCAAAGGCCCCATGCAGCGTATCGGGATTGAATGCTTTTATTTCGTGGGATACACGAAATTTGTTGACTTATGTCTGACACCTGTTTTTGACTAACTTTTGGCTTCTGAATCCAAAAATGACTTCAGTTTTCGTCAATTACGTCAACTTTTTAAGCTACAGGATACCCTCTCTTTATTCCAAAAGTCACACAAAATGTTCAAGCAAAGGACAATAAAGGAAGAAATTGTCAAATATACTGTTCATAGGGAATAATTTTATTCGTGCAAAGTCTGTATATAGTCACTTGGGAAAATTAAAATTTAGTAAATGTACTAATGAAAAAATAGCAGTAAAAGACATTTAAAACTAGTAAAATTCTTTCTCCAAACGACAATAATGCACGTTAATGTAAATATTTTCGCTTATAGTTTTTCGTGGAGTGTTCTATCTGTGGACAATCTCGCCTGATTCTCCAACAATAGTCACCCATCATATTTACATCTCATCTACCCTTATACCTCGCCTCTATGATTATTAAATCTTTGTGGAATTGCTCTCCTTGCTCATCACTAACTGCACCAAGATATTCTGGAAAGTCAGCAAGATGGCTATGTAGAAATAAATCTTGATGCTTATATTGCAAAAAAGCAATTTGGTGCCACCATGCCCGGGAAGTTTACTTTCATTTAACATGTCCAATCATTAAAAATAGCGCCTTTTTATGCTTGGTGATAGTTTAAATTAATTACAAATTCTCTATTAATTGATATAAATTATAGGGAATGTCTTACGGAAGTTAAGTAAAAATTAGTTTTTCATTTTCATCTCTATTTGATGGATAGGTTTAGAATGGTCTCTCATAAAATCGATGGTATTAATTTTCATTTAGGTTTTGTGATTTTTATGTGGTATATAAAATAACTGGGGGTGTGATAGGGTCGGGAACCATGTTGAAGATTGTGGAATTACGTCTGGTAATGGAACGCTTTTTCTCCCCGCATACCTTAGATGAACATATCTGAGACTCCTTCTTCTGTTCCTTCGGAGGGGAAACTTTGATGGCAGTCGAATTCTCCGCTGCTCAAGTGCGAGGCTGGCATTGGAATCCGTCCGCCCTTTCCTCCCTCCCATTTCACTTCGTGGCGCTGGTCAGCGACGGAATCTCACGGTCTGCGTGTTCCATTCATGATACACTACCAATGTGTCGGACTTTGATATTCCATGACGTGATGTGGTCTCTATTAGGGGTACTTTCCCAATGGCCTTCCCCTGGAGTCCTGTCTCTCTCCCTTTTTGGTTTTGCGGAACCTTTTTGATATTCCTCTAATACCGCGGATCCCCTTTTATGATAACTGAGCTATCAGCACTAATATTATTTTCTGACTTAAAGGCCATTCATTGTGATCAGATGTCACCTTGAACGTCTTCCATTAGGTAATTAACTAACATAAACTCGGAGTTTTTCACGTATTTCGGCATTTTACAATGTTATACTGATATATATTTTCGATAATTGATAAAAACGTCGATTTTTTGTGTCAAAAAATCTTGCAGGAAATTGAGAAGAAAATACATAGATTACAACACCCTCATTTTTCGTTATTCTTGAATTTGTTCCTAAATGTCACTATCCCTTAAGTCTTTTTCTTATGATCGGAAGAAATTTCCAAATTTTCCATACTTGAAAAATTTCCAGCTTGGAAATTGAGGTCGTTTACCATATTTTTTTAACTGCCGAATCTGATAGAGTTTGTAAAATAAAAAGACCCGTATTTTTCCGTTTTTTGATCCGTACATATTTCCCGAGTTATAAGCGGCGAAAAACTGATGTTTTTAACCCTTTCGGAAAAGTGGGTGTGGTGAAACCTCTGACGTATATCGACTTCGTCCAATCACAACTGAGCCCGCAAAGCTACTTTGCCTTATCGCAATGAAGGGGGGGGGGGGGACACAGCTGACTCGGCCAATTGGAGCGATTGCGACAGCATCTATGCGAGCAGACCTTCCGAGAATCTCCCTCCACTCCCTTCCCCTCCACCAAAAGAAGTCAAGGATGGGAGGAAAATGACGTCAATGTTATCACAGCAGCATTTTCGGTGGGTGTCACCTTTTGCTTATTAAAACTTTTGATTTATGAGTGAATGGTTGTGGTTAGAAGATTAATTTTTTCACTAAAATTCGTTTTCCGTTTCCATCTAACGATTTCGTGTACAAAATTACGATTTCGGTTCCGAGTAAACGCCCCCATTTTCAAGTATGTTGAGCCTGAGTCGACGCTTGTAATCCCATGAACGATTTATCTTTATAACTCGTTTATCAAGAATCCTCCTCGAATTAGCAAATGAAATTCACTTTTTTCCTAGACCCTCCTCTTATTTCTCTTCCCGAATGTCATCTTTTTCTTGAGTCCTGTAATGATTATAGATGTAAGATTTCTTAGTATGAAATGATATGTTTTACGAGTAGATTTTCGCGTATGCTATGCTTGCGAATTGCTAATTGCCAACCATGCAGTTTCTACGGCAGTTTGTACACCTCTTATGACTTAAATTACAAGGAAATGATTGGAGATGACGCCTAAGTATTAGCATCTGGACTTACTTCTTAATTATACTGCGCTTTAGGATGATTTGCGTTTCATTGCAAGAATTTTCCGTGTTTGAATGCTGCTGTAGTCATCGATTTAACTTTTTCAATGAAGGGAGATATTTCTGAGCACAAAAGATCTTGCAACGAAACGAAATCTTGTCGAAAAATGCAATATAAATATATTTTCATTCAACGTACATATACCTTGATATCCTACCGAATTCCACTACCGTTTAAAATAATTTCTAATACAAGTAAGGCCTTTTATCATACCATAAGAAATGTGGGTCTGAAGAAGAATTTTAGGAACCGTATATAGTGTTGCTCAATGAAAATCTGTAGGCTAAATTATGAAAATCCGACGTATAAATTTTCGCATTTGTTTGTACAAATTTCCAAATGTCACCACGTTTTGAGTACTGCTAGATAGTGGCCATTAAATATCCACATTTGAACAATTGTAGAGGAGGTCAATGTAACGGGTAAGTATTTAAAATTTATGGAAAATTTCAGAGAAATGATCAATTCCTACCCCTCATTGTAGCACATCGAAATGTATTCCGAAAATCGAGGAAAACACAGAAATGTAGTTGAGCGATTTGGACGTTCTTCAAATTTGACCAGAAAATACATTAGGGAAAATTCTCATTTTAGCAGAAAGAAACAGGAAAATTATTAGATGTAGGTACCCAATCAGTAGTAGAAATTTAGATTTATGAATACTGAGAGATATTCTTCGCACACCAGAGGGCCATGGTTTCCTGCCTCTTTTGCGGTATCCTTAACAGTTACGATCCAAATTAAATCACTCAGTTATTGTTCAGTAGTAATTTCAAACTCATTCAAACAGGAAACACATCTTCTATGAAGTTGAGTGGTTCATAATCGAGGCTTATGACCGAGAGCGAAATGAGAAGTGTATACTTCGCAACAATTCTCAGCTATTGGCCCCATCACATCCGGAAAACCTCAAGTGTCCCGTGCCAAACCTCCCTCGATGGAAGCTCACCGACAGCGGCGTCGGAAGTGGGGGGCAGTGGGGGCATTCGCCCCCCCAGAATTTGCCCCGAGCACTTGAGAGTTGAGTCTTCATTAATAAAAATTAAATTTCACTTGTTTCCAGCTTGCCTTTTCCCTTCTGACGCATATTCTACCACCTTCACTTGCACTTTTAGCGGAATTCTAGTCTCTACCCCCTCCTATCCGCAAAAAAATGCGGGCCCTTTTCAAGGTTGGCCCCTCCCAGCGAAAATAGTTCCGACGTCCCTGCTCACCGACCTTCTCTATCAGAACTGGAGAAGTATCGACCATCTTGCAAAGAAAAGAGTTGTTTTGACAATACGCTCATTCATCGTCACGAGGCAATGGAGGCGTGTACTCGGAACCGAAATCGCAATTTTGTACACGAAATCGTTAGATGAAAAAAGAATTTTAGTGAAAAAATTAATCTTCTAACCACAACCATTCACTCATAAATCAAAAATTAAAATAAGCAAAAGGTGACTCCCACTGAAAAAAGCTGCTGTGATAACATTGACGTCATTTTCCTCCCGTCCTTGACTTCTTTTGGTGGAGGGGAAGGGAGTGGAAGGAGATTCTCGGAAGGTCTGCTCGCATAGATGCTGTCGCAACTGCTCCTATTGGCATAGTCAGCTGTGCCCCCCCTCCCATTGCGGTAAGGCAAAGTAGCTTCGCGGGCTCAGTTGTGATTGGACGAAGTCGATATACGTCAGAGGTTGTACCACGCCCACTTTTCCGAAATGGTTAATAACATCACATTCAGTTTTTCGCCGCTTATAACTCGAGAAATAATTGTCAGATCAAAAAACGGAAAAATACGGGTCTTCTTATTTTTCAAACTCTATCATATTCGGCAATAAAAAAATATGGTAAACGACCCCATTGTAGAAACCAAAAGCCTAGAAGCCGAAGTGAGGCACTGGAAACAACTTTTCGCCTGAACGGATTTAGAGGCAGGGAAATCCAAATATTCCTTAAGATTTCCTATAATAGCTGGAAGAAGGTTAAAAAGGAGGGAGAGAAATCAAGAGACAAAGCATGACGTCCTTTCATTGCAATAGTATCTAATAATATGTCAAGAATATTGAGTAAACATCAAATCAATAATATGCTTATAGCAACGAGAAAACTTAAGAACTTCCTGGGAACGGCCCAGGTAGTTCGCAGTTGAAAACGTCTAGAGAGTACCGTATTCCATGCGAATACGGACTAGTTTACATTGAGGAAGCATATACATATATATTATTATCATCTTACATAATTTTTTGCCTTTACTCTGTTCAAAACCCTGTTACCTACACTTGATGTCATAACATTATATTGAATATCATGGACCTGCAAAATATAGAAATTGAGCCGTTTGGCTCACTCGTTATATAAAACCTGATCATTAGATCCTGATCTACCACCAGATCACCACCGTAATACTTTCCTTCCTCATTTTGCCCGTTTCCACACCTCTGTAGCATTTTCTCAGCTTGCATGTTGAATATAAATGGCGATAACGGACTGCCCTAACTAATGCTCCTCTGCCAATCTATGCCCATTCCAATTCGTTACTTCTATGGATATATCGTATCAATTGGTTAACCACTGAAGTCACCAATCCTTCCAGCGTACTTATAGATTTTGCTGTTTTTTTATTCTTGTCCCTTATACCTAGTACACACGAAAGCCGTCAAGCAATCAAGGAAGCAAGCAAAGACATATGCTGACCCAAAAATCTTTAGTCATTTTCACGATCCTTTACATCTTGTGTTCACTGTACTCACAGTAATATTTATATTAGAAGTGTGCCCCCCATTTCTCTTCTAAAATCTTTCTCAGTAATGTTGACAGCGTGAAAAACCAAAATCCAGCTCCTTCAACACCTGCTCCTTTTCTCCCATTTACAGGATGAGACTTGTAACTTACTTTCGGTATTTACTGCTCATAAGTCAGACTACACTCTTATCAAGACCATCTAAAAATAAACGGCCATAAAATACCTATTTCTTCAGTCATAATATGTCTCTTAAGACATATTTCTCCCTCTCCCCTCCTTTTGCAGCGCTTTTCCGATTTCATGATCAACTAACCTTGACCCATTAATAACTAAATACCTTGTATATTAATACTTTGCACTACATAATAATAAGATATTATCCAAAGAAATGAAGCAATCAAGAATCAACAGCGACAATTCGTGACGTTTGGCAAAACTGATTCTATTTCTTTGGCGTGCTTGAAATTTCAATCATTATCACCTAATTATTATCTGGAATCCTTCGCCATCAAAATGGGTGAAACGGGAGACACAAGGTAATTCCAAGATCCGTTTTTCATTCAACGTCCGGGATTAAAATTTGCAAAGGGAATTTCATTACGTATTTCACACTAGCGGATTGTGAAGTCACAAATATATATGCAATACCATCCCCACGCTCAGACCAGCCTTTTATTTGTCTCATTTGAGTTGGACTCGAACTGAAGACGTCCTTAAACGACCCAGGAAATTCTCGGCCTTCTTCCTCGCTTTTGAAATTCTGAACTCCCAGCTAAACCTGCAAGCACGTCGAGAGTTCTTTCGATGACGAACTGTTTTGGGAGTCAATGGGGCATTCGTGGTCGGAAATCATGATAGGTTTTCTTGGCGGGTGCTTAAAAGTCAAGTTGCTCAAGCCACATGAGTCAAATTGACTCTTAGTAAGCATGGAACACGTAAGAAATACGCGAAGTTCGATTTCGGAAAAATTCGGGTACTGTGTTGACCGAATTTTTAAAGTGATAGTACATACATAGGTATGTAATAGTCTCCGAATCATCATCACTCTGATGACGATGGCGGCATCAGTCATCGTAATGTCTGTGCCTAATAACGACATAAGCCATGTGTGTGAAACCCAAGAACATTTTACTTTCACTCGTTGAAAGCTAACCGATTGCTAATCGGTGCACAAACGACTGGAATAGAAGAAAGCCTTCCGAAATTCAAAGGGTTTTTCTTCAGCTCTGACTTCGAAACTTGGTATGATATTTCCCATTGGTCGACGCATTTGGCTTAATATGCAAATTTTCCTCGTTCCCACACATGAACGATTAATACAGGGCCGAAGTTGATCGACTATCGAAAAAAACAACATTCTTTAGTTTTTTTTTCAAATCACAGAATTGGGGGAATCGGGTTCGTGGCTATCCTCCCTATAGTGCTGGCCTCCCATCCCGAGGGCCCGCGTCCTAATACCGGTCAAGGCGTATTTTTATTGGTATACCGGTCCCTACTTGAATGCCATGTAGAGAGAACTTCGAGTTCAGTACTTTTCGTCAGATGGCATTCCCGTTCGGCCGTGGTCCCCTAGACGCCTAATTGAAGAACAGGCTTAATGCTAATGCCGGGTTTTTCTCCACTCTTCGTCCGTTCCCTGAAAACTCCCACCATTACCTGATTAACCGTGTTAATAAGGCTGATTACAACCTCATTCATTGTTCACACTCGTGTTTTATCTCATCTGGGGGCTTTATAGTCGAGACAGATGAGAAAAACTCAAGTGAAAACGATGTTGTGACCAGCGATTCGGACGCACTAAATTTGCAAACCATTCGTGTTTGTACCACGCGACTCCTTGTTTACCTATTCGAGGTAACCTCGACGATTTCAAACACACCCGCCCAGGCCAGAATCTCGGCGAAGAAGCCCTGTCATTGCTCCTGCCACCCACACCCAACACGTTCGCTGGCTGCTTGCGACATCACAATTGTATCATATATTTTGTGCGTCGTAAGCACTTCCCCAACCCTCAATGTAGTCTCTCCTCTTAATAATGATTTTAACTTTTGCATTATTTACTCAGAATCGTGCTGAAGTACTGGCTTAATGTGAATTTTTTTAACCTGCAGGCTTCTACCATTTGCATACCTTCGGAAATGCATATTTAAAAAGTAGATGATGGTAATATTCATGAGATATAAATACAGTGTTGCGTATTAAAAAAATATTGCTCGCTTTTCGAATGTGGTCAGTAAAAGAGAGCAACGGTAATGCGACACCAACTGTTGGCCGATGTCTCAAGACTGCTCGCTACTCAGAGTAGGTACCTAATGCAATCTGTCGCTGAAGGCCACTCACATCCTGCCCAAGACGGAATAAAATATTGGGGAACAATTTTTTGCAAAATTTCTGTTGAGTTTGAATTTTCATCAGATTTACAGTAAAATAGGCATGCTGATTTCAAAACTATAGTTAGTTTTCTTCTATCACGTCAAGTTTTTTCTCTACAGTTTATCTTGAGGTGACCTTACTCCGCTCGATCGAATGAATCATAGGATAGCCCTGGGCCTCGATCATAGATCTTCATAAGACGTGCGCTAGCGTTATCGTTATTTTTTGATTTAACTTATGTCAGAGAAAACGTGATCTCCACTCTTCATTTATTTGCACAGCACATCAAATCGCTTATCACAATCAGTGGAGCGAATTTTATTGACGGTTATTGTTAACCCTGCGCTACTCTAGGGGTAAGCGTTGACGATAAAGATTGCGATAACGCGAAAGATGCATCCGTGATTCCACACCTGATTCGTTTTGTTACATGTGTGGCAGTTTCACCATTCCCAGTCAAAGGACAAACATCAGCGCATTTGTCAGGCAAGCCTATTTTGCATCTTTTTTAAGTGAAAATTGGTGATCAATACAAACCTTGGGCACCTCACAAGGTGTTCAAGCAGTGTGTCAAGAGTTTGCGGATGTGGATGAAGGGAAAACGTGATAAATTTCAATTTGGTATACCTACGATTGGCGAGAGTCCAGAGACCATTCAAGTGACTGATACTTTTGTATGGTGAAAACTTTGTACAGCGAAAAAAACGATGGCCTGATGAAGATAATCGTTAAAGGACAAATGGATCGGAAGAATGACAAAGGAAGGCCTCGAGTGAGACATATGGAACAAATGATGAAGGATGAGAAAGAAAAGAAATACGTAAATATGAAGAGATTAGCCGATAGAAGAACTCAGTGGAGAGCTGCGTCAAACCAATCTGAGGATTGATGAATGATGATGATGATGAGTGAAAACTTCAGGATATAACAAGAAAAATGTAAATGTAAAATAAAGTATTCTAGTTTACCATAAGCTATACGCCCAGTGCTTTATTCAGATGAAATCCCTTTTCCAGTTTTCAAAGAATTACCCTCTTTTGAAGAACAGGAAATCGCGTATGGTGAGTAAGAACAAAGTGACACCAACGATGAAAATGGGGGCGTTTAGGAACCGAAATCGCAATTTTGTGCACGAAATTGTTTGATGGAAACGAAAAAAGAATTTTAGTGAAAAAATTAATCTTCTAACCACAACCATTCACTCATAAATCAAAAATTAAACTAAGCAAAAGGTGACGCCCACCGAAAAAGCTGCTGTGATAACATTGACGTCATTTTCCTCCCGTCCTTGACTGCTCTTATGTGAAGGGAAGGGTGTGGAGGGGGATTCTCGGAAGGTCTGCTCGCACAGATCCTGTCGCAATCGCTACCATTGGGAAAGCCAGCTGTGTCCCCCCCTTTGCGATATGGCGAAGTAGCTTCGCGGGCTCAGTTGTGATTGGACGAAGTCGTTATACGACAGAGGTTGCACCACGCCCACTTATCCGAAAGGGTTAAAAACATCAGTTTTTCGCCGCTTATAACTCGAGAAATAATTGACTGATCAAAATACGTGTAAATACGGGTCTTTTTATTTCGCAAACTCTATCATATTCGGCAATAAAAAAATGGTAAACGACCCCATTTTGAGGTTGAAGATGTTTCTGTTCATATTGTATTTGATCAGCATGAGTTGAATGATTTGGCTCGAGATTTGGGACTACACAAATAACTTTCAGAATTCCTAGCGTCCAGACAGCACGAGAAAAACCTGCTTGAAAAAGGAGCTAAGGTATCCTACTTTCGATTAAGAGAAACTGTATTTTTGTAATACTTTCGAAAGGACGGTGAATTTGTGTATTGCCGTAACGTACTTGTTTCAATGGAGGAGTTGGGAAAACCAGCCTATGACGCATCTGAATGGCGACCATTCATACATAGCTCAAAACGGATCTTGAAAAGTGTCCTCCTTCACAATAAACATTTATTTGGTGCAGTCCCAATAGGCCATTCAGTTCATTTGCGTGAAGAGTATGAAGACATAAAGAGAGCCATTGATTTGTTGCAATATCGTATGCACAAAAGGGTCATGTGTGTTGACCATAAAATGAACTGCTTCCCTCTTGGCCAGCAATGTGGATATACCAAGTATCCCTGTTTTTGTGTCTGTGTGGGTGGGACAACAGAGCTCACGAGAATCATTGCACTGCACTGCACTAGTGGAGATATTCAACATCAGCCACTCGTAGACAGGAAGTCTATTGTATTTCTACCCTGCATATATAACTGGGTCTCATGAAACAATTTGTTAAATCGTTGCCAACTGAAGGAGAGTGTTTTAATTATCTCATTTCAGCATTACCTCACCTGTCTTTTGAAAAAATAAAGGCCGGTGTGTTTGATAGTATACAGATTCAGCAGCTCATTAAAGATGAAAATTTCATCGTAACAAAGACAGAACTACAAAAGAATGCTTGGTTGGCATTCAAAAACCTTGCCAAGGCTTTATTGGAAATACTCTAGCATAGAATTACAACTAAATCGACCAGCAATTCTTGAAAAGCATTACATTTCTTTCTTGCAACATTAGCATCAAGATATTTTCTACATAGCCATCTTGCTGACTTTCCAGATAATCTTGGTGCAGTTAGTGATGAGCAGGGAGAGCGATTCCACAAAGATTTAATAATCATGGGGGCAAGGTAGATGGGATGTAATTATGATGGCTGACTATTGTTGGAGCATCAGGCGAGATTGTCCGCAGATTGAACACTCCACGAAAAACTATAAGCGAAAATATTTACCTTTATGTGCATTATTGTCATTTGGAGAAAGAATTTGCTTTTAAATGTCTTTTACTACTATATTTTCATTTGTCCATTTACTAATTTTTAATTTGCCCAAGTGACTATACATAGATTTTGAAAGAATAAAATTATTCTCTATGAACAGTATATTTGACAATTTCTTCCTTTATTTTCCTTTGCATGCACATTTTGTGTGACTTTTGGAATAAAGCGAGGGTATCCTGTAGCTTAAAAAGTTGACGTGATAGACGAAAACCGAAGTCATTTTTGGATTCAGAAGCCAAAAGTTAGTCAAAAACAGGTGTCAGACATAAGTCAACAAATTTCGTGTATCCCACGAAATAAAAGCATTCAATCCCGATACGCTGCATGGGGCCTTTGCTTCACTTAAGATTCCCTCGCTGACCACCGCTCCAATAAAAGCTGAGGGGGGAGAGGACTGTATTTCCCACTTAAGGCGGACTGATTGCAATTTGAGCTTTGCACTTCGACAGCCGTTAAAGTCTCCCTTCCAAATGAGCTAGTGATAATCGGCGATGTGTCCCTGTGAGGCAGGCGGGGAGGAAAACCTTTCATTACTTGTATTCATTCCACCACCTTCAACAAGGTTTCCCACCCCATCACACCCACAGTTATTTACTTTACTACAAATCAATTACAACAGGCTGAAGGAGAACCAATGCCATTAAATTAATGCTAGACCATTCTACTAACTATCTATCAAAAGAGATTGACATGGCAACATATGTTTCGCTTACCTACCATAATTTATATTAGCTAATAGAGAAAAGCTTAATTTGCACCATCACCTAGCATAAAAAGGTGTTATATCAATGATAAGGTGCAATATACGAAAGTAAAGTATCCGTTGCCGGACATGTTAGCCACGTTGGAACTTGTCCAACAACCAAAATTAAATTAAACTGCAAGAGTTCACCTGTCCACTTATATTTATACAGAACACGTTGTTAAATGACTAAGGGTCAGCCACCATCAAGTGTGCTATCATTAATAACATCCAATATGTATTTATGCAAAAATACAAAAAGGGAAGTGGTAATAACCGGCCAATAAGGGGGTAGGAGGGATGTTTGTCTGGAGGTGAAATTGGAGGGGAAGTGTGAAAGGTGATGTTCCATAGGATTAGAGGATCGGGCATTAGTACTTAGTAAGGGCGGGAGGGAAGGGGAGAGGAGTAACGAGGGGGTGGTAAGGGTGGAGGAGGAGGGATGGAAGGGGGGGGGGTTGAGGGAAGGGTGGGGGTTGAGGGAAGGGGGGGGAGAGGGAAGGTGGTTCTTGAGAAAATGTGGAATCGGAAGAAGGAGTGTGAGAATAGTAGCTGCTTCGGTTGTCCCGTATCTCTCCTTCTCATAATTTGGGGATCTTCACGCCGAAGTCTGCGTAATAGGACTCCCGTATATGATGTTTTAAAAAATGGGGTCACTGTTACTCTGTTAGTCAAGTTTGTTTATTCAAATTCCAAAATTTCTCCCTGTTTGCCCTATATACCGTGAATCACACATGTCGCAAGTCACTTAATGCACTCCGAACTTGCGCTCTCCGAAATGGCTCTTGTTAACGGTAGAGTACGGGTATAGTACCGATTGGCTTGGTGTAGTATGTCCGTTTATGTCAGTGGAGTGTAAAATGTGATTTTGATCTTGCATTTTCAGCTGTTCGCACGACTCTCGTCCGAGATAAGTTAACTTGGCCCATTTTTACATGCCTTTTGATTTCTCTCATTGCATTCCTGGGTGGAAGCGATGCCTCGTATGGATAACTTATCTCGCCTCATTTTTAAAATTACTTCCACTAAGGAGGGCTCACAGCCGTTGGACGATGCGATGTATCTAATGCTGTTCAATCATTTCTCAAATTGTCTTTGAAAATCGGGATACAAAACTCGGTGGATAATCCAGTTGAAAGCGGATACTGAATGGGAAAATCAGCCGGTATCACTTGGTCGGTGATAAATGCGATAGTAGCGATAAATGTCAAAGATATAGGTGGAGACTGCGTAATGGACATGCTGGGATCCAAAAAAATTTAACTGCCCTATGATTCTGTGTCCATTATAGTGAAAACTATGGCTGCCTGTGCAACAAGATAATAAATCGTCCTCATACAGAAACCAATAAAATATAAATGTAGTTTAAAAAGTTAAAATTGGATTTAAAAATATTACGTTCGAGTTCATCACTAAGAATGTCAGCTAGTAACAGAGGAAACGGAAGCACGCGTTGAATTATTTGTTGTGTTCAATATATATAAGTGGGGAGTACACTGAGTATGAGAATTTATATTAGGTGTGTGGTGCATTATAATCCCAGCCATTGAAGCGCCTGCGACTCAAAACTTATGTTCTGAGAGTAATTAAATTCAAGAGATGAGTTTGCGTGCGTTTGATATTCGTCCTGCGATGGGGCTCGTACGAGGGTGGATACGTCGTCGGCCCAGGGAAAGACGGGGATTATAATTGGTCCTCCGTCCAGAGGGAAAGGAGTTCGAATCCAAGTGAAAGGTAGAAGAGTTTCGGCTAAATTATCTTCCAACTAGAGTGATGAACGGAGAGCATTCCAACTCCTGAACACTGAACGTCGTTTGGAAAGACAAGCCCCCGACGCGTTTAATTTAATAGTGAGCTATTGCCGGGTTTCCCTCTCGGCCGTTTCCGACACATATCAAGCCTACACTCGACCATCTTCTATTAACGAACCGACCATGGTTCCTAGTCTCCCACACCGAGTGGCACGAGAAGAGACGCGGTCTAACTGCACCTCTGGCGGCGGGCGCCGTTCTCTCTCGAAAAGCGCTGGGTGCGGCAGGCCTTGCATTCCCTCGCCTCGGAGAGGAAGCGCGTCCCTTCGACTTCACCCGATAAGCTGGAGAAATGAGTTCTAAGGGGTCGCACGTTCGAATGCGGCAAAGTACCGGAGTAAGGGTCGAGGGCCTCTATTTGACTACAACCCTCCCTCGTGGTAACAATGCCCCTCCATCCCCTCTCCTCTTGCAACCGCACACCTACATTATTTCACCATATATAAAGGCCACTGAGGTCGGTTCGCACTCTCTCAGTACTTGCCTGCCGTGTAGTGCGACTAATCGCTGGAAGAGACAACGCCGTCTTTGAGGAAAGTAGTCGCGAATGTTCGGTGATCAAAAATTTCGTCAGGTTAAGTTTCAGCCGAGGCAGCGTCCAGCCGACAAGGAAGATGTGAGTAGTCCGTGTTGAACAATAGATTGAAATATTGGAGTAAAGTCTCCGTCAATATTGTATTAATTAAGCATTTAAAATTTTTATTGGAATGCTTTGTGCTATAATTTGTCCTGAATTGTTAATTCCATAGTGTTGCTGTATATTTCATGTATTTCATCCTTAATTTATTCCATTTCACAGGGGCAATGGTTCGCCGAGTTACAAATATTAACACCACACCACGACCTCTGAGCTTAATTTCTTTTTCTTCAGTCTTCTCGAACGTGTTGTACTGTCTCCACCGTTACAAGTCAACCAGATTCTTTCATCTTTTGTAAACCTCTCTAACAATAGGGAAGAATTGACGATTTCCGTTAATTGCTCTTTATTTCCGAACCCACATTCTCACTTTCTATTGTCTCGTTCGTGTGGTTATAATTTCCCACGGAGAAGATATTACTGGCCGTTCGAATGTTTTGGCTTCAAACAATCCCTTAGCTGATACTTTACGTTTCTTCGGAGACGGCATGTGAACTACCCCCCTTCCGTTTTCTTCAACTATTTGTTCTGCTGGCACCAACTTTTCCACTCTTGATGTCCCCAGTTTGACTCTTGAGCTCCGCGCTAGCGTCAAGTTCGATACCCCTCCTAATCTAACGAGTTGATCGAGTAACGGTGGCTCCCTCGTATGTACCTTTTGCTATTTGCCTCTCAAAAGCCTCCCGGGCACCATTTTTCTATTACATAATAAATCCTTTCACTTTCTAATTATAGTCTCCTGCAGCCTATCCTAGCAACAAAATCTTGATGCAATTATCCTCATTATGGTGAATATATGAATTTCTGTGCGATTACAGTTCCCGAAATGAATTCACTCCCGTCCCTCTACCCGTCATTCTACGGAGAAATTACAATGCTCACTCTTTTCGCAAGGCATTGCCTGCTGAATCATATTCCTTATCTTCTATCGAACGTCCTCTCAAAATGTCCATACTGTCTTGCACATCTACTCTCACGATAACAGACCAGATGTACGCAGATGAAAGAGACTTGTATCGACGCTGTGAGAGAGTGTCCGGTGCAGTGAAAAGTGTTTGATCTGAATTAGTGCATGGTCATTCTAATTAGTGAAAGTGTTTCAAAGTGTGTTTGCGTGTGTGTGTGAAATGTCAACGGGGGATCGTCGAGGGAGAAAACGACAAGTGTTCTGCCGCCGGAGGACCTTGGAGTACGCAAGGTAGGGAAACTTCTCCTCTTGCAGGGCATAGTGTGTACGGAGTAGGGACACGCTTAGCGAGAGGCACGGCACCCCGTTCGCGGTAGGGCCCTCCGATGGGGCTTTAAAGGCTCTAGGACACTTATAGAGACTTGGGGGGACAATTAAGGCACTCTTAGGCGAACTGACTAGGCAGGACACTTAAAGGAACTAGGGTGAATTGTTGATGGCCACACCCTTGCGGTGTGATGAAAAATAAAATGCCAAATTGTTGTTAATTCAAACTGTGTCAGAGGCCACTTTGCCTCATCGTACTGAGCCAGTGTGTATTTCTCATGTGACTCTTGGCTGCCACTTGTAATAACAATTGTCAAGATCGATGTCAGCACCTCACATCTTTCCCTCTCTCATCACTCGTCATTCTTGCTCGCATCCCTCTCCTCCTCTTTTCCGAAGGCAGCGGACGCCCGTTTTGAGGGCGTCGCTGTAGCATGGCACCAGTAGGACGTCCCTCCCTGCAGATCTCAATCTGGGGACCTGCATTGAGAGGCGTGAAGGGCCGGCCATCGGCGCTCGTCCCATTCCAACCACGAGCGCCGAAAAATGGGTCCCAGCGAGCTGAGCATGATACCTCCTTGGGTCAGCACAGGAAACTCATGCAATCTTCATTCTTTTCATACGCCATCTCCTCATAGCTGCTTCATCTTCATTCAACGATCCTACCACAATTCTTCTCTAAAATCGACTCTACATTCTTTCCCCAAGAAAATTTCTTAATATTTTTCATATCGCCTGGGGAATAAAAAATCTACCATTTACATTCAATGTGCGATAAGGACTTTGGTACGAAATATGACTAATTCTACGGTTTCTTTTCTCCCGTCCATTGGTTTTTGTCTCGTTTTCCGACGTACCTCATCACCTCGGGACCTTCTTTCAAATGCAACACTATCATAAGGACCTAGTCTGACGTTCTATCCACGAAAATCTCTCCGCTACTGTCGAGATCTACACTCTGTTCCTTAGAAAGTGGGTGTCCGCAGTTGCTATAATGCCAGCGTTTAAGAATGTCGATGCCATTCATTAAGGAAAACAGATCGCGAATTCTTTTGAGGGGTAAGGATTAGGTAGTGTATTTCGCAATCTACGAAAGATAATTTGTTCCTTAAGAATCAATGACCTGTTTTTATATTTTCTTAGTAATAAATGCCAGTGCATAATTAGTTTAGTTTCCTTGCCAACAAAAACAATTTCAGTGACGCTTGGTGTAATGGTTAGAATGCTGAAATACTTTCATCTTCATTTAAGATAATTTTGTTCTCGTCACTCTTGCGAGAACTATCGCGAACTCTAGAAAGAAATATCGGGTTATAAGTCCCTCCTAAATCGTATCGTGGCTGCTACTGCACCGTAGTAAACTCAGATTTCCATTTTTATCCCCAAAATTTTATTCATTGTTGATAAGCTGGCATAGTTCTTTTATCGGAAAACCAAGGTGGTTAGATGAACTGGAGGATAAATCGCGGCTTCGAAGCCAGCAAGTACCTCCTTCGGTACCTTTATGCGTATCGGCCTGCCACACGCGACACTTGTACGCGTGAAGTTTGAAGAAAAAAATGCCATGTAAAATATAAATCGTTCTTAAAATTCGTTGTACGGAAGAAAGCTCTCTAAGACGACAGTGATTCCAAATATGCATTTTAACTATGGTAAATTCGGACCTATTTTAAAGTCTAAAATTTACTCCAGAGGTAATCAAACCACCTAATGCATTTCTTAAATAGCCTTAATAAGCCTAAATGGTGTTGACGTGAAGGAATTTGGTTGCTATGTCACTGTTTACACTTTAATGCACATGCAGTCTCCATAAGGGGCTGCATTAACCGCCACGTTTTGGTCAGAGTAGGAATGTCGTTCATAAACATCTCTATTCATCTTATACCGTAGGATAGCACGAAAATGCGTTCTCCAGGAAACTCTGCCCACCTTGAGTAAAACCAGCGACTGGAAACCACCGCGGATGGAAATTTCATGAATAAATTCATTTGAATGTGGTATCCTTTAGGGCATGCAACCACCCATACATAAAATCCTTGCCTGCCAAGAAGTTTCAAGCTGCAGCGATTTAACTTTAAATTCAAATTTACGTCCACTTACAGAAGTAGCGCAATATTGTGCGGACTTCTCCTAAAGCCATCAGACTTCCTGATAGCTTGTAATATACCCTCATGCTTTACATTTAATGCCTGGTACCTCACTTCGAATGTCTTGACAGAAACTTATTACTAACACACTTCACCTTTCCCAACCACAACAAATCTTCCCAATCCTTTGTATTTCTCAATTGATGCAAGAGTCCAACGGAGTCGTTCTACTCTCAGCTAATTGTCATTGCTAAAGATGTTATTGCCTAGTACAGAGTTGTTTCTATTAGATAATGACACCAAAGGACCCACTACCTACTTCTTCCTGGACAAGATAAACGATACATTGCTTTATTGCTTAGTTTTCTTCAAAGATTTGCAATGGAACTTGAATTCAAAAGAAGTCAATCTCTGCAAATACATTGCAATAGTCCCCCTCACCCCCCCCTAACCTCCCATCACACCAATGTCAATATTGAAGCCTTTTCCTGGACCCTTAAATGTTAAAGCATACCTAAACAAGCTGGCCACACATTAGTTGACCCTGCTCTTAGTGGCTAACAATTTCTTTCCATTAATGTATTCTGATACCAAAAATTATTTACGGGACCTAAAATGTTCCTCAATCCCCTTAACAATATATTTCTCTCAATCACTCTTTTCCAATCCATTATGGATCCTTAAATCTCTTTTGCATCACCAATACAGCCAAGGTAAGGAAGATGTTGGGTTGAGTACACAGTGGCATGTCTGTTATGTCATAGCTTATGAGGGCTGAAATTAATCTCAAGCATCCAGTTCCAAATGTTGTTTTGCCTTTTTCTAGAGTACAAAGAAAGAATACAATGACTATATAAAACGGACAACCACCGTTCGCAGGGCTGCTCCATGCGCTCAACACGAGCTGCACCTGGTTGGCACTGAGCAGGCATTCCACGCAACTACCAACACAACAATAATTCATGCATAAGTTTATAACACCAATGTGGTCATTTTCGATACCCTGCTAATGTAGTTTAACAATTTCCAGGTTAAAGGAATTGCATAGATCATCAAACAGAATGGTGCATTAATGTCAATTTAGTTTCACACTACAAGAAATCAAATATTCCCACAATCCTTGGGGTTTCCTTTCAAACTAAGGGATTATCAAGTATCTTAAAGTTTCGAATTCCTTATTAAAGTCAATCTTTTGGTGCATTTACCCTTCCCCTGGATGAATTCCTTACCCACTTAAGAGATTGTAAATCCATAAGTTTAATGAAATGTACTGAACATGATTGTGAACTTACAAGTTTAATGACATTTAAATCCACAATGCAAGAGAACTATCACATCTCCTGTACTGTTTGTCACTTCTCTAAAAGATAGGTATGATACTTAATAAAACTGCTCAGTTTCTGCAGGTAGGTATTCTCGAAGTTGGTTTCTCTTGGATGGGAGCCTGGAATGTCCAGGAAGTAACACCATGTGTTCCACAGTTTAGGCTACAAGGAGAGCTATTCCCATTCTTTCTCCATCTAGGACCATAGTTTCATGTTAGACACATAACTTGACCTGAGGACATTTTTAGTGAATTCTTTTTTATAAATATAGTGATTAAATATTTGGTAAAAATAAAAAAATGTAAAAGAAGATACTTGAAACTACTGCATGGCAAAAATAATAATAATACTCATTAATTATCATTTAAGGTATTAAGACATTCAAATATTTCAATTGAATGTTTTGTATTACTTGGAAACTATTTGCAAGTTCATTATTATCATTATTCAAATTATCCTATTTTGTCATTCCTACTTTAGATACCCTCAAATAAATTGGAAATCGCAATAAATCACAAAACTGGTGGTCGTGGAGACTTGGCGCCCAAGTTTGTTAGTGAGAGATGAAGCAATCAGCATCAAGGGTAATTTCGCAGTTATTCCATTCGCAGTAGAGGCGTCACAACATGATTCATAGGCATAAACAAGCCTGCTGCAAGGTTTAAGATTTCAATAGCAAGTTTGCTTTGCTATCTGGGTTGTGTGCGTGAAAAATTTTACACCCTTCATTCAACTTCACCTCAAAGAAATGCACAAAGATAGTACTCTCAAACAGACAGTTTATTTAACATCAACAAAATATACACAAAAAATAAAAAAATATATCCACCAAATCCTCTCCAATGGAATGGCTGACATTACCACTTGATATTAAGGGCATTGGGGGCTTTCTCTATTGGGTGATAGCTTGTTCCGAGGATCTCCCCCTCATCTCCATTGGACCAGCAGCAGTGAGAAGTTGAGTGTGCAGGGTCCCTGGATGGAAGCTGCCTGTAAAGACCCTCCAACTCTGCCAGCAACTCCTTTGATGCTTTCTTATCTGCCGGACGAATCTGCTCTCCTCCATTGAGGCAACCTGTGAAGAGGCAAAAGGAATGCCTGACTGAAATAACTTGGCACTTTCATCTCTAGTGTATACACCATTAATTTAGGTACACTAGCAATAATACCATATTTGTTCACAGGGCATAAGACATGGAATGAATTAATGAGAATAAAAAAATGCCTTCTAATGTGAAACACATGGACTCCACTAATTCATTGCGTCATCTGAATTAGAAACCAAAATAGGGGTGGAAAGTGAAGAGGTCTTGGGTGGCAAGGGCCTTTGTGCAACAAACTCTGAAGGCTGCACCAAATGGCTGTCCCTCCTCCCCCTCTCCCTGTACATCTACTCCACCCTCCCCCACTCATCTGAGAATAATTTGACTTGGATAGTTAGTTATTACATATAAGGGGAGGAGATTGACAGCTTCAGAAAATTGGTGCCAATTAGTATAGTTGGGTGATTTGGGAGGGGTTGGGATTTTCTAGAGAGCAGAGGAAGGGTGGAGGGAAATCTGTCTTTGTGAAAGGGTCTGTGATTTATTGAATGGCTAGAGGACTGAACTCTCCCAATGGGGTCGTTTACCATATTTTTTTTATTGCCGAATCTGATAGAGTTTGTAAAATAAAAAGACACGTATTTTTCCGTTTTCTGATCCGACAATTATTTCCAGAGTTATAAGCGGCGAAAAACTGATGTTTTTAACCCTTTCGGAAAAGTGGGCATGGTGCAACCTCTGACGTATATCTACTTCGTCCAATCACAACTGAGCCCACGAAGCTACTTTGACTTATCGCAATGGGTGGGACACAGCTGGCTTGGCCAATGGGAGCGATTACGACACCATCTGTGCGAGCAGACCTTCCGAGAATCCCCCTCCACTCCCTTCCCTTCCCCTAAAAGCAGTCAAGGACTGGAGGAAAATGACGTCAATGTTATCAAAGCAGCGTTTTTGGTGGGCGTCACCTTTTGATTATTTAAATTTTTGATTTATGAGTGAATGGTTGTGGTTAGAAGATTAATTTTTTCACTAAATTTCTTTTTTCGTTTCCATCTAACAATTTGGTGTACAAAATTTGTGATTTCGGTTCCGAGTAAACGCCCCCATTGTGGACTGGTGCACTATTGACAAATCTCCATGACTATTGACATTTGAACGCAGCTCCAGCCCAGCAGCCACCACATCAACACGATCAACTGAAAATACTTTTTTCTATTTTATTATTACAATATGTAGTTACAAGTCCACTACTTCGTCAGATGGTAACATAAATGGTTATTAACCAAAATATGAAAATTCAATCAATAAAAAGGACAAGCTCACAAGAAACATAGATATCAGCCAAGTGTAATAGAAGGAAAATAGAAAACTATCACAATTCAAATTTTTTCCCTCGTCATCAACATTTGAATGCTATTTAGGAAGGGCTCTTACATTTCCTTGGGTCGACCAATCCCACCCATATCCCCCTATGCAGAAAAGAATACTTTAATGCATGTGATATCTTCTTGGAGGCTCTATTCTGTAACTAGACCAACAAAAGTGGCAGGCACGACTTGCAGCATGAATCAAAAACAGTCTTCTTCTTATGCATTCTTTTAAATCTTCGTTTCCTATATAGTTTTGCTTTACTATACGTGTCACAACCTGAATTTCCGCACAAATTAATGCATGCTTATGGATAGGTGTCACTGCCAGAGTGATGACTGCTGCTTGGCTGTAATGCCGATGTAGTGTGCCTAGAGATGGGTAAATTACCGTAATTTTCAATTGAGGTAAATTACGGTAATTTTCGAAAATTACTGCCATTTTCCGCAATTAAAAGTTTTGAGCTGCAAATACTTATCAGAGGACTCAAAACTAAATCAAATAGCATTGAGATATAAATGCCGATGCTTATATCAAACATATCACGACATTTATCCATTATAACTCATTAAAAAAATTAAAATAAAGTTGGCAGCAACACGCAGTTTGCCTCTCTTTTGTCACACTATGAGAATGTGCCTTACCTTCCAAAACAATCGAATACAACTGCCAAACAACATGAGCCCAATGCTGATTTATTTTTCAAGAAACCGAATGGGTGCCACAGAGAAGACAAGACTAGACCTCGTCAATAACAAACATGGTCAATGGCAGTCGTCTTCTGCATCCGCATAGGCGAGAGAGACAGATGAACGTTAAAGGGTCAGCTCTCTCTTGTCACGGGTGAATTACGAGAACAAGGCAGACTCCCAGCGAGATGAGACTGAAACACCAATGCTCTCACACCTCGCACAGAAGTGGAGTACCATGGGCTACGAAGATTCTGGAGACATTATGAATCTCATCTGTCCCCAGCATCGGTGCTTCATCTGGAAGCATTTGGCTTAAAATGGGAGGAAAGGATGCTACTCCACTACCTTGCACACACATCACACACACATTTCAAGGAAATACTTCTAAGCTACAATGCATCACTATTGGAGAAGGATCAAGTCCAGGGGTTAGTAATGGGCCAAAAATATCACCAATCAAATGGTGGTGGTGGATCCCTAAAGACTACATACATACTATTGGCTGCTTTGGTCACAATACCTACCAGATGGACAGGCCATTATTTCGACAAAATCCCATGAACACTCCGCTCTCTTCATTCACTGAACCACATTCTAAATATTCCTAAAGCCATTGGCAACCACAAAATGCAGCAAAACTTTCCCATAGCGCTCAAACGTTGCCTCCATGAAATGTGGATTCCTGGAAAAAGAGGAAAAGAGAATGAAAAGGGAGTGACTGGTTTGGTTTGCATTACTGGTGCTTGTATCGTTTACTGGGACTGACAAGAGTGCAATCTTCGGCATGATAAAAGAATGTTTACTCATAAGAGAGACATTCTATTTTAATTTTGGTTTACCTACATCCCAATGAGTCATAAATTATAACTGCACATTACTATCGTTAATCTGTAATGGTAGGTAATCTTAGAAATATACAAGGTATTTTGCAAACATAGTACTTATAGCAAAATTTACAACTGAATGTAAAACAGTAGGAATAGCACTGGAATTTCCTTCCTTAACACATAAGCATAGGTATTTGCAAGCATTTTGAATTTATCTCCCTTTTTCCTACTTAATCTTGGAATTATTTCGATCACTTTGTATCTATAAGGATTGGAAAGTGCTAGGAGCAAAAAAATTCCCCGAGTCGGATAAAATGTAAAGGACCAGTGGTTAGCTTTGTCATTTGTAAAGTTTTCACAATGAAGTGGAAAGTAAATCAAAATACATTGAAAGACGTAGTGAAGTGCCTTATTCATGTAACAATTAAGGTTACTGTCCAATCCAAATTGACCCCTCAGTTGAAAATTGAAGGAAGAGAGTAAGTAAAATTGGCAACTGTTGATGAATTTTTGATAAATTTGATTGTGAAGAGTAATTCTATCCAGAAGTCCATTTCTAATAAAGGAATGTCCATTTATAAAAATCTGCATCAAGAATAATGACATATTGTTCATCTAGTGTAGAATTGTCTAATTTATACAAAGATAATATAATGATAATGAATTTGCTGAATTTACAGACAGCTGCAAAACTGGTGCATGCAATTCCAGCAAAATTGGAAAAAGTACCAAATTACATAAAATGCCTCACAAATCCCCACTGAAGTATTAGATATTTTATTTGTCCATCAGATATGTACATTGTTTAAACACAAAGAGTAAGGTTCTATTTCACTTTGATCAAGTCATTTGTTAAAGGACACCTAAGTCTCCACAAAGAAAATATAGTATACATACAATAAATTTTATGTATAAAAGAAGCTATAGCAACTGCATTACAGAAACTAATGAAAATACCCATTTCTGAAGGATTAATTCTTAACTGAAGGTAACTTAAACGAAATCCCTAATATGCTAACAAAAATTAATTGGTAAATACTTTAAACAATCACGCAATTCTTGGATAAAGTCAAGAAAGGAAGCAGAAAATATTTTTGGTCTGTCTGTACAAGCAAAACTTAATCAAAATTAATATTTGAAAGCTTGACTGTATCATTCAGTTATGAAAATACTTAAAATGAACACGGCATATTCTATTGCATAAAGCATTGGACTGTTATGTGGAGATTCTGGGTTTTAGTCCAAAAGAGACCCTGGTGCACACCTTCAGCTAAACACAAGCTGAGTGGTTTCCTGATTGTACCAGATCTTCCTGGTGGAAGGGAAAGGAACAACTCCCCTTTAACCTTATTTCAGTTTCATACTGCCAATTTCACATGTCTGTACTTAGTGAGCTCAACTCTCACAACTCACAAGACTGATCTTGCAACTGAACACTCATTTTTAATATTACAGCAGATGTTTTGGAAAACATTCAAAAGAGACATCATAGAGTACCTACATAGAAAAAATTTCTCTCAGCTAATTTCCATAATACATGTGTTAAATAAAATTGTAGGAGAATTAGTTACAATAGGGTTCCCAAAAAGTTCAGGACCAGAGGGAACACTCAGTGGAAAACGTCTTTGAGCATCTAAAAGAATAATACCAAAAATGTTTTCTCATCGAAAACTTCCTGCATAAAAACTTTTGGCTATCTAAGTTGAACCATTTCAAAATAAAAACATGTCGGCGTAAAATATATAATGATATCTATTCCATATAGTCTGTGTGTGAGATAGAAAAAGTGTGAAATTGCTGATTTTTAAGACACGGCTCACCTATCAGCACAATCTCGGAATTCGATAGATAAAAGGATAATAAACTGTAAATGTTCATCCGATAGGGACAGTGAAGTATTTTCTGACATATCATACAGTGTAGTACATCCCTACCTTACACCTCCTTTTCGGAAACAAGCATTTGATGTACCGCATGCCATATCCAAGCCATGGTTGTGTTTGTGTGGCCTTCCCTGTTGAAAGATTGCCGAATCTGGGTGTGTAGTTGTTTACAGTGCCAAAATTCAATATCCAACGTCACACCTGTTTGCCTGAGTATTTCGCTCTTCCTTGGACAATTTGAGCACATTCATGTGGACATCAATGTCCTATTCAGAGGGATTCCTCCAATGCATCACTGTGGTGGACTGTTTTACATGCAGGCCTGAGACTTTCCTGGTTGTTGGCATTATGGCAGAGATAGTAACTAAGACACAGGTGTTTGGATATTTAACTCACTTCAGAGTCTTGATGAGAATCACTGCAGACCATGGTCCACAGTTTACTTTCCTATATTGTCACGAACTAACGCAGATTTCCCGTTAGATCATCTCCACACCATGGTATACCACCCCACAGCAAATGACCAGGTTGAACGTTTCCACTGACATTCGAAGTCAACAATCCTGTGCCATACCAACAATAGCTGATCGTAGATCTTTTGGTGCTGATGGGCATCCAGTCTACCTGGAAGGAAGACCTCTACAAAATACCCACTATGACAATGTATGGCGAATGACCCTTCACCTTCCAGGAGATTTCTTTTCATCCCCCACAGGTCCTCCAGTAGGCGAGACAAACTTTGCTGTGCACTTAAGAAAGCACATAGAATGGTTGTGCCCTCTTCCAATGTTATGCCATGGTGACAAGGTCGTTTTCCAGAACAACGTTTGTTATAAATGATGGTCATTTATAGCTATTCCAACTTTGATTATCCTCTTCATATACTAACAGCCTCCTGCAACGCATACATTAATTACTACAAATGCACTGACAACATTCTCTGTGAGAGGTTTGGAAGTGAGCACAATTTAGATTTATTTGTAAACCTTATGCTCAACAGAAAAACATCATTTTTACTATGGAAAAGAATGTGATGCAGGGAAATAAATTTCCTTGATTTTAGTATTTCTTTAAAACAGAGAAAATATGAGTTTGTATTCTACTGCAAACCTTCATGTACGGACCATACAATACGACTCTGCCAAAAACCATTCCCACAAACACCCTGCTTTCCACTCACCATCTACTTAACATTCCCCTAACCACAACAAATTTCAGTGTGGAGTTTACAAACAATCGAGAATATATAGTTACCAGTAATGAATACAAACCCAAGCTGAATGACCAAATCCTAAATAAGAAAAATAAGGGGACAAATAGGTTGGTTATAACACAACCCAAAGCTCTCAATCATGAAAATAGCATGGACTACCTTTTGTCAAAGGACTCTCATACAAACTAAACAATCTCTTACCTCATCTCCAATCAGTGCACTACTACCCCACAATTATTGTACAAATTAATCAGTGATGGCCAAGATAGGAACAATGTGCTTGTGACCACAAGTTAATCTGTGTAACATAATTGTTATGCAGTGTATGTTGGGCAGACTGGTAGAGAGTTGAAAAAGAGAGAATATGAAATATACTTTTCGCTAAAAGATCTCAACTCAAATTTTTAGAAGCATTTGCAGGAGAATGAGATCATGAGCAACTTCATCCCTGAACAAATAATGTAAATCTTTCAATTGTGGTTCTACAATGGAAAATACATTTCAGAAATGTTGCAAGGTATTCGGTGGTTAATTACCGGAGAATTGGCAACATCACAGCAGAAAGGAAGTGGGTGCAGGAAGTTTGAATGAGTTTCACGTATTTTTTTTACCGTATCCTCTTTGTATAGAAATACCTCTTAAGTATTTTATTCGTAAGTTTTTTATTGATGCTATTGACATCCGTGAATGATATGTACACAACATAGTCTGTACCAAGATGGTATGTTGGAGAATGTTTTCAACAGTCTCTCTCACCCATTTTTCTGGATACAACCATTCCCAGCATGGTGCCAAGTATTTCACCAGGTTATGGGTATATTTCCAGCTAAAATTTCTGCCTGAGTAGAGAATATGCTTCAAAGATAGCTCTCAAGTCAGGGGTCCTTTTCTTAGATGCCCGGCACCTAAGGGCCTGCATTTTTTTCGGATATGAGGGGTTAAAGACTAGAATTTTGATAAAAGAGCATATTAAGGTGCAAGAATGTGTGTCAGGAAGTACCCACTTTGACTATAAGGGCCCGGGGCAAATTCTGGGGGGGCCTTGGGTCCCTCCTGCCGACTCCCCACTTCCGACACAGGTCTCAAGCAGAAGATAATATTAAACAAAATCTGATGGAATGTGCAGTACTTAAGGAAGTTGCTTACGCAAAAACCATATTTAAAAGTGGTGGTGAGAACAAGAATTCTATTGCACTCTCGTATCCTTCACTTGCCCCTTGCGCAAATAATTGTAAATTTAGTCATAGGATGCCTTGATAATCTGCAATAGGATGCTCTCTAGAAAGACCTTCCTCATTGCATACTACCCGAGACATGGCCCCAGAAAACTACATTTCAACCTCCTCCCCATTTAAGTGCCAGAAGTACTTAGTGTTTTAGACACCGAGGCCTCACCCTGGCCCCCATCAGTCACCCCCTTGGTTATTATTGCCAGCAGTTCAACCACACATTCCTTGAACACGATGATGCCACCGCGTCCCAATCTAAGGAGATGAGCTCTAAGGCCTCTTAAAGTGACAACTAAAATAAAATTCTCCGATGGCAGGGGGGAACCAATGACAATGGGGTGTGGGGGAGGGCGGAAAGGTATTGGATGGCACATGTGGGGTCCCTTCCCCCCACCCCATTGGGCGGTTCCTTCCCCTGGTGTGGAATGGGGGCGTTTAAGGTGCTCGGGGGTAACTGGGGCATGGGTAGTTCATATCCTTATTTGTGGGAATTTGAAGTTTATCACGTTGCCACACATACTACTTCTACTCTTCTTCCTTGAACAAGAGGCCTAACCTCAATTGGAGCCATTTTGTTGGTTTGGGCTGTTGTGGAATTTCAGTGAAGAAATTTTCAGTTACAACGTCCGACCTAAGTGAGATTTGCTATTTTTTACTGTTATGTGGTGAGTATTTTCAAACTATTAACTACTTTAGTATAAACATAAAGACTGATTTTATCTATAAATATGGTTGTCATCACTAAAACTTCTAATATTTTTTATAATAGGGGTGTTCCAGTTACCCCGAGAATTGTTAGGAAATGGGGTAACAGTCCCAGTTACTCCAACCCCATGCCCCAGTTACCCCTGTACCTAGTTCAATCTGTAAGTTTTACCCAATTTTATAATTTTTTCAGGCAATGTTATTCAAATACTGTAATTTAACATGTAAAAATATATTCACTTTTCTTTTTTAATTGTATGTTGTATTGCCTAGTTTCTTTGAAAGTCTCAGTAATGGTACCAGTACAATGGCCTTAACATGCAATTTTATCACACCAATGGGTAAACCAATATTTCGTCCCAGTCAATTGAATGTACAAAAATAGATCCAGTTACCCCAGATAGTTGCTGCAGGGCTCTAATACAATTTGCCCTGGGGTGATCCAGTTACCCCCAAGTTGTGTGGCAACTGGGGCCAACGAGGCCCACAAATAATATTTAAAAAATATACAAATTAGTAAAAATTGCATTAAATGCAACATGATGTATTAGTCTGTTAATTAAAAAATCATTACATGATTTTTGCAGCTATCCACTGGTGTTACTGTGATAATGATATTGCAAGGTGACGTTGTAAAATCATGCCCCAGTTACCCCTGAGCACCTTACTCGGAACCAAAATCGCAATTTTGTACACGAAATCGTTAGATGGAAACGAAAAAAGAATTTTAGTGAAAAAATAAATCTTCTAACCACAACCATTCACTCATAAATCAAAAATTTAAATAAGCAAAAGGTGACGCCCACCGAAAATGCTGCCTTGATAACATTGACGTCATTTTCCTCCCGTCCTTGACTGCTTTTAGGGGAGTGGAGGGGGATTCTTGGAAGGTCTGCTCGCACAGATGCTGTCGTAATCGCTTCGATTAGCCGAGACAGCTGTGTCCCCCCCATTGCGATAAGGAAAAGTAGCTTCGCGGACTAGTTTGTGATTGGACAAAGTCCATACACGTCAGAGGTTGCACCACGCCCACTTTTCCGAAAGGGTTAACAACATCAGTTTTTCGCCGCTTATAACTCGGGAAATAATTGAAGGATTAAAAAATGGAAAAATATGGGTCTTTTTTATTTTACAAACTCGATTAGATTCGGCAATTTAAAAAAATGGTAAACGACCCCATTGACCCTCCCGCAAACCAACACAGCAATTGTCCTTGACAAGGGTTGCCAATTTTACGGCCATTGGAGAATTTTATTTTATTTGTCATGCCACTGTGTGGTGAACCACATCATGCAGCCCACTATCCAGTGGAGGATTACCAAGCCTTTTATTACAGAAATCGATGCACAGTACATTGATAGGCTGCTTATAAATTCAGTCTCACGTCACTACAGATCACTGCACTAGTAATATTTCAAGTTAAAATAATAGCAAGATCAATTAAGGAATACTTAATAACCAACTAGGGTAAAGGTGGTGGAACATTACAAAGTTACCAAATCTTTAAAACAACTTTATTAAATAACATTTTCACCAGCAGTTTACATGTAAATCTGATCTACATCAGAAGTAATTTGGTATAAAATATAATTCTTTTGGAACAAATGTGAATCTACGGCTTTAGTATTTTATCAGCCACTAACATAAGGTATAATTAATCCGGCCAACCCATTTGAAGAGAAAGCTAATTGTTTTCATTATACCCTATCTGTCAACTCCTGGCAGCAAGGAGCTGCTATCGCAGTCCTATATTAAGGTACACACAGTATTCAACAGGAGCTGTTTTCTAAATACTGATTCAATTTTTTTCATCATTTTGAAGTGATAAAATTCATTATTCATTCTGTCACTTCTGACAATATTCTGAACAAAATAAAATCTAGTGATACATAGTTTTATGAAGAACTAATTCATTTTAAGAAAACTATCATTAAGACAGTAACTTTATGAAAAGAAGATTTTGACAAAACTCAATTCTCAAATAATGCATTAAATACAGTAGAAGATAGACACAACTCTGTGCAGTGCTTAAAAATATTTGTAATAAGATTGAACTTGTTAACATTTGCAAAATAACTTATTGTATTAGTAAATTCTGGAAAAAAAATATTAATGTCCTTTATAGTCAAGAAAGAAACTACTACTTCTAATTGGCAAACATTTTTGATAAAAATAGCTAGTAGTGTAGACGTAGGTATATTTACAATGTTCACCACAGTGTTATCTTTGAAAAGCATAAGTGGATTTTGTATCTCAACAGGAATTTGTAGTATAATTTGGTGCATTGATTATTCAAAAATCACAGATGATTAACAGATTACTTTATCATATAAATAACTCTTCCTTCAAAGTCAAGGGTTAAACAAATCAAACTCATTCTACATAACTTTTACCAGTACTTTTCCAAAACTACTATTTTCTCTCTAAAATGAAAAAGGAGAAACTTATGTCTCTGAGAAAACTTGGAAAATTAGAGTAGTTATTCACTGAGAACATACCTATCCCTTAAAACATAAGCTACACAAACTTTTATAATAAACTTACATTATATGATAACAAGACAATCACATCAGAGCTTAACTTTGCTTTAAATTAAAATTTTAGAGAGTTTCCTATATCATGTCATTGGACACTGTCAGTCAACTAGCCAGTTGATTTATAAGGGGGTTACATTCAACCAAAATAATTAACAGTTACACTTTGTTTAAAAATGAAGAGGTATAAAGCAAATATGATCACAACTGAATATATATCTGGAGCATAAAATAATAATGGGACAAAAAATTCACTGTGTAACTGGACCCTTGAGCACACAGCATATTGTGTTGAACTGAAGGAGCACAAGACGCATGGCCCAAAACTTGTACAAATTTCCACATCCCTCTTCCTCAACACAGGTCTCCTTTAAAGAAAGGTAAGATCTGCAAATATCTTATATGTATACAAATACAAAAAAAACTAGACAAAAACTCTACACCCACAGTGCCAGCAGACAAAGAGGAATACAGTTTGAATAATACAAAATTTGGCTAATCAAACAATTACTACCCCATGATAACAAAAAATATTCAAAATTACAAACCACCCATGCTAAAGAAATCACAATAGTGCAACTGCCAGCAAGACTACAGACTCCTAAATAGTATCAACAATCTTTGGAAATCAAACCAATAATTTCCTTTTCAATACCATAGAGGGAAAGTGAACTCATTTCTAGACCAAAAACTGTCAACTATATTATTTATACTTGCATTGTTTAAAAATTAAGGCATTTTCTTGCTAAATATATAATTTGAGATACAAAGGGATTCATTTAATCTTTAAAAAAATGGAGTTAAAACCAGTTTTTAGAAATAATGATGTGGGTATAAAAATCTAATTATTACAATTCACGTTTTCTTTCAAGCTCATATTTACCCTCATGGGAAGCAATTGTTACCAGAATATTGTAAAATTGCCAAAGAAGATATACTTTCATATGTAACAATGTGTAAGTATCTAATCATCTATGTACATATTTACATATGATGTAATATGAAGTATTTGTATTTCAAGATATAGTATTCCCCTCATTAGATATAGGAAACTTCAAACATAATGCACTAGTGCACCACTAATATGCATTTATTGCTGCCTAAAATAATTAAACTTATTTTAATATTCATTCAAGAAGATAAAATAAAAACGTTTACTTATGATGACTTTACAACATCAGCATGGAAAATTATTGGCATAGGTGAATGACCACCAAGTGCACTTTTTGCTCTTCACATCAATTGAAAGTAAACTAATGCTACAGCATATCACAAAATATTCCAATTATTTCATTCAAGTGTACAATCTTTTACACATGGCTGACAAAATAGCTTAAGAAAATAGGGTAAACCAGTGAGCATTTAAAACACATTTTAAATGCTCAGAAAACATTTTAAAAATCTATATTTTACACTGTACACTATGTACATACATAATGAGTTCTAAACTATCTATGAAAACAAATTTTCCCAAAAAATTATAATTATCAGTCACTGATGCATCTAAAATTGTTTTCAAAATAAAAAAAATGAAATATTGAAGCAACACAATAGTGACATAAAAATGCAACTTTTGGTCACAGATGATTACATGTAGGGCAGTAATAGTGAAAACAGTTTATAGTATGAAATATAAGCAGCCGGATGCACAGTCAACTGAAGTTGGCAATTCATAGATCCGGCAGTTTCATTCAATTCCCTCATTTAGTGTTGTCAGTGATAAACATTATTCCATAAAGCTATCACACACAAACAAATGATGCATGTGAAACAGAGAGGATGAGGGAAGGCCCAGGCCAAAGGTGGCATGAAGACTTACGGAAACATTATCTGTCCAGGACAAAGAATTTTTTTCATTTCAAAATGACCACAGCACCAAAGTGCAACAATATGTATATGTACCTAGCTATGACTTTGGTGGAAATGATATTACAATGACCTTACTCTGAGGAGTAAAATGGAGGGACTTGAAAATAATCAGCAATGGCAAAATATAACATTTTGCTTGGTTACAAGAAAGAGAATTATCAACTAGGGTGATACTAAAAGTCCACAACCATGCATAAAATTGGTCTGGCTATTCCCATAACTGGTACTTGAACACAAAAAACTCCTCAGCATGTCATGTTACTCAAATGGCCTTTTTCCATTAAAAATATATGCCTTTCTGATCTAAAACTACTAAACAGATGTAAGTGGTCCTTTTCCACGAATGGGAATCAAGGCTGTTTCTCTGCATTGTACTTTTATGAGCTTATTGCTATATTTTCTTCTTAAACAATTTCAAAAACATTCCCTTGGCTCTCCATCTGTTCCATTTGAGCCGGATTTCCCACTGCCTCATCTAAATGATTGTCATCTGTTTCTAATGTCATTGAGCCGATTGCTAGGGAAGCCACACTGCCAACACTATTAACTTCCAACAAATGCTCCTCTGACCTCCCACTACTCTGAGTAGCCGAGTCACTACTGCAAGCATTTTCATCAGGCAACACCCGCGTATCTGACTGCTGCTCCCACGTATTATTACTCCCGGCATCATCAGCCAAAGACCTCACGTTGCTGATGTGCAGTTCCAGGCCCGCCAATGACGATGAGGGGTTCTTGCAACTCGAGTTCCCTCGACTGCCACTAGCCTCCCCTTTGTCCACCATGACTTTGTCCGTCATGCTTCGTTGATTGAACTGCACACATGGGTAAGGGCCACCAACTTGATGAACCAATCCAGAATTCCCTCCAAGTTGGATGAATGAGTTTGCATTGCCGAATGAAAGGAACTGGCTCGGGCCACAAGCCATTGGCAAAAAATTAGTTGCTGCACTGACTGGAATGAGCTGAGCAGTGATGGGGGCTGTAACAGTCTGGACTCGCTGAGAAATCTGAGAACTGGACAAACTAATCCTGGGGGCAGCTGGGGGAGATGGAAGTATGTGAGCCTCTTTGGCCATCTTCGGAGGCACAGCACAGGTGGACTTGGTTGATATGACCATGGGGGGAAGACGCAGGAGAGGCAATGGGTCCTGTGGCACCAAGGGCGTCGTGGGTGTCACAGAAGAAGAGACGGGAGTCGACAGGACTGATGGCATTGATGAATGGGGAGACTTGGATAGCAATGACGTAGAGGCAGACACGGGTCTCGACGACACTGGCCTGCCACACGATGACGTTGATGGCAATGATGATCTCACACAGTCACTGGGAGAGTTTCCCTCATACGCTGCTATCCTGTTCTGCACGCTCTTCACATAATTAACTGCTTGAGGGCTGGCATTTGGGGCTAAAATCAAATCACCATTCCTCCAGTTCTTCTCCATTATCACCAAGTGCCGAAGAAAACTTGAAAAATTCCCATATGGGTAATACAAATTCTGCCACAGCTTTTTGGTTTTGGAATCAAACTGAACGGTTGTTGTGCACTTTTCCCACTCCTTGTTCTTTTCACCAACATTGTTTCCGTGGAAAACAAATGAAGCATTGAGACCCAAATGTTCAATTCCAGGGAAGCATGCATTCTTAGGCTCACTACTGCCAGAGGACTTTTTCTTTGGTTTGGATGAATCAGATTTGCCTCGATGAGAGCCACTTGGAAGAGTTTCCTTAGAGCTGAGATCAACATTGTCTAATTGTCCTATGCTCACATTACCAAGCTTCAGTCGAATTTTGGTTGGCATGTGCCCACTCACTTTGCCAGAAGTACTTTCACCGACAGACTCACTACCAATGATTTCTTCAGACTGGCTTGGGGTGCCATCTTCATTCCTTGAAAGCCTTTCCATTTCACACGATTTAGATGACTCACCCTCGCTGAATCGAGACTTTTTCTTCTTCTTTGGTATTTCCATTGGTTCTGATATTTCAGAGCTGTCCAGGGTTTGAATTCCCAGATAATGCCAGATCCTTGAAAAAAAAAAGAGAAGTTGGTGCAGTTATTGAAGAAATTAAGAGAGATCTCATTTCACCTTTTTGCTCACTTCTTCACACAAATGAAGGACATCAATAATAAGATGATTGCATCTTGCAAATAAAATATTAATATATTATTTACTGATAATGCTAATGTTATCCACACAAAAAAGCCCAAATTAGTTGAAAATGAAAGTGCATGGCATATATTGAAAATGTACTGGTGGTAAATCAAGCATAATTAAAATTAAAAATTTGAAGATGAGTGTTCTATATTAGATGAGGGTTGCCGATAAAACTATGGTAATTACTCCAGCATAACATAGGCAACAGAAAATATAACAAATAATTACTAGAGTTTCTGATTTTCATTGAGGCTTTCTATCTATACTCCTCCAACTTCAAATATCCCCAGAGCATCTCGTGAGCAGCAGCAAGCTATTTTCTGCTGAGCTCAGGGTAGCCATGCAGACAGTTACACGCATCAGCTTTAAATATTTCAGCTATCAGAAACTACAGTTTACTAAATTTACTCAGATACATCATGAATGGGGGCGTTTACTCGGAACCGAAATCGCAATTTTGTACACGAAATCGTTAGATGGAAACGAAAAAAGAATTTTAGTGAAATAATTAATCTTCTAACTACAACCATTCACTCATAAATCCAAAATTAAAATAAGCAAAAGGTGACGCCCACCGAAAATGCAGCTATGATAACATTGATGTCATTTTCCTCCCGTCCTTGACTGCTTTCAGGGGAGAGAAAGGGAGAGGAAGGGAGTGGAGGGGGATTCTCGGAAGGTCTGCTCGCACAGATGCTGTCGCAATCATTCCCATTGGCCGAGTCAGCTGTGTCCCCCCCATTGCGATAAGGCAAAGTAGCTTCGCGGGCTCAGTTCTGATTCGACGAAGTCGATATACGTCAGAGGTTGCACCACGCCCACTTTTCCGAAAGGGTTAAAAACATCAGTTTTTCGCCGCTTATAGCTCAAGAAATAATTGACGGATCAAAAAATGGAAAAATACAGGTCTTTTTATTTTACAAACTCTATCCGATTCGGCAATAAAAAAAATATGGTAAACGACCCCAGTAACAGAAATTACCATTCCCAAATAATTCATATTTTAATAGAAATACAGTAAAAGATTGATAATCTGGAATGGTTGGGACCAGATGCAATTTGCAATTACAATATTTATACTGTTTAGATCAAAATTTCTTTTCTGTGGATATTATGATTGAAAAAATTGTATCAATTCAACGTATAAGATACTATGATCGATGAGGTGGTAACTGATGTGAAAAAAAAATTTATATTACCTTAAAATTTATTTAACATAAAAATATTTAATATTAAGTTTTACATTCCCAACTCACGATCCATGAAGAAAATAGGAGAATTGTGGCATTTTTTGGTATCCCCCCCCCTCATTGGACATAACCCCTTGGCGGACTAATTACCCTCCGGACTTAGCCGAAGGACTTGCACGACAGGTGTAGCTAATGACAGGAGGAGCCAACGACGCCAAAAATGCCTACGATTCCAAAATGCATCAATTCCGGACTGCAGCGTTCCGACAAAGCGTGCCGCCAAACCGCACCGTCCCCTCTCCAGAGCCGCTGTCACTTATATAGCCCCCAGAGCACGGAAGAAGACCAGAAGTTAGGCCATCGTACGAGCCGTTATTTGGTGTTCCCCCGCCGGAGTGAAAAAAAGAGTTCCGGATGACCCAATCATAAGCTTCCACCTCGCCTTCTTCACATCATGCCACTTTTCCCTCCTCTCAATTTGCACCTATGGAATCCCACGTTAAACCCCATTGAACTTTGACCTTGCAGAAAATACCCCCTCCTTACCCCAGAGATAGCCTACCCTCTCACGCCCTCTGTTCGAGTCTCCTTAGCGCCATGGACTGTTGGTGCAAGTTATTAGCTTTTCCCTGAATTGTGAAGAGTATTTCAATTTTGTTGGTTTGTACTTTGTCTTTTGTTGTTGATATACAGTGTTTGATTAGTTAGATTCTCATACTTTTGTTGTTTGTTCTATATTTGACCTCATCTTGCTCACCCGTCTTGGAAAGAATTTTTGTCCCCTGGACAAGCGTTTCTCGTGAACTGCTGTTCTTCTTTTGAGAAACGCTGCAGAATGCAGATGAGACTTCTTGAAAATGGAAGAAATAGCACTTCATTGTGTAATATGACAGTAAAATCTGTCTTTCACACAGCCCTATATGACAAGATGCCCATAAAACAAACTTTTTTACCCTAAAATTCATTGTAAAATTGGTCTTATTCTTTGGGTTGAGAATTATGTATTCATGTATCCGATTTTTCGATGTTATCTCCCCACTTTCATTGCTGACTGCTTTGGAGCAGGGTGATGCCGGGATGTGCCCATGAAATTCACTTCTCTCGAGCACATTTGGGATACTTCCACTTTGGCAATGAAAAGGAACCACTGGTGCACCACCTTTTCCAGCTGACTGATGATAGGCCCACATGAATTTCTCTTTTTAAAAATACGCCGAAAAAAGATGTTGATGCCTGGTCACATCAGAATTTTTCACCATCATGATGATCAAATATTACCTATCGAACTATGTAATGTCTTAAACTAGAATTGGCGTTCCGAACACCCGTAGTTAGGCATCAACTCTTATGCACTTAGCGATGAGTCGCTGGTCATCACGCAGTTGAATCTATCGCCGCAACAGAAACGTGGAGAAACGTAAGCATGTCACCGGCCTAACTGAACATCCGAGTAACTCCGGATCCGTGTAACTCGGATCTGCGTAAGTTGAGGACTTACCATAGTTCTCTGCCACTGGCACATAGAATCCACACCTCTGGTATTCAAATCTTTAATCCATTGATTTGATCGAATCTTTGGATTTGATCGAATCTTGGATTCGATTGAATCTCGAATCCATGGATTCGATTGAATCTCGAATCCATGGATTCAACCAAATCTTGGAATCCCTGCCCCAACCCTAGTTCTAACTTTTGGTAACTGCTCGCAGTGAGTAATTTTCACCATTTGAAGGTCAGCATGAACGATGGATGTGCGATAAATGGCTTACTAGTGCACAAGAACACTTGCATTCAAACATAATATTTTCATACAAAAACAGCTGTAGACAAATATATTTATTAACACTTTTGTGTGCCAGTTGCCCTTTAAATTTAGCAGCCCATGGGGCCAACCATTTTTTGTCTCTCTGCATGAAAGGTATAAGCATTAAATAAAACACACACAACTCTTGAACTAATGGATATTTTCTAGTGAAATTTTGAATGCATTGAGATTATACACCAGAATAATCAATTAAAGTGTGATACTGCTCAAAACATGCCCCATGGTGGAGATGAACACAACAATATCCACAAATAAAGCGGGTTTTGCTTTTCTTTTTCTTGGCTGCACATACTCCACATGGTCTCTGAGGAATTTCCTTACTCCCAGCACTAACTATTTTCTCTATTTTATGCTTTTCAACGTCCATTGAAAGTCTTCCAGGTGGGTCCACCTTATGCGCACACCTTGTAAGAGAAATTTGAATGTTTTTCTCTCATGTGTCTGAGATGGGCTCCTCTGTATGTGTTACTCATCCAGTTTCTCGAGCACGAATTTCTTACACACAATTTTTTTTCCATTGAGCCCAACATAAACCTTAAAAAAATTGAATAGGGCACAATTCAACAAATATAGTACTGTCTTCTTAGAGTACTGTCTTTTTTGACCACTTCCTATCTTTCTCATTATTGTGCAATAGGACAGATATTAGTCTGCGCGGTCTACTCCCTTCATAACCTTATTGTATTCCAAGATGAACTCAGGCTCCGTTATTCTCTCTTCAGTTTTTTTGTCCTTCTTCTCAGATTTTAGGAGCCGTGAAAAATGAATGTTAGAGATCATGCGAACCTCCCACTTGTCTTTCCAAATTTGCACGAGAACATCATTTTTTCTTTGGAATGCTGACTCACCTTTCTGTAGTTTCACAGATTTTAGACATTCAGGAAGACCTCCATTTACTCTGATTGTGCCAAAGATTCTAGTTCTGTTTCATAGAAGTTTTTTGGCAATGCCTACACCATTATAATAGTTATCCACGTTAAGCATGGTGCCACAAACCTGTATTTGGCCCTAAAACTGACATAATTGTATCTTCCAACTTATTCCCCTCACCGGTATAAATTTGCAAATTGCAAATACATCCAGGGATCAATTCACACTAATGTTCCATATTTTATCAGCTTGGCAGGGTTGTATGTACAAAACGATAGTCGCCCTCGCCATGGTATCATGCCCTCGTCCAGTGACACTTCCTACCTTGGTTTGTAAACATTTGCAAATTTCTTTAGAAGGTAGTTCAAAACTGGTAAAACCTTGAATATCCTACCAGCGTTTTCTGGGAGGTCTTCATTATTTGAAAAATACCAAGCCTGTCATATTTGCCAGAACCTGTTTCTACTCATTACCTTTGAAAATATATGAGTTTCTGTTAGAGGGTCTAGTGTCCAGTAATCACTCACTATGTCTTTATGCACCTGCACCATAAGAATAATCAATTCTAAAAAATTTTTCATTTCTCCAATGGTTATATCATGCCACTTCAAACTTTTAGGCGATTCTTTATATCTATGAGCATTTTGCTCATGATAATTATTTGATTCCTCCACCATCATCGAAAAGAGGTCATCCCCAATAAACCAACTAACTACATCACTCACATTTTTTGGATCATGTGGAGTAATTTTCATACCAGGTGGAGTAATTTTCATACCAATATTTCTAAAGCAGGAATAATGTCGTTGTCCGACCACAATAAAACATCACCACTCGTCGAGTTAGCCACATTATTACTGTCATCAACTTCAGAATCACTGGAATACTGCAAAGGTAGAGCAATTTGGCAATCCTTCTAGCAATTTGGCTAAGTGACTTCAAATTTGACTGAGAATAACTTTTTCCTCGCCAGAGGGACAAAGCGAAGCATTCCTGGCAAAATCGCTAGCAAATGAAAATGAGATGCGCACACCTTTCGCCAATCTCTTCACCAAATCACGCAGGCTATAGCCAGAAAGAACCAGAATAGGGCTGCCTCCTCCACAGCGAAGCCGGCCTGAGGCCAGTCATCCCCTCCTTCACCCCATCCTCCGCTCCTATGTGCAGTTTTCGATCTCTTGGCATTTTCAGGTGATAAATTTAAACATTTTGCGACTTTTCCCTGACCACACGTTAAATTCCCTGACTTTTCCAGGATTTCCATGACCGTTTTCATTTTCCCTGACTTTTCCAGGTTTTCCAGGTTACTATAAACCCTGATTTTAACATACCGTGTCTGTGCCAAGAATAGCTAATATGCCAAATACACCAATACCACACAACATAAGAAACTAAACTTGCTTGCTGAGCAGCAGGCTAAATTAGGACATTTGGTACAGTACTTTAAGTTTCAAATATTTACTCATATTCGTTTAAGTTATTCTAGTCAATTTACGAAACCGGGTTTTCTACGTAAGTATGGAACATTGGAGGCATGCGACAAACACCTTCGTCTTGATTTTAAATGTTCTAATGCAAATCCATTAATGTCATAACACATGACCATACCAAGATATTTGAATTTTATATTTTGGGGAAATGAGCTTGGAATGTAGGTGGAAACGCCAAACAACGCTTGCTTTGAGCATAACAAACTTGAGTTGAGAGTGTTGAGCAGAACTTTAATTTTTGCTGCTATTTCAGCAAACTTTCTTCATAAGTGGATTTTTGACTTTTTGGAGGAGGTTGAGCTTTTCGCCTCAGACTTGCCCATAGCCAATTCTAAGCACTTGTCTCACTTTTACTGTCACAACATCACAGCTAAGTAAACAAATATGCAACACGTTGGTAAGTCAGTTGAAGAAGGCAGGAATTTCAAAATTATATGCTTTTAGACGATTTTCACCGAATGAATATTTTCAAATAAAAGTATCCGAAAAAAATGAATACTCGAAAGTATCGGGAAAATGACCAATAACCGGTACTCACTATAGGTATCGGCCTAAGTCTAATTATTACTATGAATGAACAACTTGTATTTAAAAAGCTATTGAAAACCACTGGACTGAGTGGGGAGGTTAATAACCATCTTCCAACAAGCTTAAATCATTACTGCCTTGAACCTCCAAGGATATTTTGCCGATTCATCTGGTTGTGAAAACATATGTTAAAAAATCTTCAACACAAGAATAATCAATTGCCATGGAAGAAAGTCATAAATCTAGCTTTGCAGACCATCAATTGACTGTGCAGATATAATGCTACAAGGTCAACAGCAAACTTAATCACCCAAAAAGAAGGATCACATTGGGCTTAAATTATGATAAATACTTTGGTTATCATAAGTATATTCCTGTTCGGCTAAATATCCTATTTATACTACATATTTCTAGAAAAGTCAGACACCGTTAGCTAATCAGGGTTCATACCAACTTTCCATTTTCAATTTCCCTGACTTCTCCCTGATTTTCAGTCCTAATTTTTGAAATTTCCCTGACTTTATATCAATGGCAAAGCAATTGTACATAGGGTTCAATAGAAATGCAGCAAGGTATATTGTGAAATAAAATTTATTTATTCCAGGAAACGTTACATATTCCAGTCGAAATTCAAAAGCAAAAGAAAATGCTAAATCTAAGCAGTCTTTGCTTAAAAATCTGAGATTATTAAAAATCAGAAAATCATCACAAAAAATGAAACTTATCCTAAGCTTGCCATTACTGCAGCAATCTGGTCATCCATTGCACTTACTTCCACAGCCTTCTCAGATGCTAACTTAGCCCTCTTGACCTTCAGGTCAGCTAAGTTTTGCGCCAGTGACCTCTTCTTTGCCTCCTTCTCTCTCTCTTTCTGGTCATCATCTTTCCTTTGCAGGGCATCCTTGTGATTTCTCCTGGCCTAGCAGCGATGAGTTTCTTGTTGATTTCACGCGACTTGATGTCCCATGCTGACTTGACGGCATCATAAACATGATGCTGGGCAACAAGTGACTCTTCCAGCTGGTTTTCTACAGTAAGGTTCCAGTTGATTGAGAACCCATTCTCAATGAAGGCTTGACCATGGCTGAGAATCAGTACTTTTCTCAGATAAAAGAGAACAAGTTTTTGTACTTCTCTTGACCCTCTAAATAAGTTCTCCAAAAGAGGTTGACTCTTTGGTCAGCTCTGGAATAACTCTTACAATCAGAATTAAACTGAGAATTTGATGTTAGGAGTTTGAACTCTGCTTCAATCCAGCCAGAGGTTTGTCCAGACAACCATTTCTTGCCATAAATGACTACACAACCAGTGATAATCTATTCTTACTAACACTCAAATTCGTAGAAATGAGAGGTGGATCAGAGAAAATTACATACTTAGCTACTCATGTCTTACAGGCGACTTATCAACTATAGTTTTACGCATTCGTACTAGGATAGTGCGACAGTCAGTCTTAAACTGCTTCATAACCCCTGCAATCATGGTTAATTTTTGCAGCTCTGCTTTTACAGCATTACCTAACTTAACATGAGACACAGAGAGCAAATTTTCTTCTTTGGAAATGTCTATGTCTGCCACGCACCTAGCCTCATCAATTAATTTTTGGTTCACAAAATGCCCCATAATGTCCCTCCATTTGCAGAGAGGTCGGTGTACAAGAAAGGAATCATTGGTTGGGAACATTGATACTCCTTTAAAAAGAAGCTTCACTTGTTGTGCAATGTATGCAAAAAATGCAAGTTTTCGGACGGCAGCACATCTGTGAGTCCGTGCTCCATGTCCCCCCTAAAACTCTTCGAATCTATCTTTACTTTTTCCTCTTGTATGCCTGTAACAAAATTTTCCATGGCTGGGATAGCTTTGATGTCAATCAAGGCCACTAACTCATTTTCTAACCACCTAACCACAGAATTTTGGAGGGAACATGGTACGCATCCATTTCATGCTTGGCACGAGTGATGATCCCGACAAAGTGTGGAACTACCAGCCAATCCTCATTAAAGATGGTCTGCTTGGGCGGTGCCATGGCCCCTAGAAAAAAAAAACACGGGATGTGAACTGTAGGTATGTACTGAGGTATGTAGAGTCATTCCGTAATGAGAGGACGAGGCACATGTCATTTGAGCACCTACTAGAAGTCATACAGTATATCGACCGAGTACACACAGGAACAAAGAAACGCTCTGAAGAATATTAACTTCAAAGAAACATACCTGGATGTTGGGAGCTCCTTGCATCCGCCGGCACACCCTCCAGGCATCATCCCTCACGACGATCACACCACAACTGGGAACTGGTGCCGAGAACAAAACAAACAGGTAGCAGCCAGCCCGGGCTTGCAGTCAGGTGAGGCGGCCGGCACGACGGATGATCAGACCAAGCAACGAGATCCTGAGCCGCCAAGCCGGCGCTACCCTGTGCCACCCAGCCACGTCGGCAAGCTGACGGCAACAAAGCGTGCACCTCGCTACTCGAGCGCAGCAACGCTCTAACCACGATTTTCATCTTTTTGCTGCACCTCAGGAATTTTTCCCTGACCAGAATCTAATTTCCCTGACATTTCCATGACTTCCCTAACAGGTATGAACCCTGCTAATATCAAATGAAGAGAGAAATTAAAATTTCTCATAATAAAAGAAACTCATTCTCTCAAAATTCAATATTGCAAATATGTAATTTTTTGGTTCCATATATTTCGTAACAGAGTTTCTACTGTACCACCTTCAAGGCCACCTGACTATTTCAAAATGAAAATCAATTGACATAAAAGAACTGACTTTGATTCCAGGCTGTTCAATAAATGAACTTAACTTTCAAGTGAACCCTAGAACAGAACAAATTCATTGTAAAGGTACCCTTATATTACCTTTTCCGATAGCCATTAAAAAATGTTCTGTGGCCACTGCTCAGCAGACTTTTGTCTCGGTACTTAAGCCGGATTCCACTGTAGTAACGACACATTTTGCACAGAAATATCTTCCCCGTCAGGGTCACTGGTATTGCATCTTCCATCAGGATTGAATTCAGATCATGCACCTCTCTGCCAACGGGATGCATATTGTTGCGGCTCAGTTTACGTTTGCATATTCCACACAAACTATAATACTCGAGGCAGTAGAAGTGTCTTGAACACAATGGAGCATGCAGTGGCTGCTGTTGATGGGATGGTACGGGGGTCAACTCTATTGGCAACAGTTTTGAAATTGTACGCCGCAATCTTGTCAGCCATTTACGACGCACAAGGTGATGAGCTGGTAGAGAACAACCACGAACACAGCAAACCTAGAAAAAAAAACAAAGGAACATGATGGAAAGACATTTGAGATATAAAAATTAAAAATTAATAACAGCTTTGGTTGACCCTCTCTTTACATCATTACCCAAACCTCCACTCAGTATCACCTTGCAATTGAGTGCAATGAGTGAATATTCACCTACTGTCCTCTCCACTAGAATCATTTCTGTTCAATACAGTCAAGAGATAAGTGAACTGTTCCACAAATATTACTAACAAACAATATTAGCCCAACCAAATGAGCACAAAATTGATTTTCACTTTCAGATCTCCAAATTGAAGTGAAAATTACCTCCATGGATTATAAAAATAACCCTTTCAAGATCAACAGACTATACTTGAAGTTAGTCATCAAAAGCTGATGCTGAAATTATACAGAAGAATCTAAAATTTACTATTTTTTACGAGTTCAAGATTTTTCACAGCAAAGATGGACAAGATTGAATTCAAAAGAAGGAAGTCACAAGGCAGAGCAGGTGTAGCAATTTAGTCACCTGGGTTGTATGCTGGAGGGAAAGGGGATGGGAGCAGTAAAGTTTGAAGGAGGATTGAGTTGGCAACAGAAGCCTTTACTCGTAGAAGAGAACTAAATACAGAGTCTTTGAGTAATGATGTAAACAAAGCCTAACATGAAGTGTGACACTATGTGGTGCAGAACGCAGACTTTAATGAAAGGAGATAAAAATAGACTCAGTGGTTTTGAGATATGGGTTTGGAAGTGGATATGGATAATTTTTTTACAATAAAACAATAGTAAGTTGCCCGGATCTGTTATGAAATTACCATTGCTGTTTACCTCCTGCACCAAATAAAATATAAGGCATTCAAATCGTGCAGTCAATGTATGTAGCCTCCTCTTGTAAGTGCGAATTGTATTGTTAAGATTGTCATTTAATGCTAATATGAAAATGTACTCAGGGCTGAGCTTAAAGCCATTGAGTGCATCCACCGGGTTGCAGATGATGGGTCGACCTCTAGATATAGAGGTTAGCTGTGAGATAAGCGAGTTTACTCGTCGAATAAGCAGTCGTGGACAAAAAGCGATGGCATTCCGAGGGGGTATTTGGTCTATCCCTGGGTAAGGTAGGCCTTTAAATAATTCAGAACCTGTGAAGATGCCGTGCCTTGGCGACGGAGGCCGCCAACAATTATGCTTCCCATCACCCGGAGGAGAGGGCAGCATCTCTTCTGCACATGAGTGAAGGTGGAGACCACAGTGGTCGGTACAGCGACACTCATTTCACTACAGGCGTGGTAACTTTTACTTTAATGGCTGGGGTACTGCGATGTGGAAGGCAAGGGGAAACCGCCACATTAGTATCCCGAGGAGCCGCAGCTACTCCACTCCTTTCTTTCCTATCATGACGTGATGGGACCCTCTTGAGTAAAATATTCCGGAGGTAAAATAGTCCCCCATTCGGATCTCCGGGCGGGGACTACCCGAGAGAGTACATCAGTCAAGTGTGATATACATTTTAGGGTAGGAACGTGGAATGTGCGATCACTTCAGACCTGCAGGAGATTGGAGAACCTTGAGGTGGAAATGCGAAGAATGGACCTCGATGTATTAGGAATGAGTGAAATGAGATGGCCTGAAGAAGGAGACTTTTGGAGTGGAAGTTACAGAATTATTCATACCGAATCACTGAATGGTAATGCTGGAGTAGGCATAATGCTCGGGAAGAGTGCAGGACTGCGCAAGAAGAGCTTCCTGCAGTACAGTGAGAGTATTATATTGGTGAAGATTGAGACCAAGCCTACAGATACCATTGTGGTACAAGTTTACATGCCTACATCAGACTATGAAGATGAAGAAGTGGAAGACGTCTATGTTCTGCTACCTGGGAAGCCGAGTAACCAGCGATGGACGAATTAAAAGAGAAATTGCCAGTAGAATTGCCCAAGCAAAAAGGGCATTTTACCCGAAGCAGATTCTGCTTACTGCAGCAAATACAAGTGCTGAAGTGAGGAAACATTTCATTAGAACATACATCTGGAACATTCTACTATATGGCAGCGAAGCATGACAATAACAGCAGCTGATAAGTCCAGGCTGGAAGCATTTGAAATGTGGTGCTACCGAATAATGATGAAGATAAAATGGATCGATCGAGTGACAAACGAAGAAGTCTTAAGAAGAGTGGGAGAGAAGAGATGTCTACTGAAAACATTAAAAAGAAGACAGGACAACTTAATAGACCACATCTTGAGACATGATGGCCTGATGAAGACAATCGTTAAGGGAAAAGTGAATGGGAAGAATGCAAAAGGCAGGCCTCGTATGTGATATATGGAGCAAGTTGTGAAGGATATAAAAGAGAGTAGCTACGTTAATATGAAGAGGTTGGTAATAGAAGAATCAAGTGGAGGGTTGTGTCAAACCAATCCTAGGATTGTTGACTGATGATGATAATGATGAAAATGTAAATAAAGGACAATCACAGTTCTCAGAAAAACTGCCAATATGCACAAGGCAATTCCTCAAAACATATGTCCATCGCAAGGTGTAGACCGATCTTTCACTTCTTTTACCCAGCGTGCATTTGGCTAAGAGACGAAATACAAGTTGGTAAGGCCTAGCGAGGGTTTGGAAATCATCGGTAGGCTCACTTGTGGTTACCGACAAATATCATTAAAATTAACAACAAGCGTTGGTAGAATGCGTCCCCACAATTGCTCTTTCTGACATTTGTTGGCCGGGGGAGTTAGCGACACCGATAGGTATCGCTATGATGCACAGAATTCCGGCCCTGGACAATTGTCATATAAGAGAGATGTGGATGGGGAGCATCATTGTCAATTGAAACAACATCTGCTGATTAGGTAGACATGTATTTGTTGTATACTGGCATTAGTGCTAGACTTGAAGAGGTCACCAGCAGACACCTAGCAACATGGACGAGACAGGAATGGCACTTACAAAGTGGTGTTTGGGGGTGGCGGGTTGGAGGGACTAATGTTGGCCCGATGAGTCCCCTTTTGGGAGAGGAAGAGCATTCAGGAGTGGATTGCCCAGGGGAATGGTATCCAGCAGGGATTCACTCAAGGATGAAGGGCTCTCTGCTTGGATTTGCCGCCTACTTTCAACGACTAGTTCTTGGGGAGGGGACTGACAATCCTGGGGAATCTTGAGAATGGCCAAAGGTGACCTCAATGTCAGGGTGAGGATGATGACTTAACAGTCGAAACCTGGGTAGTGGAAGGTAATAAAATTTGTGGAAAAATCAAGTTTGTTCATTCTTATTATTATGAATCGTTTCCACCATGTCACGGCGGATAACACCATCTACGTCAGCGTGAGGGTTATGAACTGGCCATGGCGAGTCATTGGCCATGGCTTGGAAATCCAGATACAGGTAGGGGGCAAAGGCAAGGGTTGGTTGCCACACTGGCCACTGTTATGAGGGAGGCATGAGTGTGTCTGACTTTGTCAAGCATCACCACATAATGACAACATACATGGAGTAAATTTAGGAAGGTCCACAAATAATAATTTCATAGGTTTAATATTTCAATGTATATTACAATTGCCACACACATATTCCTGTTAATATATTCCATCTAATCTCTATGGAATATTCCTAGAAAAACCAAAAAGAGCTAAGCTAATTTGGAGCAAAAGAGAAAATAAAATTTTTTGAATAAAAATTTAGTTCAAATGAAATCCAATATCATGAACTGCTGATTTTTAGATCCCATGGATTTCCTATCATTAAGTTCCTACTGTATGTATTTACTACAAATATCAGAGGTAAAATACAAAATTAATACAAAATATAAAAATATTTGAGCTGAAAAGATCGTCTGCCAAATAAGGAAAAAATTTAATTTATGAGAATTTAGAAAGTTTACTTAATGAAAGAAGAAAGTCGAGCAGTCTTGAAAAATGAAATAGACATTAATACCATGTTGGCTCATAATAAAATAAAATTATAAATGACGTAAATGCAGAAACATGAGGAAAGAAACAATGACAGAGATTCTGCGTGATTATTTCCATAGGCTGGTTGGCTGCAGAGAAGCGATGTCAGTCTGACTAATGGACTCAAAATGGGTACTTAACACCCTCAAATATCAACCAAATTAACCTAATCAATCATAATAACCTTTTGAGGGCCAGGTCGTGTGATCGTACTCCTTCCACCTCTTGTGAAAAATGCCTCGGGTGCTATAGTGTCACTACTAGACTATAGTAGTTCACTGATTGTTCATAGACAGCATTTAAATGGAGAAAACTTTAGATACCGAATGTTTGTGATTCCAAAATTTACCACTGGCGTTTATTTGAATATATTTTTACATGCACTAAGGTAAATAATTTATTTACCTAAACAACTGCAAAATCAGTGAAAACTCAGCACAGCCCGTAGGATATTGGTAGGCACTTCTAAGGATTTACGGCAACTATGTATTGCTATAGCTGTTTTTTTCACCAGCAAGGCACATTCAGTTCATAACTTAACCTACTTAGTTATTTTTACTCCTTTTTTGCCACTTATTTCACTATTTTTTATTGAAATCATATTCTGTAATTATTTTTAATCGATTAAAAACCATTTTACAGCCCATATTATGGATTTTTTTGATTTACGAGAATATTAATTATTCATTAATGACATTAAATGTGAAAAATCTGTGAATTATAAAAAGAATATAATAAATAAATTAGAGGACCAGCTCAATAACGGAAGGCCAATTTCTGGCAGCCTGCGAATCGCCATCTCTTTAAGCCACTGGGTTAATAATAGTTCAATAATGGATAAAAACCTGAGGTTTGGTTAATATTCCACCGGAGACTCCAGCCTGCCTTCGATACGGTTGGTAGGAGGGACATGAGGCCTTCCGATCTAGGTATCGATAGCAAGCGTCGCACAGACACGAGTCCTGTTGCAGATTTGCTTCCAAGGCCAAAGCAGTGCGTCTCTTTTCCTCTCTTTTCATCTGTGCCAAGTGCATCGGGGTGTCCAAGGAGCCAAACTTCCCGAAGCAATAGCAGCACACATCATGGCAGAGACGCTCTGGGTGTATCGAGAAAGAGGCACTCTTCTCTGGAATGACGAGGCTGGCCTCTCCAGATCCTTCAGAAGACCCTTGCTGGCTACTCCTTCCACTTTAATGAAAAATTTCCCCTTCAAATCAATTGCACTCAGACAATGCAAACAGTAAATTTAAGGAAATAAAGTTCTCTTTTCCAAGAACCACCACAATATCGATTAATAGAAAACTCTCAAATATTTAAGTGGAACTTTCTACAACCATTGTGCACAAGACTAAGATGATGCCTTCCATAAAAGCAAGGGGATTGCATAACCATCATTAAGTGCAATTAATTGCTACGCGTAGACAAAATATGCCTCTTACATTCTATGCTCCATCATTACCAGCACGTAAATACCAGAAAATTAATTATAATACCACAGATACTTTTGTTCAATAGTTAACATGCCACAAGAATTTAAGTTTTATGAAGTGAACTTCATAAAGTGAGATGAACAGAGAAATTACAAAATGGATTTGCAGCATTCTTTAGGCAGAAGTTTTCATGTGTAATAAGTCAAAACTAGATGATTATTAGTCATAAAAGAGGCCATACTACATGCTTGTAATGAGCATACAGTAAACCCCCGTTAGTTCGAACCATCTAATTTGAAATATCGAATAATTCGAAGTTGCAGCAGTCCCAGACAAATGGAATAAGAAATTGCATACTTTATAGTAAGGTTAATTCGAAATACGCTTAATATGTAACTTGAAGTTGAATTTTGACCCGTGACTCCCCAACATATCGTTTATTTCGAAACGATTCTCCGGGGCAGCACCATTCGATGGTAGTTAGTGCTTATAGTCGCTGTGATTTTGGTATTGCTTTCTTGAGCATTCGTTACTTTAACCCTTTGTGGTCCAATGTCGAGGCTGGCTCGACAGGCCTAGCTCTAGCAGCAGGTCCAATGTCGAGTTGAGCTCGACATCGGATGGTGCTGCAGTTATGCGCATTTTATGTAAGGTGCTGCTATCTTATGTCACTTTTGTGAACTTCTAGTACCTTATGAAGCCTTTTCACGCTATTTTGCAAAAATTATTTCTTTCGGCTACTACTTGAATTCCACAAAAAAATTGGACCGCAGAGGGTTAAAGTGCTACCAAGCTATTTTGAACATTTGTTTGTGCACTGTGTGCCAGCAGCTCTACCCTAATCAAATAGGTATATCTCGAGTGCACACACATCTCAGCCGCTCCATCCCTAGCTTTTTTCCGGGGGCATTGGCATCATGACTAATGCCTTCCCCTTTCTTCCTCCCGAGCCTCGCCTTCTCGAGCGATGACTGTAGGATTCAGTATTTGACCATCGCCAAGAAAGGGCACCATAACCATAACACAAATTTCTTCTCACGATAAAACGAATCGTAAAGATTCATCTTCCGAGAAAAAATTGCCCGGGTATTTTTATTACCTCGCTGAGATTTCAACCATAGTCATGCGTTACATGCAAGTATTTAGTGTCATAGGTATCATACGCAAAAAACTTCGTAACTATGATTTAGCGCCTCATTCTTTGCCTGCCATTTTGTACTCCTAGCGGAATGGTGAAATAGAGTATCCAACCACATTTTCGGAATATGCCCATTCTGAAGAATGCAATGCTGATGAGAACACTTCTGGGAAGAAAGCAGACATCGATGGCTCTGAACACAGGGAGGAAGTGAGTGATTCAGTTGGGGAAGAGGAGGCAGAAAAGTAATTCGAAAATACGTGATTAAATTGTAAGAAGGCATTTTTTGAGATTTCAAATGGGGAAATGGCATTACATGAAAGACTAAGTGCTGATGGCAATCTAGTGAAAGCCATGGGCATTGTATGTAAACACATTCACGAACTACGTGAAAAGAAGAGTAAACAAAATACTTTGGATTAATTTTTTTAGCAAGAAATGACTTTTTCAAATATGTTTACAAGTCATGATGCAAGTTTTGCAACTAATTTATATCCATGTCTCTCAGTAATAAAAAGCCTTTATTTCTCTGTAATGAAATTTAATTAATTCAGCGTTACAGTTGCCTTTTCCACCCCTCAGCGACAACGGTAACGTTATTATGTTTTAACTACTGCAGAGAAGGGAGGTCAATCACTTTTTGGCATTGTGCATCATTAACGATCAGCCAAAAATACTCAGGAAATACGATAAACAGTTTTCAGAAAAATTAAATGCAGTGTTTTTTTTAGAGAATTTCAAATTGAACACTATGGTATCTCGCAGGAATAGTTCACCAAAATCATATTTCTTTTGGACATGTTGAAATTTTTCGTGGCCTTAACCTGCTGTAGGTGTGGTGGAGTAATAGTTTCTAGATGGTGTGATGTCCTTTACCCATTTTCCCTGCGTAAGTACTTTTATCGTTTGGTAGCCGCTCCTCCCATCTCACTTTGCGTGCATCCCCATATTCCTTAATTTTTGCACCGAATTGCTGATGAGTTATGGTTCTCCCAATCAGCTTTGTTTACGCTTTACCCATCTACTCTTGTCCCATCTCACAAAACTCAAATGTGAATCATGAGGTAAGGAAGGCAAACGATATGGGGACTACTTTTAGGTGGTGTCTGTCCGACAATGCTTAAGCGATTTTTTTCTTGGGTTGCCTCGAGCTTCTTTTGGAGGGGTAAAGGATTCTGGGTTCGTCGCCGACCTTGACGTGACCCCTACCATCATCTCCCCTCTCCCAAACCCCTCCACCATTGGATGCCACCTGAGAAGATAGGACGTGGGAAAGCGATGAGTGAATTGTGATACTTTTGGTTTGCGGTCGTAACTGATAAGGGACTTCGAGTGGGGAAGGAAGATGATGCAGCAGTTCATCATTGTAGATATCTTTGGGGAAATGAGATGAGAGGAGGCCGGTAAATTTATATGTCTACGACGAAAATTTTGGTGACATGGAAAATACACCTTACGTGGTATTACTGGACATATGCCCGAAAACATTCAATTTATTTTCGCATAAAAAACTATGGTATGTCAGGGTGTTGCCTTAGCCTGGGGGGCCTTCATATGCGAAGAGAAACAAAATATCTGTTTAGGTGATATGAATAGCGCTCTGCCTTCCCCATTGATTCCCCTAAAAAACTCTTGATAAGTGCTTCACTTCTCATAAAGTCAACTCAGTAATCAAATAGGTTATAAAAGAACACCTAATTATAGAGAGAAATGACAAAGTGACAACTCTTTTACTTGCTACTCTTACAATTATCACTGGAATTCGATTTCAGAATCTTAAGCCCTCTTGCATTTGTAAACACTCAAAATTCTTTCAAGAAATAAGAGCTGCTGAATATGCTGTGCAGCTCATATTTGAATGTACTGCTCATCGACATATTATTGACATGTCTGCAGGACATGCTCAGCAGTTAAGAGGGTTCTTCTATCAGGACCTCAGCACCAGTCTTTGAATACATTTGCTCAGGAAACTCTAAACCTGAAGGTACACCCAAATACAGTGGACTCTCATTAGCACGTTTCTGTAGGGGCCCGAAATCCTGAACAGGTTAGGCCTTCTCAGGTTATATCGAAAAGTATGTGCGGGTGTCATAACTTCCTGGAGACAATTACTCATCAAGTTAGTTCATTGCTGGCCTTAATTCACTGTAACAAAGTTTCATTCTCAATTATTACACCTCCCAAATAAATATGTACGATACCTTGCGTTGATGCGCACTCAATAATTAATAATGACTAAATGACCAAATAGCATATTTTGTGTATACTTTCACGCTTAAAGTATATAATAAGACTCGACTTTGAGGCTTGATATTCTAGAAAAGGAAGACACGAAATTCATTTAGAGCATATCAGCATGTAGATAATTTAGCTTTTGTATAAATTGGGTACCAAACTTTGCCTAATAATTACTTTTGAGGCATGTTTTTGCAGTGGGGATGAAAAATGGCACATTTCTTAGAGTCGCAGAGGCCAGCGTCACTTTGGAGATTGTCATAATAATATGAAATGCACAAATTAAAGGAAATTTTGATAGAATATGAATCTTAGTTTGGCCATGACGTCCTTTAAGTTTCAAATATTTACTTATATTCGTTTAAGTTATTCTAGTCAATTTATGAAACCGGGTTTTCTCCGTTAGTATGGATCATTGGAGGCATGCGACAAACACCTTCGTCTTCATTTTAAATTTTCTAATGCGAATCCATTAATGTCATAACACTTGACCATTCCAAGATATTTGAATTTTATATTTTGGGAAAATGAGCTTGGAATGTAGGCGGAAACGCCAAACAACGTTTGCTTTAAGCATAACGAACTTGAGTTGACAGCAGAACTTTAATATTAGCCGCTATTTCAGCAAACTTTCTTCGTACGTAGATTTTCGTCTACTTTTCAGAGGAGATAGAGCTTTTCACCTCAGGCTTCCCCATAGCCAATTCTAAGCACTTGTCTCACTTTCACTGTCACAACGATCACAGCTAAGTAAACAAATACACAACACGTTGGTAAGTCAGTTGAAGCCGGGATTTCAAAACCTTTATGTTTTTAGATAATTTTCACCAAACGAATACTTTCGAATAGAAGTAGCAGGAAAAAAAACGAATACTCGAAAGCATTCAAAGTATCAGGAAAATGGCCGATAGCCGATACTCACTATCAGTATCGGCCCAAGTCCAAGGCCCAATGATTAACGTGCTCAATTGTTGTAGTGTTTCCACAGATATTATAAGTCCTTTACAAAATCTGAATTGATCCTCACCTAGAAATTTATTGTTCTCTTTTCCATACATCGGTTGATGGTTCTAAGCACCAACTTAGCAGCATGAGAAATTCAGCTGTCTTCGCATTCCCTTGTTACTCTCATTTTTGTTTCAGGCACCAATACAGTTTCTATGAAATCCTCCAACAATATATTCTCCTCACACATCTTACGGGCGAGCCCATAAAAATCTCCTAGGCCTCTAACAACATTAGTTCAGTAACTCCACGTATTCCTTCTAATTAGGTTGAATGTGTTCTTATCACATTGCAGAATTACCTATCCTGTCCTTAATACACATTTCCGTTTAAAATACCAGAAAACATAAACATTATAACCTTTGAGCACAGGGTGATTATTTTCCCTGCGCTTTGCCGCAATCAATCTCCTTTGTCCCACATCCTTATTGCTCTACCTTTATTAACCCTCTTGAACCTCGCCTAGAGAACACCAAATGGTGAACACTAAGTGGGAGAGGAAGGAGGAGAAAACATATGTCAACAGAAAATAGTTTTCATGTACTCAAATGGCATCAACTCTTGCGTGCTTGGCAATGAATCATGGGTCGTCATGAGGTTAAATCTGTTGCGGAAACAGAAATGCAGAGAAATGAAAGTATGTCACTGGACTAACTGAACATCCGCAGAACTTCGGATCAGTGTAACTCTGATCCACGTAATTCAAGGACTTAGAGTAAAAGTCCTTTTATCTGTAAATTGTTAAATAATGCTTCCTTTCTCCGGAATTCTCTAATTAAATCCTGAAAGCTGAATCTTATTTCTTAAAGTAACAATAAATGAATAATGGTCATATAGTCCCCACTCACTGAAATTTATGACATGTTCTAGGGCAAATGTAAAGAATGGGTAATTTCAAAAGTAAATCAAAGTTTAATTTTTCTGAAATAAAATCGCAAATTCAATGAAAACAGATTGCAAGTTTTTGTTTAGAAAATGCAGCATTTTCACACTGTCAGGATATAATCGATTTCTTTTTTTATCAACCAAACTTCCAGCAGTACTGAAGACTCTTTCTGAAAATACTGTTGCTGGAAGAATGCAGAGGAACTTTTTTATTAGAATTTTCGAATTGGGGAATTTCAAAGAATTCATACGCGGACAAGAGTTATTAGTTTACAATATGCTGCATAAACATTTCCTACCATATTATTTATGATTTAAATGCTAAACACGACCAATTACAGTGTCCTCGAATTACACGGAACAGAGTTTCACGGATCCGGAGTTTAGCGGATATTCAGTTAGTCTGGTGACATACTTGCATTTCTCCACATTTCTGTTGCCGCAACAGATTCAACCTCGTGACGACCCGCGACTCATTGCCAAGCGTGCAAGAGTTTTTGCCAAACTAAGGGTGTTCGGAACGCCAACTCTAGTTTGTAAGAATTTACATAGTTTGATAGGTGATATTTGATCATCGTTTGACCTCTGCGTAAGTCGATGCGTAGTTAATTATCTACTCCATACACGATGCCTGTTGTCCATTACAGTAAAAAAAGAAGTAGACATCCACATAAGTCGAAACACCACAACTTACCTATAATTACCCAAAACTTCTTTTTTTGCTGTAATGGACAACAGACGTCATCTATGGAGTAGATAATTAACTACGCGTAGACTTACACAGGAAAGTCAAACTATGCCGAAAAAAGACATTGATGCCTGATCACATCAGACTTTTTCACCATCATGACATCACAGCTGGTGACCAAGAACTACAACAGCTAGAAAAGTTTGCTTCTTTGCTATTCTTGGTAGTATCTCACGCGAAAAAAGTTAAGAAGAAAGATATCATACGAAGAATTGAATAGGCAAATGAAACTCGGCTATTAGAGGGGAATTATTGAGGGGGATCACCTAAGAGAGATCTGAAGTTGATATTAATATAAATTCTAAATTGGAGCGAATGAGAGAGGTAGCTGCATGCAGATTATGATGGGTGACTAAGTGTTAAAAATTGTGGCATGGAGTTTATATAGAGAACTTTGAAAACAGCAACTTAAGTGGATGAATGATCCTTTGAGAGGTAACATGTGGTTGAAAGGTCTTATGAGGGGGAGAGTGTTAGGTAGGTGCAACAGATGGAGGAAAAGGATACACGTTCCGGATGACATGAAGGTTGGCAGAAAATGCAGAGATTTAATGAGACTTAAGGAATGTGGATTGTTAAAGAGGGATGCTTAAGATACGAATAGACAAGCAATATCTACACACAAACCAACCAACATTGGCGGATTATTATGATAAAACAATGTGATGGATACAATTACCAAACCTTGATCAGAAATATAGGTGAGCTCTGCCCTCACCAATTAACTTCCCCCCACACGTCTACTGAGAGAGTGAAGCATAAAATTAAAACCAATGATTTCCCCTAACTACTGTGAGAAATAGACCATCGGGATTTCTTTGAAACTAATATGCACTGACCTATTTGAACTTCCGTCAGAAGGGACATTGTGATCCAAGTCTTGGCACGTTTTGGACTGCCAGTCTAATGATGAACTTCCACTTAATCCTGAAATAAGAGAAGCATTCCAACCTATCCACAGTACAATAAAGGAAGATTAAATACGTAACACATTCATTTTTTCAAAACTATACCCTTTTAGCATGCACACATGGTTTTCAAAAACTTTTACAAACATGAAACTGAAAAAATCAACCCCATGTGAATGATGGATCACTGAGCCATTGCCAATGTGTATTCAGTTGGGCTTATTTCCAAGATAATTAGCATAAACTTCTCTGAGGTTGATAATTAAATACTTAAAAGAGGCATTACAGAAAAATTTTCAGTTTAAAATTTTCACTACAGACATTTACAAGATAATTACCCTTTGACCTAATACATATAAAACTATCAGTCCATTTATGGAATCATAGTATGCACAGTTGTTAGAATTTACTATTTCCTGGCTCCCATCAGATGTATACATATCACCAAAGATCCAAATCTAAAGAGATGTAAACCTACAAAAGCATAGCCTACCCTAAATTAGTGACGGCCATGGTAAAATTATCTCAATATTTCTATAATAACAATGCCATAATGAGAGACTCATAAATCTCCATTGAAAAGGAGGCAGACATGTAGTGGAAAATAAATTGGCTAAAAAAAACAACAAAGAAAGAAAATTTAGAGATATGGTGCTTTCTTGCAATCATAGTTATTTGGCTAAAGTAAATGGTGCCATAAGTGTGTAATTAGGCAGAGATAGAGATTTTATTTTCAAGGAGAAGCAATAGGGTAGAGAGAAACAAGGTGACAGCATTAGCCTACTCTTAACAAAAGGCACCAAGGGTCTTCATCATTTAACGTCCCATTCAACTGACAGAGTACTAAACTCGAAGTGCTCTCCACACAGCACTAAGTAGGGGCTGGTGTGCGAAAGCAATATCTCTGCCACACCTGGGATTTGAACCTAGGTTCCTTGGGATGGAAAGCCAGCACTCTAGCCACTGCAGCAACACCATCTCACGGTGCTTTCCTTCCAAGCACATTTTGAGGGTAAATAAATCTTAGATTTTCCATGGGAGACACCAGAAGTTTGGATACTGATGTTTTAATGACAGACCCCCAATCGCAGCATTGCTTAAGCTCTCAGAAAAAATCCTCCGATGGTCCCATTCCAAAATTAAAAGGAACTTAAAACAGTTCATAACTGAATGGCCACTTCCCTTCAAAAGTTACCAACCAACAAATGTTTTAACTCTAATTTCATGTTTACAGATCATTGTCTGAATCCCCCAATTTCATGATTGGACTTACAACATTATTCTATGACTTGAAATGGAATGAATAATATTCCATCTCAATCCAAATGCGGGCATTTGACTACAAGCATCAGGATAATGAACATTAAGAAGCATATATATCAAGAGCTCTTTCCAAATATTATGAGTAGCCATTAATTCCCAGTTAAAATTAACAATTATATTATAAGAACCATACCATTTATGGATGCTTTGGAGAAAGGAAGATACTTAGGGTCCAAATGAGGAATATGGTCTCCAGACGGGAACTTTCGGCTGTTGCCATGTGACTTTGACTTGTGTTTTGAAATGTGAGCATCCCATGAATCACTAGGAGATATGCATGACTGAAAAAAAAAGAATTTTGCCATGTATTACAAAACTACTATTAACATTATATTTCATTACTATATTTAAACAATACATTGACAACGAAAGAAAGTTCTTCGGACTAACAGAATAAGAATATCTATTGAATCAAACCACTATAAATTAGATGCGATTTTACACAAATTATACCAAGAGGTGGTTACTATTACATTAAGAAACAGAAATTCTCTGTTCTACTAAGTTAAGGATTTTCCTCCCAAGCAGAGAAAGTATTTTTATACGAATGTTATTTGTTAATTAAACCAATTAAGTACCTCATTAAATATTCGGAAGGCCAATGGATCCTGTGGAGCATGTTGATCTGCACTAAGGGGGCAACTTATTTCTCCCTGTTCATTCGCACTTCTCCTGGCATTCAAACAGTCTTTATCCTTGTCTTGGGAACTCCTATGGATATCTAATGAGAGTCTTAAAGGGTTTCTAGCCCTTTTCTTATCTGCCATCTTGGGAACCTTAATGATAGTTTTCAATGTGCCTGATGTCCTGGAAGGTATGGGAGGAAGTTCTTGCCTCACAGTGTTTTTCGCCATCGACGCTGCTCGTGAAGATTGAAGACCAAGAGCATTCAAAATAGTTTCTTTGATTGCAAGTTGTTCGGCAGAATCTTCTTCTACAATAGTGACTGGTTTGCTAATTGATTGTTCAATCTTTTCTGATTCCGAGGAGGTGGCATCTTGACTACTTACACCACTACTCTCTTCATGCACACAAGGTATTTGTCCAATTGTGCAGTCTTTCGTATTTTCACCGCCGTTTTTCTTCCCCGAGTTCGCTCCCTCAGACATCTCAGGGTTGCTATTTGCACAGGTGTCCACAGATTCACCACTATCATCATCCTTCACTCCTTTATGGTCACCATTATCTTTGAATTTACTTTCACCTTCAGTATAAATGGCCATGTCAGCATCATCAAACGAGTCAACTGACTTATCTTTGGAGATTCCCTCATTAAACTTTGCAGGCTCTGACAACTCTTCATTAGATGATTCTATTTCCTCAATAGAGGGCTTACTTGTAACCACTGGCTCTTTATCAGCATTGATACTCATAGAATTGGTGTCCACATTGTCGGCGTCCACATCATTGATGTCCACATTGCTGGCATCCACACTGTTTGTGTCAACAACATTGATATCAATATCACAGGTGACAACAGGACTTGTGCCCACAAGACTAGTATCCTCGGCACTAGCATGAACAGCACCCAAATCCAAAGAGATGGAACTGACAGAACTGCCATCCTGAGCACTACTATCCACGTTTTCAGAGGATTTGGGAGGAATTGAAATCGAATTCTCATGACCACTGTTGCCAATAGATGAATCATTATAGGCAGGAAGAATGGGATGGTCTGCCTCACTCAGGTCCACAAGAGATTTTTCTAACTGCTCATCAGTATCATCTTGCTTTGGAACAGTATGAGTTTTACTTGTCCTTTCACCTTCACTACTATTTACGTTCATATGAATCACGGGAGCATTGTCGCATTCAGTGACTTCGTCTACTAATTCCGGTGCAGTTTCAAATGCATTGCTCATATTGTCATCTGAAACACTGATACTTCCACTTTGCTCTTCTGAAGTGTTCACCACTTGTTGCGTACAAGGTGACTTCTGACTGATACCCTGAGGTTCCTGTTTTGAATTGAAGGACTTTACACTGTGTTCGTCCACCACACTCAGGCGTTCACTATCATCACACCCTCCTGACTCTTGAGTCACAGTTACGGCAGCTTCAACATTCATTCCTTCGGCAGGTTGCCGAGATTCATCTCGATGCTCAGCTGGGATTTCACCCACATCTTGCTCTGTGTGGTCTGCACTCACACAACTGAGGTCGTGTACTTCCAATGGCATGAAGGGTTGGCTGACTCTGTCAGGTAAATCGTCATTCATTTCCTGAATTACAGCCTCTGATTCTGACGCCTCAGTCACTGCCTCTGCTTTTGGAGCAGATGCTGATTCCTTAACCAGCATAGAGTAAGTATCAGGTATCCCAGAGGCTGTGTGATCAGCGTTTAACATATTGTTGTTCCCTTGAATATCCAACGTTGCAAGACGCCCACAATTATCTATACTGGCACTAAGGCCTTGGAGATGAGCTCCAGCATCAATGGAATAGTTTTCATGATGATTCCCCAAGCCAACAACATGAGCACCATCATACACCGAAAGATGAACATTGGTTTCCTTCAGGTTATCATTTAGATCATGATGATGCATACTGCTCCCCATTACTCCTACAATGCTTTCAACTGTCACATTTTCCACCGTTCCCAAAGCATCACTTCTACCCCCCTTTGAGGAGACACCATACGTCCCCAAATCTTGGTCCTTACTTAATGTGTCCAAATCGTCACTTAGAGGCTCTGTTTGCTCTAAGGTTTTGATTATACTAGTCGCATCTATCTGGTTGGAATCATTCGATGAATCCGCGAAATCGAGTGTATTCTCTCTCCCCTTGGTAGAACTGATTTCATGCATGAATTCATTCATAGATTCTTCCGCATCAAGCATAGATAGTGATTCACATGCAGCATTCACCGAAACCGATTCATCTTCAGAGCCGTATGGTGGTAGGGTCACGCCTCTGTGTGCATTCCTAGGTGAGGAATTGCACACCATGAGAGAAGGTGCGCTGTTTTCTATGCTTAATATATCACTGCAATCATCTAATGTACATGGGTCAACTTCAAGGTCCGTTTTCGGCATCTCATTTTCATGGTTGTACGTTTCACTTACTCCATCGAAAGAGCTACGGCTGTCACTAAGGTAGAGCATTTCAGGTAAGGTAGCATCTGAACCATCAGCTTTCATATCTGAATTCAAGTTTTCTTTGGTATCAACAATCACAGGTTGCAAACAATTGTCACATTTACTCAGGTCAAACATTATATCACAACTGTTATTACTATCATTTTTCACAATTAGGTCATCGGTGCTACACACTTCACCAGTTTCAAAATGACTTTCAGAAAATTCACCAAGAGTATTACAAGAGGAACTTTTATCGAGAGGGATGTCAAATATATCACCAGAATTCTGAGGGGACGATCCTTTTTCACATTCTTCCTTTACTGACGGCTCTACAGCTAAGCTTTCCAAAAAATTTGATGCTTGATCTTGACTATCTTCTTTCAATTCAACACTTTCAACGTCAACATTATGCTTTGCACTATTTACCACATTTTCGGACTCTGGAGAAGGAGAAATTTTGCACTTTTTCGAGAACTGCGTGCAGCTTTTACTGGTTGGAACATTCCTCTTCCTCGACTGTCCCAATTGTGATTTGGGAGTAGACTGATCAGACTCCATTTCTTTTTTACTCCCCTCGACCACTAGTTTAGTGTCTTCACGATCCCCAACGACACGCTTTTTGAATTTAGGTATCATACTTTCAGCTTCACGCTTCCTCTTACCGCTTCTGAGAAAGCTAATTAAAGGAGACAAAGATCTGGTTGCATAAGGTGAACTCTTCACTTTGAGCGATTTGTTTATCTTCAACGCAGCTCTCTTTTTAACTGGAGATTGCTGAGACTTCGAGCTATCCGGCAAAACATGCCTTCGTGTTTCTCTTACGGCAGGTGATGATATTTCAGGTGTAGATCTTAGACGGTACCCAGACGCTACGGTAACTTTAACCGGTGTACTTTTTGCATTCTTGGGGGGATTCTGAGCTGACGATCCATCTTTGGTAGCACGAGTCTGCTTCACGGATGAAGTCCTGTCAATTCCGGACATAGTGAGGCGGCATTTGAAACTGTAAGTAAAATAAAATGAGAGGTGGCCAGCCCTACATCATTAAATGAAATTATAAATTATTGGCGGCTTCGTCTCTTAAGTAACACTGTGAAAGCATGGAACCTTAATATTTTGCATTCAGACAAGTCTCTCATATTCGCGGGACGCTGGGTGAAACTTACACTTAAGATGAGAGTTATTACCAGAACAAACAACCCACTGCAAACCAATTATCATCTCTACACAAATTTTGTGCTTAAAGACCATCTAATTGGCAAAATGGACCGGAAAAGCCATAAAAACGCGATTTTATTTCACCAAGAACATGAAAGTAAGGCAATAGACAAATGACGAGCAGTCGAAATTTGGCCGAATGAGAGTACTCACCACCTGTATTACTATTCTTTTTCACTCAGATTTCTCTCTCAACATTAAATGTGATAATTCTTCATAGCCAAAATTTGATGGGTTATGTGCCTCGAAATACTAAAATATTTCTAACACAGAAAGAGGAAACAACGTTGATCACGGCCTGTTTTTTAAGCGCCACTTAGCGAATATTATTAGAACTATCTCAAAATAATATTTACGATATTTACCCACTGGATAGCAAAGAGTATCCTAGTGTGTAGATAGAGGTTACATTTACAACGCATACAAACGCTGGAAATTTAGCGATAATTCTACGTGGGACATGGTTAAACAGAGATTTCCACGCTTTCAATAACTTTGATTTTAACATTTTATTTCGTTCTTGCTCGTGAGTTAAAAGGGCAATAGTCAGACGCACAGGCCGTATGGTATGGATATCCACACAAATTTTCTACAGCATCAAATCATTTGAAGGCAAACTCAACTGGCCAAGTAGTAAATGAGTGCCAAGGCTTATCGTTTTAATCCACTCTAACCAGAAAGCATGATTCAAAAATCTTGGTTAGACCAAGACAGTGTAGGTAATATTCTCATCTCCATTTGATGAGCAAACGGAGATAAAAACATAGTTTAGTTATATAGAAGTGTTCTTGAAATATATTTCGAAAAACAGCTGACCGGGTGCAGTGGCACATTTCCAGGACCCATTTCCTTTTTTTAAAGCATAAAATATGATCGTACATGACATAATAATATCTAATCACTCATAGTTGGCACCCAGCTATCGAATGTTTATTTCAATTACCATTCTTTCCCCAATTTTTGGTGAAAACGATAGATGGAAAATTGTGCTTGCGGAGGGGTGTGGCTTGTGATATTATTGATGCTTGGCAACATTGCTAAATGACGTTCAATGACGTTATTAAAAAATAAACAAAAAGAAACTCCGGACCTCCGGACGTCACCTATTTTAGTTGGGAAGTTTTCCTATAGGGGTCTCAGCGTGCCTCAGAGAAGCAACATGGTCTGTGGTGATTAGGTAAATCTTGTAAATACATTAGATGTAGGCGACTTCCCGTCGGGTGGGGCAATTGCAGGTGAGAAATCCTCATATGATAGTATTTTGGTGGCTATTTTATGTGATATATATTCCATTTTTCGTCGCTGTCATAAAATCTCAAGGTTTAAACTGTGGTATTCGTTATCGTTGATCCTCAGCTTTGAATCATTTGGTTTGTAATTACCGTTTCTTGCCTTTTTACAGTTTCTATAAAATGTTCAATAAGAAAAAGAAGAAGCCATTAATTTCCCCTCCGACTAATTTTGAACACCGGGTCCATACAGGATATGATAAACGTGAAGGTCGTTATGTTGGCTTACCTTTGCAGTGGGCTAGCATTGTGGGAAATAATCAAATATTGAAGAGCACAAATCGGCCCTTGCCTCTGGTTGATCCATCAGAAATAACGCCTACAGAAATATTGGATCTAAAGGTATATTTGGGTATTGTTTCTGTAATGTATGAATGAAGTTTTACAAACTTCATTCCTTTTACCATGATTATTGCTGGAACTTCTTCAGCTTATATGTTTATGTACATATTGTGTTGCAACACCCTAGTGTTGCGGTTTTATCGGGTATTTTTTTCGCTCTTCATACCACTTTACCTAAAGTTTAGTATTTCGGATTTAGGTCGTAATAGCTTCTAGTAAGTAATATCTTCATGAACATAGATTGTAATGACATGATTATTCTCTTTTATGAATTCCACTCAGACCATCGTGAGAGGCGATTCCCGAGGCAGAGAAAATGGAATACCCAAAACATCGAATGTTGCTCGGTCTAACTCACTCAGGTCGTCGAGTCCTCCTCGTCTCAGAAGAGATTATAGACCGAATGTGCCTCCCGCTGTACCTGAGGGAGAGGTCATTGGTCCCATGCTGCAGTCTAGACCCTTGAGTGGTTCTCATTCTCATACTGCTGAGCATCCAGTGGGTGTCACCCCATACCGTAGTGATAGGGCTGACGTGTATCATCGTGACCCTTACGTGAGTAATCATAATTTTGCTCTAAAGCATTGAAGAATGAGCGTCATCAGTGAGTATTTTATTTCTACTCGATGCTCTTCATTGCCTTGCGCTTCGCTGCATGCAGTGTTGCAGATTTAACATTTGAGTAACAGTAGAACTCTGTTACGAAATTCCTGCATAAGAAGTTATCCCCACTGAGAAATTGGAATTTCAAAGTTCCAAAATAATTCCCATAAGGAATACATTTCCCTCTTATTAAGGTATCTAGCATACGAAGTTTCAAACCCAGTAACCCTGGAAAAACTTCATGTTATGGTTCTACTGTAGTTCCATTTCCTTACTTTGCCAAGTGAGCAACAACTACTGAAATTTTTGTAGTGCAGCACTACTATTTCTATTCCTAGAAAAAATCCTGGTTTAAATGGGAATGGTCTCTGTATATTCCCTTGACTACTACTGTTTTTTTGTCGTTAACACCTGAAAAACTGAGAAAAACCATTTTTGTAGGTCATTACTCAATTAGCTTGGAGTTTTAAATTTCAGTATACCAATGTGCAGTACATTGTAATTTTAATGTTTAATCTCTCTAGGTGATGTCATTTTGGTGTATATTTATCAATTTTTACAACTGAATAATCTCTGTCATGAGTTGTGGGGATGAAAAGGACATATGTGTGCCTTAGATGTATGTTAAAGTATTGAAATTATTTTACTAGATAGAGAATTGGATTGTTTATTACATTGCTAATTGCTGTTAGTATATGGTGATAGTTGGCTAAATAATGGAAAATGTCATGTTCTTGCGAATGTTTATTCAGAAATCCTTCAACCACCACGTTCTTTCTAGGATTCGCATACTTTTCGAATCCATATAGTACTTTATCGTAATCTGACTTGTCGACCTCTTCCTGATTGAACGTATTACAGAGCTCAACTCCCTCCTCACCAATTACATTCAGTAAAATGGCAGTCTTAACTTCCTTCGCCTTCGTTTTAAGTCCAGAAGCTAACAAATATATTTCTAAGTTCTGTTTGAACTTTCGGAAGTTATCTTTAACATTACCCGTTAGGAGTAATGGATTCGGAGGCCTTGCTTGCTCTATCCTCGTAACTTACTACTTCCCACTGAGCTCTTAATGCTTCATCTGATTGTGAGACTTTGATCTAATAAGTGCTACCGAGCACTACCCGACTGCGCCATGTCAAGTTCTTACAAATGTTTATTCTACAGAAAACATACCACAGTTTTCGCATCTTGTACATCCTGTTTTCCCAGGTCACAAAGTGAAAATTGTAGTTCTGACTTGGGTGCAAAATGGCTCTGGGCCCTTTTCAGTATTGTCTCATAATCATGAGAAACCCATTTGGATGTCGTAACATAGTTTTGCCTGCCAACCCTGTCTCATGTATGGAATACTAGTTGTACATTGGCAAATACATTTCCTTGGTTTTTCCTCAGAATGTTAAACCTTCTCACCGTGAGGGATACCCAGCAGATTGGGGGACTGAGGCTGTCACTACTCCCTCTATGCAACTCAGGCCTGAATTGTCAGAATACTGGGGAGCTGCCTATCAACAGAGTCACATATCCAATGGGAATCTTTCTTCACAGGTAAATGAGTGAAAATTGGTTACATGTTAGTCTTCTTAGTAAATACCATGAAAAATAAGGATCTAACGTACCATGAATCACAAAAAACTAGCGGGAAAATTTCTGGGAGTGAACATCCAGCAAATATCCATCAGGGCTTAACTTTGAGTGCTGAGCGTAAAATGCTTATAGTAGTACCTGATAAACATGATTTTTACAACATTTAGGATTGTTCTTATAATGACTTGTTAGAATAAAGTTAAGTACCTAATCAATGTATAACTTTGAAGATTACAGCCTTGTATTTACTAAAATACAAAATTGTTGTAAGGGTTTTCTTAAAAAAAAAGCTATCCAAGTATTAGTTGAAATTTTTTTGCAATAAAAAAACATTTTCTAAATATTTAAAATACCAGATTTTCTCAAGTAAGCTGTGCACTTTTTTCATTGAAACGCCAGTGGAAAAAAGGGGATGCACGGCTTACACAAGGCCTCCAGATTATTGTTAACCCGTTAACGCCTAGCGGTACCGTTTGGTACCATTCGGTAGTGTATTCCTTAAGTTAATTTTATTCGTATTTGTTTAAATTCCTTCCAATGTTTTTAACTTCACATCAATTTACATATGTTGAAGCATATGATTCCGAAGATTTCGCTTTTACTGAACCATAATTAACGCACACACAGGTGTTTGAAATAGGAGAATTTTCAATGATCGCCAAAAAACGATTTTTTTCGTGCACTCTTCCGATTTTATTTTATTTTTCTATTCCTCTCCTTATCTATGCGAGGTTTTCGAGTAATATTAAATCTTAGTACATGTAGCTATGAGCTAGAGTAGATTGTTTGGATTTAGACGTATTCATAGAGAAGTTACAATGCCTAATATATCTGTGGTACCATATGGTACCGCTAGGTGCTTCCCATGCTATTTTCATGCGGGGAGCGAATTCCTTCCGCGTTTGTATTTCCACCCGATTCTTTTGCGATATTATGTTTTTAACACTTTTTATCAATGTTCTTATTTATTTTATTATTATTATAATTATTTTAGATGTCCTTTTTATTGATACATGATTATAGCGTGAGTTTATTGTATGTACACCTCGAAAATGTTCGTAGATCGCAATAGTAGTCCGCATGTGGTGAGCCTGGTCTGAGCCGTAAATCACGCAAGAGACCTCAAATACGTGAGAAATTGATCATTTGGGTTGATAAAGAAATTACTGTACGTGACACGATTTTCCATAACCCTGATTACTCCTCGTTTCGTGAAATGTCCCCTAACACAGTTTTTGAACTGTTTTTTGACGAAGAAGTTATTTCTCACCTAGTGCTGGAATCGAATAAGTATGCCCTATTCGGCAAATGTACTAATCCAAATATAACACCTGAAGAAGTGAAAGTGTTTGTTGCTGTTCTTTTCCTTCGTGGGTAAAATACGGTTCCTAGTGGAACCATATTTTATTGGAAGGAGCACACGACATGAGAAATGAGATTGTGTGTAATTCAATGAGGTGAGACAGATCCTTACTGATAAATAGATTTATTTATGGTTGTGATAATACTGCTGTAAAACCTAGGATGAAATGTGGAAAATGCGCATTCTTATGGACATACTGAAGAATAAATTTGGCTAGAATTTCAAAGAGGATCAGTGCTTCAGTTTCGGTGAGTCAATGGTATTATATTTTTGGAGACACGGGTGTAAGCAATTCATCCGGGGTGCGCCAATAAGATTTGGCTGTAAAGTTTGGTGTCTCAATAGCCCAGATGGCTACCTGCCAAATTTCGACGTATTCCAAGGGAATAACCCGAGGAAAGTGTAAATTTACGAAAAATAATTTGGATAGGCAGCAGCATCTATGATAGGAATGTTAGATGAACTACAAAAGAAAGAAACACGTTACCGGTTCTATTTTGATAATTATTATACAAGTAACAGCTTAGTGAAATATCTCCGCTAAAGGAAATACGGTGCAACTGGCACAGTGAGAGAAAGTAGAATACCTATAGACTGTCCTCTGAAGTCCAATAAGAAATTGGCTAAGATGAAACAAGAATGTTTTGAAGCTAGAAGATGCGTGAAAGACAACATAACTGTAGTGAAGTAGGTGGAAAATGAAGTTGCATCAGCTATATCATCATCTCACGATATATATCCATTATCTGGTGTGGGCAGATTCTCTAAAGGGAGAAAAAGAGAATCCTTGTGCCACAACCCGATATTTTTGGGAAATATAATGCATTTAGAGGGGTCGCGATCGAATGGACTGGAATATATCCCTTTTTTGTGTAGGTGTTAGGGAAAAGAAATGTTGGTGGATAATTTTTACGCGGAGACTACATGCAATGATGCACAATGCATGGTTGTTGATGAGGAAGTCAGGAAGAGGTATAATCCTCCTAGAGTTCCGTCGGGCAGTTGTGCAGACGTACCTGGAAAGATTCAAGTATCCCACAAAATCTGTGGGACGTGCATCTGCATCTTGAAGACGTGAAACCGGAATGATGTTAGTAAACTCATCATCAGATAGCATATTATTTTCAATAGATTGCATTTGATTGCTATCTGTCGATTTTATTTTCAGTGTCTCTGATGAAGTAAGGTACGATGTGTACAACTATCTCGTGAAATCCACTCCCCTGCGGCGAATGTTGAAAATTGAAACATGAAAACTGCACCAGGAGCACATGAACAGAATGTTTGAAATGTAACGTAGGATTATGTATTGTTTTTTTTGCATCATTCCATTTCTGGCAGTGATTTATGCAAGACTTGAAATGAACTTTCATTTACCTTGGACAAATTTATATTTTAAATTATTATTACGATGGTAATACATTGTTTGCATGTTTCGTGGTATTTCAAGGACATAATATGTTAAAAATTAATATTCGGATGATAAAATATAAAATACTAAGCATTTTCGACAGCTACAGTTTAATTTCAGGAGATTCTCCAAATCGGTTACATTTTATACCCTCAAACGCCTAGCGGTACCGTTTGGTACCAGGCTGTATCTCCATAACTACCAATGTTTTAAGAATGAAATTTACGCATTATATCTCAGAAAATGATGTTAATTGAAATATTAGTTTTTCACTGAATTCCGAGAAAATTTTTTTTCCAGGCGTTACCGGGTTAAGCTGTGAGCCTTTTTTCCTCAAATTCCTATTGTTTGCATTGCTTTTTCCCCAGTTCCTATTGCGTGTTCCTACAAATGTCCCATAATATATAGGTGTATGACAACATTTCTGTTGCTGTGTTAGGCAATGGTGGATTTTCCGGTTGTCCCAACCTCAGATGCCATTTATGTTCCTTCAGCTGCGTCTCAATCGTACATGTTTCTCCGATGTAAGCGTCGCCGCATTCACACGGAATTCTGTAGACGCCTGGCGTTTTGAGTGCAATTGGGTCCTTTGCTCTTACGAGGTGGTCCCTCAGCTTGGGTGGCGGGAGGTGGATGGTCTTGATATAGACATCCGCGTAAGTTGAAACACAACAACTTACCTATCCATTTTTGGACCATTAGCAGTGTCGCTTACATGGCGGCAATCGGCGACGATTACAGAAAACGTCATCTTTTAAGAGGCCGTCAAGTTAACATAATACGACAAAGCCAAGACAGGGTGGCGATCGTCAGGGAAAACCGGGAAAACCTGGAATTGTCAGGGAATTTTGGAAATCTGGAAAAGTCAGGGAATATTCAGGGAATTCTCGTTACAGTCAGGGAGAAACTGGGATAGGAAATTCTCGTTATTTTTCTACCATTACGTTTACCGGCCAGTCTTTCTTGCCCTTTATTTCACCAACTAAAACTAATGTCCGTCGCCGAAGTGCATAGAATAAGCCCCGTCAATTCGTTGAACATTCAGTTGTGAATCTTAGTTATTTCGTTGTGAAGCAGTCGTACAATGAATCCCTTTTGTATATCCTTAATGCGATATTTGCCTAGTAGTGTTAAAATTCATGATCACCGTGTATTCTGCTCACCACAAGGAATCCAAGGCTAGGTTGTTCGGAAGATTTTTTTAACTTCTGAGACTAAGGTCGAGAGGTAGTTGGAGCACACTAGCTTGTAGTAAATACGTGCTTGTAAAATGTATTAAAAGTGTGTACAATTTGTGTGAGGGCTTAACTTGTGAAGGTTTGATATATTTTTTTCATTAGGGCGGAGGTTCAATATATTTTTTCATACTTATAGCTTTTAATGTATTGATTTCAGCTTTTAACATTTTCTGAGTTTTGACGGAAATTTAATTCAGCAGAAATAAAATATTCCGATAATAGGAGACCTTTTGGCGATCAGTCAGGGAAATTGGTAAAGCCATCAGGGAAAGGTCAGGGAATTTGAAAATTGGTTATCAGTAGCCACCCTGCAAGAGTAACACAAATCCAATCTTTCTTTCAATGGATATTTAAATCTAAAATAAGTATAATTACCCAGAACTTCTTTTTTTGCTGTAATGGACAACAGACATCATCTATGGAGTAGATAATTAACTACGCATCGAATTGTGTGGGAAGGTCAAACTACACTGAATAAAAATGTTGATGCCTGATCTCATCAGACTTTTTCTCTATCACGATGATCAACTATCACCTATCGAATACAGTGGAACTTGGTTAGTACGTTCCTCCTTAGCACGTTTTCCTCCTTTGTATGGCGATTTCACTCCGTCCTGCTACCATCAGTACAAAATACAGGTAAAATAATTTGGTTAGTACGTTTTTAAAAATGGCACTTTCCTAGTTAGTACATTCAATTACTTTATCTAAATCAACCAGCGAGACCTTTTCGAGTATCTTTTTAAGATGTGTATGCCACCGAATTTACATGTTAGTTTATTATTATCAACCCTTGACCATCAAACGTTCATCCATATGCATTTCTCAATCTTTGTGACGTAGTGAATAACAATACGTGGCCATTCACTGGGAGTGTCTAAATATGGTTCACAATTATTTCATGGTGATATTCTCAGCCTCATAATATCATGTTTTGCGGTTCTGAATAGAGGTGAGTATTTAGTAGCACGGGTTTCGGGTGGTTATTTTAAGACCTGCCTTGTCCAGCATGAAAACAGTCGTCATGGTCGTACAGTAACCAATATTACTGCAGTCAATGAGAAGCCCTGATTATCCCTCACCTCGAACTCCTCATGAGTTCGTAAGCGGACACTTGTTTGTATTGCACGTGGTACGATTGCTAGGGCAGTTTAATTTCATTTGACATGGAAAGAAAACGAGAGGTGAAGCAGATTTAAGTTGCAGAAAAGATAGAAATTCTCGAAGAAGTGGGCCAAAATCCACTCCTGTAGCGAGTTGAATTAGTGCGAAGATTAAAAATTCTTGCATCCACTTTAAGCACGATTGTAAGTAATCATGAAAAAATCCGACGTATTGGTGACAAAAAGAGAAAGCGCATTCGTGATGGGAATCATCACGAAATTGTAAATCAATTGCGAATCATTGGCATTGTAAATATTATCGTCCCAATGATATTTACAATGCCAATGAGACTGGTTTATTTTTCGATTTATTACCAGATCGAACGTACGCATTGAAAAGGAGAAAAATGCCATGGTAGAAAATTAAACGAAGAGAGACTGACAGTTCTGTTTTCCTGCAATTAGAGTGGGACTGACAAACTGATGCCACTTAGTGATAAGGACATCTAAACGTTCGAACCTTTCCCTGTCAATACACAGCTAGCCCTTCAGCATGGATGACATCTATTTTTGAAACCTTTCTGCATGGGTTTAATGCCAAACTGGGTGGCAAAAATAGAAAACTTTTACTTTTTGTCGATCAATGTGCTGCTCATCCTATAGGAACAAGTTACCTAAGGAACATTTGGGTTGAATTCTTTCCAGCAAACACAAGTGGTCATCTTCAGGCCCTTGACCAAGGTATCATCTGATGTTTCAAGCAAAAATAAAGAAGACTGCTTGTACAAAAGAGGCTGGCAACCCTACAAACAACTGAGCGAAAGATAGACATTATGTATGCCATGCACTTCGTCAAATATGCATGGGATTCCGTAACCAAAGAAAACATCACCAGTTGCTTTAAAGCTGCTGGTTTTTCTCGTATAGAGTCTGAAATAACGGATGACACAGCAGAGGAGGCACAACTGACTCCTTTCCCCCCAGAAGAGTGGCGTCAGATTGCTAGAGAGGTGAATTTCGACCAGTATACTGTGAGTGCAATAATAATCTTACTCTTTGACAGACCATTTCGATCGATGAAATTCACGGGCAGGAGTTGGTAGAAATGGACAAAAATGATACTGAGCAAGAAATTGAGAGAGATCCAGTTCCCACTTTAGCCAAAACAGTCGAGGCTATGGAGTACGTACACCGTTACTTACCAAGTGTTGAGGGAATAGACAACGCTTTGGGTCTGCACGCGATGCTCGATGCAAAAATACTTGATCTCGACACAATAAATAATAGGCAGACTACATTGGACAAATTATTTATGTGAATTTAAAATGTAGATTTAAAAACATGATTGTAATAAACATGAAGTGTGTTAGTAATCGATATATCGAGCAAACAAATGGTATAAAACCAAGAATGAAGGAATTAAATGGGTACAGCCGGTACAACTGTTGCTGAGTTTTAGGTAAATATAAAATGTTACCTAATTTTTACTAAGCTTTAAAACAACAAACTGACATACTTACGGTTATTATATTCTCAGAGTAAGACGTAAGAAAGATGAAATGGCTTGGCTTAATTTGTCCTCTCCTTATATGCGTAAATGCCGCCATGTTTATGTAATTGTCTTGGGGAAATCTATGAAACATTGTGATTTCCAAACATATTGTATCGTTTTGGCAATGTCCCACCCATTTTATTAATTTTAAACATGCAAAGAGGCGATCTTACAAGAACTTCCGAAAGTAATCATAATTATAACGACTTTACCTCATTGCAATTCCTCTAATAGCAATTATTTACTTTCCTGGTTAGCACTTTTATTTTTTGTGGTCCCTTCAAAAACGTACTAACCAAGATCTACTGTAATGTAATATCTTAAACTAGAATTGGCGTTCCGAACACCCGTAGTTTGGTGTCAACTCTTGCGTGCTTGGCAATGAGTCACTGGTTGTCACACGGCTGAATCTGTCGTGGCAACAGAAACGTGGAGAAACGCAAGCATGTCACCGGCCTAACTGAACATCCACGTAACTTTGGATCCGTGTAACTAGGATCCGCGTAAGTCGAGGACTTACTGTAGTTCTCGCCAATGGTACATAGAATCCACATGTTGGGATTTAAAATCTTTACTCCATTGATTCAATCGAATATTTTAACCTTGGATTCCATCGAATCTTGAATCCATGGATTCGATAGGATTTGACCGAATCTTCGAATCCCTGCCCCTACCCTACTGAAAACCCAAGGGTGGAGGTGATGGTATGCCTGGCTGTTTGGCCATTGGCGAGGAGATCAGTGTGTATGGGGATTATGTGTCCAGGAAATGCGCCTTGTTTGTGGCATTGAAAGGGCATTGCAGGGGAAGTGGAGGGGGAGAGAGAGAGACTGTGTTGAGAATAGAGTGGAAGCTCGATATAACAAGAGCTCTCTGGAGCCAAAAATCAGTCCAAACCATATCAAACTCTTGCTATTACCAAAGATATTTAATTATTCATTCCACAGTCAATTCCCGAGACTTTAACGCTAGTTTAACCAATACTGTGCGGGTTTTGGTGAATGGCCAAAAAATCCTTAAATATAACTTTAAAATGATATTTTCACTTACTTATTTGACTCATGGGCCACGTCAAACTGATTCACTCTCAATGATATTAAATTTTATGTTACATGCAAGTAATGCAAGTAAAATGTTGACTTTTGACACTTGGGAACCTGATCATTACCCTTTCTTTCTTGGGTTCCAAGTGCATCATGGCAGCAAGTAGTACAGCAATGCAATGGAGAATTAGCAGCAAAAGCTTTGGAAAATTGTCATACCTCCTACACTGCTTCTCTAAAAGTTATAAAAAAAATGATGAATGGGTTGGAGAAAATTCTATTTATTATGCTTTGCAAGATTATTGATTAGAAGAAGAATAAGATTGATTGTTCAAAATCGTAATTGTTGCATGCAAGACCACAGACAACTAGTTGAAAGCTCAATTAAAATTTCATCGACTTTCAAAGGCATATTTTTTTAAACAGCCTTTTGGACTGGGACTGGAATCCTGAGGAATGTGGTGGTCTGCGAATTGGCCCAGCAAGCCAAAGGTCTATGGTTCAATTCCAAGTCCGGAAACCTTTTTCCTCTGGAAATTTTCATCATACTTGAGGTTTTAGAGTATTCATCCATGTTTATTCCATTGAAACATTATTTAATATGCTTCCATTTGCATGCAATCCTTTTCTTTTAGTGTTATAGTACAGCCACACAGTACACAAGTGTGTCCAACCCACAGTCCAGAACGGTGATGTATTCAGCCCAGAGAGGAAAATTAACAGAAATACTTTATTTATAGTTAATGTGAAAAGATAATATGATAAGTTAATATGAAAAGAGAAGTCTGTTGAAAACTATAAAAAGAAGACGGGACAACTTAATCGGCCACATCTTAAGACCTGATGGCCTGATGAAGACAATCGTTGAAGGAAAAGTGGAAGAATGGAAAAGGCAGGCCTCATATGAGTTACATAGAACAGTTGGTAAATGACATGTGAGAGAGGAACTACGTTGGTATGAAGAGGTTGGCCGATGGAAGAATCGAGTGGAGGGCTGCGTCAAACCAATCCTAGGATTGTTGACCCTTGGTGATGATGATGAAAAGATATGCATGGTGGTTTTTTATGCCCTTTTTTATTTGCTGTGATTTATTTCATTGCCGTCCTTCTTTAAGAGAGTAAATTTACAGGGTGGAGATTATCAGGGAAAACCTGGAATTGTCAGGGAATTTTGGAAATCTGGAAAAGTCAGGAAATAGTCAGCGAATTCTCGTCAGGGATTTTACCTCGTGTTTTTTTTTTTAACTTCCGAGACTCAGGTCAAGAGGTAGTTGTAGCACACTGGCTTGCAGTAAATACGTGCTTGCAGTTCTAAAAATACGAGCCGATGATTATTAAAATGGTAATACAAGTACAATCACACGTGTAAACAAAATCTTACGTGAGATCATCTTTGATTTCCATACCCCCCTTTGCGAGACCATAAAGCTACGTTTTCATGTGGCCGTTTTTGCGTTGCGTTGACGCTGCGTTGTGCGGCAGGAAAATACCCTGTTTTCATATCATCAGCAGCACCAGCAGCAATGTACGAAAACATATGACGGTGGTAAACCTTGGTATACGTGATATTCAGTAGCGAAAGAATCACGTGATGAACAAATGACAGGCAGAATGCATTGTTCCTCGCTCTGACGCGGCTGCGTCAACGCAGAAAGTTGAAAGATAACCAACTTGGAAGGCAACGCAGGCTGCGTTGGCGTGCTTGCTTCTGATTGGTGGCGCAGTGTGCGTCAATGCAAAAACGGCCACATTGAAACGTAGCTTAAGAAGAGTTCTCCTCCCCTCCCCACCTTTCACGCTCGACGTAATTATTGAATGGCCCCCTTAGCTCCCTCTTGAAGCAATTTAGTCAGGTCACAAACCACCTCAAATTTGACATTCCTAAATATGACGCTGCTGTTGCTAATTGCCTCCTGTTTTAACTAGCAGTGGTGCGATTACGTTTTGTTTGTTTATACAAATATTTTAGCAATGTTTGTTCCCACTTACTATCAAGGGGTTATGACCACGTTAATCAAATTGTTATTCGCTTCTAAAACTCCTGCCATTGTATTTTGATCCAATCCAAGAAATTGGCTTTGGTTTGTATTTTTCGCGTAGCTTCATGATACCTGTACCGGAGTCCGCCAGTAAATTGGCCATTAACTTTCCCTTCGATGCCTTTTCAGTGTTCTTCAACTTCCTAGAACTAACACTGCACGCCACCACTTCCTTGAAGAATTAGACATTGTCAATTTGTAATTTTACCGAAGGAAACATACCTACACGGACACGGAAATATGATACACGGCCGAAAAATGTATTGAAAGTGTCTACAATTAGTATGAGGGCTTAAGGAGGTTCCACCGTGACTCCGCGATTCAATATCCCGTAAAAGAGCTGTGTTATTTAATGAATAAATACCGATCCAGAAAAACACCTATGTGGAAATGCATCTACAGGGTGATAACGCATACACAATAATTGTATGAGTATGCTATTTTATAGCGCGTTGTAGTTACATTCTATTTTTTACAAGCTCTTTTAACTCATTTTGACTTCGGAAAATGACTGACGTGTTGTTGCCACGTTTAATTTACAAAGTGAGGATACATGCTCAATTCCGCTAATACGTATTCTAAAATAGATTAAATATTTTCTTACTTAGTTTTAAACTACTCCCTTGCAAATACAACTCTTTGTTTTGAATTTTATTAATATTCGTATTTTTGAAAATTGTTTGGCAACAATGATGCTGCTACCATTTGGAAGCATTGATATTAATTACACCATATCAATAACCAATAAAATATTTAAATTACGTAAAAAATATAAGAAGGATCTTGGTAAGGTATATTCCGTAATTAAGACGGTAAATAAGCTTGTAAGCACGTTCCGTCACAAGTATCGTTGCCAATGATAACAACATACTGTAGCGCCACTTTCACGTAACTAAGGCTTTTCTGCTTTTTTTCGAGCAAACATTTATTAATATCAATTAAACAAGTGTGGTAAGGCTAGCACTTTTTTACAATGCTAAATTCTACGTAAAATCACGCATCTTATATTAGTTTTTCGTCAAAACGACATTTCTCCTTACATTATTAATCTGCAAATTTTACTGCAAGAGCCATGCTCTGCCGTACAGCCACGTATAAAATATCTGATTTTCAGTGTCTTTTTTCTTCAAATATATTATGGAAAGGCCTAATTATTTTGTTGCCAATCGATAGAAGGGGCAAAAAATGATGTATTCTGACATTTTCACAAAAATGACATCTACTTCATAATTCGGTGGAGCCACCTTAAGTTGTGAAGGTTTAATATATTTTTTCATTAGGGCGGAGGTTCCATATATTTTTTCATTCTTAGAGCTTTTAATGTATTGAATTCAACTTTTAACATTTTCTGAGTTTTGACAAAAATTGAATTCAGCAGAAATAAAATATTCCGATAATAGGAGACCTTTTGGCGATTGGTCAGGAAAATTGGTAAAGCCATCAGGAAAAAGTCAGGGAATTTGAAAATTGGTTATCAGTAGCCACCCTGCTTTAATATTATTTTTAATCAAACATAGTGTTTATTTTAGAAATCAAATGCTTTTTTTGAAAAGTGATGCCGTACACAATTCTTTCGCCCCTGAAACACCCTCAAAGTACTTGGGCACCCCTGGTCTAGAGCATGATTTTTGATTGCAGGCGCAGCAGCCGCATGCAGCTCCTCCAGGGCTGGACAACGCGAAGCCCTACCCTGGGTATTCGGCCAACACATCCTCATCTGTCCCGACTGGCAGCCGACCTCCCACCGGTCACCCCAGCCAGCAACCTCCGCACACCCTCCCCCCACCACACGTAGCCACTCCGCAGCCCATGGCCCATCCGCAGCAGCTCCCCAGGAACCTCCAGCCACAGCCCAGTGCTCAGCCGCCCCCCGGGAGCATCCCGTTGCAGCAGCCGGGAATGCACCCTCCCAAGGTGAGTGTGAGTTGCTTGGCCAAGTTTGGTTCTTGATACAGAATCCTCTTGGAATGAAATGAGCAAATGTGCATCACACTCTGAGCTTAGCTTTGCGTACTTATACCTATCTTCCCAATCTCCCTGCCAATGGTCAGCTGGTTGACCAAAATATCAGTCTTGGAATTGTTTCTTCGTCTTTCAATTGTCTTTTGGACTTTTGTCTTGATTTTTCTTCTCTTGTAATGTGTTTCATGCACCTGAATAATTTCTTCTGTATCCAAGAATCAAATTGTTGATGTCGGTACTGGGAGCCCTAGCATATTTCAAAATGGCTGCCGTACTATTCCTCATGCAGGGTTTATAGGAACCTGGAAATCCTGGAAAAGTCAGGGAAAATGAAAACGGTCATGGAAATCCTGGAAAAGTCGGGGAATTTAATGTGTGGTCAGGGATAAATCACAAAATGTTTAAATTTATCACCTGAAAATGCCAAGAGATCAAAAACTGCACATAGGAGTGGAGGAGGAGGGTGAAGGAGGAGACGGCTGGCCTCAGGCTGGCTTCGCTGTGGAGGCAGCCCAGGGGCCGTATCCTGGTTCTTTCTGGCTATAGCCTGCACAATTTGGTGAAAAGATTGGCGAAAGGTGTGCGCATCTCATTTTCATTCGCTAGCGATTTCACCAGGAATGCTTCGCTTTGTCCCTCTGGCAACAAAAAAGTTATTTTCAGTAAAATTTGAAGTCAGTTAGCCAAATTTGTAGAAGGATGTGAGGAAGAAAAAAATCAAAATTAATTCAAAGAGCTACTTTAACATGACATCAGGTTTGAAGGAAAAGCCAGGTTAGCCTTTGCATATATTTTTCTGCAATTAAAACCCTTTCTGAAGGCATATCAATGTAAGGAATGATAATTTTTATTTTGTGGACTTAAAGTTGTAGATCTCTTGAGTTTTCAGGCGTTCAAAAGTCAGGGAAAATCACTAATAATGGTCTGGAAATCCTGGAAAAGTCAGGAAAAATGAAAATGAAAACTCCTATAAAACCAGTCATGGCACTGAAGTTAACTCTAATAGAAGTTGAACTACCAATGTAGCAAAATGAAAATCAATTAAGTGATTGATTAAACAAAATGTCCAATAAAATATTTCTGATAATTAACATAAATTTGTAATTAAAGTGTTTGTTCTCTTGCACTGAACTTTTCTAAACCTTAATCATTGTTGTTAAATAGCTTCAAATTTCTTACTGAGGCAATTAGTTACTTTCAAGTGAAGTGGAGGAACAAATAAATATTGTTTAAACATATAATAGAGTATTTGCATGAGTTTGAGTTAGGCTACGAATTACTTATCAGCAAACTCTTACGTAGCAAAAAATTCAATACAAATGAGAATCTTGTTTTTGTTGTGTTTTATAAATAATATAAACATTTAAAATAGCACTTTTTTCAAATTTACATCAAGGATGGAGAAAGGTATGCTGATTGGCTACCTGATTCTGATGTAACCGCCCTTATTCACCTGGCTTTTGTGAATGATTTTGTCATGTTAGGTGTGACTATGCATAATTTTTCCGTTTGAAACCAAATGCAAGTAAATTTTTTTGGGATAATTTTTAATAAAATGGAGGCAGGATACACAAAGGCATCATCAAACAATCTGCCTGCAGTGGATGTGTTGATGGTGGGTGACTAAATGACAAGAAACCATCTCTTTGTGAGCTCTGGGTAGAGAGGAGGGAAACTGGCTCAGAAAGTTTTTTTTTCACTTATTTGGGTTAATTTTAGGGCTTAAAACGAATTGCAAACCAGACGACAAAAAAACGAAGAATTTGCTGGGATGAACAGGACGAAAAATTTGGGATCGAGTGAAATTTTGGAATGAGATGAGGTGACATTTTTAGGACGAAAATAATTTCAGGACTGGAAAAGAATCATGAAACGAAGAAATTGTACAGGAGAGCAAAATTTGCCCTGTACCGTCTCTGGGACCATTTTTTCGTCTCGTCCCAATTCGTTCCAAGCCTTGCTAAATAGGAAGCATGTTGTATGAGACATTTCCGAGAAGTTAGCTAATGACACCAGACACGCTGCCACACATAAACACATTGGGCAGGCAACCTTGACTTGTTTATTTCCAGAGTGGAGTAAGGGAACTTGGAACTCTTAATCTCTTATCGTCGCCGAAGAGACCTATGCTTAGGTCAGCTATAGTCGGGGTGGAGGCATTGCACTCTAGACCACTCACACGAGTAGTAGTCGTGCATCAGCTACCTTGAAATGAGTCTTGAAGTTAAGAAATATGACCCAAATTTTTCCGATCTGCGTAGCCTAATTACTAGGGCTGTGCGAGCAGGGTTTTTTTTAATTCGAGCGAGATCGAGCGAGAATTTGAAAAAATCTTGAATCTCGAGCGAGATCGAGCGAGATTTAAGCACACTGAAATTGCAGTAGAGACTTTTATCTATGCATGTACTAATTTTGTACTTACACAAACATAAATTTAAGCTTAAGCATTACAGTAGTCTTCATTTTACGTAACACCTTGGGACCGAAAAATGGGGTGTTATATAAAATCAAGATATGAGTGGATTTTGAAAATTTTGCAAAGATTTCACAACGTTTGAGAACACAATGACATTGGAACTAGTTTCACTACTAAGGGATCATTATTGCATACATATTACACTGTAAAAATTAAAACTATTTTAATTATGGTGGAGAGATAATTATATTTTAAATCAAAATGTACAATAGAATTTCAAAACTTAATCATCTAGCTTTTTGGCTGCTCAGGCAAAAGTACAGATTTAGCGTTTAAATATGTGGCAATCAAGTGTTAATCAAGGCATGCAAGTGGAAGAGTATGAACTGAACAGAGATAAAATTTGAAAATAAGGCAGTTTAAAAAAGTTATCCAAGATAATTTAATGAAAAAGGACACCACTCAAAGAAAGTTAACTAGCATTGCATAGCAAACAAATAAACTGCCTGGGCAAAATGATAATGAAGAGAAACCCCTCTGAAAGTAAAATTTCATTTACAGAATCAACTTTTAAAAAATATTTTGTGATGTCTTTTTTGCATTTTTTACCATTCCATTTTGAGTGGATTACTTTTTAAATTTTTCTTAAACTATCTATTAAATGATCATCAACTTCGTGAAGTAATGGGAAATGATGCAAGGTATTTAATGGCTGGAGGATGTCTTCTTTTTTGAGATGATGCCCTCATCACTTTCATCTTCTTCATCGTCACGCAGCACTTCATTTAAACTTGTGGAAATCAAGTATAAATCAAATGTGTTTATGAAAAATCATGAGAGCACGTTGAAATCTATCCGCGAAATAGCTACACGTCGCACCAATGCATAGAAATGTTGGAACATTGTAGCACTTTTTCGCACTTGTTAGAAATCTGTCAGTTCATCCATTTCGATGAGGAAAATTCATTATTCTCATATTAAATTTCGTCTGTTAGATGGGATAACTAATAAATCCAAGCAACATTTTGAACGGTAAAATTTCGTATTCCGCCCTTTCGCAGCGAACTTAACCGCGCCCACGCGTAGATTTTTCAATTGAAGCATAAGAATGTCATTAATAAATGGCGTAGATCTTTCCACGCAAGTGAACTAACGGCATGTCAACATCGCTTGCATGTCGCTGCTAAGCGAGATGCAAGCAAGCATGAAAAGTGTTGGCTGCAGAAGCCCCAAAATGTGACCCAACTCCTCCCCCACTAGTGGTGGCCACCTGGGTCGAAGCGAAGCTGGGCGGGGGTAGACACTGATAAGGCGGAGAGATCTTCTCGGGTTACTCTCTCCTCTTTCTCACTGAATGAGTCACGCCCAGATGAATTTCGTCGTGAAGAGACGAAGAACTCTTCTTGGGTGAAGGGGATCTTCTGGGGAAAACCGGTTTAGTTGTGTCAATTATGTAGACCCGACTGAGGGATCGACCCTAAAAATGACAACGTTATCGTTTCCCCGCCCCGCTCGACCCTTCCGTGTCATGCGGACAGGGGTAATCTCCAATCTTTCGTCTCAGCATGGTAGATGCTTTCACTGTGTGTCCGTGGTCAAGCATTTGTTTACATACTGTGTGGATATATAACGATAACAATAAGTATCACAATATTTGTATCATACTGGGAAAGTATGAACTCTGAGTTACATTTATAAAGTTTTTTTTCTGTGCATTTCCACATTTTGAACGGAACTCTATAAAAAAAATTGTCGAGTGTTCATTTAGCAAAAATTTTGTTAATAATAACGGTAAAGTTCCGTTTAAAATTAATAAATGCAGAACAGAACATTCGGTATGAACTGCTGGGCCTGTATTTTCATATTATGCGGCAAATATATTTAGTAAATGAGTAAAAGAATAGTTGGCTGAGTGGGAATGGTACTGAGAAGAGGGTCGTTATCACCGGTCTGCCGAGTGATCGAGGAAAGGGTCCGGCTTCCCTGACTTGTGAATCGAGATAAACGAGGAGTATGTCTGTGCGATTCCTTGCCGAGTGAGTTCCGTACGGAGAAATACTACAAGGATATGCTCACGGTACTAATGACAAGGGAAGCCTTTTTCATTGCAAGGCTCCGGCGCGAAAGGGTACTTAAAAACAGCGCAGGTAGCATCTACGATAACATCAATTGTAATTGTCATTTATTAAAAATTGTAATTTCTTTGACTTAAATTACAGTACGTGTTCGCTATCATTTTCATATTCCTTGTTCCTTCAATTCAATTTATTTTAATTTTTGGCTAACCCGAACCGTGTATCGAATTCCGCTTAAAGCTGTAGATTGGAAAAGTACAGACAACGCAGCTTAAACAGACCGATATACGTAGACATGGGGAAGGTAGTGAGTGAACATGTTTATACCGGAAAAATTTGTTGCCAAGCATTTAAGCGAGTTTTAGCCATCTGATACCATCAGTTGTGATGTTTTATATAATTCTACAATGTCACATATCTTTCCAATTGCCTCGGTTGTTGGCATCGGTCAAGGACAAACATTTACTTTATTCCGCGCAACAACGCGCGCAAGTGTCAAGACATGCGTGCTTACAGGCGACCCCTAGGCGAGCTTCATCTCGCCTCTCGGAACAGCTGACAGGGTTGCTATCTCAAGGTCATAAAGCAGCTTTGCGTGAGCATTCCGGGATTCCGGCGCATTTACCATTGCGTAAACAAGTAAACACCTTGAACCCATAACTTTTGGTGCTGAAAGATGGGAAAATAAAATAATAATGTATATTCCATTAAAATGCAATGTATTGATTCGTTACGGTTGAAATTCACCGTAGTACAGCATTATATTGAAGATTTCCTTTAAAGATGGGCAAGAATAACCGGATTTTTCTGTAACTTTTTTTTACTTATTGGGTTTATGCTAGTTCTAGAAGTAGCCTACGTTCATACGTGCCTATTTTATGCGTCATTTACTAGTAGGCACTAGGCCTCCGATTACGAAATAGAGCAGGGACTCGGTTAGGCCCCACGCCGAGGCCTAGGGTCTCCTAACTTCTCGCGTCTAGGCCTAGGACTAAGAGACATCTCTGCATTTTGTGGCGTGACATCATGAAATTATCATGCAAAAGGAAGGGAATAAATATAAATTTACCAAGTCGCATTTTAACGCAAGACCCCGTAAAATTACGTCCACCACGACGGAGATCTCGAGACAAGTTCGAGACTCGTTTTTCGAGCGTATTGAGCTCGAAATCGAGCGAGATTCGAGCAGCACTTTTATCTCGCTCGAATCTCGAAAAGTCGAGACTCGCACAGCCCTACTAATTACTCGAAGCGACCATAATACCATGTTATCTCATGACTTAAAAAACTTACTGCCAGGCAAATATCATAAGTAGGTATATAAAAAAGGAATAAATTGCATGTCTGAGATTAAGATTCACCATTTGATGTTCCGCGAATTGATCGAGTGTATTCAATATACCTAACTGACGTATACATTATTATAACATTAAAAGTTGTTGAAATGGTTTGGAGTTAGCGAGAAGTAGGAGGGGAGGGCAGGAAAGGGATGAGTAGGGGCAGGAGTGAGGAACTGATGCACGGATAATTCGGCGCTCAGTCAATCGGACGTCGGATAATCGGTGCTGTACTGTAGAAATATCCATGTGTTGATTTTATATCATATAACTTGCGTAAATTGGTCCTAATTATTGGGCTTTTGTGGTGTTTATTTTATGTGGCTACAATTGGCATTTAATGAGCTTCGTTTCTTTCAGCCATCCATGCCTGACCATCCCCCACCATCTTCTAGACCTGGGAATCACAACTTAGCTGATCAGAACCAAAATATTAAGCAAGGCCCTCAAGCCATGTCCAAGCAGCATCTGGAGCAGCAGAGGCTTACTCATGAACAGGTGTGTGTCCATTTCGTGCTGAAACTTGGGTTTATCAATGTATCCTCCTTCATTTGCTAAATTTTTCCTTCAAATTTTACATTTGTCGTGCGTGTGTATCTATTTCTTTGGCTGGTTATCAGTTATGCTGCCTTACAGCTGAATCACACAGTCACTTTTCATGAACAATTCCAAGGGTGCTTATAGCATGCTTGGTGATCTTCACCCTCTGCCACACACCCTCGCGGTGGCTTGCAGGGTATCGTGTAAATGTAAATGTAGAAGGGGGGGGGGGTTATAATAATCTCAATGGGTCGAGATAATCCCAATGTTTGAAACCATTGGGATTATCTCAGATAGGTAAACAAGGAGTCACATGGTACAAACATGGATGGTTCTCCGATTATGATGTGTTTTAATCACTCTTTAACAATCTCACTCATGGTTTACATTTGGGTTTTTGCCATCCATCACGAGCACAGTGTCCCCGGATGAGAAAAAAAACATTGAGTGAGATTGTAATGACCGATTCAAACATAGTTAGATTTGCGAACCATTCTTGTTGGTACCATGTGACTCCTTGTTTACCTATTTGAGTTGATCCCAATGGTTTCAACTCAGCCCCCCAGGGATAGTAGCAACAATGGCTGACAAATGAGCATCCAAAATGATAATTTTCAGGGATAGCTCAAGTGATAGAGACTGCCATCCCTTTCCCTGTCATTTAAGCATGGTCTCCCCTGTCCCTGAAGAAATCTCCTAGCCAATCAGAGTGCATATCAGGAAATGAGAGAGTGGGGACCACTGTTGGATACTACTGTCGGAATTCAAATTACGAATACCTGAGTTTGCAGGCTGACAGGTACGGATAATCTGATAGGCCGACATATAGAATGATCGCATCAAAAAGTAATTCTACGTTTATTCATTTTAACAAAACAATTATTTGCACATATATTCTATTTCTTATTGCATTAAGATATGGATAGGTGATTATGATACCGATTAATCAAATATTTGGTTCTTTTTGTCAATTAATCAAAAATTTGGAATCAATTAATTCAAGAGTCATTATTGATTATGTCAATATGCATACCCAGTTTATTTGACCAGTTATTTTGGAATTTTGTGTCTGGTGAACTGTGATGGCTAGGATGACTCGCGTTCATTTTCAGTTTGTAAATTCGACTGTGCTGAACTCTACATGACGATTTCATAGAGGTATCAAAGTAGAATGCGCCCGATGTAACTCAACACGGTACTGCCTTTTGCCAGCCACTCACGTGTCATGTGTCGGATGTAACTTCGCCAGGCATAGCCGTGTGTTATTTGCACTTGTAATTTGTTGATAAAAGTGGTTACATGTCGACATGATGCTGGACCCATGGTTCAGAAACTGCACTTCAAGAGTCTAATCGCTGTAGCCAATGCCATGAGCACCGTCATCGCTGTGATGGCTGTGATGTTTCGCTAGGAGGATCAGGTGAATGTCCTGCAGATGTTTTCACACGCTGAACATGATATCAGCACCACAGAGAACCCTGTATAATGAAGATGTCACTGGTGGGCCACCATTTGGGTTACGGCAATTCCTCAACCGACCCGTCATTGACCACCATTTGAATCATTTTTAAGAACAGGGTGTATAGGAACCTGGAAATCCTGGAAAAGTCAGGGAAAATGAAAACGGCCATGGAAATCCTGAAAAGTCAGGGAATTTAACGTGTATTTATCACCTGAAAATTCCAAGAGATCAAAAACTGTGCATAGGAGCGGGGGGCGGGGTGAAGGAGGGGGCGACTGGCCTAAGGCTGGCTTCACTGTAGAGGCAGCCCAGGGGCCGTATTCTGGTTCTTTCTGGCTATAGCCTGCACGATTTGGTGAATAGATTGGCGAAAGGTGTGTGCATTCATATTTTCCTTCGCTAGCGATTTTGCCAGGAATGCTTCGCTTTGTCCCTATGGCGACAAAAAAGTTATTCTCAGTGAAATTTGATTTCACGTAGCCAAATTTGTAGAAGGATGTGAGGAAGAAAAAATCAAGATTGATTCAAAGAGCTACTTTAACATTACATCAGGTTTGAAGGAAAATCCAGGTTAGCCCTCTTTGTATATATTTTTCTGCAATTAAAACCCTTTCTGAAGGCATATCAATGTAATTAATCATAATTTTTATTTTGTGGACTTAAAGTTGTTGATATCTTATTACTGGAAGTTCATATGATTAATATGAAAATAAACCAATTTTTCATAAGTTTAGAGTTCTCTGCTTTCTCACTACCACTCTTATCTGTATAAATGGCCGAAGTCTTGGAGTTTTCAGATGCTCAAAAGTCAGGGAAAATCACTAATAATGGTCTGGAAATCCTGGAGAAGTCAGGGAAAATGAAAACCCCTATAATCCCTGAAGAAGTCTATGAAAACCCTCAGTTACATGGGGTAGCAAGGAAGTACCTACCAGGAGTAGCAACACAGTTTTACCAGAGAGATTTTTCCGAGCTGAGACTAATTCAATCTGACCTGAGAAGCCGCCTTACCAGTACCCACTTATCAAAATTGCAATATTTAGCTTCAGCTCCTGTATACATTGGACAATCATCCAAAATTTAAAATGAATTAAGCAATTTTTCCCAACTCTGCTCCCTGACATGCCTCCTGGAGGTTTATCTAAATTTTACAATTTGTACTCATGATAACATTAACCTTATAAAATGTAAAAGAAATTATTTTGCTTTATTTATGGAGGGACCATAACCTAGGAAGCTATGTTTTGTATGTTGTCATAATTAAATCATTTAATCGAATTATCGATTAATTAATCAGGTGTGATTAATCGGCTAATTGCAAGTATTCGATTAACAAAGTATCGATTATTGTTTAGCAACTGCTCATCTCTACATTGAGAGTAAAAAATTACCAGTTTTATTATACTTTTCAACGTTAGTCATAAACTTGTCATCTGATCGAAGCCAAACTCTATTACAAGTAAATCACTTAATGTTTTCTATTTTATTTCAAAGTTTCGGAAAAAATCTAAAATTGGAAAAAAGTTGTTGTGGAATAACTTAATGTAGAGCGCCGATTATCTGTTGCAAAGGAGGGGCAAGCCCAGTTGGATAAGCGAAAGTGATGGATAATCCGTTCATTACTATTTTCCAGGTAGTTTTGACCATGCCTTGACTTTTGACCATATTTCAGTGCCATGCTTTCTACCATCTATTGTGGCTATTCCAGTGATTGTTATCATAAAATTATGTTTATTGCCCAATATTTTGTTAAATGTATTTCTCCGAATCATTTCAACAACTATTTATATTATGATAGTGTCTGTCGATTACGTACATTGAATATGCTCCATCATTTTGTGGAACATTAATCCTAATCTCAGACGTGTAATGCATCCCTTTTTTGTATATCTACTTATGATATTTGCCCAGCCGTTTTAAGTCATGATCGCAGCACATTACGCTCATCACGAGTAACCTGAGGCTATGCCGATCGGAAAAATTTGCATCATATTTTTTTACTTCTATGTCTCATACCAAGGAATCTGATGCACGGCTACTGCTGTTCGTGTGAGTGGTCTGATTGTGAGTCCAATGCCTCCACCCCAAGCTACAGCTCACCTAAGCATGTCTCTTCAGCAGTGATAAGAGGTTGCTTCTTGGGATGTCCGAGTTCCCTAACCCTTAGTATTTACTCAGCCTGCTCTCGAAGTAAACAAGTCAAGTTTGCAGACCAGCCCAATTCCCACACGCGATGCCACAGATGCAATAGGGTGTGAGCATCAGGTGGAATGAGACAAAAAAATCGTCCGAGAGAGAAAGATTTTGCTGGGACAGAACAGGATGGAGAGAAATGTTGGGATGAGACTGGGCGAAAATTTTTGGGCATAAACATTTACAGGACGAAATTTTTGGATGAAGGTTTGTTCACTTTCGCTACAAGTCCTGCTATTTAGCAAAGAATTGTATATTTTGGATCAATTATATTGCAGACTGAAACTTATCAAACACAAAATGGCCACAGAAGTAATAAAACCTCACCTGCCTGGGGTGAGCAAATTGTGAGCAGTGATTCAAAAGACCATGGTCACTAAATACTTGGTATCTAGTGACCTTGGACACAAAAGACTTGCCATAATACAATGTTGTCATATGCGTAATTGGATTCCCTGCTGCAGGAAAACTTTTTGTGTTGGTAAAAGTCAGCAACTTTGTAGATGGCTGGCTGCTGTCTGCGAGAGATCACGGAAGTGGGAGGAGAGGGTCGGAAAGGGAATGTAGAGTAGGAGGGGGGGCTTGTTGAGGGACTGATAGACAGATAATCCAGTGAATCGAACGTCGGATACTCGGCGCTCTACTGTGTATTTTTTCTGACTGAAAAGACATGAAATTGGGATTGTTTTCTTTGTGGAGCATTAAAGATAAAATACTCAGATATATGTTATAGACAATGTCATTGTATATTTTAACATCAGTGATTTTATATCGATAGCTTTTTGAAGTGTTTTTGATAACTTTAAGGAGGCAACACGAGGTTGACCTCACTGTAGTCTTTATGTAGGCCTGCCCATTGATTAGCTATCAGGCTGTAAACTCTTGTATCCATAATTTTTGTTCTGACAGTAATCAGCCTTCCATTGGCCAGCCATCACTGGCAACCACAAAAGTATACTTTGGACGCTCAATATCTGGCAATATTTCAGGCTCTTGGAAGCCAAAAAGACTTGAATTAAAAATTATGCATGAACGTGGGCAACTTTACAATGCCATATCTTGGGACTACGTCTGTGAGTATACTAGGGTTGTCCATAAAGTAAGGTTCCCATTGTTTTTTCACATTGAAAAACATTTATTAGCAATAAATCGTACATTTTTGGAAAGTTTAGGTTTTTCCCTATTTTTCTACATAATTTTCATTGAGATCGGTGCAGTTTTGCATGCAGTGTATCATTTTCTTGATGCCCGAGTTGCAGAACTTTCCCACCGCGCCGCGAAGGTTGCTTAAAACCGCTTCTTTTGGCTCATCTCCGGTCCTGAGATGCGTCCCACCCAGATGTTTCTTTGATTCAGGGAAGAGATGGTATTCTCTTGGGTCTATGTCCAGGCTGTATGGTCGGTGTGTGACGGTATCCCCTCCAAATTGGTTAAGAAGATTGGTTGTCACAAGGGTGGTGTGTGGACGAGAGGACCGTTTGTGATTTTCCGTAGGCATTCTTGGGATCATCCTTGCTCAAACCTTAGAATACCCTAAATGATCTGTCAAAATGGTGTCATTACAGGTGCTACCGACCTCAGGGATCAATTTGCAGGGCTCTCAAACAGTTAACCTTCGATCTTTAAGCATTGCTTCTTCCACTTTTGCAATCATTTCATCAGAAACAGATGGCCGTCCGGAACGCTGCTCATCGAGGACGTCTGTACGCCCATCTTTGAGCTCTTTGCACCATATTCGTACGTGTTGTACAGCTCATACACTTTTCTCCGTAGACTTCAAACATCTGGGAATGAATGTCCATCGGTGCAATTTTTTTTGCACACAAAAAACGAATCACAGAACGCAATTCACACCTGGCGGGAGAAGCGAGTGGTAGCTCCAAGTCGAACGGCTGCCAATGGAAGACAGAGCGTCGAAGACAGCTCTAAGGCTAGGGATTTGGAGTGGAAGAACCAAGCTACCTGACCGTGTTACCAGATCCCGCGCGAAAGTGTTCGTCGCCACTACAGCGCCTTGGGAACCTTATTTTACGGACAACCCACGTATTTTGATGAAATGATTGTCTTAGGAATAAAATGATATGAGGACAGATGAGGAGACAAATTGAAGGATCGTGAACTAGCCGCAAAAACCTTAACTGTAGTTCCATTAAGGCCTCTATTATTCCACAGGGAAAAATGATGTCTCGGTAGCTTAACTGTTTAAAGCACCTGGCTGGAAATCAGAGGATCCGGGTTCGAATCCCGGTCAAGGCGAATGATTTTTTTCTCAGTGGAATATCTGCTATTGAGATGAGGAATGTGACGGAAAATGAATGGCAAAAATGATGGCGTGTGCTGTCCGTCATTTTCCCATTCCTTGAGAGCCGTGCCTAAAACGATCCCTGAACATGAAAAATCATGTTGCGATCAAGGCTTAAGATGCTGCTTATCCTTCCTCAACACATTCACTGTGGAAGCTATGCCAATTGACCCTGTCTTCCTCTGGGAGTCCAGTGATATCAATTGGCATTTGTTGCCACTAGACAAACTTACCAAGCACAACGCGGGCACCCTGCATTAAAATTTAAAACATTCCATCTGCAGTGAATATCTTAAGAGATTTCTATCCAAGCCTGCTGTATGCCAACTTCTTTAAGTTTAAATTAAGTCTAAAATTGCAAATGTATGATTAATGGTTATAAGCATCAGTATGTATTCATATAGTAGAAGAAAACTTTTCTACAAAGCTTTTTATTTGGTATGATGTGTTTCACTGATTTATGGCCTTGTCAGCCACAAATGTTTTGACTTTCCTTTGTGGTGTAACTATGGCTTGTTTCACACACCTCGACAAAAAGAAGCCTCAAGTCAAGAAGAGTTTGTCAGAAGATGGTGTATATGAATATTTTTGTGACTACATATATCATTCCCATTTCAGTTTCGAGCTGCGCTGCAAATGGTTGTCAGCCCTGGAGATCCTCGTGAGAATCTGGAACAGTTTATGAAAATTGGTGAGGGCTCCACTGGGATTGTTTGCATTGCTGTGGACCGAACAACTGGAGGGCAAGTTGCCGTGAAGAAAATGGATCTGAGAAAACAGCAGAGGAGAGAACTACTTTTCAATGAGGTCCGTATATCAGGAAAGGCCAAGTTATTGTATCTTAGGAGGCTAGTAGTTTGAACATAATAATGTTAAATTAAACAGTTCATTGTCATGAGTTTTAATTCTCATGTTCTGTAAACACCGATTTGACGACTGTGAATTGAAGTGTATCATGAGTTAGTCTGAAAAATTCAGTTGGCCAAGGATAAAGAACATGAAGATGTTTTAGTCCCAATAAATGATACAGACACCGAGAGGCTGGAAATGTTGAGGTAACACATTGACTGAAGAAAAAAACCTCCAGCCGAGAGGATTTCCGTGCTTAACACCAGAATGCCCAGCCTCTGGGCATTCTGGTGTTAAGCATCACCTACCTGCCCATATTCTCCACTTTAGTTAACCCTGTGATTAGAGATATTTGTAATTTATAATTTTACATAGTAATAGAATTGATTGAATAGATTGAATGCCTTGTAGACTGCTGTAACATATGAGCTTAGGAAATCATAAGCAATTCTATATATAAAGGAAAGATATTGCAATTTTCCACAAGTAAAAATTTATTCTAACTAGTTTCGATGCTACTACATAATTGTCAAGTGAAGCTCTTCAGTGCCACCGCTTTTTGTCCACAACTGCTTATTCGACGAGTTCACTCGCTTTTCTCGCAGCTAACCTCTTTATCTAGAGGTCGACCCACCATCCGCAACACGGTGGATGAACTCAGTGGCTTTAAGCTCAGCCCAGAGAGTATCAAAATAGAAAGTGAAATAAATACCTAAAGGTAATATCAAAAGCTTCTGCCAGGTAGGAGTTTTCTTCACACCCGATAGACAGTGTTAAGGCCCATCTCTGGGCTACAATGTGGACATATGCTTTTAAATAAAGGGAGAGAATTTAATAAGGATTGGTCCATCCAGTTTTTCGATTCCGAACCCGATTCCTGTGTTTTCAATTCATGATTGTCGATTCTGAGATGGTACTCTTAATTGCATATTTTTAATATTTATATTACTTTAAATATACTATGCTGAATGTCAGTGAAGTATTATTATTCTATGTAATTTTCATGTAATATGTTGCTGAGTAAGATTTTGGCATGTGTGATTACAACTTGAACATAGTGTGTTGATGCTATGAAACACCCTCTTGCAGGTGGTCATCATGCGTGACTATCATCATCCGAACATTGTTGAAATGCACGACAGTTTCCTGGTTGGAGATGAGCTGTGGGTTGTCATGGAGTTCTTGGAGGGTGGAGCATTGACAGACATAGTTACTCATGCACGCATGGATGAGACGCAAATTGCCACAGCTTGTGCGCAGTGCTTGCAGGCTCTTGCCTATCTCCATTCCCAGGGTGTGATCCACCGGGATATCAAGAGTGACTCAATCCTTCTCGCTGCTGATGGAAGGGTATGTGGAAATCTGTTGTCACAAGTCTTTTCTGCAGTTGTCATGAGTGCAGAAAAGTTTTAATTTGTGTCAATATTCAATGCTATTGGGCGTAACCTTGTGGAAACAGTGCATAGTGAAAGAATGAGAGTTGAACACCTGATAATTTTCAACAATCGTTCAACAATGAAACCGAGGTCGTGAAGAATAAGCATATGGGAAAACAAATTCAACTCTTCTATTCCGTGATGGAAATAAACAGACTTTGCAAATTTCACTGATATAATTTAATCACAACCTGGGTTTCAGCAATTTGTGTTATCTTCAGGTAAATTGTTGAAACCCGGGTCGTGATTAAAATTATATCAGTGAAATTCACAAAGTTGGTTTATTTCTGCCTACCATGGATAAAAAAGAAAAAAAATCACAAAGTTACCCCTTTAACTCTTCCATTTGTCTTGTTATTCCATTGTGTAATTAAGTAATTTACTCCACCATATCTGCATTTCCTGAATTTCAGTCAGATCAATTTTCAGGTTACGTATACAATAAACTCTCAATTATACGAAGTCAGCGTGACTGGAAAATCGGCACTTCGTAATTTCGAACATTTTAAAAAAGTCATGAAAAAAATGTTATCTTTGTTTTCTCCAACTTTTGTTCTCTTCAGCAACATTGTACATATATCTTTTGTGTACATTTGTGAAAGCATTTTTAAAAGATGTTGTCTTAAAAGATCCTAAAATAAGTACCTACAATGTCAATGCTTTTCAGTCGGCGATCGTAGTGTTGGCAAAATTTCGTCCCCAGTATCGAAAACGTATAGAAAACAAAAGTTGAACATTTCGTAATAAGAATTTTATTTTACGAATAGACAGTAGAGATAAGAATGCTGTATGTACGCAAAAAATAGACATTTTCTTCAAACATCTGCACTGTTATGATGGCAGCTGGCCTAACTACGCTCTATTTGTCTTTTATCTCCCAATAATAGCTATAAAAAAGCATGGAACTAAGCCCCTTTCCAAAAAAAATCATTCACAGGTTATTACTTGTAGTGTCTTCTGTCTATCATCAGTAGAATAAATGATATTTGGAGGTAATATTTTCTTTTCTACTACTTGATGGCAAATGGGGCATGATTTGGCATATTTTCTGCATCGTCTCCTCAAGGATTATATGACTGCCGGAAGTTTGGGTTGATGGTGCATGGGGGGTTGTGGAGAGGAAAGTTCCCAGTTGCGAGTGTATCTTTATCTGTCTTGCTGAGCTTGAAGGGGGTGGGGGAATAGCGTTATTGAACATCTGTGACATTGAAGAAATGTTTCTCGGGCTTGGCACCAGTTAATAGGCTCCATTACTGCCAACATTTCAAAGAGCGACTCACTCTTGAAACGTTGGCAGTAATGATGGCAGTAAAACACTAGATCTTATATCTGTGACATTCCTTCCTCTTCTTCTGGGCAACCCTGGGGGACACGTGCAGGTGGTTAGGGGTGAATCTTCAAGGGATAATGTTGGGAAGGGAGGGAAGTGAAGGGGATGTTCTAGAGGTGTCAGAGTGTGAGAGGAGGGGTTGAAGACCCTCCTGATAACAAAGGATGCCGATTCCCTGACCCTTCCCATTCCACTCAACACCCGGAGCGGTACCAATCAGCCACCGCCATGTGCCCCCCAGGGTTGCCCAGAAGAAGAAGAAGGAACCTCACAGACGTTCCAGTACGCCATCCACCCACCCCCTCCCCTCCTTCAAGCTCGGCCAGAGAGATAAAGGTACTAGAGGGCTGGACACGGGCGCAAAATAAGGGCGAGGGTCACCTGTGTGAGAGATAAAGAGAGAGGCTCAACCCGAAGATATTTGATGGACTTTTCCAAAGTATCACGAAGGTGACGTAATGGAGAACTTGCCGAGTAGAGGCGGTCACCGCCTCGAGGCCGGGCGACTGCTGTAAGATCGCCACCACCACATATCTTTCTCAAGGGTCTTTGTTGTGTGCAATATATTATTTGCTCACTCTTTTACCACCCCTCCCCTCAGTTTGGGCGAACAACCCGGGCACCTGCCTAGTATGCAGGCATTTGGGGCAAACGGGTATGGTCAGATGTCTACTGTAACGTCAGACGTTTATTTCCGTTTCAAAACTCTTTATTCGTTCCAATACAATGTTCTTGATGCATCCAGCATCCTTCCCCTAAATCCTATTCTCAACAATCCCCCCTTTCTTCCATCAACAACTCCCCAGCAACCCAGCATCCACAACACAATTCAAATCAAACGTTACACGGGTGGAGGTGAACATGGGTGAGGACACCTGGCACAGGCGGGCGAGAGTTTCCTGGATTTGCTGCCTGTTTGCAGGCCTCTTAAAAGATACATCTGCAACTGGGACCTTCCCTCTCCCCAACTGGATTCTTTCCCCCTCCCCTCCCCCCCCCCCCCATGCACCGTAAACCCAAACTCCCCGGTCATCGTAATCCTTACCCCACCAACAACCCGCCCAAATTTCCTAACGGCAATACCCACCCTCACTCAACCCGTCCATGCTACAAGATTTAGGTGCGGACCTCCCCTTCACAGAGAGCTGAGCTAGGATTGTTCGCCTTAAAGGACTAGATTCACGGAGAATTTGTACTGCCATAATTCCAGGCGCACGGCAGCGAGCATGGTATGTGCCATCACACATAAGCTTTAATTAAATAGAACCGTGGACTTTATGAGAATGCTGGTAACAGGTAAAACAAAAGATATGTAAGCAATATAAAAAAATGCACGAATGAAGCGTTGTAGGCCTAGTCCAAACTGCACGAAAATTTTGCAAAGACACTTGATTGCCTCCGACTCATTGGGAAAAAGGAACAAATTAGCTGTGTTTAACTTAATGAACTGTGTGGACATGAATACACATTTATAGATACATTTATGAATTTTAACATCGTAAAGCATTCAAATTGTTGCGCGAGTGCATATATTCCAGGAAATAAAAAATAACGTCATCGTGATGTTGGTAAAGGATTCTCGTTCAAACAATATTTGATATTATGAAGTGTCGCTTTTTCCGGTCCCATTGAAAACTTGATTTCAAGTTTCTATTGTATTTCAATGAGTACAGATGATTTACAGGTTAACTGGAGAAGAATAAATAAATGTATACTCAATCTTAAGGCATTGATGCTTGAACAGTTGCATCCCAAATAAAGGAAACTGAAGAATAATGTGTATATATGGCAAGTTGAAAATTTGAAGGAGGTACAACATCTTCAGGCCCCTCAGAGAGCAGTGGAAAACAATTTGGGAGGGTATGCATGAAATCAGTGACAGAGAGATGGAGATGCATTAAAAATGGGCCACATAAGATAAAAAAGAATCTCTTGGAAGATGGAAGATTTTCAAGAAGAGACCCTGAATCGCAGGAGAAGTCATAGATCTGACTGAAGAGAGAAAAAATGGCCATTCAGCGACAGAAGAGTAAGGAGTAAAACTTGTTGTGAAGTGAGAAAAGCTAGAGTAATGATGTAGAGATATGGATGAAATTTCTTTGAAGAGGAAAAGTGCCAGAATATTTGTCAACATCTCCCTGAATTATAATGAAAGGAAAATAATGATGAGGCCCTGTTATGATGTGCACTCTACTATGAACTGTCAAGAAGTAGAATAAATTTGAATTGAATCGGAACTTGAAATGTAAATGCAGTAGTGGGCATGGTAGAAGAGTGGTGAAGTGCACATGAACAGCTCCCAGCATTGTAGCAAAAGGATAGAGTTCAAGCACACTGGTACCATTTTGTTGTAGGTTCATGTGCCCACCATGGACTACAATGATAAAGACTGCACTCATGTCCATGTTGTACCTGATAGGCTGTACAGGGAAAAGCCAGTTGTATTACAAGAAAAAATCCTTCGAAGTTAAGATTTAATGCGGTATAACATCAGAAATTCTGAAATTAACTGCAGGAAATGTGTATTGGAGGTTCCTCATCCCTGTGAATTGTATTTACACTACTATTGTTTGCAGATATTCTTGCATTAATTTTAGTAGTGACTGATAACATTTTTGTATTTTTCAAGTTTCATGATCGTATTATCCTGAAAGTTTCTCTGGTGTGTTTTTCTTTCAATTTTTTATTTTGTAATTTTTAGTATTGGTAATTTCTTGAAATGTAATTTTCCTAAACTCTAGGTTAAATTATCCGATTTTGGATTCTGTGCCCAAGTATCCCAAGAACTACCGAAGAGAAAGTCATTGGTTGGCACACCCTATTGGATGTCTCCCGAAGTTATCTCCCGCTTGCCTTATGGACCTGAAGTGGATATCTGGTCTTTGGGTGAGTAAAGCAGGGGAATACTAATGTCCCTGGTTCATTGAATGTAGCCTGCAGGCACAAATTCATGTTCACCAAGGGCTCTTTATGACTCAGAGTCAATAAAAACAATTTGACCCATTATTAGTTAGTCCTTTTCAATCAAATTTGTCTGCCACCCACATTTTCAGTAGCTTAATTATTAATTTTGGGCATGAAGTAAATTGGATGATTACTTATTATTATTCTGCAGTTTTAAATGAGAAAGCATAATACAGTCTGCACATTTTTTTGACCAAGTATGTGAAGAGATCAATAACAGCAGGGTAGGCAAACAAATCCAGCAAAGAAAAATGTATCAGATGGTATCAGAGGGGAACAGAAACATCATAATGATTTTTTTCTCTGTGGAATTTCTGCTATTGTACACATCTCTCTGTTGCAATGAATTAGATGCTTTTGTTTTCATGAAACAATTATAAGGTCTTGACTTGAAACTTCAATTATTGTGGCTATAAATCTGTTCATTGATCAATTATTTAATTTAGTGTCTGATGCTTCATTTCTTGTATCTTAATCTTTCTCATTGGTTGTGCTTCAGACTTTTGCCAAAAGCACATAGAAAAAGAGTGCTAATTCAGGGAAAAGTAAACGGTCAGGGAGATTTTGCTGGTGATCATGTGGAAAAGGATATCTACCTGCTTAGTTTGCTCCTCTTTAATCAGTATTCATCTCATTTTCTTTGGCTAGGAATAATGGTGATTGAAATGGTGGATGGCGAACCACCATATTTCAACGAGCCTCCTCTTCAGGCCATGCGTCGAATTAGAGAAATGCCTCCTCCAACATTGAAAAATAGTCACAAGGTAAGGAAAATAATTATAACTTCGTAAAAGATAAGAAAAATAAATTGAGTATATTAATTATCAATGTTTTTGTGAATGGAAGGAGTGAAATTTTGCGGAGCACATTTGTGTTTGATTTGATTTGATTTGATTTGATTTATTTAAAATGTTCAAAAACAGCCGGTGCCGGCCTTTACAGTGAACAAATTAACATAAAATCTGCAAAAACAACAAAAATTGTATACAAAATAAAGAATAAAACGTAAATTACCATAACAAAATGAAAAACAGCATGTCAGTATTAAAAGATATAGAAACAGAATTGTTAATGGTGATTGTTAAGAGTCGGGGAGATATTTTTAAGGTGGTTGCTGAACGTTCGGAAGTGTGCGGAGAGATCAAGGGAAGGGTGAGAAGATGAGATAGAATTGTACAATTTAGGAAGTCTATAAGAAAGGGAACGCTGGGAGAGAGAAAGTCGAAATTTTGGAAGGTAGAGGAGGTGATTGCTACGTAAAGGACGGACTGGGACATGGAGAGAGAAGTATGGAAGAATTTCTGTGGAGCGGAACTGACCGTTAATAGCAGTGTGGAGAAAAGAACAGGTCAGAGATGTTCCTACGGGTCACCAGAGGGATTAAAGAAAGGGCAGACATAATCTCAGACTGGGAGGAGGAACGGAGGTGTGGTACACGGTGACGGACAACGGACAAGAAGAAATTTAGGGGGCGTTCCAAAACTTTCAAGTTGGATGGGCAGGCTGTTGAGTATATAACGGAGCAGTATTCAATAATCGGAAGAACGCATCCAGTGAAGATGGTCTTGAGGGCGAGTGGGTGGGTGATGCTAGTAAACCTGTACAGTATGCCCACGACAGACATGGCTTTAGATTTAATTTTGTTTATGTGCGGAACGAAAGTAAGTTTGGGGTCAAAGGTGACACCCAAGTCATTATGTGAGGATGCTATTGGAATTATTTGATTAAAAAGGGTGTAGCCGTGTGTATTTGGTGTTGATTTTAGGGAAAAGGACATATATTTTGATTTAGAAGGATTAATTTTGAGTCTCCACCGCGAGCACCAGGCCTCCAGTGAGTTAAGAGAAAGTTGTAGGGACTGGGAGTCAGAAATATTCGAAATCCTTTTGAAGATTTTGCAGTCGTCCGCGTAGAGGAGGATCCCGCAGGAGTTGGAGAGAGCGCAATCGTTAATGTCATCAATGAAAAGAGAGAAAAGAAGCGGCCCGAGAACACTGCCTTGAGGAACACCAGAAGTAACGGGTAGACTTACGGAAGTGGCTCCATCAAGAACTACACGCTGTGAGCGATCGGAGAGGAAGTTGGCGAGAAGAGATAGAAAAGGGCCGTTGATGTTATATCGGTTGGCCAGTTTGTGAATTAGGAGGGTATGATTAACAGAGTCGAAAGCTTTAGCAAAGTCAATGTAGCAGACGTCAAGTTGTGAATATGCTTCAAAGGCGGAAGTTATGTGGTGATGCAAAACGGTCAGGTTTGTGGCACAAGAACCACCCGGAAGAAAGCCGTGCTGTTGAGGTGAAATGAACGGGATAGTGAATGATAGAAGGCGGTCGTGAATAATTCGCTCAAATAAAATGGAAAGAACTGGAAGAATAGATATTGGACGGTAATTATTAACCTCATCTTTAGGACCGGACTTTAGGATGGGAGTCACAAGTGCTGTTTTCCACTGTAGGGGGAAAGAACCGGATGCGAAAAATCGGTTGAACAATTTGCAAAGTGGGACATGAAGAGAGTCCGCGGTTCGATGCAGGAAGAGTGAACCAAGGGCATCAGATCCGGTGGCTTTATTTGGAGGTAAAGATTTGAGGAGGGAGAGCATCTCCTGAGACGTGACGTGGACCGATGACAGGGAGTGTGGGCACACCGGAAGGAGCGTTGGAAGGTCGATTTGTTGGTTGGGAGATGTGAAGTTGGAGGAGAAGTACCTATTGAAAGCTGACGGTCTTGCATCGCCCGTGAAATGACCCAGATCAGATTTTATGACGGAAGGTACGCGAGCGGACTTACGCCTGGCTTTAAATAGTGACCAGAAACGTTTAGGGTTAGTCATCATGTCTTCGGAAATTGACTTTACACTGTTGTCGTAGTCGCGGCGGAGAAGAGTGCGTGATAATCGACGGAGGCGTGAGAAAGTGGCATAGGTTTGTGGGTTGGGATGGGACTTCCAAAGCTTCCACGCAGCACGTTTGTTTACGAGCACGAGGGATGTTTCACCAGAGAGCCATATGGGTTTCTTCTTGGAGACCCTTCGAGAGGGAACAAAGTCGGTGATGACACCGTGCAGGAAGTCATAAAATGTGTCCAGGGCTTCGTCCGTTGACCCGCACTCCAGGAGGTCCCAGGGTAGGAGGGAGAGCACGTAGTTAATTGCAGGCCAATCGGCCTTTCTCCAGGCTTTCACGGACCTGAAGGGGGAGGGAAGACAACGGGAAGTACGGTTAGGCAAAGAAACAGATAACTCAAGTGAGGAGTGGTCGGACTCGAAGATATTTCGGCACATGGCAGGGGGAGGAAGAGAAAATGATGAAAGGACGAGGTCCAATGTTGCCAAGTTTCTGGTCGGGAAAGGATTGCATTGAAAAAGACCCATGCCGTCAATGAAGTGGTCGACGAAAAACATGCCACTGGCGTCGGCACTACTACCACTGGTCGATGAGGTCCAATTGACATGAAGGTTGAAATCACCGAGCAAGATCAGGTCGCCGAGGGTGTGAACGTGGAGAACTGAGTCGAAGCACTCCTCCAAAACCGTAAGATTGCTCGCAGGTGGACGATAAAAGCAGCCAATGAAGAGTTTTCTTGATGCTTGGGGATGGACTTCCTGAGAACTCTCGAAACGAACTTCTGTCCAAATAATTTCACATTGGGACTCGAGGTCGGATCGTCGGATGGCCGGGAGAGAATAATTTATAGCCAGGAGTACACCACCACCGCGAGAGTTCCGATCTCTACGAAAAACCTGATGACTGTGTGAGAAACCCAATTCATTGTCAAGCACTCGGTCACTGAGCCAGGTTTCCGATAGGGCTATGACATCAAATGCACAGAGTTCACTACAGTGGGAGGTAATTGTGGAAAGCTTGTTCTGTAAACTTCTAATATTCTGGTAGTAAAATTGTAGCATAGGGCCGGGGTTGAGGCTGACGTCACCAGACAGGAGGACTAGGAGGGCGAGTAGGTTCCACCCAGACGACCAGGGACTCGGGGCGGTCCCACGGCGGCGACCTCCCGGCGAAAGGTTGGACGGGCCGGTGAGCTGGAGATGGTTGACGCTGAAGCCGCAGGCACCGAAGCCGTTGCACGAAAATCCAAAATAACTTTTATAGTTGTTGGGATGTGTGTCGTAGCGTGACAGAATAGGTGGGCATTCACAAACACTTAAGTACCAACACCGAAAAAAAACCGGAATAAAGAAAACTACCACTAAAAACACCGCAGTTTTAACAGAGCGAGGAGCGCGTGAGTAGTAACCGGCGGCCATCTTGGAAAGCGCTCAAAGTGTTGTTACTTTTCCCCTGTTGGTGCTGCACATTTTATAATTTTAAGCTCTAATGTCTTTGACTGCTATCTGATCTAAATTTTCTCCCTATAGTGCAATATTTAGTGTAAGTGGATACCAAGATCATTCAGAATCCCTTAAGTTGGCGTTTGCGGAGACATCACTCATAAACCAATTCATTCAATTCATGATTGACCATTATCGTTATAGGAGGAAATCTTCTAACATGTCTGGCTTAAGCTTGTCCTTTTTCTGTTTACATTGTAGTTTTATCACACTTGTATGGGCACAAGAGACTCTTCCCTTTCCCCCATTACCTCAGACAAACCCTTGTTCCTCCTATGCCTTGTTTATGAGCTCATATCAATGTACTGTGTGAAACTTCGTCCACGATGAATGGTTTCCTTGCAGCTCTTCACCCACCGTGAGTGTTTTGATTGAAATGCAGCACATTTAGCGGAGAGTGTTCTTTTGGTTGCTCCTCAAGAGCTGCCTTGAAGAAATGTGCCCGCATTAGCAGATGCAATGAAGTGTTACAAGTGGGTGGAGGTGGAAAAGTGGTGAGGGATTTAATGCACCGGTCCAGAAGATTGCACAGATTGTGGCATACAAGAGTTGATCAAGTGTGAAACAACTCATCTATACCTTCCATCACTAACAGCAGCATCCTTGCCGCAGTGTGGAGATATCATGATAAGTGCAGTGAAACCATGAAGAGAGCAAACAGGGTGTTACTTTTTGTCAACATCAATCCAAGGAAGATGATAAAAGGCTATTTGATGTTGCTCAGTGCAAATATCTTTCAAAACTGCTGTGCATTCTCAAGCCAAAGCTTACAGTTAAGGAAGAGGCTTTAAAATTCCTTTTGGACCATTGATCAGCCAGGGAGTTCAGTGATTGGAACTGTGGATTGGAAGGTCACAGAAAAATATGGAAAAAAGTGTCCCAAAGAAGAAAGAAGAGTGGCTGAGATGATAAAAACAATGGAAAAGATGGCATCAATATCCTTTGCATAGCAAATTCGACCTAAACTGAAATCTTTGTGCACCGTAGCTCCAGATGAGACCCCACCCATACCCAACGATGAATGGCAGCAACCCTCAAGCCCATCCTCAAGTGGCTTATCGTTTAACACCCTGGAGCTGCCCTGACCAGCAAAGAGAGATTCAAAATGCCTTAAGACACCTGAAACAGTGGTTTTTTTATAGCGAGACCAAGTATGGCGGTGATGTAGTTGATCAGATGGGTCGAAAATACTCAATAAAATCATCCTGCATATGTTGGTTTGTGCATACATTTGCAAGCATTCTTGATCTTGCTGGAATTAACGTCTTCACTTTACAAGTAACTCAACTATTCTAGAATTTCCAGAAGGGATTTTTGCTAAATGTAACCCTTTCCGAAAATTTTTCATCATCATCTGTTAAAATATAAAAAAATATGAAAAAATACTGCATAATAAACTAAAAAATGATGCATCTGCTGAGCAATACAATCAAAAAACAGTGGGGTCAAAGATGGCATCCCCTCAGGCATCCAAGGGTGTGCACAACCTTCTGGCATTCTAGTGTTAAACTAAGAAAACAAAACTTGAGGAGAAAGAGTCCTGTTACCTTGTTAGCCAAGTAACCAACAATGGACAAAGCAAGAGAGAAATAGTCAGTGGAATATTCAGGCAAAGAGGGCATTCTATCAAAAGAAGAATCTACTTACAGCTGGAAATACAAGTGTAGAAGTAAGGAAATATTTCATCCGAACCTATATCTGGAGTGTGTTTCTTTATGAGAGTGAGGCATAGACAATGACAGCAGTGGAGAAGAAAAGGTTACAAGCATTTGAAATGTGGTGCCACAGAAGAATAATGAAGATAAAATGGATTGATCGAGTGACAAATGAGAAAGTCCTAAAAAGAGTGGGAGGAAAGAGAAGTCTTCTGAATGCTCTAAGAGAAAGGTGGGATAACTTAATCGGCCACATCATAAGGCATGATATGGCCTGATGAAGACAATCACTGAAGGATAAGTGGATAAGAGGAACTGCAAAGGAAAGCCTCATTTGAGATATAAGAATAAGTGATAAAGGATGTGAAAGAGAATAAATATGTAAGTATGAATAAATTAGCAGATAGAATAATGGAGTTGAGAGCTGCGTCAAACCAATCTCAGGGTTGCTGATGATGATGATGATGGTCCTATGCAATTTGGCTGTCAAACCTTGTAACAACTGCTACGAATTCGAGTGCTAATCTATTGGCAGCATTAGAAGCATTGGTCACCAGGTACTGGTGGCAACCTAACTTGGACTCTACTTGCCCTGAGTGTTTCTCTGGAAGTCCTTCCCTTTGCTGTGCATAGATTGGGGAAGAGTCACCTTGACACTGTTGTCAAGAGTGTTCAACCTGGACACTTTTGGTGGGGGTAGAGGTCACCCAATTCTGAAACGCACACCTCAGGGTTGGGGGTTTGCCAGTGCCTTTGCCTGCGCCAACTGTCGTTCCCCAGGAATCAGTCCAGGGTTTTGGTTAGGCTTCCCAGATTTACGTATCTTAGACATGTAGCAAAAATTTTAAAAATTTGGAAAATTAACCTCATTTTTTAATAATGATTAAAGGAACTGTAATTTTATGAAATAATTAATTGTGATGCATAATTATGGGACAAAATACAAAATTATCCAGATATTACTAATTATACAGACGAATAATAAGTAGTCATTATGAACTTACATTTTTCACAGTGCCAAAAGAAAAGTATAAAAAAGTGTTTCGTGATGATGGTGCATGCATTACCTGTGCAAGCAGGATACACGCAATAACTACAGGAATTTTTAAAAAACACAGTTACACGCAAGAAAGGGAAAAAAGTTAAAGAAAATGCTGCGCAAGTGTTGCAGTAGAATTGTGCAGCTCTTTTATTTAAAAACACAATTATGATAAAAAATCAAAAGTTCTGTAGCTTCTACAGTTATTTCATAATGTCTTTGAAAAATTCTGGGACCAATCGCATACCAGAAGACTTACGCAGGATACCAGTACCTACACCACGAATCTGAGAATGTAGCAGCCAAACTGGTACATCTGGGAAGTCTAGTTTTGTCGTAAGGTGACAAAAGATGTGCCAAGGCCCGGGCAGTAGCCGAGAGCTTGGCTTTGCCGTAGTGTCCCTGGTGAAAATAAACCGTGACAGAAGCGTGAACACAGTGTGCTTAGAATGTGACAAGAGTGTGATTACAGTGTGCATAACCGTGACGAAAGTGTAAATTGGGACTCAAAAGCATGCAGAAAGCGTGATAGACACTGTGATGGTACAGTGTGAGGACACCGTGCACACAGTGTGAGGACACCGTGCACACATTGTAAGGACACTGTGACTAATACCCATGTACAGTGTGCAGCACATTGTGGTCACACTGTCCATCACGCTTTGAAGGGAGCACACAGTGTACATACACTGTGACTAATACCCATGTACAGTGTGCTGCACATTGTGGTCACACTGTCCATCATGCTTTGAAGGGAGTACACAGTGTACATACACTGTGACTAATACACTTGCACAGTGTGATACACATTGTTGTCACACTGTCTGTCATGGTTTATTTTCACCAGGGGTGTGTGTGTGTGTGTTTAACTCCCGTCGTCTGCTCCTCTCTCCAGGTCTCACCCCGACTCCAAAGCTTCTTGGAGCGCATGTTGGTCCGTGATCCATCTCAGAGGGCCACGGCTGCAGAACTTCTGCAGCACCCATTTCTGCGCCTCGCTGGTCCTCCAGCCCTCCTCGTCCCCTTGATGCGTGGTGCACGCCATGGCAATTGTTGAGAACCACCTCTCCAACTGTTACCATCTTGATATTCTTGCTCTTTCATTCCAATAGTGTTCAAAACATTCCCTTTAAAACAAAAGGACTTGAAAATTGAGTCCACACGGTCACACTCATTTAGTTGTGTAAATTTTTTGTTGACTACTAGAATGTACTTTTGACTGATTTGGTTCTCAGAACCTAAATATGGTAGCTAGCCAAAGTGATATGTGTTGACGTTTGTCTGTTGAAGTGGAAAGGAAGTCAAAAGTTTTTAACTTTTAAAGCAGCTTTTATCATTGAGAAGGCTTTCTAGCCGAAATGAAAATATTTTAAGCCCTCTTATATAGATTATATTTCTGAGGAGTGTAAAAAGAGATATGGTTAGATTTATAGAGAGGAAGCAATAATTTTAAAATATTTTGCACTATACATTTTATGATGAGAATTTTTAATGATAAAATATTGTTGCATCACTTCACACATCTGGGTAATCTAAAAAGTCATAGCCACTGGATGATAACATTTAATATTTTGTTGGAACTGACATTCTGGTTGATGCTGCCCATATTTCCTGGTGATAGTTCTGTTGTGGACGACAGTTGATGAAATAGGCATCATTATTTTGGCTGCTTGTGCTCAGATATGTGAAAGTGAACAGTTAGTGATGCACCTGGTGGAGAAATTATTTTAAGAAATGATAATTGCAGTTGTACTGAAGTATTGTGCCTGAAAGTAGACAGTGAAATGTCATTGTTTACCCACAGAGTATTTAAGTAAGCAGAGAAGTCTGATAAACTTTGCTTGCACTTGGCCTTAACTATGAGATTTGACAAAGATTACATTTTTATGGAAAGGTATTTGTGTGCAAATTAACTGACCTGATAAACATATTTCTTTATTGAGAGATGTGTTAATATTCAGCAATATGAGATAATCATTTATCGATGTACTTAATTTTATTGTCATACTTCATCATGAAAATTCAGTTGTCATCTTTGGTGATGCACCTGAAATACTCTTTTGTGTTTAGCAGTGATATCATGCTTTGGATTCATCATGATTTGATTCTCTCCTCAAAACAAATTCGTAGTATTATATCTCTGTGTTTGTACTTATTTTACTTCTGGGAATGCTTGTATTTATATGATAACATGATGCTTCATCATTACTCCCCTCATGAAAAAGGGTTTGCTGAGATTATTGACGGATAATGGATGATTAGCATAGGAGACAGGTTGCAAGAGTCAGTTTCTTATTTATACATACATACATATATATATATATGCATATAGGGATACTCATTTCATGTGTCCATTGCTGCTCAGGCTGCAAGAAACCACTCACAGGGAAATTCATTGACTTATTTTGTGTTGATGACTGTGAATGAGTATTTGTACAAATTTTTATTATCATCACATTTATAGACCAAAGGCATTCCAAGTAATTTCTTTTTTATAATTTGTTATGTGATTTCATTATTTTATTGGCAGTAACAAATTTGGACTCGAGCTGTTGTAGCTAGAAGAAAACCTCTTATTTTCTTAATTTTTTTACCGAATATTTAACACACATTTTCTGAAGAATAATGACCTTTTTCACGTACCTGCTTTTTTATTTATTGCCCAACTCACTCCAAAATTGACATTTTTGTGTAAATATGGTGCCATTGTGGCTGGAGTTTATATCTTCTATTGTAAAATTTAAATTTGCTTAGGGTCCAAGATGTGTGTATAGTAGATATATATATATTTCTATAAAAGAATTATGTTTGACTAAGCATACTTCATTCTTATTAGTATTTTTTAGAAATGTGATGAGTGATGATTGTGATTTTACATCAGATTGCTATGTGAATCATATGAGTGGTGTATCAACTAGTCCAGGAAGGCTTATATCTTTACTCTTGGGTCTTTCTTTGGCATGCATATCAGCAACTGATATCATTTCTCCTTCCATGTTGGTACACCCTAAGAAGTGGTGAATGCCTAACACTGATTGGATGTCAGTTTGTAGTTTAGTCTACAAAGCAATCATCAATGAAAACATGCTCACATATTTATGTTAACTCAAAACTCCTCTTCAGCCATTTCATATAAAGGAGTGTTTCTAATTTTCTTATTCCTGTATTGTTAGGGTGTTTTCTTTAGCAGATAGCAAGTACATGTTGTTATCAATAACATGCAAAAATATGAGGAATTGAAGCAATAAAGTTTGTCACACTTCATGGACATCAATTTATGAAGTTCTTAAGTAATCATCTTGTTTCATTTTTTGAGACTGCATCAAGAAAAATGAAATGCATCCTGTTTGGGGCTCATGCCTTCTCTGTTTGCACCAAGGCATACGGTATCGCAAAGGTGATTCAGGCAAGTGATGGACTTTGTTGCTTGAATCTCACTGACAGGGATGTCCACAGAACCTGGAATCCCACTATATTTATATCACTTTCACTTAAATGATATGGGATTGTGGTCAGTACTTCCCTCTGTGGTTGTGTGACGCCTGTAAATCAGTTTATTTCCACCTTCATTGTGTTAATGTTGGGATACTATATTTGTATGAAGTAGTACGGATGTTTATTTCACTATGTATAATGAAACTCAATGGTAATACTCCACACTAATTTAATAATAGTCGACCCAGGTTTCGGCAACTCAGTGCCATTTTCAAGGTACATGGTCCTGTGGCGGTTAAGTATATATAGGTTCAAGGTGGAAAGGGGAGGAGGTGAAAGTGAAAGATGAAGGTGGGAGGGGAGTGGTTTAGGTTGGGGTGAAACTGGAGTGAAAAGGTGATTCATTGCAAGGTTGTTGGCTGTGGAGGAATAATCGCAACCAAAGTAAGGAAATTAGCTGGAGGGTGGAAGGTTGTGGGAAGGGGAGCAGTGATGTTTAAGAGGGGTGAATGGGCGGAGAAGGTTGCATGGTCATCACATAAAACATTTTCAGAGTTAACAATCTCAAATTGTTATAAAAAATCCAGCTTATGGGCTTGGTCAAGCCTTTTTATACAGTGGTATAGACCCGTTGGCCCGGATAGTACTTGGATGGGTGACCGCCTGGGAACACCGAGTGCCGTTGGCATTTTTTTTTTCACGCTCATCGACAAGGACATCTTTCTGGGTCCATTGTCGATTTTTACGGAATTTTATTTCAATTTCCTCCCTTTTTGGCCGCAATAGTGCGAGATGTGCAATCGCACGTTTAATCAGTGCATGTCTCTGGAGCTGTGACGATAAATTTTTCATCTGGGATGTAATTGCCGACACCATTGTCAGTATTTTGCACGTCCTGATAGTAGAAGGCGTTGAAGTGAAGTGGCGGTAACTCAAAAAAACTATTAACGATGATGTGTTTAAAATGTCATGTACATTATGATTGTTTAAAGTTCTTATGGCAGCTGGAAGCATTTGATACAAGGTGTGTTCGTAATTTACCGCGAAGGAAACGTACGCATCTGTGAGAGGTTTATTTCTGTTATCGTTCTCCTGCAACACTTTGTCTTTCTTGTAGTCTGTTTGAACCATGACCACGCGGGGAAACAGTCCGTCTTTTCAGTAGAGCTGGGTCGTTCATGAATGAATCGTTCAAAATGAACGATTCATTGGGAAGAATCGAATGAATCGATTCTCGCTCCTCGTTCTAAATGATTCTTAAAGAATCAAGTCGTTCGTGGTTCACGAAGAATCGTTGATTCAGAATGAATCAGATGAATTGCAAGCAGTTGATTCTTGAGAATCACGCGTCGTTCTATGACTTTCTTAAATAACTGGACCACTATTCTATGAATCAATTATGATTGTAATGAGTTATAAATATGAATAAATCTTGAACCTAGCTTTATATACAAAGCTATATCTTACCTATAGGTTCAAGATTTATATATTATTAAAATTCCTTCATTTTGCCCTAGGGTTCTAGAGTGAGAGCAGATATTGAAGAGCTGGCAGTTTTCAGCTTAGTTATTTGCAGTTTGTAAGGCACAATTTAATTGATTTTAAATGGCTATTCAGTTTCTCATTATAGGAAATTCGTTTGCGGGTTAGAGGCATAAAACTTGAGATGTAAGTAGGCGATGCAAAAGGAGACAAACATTTTGTTGACGCAGAGCTCCTACGTTTATCTCGAAATTTGTTTCTACCTAGGATAATGTCAATTGACCGAAGATCGTATGCACAAAGATAAAAATATAGGTAGTAATTACTCTTTAAAGAACGTTCGCCTGACAAAGTTTCTCAATTTACGCTTTCTTATCCTACAGGAAAACAGAACTCTTCGAGATGATAACTAATTAATTAACAATTGTTAAAAAAATTAGGAGAAAATTTACGCTTGACATATTTTCCGCATATTTTGACGAGAATTTTCTCGACAATATTTCTAGGGGGCTAATGCTCAAAATATGCCCGGTGTGTGTTCACTGCATGTGTCTGGACAACTTTTGAGCGTATGTTCAGCATATGCTCACGTTATGTGAAACGAATATTTTCTCTCTCTCATCCTGAGCATATGCTCGACATTTATTGTGCTACTAGGGGTGGAGTATCACGAACAATTTCGTGGCTACTGGGCCCCAGGTAAACCTGTCTTTTGAAATGTTCCGTAAAAGGAATTACGCCAATTTTTAGGTTTGCCGACAACGAAACCATACTATTGCCTTAGGTATTAATTGTATTCCCAAATTTTAATCAACAGCAAACAATAAGGTTCATTTCTATTAAAATTTTATGCATCAATTAAGGTGATATATAAAATAAAAACTTCCAAGCATGGTCGAATTTCTCGTGGAGGTTAACAAAAGAAAGCTAATGCTCTATCATTTATCGCACTCTCCAATTTCAATAAAATCTGGGTCATCCTGATTACCATAATGATTCACCATCAATATAAACTTGCGAATCAAAGCGTATAGTCTTCTACGTGATTTTCGAATTATTTTGATTCGCGATAATGTGGTCCACATAGTTCATTTGGTTCGTGGTATTCATTTAGTTCGCAGGATTCATTTGGTTCGCAAGATTCATTTGGCTCGCACGATTCATTTGGTTCGCAAGATTCATTTAGCTCGCAGGATTCATTTGATTCGCAAGATTCATTTCGCCCGCAGGATTCATTTGGTTCAAGTGATTCTTTTTGAACGATTTGAAAGAACGATTCATTCACATGAATCATCGAAATGAATCGAAAGTCCCACCTCTACTTTTCAGGGAATTAAGATTATGTCCTCTCGGCATACTCACCATGGCGTTGAATAAAATGCAAAGTACTGCCGTGAACTATCGGGCAGGACATCGTTTCTGTTATTAATGCAGCATGAGAATTAACTCTTTAAGTAATTGTATGTGAATTGACATTCAACGCTCGTAGATGGCCATAATGGCATGCTCTTCAACGGAATCAATCCAATTTGTTACAATGAATTCACTTTTAAGCTTTCCGCAGTGCATGGAGACAATGACGGCTTACTTGTATCGTTTCGCGGCGTGGAGACAGCTACGACTGACTTTGTATCGTTTCGCGGCGTCGTGTGGCGACTGACTTTGTACCTTTTCGCGCCGTTTCTTGGCGGGCGGCGACGTATGTCAGTTGCGTCACGAACCGTCCGAGGAAGGATGTATGGTGGAATATGTACCGTCAGTCTCGTTGGTATATTCGTCAACGTCCACACCACGTTGAAAACACCGGTTCTCGTCCGATCACCGAAGTTAAGCAGCGTTGGGCCCGGATAGTACTTGGATGGGTGACCGCCTGGGAACACCGGGTGCCGTTGGCATTTTTTTTTCGCGTTCATCGACAAGGACTTTTTTCTGGCTCCATTGTTGATTTTTACGGAATCTTATTTTAATTTCCTTCCTCAATGGCCGCAATAGTGCGAGATGAGCAATCGCACGTTTCATCAGTGCACGTCTCTGGAGCGGTGGCAATAACTTTTTCATCTGGGTTGTAATTGTCGACACCGTTTGAAACTAGCAGTGGTAATGCAATGCCTACATAATACACAATGGTTACATATGCATTGTATACCTGTATATAATTTTATTTGTACAAGGACATTGTCCCTTGAGTACAACAGAACTCTGCAAAAACCATTTGATGTCAAGGTTATAATCTTTAACACAAATGAAATAGGTACAGCAATATAATATTTAACAACAATAGTTATATTAAATCACAAAAATATGTAAACGGCTACATACATTTTGGGTAAGACATATATATGGAAAGGAAACTTATTAGCATAATAACATGTTATAATGACGGTTTTTAAATTGGCACAGAGATTGCAGTTTCCTTAAATCATCAGGTAGGGAGTTCTAGAGTTATGCATCGGCAACTTGAAATGAATTTTGGAAGGTAGCAGGGCGTATCCTGAGACAACCTGCAATAGGGTTTGCAGTGACTGAGAAGAGGTTTAGGAGATATTGGGGTCGCGTATTATGGAACAGGCAGTAGAGGAATGTGGCCAGTCGGTACGTTAGACGTGAATTCGTTGAAAGCCATCAAAGCTAGAGAGATATGATAATCACGCCGAATACAGAGTTTTGCTAGGAAATAAGCGAGATTACTCGTCGAATAAGGAGTCGTGGACAAAAAACTACGGCACTCCGAGGTGGTATTGATCTATCTTTGGGTAAGGTGTCGTTAAGTGATACAGAAACCTACGAAGATACCGTGACTTGTGGACGCCAACAATCATGCTTCCCATCACACGGAGGAGAGGGCAGCAGCTATTCTTCGTATGAGTGAAGGTGGAGACTGCAGTGAACGGTAAACTACAGCGGCACTCATTTCACTACAGGCGGGGTAACATTTACTTTAACTGCGAAGAGTAAGGCAAGAGGAAACCACCGCAATCTTATAATCCGAGGAGTCGCAGCTACTCCACTCTTTTCCATTTATCAAGACGTGATGGGCGCCTCTTGAGTAAAGTATTTCGGAGGTGAAACAGTCCCCCATTCGGATTTCCGGGTGAGGATTACCCGAGAGAGTACATCAGTCAAGTTCGATAGACGTCGATTTTACGTCAATATGAAGAAGAGGTTGGCCGAAAGGAGAATCGAGTGGAGGGCTGCGTCAATCCTATCTTAGGATTGTTGACCAATGATGTTGAGACATCTATTATTTTGCTTTTCTTTACAGTAGCGGAGAGATGTAAGAAGGGAAGTTCAACTTTGAAGGTATGAAATATGGGGCGCCGCGTGATTTATATTCGCTCCCACTGCACATCCTCAAGAGTGACTCACGGCCGTGAATCACTCTGCTGTGGAGGGGGGAGGAGGCTCGGATTTGGAGGTCACTAGGCGCATAATCGGTCAGATATAGGGCATTGGCGCTACCTGCCCACCTTAATCTCAATTTCTTTTTTACTGCATGCGGAAATTTCAGGCGACAAGAGTGACCCTTCGGGTGTATTCGAGAGGATCGAAGTGAAACTCGACGAGCGAATTTCTCCTCGGTAATGGGAACACGTAAAGGAAGTCGATGGTGGCCCCATGTTTTATGTGCGTGCCCATGACTTCGAAGACGACACCAATGTTCCGAACCGCCAGCGGTCATCCAGCTAACGTTAAAGTAATATAATCAAAGATGTAAATGCGCCTACTGAATTGATCGATTTCTCATTCAAATAAGACGGTAGGTAGGTACTCAGTAATAGGCACAATTTTTTTACGGGAATAATATCGTAAAATAAAAATAGAATGACAAACGTGCAACTTCAAGCTCTTCACGTCACACAGTGAATTGGAATAAATGTTTCCGCGTTAAACGTTTCTCCCGCAGACAAAAGGGACACGCATGTCTGTAATTTGTGCTGGATTGTTTCCATGGGGATCTAGGTACTGGAGATAATTCCTGCCATGGCGCCTCTACGTAGTAGAAGCATTCTTTTTTAGTTATTCCAACAGATAAAGGTTATATCGCACCGTGTAACTTAACCTTAATCACGCACTTAACGTCCATGACGGAGGAAAATTTTGAATCCGCGAACCTCGGGTTGCAATACCGCAACGGCGTAAATATATCTCTCTACAAACACATAGAATATTAATAGTTTACTGATACCATTTGATAGAAAAGTGTTAGGTGGTTATCTGGATTCTGCTCGTTAATTGGAGTGCATTTTCCAACCTACAGAAGGAATGGGTCTACAAGGTCGCTCTTCAAAGACGATGTTGTGATAATAATGTCTGCCTTTCATTAATATTATGTACTCTACCCTATTAAATTCGGCCCTAATTCTTATCTTTTCCCCCATCTTCCTTTTTCACCAAGAAATCCCGCACTATCACGTCCGTCAACTTCCTATCGCCTCTATTGTCACCCACCAAAGTTTCTGTCCCCTACTTGCTTTGATAGCATAAGAAAAAACGGAGCCAAAGGACCTCCGAAGTGAACTTCTAAAGCGAGTACTTTTTCCACTCTAACTTACGTAGCAGGCACGACGGAAAGAATTCGCCAGAACATTAAAGAAGGTTGGCATTCAAGCAAGGTATTCCACCGTACAGAAGATTCGAGATCTTATTCCGAAGGCAAAAGACACCGTCGACCCAAAAATATACGTAGGAGTGTATGAAATCGCCTGTAGCTGTGGCCAAAAATACATCGGGCAAACGAAGCCTGTAACATCATGCAGATTGGCGGAGCATAAGAGGGCTCTTCAGAACAAACACTGCATGCAGTCAGGGGTTACGGAGCACGCATTCTCCAACCCGGATCATCAAATTAACATTAATAAAGCTCGCGTGATAGCGAAAGAAAAATTCTATTTCCCTCGCCTTGTACGTGAAGCCATTGAAATTGAAAAAAAAACACCGTTTAACTTCAATAGGGATGGTGGACATCGGCTACACAACAATTGGAAACGGCTAATTTTGAAACGGAAGTCTCAAGCCAATGGGAGTGCGCCAGCTCTTGACCCCTCAATTCTGATTGGCTGCGATGACAGGAGACCTCCCTGAAGACACTATAAATACCCCGGCTGATCTCATTAAAACGGCAGCCTAAGCCCCCATCCCTTCCATTCCTATCCTTATACCTTACCTCCCGGTCTGAAGCGCCTGTTAGTGCGGAAACAGACTTGAAAACACCCATGAAAAAAGCCATTCCTATCCTTATACCTTTCCTCCCGGTCTGAAGCGCCTATTAGTGCGGAAATAGACTTGAAAACACCCATGAAAAACGGCACGGATCACAGATCTGACGATGTAACCTGCAATGGGTTCGAAGCGTTATATCTTCCGAATATTGGAATAACGCAATAAGGAGAAAATATGCTGCACACTAGTTGTACTAAGCCAAAAATAAAAAAAGAGACCTTGAACTCCTTAAATGGCCAATACTTTTAGTTTTGTACTTTACTTTTAATTTTTTTTTTTTGCAGTCCCAATATGTTTCGGGACAATCTAGCTGAAAGACATGTAAATAGTTAAGTTTTTCAATAGATTTAAGTTTCCTTTTTCTCACAAACAGCGCAAACACAAGACACAGAACACTTCAACGCCATTTCCTCCCGATTATTCCCATAAAACTTGTTAAGGTGAGCAAATTCTCACCGGGACAGTACGACAGTACTTTGGATTGCGGCGCGCTTCGCAAGGCGTCTCATTAAACGGCACGGATCATAGATCTGATCAGGGGCGTCGTATCTATCTTCACTGGGGGGGGGGGGGGGGGGGGGGTCAACCTTGAAAAGGACCCGGCTCCTAAGAAAAGGGGCCGCATTTATTGCCGATAGAAGGGGCTAGAGACTAAAATTTCGATTAAAGAGCGCATTAAAGCGTGAGAATGTGTCAGAAAGTACTCCCTTTGATTGAAAGGGCCCCGGGCAAATTCTGGAGGGCCTTCGGCTCCTCCTGCCCCCCACTTCCGACGCCGCTGGATCTGATGAAGTATCCTGCAATGGTTACGTAATGTTATCTTCCGAATGTTGGAATAACGCAGCAGAGAAACCCGGAAACTCAAAACATACAATCATATCGCTGCGAAAGCCGTCATCAGAAATGCTGTCCCCTTGCAGCAACCGATACTTTTCCCACCACATCAAACACACCAACACCTTACTCTTTCTTTCGCTCCACTTAACCTTCTCCAAATTTGCGAAGGATTGTGTACTCTCTAAACCAAAAGGAGAACGAACGGAAAGAAGGAAAGGAAGGTGGAAATGAATCAAATGGCAGCGAAAAATGTTTGACTGATCCAGGAATGGATTCAAGTTTCCGGACCAATGTGCTAATCATACACACTAAATATTCATGTGTATCTTGGTATGATAGCTATAGGGTATTTCAGTTACAACCCGTACTATCAGGTATGAGCGAATGAGAACCTTAATCTCACAATCTAGGACGCCATTCGCACGAAATCGCCCTGTGAAGAGCCTTATGCTTTTTGTTAAATTTATTTATATGTATGTGCTTAAGCATATTTTCATTTATTACTATTTTCTTTTCATGAAGATTATCAACAAAATCACATTGTCATGGTCTACTTTGGTGCCTATTTCGAAATCATATGAATTGAAGCCAATTATTACCTCAATTATTACACATCTACATCTACATAATACCCTGCAAGCCACCATAAAGGTTATTGGCAGGGGGTGAATTCTCATCAAACATTATCTACATATCATGCATTTAAAAGGATTAGTATTAATATACTTGTCTAAACTTCACCATTTAAAAAAGATAAAAATAGCTAAGCAAACATGCAAAAACATGCTGTTAGTTGGGTTAGCTTCAAGTCCTTTTTCCAACATGCAGCTACCAATGTTATCCATTGCTACAATCATATTGGATATATTTACCGTTATTCATATCCCTAATTGTACGAGGAAAAAAGGACATTTTGAATCTGTCAGTTCGGCAATCAATTTATCTAATTTTGTGATTATGCTCCAGTCTACCATAGTAAGTTGGGGTTCGCAAAATATTTTAGCATCATCAATGAAAATATGGTCTTGGAATTTGTTTAAGAGTTTAAGTCTAAATTTCAACCTGCGTTCGGACAATGATTCCCATTTTAATTCATTTAGTAGACTGGTTACGCTAATAAGGTGATCGCACCGTCCCTTTACAAATCTTGCCGATGTTCGTCTGCACACGCTGCACGTCTGCCGGCTGCCCACGTTCAAGTTCGTTATTTAAACCGATTTCGTAGGTATCCCATACTCCGGCAGCATATTCCAAATGAGATCTAACAAGGGAAAAACACATTAACAATACGATCGGATGAAATCAAAACCACTTCTCAAATACGTAAAATTTATGTCTCGAGGTATCTATGCTTTCATCGGTAATATACCTACCTATATATTTCGTGAAATTAAGTTCCCTGTGCTGTCAGAAAACGAATCTCTTGCATGGCGCCCCTATTAATCAAATATTCGAAATGAGTCACTTCTTCCCATCATCCTTTTTAATTCCAATTTAAGAGAGCCCATGAATATTGTACATACATTTCACTAAATAGGCGCTATTAATCGACACATCAAATATCCCCCACCCTCCCAGACAGCAAAATACAAAAACTGAAGAATCATACGCGAGAACGCAAGAGATGTACTGATAATTCAGACGACCATTAAGATGTCAGAACCGACTTAGGGGTGAAAAGTTAAGAGCAATTATTCTCAATTCACCGTAACATGAAACGGTTAACCCTAATACCAAGCCACAAAGCCTTTCCCGGATGCTTCAAGGAACTGTGGCAAAATGCGTTTTCATCCTCGGCTCGTCACCTTCGTCGGCGTCCTAGAACCCCCTTAGCGCGCGAGGTGTCATTCACCCTCGCTCCGCCCTAGTCCACGAACAGTCAGTCGCCTCAGGACGCCTACCTACCACCTTCCCATCCTCCGCGCCATTGTTTGACAGATTTGTCCGGAGAATCTACATCTACACGATACCCTGCAAGCCACAGCGAGGGTGTGTGGCAGGGGGCGAAGATCACCAAGCAACACTACTAACATGCAATCAAGCAACTATAATGTCTCATGCAACTTGATTTTTACTATCTATAGTATTTAAGGGATTAATACATGCATCATGCACTACAGAACACTCTAAAATATTTCCCCTACCTATCCCTTTCCTATGCTGCCTATTCTGTTCTCTTATAGTAAGGGGGAAATATGACATTTTGAATCTATCGGTACGACAATCTATCTCTCTAATCTTATTTATTTGGTCGAATCTAGCATAATACGCTGTTTTTTTTAATATGTGCCTAACATCTTCAGTAAAGCTATCCGATTTAAATTTCGGAAAGTGATTTAATCTGTATTTTAACCTACGCTCTGATAATGATTCCCACCCTAATTCTTGTATTAATTCTGAAACACTACTCAACCTTTCGTAATACCTTTTGACGAACCTAGCTGCTCTACCCTGCACACTGTCTAGTTCTCTGATCAACCCTAATTCATTCGGATCCCATACACTGGCTGCATACTCAAGGTGGGGCCTAAAAAGTGAAAAATAGCATCGCTCTTTTGTCTTCTCATCGCATTTCCCAAGTACTCTTTTTATAAATCCTAGCTTTCTCTTCGCTCGTCCGCATATTTCCCTTATGTGTCTTCCCCACGATAAATCTTTAGCGATTGTTACACCTAAATATCTTATGGCTTCAACGTTTTCGATCTTCGTGTTACTAATTTTATAGGTACGCTCTATCGAACTATTCCTCCTCCAAAAATTGATAGCTACACACTTTTTAAGGTTAAGTTCTAACTGCCATTTGTCGCACCACTCTTGAATTGCATCTAAATCCTTGCTAAGCGATTTCCTGTCTTCATCTTTTGATATACCCCTATACACTACCGCATCGTCTGCAAAAAGTCTAAGCTTACTACTAACTACGGTACCCAAATCGTTTATGTATAAAAGAAATAGAAGCGGACCTACTACGATACCCTGGGGAACTCCCGATGCCACTTGAATTGTGTCCGACATGGTACCATCTATGACAACCTTCTGCTCTCGCCCACTTAAAAATTCTTTTACCCAACAGAATGCTGCACTCCCAAGCAAGGACATGGCTAGCTACTTTTCCCTTGTTACACCTCATTTGGAATACGCTGTCAGCGTATGGGATCCCTACGAAATCGGTCTAAATAACGAACTTGAACGTGTGCAGCGAAGATCGGCAAGAATAGTGAAGGGACGATATGACAACTGTAGAAGCGTAACCATTGTATTAGATGAACTAAAGTGGGAACGAATGAGGAGATGCAACCTATGTAAATTTTCACAGATTTTATTTGCTGGTACAACGCGTTTCGACGCTAAGGCGTCCTGCAATCCATTCCCAAACAACAAAGTCACACAACCTAGCCCTCTTCCCCCCCCCCCCCTCCTCTCCGCCCTATCCCATCGCCCTCGGCCCAAGTGTATATATATCGGGATGTCCTGCATAAAATTTTGCACTTGAGAATGGCGCCTTAGCGTCGAAACGCGTTGTACCAGCAAATAAAGTGTGAAAATTTACATAGATTGCATCTTCTCATTCAACATGAATTTTCACCAAGTTATAGCCGAATCTATCGATTTAAATGGGAATCATTATCAGATCTTAGGTTGAAATTTAAACTTATTCTCTCAACTAAATTCCAAGATAGTATTTTCATTAATGACGTTAACAATATTTTGCGAACTCCAAGTTACTGTGAACCATGATCATAAAATTAGAGGAATTGATTGCCGAACCGACAGATTCAAAATTTCCTTCCATTTTACAGGTAGGGAAATGAATTGCTGTAAATAAGTCCAATAGAAATGCAAGTATGTCAATGGATAGTCTAGGTAGTTGCATGTCGGTATAAGGACTTTGAGCTAACCCAACTAAAAGCATGCTTTTGCATGCTCGCTTTGCTATTATGATCTTTTTTTGAATTGTTGAGACTAGAATATAATTAATCCTTTTTAAGCATGATGTGCGATGCATGTTTGGTGTGAATTCACCTACTGCCACACACCTTTATGGTGACCTGCAGGGTATTATGTAGATATAACGATGCCGGGCCGAAGGAGGTGAGAACACTTCACTTCGATCTTTATGCAAACCTTTTCAACTCCTCTAAATCATCTCTTTATGTTCTATGAGATCGGACTCTTAGCGTGTTCCAGCACAGCTTGTCTATTTGTAAGTTCTTACCATTTAATTGAATTCCAAATTTGGATAAAATGTTCATTCTAGTGATTGGATTAATCTGATATCCCAACCGTGAAAATTATAATCAGGTACGATTGATGAATGTTCGTCAGCTTTTTGGTACATCGATAGTTCTCCCTTTGGGGCAATCAGGCTGTGGCAGAGTAGTTGGAAAAAGCTTTAAGTTTTTCTCTTAAAGAATCTTATACACATTCTTACAACTAATATGCTGCAGCTTATAGTTTTCCAATTCAAAAATCAGTTTTAACAATCACATTCGGGGGCCAATAAGTCATGTGGTACCTATATATATTTTTTTTGGTAAATAGGTGGGATTGGATTTATTAAGGTGCCTCGACTGCTTACACAGTAGGTCATATGAACCAAATGGTATTTATTATTTCACTTTGAGCGAAAAGAATATGCTGCGATTAAAAAAAAATGGTGTACCTTAATTTATAGAATTCTCTATCATTAGTGGAGATAATACTTATCAGCTTAAATAGGTCAGTAAACTTCATCATCATAATCAGTCAATAATCCTAGGATTGGTTTGACGCAGCCCTCCACTCGATTCTTATATCGGCCAACCTCTTCTTATTGACGTAACTCCTCTCTTTTACATCCTTCACAACTTGCTCCATGTATCTCATTCGAGGCCTGCCTTTTACAATCTTCCCGTTCACTTTCCCCTCGACGATTGTCTTCATCAGGCCATCGTGTCTTAAGATATGGCCGATTAAGTTGTCCCGTCTACTTTTTAGAGTTTTCAGAAGACTTCTCTTTTCACCCACTCTTCTTAGGACTTTTTCGTTTGTCACTCGGTCGATCCATTTAATCTTCATCATTCTTCGGTAGCACCACATTTCGAATGCTTCCAGCCTGGACTTCTCTGCTGCTGTTATCGTCCATGCTTCGCTGCCATATAGTGGCATGTTAGTTAGTAGTTACCTTAAGGAATAATATTGAATATTCGGTTAAAACAATTATCAGTCCCGCGCCATTGCAATCCTAGCGATTCTCAAGTTGTTGTTGCTGAGGCCGTAACACGTAGTAAACGTGGAATCAGTTAAGTACTTAGGTGTAACACTTACTCAGGATCTATCATGGGGGAAACATATCAGGGAAATATGCAGTCAAGCAAATAGAAAGTTGGGGTTTATTAAAAGAATATTAGGGAAAAGTGAGGAGAGGGTGAAGGAACGTTGCTATTTTTCAATTGTTAGACCACACTTAGAATATGCTGCGAGCATATGGGACCCTTATGAAGCAGGCTTAATTTACGAATTAGATCGAGTACAAAGAAGAGCAGCGAGATGTGTAAAAGGGTGTTACGATAGGGAAAGCAGTGTGTCCGGTATGTTAGCCTAATTGGGGTGGGAATCGCTGTCACAACGCAGGCTGAATTATAGACTTCTGGGAAAATTTAAGGAGGGACATTTCATTAATGACGTTAATCATATATTGCTGGCTCCGACTTATTATGGTAGGCTCGACAATGCTAATAAAATTAAGGAGATAGATTGCAGGATGGACAGGTTTAAAATGTCATTTCTTCCGCGTACGATTCGAGATCAGAACGTTAGACATCGCGTAAATCGGTAATAATTATAGAGGTAATATTCAGAGTAGGTCGATAGTATATTTTTTTATTACCTGCATGTTCAAATCAACGTGTGACTTGCATGCAATGCTTTTTTTTGCATGCATGAGTATCTATGAAATTGGTGTCGGGTTTCAAGGCATGCATGGTATTAATGGGTGTGTCCTGCATGATTGGGATTTAGTAGTTTTTCTTCTTTTTTTTCCCAATTACTTTTAAAGGAGTAGTGTTTGTTTTGTAGTGTTCATTTTTGTTTGTTGTGTCATTGTTCCTGGTGTGGATTCACCCCCTGCCACACACCCTCGAGGTGGCTTGCAGGGTATGTCGTAGATATAGATATAACTAAGATCATTACCGATAGTCGGGTGTTTGGGGAAGAGGCAGGGAGGAACGCGGCATTGGCGTCAGCCCTCTGTTGACGAAATGTGCCAAGGGGTCCACAATGTTTTAAGTTCCCTTCGACGAACGGAACACTGACCTTGAAACGCTCTTCACAGAACACTGGAGTGGTTACCGGTTGAACTCCTCTGAATTGCCACTCCCTGGAATCGAACGTTCTCGCTAAGGGAGGCGAGCACTCTGGTGGCAGTACGGAAAGAACGCGAGCGAGTCAGAACCGTCTCGAGTTGAAAAAAAAATATTGTTGGTGTTGACTAATATCCCTTCATTAATGACACCTATGTTAGCATAATCACTGTGTAATCGAGAAAAGTTTTAAAAATAATAATAGCATTCTTTTCAATTAACTGAAAAAAGGCATTTTTATAATTCCAGTAAGTATATTGCAGGGGCGTCGGAACTATTTTCGCTGGGAGGGGCCAACCTTGAAAAGGGACTGGCTCCTATGAAAAGGGCCCGCATTTTTTTAAGGAGGTTTTTAGCGTTTTTAGGAGGGGGGTGAGACTAGAATTCCGCTAAAAGTGCATATGAAGGTGGTAGAATATGCGTCAGAAGGGAAAAGGCAAGCTGTAAAGAGGTGAAATTTATTTTTATTAATGAAGACTCATTTCTCAAGGGCCCGAGGCAAATTCTGGGGGGGGGGGGGGGGGGAGGGGCGAATGCACCCCCTGCCCCTTTCACTTCCGACGCCGCTGGTATATTGCGTATAAACATGCGCAGTGAACAGAGTGTTGACGGAGGAAGAGTGAAAACTTGCTCATTTCCCGCTGTGTGATCGACCCAATCTCATGAGTAAAATGATTCGAAAAGTTGTCTTGCGACTAATCATGGAGCAAATATTAGTGATTGGTTACGAAAATGAAAATAATTTCGCTCTCTAGCGTGCATTAATAAATGGCAGGACCTTCACTTATCTGTAAGATCTTATAGAAAATTCTGAGAGTCTGATCTGTTCTGTTGATTTAACACTCATTGCGCACTCTCGTTGGCTGGCATTATAGCGTTAGAACAACTCGAGAGGAGTTTTCATTAAACACAGAATAAGTTACTTTCATTTGACTGACTTTTGGTAAATCCGAGAAATGTATATCGAGAGAGTCATCAAAGAAATCAAAGAGAAGTCTTCTGTAGTGAATATCCACGGAGAAAAAAATAGCATGCTGCGATTCGCCGATGGCGTAGCACTGATAGCAGAGACAGAGAGGGATCTGAATAAGATGCTGACAACCATGGAAAGGAAAATGGCCAGATATCATCTGTAAGAAGAAGAAGACAGATATATTGGTGACCAGCAGGAGAAAAGAGACCGAAACCAACGTTAAACTAGGAAAACAAAAACTTGAAGAAGAGAAAGAGTGTTACCTTGGTAGCCGAGTAACCAACGATGGACGAAGCAAGAAAGAAATAGTCAGTAGAATATCCCAGGCAAAGAGGGCATTCTATCAAAAGAGAATTTACTTACAGCTGGAAATACAAGCGTAGAAGTAAGGAAACAATTCATCAGAACGTATGTACATCTGAAGCGTGTTTCTTTATGGCAGTGAGGTATGGACGATGACAGCAGCGGAGAAGAAAAGGGTGGAACCAATCGAAATTTGGTAAAACAGAAGAATGGTGAAGAATGAATTGGATCGACCGAGTGACAAACGAGTAAGTCCTAAGAAGAGTGGGTGAAAAGAGAAGTCTTCTGAAAACTTTAAGAAGAAGACGGGATAACTTAATCGGACATATCTTAAGACACGATGGCCTGATGAAGATAATCGTTGAAGGACAAGTGGACGGGAAGAATGGCAAAGGCAGGCCTCGTATGAGATATATGGAACGAGCGATGAAGGATGTGGCAGAGAAGAAATACAAAAATATGAAGAGATTAACCGATAGATGAACTCAGTGGAGAGCTGCGTCAAACCAATCTGAGGATTGATGACTATTGGTGCTGGTTTTGTAAATCGAAATAAGAGTAGCCATCGAAAAGTGTTAGGATCAGTGTTCAAGTGACTTAAAAATGTCATCTTGGCAATGAACACTCGATAAACTGCTGGGAAGCCGTTCGGTGGAGAAGTATCGCACATCCTTCCACTGCGATCGGGAGAAGTATTTTTAAAAGGCACGTAGGTACTTCAGTTTTCGCCGGTTAGGTACGAAAGCTTTTCATCATTGGGGAATGGTTTTCTTAAAAACGTGCATTTGCCATCCACACACGTATCCCCACCAAATCACGTTAAAAGTTCTTTATCTCATCTTTTCTTTAGTCCTATTGCTCTGTTATTAGATTTAAACGACTGCATTTTAAACTCGAGGGACTCGGCGTAAGTTTACAATGGGAATCAAGCAGGGATGGGTCAGCTACAAAAGTATTTGTAGCTGGATACTTCAAAAAAAGTAGCGGCTACTCTTTTAGCTACAAATTGAAAAATGTATCAGCTACACTACAGCTACTCAGCTCCTTTTTATTTGCACTCTCAAATAGTAGAGTTTGAATTATTTCATAAACAAATGAGGTTAGTTGAGCTGCACCCTTTTTAAGTTCGAGAAATTAAATTTAATCAAAGTTTTATGTAGCCAATTACGTAATTTAGTTTTCTCCCTCCAAGTTCAGATTCACAAAATGATGGTAGATGAACATCCTCCCGAAAACCAGATAACAGTATTTGAACAACAGTAGTTATGACATCCAATCGCAGTGAACTCAAAGTTGAGGAACCAAAGCATCATCATACCTGATGAATCAAAGTCTCTTGGTAGAATAGGTATCAAATCCCAACATTACATAATTTTTGCTGGGAAGATCGTTTAATGATGACCCTTGTAAAGCCTAGGTATATTAGAAGCATAGGGGTAGTGCATTATAAAAGATTATAGAATAAAGGAAAATGCATATCAGACTTTTATACATGTTTATTCATTTTCAGCAGTATCTGTACCTCAAAATTCGAATATGATATTTTACTCCTCATGCAACTAAGCACACTTTTTGCTTCATCTACATCTACATAATACCCTGCAAGCCACCATAAAGGTGTGTGGTAGGGGGTGAATTATCACCAAACATGCACTACATACCATGCATAAAAGAGGATTAGAATTTATACACTGTTCTAAACTTCACTATTTAAAAACAGATAAAAATAGCAAAGCAAACATGCAAAAACATGCTGATAGTTGAGTTAGCTTCAAGTCCTTAATACCAACATGCAGCTACCAATGTTATCCATTGATACACTCGTATTGGATATGTTTACCCGTATTCATATCCCTAATTGTACGAGGAAAAAAGGACATTTTGAATCTGTCAGCTCGGCAATCAATTTCTCTAATTTTGTGATTATGGTCCAGTCTACCATAGTAAGTTGGGGTTCGCAAAATATTTTTAACACTGAAAATATGGTCTTGGAATTTGTTTAAGAGATTAAGTCTAAATTTCGACCTGCGATCTGGCAATGATTCCCACTTTAATTCATTTAATTGACTGGTTACGCTAATATAATTATCTTACCGGCCCTTTACAAATTTTGCCGATCTTCGCTGCACACGTTCAAGTTCATTATTTAGACAGATTTCGTAGGGATCCCATACACTGTCAGCATATTCCAAATGAGGTATAACAATGGAAAAGGAGCTGATATCTCGTACATGATCGTTACACTTACCCAGTACTCTTTTGATGAATCCCAGCTTCGGAGAAGAGAACATCCTCTCCGCAGAAGCACTTGATGACATTGATGTATATTAAATGATGTATTCTATTGAAGATTACATGACCTATTATATTAAATAAATTAGCTGCTGAGAACAGCTACAATTTACTGAAATTTCTGTGACAGGTGCATTTTTCGCCTACCTCAAAAAATCGTAGCGCGCTACAGCTTCTGAAAAAAAGCGGTTGCTAGAGTAGCGCGATGAGAGCCTGCCCTGGGGGGCTGTGTTAGAAACCGTCGGGATTATCTTGAATTGGTAACCGAGGAGTCACGTGGTATAAACACGAATGCTTCGCAAATGTTGAGTGTTAAAACCGCTGATTACAACCTCATTCTTTGTTTACACTTGTGTTATATCTCAACTGGGGGATCTTTAGTTGGAATAGACGAGAAAAATTGAAGTGAAAACAATTAATGATGTTGTAAAGGGCGATTCAAATAAAAATTTGAAACCATTCGTGTTTGTTTCACGTGACCCCTTGGTTATCTATTCGAGATAATCACGATTGTTTCAAACATAACCCCCCTGGAATCAAGCGAATGCCCGCACGCTGCGCCGTAATGAACTTTTGGAAAAAGAACAGCTTTCCCCGGAATAATTATTGCATCAAAGAAAAGAAAATATCTAACGTAGAATCTATCAAATACTTAGGCGTCACCATCACTGAAGACATGTCATGGGGGAAACACATCAGGGTAATAACTAGTGTAGCAAATTGCAGATTAGGATTCGTAAAAATGGTTCTAGTATATGGGATCTGTACGAGGAAGGCATGATAAAAGAACTAGAGCGTGTGCAAAGGAGATCCGCTAGATCTGTTAAAGGCCGTTATGATAATTGTATAAGTGTAACGAGTTTAATAGAAGAACTAGGGTGAGAATTATTATCAGAACTCATGTTAAAGTTTAGGTTAAACCTTTTAAGTAAATTCGAAACCTATATGTTCACAGATGCCGTTAGATATATATTAAGAACCCCTGTGTTTTATGCTACGTTTGATCAGATTAACAAGATTAGAGAGATAGATTGTCGTACCGATAGATTTAAAATGTTATTTTTCCCGCGTAACATACGAGAGAACAATAGGCAGCGTAGCAAAGGGATAGGTAGGTTAAATATTGTTAGAGTAGTATGCAGTGCATGATGCATGTAATAACAACCAATAATCCCTTTCTTATTTCGTAGATATTTACCATATGGCTGCATGTGACCCTATTATCTCGTCTCCATGTTCATCCTAGTTGCATGACAATAGTGCATGTGTGGTGATCTTCACCCCCTGCCACACACCCTCGTGGTGGCTCACAGGGTATTGTGTAGATGTAGATGTAGCTGAGAGTTTGTTTTATGACGGTCACTTGGACCATGCATACTTCTGCATATATTTGAATGATCTAAGGACGGGCAGGATTTAGAGACATGGAATGAGTCTATAGAATGAAGCGATGCTTTCATCTGGCAATGAGACGGAGGCTATTCCGTGTCGAATACAAATCCGGTCGCAACCTCTGCTATCTACATCTACATAATACCCTGCAAGCCACCATAAAGGTGTGTGGCAGGGGGTGTATTCTCACCAAACATGCACTACATATCATGCATAAAAGAGGATTAGTGTTTATATACTGTTTAAAACTTCACTATTAAAAAAAGATAAAAATGGCTAAGCAAACATGCCAAAACATAATGTTAGTTGGGTTAGCTTCAAGTCCTTAATACCAACATGCAGCTACCAATGTTATCCATTGCTACACTCGTACTGGATACATTTACCGTTACTCATATCCCTAATTGTACGAGGAAAAAGGACATTTTGAATCTGTCAGTTCGGCATTCAAATACTTTTTTATAATAATTTTTTGATTATGGTCTGCCATAGTAATTAATTAAACTTAATTAAGTTTGGGTTCGCAAAATATTTTTAACATCATCACTGAAAATATGGTCTTGGAATTCGTTTAAGAGATTAAGTCTAAATTTCAACCTACGATCTGACAATGATTCCCATTTCAATTCATTTAATAGACTGGTTACGCTATTAAGGTTATCATACCGTCCCTTTACAAATGTTGCTGATCTTCGCTGCACACGTTCAAGTTCATTATTTAGACCGATTTCGTAGGGATTTCATGTACGAAATGCATATTCCAAATGAGTTCTAACAAGGGAAAAGTAGCTGATTTCTCGTACATGATCGTCACATTTACCCAGTACTCTTTTAACGAATTCCAGTTTACGATTAGCTTGACCCATTATTTCACGTATGTGTTTACCCCAGGAAAAAACCACGAGATATGTTCTTTGGGGTGGGCGGCGCGGAAGAAATCCCTTGGAAACCCACAAGACTGGGAACCACCTGCCGTGAGGATGCTAAGTGGGGCGGGGCAAGTCGGAGAACGTCATATGCCCGAAGATGAAATGAATACGCGGTCCCCTTCCTTGCTGAATAAACATGGAGGAATCTTTCATACAATGCGATCCATGCTGCCGAGTGAGCGAAGGAAATTAGTACAGCCTCATGTAAGCACATGCGAAAGGCCTGAGGATAAGGCTGTGCTGTTTTGAATATCGCATCTACATCTACACGATACCCTGCAAGCCACCGCGAGGGTGTGTGGCAGGGGGTGAAGATCGCCAGGCATGCACTACTAACATGCAAACTAGCAACTATGTTGTCTCATGCAACTTGATTGTTAGTGTCTACAGTATTTAAGGGGTAAGACATGTATCATGCACTACAGAATACGCTAAAATATTTCCCCTACCTATCACTTTCCTATGCTGCCTATTCTGTTCTCTTATAGTACGGGGCAAAAATGCCATTTTGAATCTATCTGTACGACAATCTATCTCTCTAATCTTATTTTTCTGGTCGAATCTAGCATAATACTCTGGTGTTATTAATATGTGCCTAACATCTTCAGTAAAGCTATCCGATTGAAATTTCTCTAATAGATTTAATCTGTACTTTAACCTACGCTCTGATAATGATTCCCACCATAATTCTTGTATTAATTCTGATACACTACTCAACCTATCGTAACACCTTTTGACGAACCTAGCTGCTCTACGCTGCACACTGTCTGGTTCTCTCATCAAACCTAATTCATTAGGATCCCATACACTGGCTGCATACTCAAGGTGGGGTCTAACTAGTGAAAAGTAACATCGCTCTTTTGTCTTCTCATCACATTTCCCATGTACTCTTTTTATAAATCCTAGCTTTCTCTTCGCTCGGCCGCATATTTCCCGGATGTGTCTTCCCCACGATAAATCTTAAGGGATTGTTACTCCTAAATATCTTATGGCTTCAACTTTTTCGATCTTCGTGTTATTAATTTTATAGGATCGCAATATCGAATTATTTCTCCTCCAAAAATTGATAGCTACGCACTTTTTAAGGTTAAGTTCTAACTGCCATTTATCGCGCCACTCTTGCGATATTGCGCATTGCGATATCAAGTTGTTATCGCAAAAGCGTCGACATATCGGCTACGTGGGTGTGTTTACACGTAGCAATTGACTGCTATGACAGTCGCGGGATGCGCGATATATCTATATCGCTACTGCTATGATGCGTCTGCACCAACTTCTATGCGGCTTAAAGCCGCTATTTAGGCGTTGTCATAACAAATAAAAAGAGTTTTATTTCAATAGTGATTGATGCTTAAATTTTCCTGAAATATTTTAAGCAATAAATTCCATTGACGATTCTCTTTTGTTCCAATTCTTTAAAGAGTAGAATCTTCTCTTTTGGGGAGGCATATCCTGTTATTACATTCAAATTCCGTCGAGTATTGCTTTCCGTTGGCGATTGTTGCCATTGTGTTGGATACATTTCCGCTGGAAAGTAGACGGGCTTCAACTTTCTATTAGCTCGAACTAGGATCGATAGTGTTCGACATGTGTCCAATTTCGACCTGAACTCGCATTGCAGTTGCTATTTACACATGCGAGTGGAGCATAATAGTTGTTATCAGTTGACTGGCATAGCAGAGAACTGCTACGCATAAACGCACCTTTACGAATGGGAAATATCGTGATATCGGGTGATATCGACATATCGTGATATTGACATACCTGTCGGAATATCACGTTCCGAAATTTCGCCGTTTTAATATCGTGTCGCGATATCATGTACGTATCGAATATTGCAGACGATATATCGTAGTACATATCACAGCCCTACCTGAGGACCAAATAGTTGCGCGCAGTGCGTGGTCCCTAGTCGAAGAATCACGTGCTCGTCCGCGACTTCCTTGAAGACGATTCTGTTCCTCCCTGAAATACGTATTTGTGTGAATGAGCATTTGGTGTTCGTCTTGTAGGCCTATTCATTTCCCCCACCCCCACCCCTTGCTCTACTGCGCCCTTGTTTTCAACGGAGGGAAGGGGTATTTTCACAGTGAACTTCCGAGGTGGGTGAGAGTAAAGCCAGGAAGCAGTCCACTTCACGAAATGAGACCGGAATCAGTTGGAGTGCATGCATGTAGTTTCATCCCCCCTCTGGCCTCGCAGCCGAAAAGTCACGTCGGTCACTCGCTGGGAACTCCGCCGATGCCACTGACTTCCGGCGGAAAATCACGTCGAGCTCCGAACAACTGTAGAATCAAATGACATCCTCACTGGTCATTGAGTGCACCTACATTAGCTACTCCTTGCGAGGCTTAGGTTAACACAAGAGCACATATGTCTTCGAAAATGTTAAAAAATAGGGTACAGTTTTCGAGATTTGTCGTGAAACGTACCAGTTAATTTCGTCGAAGGCTGGGATTATCACGGCTGTTTAAAGGTGAAAACCAATAATAGTAGATTTCAGCTTGATAGGTGCGTCGACAGCGAAGGTGATTAGCATTACGCACATTCTATTCATAAAATAATTGGAAGTAAAATAAGACTGTTTAAGGAAGTTTAATAAGACTGTCACATGATCTATCGTGGGGTAAATACATACGTGAAATAATGGGTCAAGCTAATCGTAAACTGGGATTCATCAAAAGAGTACTGGGTAAATGTGACGATCATGTACGAGAAATCAGCTACTTTTCCCTTGTTAGACCTCATTTGGAACATGCTGCCAGTGTATGGGATCCCTACGAAATCGGTCTAAATAATGAACTTGAACGTGTGCAGCGAAGATCGGCAAGATTTGTAAAGGGACGGTACGATAACCTCATTAGCGTAACCAGTCTATTAAATGAATTAAATTGGGAATCATTGTCAGATCGCAGGTTGAAATTTAGACTTAATCTCTTAAACAAATTTCAAGACCATATTTTCAGTGATGATGCTAAAAATATTTTGCGAACCCTGTTGCGATACTTAATTGGTTCTTACTTCCCAACTAAATACTTTTGAAGCAGAGAGTTAGAAAAGGAATATATTACATCTTTCTTTGTAACCAACGTATATTTAGACGCTGATACATAGTTACACTTGGATACAGACATAACATAAATAACCAAGTAAGATACATAGCAATACCAATAACAGCTGCATTTTTCAAACAAAAGAAGGCAAAAATACAAATAGCCAACTTATACTATATCAATATGAATGCAATGACAAGAAAAATCACACACTCCAACAAACCCCAACTTACTATGGTACACTGGAGCATAATCAAAAAATTAGAGAAATTGATTGCCGAACTGACAGATTCAAAATGTCCTTTTTTCCTCGTACAATTAGGGATATGAATAACGGTAAATATATCCAATACGAGTAAATCAATGTATAGCATAGGTAGCTGCATCTTGGTATAAGGACTTAAAGGTAACCCAACTTAAATCATGTTTTTGCATGCTTACTTTGCTATTTTTATCTTTTTTAAATAGTGAAGTTTAGACTAGTATATTAATACTAATCCTTTTAAATGCATGATATGTAGTGCATGTTTGGTGAGAATACACCCCCTGCCACACACCTTTATGGTGGCTTGCAAGGTATTATGCAGATGTAGATGAGGTAGCTCCCATCCAAAACCTTGGATGAATTCCCTGAAACGAATACCGAGCAGCTTGGTAGCTCTTGTCCCTTAAATAAAAAGTGCTAAAGCAATCTTGGCTCTAAAAATTACATTAAAACAAATATGACTTAGTGCTGTTAAAACTAAAAATATTACGACACATTATAAAATTTCTTTGGTATAAGATCTGAGGCTTCTCCGGCGAATACTAACATAAGATGAAGAGTCCTCGGGTGAAAATGGTTAACGGCACTGAAGTTTCGCGGGCGAAGTTTGCCAACGTCTTCAGAGTGAATGATAGGGCCAAAAAGTTTTCGGGTATTTATAGTCGGTCACTTGGTTCAGGTCGGCTATGATTGGCCAGCACTTTACCGTTATTTTTTCAGCAGTATGAGTGCTGGATTCCATGCGCTGCTGAGCTGGTAACCTTTGTCTCGATTCAGATTTTCCTTTTCAAGCCTGATTCCCACCGCCTCTTTTACCAGCCGGTATAAACCAGTATCTTTAGCATAGGCTTGTGCGATGAGTCGATTAATCGAAGTCATCGACGATGATTTCAGTCATCGCGGTGCGATGACTGAAATCGATGACGATGAATGTCATCGACCATCGACTGCGATGAGTCGATGAGAATCATCAATGTCGATGAGTCGTGATGTGCTGCTGGCACGAGAAACGCTATACCTCTGCTGACGACCCCTTCCAGAAAGGAGCTCCACAAGTACGAGGAGGTCCCAGCTTTATCCAAATCTTCGGACGTCTTACATTGGTATAGCAACAGGAAGGATGAGTATCCCCGCCTTCAGAAGTACGCGAGGAAATACCTCTGTATTCCTGCCACTTCAACGTCGTCAGAGCGGTTATTCAGCGATGCAGGAAACGTTGTGTTGGACGGCCGATTAGTACTCACCGATGAAAATGCGGATATGAGAATTGTATTACACCACAACAAAGAGTTGTTGCTTAATTTGTCACTTGGTGCTTGTTTCGTTCTTTAATGAATAGACCTTGTCCTTCTCAAATAAGTTTGACCCAATTCAATCTTCACCTAATAGCCACACCAAACTGCCAACCGAGACATCCGCACAAATCATTGTAATTCATCGATCATCGACAGTCATCGATCACGACAGTCATAGATCATCGACATTCATCGATAATCGTGTACACCCTATTCGATGATCGATGACAGCCATCGTCATCGAAGCATTTCGATGAAATTGTTTCATCGAAAATCGATGACCAAAATCGGTCATCGCACAAGCCTACTTTAGCATGGCAGAGGATCTTCGTCTTGACAAAGTCGACCATGTGGTCATTGTTCAGGCTGTGTTCCGGTAGAGCAGATTTTTCCGGATGAAAAGGTCTGATGCACCTTTCGTGTTTCGAAAGGTGCATCCTTCTCCTCCATTCGGGTCTCCATGCAAACACATGGGTGGATCATTAACCACATGGCATGGTCCCTCATGGGAAGCAGATCCTCTCACCACCCGGACGATATTCCCCAGATATAACTGGGGATTTATTTTCGGGGTTGTCTCCCCGCCCTTTCGGTTGCCTGTTACGACAACCAGGGATGCTGCGGGAGTATTCTGAATCCCCCTAACCGAATTGTTGGTTGTGGGCACCATTTGCTACGCGGGGGCATTCCCCATCAGGAGAGTCCGATGCCCTACCGGACTGAGCACAATTTCATGCTTGCATTATCGCCCGCTTCAGACGAAAGGAATGCTACGAATCACATGCAGGAGCGGTCAATTAGATGTAGGCCTCGATGTTTTCAATGGAGAATGGGGTCGTTTACCACATTTTTTATTGCCGAATCTGATAGAGTTTGTAAAATAAAAAACCCGTATTTTTTCCGTTTTTTGATCCGTCAATTATTTCCCGAGTTATAAGCCGTGAAAAACTGAAGTTTTTAACCCTTTCGGAAAAGTGGGCGTGGTGCAACCTCTGACGTATATTGACTTCGTCAAATCACAACTGAGCCCGCGAAGCTACTTTGCCTTATCGCAATGGGGGGGACACAGTTGACTCTGCCAATAGGAGTAGTTGCGACAGCATCTGTGCTAGCAGACCTTCCGAAAACCCCCCTCCCCTTCCCATAAGAGCAGTCAAGGACGGGAGGAAAGTGACGTCAATGTTATCAAAGCAGCTTTTTCGGTGGGCGTCACCTTTTGATTATTTTAATTTTTGATTTATGAGTGAATGGCTCAGGTTAGAAGATTAATTTTTTAGCTAAAATTCTTTTTTCTTTTCCATCCAACGATTTCGTGTACAAAATTGCGATTTCGGTTCCGAGTAAACGCCCCCATTAGCTATCCGTAGTGCTGAATGATATTCTCCACTATCTCCACCATCAGAAATTGATTTCCTGTCGTTGATTTTAACAATTGGTACATATTCTATATCACCGAGTCATCAAAGCCAAAGGCAGCAATTGCTAGGAGTCGTCTGAATGCATGTGCTATGACCGAAAGTGTTCTTTCACTGATCTGTATTTCCCAAATTACGGTTTATAGCTATATACCGTAGCTGCCCTAGGAAGTTTCTTGAAGGGAACTGATCAGTTTTTCCTCCTTTCTTCATTTTAGAAAATATTATACATATTTTTACGTATTATACGGGAAAATCACCGTGCTTGCGGCAAGGCCGCAGCCAGGAATATCTTTTGGGGTGTGGTCACCTGGATTGGATGGCCGGCACAAGCCGTCTACATCTACCTAGGGTTAATATGTGCCTTGACTTATACCTATTTTGCATTTAGTGTACATTTTATCACACAACTATTTTTAAACTTCTCATATGTTAAATGTTGATATTTTGACATTCCTAAATAAAATATTATTTTTAAGTGGTATTTTATTTTAAAATTGAAAAAAAACTCCAAGTTGGTTTTTTGAACAAAAGCGAAGGTCATAGCGCAAGAAGATTCATAATAATCGTGAGAAACGAGCTTCAAACATATCTCGAATGAACATAATTCTATCACACAGAAAATTTATGATGCATGTATAATTTATCATGCCCAAAGACTTTAAGGCGGGGATCGGGTTGGTATAGTGGTGGCTTGAGTACTAGCCTCCCATCCTGGGTTCGATTCCCGGCAGTGGCTGATTTTTCAGTGGAAAACCAGTCCCCACCTGAGTGCCTAGTGGAGGGCATTTCAAGTTCAGTATTCCGTCCGTTGGATGGGACGTTAAGCCGTGGTCCCCTTGGCGCCTTTCGTTAAGAGTGGGCTAATGCCGACGCCGGGTTTCTCTCCACCCTTCCTCCGTTCCCTGAAAACTCCTACCATTACCCAATTATCCACCTATCCTATATGGCGCAAATGGCCTCAGCTGTCGGTCGCATCCCCTCAATAACCAACTAACTAACCAACCAAGACTTTAAGGCGTTATTTAAATACTAAGGTTATAGGTAGCCACGAAAAGATAAGTTATTGAATAGGAAAGAAAGTCTGTTTACTTGCAGTTAGAAAGAAATGTTTCGTCTACGTGATTTTTGGCAAGTTCGTCACCATTTTATTAGCTCCTCTGGGGGAGGGAGGAGGAGGGGGGGGGGGAATTAACCCCCTAAAACCCCCCTCGCTTCGCCCCATTGCTTGGCAATTGTTACCATCTTCCTTCGCCGATCTAGCGCTTATGGTGAATCCGGTGGGGTGGAAGAAATAGGTTGAAACTACTCGCAGTAATTATAGTCTCACGGATGGAAACAGCCGTTTGGCTCTGAAAGAAATATTTAGGCAGAGTAGAGAAAGACAGGAACAATTAGAGAAAACGATGCGAAAACTGCAAATCCCAGTGAAGGAAGGATGATTCTGGAGAGGAATCAGAGTGCAGGTTATATTCTAAAGAATGAGGTGCATTAATGCCAAGCACGTGACCTCAATTTTAAGCTCCGAAATGGATGCGAGGATCAAATTTGAAACAGCACTCAAGGAATCAACAGTGGGTGACTTCAATGATACCATGTAGTAGGATTCTTGAGGCTTCTTTTTTTCTTTCCTTCCATGTACTAATGTACCAATACATTGCACGGTAGTAATACACAATGCCCTCTTTGAAAATGAGTCTTAAATGAAGTTATTCATTAGGTATAGGCCTTGCTGTCATGAAAGCCTTTAGGCCTTAAGGCCTTGTGGCCTTAAGGACAATTGTCCTAATTTTCAAGAAATCTCTTTACTTTCTTATTTTAATAAGTGAATACGAAAATGGTTGATTTATAGCTATTTATAATCATCTATCATGAAGATTGGTTTATTCCTCCGTGATGTACGTCACATGCGAATTCCGTGCCAAGTGATTATCAACTGACGTCAGTACAAATGCAGTTTACTGTGTATTTACACTTAACCTTGGAAATCACAATTCTGCTTATCATTGACAGGACCAAGGAAGGACAAACTTTTGAGACGAAAAAGGCAAACTCATCTCTAAGAATATTTTTAAAATAATTCGATAGTCATAAAGATATTTTTACACGAAATAAACATTTAAAGTAACGCTACAACAAGCAGGCGCGAACCAAAGGGGGGCTTCTGGGACTTCAGCCCCCCCGAAATTTTTTCCCGGTAATTTTGCCGTTCTGATTTTAACTGGTCATGATAATCCGGATAACACTGCATATAATTCAAGTGTTAAGAGTCTTGAAACGTGATCACTAGTTTGATGCATGTGTGTGTGGTTAATAATTGTTCTTTTCAATCTCATATGAATGTATGCGTTGAACTTCTGTTCTGGGGCGGTTAAAATTAACTGCTTCTTACAAGGTAAGCATTGAACTTGACCAGTGAGAAGAGATAGGAATGGGCACTGTGAAAGTACATACCAATTGCCTATTATTGTATTAACCGTTTCTTTTTATTGTTATTGTTGTTATTATATGTTACAATTATTAACTTCCACCTCCGAGTCTCCGGCTAGCATCAGGTTTCGTTGCCGTCATAATTACCGGAGACTCGAGAGGGGTCGCGCCTAAGGGTAGCCACGTCCGCCACCGTCGGATAGGTGGCTACCCGGCATTAGGGTCATGCGCACGAAGCAGGCGGAGGGACACGAGAAGGACAGCATTGCACTTGCAAGTGCATCCGCTCCCGCCCTGCACGCTGGGATGCACTCGAGATTTTCAACCAGTGAGCTCTTGATACCACCAAGCACGCTCACGATGAGGACTACCAGTTTCACGGAGTAGCCCGCTTACATTTGCCGGAGTTCGCACAGCAAATCTTGATATTTAGTCCTTTTTTCAATCTCCTTCGCTGCCATGTTATTATTGTATTGTTATTATAGTATTAACTGTAAAATTGTATGCCTATTAGAACATGAAACTTATATCGTTTATTATGAACATTTTCATACTCATATTATTAACACATTAAACTTATGTCTATCACCTCATCAAACCCCCTCCACTCTTTAGGCCTTGTCTTCAGTTATCAGCACCAAGGATTTCCAAGTCCGTGGTGAGAACCATAAGTGCACTAGGCGATTGCCCTTAACACAGAAAAACTAAAGACCACTGCGAAAAGAAAACTCTGAGTGTGTAGGTATTACGAGGCGCAGAGCTGTAGATTATCGTCCAAAATGAACAATCCCCGCACAATTCCGTCTGTTGTGACTTAAGTGCGCCTCGATAATTCCCTACATTATATCGAGAAACCTTTGGAGCTCGGTAGCCATAATGTTGTTCCGAAGTACAACGCTGCCCAGGGAATTATTTACACTTTTACTCCAAGAAAATGGAAAATTATTGTCAACTTTGATGAGAGACGAGTCCGTAAGAAATAATACCGGCATTGATGCCTACAGCCAGCTTAGTTTCGATGCCCTACATTGATGTCACTTCGTGTCATTGCCAAATAATATCTAACAAGTATTTGTACGAACTAAAACCTCTTTCCCTACTTTTTGCGATAATATCCATTTCCAACGGCACCTACCGAACGGTGGAACTATCAACCGATAAATTACGTTCACTGTCTCATTAGACCAAGATGATTGATAATTCGCGCCCAGTAAATATATACATGCATTACAATTTTCTGTATCAGGTGATAAGTGATATTTTTAAGAGAGTGAGTCTTCAGAATAATTCAAGACCTGGAGGGTCATTCAGAAAGAACGTAGGAGCAAATGACTTAGCGTAAGGCGTTTTTGTACAGTTTTAGAGACAAATACATAGTACAGAATATTTAGTAAAAATGCGAGAACTTCGCAACTAATGTCTAAAAAAGTTTTAGACATTAGGTGAAGTTTTTATGGACACGATCAAGGAATGTAAAGGATATGAAAAAGAAGAATTATAGATCAGTACGAAGAGTTAGGGAGAATCGAGATGCCCAAAACCAATCTTAGGATTGGTTTTGGGCATTGGGCATAATAATCAGTGCAGTTAACCTGATGAAGCTGGCAGGAAGACCAGCGAATTATTGTTTTTTTGCAATTTTTAAACATCGCGGAATGAATCCCGGAAAAACAAACAGTCAATCTTAGGATTGTTGACCGATGGCCGAAGGAATAAGGGTTGAACTTTCTGTGGAAAGCTGTGTCATACAAAACTAGCAAAAGGAATTCTGATGTTCTCCACAGGGCTCTGTCGCCAAAACAAGATGGGATGCCGCTTCTGTAAAATTTCAAACGGATAGGTTTACTGATGATTAAAAAAAACCAGCGTATTATGCTAGATTCGACCAGATAAATAAGATTAGAGAGATAGATTGTCGTACTGATAGATTCAAAATGGCATTTTCCCCCGTACTATAAGAGAACAGAATAGGCAGCATAGCAAAGGGATAGGTAGGTGGAATATTTTAGAGTAGTCTGTAGTGCATGATGCATGTATTAACCCATTAAATACTGTAGATACTAAAAATCTAGTTGCATGAGACCCTATAGTTGCTTGTTTGCATGTTAGTAGTGCATGCTTGGTGATCTTCACCCCCTGCCACACACCCTCGCGGTGGCTTGCAGGGTATCGTGTAGATGTAGATGCTGTTATATATGCAGATATCATAGAGCAACGAATACTAAGAATAGATATTATTCTCTATACTGTGGATTTATATCACGAATCCCTACGTATTACGCTAGATTTGGCCAGGTAAATAAGATTAGAGAGATAGATTTTCGTACCGATAGATTTAAAATGTCATTTTTCCTGCGTAACATTAGAGAGCATTATAGCCAGCACAGCAACGTGATAGGTAGGTAAAAATATTGTTGGAGTAGTCTGTAGTGGTGGCTCTTACTAGTTACATGGTAGCTTTTAGTTGAATGGCGTCTTTTGGTTGTATGACCGCATGGCTTTTTTAGTTGCATTATAATAGTGAATGTTTGGTGATCTTCACCCCCTGCCACACACCCTCGCGGTGACTCGCAGGGCGTAACGTAGACGTAGATTCTGTAGTAGATTGTAGAGGCCAAGACCTTGTGGAATTCCATACTATATAAATGAAAAGACAAACTTTAGCTATCCACAGGTTAGAAAAATTTATTACTATAAATTTTTTAATTAATTTTTAAATGGAAGAAATTTTTCTAACCTGTGGATAGCTAAAGTTTGTCTTTTCATTTATTTATGTAGATTCTGCAGTATCGATGACCGTCTTCCGCAGTCGCAATGTCATGTACATACGAAGTCTTTTGCGTCTGGAGTGCAATATGCTTGACCCACGAATTTCGAGATGCTTCGGAGTCTCCGTGGGGGAAGGGGGGAAGAGGAGACTTGAGCGGCGGCAGCACGCATGCCCATTCCGTAAGTTGGCTCTTGAAGTGGGTTGGAGGTACAGTTAACTCGAGGGGGGGAACTCTTCAGGTCAAGGGGACGTGGTTTGGGGCGGAGGGGAGGGGTTGGCGTCACGCTTATGCCGCGGCAAGGGCAATGGCCGTCTTCTCTCTCTCTCCTCCTCTGTTTGGGGGAGGGGAGGGTGAAGGGGGGGGGGGGGGGGCAAGAGGGATGTTTGGCCCCGACGGTGTCACTGCCATGGGGTTGCCCTCTTACGTCCCGAGGAAGATCCCAAGGACGACGGTCAGACAGCGTCTACGCGGATTCGTGTCCACGCGTGTGCCAATCGTCGCGAGAGAGGTCGCAATCTTAAGATGAAGTGGTACTTGGCGCTCGTTTGCGGCCTGGCGGTTCTGCCCTTCGTGGACCCGGCGGGTTACGTCCCCAAGTGGAAGAAGCAGGTGAGTGAGTGAGTGAACAGCAGCTAGAGGCGCATGCCGGCGCCCCGCGCGTGGCCCCGAATCCAAAACATCGCAGGGACGACTCAATCGAGTGGTTTCCGCTTGCGACGGCGCAGCTAGGTCCTACGCGAAGTCTCCAGGTGTTAGACGATAACGTTAACCTTTTGATAAGTTTTAAAAGGCTGTCACACAGACAGGTTAAAGGCATTACTTCCCCGCACCTTTGAGGAGAAGACTTAAGCTCTGAAACGATCCTCCTTCCTTCCTCCCTCTCCGCTATCCAACGTCCACGAATCTTCCGCCAATTCGGCCGGCGGGCAGTCGAGGACGGCAAAGCATCATCCCCCAGAGTGGACGCATTCTGTATTGTGTTTTAAACCGTCGGGATTATCTCGAATAGGTAACCAAGGATTCACGTGGTACAAACACGAATGCTTCGCAAATTTGGGGTGTTTGAAACCCTCGTAACAATCTCACTCATAGTTTTCACTTGACTTTTACCTCATTTGAGGGCTCTAAGGTTGAGACGGATGGCCAAAAACTCAAGTGAAAGCAATTAGTGAGATTGTTACAAGGGATTTAGATGCACTAAATATGCAAACCTACCATGTTTGTACCACGTGACTCCTTGGTTACCTATTCGAGATAATCCCGACGGTTTGAAACACACCATTCCCTGGGGAAAGGTTCGTCTTGGCTCGCCGCTGTGAGGAGAGTGATGCTATAAGATTACACAAGGTTTCGCCGCTGAAGTTTTTTCATTATTACCGAGTGATAAATTGAATAATTACAGTAATACTCTGCTAATTCGTTCCGGAATCACATATGTCATCCGAAATATTTGTTGGCCGAGGCATCTCTGTATTTGTATTTTTTCTTAGCGTATTCGCATAAAGCGTAATGATCCCGAGGCGGATATAAATTAATCGGTGTCAAGTGATTCTAATGTGCCGATTGGTGCGAAATTTCAGCTCCCAAAGCGGCTGCGTTATGTTAGGGGGGCTTCCACGATAGCGTTTGTTAGCCGAATCCGATTTCGACAGCCGAGTCCGAAAAACGGCGACACAAATTTTCTTTCGCCGAAGTATCTCCTCCCCTTTTTCCTCCGTATTTTGCCCCAAATTTCAATCAAACTTGATTATATATCAAATGATTCATCGATCATTGGCAACAAAATTCTTTCTGTTACCTTTAATTTTGGGGTAAATTTTTTTCCGGAAATAATCAACATATTGGTTCTCAGAAGATGTGCCAAAAAGTATGAGTGTAATTATGTTCAGTGTTAAATGAAAGGTTTGCTTTAATTGCCAACTCAAACATTTTACAATATCAGATTTTCAACAGAGAAAAAAATCATACGCTTTGACCGGGACTCGAACTCGGACACTCTGGTGCAGCAGTGAGAAGAAACCAGCAGTGAGAGAATTGATTTTAGGTTACTAGTAATAGTTTCTTCGGTTGAATATTTAGGGTCCATATTTCAGCGAAATCAGCAAAAGATCGGCATCAATAGAAGTGAAGGCATAGTTACCTTTATTCAGTCGTTTCAAGTTTATTCCTCCCAATTTATTTCGGGATTGGCTTCGTTGAGACTAACCCAGAACGTAATTATAATCAAATCATCGCCATAGTCTAATGCGAATAATTAATAAAATTATTTTTCTGATTTCTGATTTTGCACGAAAGGTTTCACATGCGTTGCTCCACTAATCGGAGCAAATCCGGTTGAGACCTAGGAACTCGTCTTACTAAGCCCAATCAGGAGTTCTATGTTTAACGTATGTGGAGGTCCAGGAAAAAATTAATAAAATAGCCGCTACCCTGACGTTTCACTCGAGTTGTTGGGCTCAGTGCGCTGTGAACTCCCTATCCATGGTACTATACATTACCATGTCCATATCCTTAGCAACCAGATCGAGGTTAGGCTTGAACACTGAGGTTTTTAGTTCGCATAAAAATACCTCACACTTTAGGACATCCAAATTGTCTCAGAAGACTCTAAAGCGCCCTAATCAACGGCAGGATGAAGACGATTCTGAATATATTCCGTAGGTATTTCAGCCCAGTAAAATCATTCGCTCACATCGCTTGTGCTCTCAACGCAAATGCAGCGGTCGAACTGTCTGCCTCTCCCACGGAATGACTTGTGATCCAAGGGGGTGATCCTTGCCATGAAACGAATTTGTTGGAAGCTGCGCATTGTACTGGCCATTCACTCATTGCGTGCGGTCGAAATAAATCGATTCGCAGGGATTCATCGATCACAAATATTCCGTCTCCACCAACCGTCAATCTTTAATCGCTAATTCCCTCATTCACTTTTTTCCCTCCCTCATCAGACATGGGTGGTTCCCATGTCTTCCGTAGTACGCACATTTGGAAGTCACGGAGAAAACTTTGACCCCAACGATATTCTCTCGCCCAATACTATATTGGGACACTAATGAAGATAATTTGATATCATTATCTTTGGATATCACACTCATTTTCCACAGTCATTAAATGGCGTGCAGACATTTTGTGAAGGCCTGCGATGTAGGTAACTATCTCGCAGGTTGTTCAGGTGTTAATTAGGACGTGCGGCAGGACGAGAGGCAGGAAAGAAACCCGGCGACACGAAGGCCGCACCCTCCCGGCCGGCACTTTCTTTTTGCCGCCGATCCGTCGCTTCAACGGGGAAGATGGTTGATGAAGGGGACGGCGGAAAAACCGAGCTTAATTCTTGTCCACATATTAATTCTTTGAAATTCCCCAATTTGAAAATTCTAACTAAAAAGTTCCTCTGTATTCTTCCAGCAACAGTATTTTCAGAAAGAGCGTTCAGTACTGCTGGAAATTTGGTTGATAAAAAAAAGAAATAGATTAGACCTGACTGAGTGAAAATGTAGATTTTCTAAACAGGTTAACTTGTAATCTGTTTTCATTGAATTTTCAACTTTATTTAAGAAAAATTAAATTTTGATTTACTTTTGAAATTTCCCATTCTTTATATTTTCCCTCGAACGTGTCCTTATAACTTCAGTGAGTGGGGACTATATGACCATTATTCATTTATTATTTAGGTACCTTAAGAAATAAGATTCAGCTCCGATTGGATTAAATTAGAGAATTCACAAGAAAGGAAGCATTATTTAACAATTTACAGATAAAAGGAAGACCTGAATTTAATAAAATTGAGGAGGATTAGGATTTGGGATTAGTATTTGATAATTGAATTCGATAAAAAAACAGGATTCGGATTCGATCAAATTTTGGATTCACCCCATCACTAAAAAAAATATTAGAAGAGCAATTCTGACTCTGTTCAGAGGAAAAAGAGTAACATATAAATCATCATTTAGAACCAGAAGTCATAATACATGATTTTGCCAATGAAAATAAAAAATTGCAAAGAATTCAAATCAGCTCTAACCAGAAATTTTTACAAAGTTTTGATTCAGAAGCTTCACTCTAAGGTTTTTGTTGGGGGATGCCAATTAATAAGCATAGTATACAGGTTCGAATAATAAAGGCTCCAATATTTTGAAGTTGGAGGAGTGGGAGAAGTAAGCCAGGATTCAGAGAGGTTATGGGGTACACATGAAGCGAATGAAAGGATTTGCAATAAGGGGAAAGTCAAGGAGAGGTAATTAGACTTTGATAATGAGAGAAACGTGGAAGTTGATTAGCAATGATCTGGACTAGTTGTTTTAAGAAATGCCTTTCCATGCCTGTAATCTTGGCAGTGCACAAACGGTTGTCATCCATTATGAACTCTTCTATGCAACCTTTATGAATGGAGCCAACCAATCATTTTTTTAAATTTTCCAAGCTATTGAAGCCTTTTTTTGAGAAATTCTCGCTCTGAGAGATTAAAGAGTAAAGTGATAAACCAAAATTGTCCACATGAATTAAAACTATAAGTAGCCACCTCAAGACTGAGAACCACTACAGAAGGGCAGTATCATTCATGTTCCTGAAACTACACTGTTCAAGTGATCATGGAGTATTTTCTAACTGGCGGGAATATTTTTGCAATGGTCAGTTACTGATTCATTTTCCATTACTTGGCAGCCAAAGAGTTCCTTGAAAGTTTGGCAAGAGAATATTCACTATTATTAATTTATCACGTTAGATTCTGGTGCAGTCTTCACAGGTGCTCCAGTGCATCAGGGATTTTTGGCGACTGCGAGCACTGGGATGGTTGACAATGCCATCTGTAGTACACTGCCGTCATCTTCAAGGTGAATAGCCTTGAAGAACACGGCAGTGCCAGATGTCGAAACTTCAGCAGTCTCTTAATCCATTACCCAGTGGAGACCCTGCGAAGACTTCACCAGCATTATTTGCTGGGAAAACATGAGATCCTTAATCTTTTTAGATGTCATTCTAATCTTTGGTCCCTAGTGCATAGTTTCAATTTAAGTACTGGCGGTTGGCTCCAGAAATGAATAGAGTGAAATTATAGCCTTTAAAGGGTCTCACAGAAGTACGGCTTAAAACATGCTTACTGTTAAAATATTTCTGTAAGCTCTTCCTCGTGTATTTATAAGCAAAGCATAAATTAAAATCTGGTATTTTGAAGGCTTGTGAGGTCCCTGCCACGCAGAATGTGAACAGCCACTACACATGTGATGACAATGGTGAGGTTCAATGCCTTCCTGGTTGGATGGGGGACTTGTGTGATGTCCCAGCATGCAGAAAAGGATGCGATCCTCTACAGGGCTACTGCAAGCGACCGGGAGAGTGCAGATGCAAGTTGGGCAAGTATTTCAATCCATTCCAATGGGAACTTATCTGTACCATAAATATACTAATAGTTAATGAGACCTTTTTGTGAGAATCTCCTATGTCAGAGGAAGTTCAATATGTCGAGTATGGCAAGGAAAAGTATGTGACCTAGAGTATTTTTATCTTATCGCAAATAAATCTATTATTTATTCAAGTTTTCATTGTGTGTAATTTAAATAAAAATAAGTTAATTATTTAAATAAATGAAAATAGTTATTTTCGAAAGCTAAAGCATTACCAATCTCTCTTAAAGACTGATTATTGGGTATCAATCAATCTCACATATGTATTTTACCTAAAAATGCAATTGATGATGATATCACTGTTGCCATTGGCTTCCTTACAATGTTTTATTAATATCAGAACTGAAAACCTAATCATCATCTTATGTTTATATGAGTTTTTTGAAATTCATTGAGTTTCTTATGAGCATACCCTTATCTGAGCTTTAAATATGGTCCAAGTTTTAGTGAACCTCTTAACTCATTTCAACCAAAATACTTTTAGAACTTATCATAAAATTTTCATTATCATTGTATGTATGTACTTCTTTGGTTAATGTTCACCATTCATTCCATATCCTCAATTTTTTAGGATTCTACGGGGATCGTTGTGAGAAGTGCATAGCTCTTCCTGGCTGTCAACACGGATACTGTAATTCAAGCTTTGAGTGCATCTGCCACGAAGGCTGGGATGGTCTTTTCTGCTCCGAACGTAAGGATTTTAATCACTCAATTTTCCTTCATTCTTGAAATTCTCCTTTAAACGGAGAGATTTTTTTCATGAAATTTAATCTTATATGGTTTCTCTCACATCAGCCATCTGCAGGAGTGACTGCCATTCAACCAGAGGCTACTGTGAGTGGCCTGGGGAGTGCAGGTACATGTAATTTTTTTACTTTTGCATCCTTGGGTGCCTCAGTCTGTAAACACTTCACAAGAAAGTTTCAACTAAACCACTTCCTGTTAAGAAGAGGCAGTTATTACTCAAATTTGGGTAATGTGTCAGTTGAAATGACTTCCCAATTGGCTCGTCTGGGTATTGGGAAGAATGAGGAATGTTGTGATTGAGTCATGCCAGCTCTTGCCCTCAGATTTGACAGTTTTCTGTGGATTTTCATACTAACCCTCACTTCCATGGTTAACCCTCTTAGTGCCGCGGGCCGATATATCGGATCGAGGAGAAAATTAATGTTTAAACTGTTTTGGGTGTAATAATTACAATTATCCTTTATGCAATGTATCGGAATACCATAAACAACCATTAATCCATTTTAGTGAAATAAAAAACATTACATTCATATCTAAAAAGTAACTTCATATGTTTTATATTTTTTACAAGGAGTTACAAAACTCAAATTCATGCTGGCACTTTTCGCTAGTACATACCACCAAAATTTGATGGAACTAAGAGGGTTAATTTGTATTCTTGAATGATGACATTTTATAACATAATGATGCATATATACTTAATAATGCATTTGTTGAGAAAGGTGTCGTCTGGGTTGGGCTGGTGAGACATGTAAGGAGTGCCAGGTACTGCCTGGGTGCCAGCATGGCTACTGTACCAAACCCTTGGAGTGCCGCTGCAATGAAGGATGGACAGGATTGATTTGTCAAACACGTGAGTCAGCTAAGATATAAGTGGGCATAAGAAAAAACTTATTTCATGAGATCAATTTCCACCATATCCAATATTTCACAGAATTGTGTCTTATGTAACATTCATTTAAAATGCACTAGTTGCAAACATTTAAAAGACTGTTTATCTCTCAGTTACCTCAACACCGTCTTTATGTATGCACGCATGCATGTATGACCTTCCTCAAAGTTTGTACAAAGGCTGCTCAGACATGTTAACTTGTACTGTGGGAAAATTACTTCAAATTTAACTTTCATCACCATTCATGGATTGAAATTGCCACCATAAGATGCCATGCTCATTCATGAATGTCATATTTTATTCAATAATCATTGTTATGTGAGGGTTCTCTAGTTCCTAAGCCATTCATCTTAATCATATTCAATAACTGTTGGTATTATAGTAGAACATTTATGCATAGTTTTAGAGACTAACCCTAGACTGCACATCAATATAATTAATACACTAGCCTAAGTTACTGAACATTCTTCTTCCTTTCAACCAGACGAATGATTTCAGCTTTTGTTTTAAAGCTAGCACAATTTTCCTATCTTCCTCATTTTTATTAAAATTCAAATCTTTCTTTTATCTGTAAATTGTAAATAATGCTAATTTCTTAAATAAGATGTAGAAATCCGCTTAAGTTGAAGCACCACAATCTATACCTATCCATTTTTGAACCATTAGCTGTGCCGCTGACGCTGCGGCAATAGGCAGCGATTACAGAAAACAACATCTTTTGTGAGGCCGTGAAGTTAACATAATACGACAACGCCGAGGATAACACAAATCAAATCTTTCTTTCTCTTGTTATTCAATTCTAAAATAAGTATAATTACTCAAAATTGGCACCGCTAATGGTTCAAAAATGGTTAGGAAGGTGTTTCAACTTACGCAGGTTTCTACTTCTTTTTTTGCTGTAATGGACAACAGGCATATTCTACGGAGTAGATAATTAACTACGTGTCGACTTACGTGGGAAGGTCAAACTATGCCAAAAAAAGATGTTGGTGCCTGATCACATCAGACTTTTTCACCACCACGATGATCAAATATCACCTATCGAATTATGTAATGTCTTAAACTAGAGTTGGCATTCCGGACACCCATAGTTTGGCATCAACTCTTGCGTGCCGGCAATAAGTCACAGGTTGTCACGTGGTTCAATCTGTCGCGGCAACAGAAACACGGAAAAATGCCAGTTCATCACCGGCCTAACTGAACATCCGCGTAACTCCGGATCCGTGCAAGTCGAGGACTTATTGTAGTTCTCCACCACTGGTACACAGAATTCGCACGACTGGTATTCAAATCATTAATCCATTGATTTGATCGAATCTTTTAACCTTGGATTCGATCGAATCTTGAATCCTAGGATTCGACCTAATCTTCGAATCCCTGCCCCAACACTAATTGCAACTCTAATACCTAGTATCACATGATAATGTGATTTTCCTGATCTGGACAGGTCATATATATGTAACCTCATATCTTCTATGACCAATGAATTAATAATAATAATCACACAAAGATATGCTAATCAGTATGGCCACATTTTTCTGAACACCAAGCATATTTCATATATATATATATATTTGAGTAAACTTAAAAATCTATCTCGAACTTGACACCTTTATAAATTCATGATTTATGCATAAATTATTATTAGAAATACTAATAATCTAATTCCTTACTTAAATAGTACAAATGCATTTTACCAAAATATTCATCATCACAAAATCTTGTCTTCCATGGCTCCACAGCAATTTGCGCTGATAATTGCCACAGGGAAAGAGGATATTGCAGGAAACCTGGCGAGTGCAGGTAAGCGCAATGGATGTAGTAAGAAAATTTTGGTCTCCTTTACATTTTCTTAGCACAAATATATCTGTAATAAATATTAATTTTGGTAGGTGCAAAGTTGGATGGTGGGGAAATAACTGTGATCAGTGCTATGCATACCCTGGATGTCTTCATGGGACGTGCAATAGGCCGTGGGAATGCAACTGTGAAGCTGGATGGGGAGGAATGCTCTGTGACCAAGGTAACCAACACCACAGCAATTATTTCATAACCTAATTTCATAACCTAAACACCGAATAAAGTATTCATCAATGATTCATTCTCAATTACTATAATAGAATGTGATCTGTATTACTTACTTTCCTTATGGAATTTAGTTTACAGTCAGAGCTATGAAGCAGAAAATGATTAGGTATTTCGCACAATTTTTAGCATTATAAGCATATATGTAGTTTTAAGCATACATATTAAGTACTCCATGTATAGACCAAATTTAGGTATTTCTCAGAGGTACCTTAAAGAATGTTTATAATGTTAACAGCAACAATATCTTGGAAATGAAACATATTTGTGGTGAAGCCCTTTTAGCAGTACCTACAACATACAGGCCTTATGGAGTGCTGGATTATGAATATTCTACTGAAGTCACATATATCAGCTGGTGGCCTGGTTGCAAATTTCCCTTCCAGTTTTTGCTTTCCTCTTTGGCAATTCTGCTGGGATATTATCAATTCCTACAGCCAGTCACATTTCCTGCTGTGCTTTCTTATTCTTGCGATATCATATTTCTAGACCCCGGCAATCTTTTCTTATAAACCCAAGCTATTAAATACGTATTAGAAATAAGCTGCCAGCCACTGTAATGTTATCGCCCTAAACTAAGTATGATGAATGGATCAGATAATAACTGGATACAAGTTCAACAATTGTTGGGTTCATTAATGAACCCAACCGTTTGGATACTGAAATGGAACTTGTATCCCCTCAATCTGATCCATAGGCTATATTTTATGGAGATAAAATTACTTTGGCAAGCAGCTTATTCATAGCAGTTCATGGGTCCAGAGTACACTATTGGGTTAGATTAAAGGTATCAGTTAGTAGAATAAATCTGGTAGTGTTGTTTACGGTTGTAAACTCACAAAAAGATAGTGGCAAGAATGTTGGACAATGAGCAATGGGAGGAAATTGCAAAGTGTTCAATGTTTCATAGTGATAATAATTACAAGTGGGCTATCAGGGTTAAAGTCAGCTGTGTTGAGGAATGCCCGCTGGGAGTCCATCCTTTGGTGGGGCACAGAAGAGACTGATGGAAATGAGTCACACCGGCGAGCTACAATTTTTTTTGTAGCTGACCCATTCCTAGTTTATAGGGATACAAGTTCCATTTCAGCATCCAAACAATTTGGTTAATTGTTGAACTTGTATCCAGCTATAATCCAATCCATCCACTACAGTTTAGGAGATAAAATTACCATGGCTGGCAGCTTATTCGTAACAGTAAATTAATTTAATGTCTGTTGGAATGGGGTCGTTTACCATATTTTTTTTATTGCCGAATCTGATAGAGTTTGTAAAATAAAAGGACCCATATTTTTCCGTTTTCTGATCCGACAATTATTTCCTGAGTTATAAGCGGCGAGAAACTGATGTTTTTAACCCTTTCGGAAAAGTGGGTGTGGTGAAACCTCTGACGTATATCAACTTCGTCTCATCACAACTGAGCCCGCAAAGCTACTTCGCCTTATCGCAAAGGGGGGGACACAGCTGACTCGGCCAATGGGAGCAATTTCGACAGCATCTGTGCGAGCAGACCTTCCGAGAACCCTCTCCACTCCCTTCCCCCTCCCCTGAAAGCAGCCAAGGACGGGAGGAAAATGACGTCAATGTTATCACAGCAGCATTTTCGGTGGGCGTCACCTTTTGCTTATTTTAATTTTTGATTTATGAGTGAATGGTTGTGGTTAGAAGATTAATTTTTTCACTAAAATTAGTTTTTCGTTTCCATCTAACGATTTCGTGTACAAAATTTTCGGTTCCGAGTAAATGCCCCCATTTTTACATCATCATAGTTAATTTTTATGGATGTTATCTGACTTAAGATTAGCCATGTTTCCTCTACCTTTTTATTACTTTTTCATAATTCATGAAAATCCACAGAAAAATAAAAAAGAACTATGCTAAGTAGGTACTGGTATTCCTCAAATACATAAATAATATTTATAAGCATTTTGCTAGAATATTCTTTTCAACTTACCCTAATCTCTTCTGAATCTGGCAATAATTTTCCTGCTTCATTACTGATGTATTTGATTATACTTTCCTTCCCTTACTACTAGATACATAAAATTTTCACTTCCTCATCCAATCTAGGGACAAAACAAATTGGTTATTTTTCCTCAGTATACTTACAAACATAAATGTTCATATTTTAAATAACCTCTGATGATAGATTACTTTTGTTAATAAAAATAGTTGTTGTGACTACCATATTCTCAATACTCTATAAATATCTAAGTAACCCAAGTATATTCATTCAAAGCCATTCATTTATTACATTTTTTCTTCCTGATAAAAACTTCTACCGCCGTTCAGGGGTCACCTTCTTAAGTGGCCATTATTCGTTGGAGCCAATTGCAGCCACTTCATTACTGCATCCTCATAATTTGGGGGAGGGAATGTTGATTTGAGTGGTACCATGATAATGGAAAGATGCAGCATCCAATTTATCAAAATAGAATAATTCGGAATAAATTTGACAAATTCACCACAGATGTTGCCATTGGCATCAGCCTTGTCTTTCGCTGGAGAAGGAACGATTCCTGTTGGCATCACTCTGATAGGCAAATCCTCTATATACGGAATACTGCCATGCTCAGGGAAGATTTGAATAATTCTAGCAGCAGCAAATACATTAAAAGCTGACATTAGTTGGTTGATTACCTCAAGAGCTCATAAATATTTCCGCTTAATATTTTGAAATTGAAGAAGTTTGCCCTTGACACCAGTGAAGCTATGAGTACAATTTGAGGATATTCTAGTTTCCAATATCTAAGAAAATGCTTCTAATAACAAGTTTTACACCAAAGATGATTAAAAGTTAGTTTTAATTTAGAAGGAAATTGGATAATGTATTTCAGTGATGTTACTCAGAGAATTTGAATCTAAGTTTGTCAAGAATCATGGCGTTCCAGACTACTTTACAAGAAGCGGAGATGATTATGCAGTGAGACAACATAACCTCTCTGTCTTCCATACTGATCCCATCACTATGGGTAGCAGAATTTACAATAAACTACCTAAATCCTTGAAAGATGAGAAGGCCCAAGAAGAGTTCAAAGCCAATCCAAAGCATTACTTATTGACCTATTGTTTTTTATTCTTTGAATGAATATTTCAATTAATGAATTGATGCCACATGTTCAAGAGTTTTTTTTGTAATATTACAGTCTTACTTTTGTACTACGTGTAATTTATAGTGTTACCTACTTCAGTGTTGTTAAAATGTGAATATTTTTTTGTGATTTTCCTTATATTTATGGGTCATATATATGTAACCTCATATCTTCTATGACCAATAAATTAATAATAATAATAATTTTGACTACCTGCCATCACTGGTTGTTAAAAGCCATCTCACTCTGATAGAGGTTTTCTTGAAACATGCTGTGCTGGAAAATGCCCATGAATGATTTTAAACTTTTCAATCTAGCACGCTTACCCATTGTAGAGAGTCAACTGACTTGGATTTTAGCATGTGGATACCATAGGATTATGTACTTTAAAAATGTTTACTCTTAAGAAGGCAAATATCTGAAGTTTAGAGCAGCATTGTTATCATTTTTGATGACATTTTGTCTTATCCAAGTATTTTAATATCATCCACTACAAAATTTTACTTTTACAGAGCTCACTTACTGCGAGAACAATAAAGGACTTTGTGAAAATGGAGCGACCTGCGTGAGTTTGACGGAGGAAGACGGCAATTACCGCTGCTTGTGTAAGGATGGTTTTACAGGGAGAAACTGTGAAGTAACAAACATTGTAACCACAGAAGAGAACATTACTTCTCCCACAACTACAAAGTCTCCCACAGCTCCAATGATTGGGGAAACTTCACAAAATAATGTCACTGCTTCACACAAGACCGTAAAGAAGCCTCTGAGGGAATAGTGACCCCTGACAAAAGATATTAGTGACCCCTGACAAAAGATATCAAATGATTCAACCTGGTCCTGTGTATTTATCTGAGGCTCTTGTTTGTTAATGAGGAAAATGAGTGAATGAAATGTCACTGAATGCAATTTCTAGCTCAGCGCTTTTCCATGAATAATGGAACCTAATGAAGACCCTGGGTTATATTTATTTATTAAGTTATTTATTTAATTTAGATGGACATGATCTGTAACTAGCAAAAATAAAGCCAAAAGAAAAAGAGGAAGTTGATCTCTCATTTAAAATGGTTTGCTACATGCGACCAATGAAATTCTATTGGTCACCTGCTTTGCATCTCTCAATAGTGCCACTGGTTTGGTATTCCAAGTGCCACAGCACTGCAATGTTAGCAGCTGCTGAAGACCCAGCTAAGGCCATTGGCATTTTATTAATATGAACCCCCTTCCCCCTCGCCTTTATGGTCTACCCAAAACTCACAAAGATAATGTACCTATCCGCCCCATTGTTGCTCATTTTCCGGCCCCAGCACATAAGCTCGCTGCCAAACTGAAGTCTACCTTGAAAGAACTTTCCGCCTTCGAATCGCAATATTCTATAAGAAACTCCATTGAAGTGACCGAGAAACTTGCTAAAATACGAATACCCCCGAACTCCAAACTTATCTCATTTGATGTCACCAACCTTTTCATGTCAGTTCCGGTAAAAGAGGCTGTCTCTTTAGCCTTGAATTTAGTTAAAAACACACAGGGCGAATCCAAGCTTATCTTCGAATTAAAGTTGTTGCTCAACCTGTGTTTCACAAAATTATTTCCTTTTTAATGGTTTTATCTATAGACAAACCCACGGTCTATCCATGGGTTCACCTCTCTCCCCTATTTTAGCCGATATTTTTATGTGTAGCCTAGAAAACAAACTTTTTACTTCCAATAACCCACTTTTATCTAATGTGGGTACCGGAAACTGGTACCGTTATGTCGATGATATTTTATGTTTATGGACTGGTAGCCTTCGTCAGCTTGATTTTTTTTTTTTAATCTTTTAAATTCATCACATGACTCTATTAACTTCACCCTTGAGGTGGGTGGTAAAGTTTTACACTTTTTAGATTTGACAATTAAAATAACCAATGATCACCATTCCTTCTCCATTTTTAGAAAAGCAACGTATTCCGATGTAATAATTTCCCCAACGATTCTTGCCATAAAGGTAGTTGTATCAGGCTTGATTTGGTGGAATATCATAGCGAAAGAAAAAATGGCAATTTTCCACAAGAATAAAATTTAATTGACCGGTTTCGGTGTACAACACCATCGTCAGGACCTGACGATGGTGTTGTACACCGAAACCGGTCAATTAAATTTTATTCTTGTGGAAAATTGCCATTTTTTCTTTCGATTCTTGCCATCACCAAACCCATAAGCTATCCATTTTCTATTCTATGATCAACAGATTACTATCTATCCCTATGTCAATTGATGATTACATTATTGAATTGCACATGATAAAAAGCATTGCTTATAACAATGGGTACAATCACGAAATTATCAACAAAATTGTGCAACGCGTTAAAACTAAATTAGCTCTCCATTTGATTAGGTACCGATTTATCTGCCTCCCAACTTGAGACTTCTTCAAAACGTTGGTGCAAAATGCCATTTCTTGGTAAGGTTTCTCATTGTATAGCTAATCACATCCCAAAAGACAAACTCAGAATATAATTTTATAACCCCTATACCTTAGATAAGCTAATTTTCAATTCAAAGTGCCAATATGATGTTTCAGACAGAAATGGTGTATACATGCTTCAATGTAATAACTGTGATGCCTCTTACATTGGTCAAACCGGACGAGCTATTCACACCCGTGTGAAAGAACACAATAGCTGTTTAAGAAAAGGGGATTACAGTTCCCAATTTGCCAAACACCTCATCGAAAAAGACCACACCAGTGACTTCATCCCCAAAGTGCTCCACACCCAGTGCAAAGGTCACAAGTTGGATTTCCTCGAACAGTTGGAGATAACATCTGCTACCAGAAATTATGCACATTTGTTGAATGAATATATGTTCCCTTACAACTCTCCCTTCCTGACCTTATCTTTTCTTTCCTGCCGAACTTGACCCATCTCCTCAACCCTCTCCCCCATCATCCGGCCAAGTCACCACTAGTTACTGCTCTCCCCCCCCCATTTCCCATTGTTGCCCCAACCCATGGATCACGTGAACACCTTGTGGGTATATAATGAGCTCGCGGACTCTCCACTCTTACCTTGATAATGATTGTCAAACAATTGAAACCTAGGTCGGTGAAAAATAAATTTGTGGAATCTTACTAAGTAATCATTTTATTTACAAGTCATTGACTTATGTCCACTCTGACTGACATGTCATAAATCGATATGGTCGTCCGTCAATCTAGTCACATACCATGCATTATTTAGCAGCACTTTGGAACCTTCCAAAAGACAAAAGAATGTGAAGACTATAGAACAATAAGTTTGATTCCTCATGCGGCAAAGGTAGTGCTTAGACTCATCAATAGGAGAAAGGTAAAGAGAGCAAACGAATTCATAGTTGAGGATCACTTTGGATGAAATTGCAGTGATGAGAATACTGGTGGAAAGGAATCTAGAAAACAATCAGGGTGTATTCACGTGCTTTGTTGATTTCGAAAAGGCGTTCGACAGAGTGAGGTGGGACAAGTTAATGGAAATATTGTGGAAGATAGGAGTAGACTGGAGAGACAAGAGACTTATCCGGAATTTATACATGGCACCGAAGGTGCAAGTGAGAGTCGCCGATGGCGAATTGGATTGGGCCACAATAGGCAGGGGAGTTAGGTATGGCTGTCTGTTATCGCTGGTACTTATACTCGGAGGAAATGAGGAGAGCTTGAGGCTGGAGTAAAGGTCGGGGGAAATTGATAAAATCGGTGAGGTTCACAGATGACCAAACGCTAGTCAGCCAGTGGCTTGCAAAAAATGCTGGATGCAATGCAGGGACAGTGCAAAAGATACCGGATGAACATAAACGAGAAGAAAATGAAAGTAATGTGATTTTAAAGAACAAAAAAGGCCAGTTTAACTACAAAAGTAGGAAGTCAGAAGCTAGAGCAGGTGGAGCAATTATCTATCTAAGTAGTGTGCTGGAAAAAGGGATAGCAGCATTGAAGTGAGAAGGAGAATCTCATTGGCAAAAAAAGCTTACTCGTAGGTGTGAACTAATAACAGGGGTGTTGAGTAGTGAAATAAAGAAAAGAATAGTGAAAAGTTTAATGTGGAGCTGTGCACCATATGGGGTGGAAATGTGACCTTTGCGAAAAGAAGATGAAAATAGACTTGGGGCTTTTGAGATGTGGGTGTGGAGAAGGATGGAGAAAGTAAAGTGGGTCGAAAGGAAGACGAATGATGAAGTGCTAGAATTGGTAGGAGGGGAAAAAAATTAGGGATAAGGCAATAAAAGGGGATGGTGTTTTGAAAGAAGTGATTGAGGGAAGAACGTTGGGTAAGCAGGGGAGAGGGAGGAGAAGAATGGGCAGCTTGGATAGAATGATGGGAGATATGAGGGAGAGCGTGTGAAATTTAGGTGGTAGGAAGAATTAAATGTCCATTCAGACTTACCTCCACTGGTAGAAAACTGATAGTGATTATGCATTTCCTATTCTTGAATAATAAATGGTAAAATTTAGCATTAAAAGTATTTACATGTGAAAGTATGAGCATCAGTATGTGGAAATACAAGGAATGATGAGCCATGGTGATAAGTCATGACACACATAGTGAATGTACAAAAATAGATTGTTACCCCAGACAGTTGCTGCAGTGCTCCAATACAATTTGCCCTGGGGTGATTCCGCTACCCCCAAGTTGTGGGGCAACTGGGGCCAACAAGGCCCACAAATAATATTAATTTAAAAAATACAAACTGGTAAAAATTGCAAATGCAACATGATGTATTAGTCTGTTTCTTAATGAACCATTACATGTTTTTTGCAGTTATCCACTGGAGTACAACTTTTCAAAAAAAAATTAAAAATGATATTGCAAGGTCATGTTGTAAAACCATGCCCCAGTTACCCCCGAGCACTTATGTCAAGTAACAGGAGCCATTTATAATCAGTCATCTACATGTGGATGTCAACCACACAGGTCTTATTAAACTTGATTTCCGAGTGTAAAAACTGGGTGAAGCCGGCTGGGGGTCCAATGAGGGGCCGGCTTCACCCACAAGAGGTCCAATGAACTGCTAACCTAAGTCAACAATATAAAGAGCTAAAACCGATATTCGAAGGATTCTAGTCCCCAAAATTTTAAAAGCCATTGGAAATTTCCCCTCCCAGACTAACATTTGAAATAATAACAAGAAATTTAAAGACAATAAATGAATGCTGAGTCCTGAATAGTGCACCACACATTTCTCCAACTGTCGAAAAGCCATCTAAATTTTTAATGGATCGAATTACCAGGGCCGAATAAGTGGGACGCGAGATTTGTATCGAGAAGTTGAGATTATGCCACTGAGTGAAAATATAAGCGCACAACCTATTTACTGTGCGACAGACTACGATTACTGACAAAATGCTTTAAGTACAAATAGCAAGATGACCTTGTTACGCAAACACAGTAGTACGGCTGGCACGACGTAGTAAGCTAATGCGTTATCGACCTTGAAAAAAGTTACGACATTGATTGACATTCATTAAAGTTTCAATGGAAACGTGACTGTGCGTACCACAAGAGGGAACTTACAATCATATAACCTCATAAAGCTGCAAGTTGAATAATTTAGCTACCATTGTGATTACAACTCTTGACTTCTCACCCTCTCAAGGACTACTCATCCACCACGTTTCCGACGAGTAGCAGCTGGTACAAATTGGTCTGTACACGAAACTTACATAAATTAACTAGATAATCAGGTACATTTGCAGTCATGAATATCTAAGTTCATACTTTAACATCACAACAAACGTAAAAAACACCTTGTAACGAATACCGACACACATGGTCATGCGTGCTATATGTGTTTTCTAAGGTATTCAAGTGTATATTGAGTTAGCATAAGAGATATGCTGGTTCATCACGAAACGAAATTAGATTACTCCATGTACTTGATAAGAGATGACCCGTAAATCGTGCTAATTTCATGCAATTGTAATAAATCGATGCTCTACTGTTTTACAGGGTGGCGGATTTTGTTGTTTGTTGATATGACGGCGTTGAAGTGAGGCGTGATTCCTGTTGTTATCATTCACTGATCCGTGCGGGGCACCTATCGAAATTTATGAATTACCATGCAGTAGTTCATTTTGATGGTTTTTAGTGCTACTTGATGGATATCCCGTTTAATGGAGCCCAGAGTTCGTTTTGGGGGCCTAGTAGTCCCAGCAGTACTGTTAACAGCTGGGTGAATCGCTCACACTATTTACACGAAGATCCTCCTGCTATTATGGAATCGATTGATAGCATCGCGTTACACCACAATGGATATACAAATAACATCAGTGCCGAGGGAATGTTTGCCCGACAGCCTACTAGTCTTCCAGATGTGACTTTGAATTCCACCATGGTTACTCTAACCCTTGAAACAAAGTCGGAAGAATCCAGCGGCTGTAGTTTTCTTCTTCTCGACGAAAAGGAGATTTTAAAGGTAAATATTTATAGTTTTCCATGTATGATTGGGAAGCCATTAATAAATTAAAGCAGGAGTCGTCCTCCTTTTAAAATTATTGTTGGCGCAACGTGATGGACTAGCAACATTAATACGGTGATAATTTACAGGTGTCATGCGTGGAAAAGTTCATGTCTCGCTTGGGATGTGATTCATCTACTAGGGTAAAGGTTGTATCTATATTTGGGAACACTGGTGATGGCAAATCCCACACTTTAAACCACACGTTCTTTGGTGGGAATGACGTGTTTAGTACTTCTTCAGCTCAAGATTCTTGCACTGTTGGTGTTTGGGCGGCGTTTGACCCTCAACTTAAGGTGATTGTGCTCGATACCGAGGGACTTCTTGGTTGCACTAGTCATGAAAATCGTCGGACAAGACTTCTTTTGAAGGTAATTATATCGATTTTTGTTTACAAGTTGGAAATGCTGTGTTACACTTTAAGAATGTATAAACAAATGTAATAAGCGGCTAAAATTACTAATTTCTTAGTTCCTGAAATGTTTCAATTGTTTTATTTCTGTAGATGGTTCAGTTAATATCGTGATGATGTTGGTTGATCATAACATTAGCATAAAATGGATTGGAAACACTTCATCACTCCTTGAGTTAGTGAACTATTGGCAAATTGTGTGACCAATTGTTAATGAAGCAAATAATCAAGTGTTGGATGGTATTCAGTCAGATGGCTCACACGTGCTACAGATGATTCATTCTAGTTATGCAGTCTGTGTTTCTTTGTAAATTATCATTTTCTTTGGCTGCTTGAATGTTTCTATGGGAACCATTTCTCATACAAACTTGTCGAGCTGCAATCCCTCTAACCTAAATCAACATCTAGTTCCTTCGTCATTTTGTGTGATTAAGTTGGATCTGTAAAAACGCTTAAGCTCTCCCATTCCCTCCCTCCCCCACCCCATCTGTCCCCTTCTTTCACACCCCTTATCTCTCCAATCCCCTCTGCCAGGCCCTCACTGCTAACTTTAATAACACATTCTCTAACCCCAAATCAGTTTGACTGAGGCAAGAGTTCACCTAGTGCTCCAAGATATTACATAATTCCAAGGGCACAAAGAGGGCACGTCATCATGCTCCATTCCGCATGGGAAGAACCACAACATGCCTGTACTCCCTTTTTTCTTGTTACAGTTAAAAGGTTCTTTGCTGTAGCTCATCCACCAAGGATGAATATCTAAATGATCTCAATGTGTAGACTGACTTAAAAACTGAATTGAATACCAATTGACGTGCATGGCACATGACTTTTATGGTAGTGAATTTGATTCAGAACAAATGCTGCTATTTAAGAAGTCTTCGTGGGTCTTCCACCGGGATAAGCTCCATTCTCAAGGCCAATGATCATCATTTGCCTTGAGTGTGTGTATGGATGGAGTCCAAGATGAACTTTGAAACATCGACTTCTATTAGAAGCTTATCCCGGAGGAAGACCCCGCAAAGACCTATTAAATATTATTTGCCAGGAAAAAAACAGAATCATAAATGCTGCTATGTTAGTGTATAAGAGATGAGAGGCCTTGGACCAATAGTATATCCCTTTTCTGCCTTTTTTCTTTCTTACCATCTCATTCCTCCTATGAACTCCCCTTGCTTAGGTTTTTTGCCTCCTGGGGGCGTAAGCTCAGCTGCTGGACCAAAATGGTAGTTGTGAAGAAGTCACATGTGATTCAAAGTGCACAAAAATTTGTATGCTTGAACACTAATGGATCAAGTGTAAAATCACCACTCGGGTGGGTGGATGGCATGGATGACAGTGGATGGATTAAAAAATTTATCCTCTTGTCAGGAGCTGGCTGGAGTATTTATTTATTTATTATGCGATTATTTTGTTGATTTCCATATATTAGTTTATCTGGAGGTTTATATGTATACAAGAGATCACAGACTTTTCCTGCTCAAGAAACCTATTTATTAGCATTTTATTGTCCTTTAAACACTCAGGGAGGTGATGTATCGGCTGAAAAAGGAGCTTGTTCAAACATAGTTTATTAAAATTATAAATATTAAATTGAATAATTTAAAATGTTTGTATAATAAATCTGAAATGTTTAAAATTTCAGACTTAAAAAAATTAAAAAAGAAGAGTAAATTTTTCAAGATTTAGGTGCAATCTTTCTGGAAGCGAGAAAAGTAAATGCCACAAGAGCAAAAGGGTCGAGAAGCTCAGTCATGCAATTCAATAAACCCTCACACATGAATATTTCATGTGCATGCAAGAAGTAATTATTGTGCCTTATCTTTTATTATGCTATCAGGGTTAATTTGATGTCATTCATTTTATTTCTCAGTGTGTCTGTCAAATTTCCCTTGTCATTCTTGAAACACTTTCCCATAAATGTGTTCTATATTGTTGTCATACGCCAATCCTTGAACAATTATAATTGTTGTCATTAAATTATTAAAATTTATATTGTTTTTCCTTCAAGATTATATTTAGCAAAAATTTTACTTTATAAGACAGCTGGTGACCGAAGAAAAAAGAGAAAAACCCAATTGAAAACCAGGACCATAGGGCTTTGGAAACTTCGTAGTTGTGGATGACCTGTTAATAAATCCAATTATTATCATTCCTTTATAATAGATGCACCCATGGCATGTTACTATGTTTTACCATTCTTTCTAAATGGTTAGGTTCTAATTTTCAGTAACTTGGTTGTAATATTGTATTTTTCACTAACATTGTTTTGTTTTTCTAGGTGTTGGCTGTTTCAGACTTAGTGATATATCGCACACGGGCAGAGAGGCTTCACAATGACTTGTTTACCTTCCTCGGGGAAGCCTCCAGAGCATTTTCTCAGCATTTTCAGTCAGCCTTGCAGGCAATTGGTTCACGAGCTGATTTTGGGGGGTCTCTCTCGGCTCTTGGTCCAGCAGTCTTAATATTCCATGAAACAAGTCATACATCACCCTTGAAATCTAGTATGTGGCGTATAAGTATTTTTCATTATAATGATCTACAATGCACTACAGGTAGTAACTAAGGTCCTTTTTTTTTAGCTCCTGCTGAAAGTCCAGAAGATGTCATAAGAAATAGGTTTGCTCAACTGAAGTTGGAATTCGAGGCATTCAGCTCCTTGAGTTATCTCGGAGTCCAAACCATTTCTCCACCATCTGACTTCTCTCAGCTACGTGCCGCTGTGCATGAAGTGCTGAAGAATTCTTCTGTTCGGTCTCCGAGGCAGCCCCAAGTGGTATTCCACACCCTGAAGGTACATCAAAGTGAATGGATGCTATTTGGTAGCATTTGGGCCATGCGTGCAGGTCATGCTATGAGGAGACCATAGTTGAAGCAAATGCATTCAATAGATAAGGCAATCCTAATAAATTTTGGATGGGAAAATGTTCGCTGTGAAGTAAAGACTGTCTAATTGTAATGAAGTAGTAAGGAGTGTGTTATTGCTGTGATTTTAATTTGAAACATGTGAAGTTATGTCTATGCCTGTCCTGTTGTGCATTGTCTGTGGTTTGGAAAGATTTGGGTTGCATGAGCAATGACACTGGTGACATTTGTTGTAGTTTTGAAATATCAAGTACATAGATATATTAACAGAAGTTTTCAATATTGTTTGCAGGTATTAAATGAGAAATTCAACGGAGAAATTAAGGATTCATCCCCCATGTTCTTCTCTGATGAATATTTCACTTGTCCAGCCAAGTGCATGTCATGTGATTACCGGTGTCAAGGGAGTATGGGGCATCTGAGAGATGGGCAGCCTCATTTTTCTGATGTACTTTGCAGGTAATTATTAGGTATGGCTGTCACATTTTGAGGAGCTTGTCCTCTGAAATTGACAGAACTTAAGGAATTTTATATCCTAAAAGGAAGAGAACCATCCTTATTGAATGATAAATTTTATTTTTTAAGTGCCCTGATCTCATTGTTTTAAAATTGAGATTTAAGGGCAAGTGGTAAATCTGTAGAAAAAGTTGGCAACAAGAGATGAATGTATCAATTAGTCCATGTAGAGCAGTTGATCATGCAAAGCACAACATTTTCACTGATTAAGGAATAATATAGATGTATATCATTTCTCTTGTGAGCCTTTGCTAATCAGGGGTTATTCCATAATGAAGGTGCCCGATTCCATCTGAAAAAAGATGCTATTTTGGCATCAGCTGCTCGAAATGATATCAGTAGTTATTCCGTAACTGTCGCCAGTTCCATTTTTCGATGCCATCCATGTCACTGGTGCCAATGCCGAGAGATAATGTCATCAGCGAAAAAGCTTCAGAAAAATACTTGCTACGAGGTCGTCTTTTGTCCATTCCTCGTATCGTCCAATATTAGTGTTGAATTGTTTACAAAGATCATGCACATTCAATAGGTTTTTCAGCTTCTCCCATTGTTACTTTTAAGTATTTATTTTTTTCCAGGGAGCCTTTGAAGGCCCAATTAGTAATTTTTAATTAGAAGTTTAGTAATTTTCTTAGATTTTTCCTCCTCCCCTTCAACCGTTTTGTTGTTGTAAAACAGGATGAAGTTGTTGGCACAATATATCGAATTGTGTATATTATCTTTCACTAAACATGAGCATACGTATATCATGTAATGAACTGCTTAGTGCACTCCCTGACGAAAAATTCTTTAATAGTTCTTTAATAAAATTCCTTGGACTGCATATATTAACAATTGGACGCCTGGACTTCTCGGCATCATTTAAATGGGGTCAAAATGACCCAAATGGGGTCATTTTGACCCACGGCAATTAATAAGTTAATTTCTCACGAGGAATTTACATGTTTAGATTTTTAGTGTTTTTTCCATTAAATAATGTCCTAATCCTTCACATTCATCAATTTTTTCAGTTCATTAATAATATAATTTTTTCTCAATATAAATATTTATTGACATATCAACTTTGATTTTTGGAATCATTTCCTTTTTTCTTCAATTTCATTTTTTCTTGCTTAAAGCTTTGTGACTCAATCAACAACAATTTAATCCACATTATTTAAACATATATCTTTATTGTTTTTGTAGTTAAGGTCTATTTTCTGAAAAATGATTTGTCCTTTCAAAATTAGGAATACCATCAGAAAAATTTTAAAAAATCGAGTTGCCTTATGAAAATAATTAATGAAATTTTAAATCAAATATTGAACTTACCTTTAGATCTGCTCCTCATAGTGTCTCTACTGAGTTCATCAAATGGTACTAATCGTGACATTCTGAGGGCTTTGATGATTCTTTACAAGTTTCAAATGTCAGCTCGTTGCCTGAAACTAAACAAATAAACACTCTCCATCTACTGACTCATTTTCTTGAATCTTATGCAGCTCCGCAAGAATGTCAGCAGAACATAAGGCTTGCCTTTGAGACACTTTTGACCACAGCTATCTTCAAAATAATTATCACACAGCAAATTCGAAAACCACGAACTGCGAAGCCACTAACAATGAACAAGAAATCCACGAACTTCACTCACTGGAACTGAGAGAAAGACTGAAGTTGTGTTCTCCACTCGTCATCCAAAGATAGATAATCAGAGTTGGAGCCAACAAAGTAGATAAATTATATGCCAAAGTGGGAAACAAAATTGTATTCTCCTCAGACCCCAGAGAGTGACAATGTATGGTGATGTCGATAAAGATGAAAAGTGAGGACATGAAGGGGAAAGGAGACAAAACTGTTTTTAAAACTGATACAAACTTGGAATAAAAGTAACTGAATGTAAAAGATAAGACTAGGAAGTAGTGAACACATATGCAAGCAGAATGATACAATGATAATGATACCATGAAATTCTCCAAATTCTTCTTTAGAAACAAACTTTTTAATGCAGTCGAGAGATTCCATTTACAGAACATCTTGGGATTCCATTTTTAAGATGATAAAATTATTATAGAATATTTGAAGCTACTAAACTAGTAATTTTGCAATGTCTTATTAATAATAATCTTTGAAATGAAATTCGTGAGTTTTATACTTATAAAGAGAGGTTGTGCAACTCTGTTCATGAAATGAGATGAGCCTTTTTTCATGCTACTAGAAGCAAAATAAAGAAATATGTGTCCTGGCAATTTTCTCCATTATTCGCAAGAAAAAAGGTAGTTTGACATTCGGGGAGCCTGCATTCTCCAAACTTGGGTAAGCTGACAATAGCAGAGTGGGTATTGTACTGCAGATAATGAAGTTCGATTCTTATCGCTGTATAAAATTTTTCTTTCGGCCATTGAATCAAAAGCTTTATCATCCTTCATTTCCAACCTTTGTGTGTGGATACAGACTTTTTGGTACTTTTATAGCTTAAACTAGATTTACAAAGGCATCACTCAAAAATAGATGGTAAAGATAACATATTGTTTCCACGATTTTAATTCTGTTATAAAATATTTATCCAATCACTTTAACTAATGCCAAATTTTATTATTTTTGTTGACTTGTTTATTATTTATGTTGACTTTCTATATATTGACATGAAATTTCTGATAATCTACTTCTTTTAACTGTCTGCTTGCCTTAACCTTGGAATACAGCATGGACGGTATAACTAGGCAGTGTTAAGACCGACAGCACACTAACTCTCATTTTTAACTACTATCATCAGCTATCATCGGTTAATGTGAGTCTGGTGAATATAGACCCGCGTGACATTCTGCTTTTTATTTTTTCCCATGCATCCGGGCCTCTGGAGATAAAAGCTAAGGTGTCAATTTCTTTATTTTGCTCTAGTGCCATGGAAAAATTTCATCTCATTTTGTGACAGGAGTTGCATATCCTCTGCCTGTCAGTATCTGCCAAACCTACATTCCATTCACAGGGCGCATCGATCACTAAGCTGTGAAATTTAAAATGTCTTCTCATCTGGTTTCAGTAGCGAATGAAATGAAAGATAGGTCTTTGGATTAGACCCGACCATCCTTAATTTTTCAATGATACATTCGTAAGTCTAATTTAAACAATAAAAGTATAATAAAGTGAGTATTTAGATGTTTTTTAATTGAATGATAACATTTGTAATACAATGACTGAAAGAAAATATTTAAATGAGATCGGGAAATTAACTTCTTTTAGGACATCCTCTCGATGCCCGCCTGATCCCGGCGAATGTAGGCTACCCACTTTTCATTCTACATATTTTGTTCTTGCGATACTGGGGTAATGGGGAAGTCATTTTTTATTTTGCTTCTAGTTGCATGGAAAAATTTTCATCTAATACCGTGATCTGAGTTACAAAACCTATCCTTGCCAATATCTACCATACGTACATTCCATTCACGGGGCGCTTTGATTGCTAAGCCGTTTAAAATCTACGATCCGGATCCGATTTTACTCTTGCCTGTGGGTCCGAATCCGAGTAAAATGAAAGATCCGCAGATATTTGGATGCGACAGATCTGATCCGACCATCCCTTGTATCGAAGGTATCGATAAAGTCAATACCGATACCAATCCACAAGAATCGGTGCTATCAAGAATAGGTATCGAGAATCGACACATCCGTTGCGTTTATTATTAGTAATTAATTCTACATTTACTTGATGAATGTTTATATATATTCTGCATCCGCTGGTGGCACTGTTTATATTATTTAGAAATAAGTTCTTCAGCCACATTCTCCGTAGCTTATCTACAAAAAGGTCTCTGAAAGAAAAACGATCAGAAGACTTAAAATATTGCACTGATAACATGGGAATCTTTCAATCAATTATTAAAACAGTTCACTTCAATTAATTTTCAGCAACTTCTTTCAGTTATATTTCAATGGTCTTCCATCAGTAAGTGACAAAATCATTAATATAAATATAAAAAGCACTAATGAAATTTCACAAATATAACCATTAGGCTCACTTTCTAAACAGCTAAAATACTTAGTAAGCGAACATTTCATTTTTGATGATGTAATTTCACCTCTCTTATTAGTGAAATATCTTCCTGAAATGGATCATCACAGAGAAAGGGCTGTAATGTGATTTTTTCTAGATAATATACTCCATGGAGGCCCACTCAAAAATGTTTTAATCCCTGGTTTGTTAAGAAAACTAATATATTGGGAATCAAAACCTATGTACAAAGTGGACCATGTTTTTATTTTACTTTTTTAATTTTTACATTTTACATTTACAAAATTTACATTTTTATTTAAGTCTTGTTTTACTTACCTCGAGCAATCCATTTTCTCTGTCAAATATATTACAGTAGAAACTCAAAATTACAAATTCACCGGGACTGGAAAAATCGACAATTCGTAATATCAAATATCGTATAAACAAGTATCCTTCATCAACATAGTGGAAAAGCTGCATCCTGAAATATATGCATTCCCGCAATGCACTTGAATGATTTACGTTGTTAAAATTCTGTATCTATAAATGTGTATTCATGCCAACAGGGTTCATGAAGTGAAACACACCACTTGTTTCTTTTCTGTAATGAGTCGGAGAAGCAATCAAGCATCTTTGTAAAATTTTTGTGCAGTTTGGACTAGGCCTGTGAAGATTCATTAGTGCATTTTTCTATATTACCTTATTATGTACTGAAAAACTCGTAACGTAAATGTGAGTGGTGTATTTATATTTTTAAGCTACGTATGCATACACTATGGAAGGTATGTATGCATACACTAGAAGTGGGCCATTTGCACATTCATTTGCAACTAGATGCTGCTCCAGATACAGAATTTAGAGGAATAAATTTCCGCTAGAAGAAAATATATATGCTCTGCATCAGGAATAATAGATTAGACCTAAATTAAGGTAAAACAAGGAAAAATTCTTCCCCCGGATGCTCCGTCAATCATGCATTTCGCACAATTAATCATATGCCCATTAATTCCGCAAAACAGCAATTGTAATTCTCCTCTGGATTCAACTTATGTTTGCGTGGTTATTCCCGAGACGTAGGCTCTGAAAGAGAGCTTAAAAAAGAGTTCAGCTTCATGTTCACCTCCTTTCAAAAGTAGATTGCAGTAGCCACGCACTTCAACGTTTAAGGGGTGATAATTTCCTTTACACTTCTTCAGCTACTAATGATAATAACATAATAAATAAATTAATTACATTTTTAACTATGCTCTGCGAAAGCATTAGTTGTTGCCCTATTCAAATAAGGTCACCTACTCTTCATCCACTAAATTGCAGGCATCATTTAAATTTTCTATATGGCTAAAAATTTTGGGACATTTTTACGTATCGTTCTTCCTCTACTTCCGATCAAGCAAGGGGAGTTTCGTTTGAGGAATGAAGCTCCAGTTCTGGCCATGCCCGAAGATGGAATCAGTAGTCTTACCCTCCTTTACCCTTAAATGAGGTGATTACTCCATTCACCCACACGAAAACAGCTACGACCCATGGTCTTGGATCATACGTCACTCGGGAGGTTGATCCAGCTGGGATTCAAGGCCAAGGGATGTGCGTGGGAAATAAACATCGAAAGAATAATATACTTCTGCAGCGTAGTCACGTCTTATCTTCCTCCTGCTCTACCGCAAAGGCTGCGCCTGCAGAGAGGGAGGACAAGACACTGGAGGGTATGGTCTTTGATCAAGAATCAAGATATTCCCACAAAATAATATATGAAGGTGTTAGACCCTGCGCACAGAAGGGGGGCACTTCAAGGGTCCTAAAGGTGGGCTTGTGAGGGCTGCTGAGGCAGCAGGGGGGCACTGCACCCGTTGAGTGGGTGGGAGGGAAGGGGCACACGAAGGGGCCTTATCCTGGCTGGGTACCAATCAACTCCCACCCCTGATGTCCTCCGGGGTGTATCGTCCAATAACGCAAGGGAGAGATTAAAGGTGCCTCCGATTGGACTAGGATTCTGACGAGGCTTTCCGCTCCCTCTCCAACGGCATGAATTAAGGTTGCTCGTAGGATGGTTCTACTTATCATCTAGACTTATATGTAGCTTTAACAAGGAATAGGCTACAGAGCCCTTGTATTTTATCACTCTGCAGGAATGCAGCTGAGAAGCTCTCTTTTAGGATATTTTTTCGATCGCTGGGTTGGGGCGAAAGATGAGAAAAGTACACCAATACATGACATAAATATATATGGGTGAATGACGTTTTTTTTACCATTGATTGTGCATGTACCCAGAACAAAATATCATTTAGAATGAATGTGAAAAGTATAACAAATTGCTAGTCTTGACTTCGTGGAACCACATATTGATAGCGTAGATGAATTCCTTTGTAAAATTCCACAGATTTTTATTAAAACCGACCTAGGTTTCGACTTGCACAGTCATTATCAAGGTGACAATCACGAGCCCATTATATACAGAATTGAGTGAGGTGGGGTGGGGGCCCGGGGATAGGGAGGGAGTCCCCCTGCCACCCTCACTCAGTTCTGTATTTATATTAGTAATCTGTGGAATTTACAAAGTGAATTCATTTACGTTATCAATGTGAAAAGTGATCGTACGAACCGAGCAAACTCGTATTTTTTCGGCTGTTGGCGACGGAAGAAGGGAAGAGCAGTACTTACGAATAGAATACCTTTCCTCGATGATGACATTGAAATGCTCAATGAAGAGGGTTAACGAAACCTGATTCTTTCGATGATAACTATTGTCAGCCGGAATAATTTGGCCGTGGAGTGAGGTTGGGTAATCAGTCTGAAATATGTAGGGAGAAAAAAGCTTCCAAGTGTGATATGCATGACTGAATTCACCGCTCAAACGCCATAGCATCTCTTCCGATGCCCTTCAAAACCTTTTTTGAGCGCACAAGTGCAGTTAATGATTGCTGCACTAGGAACACCCCTCATGGATTTACATTTGGGGAAAACGGGTGGCAAAATAAGGCCTGGGAAGAAAATGTAGCACTTCCCTAGTTTCTTGTGGGAACGTGTATCCGTACTTAACTAAGTTACGTTTTTTTGCCTCATTGTTGTTAACTCTAGACTTGCGGCAACAAAGCCAAATGCATTTTTAGTTGTATTGGTGCCATATTTTATGTACTACTTAGCCCATGATTCAAATACGTCATTAGTATTTTAGCATTGAAAAATGAATTATCGTCCAAGCAATTCACATTTCATGCATAATGTGCTTGCCGATGATGATTGATTAGGAGCCTTACTCTGGCAAGTAGCATCTGAAAATTGATCTGTTATTATTCGTAAAAACAAGTAAATTTTTCACGTCGGGACCGAGACCAGAGGTTCGTAATTTCAAAACACCATTATTTCGTAATATCGAGTAACGTTACATGTATTTAGATACCCTTTTGGTCGGGACCAAAGATATTGCTTTGTAAAACCAAAATATAGTAATTTCGAGGATCGTAATTTCGGGTTTCTACTATAATCTATAAGCAAAAGTCATGGACTTGAAAAACGTTTTTCAAATGCTATGGCGCTTAACAGTTCAAGTAAACACAATCTGGTTGATGTATAACGTTTTTCTTTTGTTATCAACTCGTCAACGTGATACGTCAGATATATGGGCTTAAAATATTGTCAACTAGAAGTTCTATGATGCCCGAATGGCATTGCTAGTCACCGGTGCCATTTCCGGATGCTGCAGCTGGCGGATTTTACGGAATAACTTCTGATGCCATTTTTGGATGCCGTCTCGTGAATGGCATCGGGACTTTAGAATTAGGGAATACCACCCAAGTGGCACTACTATCTGGAAACTTGATTTTTAGTCTGATGTGTATTGAAAGTCAATTAAGTAGCAGTAAAATATGTGCTGATGCTTAGATCCTTGCTAAACTTAAGAATATTTTCTCATGCTGAAATCATCCTTTAAGCAACAATATTTTTACTTTCAGAAGTTCAAAATATTTAAAACCACACGCTATTATTTCTGAAAACTTTAATTGTCATGTGTTAAAGCACATTATATAGAGCAAAAGTACACAGCAGTAATAAAAGTATTAAGAAAAAATGTTAACAGAGAAAGCATGGAAAATTCTTCTTATGTTTAGTGAGTAGTTAAGTAAATAAATATTGTAATAAAATTCATAGTATTGGCTCTATTAATTTGCAATTTTCCAACTGTTGAAGTGTAGTATCATTAATTGTTTTTCCATTTATCTTATTTATTCCAGTTACCAGCATCAATTTGAAAACTGTGTATATATTTGTAAAAGTTGCCACAGCAATGGAAGGGAGGTAGTTGTAGTTCCTAAAACATCTTCATCCTCGGATACTTCCTGGTATGGACTTGCCATGTATGCCTGGTCTGGGTTAGTATTGGAGCTTCATGCTCACTTCATGTGGATATTAGATTAAATTTTGATTACCTACCATATACATATGTATTTAGATTGTGAACATTGTCTACTTATGAGTTGTTATGGCTGATTATTAGAATGTTAATTAGTATATGTAGGCTGAAATTTAATATTTTAATCTCTTTGCTGAAAGTAAAATGGGTTAAAATATGGCTATTAAGTATTTAGGTTTTAATTAATCCTAAAAAATGAGTTGGAGCAAGGAGGAAAAGTCGTGGATGGTGAGGAGCCTTCCATAATTTTTTGTCTGCTCAGCTTGATATTATGTTCTCGTGATATCATTCCATTTCTGCTTAAGAGGTGAATTATTCTGTCAGGGTGGCCATAGAAGCCTATGGTAGGTCCTGAAGGATTACATTTGGCTTGGAAGTCATTGATAAAGTGTTGAGAAACTGAGGAAAATCTTCCAAAGTTGTGGGAAATTGACATGAATCTTCACATTTCACCTAGAAGTGTGTATGTTGTCGTAAGGGCTTCAGAAGAGGGGTGTCAAGTTTTAGGTCTTTTGAGTTTTCTTCTAAGTTTCTTCATTTTGGTGACAACAGTCTTCTAGTGTGCTTCTTCAGACATTAAGGGTTTTCAAGTTGCGTAACTGTTGACACTGAATCATGGAAAATTGTGGAAGAAAACTCTCAAGACCTCAGACCTGTTTTGTTGCTATTCATCATGGAATAGTTTTTCCTTATCACGCCTGAAACTATTAATTTTTTACAGTGAACCCATTACTTGCTATCTTTTCAATGTAAACACCATCACAAGTTTGTTTTAATTGAGTTAATAATTTTGTAATACTTTTATTGCTAAAATAACCTTGAGATTGATGCATAAAAATTGATAGTTTATGCCATGATAACAGCATGGGCTGAATTCCTATGACCAGCTGGACATTTGAACCCTTTTGCTGCTGGCTATGGGTTTGTAGAATTTTGTCTGCCCACCATCCTATGGGCATCTATAATATTTATAGATGCCCATATGAATATATGTACCTATTTTTTGTGATTTTCATTATCTTGACGGGTCATAAAGATGTAGCCTCATATCTTCTGTGACCAATAAATTTATAATAATAATACACTCTCAGAGGCTTTTGTGCCCACTGTGTTGTGGGTGTGTATACATGCTTGGCGAACATTAGCTTTGCTGCTGACATTGTGTTGAGTCTGTGATTGTTTTGATGAACTCTTGATTTATACATCATCCTTAGAGGTCCCTTTGACTGCTGCATGACTCTTGCCTTTTTTGGTATTTTTCTTTTCATTTTATCTGGCCTTGCTGGCCTCAGGATTTTATCATATCCCTTATATCTCAGACCTATCGGCCAGGGAGTGTCCCCTTATTGCCCCTTTCAAAGTGGGTATCTCTTTCTCACCTATCTTTCTGATTGTGTTCCCTAAGGGTCACGTTACCCCCAGCTGGTGGTTGTTTATTTCATCTAAGTCTTTCTTTGCAGTTATTTTTTTCTTAATGTCTTTCTACCCTCTGCTTCTTGGTTTCTACGGTGCTTGCCACTGTGAGTTTGTTTTTCTGCATTTCTTCTTGCTCTTTTTGATCATTTGCATACTAATTTAACTCTTTCTTCATAAGTAATTCCACTGAAAATTGTATTGATAACATCAAATGGCTTTCCTGGACCTTTTTTCTGGCATTGACCCGTGCTTTGTTTTTGACAGTCCTAGAATGAATCTCGATCTTGGACATTTCTGACAGTATTGGTGGTCTATTTTCCTGGTGGGTCTGCATCAACCAATGCTTTGCTTTGGACATTATTTGTATTTTGTGAGTCATTTTTCTATTCTTTTATTGACCTCTGCTTCATCTTGGAATTCTTTCGCTGCATTTTTAGACTGATTTTTTTATTTTTACATCGACCAGTGATTTATTTTGGGCTGTTATAGTGGCATCCTCGTACTTCAGGAATTGTATAATGCTTGCATTTTGTTGATTTATTCTTTTCAATCTTTCTTGAGGAATGCTCTGAATTTGGGCGTAAATATATCTTCTGTGAAGACAATTCAACAGAAAGTGTTCTGGCTGAAAATGAGTAAGAGAATGAATTTCTAGATAATTGTTCATAAGACAACTCTGAGAAGTTTGGTGTTTATAGAAGTGAACCTCTCCAGCCATCTATGATGTGCATTACAGCATCTGCTACAGGGTCTACCATTGAAGAAGAAATTCCCAAAATTTGAATTGAATTGTCCTGCAAACGAGAGATCTGAATAAAGAAATACAATGATCCGATCCCTAAAATTTTGGATGCAAGGCATTTTTCAGACTATTTTACATATCCTTCGATGTCAAGGAAGTCTCATATATGAAAATGTATGGTATGCTGTAAACAGGGGAAAAGTCTAGGTACCGTATTCCTCTGAATAAAATCCCCAATTTTTGGTCAAAATCTTCGCGGAAAAAGTCTTGGGGGGGACTATAACATATATTTTGAAGTTGGTTATATCAACTAATTTTTCGACCGAGACAGCTAAAAAGGCCGGATTTTTTCGAGTTCCTGGAAGCATGTTCAACTTTGATACCCACTTGAAGAAAAACAAGAAAAGCCACTTCTCTTTTCTCTTCGCATTAGATATGTAACATATTTTTGACTTAACAAAGTTTAAAATAGATTATTCAGTTAACAATTATGTTACGACAAATTTTAAAAACATATGAGCTATTGCAGCTTGTGGAAGTCAGAAATACATTTCGTTTTGGTGGTATTATTCGTCTTTGAAAACTTAGCATGTGCAAAGTGACTTAAAAGTTCAGAGAATTAAATATGCTTTCAACTTCTATATATTTATTTCGGAAAGCAAGCCCCACGCGGCAGGACAAGAGAGTCTAAGAGGGAGGCGACTAAGAGGGTTAAAGGATTTACTGAATGTGTTATAAATAAATTACTTTGACATGAACTGTTTAAACTTTACTGAACTGATATGGCACTCTGCCAAACTGTTGTGGCATTGGCTCTGTAGTTAGTGTTACTGCTCTTGAAATAGTTTTGGTGTAGCTATTATCAATAGGAAATTTTTACACCTCTTTAACTTTTTTATTGTGTTTAACCGTGTCATATTTTTGTATTCCAGCTATGTGTTGGAGTGTTCCCACTGTGGCATTATTTACCGGAGCCGTCAGTATTGGTATGGCAATAAGAACCCCGAGGATGCAGCTGTTCGGACAGAAATAAGACATGTTTGGCCAGGGGTATGTCCTCCTAAAATTTCTATTTGCTTCAATTTAGTGAAGTGAAATTGGATTGTTCTATAGCTTGAATATTTTCCAATCAACTACTACGATAAATCTAGCCTAACCTGATTCCTAGGCATAGCAATTGAAATGCTGTGACTTGCATGATGGCATGATATGGCCTTATACTTTATGTATGTACCTATAGACCTTAATTTAAAGTTAATTACAGAATTAAATTAATACCCGTGAAAAGTAAATTTTTGTATCCTCCTCAAGGGAAAGATCATACCCTTGCTTTGTCTCTCAACTCTGAAATCAACAGTGCCCTTTGCATCTTAATCTACCAAAAATGTAAGCTAGTCTTATGGAGATAAAATTATTCAGAGTTTTTTGAAGCATTATTGGCTTACTATTTTTTTAGGAGCATATTATTCTTATTCTGATATAAACTCTATTGAAATATGTATTGGCAATTTATATTTTTCACACTTTGATGTAAAGACAATGGTTACAGTTCAATTACGTGTGGCACAAAAAATTGTAGAGGTGGGTTGATTTCAGTTTTCCTTGATTTCAAATTTCAAATCCGAATCTTAAATTTGCCCTCGAATCTTGAATCCTTTTTTGAATCTGAATCTTTTATTTCCCCAGAATCCCAAATTTTATTTTAATCTAAATATTACTTTTACCTTCAATATCAAATCTGAATACAGTAGAAGGCTGTTATAATGAGTACAGCATATAGCGAGGATCTCACAATAACGAGTGATTGGCAATGTACTATCGAAAGGCCCATAATTAACATATAAAACAAAATGGATATAGTGAGGCCAAGAAGCTCCTGCCATGGTATGCGCTTGGTATTATGAGCGATATTTCTTGAAGTTGATGCACTGCAAAGTATGAATTAATGCATGGTATTTATCTTTAGTAGCATTATGTGTTAACTACAACTTAGAATACAATATTTGTGCCATCTCTACTCTATTTAAAGTCCAGTCAAGTCCACACACTGACCATTTATGGCCGGCCCTGGCATACATTGTGCATGCTCGCACTTTTCAGTTGTTCTTTTGCTAAGCCAAGTTCACAAAGGAGGCATAGGAGCGGAATGGACAGAAGATGGTAAGAAACGAAGGTGACGTCGAATTTAGTTCTCTTTCGGAAGAAGAAACAGTGCCTATGGTGACTTGAGCTAAAGCACAGCAGGCTGTTAGAAAAATTAGCGCCGTTTACCGGGCCAGTGATGGTTCCGCCGACGACTTGAGCAAATTTGGTGAGGTGGAAGGGTCTGTGCTTTCGGCAACTACCAGTAGACTGAAGCAGACGATGCTTGAATGATTTTTCAGCCTGGATAGAAATTGAAAGTACTGTGCTGTTAATGTTAAGCGTGTGTATGTGTGATACTAAAGGTCCAACGCTTGTTTTGTTATGCTTTTTATTGTCGTGATGAAGTCGTCAAAGTTTTCCGTTGCCAAAGAATTATTTATATCCTTAAAATTTTACGATTCATCTGGTTTCGATTATTTTTCCTGTTAGCAGAAGTAATGGGAATATGTACTTATGTTTTCTGGTACATTAGCTAATTTGTGCATATTTTTCAATGTTTTCGTAAATATTGCCAGGGCCAATGTTATGTGTCATCATCATGGGTCAACAATCACAACAATGAAAACAGCACTATATAACAATAACAACAATGTTAAACAACAACAACAATGTTAACAGTCACTATGGCATGGAGACATGTAGCTAGAGTCTTGTGTGCATTTTTATGAGCATCACCATTTGATTTTTCCATTTTTAATATTGTGTAAAAGCAGTGGGGAATATGTTCACGCAATTAAAAATTATGCATGGATAATTGCCCTATAGATTGGCATGTATAGATATGTATAGATGTCTATAGATTAATATGTGTAAGATATGCAATGTACTCGAATAGCGGATTCTAATTATATTCTAGGGTTCTTGGTTTTGTTTAACATTTTGTCTTTGTTGATTTATACTTGTAGAGTGTTATCTCAACCTGTGGAGCTCAAAATGCTGCACAAAAAGTCCTTGATGGTGTTACTTTCATTTCTGAAGCTGTTGCCAGCGTTGGTTCCCCGCCTACCCGAATTGTTTCCTCCTGGGTTGCTGATCAGATAGCACCAAAGTATTGGAAACCAAATCATGAAATTAAGGTGAATATCCTCATGTTGTGTGGTGGGCATTTATTTTATCTCATTTCAGCTAGCGGAAATGGGGGTCAGGGAGCTGTCATGAAAAAAAAGCAAAAAGAGTTGAAGCAGTCTATATAATTTATCTAATAATAATCTTTATTCATCTGTTGCACAAATTACATGTGTAAGATGTTGTCAATAAAAAATAAATAAAAAGTATGAGGTAAATGTGAGCTTAGGGGTCACGAACTTCAAAATTTTTTTTCAGCCCCTAAAAATCGTAATTTTTCCATGAAATTTTCAGAACACTACCTGCTATAATAGGAATTTACACTCGCGAAAAAATATTTTGAAAAAAGTAAAACTCACGAATTTGCAGCGATTTAAAGCCATGAGGTGGGTGTTCGCAGCACTGCCATATTGGTGTTTCCCAGCTTTGGGACCAGGTGTCACAGTGTATGTTGTGTGCTTTTCTGCAGTATAATGGTTGGCGGGAGAAGGCGGGGAACAGGAAAACAGTGGAAAGTGTGTTACGAGACTCCTCACAATCGTTGAAAATGAGCAAAAACATGAACGGGATGGGGGTATTGATACACTTCACAACTGATGAAACTGCACAAAAACATGAACGGGATGGGGGTTTTGAGACACCTCACAACCGATGAAACTGCATGAAAACATGAATGGGATGGGGGTTTCGAGACACCTCACAACCGATGAAACTGCAATCGAATCGCCAGTTTTTGTCGAATGATCTCCAAGATTATGATTTATCACTTATTTCACATTTTAAACAAAGGAGGAAAGGACCTCGTCTGCCTCGGCAGCCATAACGGACGACAATAGACAATCGAATAAACAAGTTTGCGTTTTAAACAATGCCCTTCAGTAGCTGAAACACAACGTCTCACGATAATGCGTTTTAAACAATGCCCTTCAGAAGCTAAAACCCAACGTCTCACGACATCGCGTATTTAAACAATGCCATTCATAAGCTAAAACCCAACGTCTCATGACATCACATGTTTAAACAATGCCCCATATTTAAACAATGCATTTAAGAAGCTAAAACCCACTGTTACTCTGTGCAGGTCATAGGGAAGAGGTGAAATGTAGCGGAACCCTCTAGCGGTGGTCTCGGGAACAACCCAAGATGGCGTTGAAAAACATCGATTTTCATTTGAAAAATGGTGATTTTCGGAGTGTTACATCTCATGAAATAATGGCATTGGAGCAATGAAAGTCATGTCATAATAAATCTCCATCCTTCCTCTACCTAACACAGTTGGAATGAAAGTGCTAATGAACACCGTTTTCGCAGGATAAATATTCGAAGTTCGTGACCCTTAAGCTCACATCTACCAAGTATGATAATGTGCATGCGAGTGAAAATTAGAATCCATCAGCAGAGAAGTCGAGGGTAAATTATTCATCCAAACAGTACAGAGGAGTAGCTACAAGCCAGGAAACTATGGGGCACTTGTTACCAAAAGTGCTGGCTGTGTTAGGCAGCGTTTTATAGTACCTACTTGATAGCCAGGTTTTCAGAATGAAAAGATTTTGCTAGCCTACCACTCAAATATGTGCTTATCTAACTGTTCACTTTTCACTGCCCGAGATTTTTTATTCATAACCCTCAATGTGCTGCTTCTGTTGTTTCTTTGCCTTTTTTAAAAAAGGATATCAGGGTGGATGGTGGTATTCTAAACATCTAAGCAATGTCTATTTTTTGCTCCCCCTCATCAATGGCTTAGAAAATTGCTAATTTAGCTTCAGTCGTTTCCATCTGCCTCTTTTTTTTTTAAAGATTTGTCATGTCCATCATGGGCCTAAAATTTATCATGTAATTTACGTTTGTGCGGATTTTTGCTGGCAGATATTTAAAAATTGATGAAATTATCAAATTAAAAATGGGTAAGGCATAATATTAGGTATTAGGCCATCAAATGGTAATTTCAACACAGAAGTTAGACGTATTTCACTGAGCGATATCTTCAACTACAAAAATGTGACTCAAATAACAAATAATGTTGCATATGGGGGTGGCAATAATTGTTTAATAATGGTGGAGTTTAAATTAATGGCGATGATACTATGGAAGAACAGACAACTGCCGCGAGGTGCAAGTATGGAAATAAGCGCAATGTAATTTTCTATGGGTACGTTCGCAACAATATTGAGATTTCATGGAGATTTGACAGTAGAATGAAGTCAGAATAGGCCATATTCCCCTTAAAATGTCATTTGAACCCTGAAATAGAACAATCTTCAGATTCAGGTATAATAGCTGCTTCAGATGGTAATCTCGTATGTGGGTATGAAAGAGTTCATCTGAGAGGTTTACGTCGGTTTGCAAGTTCTATTTAGATCAGAGGATAGTTTTACTATCATTTTCACTAACATAATAACTGAATACGCCGAATATTTTACTCCTTGGAGGTAGTTGGCTCGTCATGGGGGTGTATTCTCAGGACGAAGTGTGTAGGTTTTTCAAGAATATAGAGGTATGATAGAAAGAGGTTTCTCCATATAAATGCATACAAATTTTGGCAGGACCTCGAAGATATTATAAAAAACGGACCTTTAAAATATGAAGAGGTTCACTAGGTAGAGGTTTTACCTGAGGGGGGACGAATCCTAAATTTTCTCGAATCCGAATCCTAAGAGGTTCTCAAATCTCTCGAATCCTACATATAAAGTTGATAATAACAGAAAAGAAAAGACTTTAGCAGCTGCATTCAATGAAAAACAAATTTAAGAATAGTTTTCAAAAATACAACTCTTTATTGCAATAATACAAATAAGATTTGAAGAGCTAACATAGATAAGTAATAAACATGATACACAAAATTTTTTGCATGAAATGAAAGCATGTGAAAGTTCTAGGAGGCATAGCGATGATATGTTTCCAAAAAGTTATTAAACTGATACTGAATTGCATGGTTAAAAACGATATCTTTTTTCCAATATTGTCGCGTCTTCAAGACTCATTCACAGTGATAGACGAGCTGCTTGCAGGAGACAATTCCTCGAGTGTTAAACATTGTATTGCATTGTATGCAGGGGGACACTGGGAAATATATTAACTAGATTACATATGGTTGGGCTAAGATTAGGAAGTGTGAAAAAATTGTAGTTGTAAATCGGAGAGAATATCAGGAATTAGTTTACAGGTGTATGAGGAAAGATGCAGAAAAGCAAGCAGTATGGTGCATTAGACACAAGAGTGGTCAAGACACATCGGGTGTTGGCACAAACTATGGAGGAAATTGAGGAATGATGGAAATAGAAAGATTTAAACACAGCAAGGCGAAATAAACTTTAAGGAAACAAGCAATAGACTTAGGAGGGGTATGAAGAGAGTGAGAGAAAAGTGGCAAAAAGGTCAATGTAAATAGGTTGAGAGGTTCCAGAGAGAGGGAGAAATAGGCGCCCTGTACTCAAAGGCTAGAAGGTTATTCAGCCACAAGAAGTGGAATACGATACTGTGCAGTAGTGTTAAGTCAGGAGAGTTGCTGATAGAACTAACAAGAGATTCAGCATAGGGGTAATAAATACGTGACAAGAATTGCATGGCACTAACAATAGGCAAGGGAACTTGGGAATAGAAGAGAAGGATATATATAAGGATGAACTGGGACCAGGAGTCCAGCCATGCTAGTAAGTTAGGGTAAACATTATGAGAAAAGAAGGTGTGAGAGACTATAATGTTATCCTATCAAAGCTACTTAAGAATCGAGGTTGAGAAGAATGTGATGATTATACTGGTTTGTTCGCAGGATGAATGAGGATGAAGTTTGGTTGGAGGATTTTTTAAAATCTGTATTAATACGTATCCAAAAAAGAAAGAGAAGGCTGAAAATACTGAAAAGCATACACTTCTTTGATTGAAAAATATTTCATCACCTATGCGATAGCATCAGCCGATCCTTGGGTTATGCAACCTGGACAACAATCGCGACAAAAATGACGTACGTGTACTGTAATTTCTCACTGCATTACAATTCCACAGATGACCGAGGTCACGATAACTGGTGGTACATCTGAGAAAATTTTATTTCTCTTTCATAGTGGTAAGTTACTGCATGAGTTTTTACTTTGTCTTTCACTGAGCGTTGAGTCCATCCACTAGTTATGCAACCAGGACGACAATCACGGCAAAATCGTCTCGTAAAATGCAAATGGCGAACTATTCAAAAATTTGCTAGCGTAAATAAAGGGAAGATGTTATTTGTGGACATATGAAAATTATTAGGACTTGAAGGAAAAGTCGTTAATGGTGGGAAAACGTAAATTGCGGGGACGTAAAAGCGAGGTTCAACCTTATTTGTAATGAACGTTTTTATCAGTCGAAACTAATCTGTTCTAAGTTATTACAGAGTTAAGAATTCGGTGTTTATTTATATTTTAGGATTTGAAAAATTCGAATGGTGAAAATAGCACAAAGATTCGAGTATTCGTTTCTCGAATCTTTTTCAAGATTCGAGGATTCAAAGATTTGAGTGTCTCATCTGTAAGTTTTACTGTACCATGTTGTAGATGGGACTTAAAGAATGCATGGCATGCTGTATGGAGAAAGTCCCGAGTCACACACCATTTAAGTTTCCTGATTAGAAATAGGGTTCTGGCAAGTTTTTTCCTTAGTGTAGGAATGTGGGCACTCAAAGTTAGTTTAGGATGAAGGTTAACTCTGAAAAGTTTAACAGCTTCGTTTTCAAGTGCAACATGTTGAAGAAAACATGTTAAGGATATAGTTTTGGTTGTATTCATGGAAGGTCTATTTGCTGAAAACCAATCATTTGATTGTGCTAAGGTGCTGGCTATGATTCTGGAAGCCTCAATTTGATTTACACAATGATGCAAGAAGGTTCTGTCATCAGCACATCAGACATAATTCAAGGATAGGTTCACTGGTAGGTTATTAATCATGAGTAGAAAAAGGAGGGGGCAAAGTGCAGATCCCTGTGGTAACCCATGCCTAACCTCAAGGAATTCTAATATGGTACCATTGACCTGTACTAACTGCTTATGGTTGCACAGATATGAGGCCATAAATTTTAATTCTACCCTTTGGAATCCACAACACAAACCATAACACTTCTGTTGGAGTATTTTCTGGTCATCACCATCAAAAGCAGATGTCAGTTCACATAGGTTGAGTAACAGGCTTTGCTTCTCTTCAAAGGCATTGTTGACATGCTTGATTATACTATCAATGCTATATTTGTGCTTTTGTCCAGTCAGAAGCCAAACTGGTGTGTTGTAAATAGGGATGCAAAGTAGTCCAAAAATTGAGTGTAAGCATTCCTTTAGAAAGTTTGAGAAAACACTGGAATGATTGAAATTGGTTGATACTATTGGCCAAATTTGGAGCCCCATTTTTATGAACTGGAACCTCTTTAGTGTATTGGAGGGGGTCGGGAAAAAAAACCAGACTGAAAGCACAAGTTGAAAGCAATTACTTGGGGATAAGCTATGGAATGAATTACATACATTAATAATATTACTGTCAAGGCCAAATGTATACATTATTCTCTCAGACTGTTACAAGTTTCAACTGCTCTGGTAACCTCCTACTGAGATATTTCTTTCCATTGAAAGGGAACACTTTCTGTACAAAAGTTTTGAAGAGGTTGGGCAGTAGTTACCTTGTAGTTTTTACGCATTGCTAAGGTATTTCTGGTGGTCCTATTGTGTTCTCCATGTCCCTCTCTGTTACTAGTGCAATGATTGTACACTTAACTAAATGGAGATGCGGTTGGTCTTCCAGGAATGCTGTGTTTGCAAGAAGGTGTTTGATTCATCGGACACCAAGCATCATTGTCGATCGTGTGGAGAAGGGGTGTGTGCGGATTGCTCATCGAATGTGATGCCCGTTCCAAAGTGGGGCTGGAAGACCCCTGTCCGAGTGTGTGACTCCTGCTTCAAGGACGGCTACAAGGCTTCGAGTGAGGATGAGGAAGCTGACGAGAGTGAAGTGCTGGTCAGGAAGTGCGGGGAGGCTGTGGCCAGCACGTTGAGCACGGTGGCATCTGTGCTGGATATCCCCAGAGGTAAGCAAGTTGTGGATCAGAAGATTAAGCTGCTGCATTTATTTGGGTGTGTATTTTGCGAAGAGTTGCTAGTTGACTGATACATTTAGTCTTTAGTTGAGAGTCTGTGATTTTGTTGTGATTGTGTTAATTTCCATGTATCAGTTCACTCTTTTGACACTTCTGTGCATTTGTTTCTCGTTATATACTATCCTTCACTTGAGCACATGCCCAAACTCTTCTTGTCATTTCTAAATTTATAGTAATTTTTCTCCCTCTTCTTCTTTTCATTTCCAGCTTTATAATGCATTAAGTACACTGTTACCTTCCAGTAACTTGGCCCATAGTCTTCTTTTCTCCTTGTTTCTTACTGCAGTTTTCTTCCCTCCTAAGTGTCTGAAATACTTAGTCATTCACTTCCTTTCTGGCCATAATACTTATTCCATCTTCTCAACTCCCAACAGCTCAGATACATCTGATCTCTTCTCAGCCTATTTCCACCAGGTATATGCATCATAAACAATGGATGCAATCAAAAAATATTTTCTTTACTATCCTGGTTCTCATTGGTTCCGATGATACTTCCTATCTTGTTCTTGATTCATGTAGTATTCTCTTATTAACCTTCAATTCCTTGTGTATTCTCATGTGCCTAATTAAACGTGCTCAACCCGATCAAACCTGTGAGTTTTGCCTCCAGGTACCTTGACTTTTGTTCAAAACTAAATAGTCCTTCACCAGTTAAATACAGTCAAACCCATTTATGCTGATGTTATGGGGTCTAAACATTTACTTCAATGCAACCGAACTTTATTTTACCCATGCTAGTTTTTCTGAGTCATATTTAACTTTGCACGAACATAAGTTTTTCCTGATGTCTTTTGCGGCAGTATGGTCCATTTTGTAGTCTGAAATTATCTCAGACAAGTAGCCACCAGGTAGCAACGTATACTGAATTGCATTCCTCACTAATGAAGTGACATGCGATTCTGTTGATTGCTTTCTGAAACAATCCAACCTCCCATTTCCTGGAAAGAAGTTGTTGCATAAGGCACCTGGGTAGTTCCCAATTTTGTTTTACTGTCTTGATCGAAAGTTTATAACCTTTGGAGGACGTATTTTAAGCAGTCCAATTTTAAAATGTTTTTAATTTTACTCACCTGGATTCTCACTCAGGCCTCACCCGGATTTGAACCCGGGACCCTTGGATCAGTAGCCAAACCCTCTACCTACTACGCCACCACGCTCCCTTACCAGAGCTTAGGGACTCTGAAATACAATGGCGAGTTTAAAAGACAAGCAGTCCCTATTTCCCTCGCAACATAAACTGTGTACCTCTTATGTCAGCAACAAGGCTGCACAGCCCTACCATTTCTGAGCTATTTAAAATGATCTAAAATTAACATTTCTAATTCTCTAGTCAAGTGGATTTTCTCAAATTATTTGCGTATGTAATGAACACTGGTGGGGCACGAATCGCAATGAATAAATTCGGTTTTCTTTGATGAAGGACTCTTCCATAAATGTACTTTGCGCTTTCATTGGTACGCCGCTCACCAGAACATTTAAGGGATGGTTTCGTTGGAGTCTCCGACAGCTTCTGCTGGCTGCCACTGACTCACTGTATGTGTTTTCCATGTGGTGGTTATGTTGAGACTGCTCAGCTGTCATGTATGATGGCTGGTTCCTGATGTCTGCAGCTTGTTTCTCTCTTGAGGCAGTCAAGTCGCAATCTTCAGGCACCGCTGATGGGTAGTTGTGGGCATTTCTTATTTAAGCAATGTTTAGTCTATTTTACGGAGATCAACTAATCAAAAAGAGTACATAATTATTGAGAGAAATGACATTGTGACAACTTTTTTATTTTGCTACTCTTACAATTATCACTGGAATTAGATTAAGCCCTCTTCAATTTGTGAATACTGAAAATTATTTTTAAGGAATAAGAGCTGCTGGACATGCTCAGCTGGTCATATTTGAATGTATTGCTTATTGACACAGCTGCAGAACATGCTCAGCAGTTAAGAGGGTTCTTCTATCAGGACCATAGCATTAGTTTCTGAAAACATTTGCTCTGGAAATTCTAAACCTGAAGGTACACCCAAATGCACTGTACTCTCGAAGCACGTTTTGGTAGTGACCCGAAATCCTGAACATGGTAACGAGGAAAACTTGCTGAACAGGTTATACCTTCTGCGGTTATGTTGAAGGAATATGTGCGGGTTGCATAACTTCCAGGGGACCAATACGCGTGCCATCAAATTAGTTCATTGCTGCCGTTAATTTACTGTAACAAAGTCTTATTTTCAATTATTACACCTCCCAAAAAAATCCATAAGATACCTTGCGTTGATGTGCACTCAATAATTAATTTTGACTACATGGCTGAATAGCACATTTTGTCTATACTATTCACGCAAAAAGTATGCAAAAAGACTTGACTTTGAGGCTTGATATCCCAAAAAAGAAAGAAGAGAAACTCATAGAGAGCATATCAGTGTGTAGATAATTTAGTTTTTCATTTAATGCAAGGACCAGGCTTCTTTTAATAATTACTATTGAAGTATGTTTTCACAGTGAGGATGAAAAATGGCACATTTCTTAGAGTTGCAGATGCCAGCGTCACTTTGGAGATTGTTATAACAATATGATAAGTACAAATGAAAAGAAATTTTGATAGGATATGAATCGTACTTTTTCCATGACATCCGATAAGTTTCAAATACTTACTTATATTTGTTTTAGTTATTCTAGTCAATTTACGAAACCGGGTTTTCTCCGTAAGTATGGAACATTGGAGGCATGCGACAAACACCTTCGTCTTCATTTTAAAATTTCTAACATGCCACGATATTCGAATTTTATATTTTTGGAAAAAGAGCTTGAAACGTAGACGTAAATGCCGAACAACGTATGCTTTGAGCATAATGAACTTGAGTTGACAGCAGAACTTTAATTTTTGCTGCTATTTCAGCAAACTTTCCTTGTGCGTGGATTTTTGTCTACTTTTCGGAGGAAGTTGAGCTTTTCGTCTCAGGCTTTCCCATGGCCAATTCTAAGCACTTGTCTCACTTTCACTGTCACGAAGATAATAGCTAAGTAAACTAAGCTAAGTTAGTTGAAGAAGGTGGGATTTCAAAATTATAGGTTTTTAGATGATTTTTTTTAGATTTTTTCATTTTTCGGATACTTTCGAATAGAAGTATCCAAAAAAACGAATGCTCGAAGGTATCAAAGTATCGGGAAATGTTGGATACCTGATACTTGCTATCAGTATCGGTCCAAGTCTAGTTAAAAGAAGTTGATTTTGATCCTTTTGTTAAGACCAGTTGAATGCCAATTTTTGTTTTCTCTCAGCGGTTCCTCCTCTCGAGAAATATCTAATTCTTCCGAAATGCCCTGTAATCCTCAGTTGTGCAATGGCTGCCTCCCACGAATAATGGCTCTCCAGTTTGATGTACAGTGAATAAGTAATAACAATGACAGGAAGGGAAATAATACACGTGCAATAAATTCACCTTCTTTGTTTGTCCGAAGGTTTGATAAAGGATTCCGCAAGGCCATCCTACTGGGTCCCAGACAGTGAGATCAAAGGCTGCTGCGTGTGTGGCCTCGAGTTTTGCCCACGGCTCGCTCTCCACCACTGCCGGGACTGTGGGCAGGGAGTTTGCGATGGCTGCTCGATGGGGAGGCGGGCAGTGAGGAGGAGGGGCTGGGATGCCCCCGTTCGTGTCTGTGATCTGTGCCTGAAGCAGGAGTAAGGGGCCTGCCATTGGGCAGAGCTGGGGAAGCACAACGTCCTCTCACCTTCCTCTCCTTATCACTGATGTCACTCGAGCTAATTGTTTGAATTTTTTGTGCATTTTGCTGTAAATAACAGTTCAGGTTCCAACATTCCTAATTCATGGTAGGTTTGCCTGTAAATAATATTTTTCAGAAATGTAGCTGTGTTACTTAATTTCACTTTTATGTGAAACGGTTATATTTCATCATTGTGGTAGTGATCTTATTAAATGTTCTGTGTCTGTTCAGTACAGGTGAGTTTTTTAGGAAGGGTTTTGTTGTACGTTTTGGTCCTTTGACTGCCTGCTGAATTGAGTGACTTAGATATTATATGCATTATACACATGTCTATACGAATATGAAGTACACTTATCTCTTTCTACATGAAAAACTGCTTCGTGAAGTAGAGATGGCAATAAATTCAATTAATGAATTAATTGATATTTTGATTAATGAGATAGTGGTGACTAGCTTTCATCTGAAATAATGAGTGTTAATCAATTCATTTACTGAGCCAAGTCACGTTAGAATATTTTCCGGAGTCCATGTGGACTTAGTTGAACAGTATTGTGATGCAATTTAGATTTTTTGTTTCAGCAAAACATTTTGCAGGGAGGAGTCAGCATCTCTGTTAACCAAAAAAGTTGCAGTGGTGCCTGTGGTTTGAAAGAGGAGCAGTGAATTGAAGCACTCAAATGTTTTCTTGGAAATGTGAAATCTTCTCTAGCTGGTCAAATGGTATCTCCACATCCTCCCTGTTGTTGTCGACCTGGGTCTGTCCACCTGTTAAACCAAAGAGGGTGGGGGAAGCAGAGGAGGATAGAGGGGGGAAATTTGGGTGTTTAAATTGCTTGCAAGTTCTTAGAGAAGATCAATTATTGACTCTAATCATTGAAAAATCAATGGATTGTATTCCTAATAATCAAATGGTTATCCCTTTTATCAGACAAAGAGATTGAGCATTTGCATTATTTGATAAATCATTTCTGTCTTTGAGTGTGAGTTTTCCAAGAAAAATTATTTCAATTTACTGGGTATTTTTCCTCTCTTAGTTAGGTTGTGGGTGATATATATGTGGAAAACTATTTTAATTCTTGGTGTGCTATACATCCAAATATGATGTCTTTGGATTTTTAAGTGAATATTTTTTTCAATTCCTTTAGCATTGCGTTACAAGTTTCCATGCATTCATCTTGTCGAGAATGGCGAGTATGAAGCAGGATAGCAAACTTTGGAAAATCCAGAATTATTCCTGAAATGGATTCATTTCACCAAATGCAATATTATTAAAGGAGTCTTATGGTGTCATAGTGGACAAGGTTAAGTTGTTTCCCAACATTTGAGGCATCCATCAGCCAAATGGGAATCACACCGGTGTATTTTGAGCCATGGGTTATTTTGCACCGTTAGCTGTTCATGTTGATGAGTAGGCCTGCCGTACTTTTGAAAAGTTGGGCAGATTGTTCCATAAATGTCTGAGACATATATTTTTGAGACAAGCTTTTATTCTAATGGAGTTATCACTTCTTCATCGGATACAGTAAACTTCTGATTTTCCATGCTGATGACGTAAAGGGTGCACGGGTGAGGTGCAAGGGTGACAATCGGGAAACACGGATAATCCGCTGTTTGGTTCTTTCTGGAGTCATTTCTCTACGGTGCACTGCCAAAATAAATAAACTCCCTAAGAAAACAACACAAAATACTCCAATGAGAAGATTCTTGCTGTACCCAATAGCGTTTTATGGCCAAAAAGGATCCAGTTGAGCCGTCCCGGCTGCAATTACATGTTTGCAAGCCTCGGGTGGTGGCATGAAGCCTGGCGTAAGACATCGGACCAGTCGGTATGGCCGTAGTGAAAGTCACGATTGGAGGGAAATAATTAAAGTTTACTTACCTTCGAGACCACTGCCGAAACACTAAATAGATTGGCGATGCACGGATAATCCAGAGTCCGGATAATGCACGCATGGATAATCGGGAGTTTACTGTAATTCATGAGCTTGATCTGAGGCATCGCGTTACCTAATTCCGTAGTCCATGTAGTGATTGTATATTAGCGTAGGGTCATAGACTTGTTTTTTCTGTGGAAAACAAAACTTTGAAATACTATGGAATGTGTTTGTGTTAGAAGAAATATTTTAGACGGACATTAGAAGATTGAGGTTTATGTGAACTCAAGTGTATTCAAATCCTATGAGCTCCTTTGGCTTCTTTTATACATACCCTGTTGATGACCTGAGACCAAGTTCTTTTTTAACTTTTGGACCATGGTTCATGACTCTACTGTGATATCGTGCTTTAGTGCGATGCTTTTATCCCTGTTTATGAATTTTCAATGAATTGGAGACTCATCATGTTATTTTTCTCTCGAGTAGGGGTCACTGACTCATGAATTGGTTGAACCATGAGTTTCCAATTGTGCAGGATATCATCTAATCAGGAAAATGTCGTCAGTCATTCAAGTTCTTCATAAATCTGGAAAATGGTATGAAATCGTGAACCTAATTTAAAATGACACTTGTCTTTGGAGAATTATTTTTTTCTAGTTTTGATTGAAAATTGTGCTTGGTTGAAGCTACACCATTTGTTAGTATTTAATTATGTCCTCAATTAAACTGAGACAGTTAAATGGGAAAGGCACTGGTAACATTAATTAAGTTAAAATTTAGGGTGTACCTTGTTTTAACTTTATTGGTTCCGTGTATTTTTCAATGAATGCTACCTTATCTTTGAGGATTTCAACCTTTCAAACAGCTTACAATCACTGAAGTCACTGTTCATTGTTAAGTCTGGTTTCACTCATGTCTTGACTTTTTGGGTGCATTGTGTTTGTTCCATTTTCAAATGAGGAATTAACTTTTCCAGCTGATGTTATATCAAAAGCTGTTGCATTCTTCAGCCAAATAGCTCTGGGATTATATCTTTAATAGTTGAGTTCCTTGAATCATTATATATTGTTATCTTGTGAGGAAAAAGTTACGAAAGAGTGGCATGTTCTCACGGAAAGTCAGTTAGAGGGTTTAAATTGGAAAGAGAAAAGTAGCTGCTTCCCAAATGGGGCAGTGACAAAGATATTGAACTAAAACCATGGTGTACGTGATTGAGTTTGTGGAATTCTTGGGAGAGAGTATTGTGGTTTCCTAATCGGTTGATTTCTTAAATATAGTGGTATGATGTGGAGAGGCTCCCTTTTTCAAGAGCATTTTTAATTCTGTTATCATATGAATTGATAGTATGAGAAAAACTAGTCTTTTAATCTTGTAGGCAAAATAATTGTATTATTTTTAGAACTAAAGGTTGTCTTTAATTAGTTTTTACCTTAGCTGATGTAATATTTTTAAGTTTTCATTACATTTGTGAATAAGAATGGAAGTTGAAATAATGACTGCCATTTTGTAGTTTGTTGAACACCAATATATGTGCTTCCTAAAAAAAAGCTCATAATTGGTTTCACCAAATTGATTTGCTGACTGAGTTATGCAGAACATTTACCCCCATAAGAAGTATTGTAATGAGATTTAATTCATTTCCAAGTTTTGACCAATAGAGTTCAAAATCTTGCATAGTCAAATTGGATCTGAGGATTCCGCGGCGTTTCTCAACACTGGTAACGGCTTTCGGGCGTTCCTCCGCGTTGTGTTGTGTCAAGGTGACGACAGTTTCTCCAGCCATCCTGCTGGCGTCTTCAGGTCAGAAGACGCTCGATGCTTCGAAATTGGCCGTCTTATATAGGGGCTTGGGTATCATAGGTCGTCTCTGATTGGTCCTGTTATTCTTGTGGTCACGAGTGGGCTTTGATTGGTCCACTTGTGACCACAAGAATAACAGGACCAATCAGAGACGACCTATGATACCCAAGCCCCTATATAAGACGGCCAATTTCAAAGCATCGAGCGTCTTCTGACCTGAAGACGCCAGCAGGATGGCTGGAGAAACTGTCGTCACCTTGACACAACACAACGCGGAGGAATGCCCAAAAGCCGTTACCAGTCTTGCATGGTCACCTTGCAAATCATGAACTGTGCTTAGCATCATTCAAAACATAGATGTATACACACCGGCACATAAACACGGATGAAACTGTCGTCCCAGAAATTATGGACCAACGTGGAGGAAATCCCGGAAGATCAGCATTTTGAAGCAAGACAACCCACGGAAGCTTACACAAGGAGAACTGCTGACTGTTATCTGATGTTGCTTCTCTTGCCCCTATTTTATTCATGGCTTTGCCGCGTGGACAGTGACTTTCTATAAAATTACATCTTATCTCTGATAACATGAATGTGACTATGGTAGACTAGTGGAGTCAGGAATGGGGTCGTTTACCATATTTTTTTTATTGCCGAATCCGATCGAGTTTGTGAAATAAAAAGACATGTTTTTCTGGTTTTTGTTCCGACGATTAGTTCTCAAGTTATAATCGGCAAAAAACTAATGTTTTTAACCCTTTCGGAAAAGTGAGCGTGCATGCGACTTTTTACGTCATCCACTTCGTCCAATCACAACTGAGCCTGTGGAGCCACATCGCCTTATCAGAGTGGGGGACACAAAGCTGACTGCCAATTGGAGCAGTTGCGACAGGATCTTACAAGCAGACCTTCCGAGAACCCCCCTCCACCCCCTTCCCTTCCCCTAAAAGCAGTCAGGGATGGGAGGTAGCTGACGTAGTAGGTCTCAAAGCTGCTTGTTCGGTGGGTGTCACCTTTTGCTTATTTTAATTTTTGATTTATGAGTGAATGGCTCTGGTTAGAAGATTAATTTGTTAGAAAAATCAATTTTTCATTTCCATTTAACTGTCTTTCGTGTACAAAATTGTGATTTCGGTTCTGAGTTTATGCCTCCATTCTTTTCATAATGGGTGGATGGCTATCATTGTGCAGTGTTCAAGGAGAGTTATTGCATGAAAATATTCAGTAGAATTAAGTTTTGAACTCTTTCATGTTGTATACAGCTGGGGTTCTTTCTGATGGTGGAAAAATAGAGTTTGTTCTAAGTCACTCAATGGTACAGAGCAGTAAGGCCAATGAGATTATTTGAGATTGACACGTTTTGCTCCTCATTGTGTTTCACAACTGTCTTCCATCACAGAATGAGGTCCTCATCTCTTTAAGAATTCATTTCTTTCAAAAGATAAGCACCTTTAATGAGTGATTAGTCTTATGGCCAATCTTGATTATATTTACTTGATTTACTCACTCACTTTGTTAAAAAACTTGTTAGGTTGAAGAATTTATAATAATACGGCATTCATCTTGTGCACTGAATTATGGTATTCAATATCATAAAATCACGATTACAGAAAAAGTTCTCTTGATGTGGAATTCCTGTTTTGTAATACTTTTTAGGTAAAATAGAGGTGTGGAAATGATTGACTTTGATTTCTGGACATGAAAGAAATCACTGAATGCCAGAGACAAACTGTGCTGTAAATTTTATCCTTGTTATCATGTAAGCCTCAAGAGTAGCATGTAATTCCTGTGTTCCTTGACACGACAAGCCCATTTGAGATTGGATGATCTTCTGTCATGCTCAGCAATATATTATCGCTTTCTGGTTACTTGTATGCAGATATCTGATCTTGACGGCTATGGTGTAATGCACAACCAGGACTGTGAAACAACTCTATGGAACTACTGTTTCTTCTTCTGTTATGGGCTTTTTAATTCCATTCTGCATTTTATGATCATGAGGGTAACAGTATGGATATAATTTATTTCCTACTATATTTTGTATCACAACGTTTTCCTCCCTTTAAATCCTGAATAACTTACTGTATGTCCCAGCCTGTAGGGTACAATGATCCTCAAGATGCTTATGATTTTTCAGTTTTTAGATTTCTGCAGAAAAATGTTAATTGATATCTATTAGCGTGAACAAAGTGGAGGATGAAAACAGAATTGTTTGTTTCGAAAGGTAGCAGTCATATTTTGTTCTCAGCCATACTATTCCAGAAACAATTTAATGATGTGGCTTGCTCCTGCAATGCAGTCAGCATATGCGGATGACTGTGTGAAACTGGTTGCTTGGAAACTTAGTTTTACCCTCAGCCCAAAGACACAGGCTGATTTCCGTTCACATTTCAAGAGGAAGAAAGTGCATCTTGAAGGCTGAGGAATATGTTACGTAACAGGATAACAAAATTATAACTGCCCTTGCCGTTTTTGAAGGCAATGATGCTGCTCATAACTTTGTCTTTAGCTTTAGTTTTTCTTAACTGTGATAGTTAAGAAATACTAAGTTTGCTCTAGTCCAGTGATGTAGCTTGCTTGTATCAGTTACTAGTCATCTTTAGAGAAAAAGTTTGAATTCAGACTTTTCAATGTAAAGTTGGAATTCAAAAGTTTGCCTTGGATCATATTGACACATTTCCTGTAAATCAGGTGTGTGCCATTTTAATTGCATGTAGTGGAAAAAAATCATGAAGCATTGGTATGTATTTGTTGCATTGATGCATTTAGTCAAGTTAGCAAGCTTTAATAGAGTGTTGCTTGTGGCATGTTTCACTTTCCCCATTGATTCCAATGGAGAGCTGGGCAACTGTTTTGAAAGACAACTTTTGTACTTGGGGGAGAGTGGAGTGTTTGAATTTGTACCATTCAGAACATTTTTCGTCATGATTCCTCGATTTGAAAGCCCAGGTGAATTCCTAGCAGTGTGTCCCACAACCTTTAAAACTGGGACAAATGACGGATTTTTTTACATTTTGAAAACCAGGAATTAGATAAGAATTTTGAGACCCAACTTTGAATTTTTTTTCATTGTCACAATACATATCCTTTTTTTACAAGAAAAAATCATTTTTGAGATTTCTTTTAATTAGAGGAATGGAAAATTTTCAAATAGTTTTTGCAAATAAATCAATTACTTAATGGAATTTTCAGAGCAATTGAGTGTTCTTTTTGGAATAGTGTAAAGGTATTTTTAACAGTAGGGCACACCGGTACATCACACAACTTAAGAGTCAGTGGTGTGGCCTTTGAAATAGCAAATAGGCATCGAATTTCACTGCCCATCACCTGTCCTGCCATTGTCATCATTGTAATTACACACGGCTCTCTCAAAAGCGAATGTGCAGGAGTCAGTGTAGGGCCTGGAAGGGATTTACTCCGTGTGGCTCCAGTTGGCTCGCTGTCACCAAACGCCTTGGCTTCCCTTCCTCCTCCCCATTCCACCACCCTCTCCTCGTTACAGCATCCGACTGATCTAAACTTTTGAGAGAACTAGAGTTAGTGTCGGGTTGTTTGGTCATTTGGGGATTAGCTACTTCTTCTGGTGGATTTTCTGGTCGCCTTTCTCTGTTGTGACGGATCACAATTCTTTTTGAAGAGATTTCTGTTTCGCTTCGATTTGTAGCTGACTTTTTGAATGCTAGACGGATCAACAACGTTTCTCTTGTGTACACTGGGTGCTGGGGCTGCACGGTACTTTCAAGTGTTGTCGAATGTAGCAAGATCACTGGGACTTTAACTTGAGGAAAAGAAGACATATTTGAAACTTTGTGCTTTCGGAACCTCCTGAATAGGTTTTGGAGTTAATCTGAGGGGAACTGCTTAGGTCTTTGGGAGCATCCATTTGGGAGTGGTCAGGAGTGTCCCACATGCCTGAAAATTGTGCTTTTGATGAAGCGTCAGGCTTTTCCTTACAAGAACACTATAGAGTGTAATGTGTCAATAAACATTCCCAGAAATTGCTCGGGAATTGATAGTGCACTTTAGTTGAAGCACATAGCTACTTCTCTGTCGTGTACTTATAACTGAAAGTCATTTGGTGAAGGCAGTTCCTTATTCTGCTTCCAAAGAGGAAGTGTAACTCGATGCAACCTTGTCACTTTGTTGCATCTTAAGAGCTTGAAGGCAGCAATACATATATCATGGACTTTTGACAGTTCTATTTGGGTAAACTTATTTATTTCCATGGGTTTTCCTTCCCTGCTGAAATTTAATGTTGGCCCAGAGGCTGAGTGAAGTAGTCTTTTCAAATCAGTGTCCACTTAGTGCTCGTGATTTTTTGGCTTGCATATTGGTGTGTTTATTTATGAAATGATTTTCTCTTTGTGGAGCACTTTTTCTCATCTACATTCCCACAAAAGTTTTAAGATCGATTGAAAACATTTTGAAGATAATGCAGGTGAACAAGCGTAAAAGTAAAGGTAAAGGCTGTTCACTGACTTGTGTTTGTGACTTCTATGAGGAGAGAGTAAACCTGAAAGTAGCATGGGTTGTCTAAAATTGTATAAAAATTGAAAACTTCAATGACTAGGTACCTCTTGACTAAAGATCTTTTAATTGTGCAAAACTGTTCTGTCCTGACATGACGTGTAGTAAATGGTCTGCATTACCAGTGAAAAACCGCCTTGTGTAAAACTGGGGAGAAATTTGGATTTTGTACCTTTGTAAATTTCAAACTGTTCTTTAGAATATGGAAAAAGATTCCTGTCAAAAATATCACCCTGAGGAATCCCTCCTCGATTTATTTGTATCCTACCATCTCGGGAGACAGTTGTCTCTCCTGTGAAATCTGCTAATTTGTGTGTAACAAATTTTGGCCATGTTCATGGATCTCTTCACTTTTTGTATAAAAGTGTGTCTCTGGAAAGTAATTAAGTTCTGTGTGGTTGGAGTAGATTGCTGTGACTTGTATCGAATTTACAGTTGAGGAAATTTTGGAGACTAACAATCGTGACACTAACTATTTTAATCATTACTGTTCTTCATTTTCTGTGTTTATTGAGCTCATAGGGGAAAAATGAGGCCAAAAGTAATATTTATCTCCTGACTGTGTTCTGTTTATTACTAACATATCCATATTGTTCACTGTTTAATGATTGGTGGCATTTTCTGGCTTATATGCTTTCAATCCATCATTTATTCTGAGCAATCTAAGCTGCATATTGCCAGGAAAGAGTGGAAGCCAAGGGATCCTCTGGATTTTTGAAAATTAAGGGCTCTTACATTTGCTCTTCTTGTATACATTTACATTTAATGAGATTTTGGAGCATGGATGTATATTAATGAATATGTTCATTACCAAATATCTTCCTATCAGAATGTTTATAGCATTTATTTTTATCACTGTTATAAATAGTTGATTTTGTTATGGAAATGTTAAAAGTAAAATAAAAATGGCTTTAATGTAAAAAAGGAAATTAAATGTCAGGAGTACGATTTCATTTGGTGGACCACAAGGCGCAATCCTCCTTTGTTAGTATTTGGTTGTTTCATTTTTACTGTCATGTTTGCATGTGTACAATTCAAAGAGTTTGCAACCACTGTGGTTAAGTAATACATATTCATATTTACACCAAGGAATGTACGATATGATGTATGTGATTTTTGGATTTTGAAGTTCAGTTTTGATGTAGGTTCTGAATTGTCATCTATTGGGCCATGAAAACTTGTGCATTTCCTAATATGTACATGTTTCTCACCTAAAACTAATCTCTTCTGTATTTATGGTGATGACAAATGATGAAAAAATGCTGAAACGTAACTAGGTTGCTACTTTAGAAGATGACCTCTCACACTTATGAAGATAACTACTGAAAGCTATTCCGATAGACTTGAATTTGACCTGTGATGGTCTAAACTGCTCACATTGAGGGCCTACTGCCTCTACTATCGAAAATTACACTAAGTGAAGTAACTCATTTGGAATAAAAGTGTTTCAGATTTGTATTTCTTTTAAATGACTCCAGCCATTTGAATTGTGTTATTATTTTAGTTTTTTTTTCTCGTTTGCATTCCACTGACTATTGGCCACATAGGGCAGCAGAAACACAGGATACATTATAGGCAGGAAGAAGGAAGAATAATATTTCATGGTACCCAGTCGTAAAATTTGTGAATGCCTGTAAACAGGGAGCTTAAAGTTTTTTTTGTCCATTTTGCATCACTTAATGCATAAAGTTGCAATCAATTGGGCTGCCCAAGGAAGGAGATTGTCTACCATTGTAGCATTTTAAAAAAATTGAAGGGTGGGTGGGGGCGTTCTGCAGCCCACCTGGCACTTAGACCTCTTTAGATCCATTGTGCCAACCCACATTTAACCTGCCCGCCACTCGACAAAAAGGGGACAAGAGCACCGCGGTGGAGGTACTATGGAGGGGGGGCCACCCATCCACCCTCCGTCCCACCCCGCCTTTGTTTGGATGTATTCGTCTCGGCATATTCATTGCATTCTTACACAACTACCCTTGCTTTCTTAGATACCGTTTTATTTTCCCCTTTGTTTGTTGGGAAAACTTTGCGCCCAACAGACAATTTAATTCGAACAGGTTGACATTCGCCAAAAATTAACGAAAAAAATTAACAAGTTATTTTTGTATCAGTTAATGTATAATTTTAACGATTAAAAGTTAACTCGTCTAAAAAGTAACGATTAAATTAAATAGTTAACTACATTTTTAACGATAAATTTTAATCGCAAATGCCAACTATGGTTCACTATGCTTGATGAGAATTTTTTATGAGGAGCCTATTCTCTGCCACATCTATAGTCACATCTCTCAATAGACGTAGATTCATCAGATTTATCAGTCTAGAGAAAAGAGTTATTATCATTGATTTTAACGGAAATATGAAAACTATCTCCGTATTTTATCACTTTCATAATATTCATAGCTTGAATCATTCCCGCTTTCTTCGACTCTCGTCAGAAGAAAGAGGGTTGCAATCTCAACACTACTCGCATAGTTATTCATTGGCAATGGAGAGGACTCTGTCGTACCTTGTCACTGCTGCCAACGGGAAAAATGTTAACTACTTAGGCGTCGGTTGCCGATTATTGAAGCGCGCGAATAAACGCTTGGTCGTCACTAATTCCGTTGTAACGTTTTTCTTAAAGAGAAATCGAAGGTTTATATACGTCACAGAAATAATGATATTCGCGCGAAAGTTAAAGATGCACCTATACACCTAAATCAAATATGCACGATTTTGGTGTACAGGCGCAAGAAAGTTCCTTGATTAAATCAAATAAATGAATAGGATGAATAGGGGCTAGATAGGAATTTAGAGTACTTTCAACATGTCCTTACTTGTTTCGTTGATATAAGAAAGAATTTGTTGGTGCGGACTGACAAAGGTGATCGGGTGTGTTGCGTAAAGTATGATTGTACCTGAGGAATTGACAACTTCTGCGAAAGGTACTATAGTAGTATACAATCCCTAGACCATATAGTTACGGATAGCCAGTGGAGAATTAATGAGAACAGAATAACTGCGCGGAGAAGGTCAAGGTTGCCTTTTAACGCCTGCATTCCTTGAATATGCGATTCGTAAATCTATGTAATTATCCTGATGGAAAAAGTACAAAAGAAATAAGGTGTAGAATACTCAGAGCAAAGATTGCTTGTAAAAATAAAAGAAAGCTCTTCTCTTCTAACTCCGTCAGTAGTTATGTATATGAGATAGAAGCTGGTTATGAGCTTTGTGTGGAGTGTTTTGCAGAATGACATCGGGACATGGAATGTGGGACAAGCGGAGGGGAAAATACTAGAGGTTTTTGAGATGTGAAGGTCGTGTAAAATAAGCTGGACAGAGCGAGTGCTGAATCAAGAGGTATTGAGAAACGTGAAAGAAGAGCGGAAACTGAGGAAACCATAGAAAAAGAAGACGGGACGGATATACATCCGTCATTTAAGGCGGCATGAAGGATTGCTGAAGATAATTTTAGACAATCGGCATGCTACAATTCGCTGATGACATAGCTGTCATAGCAGAGACAGAGAAGGAGCTAAATAAGATGTTAACATCCATGGAAAGGGCATTGGCCATACATCATCTGAAGATCAATAAAAAGAAAACTAAGATATTGGTGCGCAGCAAGAGAGAGGAGGCCAACCGACCAACGTTATACTAGGAAAACAGAAACTGGAAGAGGTGAAAGAGTTCTGTTGCCTGGGAAGCAGAGTAACCAACGATGGACGAAGCAAGCAAGAAATAGTGAGTAGAATAGCCCAGGCAAAGAGAGCATTCTATTAAAGAATAATCTACTTACAGCTGGAAATACAAGCTTGGAAGTAAGGAAGCAATTCATCAAAACGTATATCTGGAGCATGTTTCTTTACGGCAGTGAGGCATGGACGGTGACAGTAGCGTAGAAGAAAAGGTTGGAAGCATTCGAAATATGGTGCTATCGAGGAATGATGAAGATAAAATGGATAGACCGAGTGACAAATGAAGAAGTATTAAGAACAGTAGGAGAAAAGAGAAGTCTGCTGAAAACTATAAAAAGAAGACGGGACAACTTAAATTGGCCATATCTTAAGACATGATGGCCTGATGAAGAGAATCGTCGAAGGAAAAGTGAACGGGAAGAATGGAAAAGGCAGGCCTCGTATGACTTATATAGAACAGGTCGTAAAAGACGTGAAAGAGAGGAAATACTTCAATATGAAGAGGTTGGCCGATGGAAGAATCGAGTGGAGAGCTGCGTCAAACCAATCCTAGGATTGTTGACCCAGGATGATGAATTTTAGAAGGGATAATATAGAAGGCAACTGGTACAGAGGAAGAAGACCTAGATTGGAGTGTTGGAAGGAGATAATGGGAGACATGCGATGTGGACGGTTTTTGGTAATGAAGAGAGAGAGAGAGGGCTGTCACTAGCCAATCCTGATGGATGGACTACAGATTATTCAATGCTCGTATTTGCCGAGGAGTGGGTGAAAGATGCCTGGGTTGTTGCAGGTGTGGAAGTAAGTGAAGAAACATCGGCTGACCGGAGATCCCTGGTACTAATCCGGTAGAGTCTCTAAGAACTCGCCTAGCTATACCGTGGCTGAAAGTGTTAAGTTGTTAGGTGGCTACCAGATCTGTCCGGAAAAACAGCACGCGACTCGTGGGTTTAGTCCTTGGTGAGCTCATTAACGAGACCAAGTTGAGCAGACTGAGCGTTGTGGTTGGTTCCATGGTCACGTTGATGAAGTGACCATGGCGTCGTCTCCCTTCCAAGAATTTCTTCTGGAGAGTTCGTAAAATATCGCGATGCACAGATCCCAGAGTTTTCCTTGCACTCCGTGCGGTGACCTAATGTATGTACGAAGGGAGCATGGATTACTCCCTCGCGGACATGAAGTTCATCGCATGTTAAAATGATTGAAAACTATGTTGTCGAGGTGAGGATTGGTTGGCAAGGAGACATGGTGCCGAATTGAATGTGCATCGATTCTCCTCCAGGCTGGAACTCCAGCTGGATTCAAACGGTTCAAATGTGTGGTGTCGGAAAACTAAGGATTTCGGAAAAAAATTCCTGACGATTTCGATGTGCAAACATCAGAAAGCGGTTAAATTACGATCATGTGAATTTTCGTTTATTTGACTGTTTCTCACCTTGGATTATCGGTTGTCTGACCATTGTAACTTAACGATAGGAGTGATTACATGGGTATCTTGGGAAAGTTTATCATCGTTACTATATTATTTTAAAGACAAACACGATTTTCTTAAGTGGTCTTAGATTGCAATGTTGTAGAATTAATTGATAAAATGTAACAATCAGCGAATATTATTTTCTTAAGATGCCTTCAGGAGTCCAAGCATTTCGAAAAAGAGGACAAACGTTGGACTGCATGTGAAAAAATTGAAGTGGAGGACCTCTCAATGTACTCAGTGTCAAGAAAGCACGGGTACATAATAAAAAGACTAATTCTGTGTTCGAACTGGTATAAATGATCAATGGTTATCAAATGATCCCTTTAGGAAATCGATAGATCATTGAAGCTAGCGATCGACAGGTTTCATCTACCTACATCTGACAGATGTTCCCCGCAAGTGTGTATCACAGGCAGGGGCGTAGATAAGGGCGGTTCGAGGGTGTTGTTGTTCCCAAACAAGAAATACTAATATACGATAAAATAAGAATTTGAATGAATAACTCGTAAGTCTGTAAATATTTCATCATCATCATCATCATCATTGGTCAACAATCCTAGGATTGGTTTGACGCAGCTTTCCACTCGATTCTTCTATCAGCCAATCTCTTCATATTAGCGTAGTTCCTCTCTTTCACGTCCTTTACGACCTGTTCTATGTAACTCATACGAGGCCTGCCTTTTCCAATCTTCCCGTTCACTTTTCCCTCGACGATTGTCTTCATCAGGCCATCGTGTCGCAATATATGGCCGATTAAGTTTTCCCTTCTTCCTTTTACAGTTTTCAACAGACTTCTCTTTTCTCCCACTCTTGTTAGGACTTCTTCATTTGTCACTCGGTCGATCCATTTCATCTTCATCATTCTTCGATAGCACCAGATTTCGAAAGCTTCCACCCTTTTCTTCTCCGCTGCTCTCATCATCCATGCCTCACTGCCGTAAAGAAACATGCTCCAGATGTATGTAAATATTTATTATCCGCTAATTCCATATTATGCGTCATCAGGGTATCATTCGATATTGTAAAGATGGTCAAGGACGGTTGGATGGAATACAATACTCTTAACAGTCAAACAGCATTCAATTATACTAAAAGGTATTCTTTTCTTCATTGAGGACTGAAACCCCCCCCCAGAGAAAAAAATTAACTACGCCCCTGATCACAGGGAGTCCAGGCATACATAGGCGGATTTAGTGGGGGGGGGGGGGCACGGGGGCACGTGCCCCCCCCCCCAGAAGAAAGCTTAAAGAATTGACAAGATTTTTAATACGGTCCCGTTATAATTACGTTCGTTTTGTTTTGTGCAATATGGAGCCTCAATCACCGTGCATACTTATTATGGGAAAATTAAATTGTCATAAAATTCGCTAATTTTCAAAATAGAGGAATAGATTTACCAGAAAGTACGCGAGTGAAACTCATTGTCCGTTTTTGTGAATCCAGTAACTACCAGTGGTTGAAAAATACTTGGAAACCTGCAACAGACTTTAAGTTACACACTTCTATAGCACAGGTTTAAGTTACAACAGACACTGGTGAGTGAGGGGGAAAAAGCGGTCTATTCAAATGAGCTGGTTAAAAGGACATGAACGGCAGCATACAGCAAAATTTCAGGATTGTGCAAAATGTGCATTCTTTTTGGTCGGTGTGAGGCGGGTACAAATAATGTGAAGCTGGGAAAGTTGCTGTCGGAATCACTGAAAACATATAAAAAGGCCATCGAAACGATCAGGCACCGCGTGAGCACGAAATATTACCAGGCGAACATGGTAACATCTCGAAATTTTTTATGGTAATGGAGGGAAAATCAATGGACGTTGTTGTCCAAATGAGATCCCAGGAAAAGAAAACTATTAAAGAGAATCGTTAAAAACCTATACCCATTATAAAAACAATTATATTATGTGGAATGCAAAGCATACCATAAGAGGTCACAGGGATGATGATGATTTAGAATCGAGAAGGTCATAAGGAGAAGGCAATTTCAGAGCGTTGTTGAAGTTCCGAATCGATGCTGGAGATGAGATACTGCACGAACACGTAAAAGCGTGTGCTGAAAACGCTTCCTACATAAATAAGTCGACATAAAATGACTTGTTTGAGTGCTGTGGGGAATTAATCATAACCAAAATAACAAACAAAATTAAAAAGGCCAAATATTTTACAATTATAGCTGATGAGACCACAGATGTGTCTGTTTGTGAGCAACTGACCATTTGTATTCGCTATTTCGATGTAGATAAAAATGAAATCCAAGAAGACTTTCTCATGTTTGTCGAAGTTGATAAACTTACTGGTGAAATAATTGCTCAGCATATTTTGAAGGCGATCGAAAATATTAACCTGGATATGACATTGTGCCGGGGTCAAGCATACGATGGAGGAGCCAACATGAGTGGTAAAATAAAAGGTGTTCAGACATGCATATCAAACATACCACCTTTAGCCTTTTTTACTCATTGTGCAAGCCACCGACTCAGCCTAGCTATCAGTACTGCCTGCACCGTACCCAGCATAATAAATACCATAGGGGTTATCTCAAGTGTAGCAACTTTCTTTCGTGAGTCAACACAACGAATAAAACTCCTCAGGGAAGAAATGCAAGTTCATCTGCCAAAGGAAAAACAAAATATAATTAAAAAATGGGTGGAAAGACATGAAATTATTTTGACATTTTTGGACGTATTGCCATCTCTTCCTGGAATTTTGCAAAATATGGCTGAAGAAGGGGTCAGAAGTGCTACACCTGTATTTTCGCTTCTCCAAGCTATCATGCCGTCGGAATTTCTTGCAAGCTTGGTAATCCTCGCTGATGTTTTAGGAATCACGCTGCCATTATCTCAATCACTACAAGCCATTGAAATTGATATACTTTCTGCAGTTCAGCTTATCAATACGACCACAGCCAGTCTGCAGAGGCAACTTGAAACTAGCACGGATGCATTCAAAAACCTTTTAAATATGGCTGAGGTTCTTGCAAATGAAATGGGTACAGAAATCACGGTCCAGAGAATTACCGGCCGTCAAACAAATAGGTCGAATATTCAGACTGAGTCTACTGAAGAGTATTACCGACGTACATAATGTATTCCTTTTATATATTATTTGTTAAAGGAAATATCCTCCAGGTTCCCTAACGCTCAGCTGCAAAAAATCGGACAGTTGCACAAGCTGCTGTCCCATAACTTCAGTAACGAAGATATTGAGGATGTTTTGCAAGGTACTGAAGTATATAAAGAGGACCTTCCTTGTTTTTTTAGCTTTGAAGGGAGAGCTAAAAATTTGGCAAGAGACGAGAGAAAATGTGATGCCAAAGTCTCCAGCAGCCTACAAAACATCAACGGCGCTGCCAAACATTATAACTCTGTGTCAATTGTTGTGCACGTTCCCTGTGACTACTTGCACTGCTGACAATTGTGAGCGATCTTTCTCCACCTTACTCCGATTAAAAATATATCTTCGCAGCAGAATGACAGAAGGTCGTTTGAATGAACTGACTTTGATGCATATCCATCAACACATATGTGTTACACACGATATTGTGTCAAAAATGAACGTTAACGAACTTCTGGACATCTTCAGCAGGAAACATAAAAGAAAATATTATTACATATGTCTCTTAATAGTATTTTCGTATTAATAACCTTTATATTAAAATAAAGAGTATATTTCGCACAGTAGTTGTTGTATGTTGTTTGTTAATCCCAAATATGAGAAGACTTTTTCCCCGCCTGGCCCTTGTGCCCCTCCCAGAAAAAAAATTCTGGATCCACCCTTGCAGGCATAGATTGTTTTTCCATTTAAAGCTTGCTCTGCTTTCGTTATTACTGGTTGCAAAACTGGCGAAGTCGGTAGGAAGGTTCAGCGAATGCTCGCCGCTTAATTAATTTATAACCAGTGGTACCGAAAGCAAAACAAGCTTGAAATTACATTGCTGCACTGCAGTTTTTGCTATTAGAAAGTATTTTAGCGTATTCTCTTGCAATTGCCTCCTACTTTAAACTACCATCATCACGGACAGGTCCTGCTCGAATCTTATAAAAATATTCCTGGTTGCGTGCCAAAATTGCATGGAGATATAAGTAATAACTAGCGTCTTGCGTTTAAATTTAAGCCCGTTTGACCCCATCCAATTTGTTGGCCAATGCATTGGAAATTGGATTCAGTGTCGCTTGACATATTTATCCAATTTCCTGCCCAATCCAATTGACAATTCCAACCTAATATTGGATTGTAGAACACGCTCCATTTTACGCCGGCCAAAATTCAATCAGAGGTTAGCATTGCCGTATCCTAGTGACCAAAGCAACAACACGTATCAATGCTGCTTGTTCGGCATCCATTTCTGGACATTTTTAAGCTTATAATTTCTTAGCACTTAGACTTGACTTATAGAAACTTGTAATTCTTAAAATAATAAATAATACTTTTATTTCCATCTTCTGTCTCGTAATTGAATAAACCAGCATCACGATGTTCTTCTTTTTAAACATGATGTGGCGTGATCACACCGGATATGTGAGCATTGCTATGACCAATATTGGTGGTGTCACGCGGAACACATTTGTCTTCACGCTAACTTGGGTTTAGCCTGTCCCCTTGTTGAACGAGGAAAGAGTGACGTTCTGAGCCATCCTTTCCTAAGTTCCGACGAACGCCAGCGTGCGTCAGACGGCATTAATTGAGCGCCCGGCTGCGCATCGGTCTTCCTCGGGGGTCGAGTTCGCGCCACTCCAATTGTCGCAGCTCACTCCCGTTAAATGAGTCGAGGCGGATGAAGAGGTTAATCGATTGCGATTGCTGGAACTGGAAATTTCCAGTGCGTGTCCGCTGTGGAGACTGACGCGCAATCCTTATTCGCGATGATTCCCACCATTGGTGAATATGCGCGGGAAACCTTGAACTTGCCCTATCGAGACGCATCAAGTGTGCACGTGATCTCCCTCGACGAACGTGCTCTCTCTCTCAAACCAAGGGTCACGTGGTCTTTCCCTTCATCCGAGAACGTGGTAGTTCCCTTTATTGCAACAATAATTGATTAAAAAAACATGTCGTCATCATCAGTCAGAAATCCTGAGATTGGTTTGACGCAGCCCTTCACTCGATTCTTTTATCCGTTAATTTCTTCATATTTGCGTATTTCTTCTCATTTACATCCTTCGCAACTTGTTACATGCATCTCACGCGAGGCCTTCCTTTGCCATTCTTCCCGTTCACTTTTCCCTCGACGATTGTCGTCATCAGGCCATCGTGTCGATATGACCGATTAAGTTGTCCCGTCTTCTTTTTAGGGTTTTCAGTAGACATCTCTTTTCTCCCACTGCTCTTAATACTTCTTCTTCGTTTATCGATCCATTTAATCTTCGTCATTCTTCTGTAGCACCACATTTCGAATGCTTCCACCCTTTTCTTCTCCGCTGCTGTCATCGTCCATGCCTCACTGCCGTAAAGAAACATGCTCCAGATGTACGTACATCCTGATGAATTGTTTCCTTACTTCTACGCTTGTATTTCCAGCTGTTAGTATATTCCTCTTTTGATAGAATGCCCTCTTTGCATGGGCTATTCTACTGACTATGTATTTGGGGATGTTGGGAAAACATGTGTTTGGGGATATTTTTGCGTTGTACCCAGCATATAATTCAAATATATGTAGCACTCTCATTCTTTGAATTTGTATTACAACCCTGATAAACAGAGAATTCCCTCGGGTTTAAGTGCGTTACTGCCGATAAATGGCGGACAACTCAACTCATGGACCAGTACGGTTAATTTCATTCCTTATCTTCCTTTCAGAATAATATATTGGCGTCCAGACTTTCTTTTGAACAGCTAAGCCGCCCTCTCGTTCAGACGTAGGCAGGGAGATGCCGAAAATTGAGTTAACGCTACAACCATGGAATAAAGTCAGTTTATCCAATAATTACCCTGATGGCATAAAGGAAGCTTAACATGTGCATTATTTGGGCAGTGAAGGGATATTTTACCATGTGCATCATTTTGTACCCTTAATCTACTCGTTATTCCTGCGGCAGATAGAGGAAGACTTCAGTGGTGCCACAATTGTCATGCCACAACAGACATGCCACCGCCGAGCGCGAAATACACCAAGGTACTTCGCGTCGGAAAAAAGAGTTCTTGTATTGACTTTACGTCATGCATGTAGGAAAAAATACGTGGTAATTCCTAATGCCCGTTTCACACGATACTTGATCCAGCACAAGACCTAGTGTCCTAGACGCTACTTGATATTGAGGACCGAATCAAGTTTGATTGGAACCGTCCTGGGAGGTTCCACACCATCATCGACCTTGTACTTGCTATGAAGCGGTTGTTCCATATGATTCATACAAATTAAAAAAAAGAGAAGTTCGCACAGCGTCTGTAACGTGACTTGATTGGTCAATTGCTACTAGGTCGTACTAGAAATCAGGGTCCGCATCAAGTATGAAATCCAGTAGCTCAGCATTACTAGCTAGCATGCTTGCCAGCCAGTATACTGGTTCTGTCCACACGATACTGGAAAGCTAGCATACTAGCGAGTATACTAGACCTTGTACTGGATCAAGTATCGTGTGAGACGGGCTTAAGACATGACGGTCTTTAAAGGATAAGGTCGAAGGGAGACATGTAAACGAAGCCTCCTTTTGCCAGGAGTAACGTCTGAGAGAACAGAGAGATAGATTGCCGTACCGATAGATTCAAAATGCCGTACTATTAGGGAACACAATAGTCAGCATAGCAAAGAATAGGTAGGTGAAATATTGTTAGAGTAGTCTGTAGTGCATGATGCATGTATTATTAACCAATCCCTTTATTACTATGTGCATAACAACCATGCAGCGGCATGCGACTCTATTATCTAACAAGTTTCCGCGTAGTATCCTATTTGAATGTCAATAGTGCATGTTTCAGCTCCTGCCACAAACCCTCGCGGTGGCTTGCAGGGTATTGCTGAAGTGTGGCAGGGAAGAATGTGCATAGGATCCCTAGGAGGAAAGTTAGAACTAAAAATAGGACAGAAAAGAATAGCGAGATTTGTGAAAGGTTCTTATAGTTTCCTATTTTCTCTTTCAATCAGCGGTCTCTCCCACCATATACTCCAATCGGACATAAGACTGTTTTATAACGCCATTAATTCCTGCATAGACACTCCCGAATTAATTTATGTCATCAACATCAGAGTGCCTAATCACCCTACCCGAACCAACTACTCCGAAACATGTCCGCATCCAGACTATCATTAATTAAACGATTAATTCTCTTTTCTTCCGTCTCTCTACCCTAATACATTCTCTCCCTTCTAATACTGAACCCTTTCCCCTATGCCCTAAAACTTTCACTGACCTTGCCTCAGCTCATATTATCGGAAACAATTCTTAAAAAATAATAATCAGCATATTTTATCATCTAGGTTTTGTTGTTGTTTGATTTTTCTTATTGTTTAACTTTCTCTCCATTGTGATTGTTATTAGTGAACGTTAAATTGACAAAATTGCTGTATGTGTACCATTTTCATGGAAACTTAAATTTAAAATAGTGCTGGTGTTGCAAGCTTTCTAGAAGAGCTTGAGTGAGAATCGCTTCTAGACTGTCGGCTAACATGTCGACTGAATATTTCAAGTAAATGTGAACCTGATCTATTCGCCGATGATGTTAGGAAAATATTATGAACGCCAATGACGGTAGATTCAATCTGAAGAACAGGAAATAGCTGCCGTGCAGATATATAAAGTTTCATTTTTCCCGCGAATGACAGGAGATCATAATATTCAAATTAAGAACCGTATTGGAAGTTGAAAATTAGCGGGTTTGAAGAAATTCCTGACCAAAAAATAATTATTATATTCCTACGTAGATAATAACTACTTAGTCCCCTACCCCTTAGTAGGACCCCCTGCCATATACCCTCGCGGTATCTCGCAGGGTATTTCTTATTTAAAATCGCTACTGCATGGTAGGTGCATAACTGGCGTCATTCATGGCTGATGTCATACATGGCAGTTAGAATTAAATTTAAAAAAGTGTAGTTTTGAATTTTTGGAAAAAGAATTGTTCTCCTCCTAGCACGTACAAAATAAGTAATAATGAATTAACAAACGTGGAATCCATTAAATATCTTGGAATAAGACTGACACATGATCTATCCTGGGGTAAACACATACGTGAAATAATGGGTCAAGTGAATCGTAAACTGGGATTCGTCAAAAGAGTACTTGGTAAATGTGACGATCATGTACGAGAAATCAGCTACTTTTCCCTTGGTAGACCTCATTTGGAATATGCCGCCAGTGTATGGGAACCCTACGAAATCGGTCTAAATAATGAACTTGAACGTGTGCAGCGAAGATCGGCAAGATTTGTAAAGGGACGGTACGATAACCTTATTAGCGTAACTAGTCTATTAAATGAATTAAATTGCGAATCATTGTCTGATCGCAGGTTGAAATTTAGCCTTAATCTTCTAAATAAATTCCAAGCCAATATTTTCAGTGATGATGTAAAAAATATTTTGCGCACCCCGACTGACTATGGTGGACTGGACCATAATCACAAAATTAGAAAAATTGATTGCCGAACTGACAGATTCAAAATGTCCTTTTTCCCTCGTACAATTAGGGATTTGAATAACGGTAAATATATCCAATACGAGTGTAGCAATGGATAACATTGGTAGCTGCCTGTTGGTATTAAGGAGTTGAAGCTAACCCAACTAACAGCATTTTTTTGCATGTTTGCTTTGCAATTTCTATCTTTTTTAAATAGTGAAGTTCTGAATAATATATTAATACTATTCCTTTGAAATGCATGATATGTAGTGCTTGTTTGGTGAGAATTCACCCCTTGCCGCACACCTTTGAGGTGGCTTGCAGGGTATTATGTAGATGTAGATGTTCCTGATACCTTCCTCTGCTGAAGTGCATATGATTGTTGGTTGCATGTATGCAGTTGAGTCTCTCACTCCCTGCCACACGCCCTCGACGTAAAGAGGCGTAGGGGCATGCGCGGTGGCCGTCGGAGGGGGCAATGGCCTCTCCCCTCCCGAATGCACGCGGGGCCGCCGGCGGCGCCACTAACTCCCGCTCTCCCTTTTGCTCACATCAGTGGAATTTTCCACTCGCGCGCAAAGGCGGCTACAGGAGGGAATGATGACCTTAGTAGGCGGTGGTGGTGGCAGGGCCGGCGGCGAGTTTTTCTTTTTCTAATAAGGGAGTGTTAGGAGGAGACAGTGAGGGGGCGGAGGGGAGTAGAGCGGTGATTGGAGAGATGCAGTTGTTATTGCCAAGATGGGTTCCGGAAAGGTAGATCTTGCGAGACACAATTAGCTTTATTCGTACATGATATTTTAGTCCACGGCGACAACAGTACTAAAGTCGATGCGATATATTTAGATTTTAAAAAGGCATTCGATAAAGTTCCTCATGATAAATTAATCTTGAAATTAGAGAGTTTTGGTATAAAGAATGACGTTGTATGTTGGGCAAAAGAATTCTTAAGTGGGCGAGAGCAGAGGGTTGTCATATATGGTATCATGTCGGACACAATCGAAGTCACGTCTGGAGTTCCCCAGGGTAGCGTAGTAGGTCCGCTTCTATTTCTGTTATACATAAACGATTTGGGTACCGTAGTTAGTAATAACCTTAGACTTTTTGCAGACGATGCGGAAGTGTATAGGGGTATATGAAAAGAAGAAGACAGGAAATCGCTTAGCTAGGATTTAGATGCAATTCAAGAGTGGTGCGACAAATGGCAGTTAGAACTTAACCTTAAAAAGTGTGTAGCTATCAATTTTTGGAGGAGGAATAATACGATAGAGCGATCCTATGAAATTAATAACACGAAGATCGAAAGCGTTGAAACCATAAGGTATTTAGGTGTAACAATCACTATAGATTTATCGTGGGGAAGACACATCCGGGAAATACGCGGCCGAGCGAAGAGAAAGCCAGGATTTATAAAAAGAGTACTTGGGAAATGTGATGAGAAGACAAAAGAGCGAAGTTATTTTTCTCTAGTTACGCCCCACCTTGAGTATGCAGCCAGTGTATGGGATCGTAATGAATTAGGTTTAATCAGAGAACTAGACAGTGTGCAGCGTAAAAGGTGTTACGGAAGGTTGAGTAGGGTTTCAGAATTAATACAAAAATTAGGGTGGGAGTCATTATCAGAGTGTAGGTTAAGGTACAGATTAAATCTATTACAGAAATTTAAATCCGATAGATTTACTTAAGATGTTAGGCGCATTAAAAACACCGGTGTATTATGCAAGATTCGACCAGATAAATAAGATTAGAGAGATAGATTGTCGTACTGATAGATTCAAAATGGCATTTTTCCCTCGTACTATAAGAGAACAGAATAGGCAGCGTAGCTAAGGAATAGGTAGGGGAAATATTTTAGAGTAGTCTGTAGTGCATTGTGCACATACTAACAGACGAACACACACACCCATGCCCTGAGTGCCTGCCTGAGTCCTGCAGGGATTCGAACCCCCGACCTTAAGGTTAGCAGGCGAAGACTTAACCTCGCCGCCACCGGGGCCAACAAATTTATCTTTGTTAAATTGTGAACTTTAGACTAGAGTATTATTACTAATCCTTTTCATGCATCATATGTAATGCATGTTTGGTGTGAATTCACCTCCTGCCACACATCTTCATGGTGGCTCGCAGGGTATTATATAGATGTAGATGAAACCTAGCTGCTCTATGCAGAATGCTCTCTAGCTTTCTGAATAAACCTAATTTATTCGGATCCCATATACATCAACATACACATCACCATCTACCGACGGTATGAATATGAATCCCTTTTTAGTTCATCTAATAGACTTGTTACATTTCCCTCGCTTGACTTGTAGAATTTCCGTGCACACTACTGCGTCATCGGCAAATAGACGGCTAATAGTTTACTTTTTACCACCTTATTGATATCATTTATGTACATAAGGAACAAGAGTGGACCTATCACACTACCCTGTGGCACACCCGAGGTGAATTCAATTTTCGGGGCGGTAACACCGTCCAAAACAACACTTTGCACGCGATCATGTAGAAAATCATTTATCCATGATATAATATTACTCTCTAATCCATAAGATTTTAACTTCACAATAAGTTTGCTATGAAACAACTTGTCAAAAGCTTTCTTGACACCGAGAAATATAGCATCCACTGGAATATTATTTTCGCCAGAAGATAAAATATCGTGTGCATACAGTGCAAGTTGAGTTTCACATGATCTGCTCATCCGAAAGCCATGCTGAACCTTGGCCAATAATACCAGGGCATCCAGGTGTCTCATAACTGAATTGACAATTATATGTTCCAGAAACTTGCATGAAATGGATATGAGGGATCTACGTCTACGCGATACCCTGCTAGCCACCGCGAGGATATAGGTCGATAGTGTATATACAGGCTGCATAATCTAGTTGGGGCCTAACTATCGAAAAGTGACATCGCTCTTTTGTCTTCTCGTCACATTTCCCTACTACTCTTTTCATAAATCTGAGATTTCTCTCGTCTTGGCCTTATATTATCCGGAAGTGTCTTACCCATCAGAAATCTTAAGTAATTGTTACACCTATGTATCTTAAGGGTTGCAGATGTAACGCAAAGTGTAATTTTGTTGGACAGTATTTCTGCTATCTCTCCCCCCCTTTATGTACATACCATGTCTGGCGAATACAGCGGCGATGGCGGGATTGCCCCCGGCCGCCCCGCCCCCCCTCTGCCCCGGGCGCCCCCGTGGGAAAGTGGGTTGCGGGGATTTTCCACCGCCACTCCAGACGGCCGTCTGCTGCTCCTCATTTTTTTCTCGTCGTGCCAGAAAGGGTCTCTCCTTCCCTATCCTGGGGCCCGAGTCGTGAATCATTCGTTGCTCACCGAATAAATATTGACGTCTTCGTTACCAAGGAAAACGTCATATTTTGTTATCAACGTGGATAAACGAATAATTTGAAACGAATGACGTTATCATAACGACAAATTTCATTCGTTACGGCATAACGAAAGATTCAAGACATCGGGCCCCAGGGGGGCTGTGTTTGAAACCATCAAGATTATCTCTAATAGGTAACCAAGGAGTCACGTGGTATAAACACGAATGGTTCGCAAATTTGGTCTATTATAATCGTACATTACAATATCGCTAAATTGTTTTACACGGGTTTTATCTTATCTGACTCAAATATAGAGCCTTAGAGCGAGGAAAACTAAAAAAAAACAATTATTTACATTGTAATGAGCGATACAAACACACCAAATATTTGAACCCTTTCTTGCTTGTACCACGTGACTCCTTGGTTACCTATTCGAGATAATCTCGACGGTTTCAAACACAGCCCCCCTGGTCACAACTGCGAACGCTGAGATCGAGTTTGATCGACAAAGAGGTCACAGGGCAGCGTCAAAGTTTTTTTTCGATTCGGCTCCGGAAGAATGACATTTCTGCATCTACGCCTGCGCAATACTCTGTGAGCCACCGCGAGGGTGTGTGGCAGGGGGTGAAGATCAACAAGCCTGCACTAATTACATTCAACTCATGCTACTACTTCATGAAAAAATGTTAGATAGATATATAGTCATGCGCAACTAAGTAGGTTAGTACCTGCATAGTAATGAATTGATTACTCGTTAGATAAGCATTTCTCTTACTATATTTATCCAAATTTCCCTAGCACGCATGAGTTGGTGGTGTTGATACATGCTTCATGTACTAGAGGCTACTCTATCAGTATTTCACCTCCCTATCCCTTTGCTACGCTGCCTATTATGTTCTCTAATGGTCCGCGGGAACAATAACTTAATCCTACGGTACCACAATCTATCTGTCTAATCTTGTTTACCTAATCTGACATTTCAGTTTGGTAACCTATTTTTTTCCGCATTCGCCATGCTATTGATCGATTTTACCGCGTGTCAAGCTGGAAATTTCCGCTAGGAGGAATGAGATGGGAGGTTACGGATGAAAGAGCATTTTAACTTTCAGTCGATCATTAATGGCAATTTCTGCAATTAGATATTTTTTTTCAAGGTGCTAATTTGAAGAGAAATGTTCTAGAACTCTATCTGGTCTCTTATTTACCTCTGATTCTCCTGTGTGTGCCTGCGCTTGTAAGACGTTCGTTGTTTAAGTGAACTTTGGAACACCTAATGTGAACACCATTTGAGGGCACGACTGTAGTAGCAGAAAGTTCATTAACAGAAAATAAAGTTACGATAACAAGTTTCCTTTTGCAAAAAGTATTGAAGATGCATTTTAGAAATTTCCAAAGTAGGCTGTGTTCAGGAAAAAAAATGTGTTACTTTTGGCACCATATGTTTCTTAGTAATATTAAAATGTTCAGGTCAATAGCAGTCTATCCTGTTTCATTCAGCTTTGCGTGATTTCGGCCTGTCTCACATGAGACTGGAAATGATTTTCCTTTATTTTCACAAAGCCTTTATCTTGGATGATATCGTTGACAATGTCTCAACACATTATCGTAATTAATTGTTTATATCTTTTGCATTTATCATTAATCAAGCTTCGGAATTACGCAGCTACGCGACTTTTTTCAGGTGCGGCACTCACTTCTCGAGTTAATTAATTGCAAGAAGGACAAGACTTGAGGTCAACTGAAGAAAAGCTGCAAATGAATGGTTTCATGACTTTTACAAATAGCAAGGCCAAACAAACGGTTCCACCGAGAGGAATTCGCTCTAAGATAGTGAACGTTAGAAAAAAAAACGTCCTTGTTGTAGGCTGCTGGCCTTTCAGGAGCTATTATCGAGGACCTCGATTTTCCTCTTCGATACGATTGATTGTTCTCGGAATGTTACATTGCGGCCGTTAGCCACGACATCTATTTTTAAAGTGGACAACCGTCCGATTTGGGATTTCAATCGAAAACTGGTTCAGGGAAACCGGTTGATTGGCGGCACGGGCACGGACGTCACTGACCCGGCGTCTCCCCCCTCCCCTTGCGCCCGCCGATCGTCCTTTGCTTCCCAGGTTTGCCGCGGTTGCGAAGTCGGTTTCCCTTGACACGGCGCGTGTGCGTGCGTGCCTGCGCAGACCAACAGAACATTCCTCCTCCATCCTCCTCTCCATTGGAAAGTTGCGCGAAGAGATTACATCTACATCTGCATCTACATAATACACTGCAAGCCACCACAATGGTGTGTGGCAGGGGGTGATTTCTCACCAAACATGCACTACATATCATGCATAAAAAAGGATTAGTATTTATATACTGTTCTAAACTTCACTATTTAAAAAAAGATAAATATGCAAAGCAAACATGCAATAACATTCTGTTAGTAGGGTTAGCTTTAAGTACTCATACCAACATGCAGCTACCAATGCTATCCATTGCTACTCTCCGATTGGACATATTTACCGTTGTTCGGATCTCTAATTGTGCGAGGGAAAAAGGACATTTTGAATCTATGAGTTCGGCAATCAGTATCTCTAATTTTATGATTATTATGACATTTTCAACATCAAATATTTTAATAGACTGGTTACGCTAATATAATTATCGTACCGTCCCTTTACAAACCTTGCCGATCTTCGCTGCATACGTTCAAGTTCGTTATTTAGACCGATTTCGTAGGGATCCCATACACTGGCAGCATATTCAAAATGAGGTTTAACAAGGGAAAAGTTGTTGATCGAACCCGCGACCTTCGCGTTATTAGCACGACGGTCTAACCGGCTGAGCTAATGGGCCAGTTAATTACGATTCGATAAGCACAAAAGTAAAAATAGATTTTTTTTAATTTAGGAAAAGAACGATTGATTTCGATTTCGAGAGTAAGTTTTCCGTTTTCTTGCGTTTCCTCCAAAGGAACTAACTCTTAAAACCGTGAAAATCACTTTTGCCGGTGTCAAAATTCACTGAATTCATACGATTTCAGCGACATAAATTTCGTAGTGCGCCATTTCCCGCATTCATTTGTTCCTAAATAATTCAAGTTGCTGAGTAGACCAAAACAAATATCGATCGTAAGTTTTTTTAATTTCAACTAGCTGTGTCATCCTTTGAGATGGATCGATTCCATCCTTTCGATTGGAGATCGATCGATCAGCTAGGTCGAACTCCAGAACATTAGAGCGAAAAAACGATAATTTATCCATTTGTCACGAAGAGTAGAGGATTTAACGCTTTTTCAGTCATTCCACCCTCAGACTACATCAAAATAATACCCTGCAAGCCATCATAAAGGTATGTGGCAGGGGGTGAATTCACACCAGACATCCACTATACATATCATGCATGCACGTTGTCTTGGTGGTCCGCACTCAATTCTAACATTAAAAAAAATCAATCGCTTGCTCTTTCATCTTTTTTTGTGACGAGTATATTCCAGGGCTTTTGTGAACTCCGAAATGTTGTTAGAAATCAATTAAAAGAGATGCGGCATATACTATCCTTATCATTCATACTTATATGAATAAAAAATATGTCTTCAATGTATTTTGATGTACCCCATTAATATATCACCGCCATAATATTTTACCGATAAGACCGATAAGACTGATTTTTAAAGTCTGTAGTATGAGGTGTGACTTCTTGGAATTTGTTTGCGTTGGAAATGAAACTCACTCCTTTCACGTCAGCTTTGAAAGTCACCCTGTTCATTCACAAGATTGGTGCTTGTTTAAAAATGCAAATTTACAACGCAACGGTGTTGGCAATTTTGTCATGCAAATATGATGGCTCTGCTTTGAGAAGTTAAAATTACTTAATGATGTGTTCAGCTAAATGAATTATATCACTTATCCGGAGGATTAATTTCGCATTGTTTACGTACGTGTCATGACAGGAGTTCTATTCGTGAGATGTAGCGCTTGAAGTAATCCCATTACGAGTACGACATTTGTGAAGGGACGGTACGATAACCTAATTAGCGTAACCAGTCTATTAAATTAATTAAAATGGGAATCATTGTCAGATCGCAGGTAGAAATTTAGACTTAATCTCCTAAATAAATTCCAAGACCATATTTTCAGTGTTGATGTTAAAAATATTTCGCGAACCCCAACTTACTATGGTAGACTGGACCATGATTACAACAATAGAGAAATTAATTGCCGAACTGACAGCTTCAAAATGCCCTTTTTTCCTCGTACTATTAGGGATATGAATAACGGTAAATATGTCCAGTACGATTGTAGCAATGCTCGTATAGCAACATTGGTAGCTGCATAACACAATAGCAACATTGGTAGCTGCATATTGATATAAGGACTTGAAGCTAACCCAACTAACAGCATGTTTTTGCATGTTTGCTTTGCTATTTTTATCTTTTTTTAAAAAATGAAGTTTATAACAGTATATAAATACTCATCATTTTTATGTATGATAATTAGTGCATGTTTGGTGAGAATTCACCCCCTGCCACACACCTTTATGGTGGCTTGCAGGGTATTATGTAGATGAATCTCAACGGCTTCCTTCTCTTGCGAGCTGCTCCTTCCCTGCATCTTACGTTAACTCTGACTTTGGTCCTTCCCTCCATTCCTACACACTTTTCATTAGCTTCCTTTACAAGGAGATGGACCAACTGTTGATATTTCACCTTCTTCTTCTGCAGTTAACGTCTAAGTCTAATTGTAAGCCTAAGCCTATGTCTATTCCCTAAACCTTCTTCTCACTTTGCCCTTATGACTCTTACACCGCACTTCATCACCTATGAAATATGGTCAGAGTCTGCATCGGCATCTACGTCATCTATTTTTACGTAATACCCTGCAGCCACCATGAGGGTGTGTGGCAGGGAGTGAAGATCACCAAGCATGCACACAATCCGTTATCATGTGGTCGGCATCCCAGGATTCTGTGTTAATTCATGACCCTATTTGCCATGCCCCACAATTATATTATCTGGTTGATATCTCCCAGCGCTACCTGCCATTCTCCATCAAAATCAATGTCGTTTATGGCGTGTACTCTACCTAATGCATTCTTCCAGGAAAACACTCGAATTTCTTTTAAAGGCCTTCATTTCTCACTTAAACCATACAATTCCCAACTCTACATTCTACAACCAACTCATTTTCACCACTCATTACTGTTTGATGGATTCTTTTACAAGCATTGACAACGATTTCTTCACTCTGTTCATATATATCACCTTTGTCTTCCCCCGCGTGTCCACTCGTTCATCGTACATGTACATCTACATAATACCCTGCAAGCCTCCATCAAGGTGTGTGGCAGGGGGTGAATTCTCAACAAACATGCACTACATATCATGCATAAAAAAGGATTAGTAGTATTTATATACTGTTCTAAACTTCACTCTTTAAAGAAGATAAAAATAGCATTGCAAATATGTTGTTAGTTCGGGTTAGCTTCAAGTTCTTATACCAACATGCAGCTACTCGTATTGGATATATTTACCGTTATTCATATCCCTAATTGTACGTGGAAAAAATGGCATTTTGAATCTGTCAGTTCGGCAATCAATTTCTCTAACTTTGTGAATATGGTCCAGTCTACCATAGTCAGTTGGGGATCGCAAAATATTTTTAACGTCATCACTGAAAATATGGTCTTGGAATTTATTTAGGAGATTAAGTCTAAATTTCAACCTGCGATCTGACAATGATTCCCAATTTAATTCATTTAATCGACTGGTCACGCTAGTAAGGTTATCGTACCGTCCCTTTACAAATCTTGCCGATCTTCGCTGCACACGTTCAAGGTCGTTATTTAGACCGATTTCGTAGGGATCCCATACACTGGCAGCATATTCCAAATGAGCTCTAATAAGGGAAAAGTAGCTGATTTCTCGTACATGGTCGTCACATTTACCCAATACTCTTTTGATGAATCCCAGTTTACAATTCGCTTGACCAATTATTTCACGTATGTTTTTACCCCAGGAAAGATCATGTGTCAGTCTTATTTCAAGATATTTAATGGATTCCACTTCTGTTATTTCATTATAACTTATTTTGCACGTGCTAGGAGGAGAGCTATTCTTTTTCCCTAAATTCATTACAAGACACTTTTTCAAGTTTAATTCTAACTGCCAATTATCACACCAATTTTCAATTGCTTGTAGGTCATCATTTAGATACGCATATATGTATAATGTAGATATGTATCACGACTGTATTAGTTGGATATGCGGCGCCCAGTACTAGCTATAATCTATCTATGCAGTATTAACTGCTATTTTGTCTAACCACTCTTTCGCTCGCAAAGTCACTCCTCGCAAACTCTTGGGACTCCGCTTGTAAGTCACCCCGGTACGTTTGCTGCGAAGAAGGGCAAGATTTATAAAGGGACGATATGGATATGCAAAGGTATGATAACGATAATAGCGCAACCAGTCAATTAAATGAACTAAAATGGGAACCATTATCAAATCGCAGGTTGGAATTTAGACCTCAATCTCCTAAATAAATTTCAAGACAATATTTTCACTGATGACGTTACAAATATTATGCGAACTCCTACTTACTTTGGCAGACTGGACCGTAGTCATAAAATTAGAGAAATTGATTGCTTAACTGGCAGATTCAAAATGTCTTTCTTTCTTCGTACTCTTAGGGAACTGAATAGTTGTGAATATATTTATTGGTATGTATAGAAGTGTATTAATTGATACCATAGGTAGTTGCGTGTTGGTATAAGGACGTGAAACTAACTCCTACCAACAGCATGTGCTTGTGAATGCTTGTTTGATTTGCTCTTCAAATCTTTTTGAAATGTTCATATTTTGACTAGAATATGTCCACTAATACTTTATACCCAGACAGCACACATTCTACCGTATACGCTGAATATACGTATAAAATTGGTATAAACCATATATACTGTAGAAGATACCAGTATACTGTGTATTGGAAATCTACGTATAAAACCTAGCAACATTGTAGCAACAATGCGTATATTTGGCAGCAAATGTCCTAGCACGATGCGTATACTGTATATAGATATATCATATAAACAGTATACAAAAAATATATGAATATAGGAGACAGAATGTATACTGTTTACAGAATATATAAATACAATATTAACTATATGTAGGCAAGTTAATTGCCAAAAATCAATAATGCTTGGTAGGGGACCCCATGATAGGTCGAACTGTAAGAGCCAAGTGAAAAGTACATCAAGCAGCACATGTTATTCACTACGGTTCCTGCACAAATGAATATGTTCCCCAGGACTTTGCTCTTGAAAACATAATTATTTAGAATAAGTAATTTTCCACCAAAATTAATTACACACACATGGTTAGCGGTTATGAGGTCAGTAACAGAACTTTACTCAAAGACATTCATTAATCGATAGAAATTCTTTATTTAATGGATCAAAATATTGAAGAAAAGATTGATTACAATAATTTTTTATTATTTATTATAATAATTTATTAATAAAACAAGAACCAGAAAGGCTATGAAAAAAATGCTACGAATATCGATTTATTTCAGGTTTTCATTGGAAGGGATAAAACTTAATCCTTGTGTCCAGGGCTGGTTCTTTGGTTCTTTTCATTCTGGTTCTTTGAGCGCTGTTTGTCCTTTCCCTCATCGGTTTTGTACTTAGAGAGACGGAACCATTCTGCCATCGACCTTTTCACCGTCAACATATCTACTTCAACATATTATTCGTCAGTTTACACTTTTTTTGCATTGCATCTGAAAAGGTACAAGATAACTTATATGTAGATCTGGTAATAGAATGGCATATATGTGTTATACATAGAAACATGTTAGTTCCATATACAATGATGTGAAAAATGTAAGGCATAACTTTTTTGTTTCCATATAGAGCACTTGGCTCATGATTACATAGTAGTTACCGATCAATCCACAATTACTTACCCAGATCCAGACATAGCCATGGATTTATTTCTTGAATGCGGGATACCACTCCAACCGCAACCGCGTCCAGCTACACCAAACGATATTATAAATTCACAAAAAAAATTATTACGGCTCACACAAACTTCGGATTAAATTAATGGCAAGACGCTAGCAACGTAAACAAAAGTAGTTCGCTATTTCGTCACCTATGTGGCGCTTCGAACGACAAATTGCAAATTGCGGCCATTTTAAACGACAAAATTGTCACGGTCTCTCCCTATGATTTTAAGCGGGAGTACAGAGTTATCAATTTACAAACTACGATGGGAGTTTGCATACTCTGTTCGAGAACTATATCTTTGATTTGTGTGTATCAATCTGCGCCCGAATTTTTATTTAATGTGGTATATAATTTATGGTGATTTATTTGGTATGTAATCACCCTATAAGGTATATTAACAATATATGTATATTTTCTGTATACCGTATCATAGCTGTACAAATGTGTAAACATGATGTATAAATCATGTATACTGTATCATAAATATACAGTATATACTATATATACACAAAATATATGTATACACCTCAAAGTGTGCTGTCTGGGTAAGCATGGTAGATGAAGCAAGTTTTGTGTGAATTCACCCCCTGCCACACTCCTTTATGATGGCTTGCAGGGTATTAGGTAAATCTAGATGTCTACAAGTCTAGTGTATAGTCACTAATGTAATAATGAAGTCGCTCCACAAGTGCTCGCTGTCCTTTCATCCCGCCTCACCTGTTAAGTACTCACTTATTTATAGTTTTGGGATGCATAAAGATATCTCCCGAATGTCTTTTCCGACGTCTCTCCAGTTGATTGCTCGTCGCAGACTGTTTTGTGCATTCGCGTGAACGACTTCCCTTCAAGCATTTTCAATCAACTCCGTCATCGATTCGAGGGCTTTTATCATCATATGCGCAGGCTCCAGACGCCTGCGTCGTATTCTGACCTCAATATCACCTCACGATCCCCCCCACTCCTGGGGTTATTGCGTTCTTCTTGAATATACATACATATACGATATTTTTCATCATTTAATATTTTTATTGAATGATGAAAAATATATATTCAAGTGCATAATATATGAGTGCTACTTAGGCCCTATCTTAAGTAGCTGTCATATATTTCATAATTTGTTGTTATTTTTCTATTGTGGTTAAGGGTCTGTATACATTGAAGCGACTCTTCAATTCTTCCAGCTTTTTTTTAAAAAAAGGGTCTATGTATGATTGTCACCACGAACGACTTTTTGAATTTGAAGTTAGCCTAGTTACAGGCTTATTGCCTCATACGATAACTCACTTTTTGAATTTGAAGTTAGCCTAGTTACAGGCTTATTGCCTCATACGATAACTCACTTTTTGAATTTGAAGTTAGCCTAGTTACAGGCTTATTGCCTTATAGGATAACTCACTTTTTGAATTTGAAGTTAGTCTAGTAACAGGCTTTGTGCCTTATAGGCTAACTCACTTTTTGAATTTGAAGTTAGCCTAGTTACAGGATTATTGCCTTATAGGCTAACTCACTACCCTGAACGGCAATACCAATATATGTATGGAAGAAATAAAAGATGATATTCCTGCAGAACTAATTAAAAATGCAGGAGAGAAGACATTAACCCATCTCTACAAATCCATATGCGACATGTACTCAACAGGAGAAATACCCAGGGACTTCGAGAAAAACGTCATCATTCATATTCCCAAACAGAAGAGAGCGGTGAAATGCGAAAATTTTAGAGACTATAAGCCTGACGACACATGCATCGAAGATATTGACCAGGATCATCTACAGAAGAATAGAACGAAAAGCTGAGGAGTTCCTGGATGAAGATCAATTCGGATTCAGGAAAAGTAAGGGAACCAGAGAAGCGATATTGGCCCTTAGACTGCTCATAGAGAAGAGAATGGAGAAGAACAAACCGACGTTCAATGCATTGGTGGATTTAGAGAAGGCTTTCGACAACGTTGATTGGGATTCGTTGCTTGGAATTCTGAAGGGAATTGGAGTGTCCTACAATGACCGAAGAATTATACACAGTCTGTATAAAAACCAAGTAGCTGTGATTAAATCTGGACCCAGCTGTGAAGAGTGAGACAAGGCTGTGAAAGGAGTGAGACAAGGCTGTGCACTCTATCCTGTAATTATTAATGTTTACATCGAGAGAGCCATAATTGAAGTCAAGGAGAAGTGTTATGGAGTGAACATCCACGGAGAAACAATCAGCATGCTACAATTCGCTGATGACATAGTACTCATAGCAGAGACAGAGAGGGATCTGAACAAGATTCTAGTAACCATGGAAGGGACAATGGCCAGATATCAACTGAAGATAAATAAGAAGAAGACTAAGATATTGGTGTGCAGTAAGAAAGAAGAGGCCAAAACCAGTGTCTAACTAGGAAAACAAAAAGTTGATGAGGTGAAAGAGTTCTGTTACCTAGGAAGCCGAGTAACCAACGATGGACGAAGCAAGAAAGAAATAGATAGTAGAATAGCCCAGGCAAAGAGGGCATTCTATCAAAAGAAGAATATATTTACAGCTGCAAATACAAGCGTTGAAGTAAGGAAACAGTTTATTAATACATACATCTGGAACATGTTTCTTTACGGCAGTGAGGAATGGCAGCAACGGAGAAGAATAGGGTAGAAGCCTTCAAATGTGGTTCCGAAGAATGATGAAGATTAAACGGATCGACCGAGTGAGTAACGAGGAAGTCCTAAGAAGAGTAGAAGAAAAGAGAAGTCTGCTGAAAACTCTAAAAAGAAGAAGGGACAACTTAATCGGCCATATCACGAGACACGATGGCCTGATGAAGACAATCGTCGAGGGAAAAGTGAACGGGAAGAATGGAAAAGGCAGGCCTCGTATGAGATACATGGAACAGGTTGTGAAGGATGTAAAAGAGAAGAATTACGTAAATGTTAAGAGATTAGCCGATACTTTACCAAGATATTAGCCGGACTCAGTGGAGAGCTGCGTCAAACCAATTTGAGGATTGATGACCAGTGATGATAATGTTGAAGAAATACAAATTTTTACTGTTGAATGAAATCCTAATTGATTTCCGGGCGACAGGGAGGTCGACCGTTCTCGGCTGCTGCACGTTTCGCCCCACGTCACGGCGGTCATCATCCCTGCAGCCGCAACCCACGCCTCGCTCGCATTTCCCCGTTCTACGACTCCCATCACGCTCAGCGATGCATCGGTTAATTGGAACGATTTCTTCGGCGTCATGACAAGTGCGTACCACGTTTCCCAGGGAATATCACCTTTTAATTGGAGAGTGACTGCCTGCGCACAATCACCCCACCCCTTTGGACCCTGACCCCTAAGTGCCCTCGCCAGGCTCATCCGTCAGGGGCGGACCACTTGCCTCCCCCCATTAACCCGATGACTCTCCACCCTCTCCTCCCCCACCCCTTCATCCCCCAATACACCCTCTTCCTCCCACACAAACCCCTCGCGTCTACGGAGATGTCTCCCGCCCACGTACTACTGTGGAACCGGCGCTTGAAAGAGCAATGCCTCGCGTCGGTCGAATTACGTTGCTTCAAGAACGGGATGAGGAACAGGAATGGTCTTGAAAATGAAATCTCAGTCTCCCACTCCTATTCAGTGAATTGGGCCAGGCATAATTACATGGTGTATCTTTTTCTCGTGGGAGAAAAGATAAGTCTACTGAAAACTATAAAAAGAAGACGGGACAACTTGATCGGCCACATCTTGAGACACGATGGCCTGATGAAGACAATCGTCGAAGGAAAAGTGAACGGGAAGAATGGAAAAGGCAGGCCTCGTATGAGTTGCATAGAACAGGTTGTAAAGGACGTGAAAGAGAGGAACTACGTTAATATGAAGAGGTTGGCCGATAGAAGAATCGAGTGGAGGGCTGAGTCAAACCAATCCTGGGATTGTTGACCCTTGATGATGATCTTTTTCTCTGTCATCGTCCGTTCACTTTATGCATACATTCTAAAAACGTAGTTCTCCGTATGAATAGGACAGTCCAATAATTAGCTGGAGAGGGTCCAAATGTTGTTACTAAACTGGAAAGCAAACCAGCAACTATAGTGTCTCATGCAAATATATTGTTAGTATCTATAGTATTTAAGGGATTAATACATGCACCATGTTCTACAGACTACTCTCATATATTTCCCCTACCTATCCCTTTGCTATGCTGCCTATTCTGTTCTCTTATAGTACGGGGAAAAATGCCATTTTGAATCTATCGGTATGACAATCTAGCTCTCTAATCTTATTTATCTGGTCGAATATAGCATAATACGCTTGTGTTTTTAGTATGTTCCTAACACCTTCAGTAAAGTTATCCGATTGAAATTTCTCTAATAGATTCAATGTGTACTTTAACCTACGCTCTGATAATGATTCCCAACCTAATTCTTTTATTAATTCTGAAACACTACTCAACCTATCGTAACACCTTTTAACGAACCTAGCTGCTCTACGCTGCACACTGTCTAGTTCTCTGATAAATCCTAATTCATTAGGATCCCATACACTGGCTGCATACTCAAGGTGGGGCCTAACTAGTGAAAAGAAACATCGCTCTTTTGTCTTCACATTACATTTCCCAAGTACTCTTTTTATAAATCCTAGCTTTCTCTTCGCTCGGCCGCATGTTTCTCGGATGTGTTTTCCCTACGATAAATCTTTAGTGATTGTTACACCTAAATACCTTATAGTTTCAACGCTTTCGATATTCGTGTTATTAATTTCATAGGATCGCTCTATCGAATTATTCCTCCTCCAAAAATTGATAGCTCCACTCCTTTTAAGGTTTTCTTGAAGTACTTTCCATAAAGAAGGGTTTATTAGGGGTTAGTCCTTCCAAATTCCCATTACGATCGTTGATTTTGTATCAAAAACCGTTGCCACCCAAAATCAACAAAAGTGGCGGGAACCCAAGTGGAATTAAACCCTCATTCAAGCCTGCAATTGTTGAGGTAAGGTCTATTATAACTTGATTTGGTGTGGCGTTTCCTCTCGGACGCGAAGCAATATTATCCGTTTCCTCTGCCAAAACACTCTCTCTTCTATTCTAAGAATATAGGAAAGGAAATGGAATTCCTCTCACCTCATGGGGAATTCGTGAATTTTATAACCAAGGAAATCGTCGCTCGGTTTCTAGAGAATAAAACGTACAATCTTTTGACTGGTTTTTCCACATTTCCACTGGGATTAAAACGGTTCTAATGATTTCTTTGTAGATTGAAACTCTTTTATTACTGGAAGAAATAAGTGAATCTCCTTCTTCCTATTTATTTTCACGTAAATTATGTTTTTTTTTAAACTGTAGCTTAGGGAAATAATTTAATAGTCATTATTCCCACATGCCAGCAATACAGATTTTGAGTGAATTTATGCTCATCTGTAGTATTTTAGGTTTTTTTTAGCGGATGGCATTAAAAAGCATAATTTCAAACCCAGTATGACTTTGAGAACTGTTACGCCTCAGAGACTGTATTTTTAGAAACCACCATGAAACACTTCCGGGGAGTAGATGTTAAAGATATTCGTAGCTATTCACCTGGTGGCATTCGGAAGTTACCCCCATGGTTGAGTAAATAGCGATGAGTTATAGTGTTCCAAGGCCACTGGAAGGTCGAATTCCGGAGGGGATGGTTTGTGCCGACGTATGATGGCATTTTGCTCTGCGCCGAATTCTCTGTTTGTCATCTTTGTCCGCAGAAACACGTATTTTCATTACTAGGCAACGTAAGCCAAATACCAGGCAAGTTTTCGGGTGTCCCACAAGGTAGTATGATAGGTCCACTCCTGTTCCTTCTGTACATTAATGATATCAATAAGGTGGTAAAAAGTAAGCTTCGTCTATTTGCCAATGACGCAGTTGCGTACAGGGAAATTCTAAGCCCAAACGGCAAAGAATATTTAAATGATGACCTACAAGGATTTGAAAATTGGTGTGATACATGGCAGTTAGAATTAAATTTAAAAAAATGTGTGGTAATGAATTTTTGGAAAAAGAATAGTTCTCATTCTAGCACGTACAAAACAAATAATAAGTAATGAAATAACAAAAGTGGAATCCATTAAATATCTTGCAATAAGACTGACACATGATCTTTCTTGGGATAAACACATACGTGAAATAATGGGTCAAGCTAATCGTAAACTGGGATTCATCAAAAGAGTATTGGGTAAATGTGACGATCATGTACGAGAAATCAGCTACTTTTCCCTTGTTAGACCTCATTTGGAATATGCTGCCAGTGTATGGGTTCCCTACGAAATCGGTCTAAATAACGAACTTGAACGTGTGCAGCGAAGATCGGCAAGATTTGTAAAGGGACGGTATGATAACTAAATTAACGTAACCAGTCTATTAAATGAATTAAAATGAGAATCATTGTCAGATCGCAGGTTGAAATTTAGACTTAATCTCCTAAATAAATTCCAAGATAATATTTTCAGTGATGATGGTATAAATATATTGCGAACCCCAACTTACAATGGCGGACTGGATCATAATCATAAAATTTGAGAAATTGATTGCCGAACTGATAGATTCATAATGTCCTTTTTCCCTCGCACCGTTAGAGATACGAATAACGGTAAATATGTCCAATCGGAGAGTAGCAATAGTGAAAATAGTGTATTTTATAATTAATATAGTGTATATTAAAATTGTAAATAGTGAAGTTCTGACTAGTATATTAATATTATTTTTTAATTATAATTAATATCCTTTTCTATGCATGATATGTAGTGTATGTTTGGTGAGAATTCACCCCCTGCCTCACACCTTTGTGGTGGCTTGCAGGGTATTATGTAGATGTAGATGTAAGCGCTTTTCATAACTAGGGAACGTAAGGCAGTTATCTATATATTTAGAAAGTCGACTTAGAGACTCACAAGACAGAGGAAAGGAGAAAAGTAAAAAGGAGAGAGAGAGAAAGAATTGGAATCGATTGTGTTATCAGTCAGCTCCAGAAATAATCGCCCTCGAAAACTGAATCGATGAAATGCCTTAAACTTGGCCAGGGATCGATGCGCAGTAGTCTTGGTGGATGGACTGAGATTATGTCATCGCAATGTAGTTCGTGTACATGTAACATAAGTAATACCCTGCGAGTGACTGCGAGGGTGTGTGGCAGGGGGCGAAAGGTCACCAAACATGCATCAATTACGTGCAACTGACAGCTACCACTATAGACTGCTCTAGCAATATTTCACCATATACATATCCCGTTGCTGTGCAGCCTATTATGCTCTCTTATGGTAGGTGGGGGAAAAGGCATTTTAAATTTATCGGTGTGACAATCAATGGGTGCTTTCGATTTAGCTGTCTATCGCCGGCTGCCGGTGAATCTCTGCACTGAGGAGAGCCGAACAGATGAAAAGCTGTTGGCGTAATATGACGTCCCGTCAACCAAGGTAACAGCAAAGTATCAACAATATTTTTTTGTAAACACGCAGACACAGGAAAGGTATTCTACGGCATTTATCAATCAGAACCCCAAGAATACTGTTATGGCATTCCACTAACATTTGAAAATAATTATTAAAATTAATCTCAGTACCATTTACCGAGCAAAATTGGTGAATAATTCTGCTAATATCCATATTCGATCGGGAACTCCTAGCTACAGTATTATTTTCCATCGTACAAAGATATTTCCCTGATCGGAGACCTTTCCGTTGCTAAGTCGAGTGCTGAGTGATATAATTTTATTTGTTCGCCATGGTGCTCAATTGTTTACTTTCTGATGCGTGAAACGTGAATGTGGAGGTGCTGGTGGGGGGTAAGTGAGGCGAGTCACGCCCGAGGAAATCCTTGAACGAGATATTTCTCGTCGCAGGAAGTGTGATGTAATTCACCGCTCCGAGGTTTGGGGAAGTTTTGCAAATCCCTTGGGCTCATGACGTCACTAGAATGGTGGCCTAGGAGATATATTTCGATTGTAAAGCAGCGTTTACACGTAGCAGTTGACTGCTATGACAGTCGCGATATGCGCGATATATCTATATCGATACTGCTATGATGCGTCTGCACCAACTTCTATTCAGCTTAAAGCCGATATTTAGGCGTTGTCATAACAAATAAAAGAGTATTATTACAATAGTGATTGATGCTTATTTTTTCATGAAATACTCCAAGTAATAAATTCCATTGACGATCATCTTTTTTCTCATTCTTTAAAGAGTATAATCTCCCTTTTGGGGAGGGATATCCTTGTTATTATATTTAGATTCCCGGTATCAGACGTCGTGTATTGCTTTCCGTTGGCGATTGTTGCGATTGTGTTGGATACATTTCCGCTGGAAAGTAGACGTGCTTCAACTTTGCTAATAGCTCGAACGTGGATCGATAGTGTTCGACTTGTGTCCAGTATCGACCGGAACTCGCATTGCAGTTGCTATTTACATATGCGAGTGGGGCTTAATAGTTGTTAGCAGTTGACTGTCTTAGCAGTCAACTGCTACGTTTAAACGCACCTTAAGAAAGAGCATATTCGAGCTGAAAATCTTCTTTAGGGTGTAACTTCGGGCAAATATTACGGGAGAGCACTAATTTCAATAAAGAAGACGCTTCTTATCAGACTCTCCTTTATTCTTCCTCATTACAAAAAATCAACAACCCAACAATCTCTTCACTCCCCCAGCAACCCACCAACATCTCCCAAACAAACAAAACAAATATCACTCGTTACAAGGGCTAATCTCTGAATAAGTTAGGTACCAAATTTAATTGAAATCTAGTATGTCCAGACTTCTGAACAATTTGTTTACCTCATTTGGAATTGGCACATGCCTGATTACCTTGTTCCGAGGAAAGGGAGTTAGTTGAGTTCCCAGATCAATTCATAGCCATATGTGGCGAGTTTTAACCGCGTGGCATTCTTGCTAGGTTACCCAGGAAGTCACGTGATCGAGTCACTACAAGGACATATACGTGGGTAGTAAATAGTTGATTTTTCTGGCGAGCGTGAATGTGGCGAGATATGACTTTAATTGGAAAGGCCTGACCCATTTTTTTTTTACCGCTACTGGAATAAACGTGTGAGTCTAAAAGGGGCGGGCGATGTTGACGTCTTTTGACGTGAACGGCCTTGCCTCCAAAATATTATCACCATCGTCGTCGGAGCGATAACCTGCATCTTTAGACGCTCGTCTGTTTCCCCGCCGCCGTTGCTAATCAGCGATTGGCCACCGCTCAGGGAGTACGTGACGACCGCAGTGTAGGCTCCACCTCGCGTCATTCCTTCACATTTTTTTGTCTGGGAACCCATTTTTCGTTTTCAAGAGGAGATTGCGCCGTATGCTTTGTTTATCTGCGTCTTGGGGGTCATCGCTAGACAACAAAGACGACAACAACGGCGAGGACGTGGGCCGAGCGAAGACTTCAATGGACTTGAGTTCCTCGCCCGACATTGACCCACATTTCCTCCTTGTTTACGCTTTATTTATACATATCCGCCCCTCTTTCCTGCGAGCGCCCTCCTACCCTCGGCTGTTTACTCCCTCCCGAGTGCATTGGCGCCAAGGAAGTCTCCTGTGTTCTCAAGGAATGAGTTCACTGCCGCCGCATAGAAATGGAAAAGTTTGTGGTACCGTAGCACATTAGCCTCGACGATGTATTTCCTTGTTGCCGGCCGGGCAGGAGCGGGGAACGCCGCGCGATCGAAAAATCGATTAAACTGTAGTCGCGACGACGAGAGCGAAAACAATGCTACCCGGAATTCATACATATCACCGAAGTGGCCGTCGAAACAGAGCTGCAATCCCTTGTAGATCACACTGTAAAACGGCTGATTTGCGTGCAGCATGAAGTTCTCAAGCAGCTGAATTTGGGTACAGATACTCTCCCACAATTAACGGAAGTTTTGATTTCTGAGATGTAGGTAAAGAAATACTTTCTTGGACTATTGTTTGTAAATGTTTTGCTAATGCCTTTGAATTTCTCATCCCCTTGTGCCTAAGGCTAGAACACTTTCACATTTTACAATTTGATTGTTCACACAATTAAATAATATATTTTGTTATTATATTATTCATAATTTCTAAATTTTAAAGCGTAAGCTTCATGTGTGAGTGATATAAATTTTTTAAGCGTAAAGAATACCGTGTAAATTAGGATCTATCTATCTATATCTATATCTACAGCATACCCTGCAAGCCACCTCGAGGGTGTGTGGCAGGGGGTGCATCCACACCAGGATCAATGACACAACAAGCAAAAATGAACATTACAAAGCAAATACACCTTTAAAAGTAATTGGGGAAAAAAGAAGAAAAACTACCAAATCCCAATCATGCAGGACACACCCATGAATAACATGCATGCCTTGAAACCCGACACCAATTTCATAGATACTCATGCATGCAAAAAAAAAGCATTGCATGCGTCACACGTTGATTTGAACATGCAGGTAATAAAAAAAATGCTATCGACCTACTCTGAATATTACCTCTATAATTATTACCGATTTACGCGATGTCTAACGTTCTGATCGAATCGTACGCGGAAAAAAATGACATTTTAAACCTGTCCGCCCTGCAATCTATCGCCTTAATTTTATTAGAATTATCGAGCCTACCATATCAATCAATCATTGGGATCAATCGTTGGGTTACGATCCCAGATGTTATTATTTTTTTTTGTATTTACTGTTATTGTTATTGTTTACCATTTTCAATTTAATAACTCATACCTAATTCAGTTGTATAATAACTTTAAGATATTTTGTGAAATGGTCAATATATTGGATTCTATGGTTGCATTTTATGTTCATATTCTGGTTTTTTAAATCATTGCTATTGTGGATATTTAGCAGGTATTGTTTTTAATTTTAAATTAACCATTTCATCCCTCAGTGGATTAACATTCTGATTTTTTAGCATATGTAATGAACATTTTATAAACATTGAAATCCAAACTTTTCATGGTTCCAAAATTTCTCTCGCCAGAGAGACAGCGAGTTACCGATATTGTAATAAAAAAATTAATATTTGTATAAAATTTGGAAACTTACGTCAAATGGCATTAGTAAACGTTTTAACATCATACAAGACGAGAAAATCACTTTCCACACGCAAGGCCCTTCACAGACAATTTTGTCCAATCGGATTTGGAATCGGGACCACTGTGCGTCGTCGCGAAAGTTCTCAACGGATTATGGGTATTTATCGCGATTTCTTATTGAAAAACTCAGCTTCTGATATAAAACGCCGGAATAGATGGTTTCTCCCTGCCAACCTGCGAGACGTCTACGGATATATCCATAGGGGCACTTGTAAAGGCGCGTTTACACATAGCAGTTGACTGCTATGACAGTCAACTGCTAGCAACTATTAAGCCCCACTCGCATTTGTAAATAGCAACTTCGATGCGAGTTCAGGTCGATACTGGACACATGTCGAACACTATCGATCCCAGTTCGAGCTATTAGCAAAGTTGAAGCCCGTCTAATTTCCAGCGGAAATGTATCCAACACAATCGCAACAATCGCCTACGGAAAGCAATACACGACGGAATTTGGATATAATAACATGGGTATCCCTCCTCAAAAGGGGAGATTCTACTCTTTAAAGAATTGGAACAAAAGATAATCGTCAATGGACTTTATTCCTTGGTGAATTAAATGAAAATTTAAGCATCAATGACTATTGAAATAAAACTCTTTTTATTTGTTGTGGCAACGTCTAAATAGCGGCTTTAAGCTACGTAGAAATTGGTTCAGACGCATCATAGGAGTAGCGATGTAGATACATCGCGCATCTCGCGACTGTCATAGCAGTACACTGCTACGTGTAAACGCACTTTGCAGAATCTCGTGATGTAAGTTAACTTTTCGTAGCTTTCAATAATTACCCTACACGAAGAATAAAAATTGACTGAAAATAGTCCGCCTTTTAGTTTTATATCTCTGGTAGGTATTACAATTAGGTTATGTTGCGTACCTTTAATAAAAATGAAGAATAGTCCTACACTACGGTATTGTTTTTTGCCACAAAGTGTTATCTTCCGACGTTAGGCATAAACTTGATTTTCTAGTTTTTGAGGGAATGGTGAAGGAGGCCGATTATTCCAGAAATTGATAAAATTTGACCCCATGTAATAATAATAATAATAATAATAATAATTGGGGTGAGATTGAGTAAAAACTGTTCCTTCTGCCATCTAACCCCCCATCAAAATAAATATATAAATCATATAATGGTCAATACCTAAAACAATTACAATATGAGGTTAAAAAAGTCAGTAAAGAATATACTTATAGGAATAAAAGAATTATAAATGAGAACAAAAGAAATATACATACACAATATATCAATATTACATATCAAATGGTGTGTGAAAGAATGTAAAATGTGGGGAAAACGTGAGGATTATTATGCTTACATCCTTTACGCAAAAACCCACTGCAGGAATACAGCCACACAAGAAGGGGGGTGTGCAAAACCTGCGAAATACTACTGACAGTAAAGCTAGTGTTTAAGAATAACTCAAATATAATATTATGTACACAGGAAAATTAGTAGATAAAATATAAAATTAAAGAAAAGAAAAATTACAAAAGGTGAAGAGAAAAAAATTAAAAGGGAATTTAGGAAGAATTACTACACTGTAAAAAGTTGATCTGATTTTCAGTGCGATCTAAATTTAAGCGCTGTCTGATTTTAAGGTAGTGGTCTGAATTTAAGACTCATGATGCGTGAAAATCAGGCACACCTCCGTCTTATTTTAAGACCATAACCACTGCATGTTGAAAATAAGATGGTTGTGATCTGAAATTCAAATCACCCGGGCTGAAAATAAGCACGCCTTGGTTGGCTCCGCAATTGGAGCTAACCAGCCAATAGCAGAGAATGGGCGGAGCGTAACCAGGGAGCAGGATAAACAAAACGCAGTGTTTTTCATTCAACCTCAGGGAGCAGGATGTCAACAAGAATTACGAAGCGTAAGGAAGTAAAATTCGAAGTCTAGTCAAATTTCATTGTAAGTAGGTGAAATAAGTTTCGTGCGATGAATTAATGGTGTGAGAATGTGGCAATGATACTTATGTAGTTTATTTGCAGAAGGGAGCCAGTTGTGTCTGAGTGACGTATCCTGAGAGTAAACTTCCTTATTTTGTCTACGCGGCAGCTTTGTAAGAACTAAAAAATAGTCGCCCTCATCAAGTGACAGTTCCTGCTTCGGTTTGAAGATACTGGCACACATCTGTGGTATCGAAGACTTTGTATGGATTACTTTGTTTCCAATAAAAGTACACATTTTCATATTATCTTTGAAGTTATTGTCCATGTGTTCCCATTTCAGTCCTGGAATCTTTTTCAATGGAAATTCTATGACTTACGTTTGCTCTATTGAAGAATTTAGTCAGTGAAACAGTATCATCGAATAAAAATATGAAACGTTAGGGTTTTGGTTTGTGTTCGTGTGAAGTGTTTAAATATCCAGTATTTATAATTAGACATCGCATAAAAGTAGGCTTTGATTTCAAAAGCAACCCGCATTGTTACGTGGTACTTATTTTCAGATAGGCCCATGCTGAATTTAAGACAGCCCTGGTCTTAAATTCAGCATGGGACTATCTTAAAATAAGTCCCACCTGGTGTGATTTTCAGTCCTGCACCTGCCTTAAAATAAGACATCCCCTCAGAGTAGGCTTGAATTTCAATAGCAACCCGCATTATTACCAGACCAGGGCTGTCTTAAATTCAGCATAGGCCTATCTGAAAATAAGTCCACTTGGTCTGATTTTCAGTCGTTCAACTGCCTTATTTTTAGACAAGATATTACTGCCGAAATTCAGCATACCCTGTCTTAAATTTGTTGCATCTGAAATTCAGATCACTTTTGTACCTTAAAATCAGATCTACTTATTACAGTGTAAACAAAAACAAACATGATATGATGCATCAACATGTTGTTGAATGCGCGCCGTTTATCTTGGCATCCGTGTTCTAATCCATCATATGCATTGAGAGAGTGCCCGTGACGTGTGATGCTCATGTGCCCATCTGTTGAACTTTGAGAAGTGATTTATGTAGCGCCCTTTTAAAAGATGGAAGTGACGGAGAGTTTGTGCGTGTACGTTATAGTTGACACTTGAAACCTATAACAAATGAAATGTGAAAGCGAGTGAGCCAATCAATGGAGAATTAACATGCTAAGTTTCAAAGTCCAGGATGAAAAGAAGAACCATTTTTGGAACGTATTTCAGCCGCCCGCCATAGGCCACCTCCCAAAAACCAAGTCTGTTTCCGCTCCTCTCCTGCTTTACCTTCTCTCACGTCAGCAACTTCATGCAAATGGGGAATATGCATAAAGTTTGTTTCTCGAAGATTAATGATGTACTTGATGCGAAATTTTCTCACCAATTTAAATATTTAAGCCAAATTTTTTTGCGCCCACCACAAAGATTATTAAATGATATTAAAATGTTCCTGGAAATTGACGAAATTCACGTGACCTGAAACGCCTTCTGACGTCACTGCAAGATAAAGGTTCCATATTGCTACGGAGATAGACATTTATTTTTAAAAGAAAACGAAGTGAGTGTATTGTTTTGAGGTTTTTAGCCGTTTCTCGAACGAAACGATGACTGAAAAAATACTTAAAAAAGCACATTCCGACAATTTCGTTTGGTTGACTCCCTTATGGCGGCGTTCTTCTTAAAAATAACCAGCGATTGCATAGGCGTAGTAGAAATTCTTGGGCACTAAACAGGCATTATATAATTAATGGACGATTTGCTCGATACCATCCATGCTACGTAAATAAAAAATCGAAATACAATTGCTCATTGTAGGACATGAATTAAAATTACTTTGCAACTATTCCACATAAATTTATTTCGAAGGAGTCAACATGTTTCACTGCACTGCAGCTACAATGTCCTACAATGAAATGCAGCTACATGTCCTACAATGGATTTCCACAAAGTATCTGCCTCCACCATTCATTTCATCAATTGCTCATTGCTTTAAACAAATGAGATAAATACATAAGTTATCGCCAAGTATTCATTTAACAACTTACCTCCACACATCAACAGATAAACAACGCCCATAGTGATACCGTGCCGTGTCGTCATGCGATGACTTTGTGTTTTATAGCTGCCGAAAAGGTAAAATTTTCAAAGAGTAATATCTTTTTTACACATCTTGATTCTTCTGCAAAATTGTCGCCAAGAATATTATAGCTAGTAAACTTCACATTCAAAGAGTCATAAAAACAGTGCATGTTCCCCATTATCGCATGATCGAGTCCATTCCCGCATGTTGATCGAATCGAGGCTGATTATTTCGCGTCGCTTGCCCGTTGCTGCTCGCACCTCCCACCTCCATCCCACCCATGGAAAGGGGTTTTTCCCACCTCTCACCCAGAGTGGGAGGATTGTGCTTCGCCCAGATTCCGCCAGAGGGGCCTCGATTGTGTACACGGCCATTCGTCATTTGTTTCTCCCCTCCAAATCCGATTGTCCACTCTGCTGACGTCAGCGTCCGTCTGTCCATTCTTTCGGGGATCACACGGTTTAGCGTCTTGCTGCGACGTCGTCATCAGACTTGTCGCCGTGGGAACCAAGACGCGACAGTAGTTTCTGGCGCAAACCTGGATCTGAAAGTTATCACGCCTGTAGTGAAATAAAGTATTGCCGTACTGACCACTGCGGTCTCTCCACCTTTACGCATATGAAGAATAGCTGTTGCCGTCTCTTCTGAGTGATGGGATGCATAATTGTTTGTGACCTCCCGTCGCCAAGTAATTTCCATCGCCAATAGGGCAGTTTCCTATTATTTTTTTTTGTCTTGAGCGAAAGTTTATAACCTCTGGAGTACGTATTCTAAGCCGTTCGATTTTTAAATTACATTAAGTATTTTTCCTCAATAATTAAAAAGTGAAAAAAATCAATGGCGCGAAAACGTGACGGCAAACTATTGCATGCCGGTTAATCCTACGTGTGACGTCAAACTATTTCCTCTACCTGCCACTAGATGGTACTGTGGACGCTTCCAAGTAGACCCTGCACTCTATTAAAGCTTATTAACTAGCATTGGAGGCATATTTATTCCGTTAACTTATTATAATTACCTTTTATTTATTTATTTAATATTATTTATGCAGTTGATTCATTTAAAAACAGTTAGTATTCCTTCTACAAGCATACCCCTTAGTTCGCCTATCGCCGCGCGACCTTCACACCATGCTTCGCCGTAGCAGAAGACACCACGAGTAGGATATCCTTGAGCCTATAGAATGACTAATAATACCGTGTTTAAGTGAGAAGACTTTTCGTACTTTGATAGTTTTCACAGGCTATTATTAATACTCATATCCACCAGAGCTGGGGGGCTCTGAAGTACATTGGTAGGCTCAGGAGACGAATTTTCCTATTCCTCGCAACGTATACTACATATCTGTTACGTCAGCAAGAAGGCAGCGCACCCCGCCATTTGAGAGCTTTTTCAAATGATCTTAAAATTAACATTTAATATTCTTGTAAATTGGGATTTTTAAGTCCAAACTTTTTGTGTAAAATAAATACATTTATGGCAGGGCACGAATCGCAAGTAATGAAGTCTGTTTTCTTTGATGAAGGAAACTTCCCTATTAACCTATTTTTTTAGTAATGGTATTGATTAAAATATATATGGTGTGTCCTAGCAATAATCAATTAGGCATCCATATAAGTAAATAGAATCAAATCCCCTGTGAACATATGAGAACTATGTTTTTTTTCTTTGTTTTCCAAAATCCAAGCCAAGAGAAACTTTGAACCTTCCTACCTGAGCGTTGTAGAAAAGGTCATTCAGTTAACGGATGATTTTCCCCACCAATTACGTAGCTTTTCCGTTCATCCTTTTAAAACGATTTCAGTTCCAAATATGTACAATTGGCACAAGTAACATTTATTGCAAAGCAACAACATCTTTCGGGTCAATAATAAGGAAAAGAGGAAAAGGACATTTTTGAATTACTCCAACATACTAAAATGCTGTCTCTGATACCTCAGAGCTTTCCAAAAATCATTCACCTAGTGATCTTATTTCTAAATGTGGCATTCGTGACTCACGAATTATGTCAGCGAAAGTTAACGAATTCCCGTCCCAAAGTTTTACATGTCAATCTGAGATGTGAATAAAGATGTTTGTTATGTGTTTTGTTTGCTCAGCTACGACCTATTTGCGAAATCTTAGGCAGCAGAAATGGAGGTGACAGCTGTGATTTTCCGGTCTCTTCCCAAGGAACTGGAACTAGTTGAGCGTTCCCACTCAAATGTTGCGACACACAGACAGATGCTCGTCGTCGACGGCTCCTCCGTTAGGAGCCAGATGCCGCTGCACTGCGCTCACGATCAGACATCTGCTTCTACACGATACCCTGCAAGCCACCGCGAGGGTGTGTGGCAGGGGGTGAAGATCACCAAGCATGCACTACTAACATGCAAACAAGCAACTATGGGGTCTCATGCAACTAGATTGTTAGTATCTATAGTATTTAAGGGGTAAATGCATGCAACATGCACTACAGACTACTCTAAAATATTTCCCCTACCTATCCCTTTGCTATACTGCATATTCTGTTCTCTTATAGTACGGAGGAAAAATGCCATTTTTAATATATCGGTACGACAATCTATCTCTCTAATCTCATTTATCTGGTCGACTCTAGCATAATTCGCTGGTGTTTTTAATATGTGCCTAACATCTTCAGTAAAGCTATCCGATTTAAATTTCTCTAATAGATTTAATCTGTACTTTAGCCTACGCTCTGATAATGAATCCCACCCTAATTCTTTTTTTAATTCTGAAACACTACTCAACCTATCGTGACACCTTTTAACGAACCTAGCTGCTCTACGCTGCACACTGTCTAGTTCTCTGATCAAACCTAATTCATTCGGATCCCATACACTGGCTGCATACTCAAGATGTGGCCTAACTAGTGAAAAGTAGCATCGCTCTTTTGTCTTCTCATCACATTTCCCAAGTACTCTTTTTATAAATCCTAGTTTTCTCTTCGCTCGGCCGCATATTTCCCTTATGTGTCTTCCCCACGATAAATCTTTAGTGATTGTTACACCTAAATACCTTATGGTTTCAACGCTTTCGATCTTCGTGTTATTAATTTCATAGGATCACAATATCGAATTATTTCTCCTCCAAAAATTGATAGCTACGCACTTTTTAAGGTTAAGTTCTAACTGCCATTTGTCGCACAACTCTTGAATTGCATCTAAATCATTGCTAAGCGATTTCCTGTCTTCTTCTTTAGATATACACTACCGCATCGTCTGCAAAAAGTCTAAGCTTACTACGACACATTAGTTATATATTCTTACTACTAATCCCATGCCATTTAAACTGCTATAACTTCGAGTGATTTACATTCGATTAAGGCATATTAACAGGCTGCAACTCCACTGGAAAGAGATTGACACGCTAAAATATGAAATGCAAGTCCAATATACCAAGTACAGTAATAGTACCGGTACTTAGTACAGTATGTATTAAGTACCAGTCAACATCAATAGTCTGCAGTTCTGAGATGAGTTTTACATTGCTCTCCACTGAGTTTCTCTATCGGCTAATCTCTTCATTTTTACGTATATATTTTCTATATCTCGTACAAGGCCTTCCTTTGCCGTTCTTCCCTTTCACTTAACCTTCAAATATTGTCTTAATCAGGCAATATCAGGCCTTATGAATTAAGTGGCCGATTAAGTTATCCCGTATTCATCTTAGAGCATTCAAAAGCTTATCTTTCCTCCCACTCTTCTTAAGACTTCTTCGTTTGTCACTCGGTGGTTCCATTTAATCTCCATCATTCTTCTGTAGAACCACATTTCGAAAGCGTCCACCCTTTTCTTTTCCGCTGCTGTCATCTTCCATGCCTCACTGCCGTAAAGGAACATGCTCCAGATATACGTTTTGATGAATTGATTCCTTACTACCAAGCTTGTATTTCCAGCTGTAAGTAGATTGTTCTTTTGGTACAATGCCCTATTTGCCTGGGCTACTGACTATATCTTTCTTGCTTCATCCATCGTTGGTTACTCGGCTACCAAGTTAAGAGGAATGTTTCACTTCCTTAAGTTTTTTTTCCTAGTTCAAAGTTGTTTTGGCTTCTTCTCTCTTAAAAAAAGTAGATGTTCGGCAAGTTAACCCCGTGGAATTTGCGCATAGTAATGAAAAAGTACTTGGTTTTTTCCACAAAAATATATCGACTCAACTGGTTTCAGCCTTCACAGATTTATCTCCTGATGATGACCTGTAAAGGTTTAAACCGGTTGAGTCGAAATATAATTTTGTGTAATAAACCAAGTACTTTTCATTACTATTTCTCTCTCATGCTGCAGAGAAACATATTTTTCTTCTTATTGTACCAGTGCTAGTACTTCTTATAGTACCGTTACTATTAGTAGTTAAGGTAGCCTTGTAATATTACCATTGTATTGTTACCACCTCGCCCAGTAAAGTAGGAATACAACAGTTATGGTCGGCTTGGATAAGGAGCAGAAAACATGACAAGAAATTTTCCTGTTCAAAAATTGATTTCTCAGGTAAAAACCATCGTGAGGAAACGCAACTATCCCCACCCTACATCTTGCATTAACGCATAAGGAAATTAGAATGGAGATGACAGTCGGTGTTTTGCAAATGGCATAGATGCGATTGATGATTATTGGTGTGTTAATTGGCTCCTAGAATGAAATTTGAAGAAATGCGCTGTGATAAACTTTAGGAAAAAGAAAAGCTCTCCCCGGAATAATAGCTATATCAAAGAAAAGAAAATATCTAACGTAGATTCTATTTAATACTTAGGCGTCACCATCACTGTAGAAATGTCATGGGGGAAACACATCAGGGAAGTAACTAGTGTAGCAAGCCATAGATTAGGATTCGTAAAAAGGGTTCTAGGGAAATGCGATGAGTGAGTACGAGAAAGAAGCTATTTTACACTGGTCAAGCCTCATGCAGCATAGAAAAGGTAGGTAAAAATGTTGGAGTAGTCTGTAGTGCAAGAAGCATGATTATCAGTACTAGCCCATGTATTCTAGGGATATGAACACAAATATATTTAGAAAGAGCCTTTGTAAACAGTAATTACTTCGTCACCAGGCAAACACGAACCATATAGTTGCACGTAATTCTATACCTAGCTTTTTTCCATGTAGTAGTATATTGTATCTTGTGCATGATTGGTGATTTTCACCCCCTGGTTTTCATTCCCTCGCGATCGCTTGCAGGGTATTACGTAAATGTACATCTACATAATACCCTGCAAGCCACCATAAATGTGTGTGGCAGGGGGTGAGCTCTCACCAAACATGCACTACATATCATGCATAAAATTTGTAATTAAAAATTATAATAGCAAAGCATACATGCAAAAACATGCTGTTAGTTGGGTTAGCTTTAAGTCCTTATACCAACATGCAGCTACCAATGTTATCCATTGCTACACTCGTAGTGGATACATTTACCGTTATTCATATCCCTAATAGTACGAGGAAAAAAGGACATTTTGAATCTCTAAGTTCGGGAATCAATTTCTATAATTTCGTGATTATGGTCCAGTCTACCATAGTAAGGTGGGGTCCGCAAAATATTTTTAACATCATCACTGAAAATATGGTGTTGGAATTTATTTAAGAGATTAAGTCTAAATATCACCTGCGATCTGACCATGATTCCCATTTTAATTCATTTAATAGACTGGTTACGCTAATAAGGTTATCATACCGGCCCTTTACAAATATTGCCGATCTTTGCTGCACACGTTCAAGTTCGTTATTTAGACTGATGTCGTAGGGATCCCATACACTTGCAGCATATTCCAAATGAGGTCTAACAAGGGAAAAGTAGCTGATTTCTCGTACATGATCGTCACATTTACTCAGTACTCTTTTGACGAATCACAGTTTACGATTCGCTTGACCCATTAATTTTTGAATTGAAATTGAATATTATTCGCAGCTTACACTGTACTTTATGTCTAAAAGGCCAATATTGGTCTACGACAATAAACTTATTATTATTATTATTATTATTATTTCACGTATGTGTTTACCCCAGGAAAGATCTTGTGTCAGTCTTATTCCAAGATATTTAATGGATTCCACGTTTGTTAATTCATTATTATTTATTTTGTAAGTGCTAGGAGGAGAGCTATTCTTTTTCCAAAAATTCATTACATGACATTTTTTAAAGTTTAATTCTAACTGCCATGTATCACACCAAGTTTCAATTGCTTGTAGGTCAATATTTAAATATTTTTTTCGTTTGTGCATAGAATTTCCCTGTATACTACTGCGTCATTGGCAAATAGACGAAGTTTACTTTTTACCACCTTATGGATATCATTTATGTACAAAAGGAATAGGAGTGGACCTATGACACTACCTTGTGGGACACCCCAAGTGACTTTAATTGCCGGTGAGGTAACACCGTCCAAAACAATCCTTTGCACCCGATCATGCAGAAAATCATTAATCCATGATATAATGTTACTGTCTAACCCATAAGATTATAAATTCAAAATTAGTTGGCCATGAGACACCTTGTCAAAAGCTTTCTTGAAGTCGAGAAATATAGCATTCACTGGAATATTATTTTCGCCAGAAACTAAAATACCGTGGGAAAAGAGAGCAAGTTGAGTTTCGCCCGCTCTGCTCTTTCGGAAGCCATGCTGAACATTGGACAATAAATTTTGGCTATCTAGGTGTCCCATGACTGAACTGACAATTATATGTTCTAGGACCTTGCATGAAATGGATGTGAGGGATATAAGTCTGTAGTTAGATGGCTGATCCCTATCACCACTTTTAAGAATTGGTGTTACATCGGCTGCTTTCCAGTCCATTGTTACGACGTGTTCGGTCAGGGATTTATTAAATACTATTTCAAGGTAGGGGGAAATTTCGGAGGCTAACTCTATATACGCGGGAGGGAATTTGATCAGGGCCAGGAGATTTGTTGGGGCTTATATCTAAAAGTAACTCTTCAATACCATTACAGGATATATCAATCGGTTGCATCTGCTGCTGAAAGAGGTTAACTTTGTCAAGAGTGTTTGTGGCCATTTTACCCCTATCATTTTTAAGCTAATTGTGTCAGGGAGTTATTGGAGAACACATCTAATAGAGTCTCACAGATGTCCTTGTCCCCTCCTCCAGCTTTGAAGCAGTATGTTCTCCAGTCTATTGATGTTGCATTGAAATCTCCACCTATTATTATATTACGCTCGCTGTTACGGGACGTTATAGAATTTATCTGATTTCCCAGTTCTAATAATGACTCAACATCAGTGTTTGGGGGCCTATAGAATGCGCAGACTGATATTGATTTGGATTTAGGGCATGTTAATGAACACCAAACACATTCTAAGGTGTTGTCGGGAAATATTACTGCTTTGCTAATGATTGAGTTCTTGACTGCAATGAAAACACCACCACCTGCTCTGTTATGTCTATCTTTTCTATATATTTTAAAAGATTTTGGGAATATTTCTGAGTCAGGAATGTCATCCGTCAGCCAACTTTCAGTTCCTATAATTACATCTGCATCAGTAGTATGAATAAGGTGATGGAACTCAGGTATCTTGTTTTTAAGACTTCGGCAATTAACTACCGCAACGGAAATATTTTCACCTCGACTATTATTAAGGCTACAAGGGAGAGCTGTGGTCATGTCTGAAGTATTTTGATGTTCAATACTGCTTTCATGAAAGTTAGCCGGTAAAGCGACTGGCAACGAGAAGTTATTTACCCCAATAAATGACCTACTCTCTACCCTACCATCTACCCTAAAAAAGGCCTGCAATGATCTAATATCCTATCCGCCACGCGTTTGGCGGCGTCCGGAGTGTAATGAACTCCAGAGCGGTTTAAAGGGTGTCTACACGACCGAAGCGACGGCTGAAGGTCAACGAAGGAGGCTCCAATGTCCTTACAGAAACGGCGTAGCCTCTGATTTATGTCTACCACTCGACGCCAAAGAGACGTAGACGTATCCTCAGCACTCCTTTGTTTTACCAACCGTCGACATCAATGCGTTTCCGGTGTCTCGTTCCAACCAATCCGCATATTCACTTTTAAAGGGAAGCTTGTTCCGCCGCTGCAAAATAAAGCGGAAACCCCATTTATGGTGACATATAAAGGGCATTGTATTTCATTGTTTTGATGATACTGGAATATATTCTGATGAAATTCAACCATGGATGGCAACAAAGGGATGCATATATATATATATATTGATTGACGCATAAGGATTAATGAGATTTGAGACAACGGCATTTCGTAACCTAGTTCCTCTATTCACGAGTGTACCAAAGTCAGCAGGAATTCCACCGCAAAAGACGCAAGCTCCTATTGTTGCTTGGTCTCTCTGACAACGCTTTTCCAGAATCATCAATTCCGGATTATCCTTCCTTTTTTGTCTCATTCACTGTTACGCACGATTCTGATTAAATCGTCGCTTTTAGAAATCCGTGGAACTAATTGAATTTACCCTGTGTTGGGACTGCAATTGCCTTCCAAATAGTGTTACTGATGCAGATAAATTTCTTCGAGTGCATGCAAAAACATTCTGTTAGTTGGGTTACCTATAAGTCCTTATACCAACATGCAGCTATCTATGCTCTACGTTGATTCAAACGTATTGGACATATTTACCACTAATCATATCCCTAAATGTACGAGAAAAAAAGCACATTTTGAATCTGTCAGTTCGGCAATCTATTTCTATAATTTTGTAATTATGATCTAGTGTACCATAGTAAGTTGGGGATTGCAAATTATTTTTAACATCATCACTGAAAATATGATCTTGGAATTTATTTAAGAGATTAAGTCTAAATTTCAACCTGTCATCTGACAATGATTCCCAATTTAATTCATTTGATAATCTGGTTACGCTATTAAGGTTATCGTACCTTCCCTTTACAAATCTTACTGATCTTCGCTGCACACGTTCAAGTTCGTTATTTCGACCGATTTCGTAGGGATCCCATACACTGGCAGCATATTCCAAATGAGGTCTTACAAGGGAAAAGTAGTTGATTTCTCGTACATGATCGTCACATTAACCCCAAACTCTTTTGATGAATCCCAGTATACGATTAGCTTGACCCATTATTTCACGTATGCGTTTACCCCAGGAAAGATCATGTTTCAGTCTTATTCCAAGATATTTAATGGAATCCACTTTTGTTAATTCATTATTACTTATTTTGTAAGTGATAGGAGAAGAACAATTCCATTTGTAAAATATCATTACTACGTATTTTTTAAAATTTAATTCTACTGCAATGTGTCACACAATTTGTATATTATATTCACGCAAAAGTATAAAAAGATGGAGCATGAAGCAAGGAAAACTTTAAAGCGAAAAATACTTTAACGATATGCCGGTATGCAATTTATATCTTTAAATTCCTGACGCTAGGAACCTATTTCAAGCTCATGTAAAGTTGAACCTAAAAGCATTAGTTCCCATCCCAAAGCATCATAACCGACTTTAGAGTGGATAAATACTTGAATCAAATACAACGGAGATTGATGTAACTCTGATGTATTTCGTTTTACGAACAATGGATATCATGCCAACGTAACAGACTTTTCCTTGTTACTATGAGAATCGAGAGTGGTGTATTTTTAGTGCTAGTTTTGAAGCCTCAGTTTTAAATTACGTCATTGACTGGATCACGTTGTACCCTGAAGGAGTTCAATCCCTTTCTTTATTTTGAATAATTTCGTAGAATGATTTGCAACTAGCAGATACAGTCAAATTGTTTGTTTCTACCAGCAATAAAAGGCAAATGCCACCTAAATACGGCATCTCTTTAACATAACGCCATCTTTGAGAATTTTGGCCTTTAATACAAATCTACATTTTATTCATCTACATATACAGAATACCCCGCAAGCCACCATAAATGTGTGTGTATTTTTCCAATCGTGCTTAAATTTTGCAGAATGACAGTGCAAGAGAGGAGAAAAATTGTTAGTGGGCTTTTACTCTTTGCTTCCAAGGTATCTGTATTGTTATAATATTAACTTTAAGTTAATTGCTTTTTCGGTTCTTTTCCGTCTGAGGTTAAGGCATCCCACACTGAAGCCCATATATTTTACATATATTTCCCATAATGTCCCAGGCTTCAGTGTGGGATCAACCATTGTTATTTCCGAAATGAAAACATCGTTGATGCTTGTTGAACAGTGCAAGGGATTCCGTAAACGGAACTGTGCTTTTTGCGACTGCTAGCGCTGCTCTCTATGCAAGCATTTGGTAAAACTAATAAAGTATTTAAATGAAGGCTACAGCGGAATTAAAAATTGTGAATGTTCTTCGGATCTCCTTCCGGATTTGTCTATTAGAACCAAAGTGCTTCTTGGGGAAGAATATTGGAACGCTTATCAAAAATGTCGTCAACTGAGATGAACATAATCAGCGGAAACCTTGAATGAAGGTCAGCAAAACATGCTCAGTAAAGTAAAAAATAAATAGAACTATTATTATGCATAAAATAGGAAATTTTAAACACACTTAAAGGCATGATAAGTATGTAGTTTACATGACATAGTTTAAATTTGTACCAGCTTTTAGGAATAGAATTCCAACCCTAGAGGAAAAAAAAATCATTATTACACATCTGTTTGAGGCTCATTGACTCCATTACAATTAAGTTCGGGAGTTAATACTAGAGGAGGTTACAGAAAAAACATCATTTTCCATTTTGTCATTTTGGTGTCAAACAACGTGCTTAGCACGTTTCATTTATAAGGCCGTTTTACACGGTAATTGAAACTGCGCAAGTTGATTGCGTTTGAGCAGTCGTCTGCGAAAGTCCGTGAGAATTGCGAGGACGCTTGCTTGACAGCTTTACACGGTGCAATCGTCGGTGCATTATGTCAGTGACAATATACCATTCAGTAGCGCTAATACCGTCAATATATCGCATAACGTCAATATCTGTGAAGTAGCAATTAATTGGACGTGAAAGATGCGATAAATTACCACCACTCTAAAATATGTTTTAAGCCATAATAGTTGAGACCCTCCCGTATAGTTACCCCAAAATTTGCACCACGAACGGACGGATGTGGGCCAAGGTAACAGGTCTTCCTTTACGCACGAAATTTAAGCTTCCACGTGATTAATCGCCCAGCCCATCATTATTGCACTTTATTCACCACCTAAGGAGTTGAGTGAAAACAAAAACACCCAACTCAATCATCAACAACCTATTTAATTGCTAGAATTCCGTGGTATGTCGTTGCCACTACATCTGCACCATCTAGTTAGAGAAATAAACTTCAAAATTGCGCGAACGCATGCATCAGATTTAAACATGTTCTAATTTGCTCTCCTGCGTTCGCGCAGTGGCGCTGCCTGTCCTCGCAAGTCGTCGCTTTACACGGCGCAATATATCTTGCGCAAGTGTTCTCGCAAGTGCCTGCGCAGTATCAATGACCGTGTAAAACGGCCTTTAGAAAAAATTATTTGCATTATGACATAATTCATGGAGAATACAGAGTTGAAGTCATTACTTATTGGTTTATCATTACCCATTACTTTACAAGTAATTAATACAATTTCCATTTATGAGGAACATGGGAGTGATAGGCACCTCTCTCATCGATCACTCCCACAACAGAGTGGAATTCCTGTAGCTTGTGATCAACAATATAGAAGACCAATGCATAAAATAAACAACTTAACACCTGTTCCAAATCTTTGATGTATGTAAATAATTTACATAACATTTTAGAATTAAGGAAAGGAACACGAAAATAAAACACAATAAAGACAAAAGAAATGTATGGGGAAAGGGAGTATTTTATAGAGGGTATATTATACGTAAAAGAAATAAATATTGATCGTCTATTTCTTTCAACAACCAAGATCTTATACTTCTTCGTTGAATGAAGAGGAACCGCAGATGCGGACATAGCACCACATGCTTCAAACAAACATGGAAAATAAATAAACTTTCATATAAGGTCCATTAATTTCATTACCGCAAACAAAAACACTTTGGAAGGTCCTTTAATCACGCGATGCACTCTAGGTCACTTTGTGACCCACCCCTTCCCCGTAATCAGGTTTTGACCTTTTCTTAGATCAGTTTAGGTTTCAGGAATAGACCTCCCTAAGGGAGGGGTTCCATGTCTCATTTTTTTAGTTACTTCCCTGAAGACCTGTTGTCAAGCACGAGGTACAAATTTTAGAAAAAGTAATCATATAAAAGAAGCATTTATGTAATTTAAAAGAACACTATTCAAGCATTACTCTATCACTACTTAGCATGTACAATAACCATACAAAGAAGATACATAATATACAATTAGCTGTATGCACACCTGTTACAAGATAACAAATATATTAATTTCATTTATTTATTTATTGTTTATTGTTTTATTTATTTTTTATATCACCTTCATTTTTATCATTTCACTAAAACATGCATACATTTGTGTACTCATATCTATAACATAGAGAAAAGTAATGGGTAACTAAAACACAAAGAACAGAATGCAAAATATACATGGATGAAAAACACTCTTTCATAATTAAAATATACAATTTATTAAATTAAAAAAAAATTATTACATAAACATTCCACTTATTTTTCAATAACCAAAACATCTTTTTCGTCTTTTTGTCCGTAATTGCGAGGCTTTTTTTCAATTCGGAACATAATTTATGCCTTAAAAATATATCGATAACTAGGGTTGAGATAGTTAGCACAGGAAAATATCAAGTTTTGCCATCCAGCATGTAGTTTTCACATTTATTGCAAACCTGAATATAAGTTGATAAAAGTTTCCTCATTCATAAAGTTTACGTATTTCATTCATTATGTTCGCTTTAAAGTTATACGGTTGTTCTACACGAAACGTTAATAGGAAACTAAAACGTTGAAAAGCGTAAAATGAATTCTTGTGTAATGAACACACACAGGAATTAGGAATGATTGGGTAGGTCGTTTCTATGCGGAAGGACTATGACGAAGCCACTGATGAAAACAAACAAAGAAAGATACAAGTGAACGACGCTGATTGAAGGATACAAAAAACCTGGACCCAGCAAGCCCAACACCAACAAATACAAGAACCAAGTGACAAGAGTAAATAATAATCGCATTGATTTCCTAGAACAAATGGATGTTTCGATTGCCTTTATACTCTTACTTTATACACTATAACCAATAAAAATCATCTAACCTAAAATACTCAGGTGTGTAGAAAAGGCAACTTATTGCATAACCATTGTAAGACAACGTTAAATAAAAGAACATAGCCTACACATGGGATTTCCAATATAATGTTATTCTTTCATTGAAGAATAACTCGTGGCAAAAAAATCATAGTCATAGTTTAAAAACACAATGAACCATACACCTTACAACATTTGCTCAAGTTCACAATAATTCTGTGTAAAAAAATGAACATCAAATTCCTAGAGTCATATCAGGAAAGTTGTTTTAAATGTTTGCGATTCAAAAGTGAATATCGTTTATTGAACATAACAAAAAGACCAATGCATCTTGAAATATTATTAAATTGACATAGTGCAATGAAAATAATATTAAATTTGACGTTTATTCTATTGTACAGCATGGTGAATTTTAATTCCTATCCCATCAATAGCCAGTTCAAAAAAATCAATCTTTATATGCATTTAATATGTAATCAAATTGTCATATGGGGTACTTTCCTTACACATATTCCTCATACTCCACATCTCATAGTTCATGCATGCATCAAGTCTGCTGTGCCAAATAATTGAAAACGCAAACGACTTCCACTCTACAAATGGCTCATCTAATTACATATTTACGTAATACCTTGCAAGTCACAACTAGGGTAGATAACAAGTAGTGATTGACCAACGTTCATGCAAAATTTACGTGCACTTCAAAGGAACAAAGTAGGAATATTTGCTTATTCTGCACATTACAAGAAAACACGTAATCAACTTTAAATTATCACAGAATTTTATAGTTATTTATTTCGACCTGACAAAACTGACAGATATATCATGATTAATTCTGCATTTGTTTTGCTGCCAGTTATAAACCAAAGATAATTACAATATAACATAAACTTTACATCGGATCAGGAATGTGAATATGTTTCTTCACATCACTAACCATTATTACTAAAACCATTATAGCCAAAAATACTCTTCCTGGTCCTAAAACGAACCCCGGCTTATCTCCAACGAGCTAATGCAATACTGTAAGAGTAAGATCATAAATATGTGACAATAAAAAGTGTCGTACATTTGGGTTGTAAGAAAACTCTCACGATATGTTTAAAATATTGAATCATGCACACTGGGCATTCACACAGGACAGACACACATACAGGCGTTATTCCATGCCGACCCAAGAGGTTACGCCCAACGGCTCATTAACCTTTATTTAACGTGGCGTTTCCCCCTGCGTTCCCCTCCGGGCTGCGCAGAGGTCTATTCCACGCATTCACTCCCAGGGTCAGGGCAAGACGCGAAGAAATCAAGCGGACTATTAACTGTAAACTAAGCACCTACGTCATTAAGTCCTATCTCTTCCCTCTGTATACCCACCCACCTTCTAAACTAAATCTGCTGCTAAATTTCCTATGCCTACCTATTTTATTCGCCTACCTATCGGCGCTGACCCTGTTCATCACCATTCATCCATCAATCAACAAAACATTCTCTCAAGTTGACATTCACACTTGAAAGCCTGTAAAAGAAAGCACATTAGTGAAAAAATACCAACAAAAGAAAATTAATGAATAGGCAAAATTATAGCTTATTAATAAAGTGATCACGTAATCGTGGCAAAATCAAAAACACGGGGAAAAATCTAAAATTAGAGACGGCGTAAGAGCGCATAATGGCGCAAAGAGTGTGATTCCTGCCTAAGAGAAAAACTAAGAGCCCATACACTAGGCAAAGCCGGAGTTCAACAACCAAATGTAGTAAGCATGTGGAGTAGTTAAAAGTTAGAAATGGTTTGGTAGCGCATAATGGCGCATAGAGTACGACTCCTGCCTATGTGAAGAACTAAGCGGCCGTGCGACGTCAAAGCCGGAGTTCAAAATCAAACCAGGATTGACCCGGGTCAAACGACCGATGTGCAAACCTCTACACGCTATGTGCCCAAAAATTCATAAAACCTTTAACATTAATGGGGATATATAGACAAAAATAAATGCATAACTCACACAACATCCTCAGTATTCGTGGGTAGTTTGGCTGCACTCACTTGTTTCTAGTCTTCTGACAACGCGAAGCTATGGGAAGGGTAGATAGAGGAAAGATCATACAATACACATGCACAAGTGTACATAAATATCAATACACAAGAGTCAATGTAGTCCTCTTGATGAACGCCAACTGATGAAACCGGCACTCACTCAAACAACACTGACACAACACTCACTTTATTCCCTCTCAGGTTCATTCAAAACACTGTCAACAGCACACATAACCACTGATGAAGTGTAGGCAGGCTACTGACTACATAGCCTACACTCTGGCTGGCCGGGGCGTTGTGGAGTTACCTAGGGAGAGAGCGGGTTAATGCACACACAAAAAACGACAAATGGATGCAAAGTAGCTCGCATTTAATTCAAATGTCCAAAACAGCATTAAAATAATGCCGGAAAAGGACGCCATGGGCACCTACGCTACCAAGAGAAAGGAAGGCAGTGTCAGAGGCTCCAATTCCATGAGTTTTTATATTTAAAACTAGAGCAGACTTTGCATCCAGAATAAATCTAAGAACTATAGGCATTTCCTAACTAACCTATCGTTACGACGGGCCAGAAGGGCCTAGGTTTCAAAATATAAACAACTGACTACATACCCTACACTCTGGCTGGCCGGGGCGTTGTGGAGTTACCTAGGGAGAGAGCGGATTAATGCACACACAAAAAACGACAAATGGATGCAAAGTAGCTCGCATTTAATTCAAATGTCCAAAACAGCATTAAAGTAATGCCGGAAAAGGACGCCATAGGCACCTGCGCTACCAAGAGAAAGGAAGGCAGTGTCAGAGGCTCCAATTCCATGAGTTTTGATATTTAAAACTAGAGCAGACTTTGCATCCAGAAAAAATCTAAGAGCTAAATGCATTTCCTAACTAACCTACCGTTATGACGGGCCAGAAGGGCCTGGGATTCAAAATATAGCAAACTGACTACATACCCTACACTCTGACTGGCCGGGGCGTTGTGGAGTTACCTAGGGAGAGAGCGGGTTAATGCACACACAAAAAACGACAAATGGATGCAAAGTAGCTCGCATTTAATTCAAATGTCCAAAACAGCATTAAAGTCATGCCGGAAAAGGACGCCATAGGCACCTGCGCTACCAAGAGAAAGGAAGGCAGTGTCAGAGGCTCCAATTCCATGAGTTTTGATATTTAAAACTAGAGCAGACTTTGCATCCAGAAAAAATCTAAGAGCTAAATGCATTTCCTAACTAACCTACCGTTATGACGGGCCAGAAGGGCCTGGGATTCAAAATATAGCAAACTGACTACATACCCTACACTCTGACTGGCCGGGGCGTTGTGGAGTTACCTAGGGAGAGAGCGGGTTAGTTGAACATGTTAAACAAGTAATCAATAGGTTGAATACCAAGCTGCTCTCTTTTAATGCAGATAGTCGAAAGTGCATTTTACAAAAATGCGAGGAATGATCGCCCTGATACTTAGTAAACCTGCATGCACTTCGTAACTGGCGATCCAATTCCATGAATTTTGAGTTTTAACTCTAGAGAAAGCTCAGTATTCACAAAAAGTTAAATTAACGCGGTAGCTAACTAAACAGTACCGGGCTGATACGTTGGACCATATAAGCCGGAACAGGTTCTACCCTGACTAACTTTCCCTGCTCTCTACTCAGCATGCGATGACCATGGTGGGTCGTCTCGTCTGTGGAAGAAACTGGTTAATGAATGCGTAATTATTAAAATCATTCATCATGGTACACATGAGATTGCAAGACAAAAATAGGCATAACCATATACACTCATAAAAAAGTAATATACAACATATTCAGAAGAACACATCATGTACAACACACAATATGCAAACATATTCCTGCCTAGAGTCGACTCTCTATACAAGTGGCCACTTGTCTTATAGTTGGTGGAGATCTCCACCATAGTACTAGATTAAGTCGGGGCCCCGACATCTACCACCGTGGCCGTTATACCATAAACCAAGCTTGGTCTCCCTAATTACCTTCACGTACAAGGCATACACAAAGTTTAAAATGTACACAAACAACCATTTTAACCATATTCACAGAAACCTTCTTTACCTTGTTAATCGCATTATCTGAAAGAAATCTAGTGTGAACGAATTATTGCAAACCAATTAGCAAACGGATGAATTCTCCTGCTGTTGAAACTGCACCGTATTCTGTTTTGGGTATCCAAGCGGAGTCCTTACTTTTGAGCAATTCACCTTCCGGGAAGTGTTTTTCCAAATGCAGCTCATCCTCCTGCAAAGACTACAAGGAAAATTAAAATTAGAGTAATTAATCATTAAAAATCAGTGGTCGTCGAAAATATTTAGCACCGCACAATAATATGTTGTCAGATACATACTATATCTGTTGTTTACAATGCTTTTCCCTAACTATTAAGAAGCCTGATGTGAGGAATCAAGAATAAGATTTCTTTTCTTATTACGGACGTAACCTACTTCGCTTACATTTAAACCATACGGATTATTTATAATTGAAGCCAAAATAAATATAGTACAGACATAAGCGTATCAAATTTAGGACACCCCCCCAAGGAGGCGTTGTAAATAAATAATGACATAGAAAGGATTATTTTCGGAATGCGACATATTGCTTTTCGTCCTGCAAGGACTTGCTTTTCGTCCTGCAAAATGACTAATGAAAGATGCTATAAATTGTAAACACGTTAACATAATTGTCTTTACATTATTGCATAATTTATTAATTTAAATAATTCAACATAATTTTAATAATTCATAATTTATGCACGCACACTTCCCTATTTCATTACAACCTAGTACATGGACGGCGTTTTTCTTACTGCGCGGCCCTGGGTTGTAAATATCAATGATTTCACTGGAGTCACGTAGCTGTTTCAAATTGGCGAATTGCTGTTATCTGAAGTATAACAAAGAAACTAAAATTTTTTTGGTAGTAACGCAGTATTTGAAACGTAATTCGTTGCAAATATGAAATTGAGCAAAGTTTTGGTAAGAAAGTCAAACACTTATATGTAGGTTTTATTCGTAAGTTCAATTCTTAAACCTTTACATAAAAGATTAATCTCAAAGTAGAGTTGATGATTAATATTTATACATCATACATATATATCCTTAGAAAATATTTCTAAGCGATTGCTAAATAATATTACTAAGGTTTATTTTCATCTTCCGGACTTGAATTCGACAGCTAGGAAAACTTATTCATTGAAAGCCCTTTAGAAGATAAAAACCTTAAAGTAGTAAATTTATATAAAACTTCAGAAAAAACGTATCGGTTTAGTAATTATTGGAGAGGTCCTAAGAAAGGTGGGAGAAAAGAGATGGAAAAACTCTTTGAAAAACTCAAAAAGAAGACGAGACAGTTTAATCGGCAATACCCTGAGAATTGACGGATCGATCGAAAATAACTAAGTAAATGGTCGAAGTAAACCTCGCATGAGATAAAGGGGAGTGATTGGTGTGAAAGGATAATAGTGAAAATATGAAGAAGTTGTCTGACAGGAGAATCGAGCATTGAAATGCAGGCCGAAGGAGTTTAGAATGAGCTGGAGGAGGCACAGGCATGCTAGACTATGAGCAAAATTGAAGCCAATTGAAGCGATCAGAACAAAGGACTCTAATAAGGTAAGAACTGTATTGATCATTAGGATGCCTGTTAAAACACAAATGGCATAACAATACTATTCCTAAATAGTTATGGCGATCTTACACTTGATTTTCTCGTACGATAAGAGGCATGAAATCTCATAACCTCAAAATCACTTGCTACCTAAAACTATGCCAAATGCAATAATGCAGCACCCGAGCTGATTTCAAATGTCAAAAAGCTTCAAAGCTTTTTGGATAATACTCTTCAGTGCTGAAAATTCTAAGAGCCAGGACGTATTTCAATTAAGATCGCCAAAATTATTGTTATCTTAAATTATAAAGGTTCATGACAAACACTCGCAGGAGATGATATCTATCCATTGAGATTGCATAGACGAAAATTGATTCTAAATTGAAAATTGCAGTTGAATTTTTCGAAGTAATGTCACAAAGAATCAAGTGTGAACTAAGCATGAAACAAGGATTTTATACTAAAATCATTAGCATTTAATATGAAACCGATCGACCGTGAACGAATAAAATATCGAGGCTGGACATTCTGTAAAACGCGGTTGACCTACGAAGGCAACAATGCTCCGTACCACCGCCGTTTTTTTAGCGTTAACACCACGGAAAATAATGATTATGCAGGAAATGTACATGAAGATTCATACTATGCAGGAAATGTACTTGAAGATTCATACTACAGAATAAATGCTGTCTCAGAGATATGAAAACCCCTGTAATAGCCGATAAGTTACCGTCGATTCAAAATGATTAAGGTCATTAGCGCAGTAGGAAGGCATGTGGATTGCCAGAATCAGCTCAAGACGTAAGTATGAATACTAACGAAGAACATTCCAGTAGGAAGGCATGCATTCCAAGTATAATACGAAATCAAAATTCAGGGAAAATATTTTTAATTATACAATTAAAATTTATCCTCAGTTATAATATTATGAGTCCGAGATTCAACAAAAGTCACAAAAATTGGCATTTCTCGCTTATGGTCTCAAAGACAGAGCCAATGATACTGCAACTACAACGATATAGGGAATATCACTAACAAGAAAACATGCAAAAAAGTAATTCTGTTACTAGACTGAAGAACCATATATCATGTTTCTTTCAGCGAGTGAACTAATCCTCATTCATTCGGGTATAAAGGTAAAAGAATACTAGGGAAATGTCACGAGAAGACAAAAGGGAAACGTTAACTTTCCTTGTAGTTAGGGCCCTCCTTGAATATCCAGCCAGTGTACAGTATTCAAAAGAATTAGGATTCATAGGAGAACGAGACAGCGTACAACAACTAGGTTTGTTAAAATGCGATACGATAAGTTTAGTAATATATAAGAATTAATGGAATAATTAGGTTGGAAATCATTATCAGATCTTAGGTTGAAGTACAGATTAAATGTTATTGAAATTAAAGTTTAAAGCGTTATTTTATTAGCCAGTTCACCGCCGAAAATAGTCACTGCTAAAATCGTACACTGCCAAATTAGTCAATAATATGACCTACAACGTAACGTCCACGACTGTCTATACAGAGTAAGGAATTTAAGAAAGAGTTGGTGGACAAATTATAAACCTAAGGACGTACGACGCAGACACACAAGATCGCATTTGAAAACTTTACATTTACCAAGATTTGTTGCTTGCAGTTAGTTACTGAGGAATGTTATTTAGGAATTAATGTTGTCTCATATGTCTCTATATGATATGACTGCTGCTACAGTAACCGAAAAACAACTATCAAACAAAAGAACAAGAGTTTGAACGTTGACGGTAGGGAGACAAGTGTTTTGTCCTTGTATTAGATTCAGAAACTCAAATCATAAGGCGACTTCATTTGGAGTTCCCTACTGCACAAAGCTAATATTCCATTTCCAACTGCTGAATAACCACTGTGAACTGCTTTGAAATACAAGGATTCAGATTTATTCTCAGATTATGAGACCGGGAGATAAGTCGTGACACTACTCCAAAACTTCACGGAAGCCAGACTTGTTAAAAGGAGAGTCTTCTTAAATATTTTTAATAACATAGTACTATGTACCAAATGCTGCTAACGAATGAAAAAATTGGTAAAAATCTTGCAGTATCCCAGCATTAAATACAACTGGAAATTAATATAGGCAGGCATATGTCATTAATACGTAAGAATGAATATCATTGAGAGTCCGTCACAAAACTAAATTGGCCTCTCTGTCACGCCCTCAAAGAGCAAACCACCAATAAGTTCCTGAAGTATTCGAAAGTCTTCCCTGAAGTATTGGAAATATATACTATTCCTCGCTAATATGATACCGGATAGGAAAATGGGAAAAATCAACCAATACTGGCTATCCATCAACAAGCGGGTTTGAGGCTTGTGATTTGAATTATGTTACAATACAGAAATTTAAAGAAAAAAAACGTTTCCCATCCCATAGGCGCAATTGAAAACGAACGGTTACAATAGTGCGCGCTCTTAGTTGATTGGTTTACATGGTATGGTAACTTTCAGTCGCATGCAAGTAATGGATGCTTGACGATTGTCACTCCCCGCGACACACTTCATGATGCAGTTTATAAGTCTAAAGTTGATTGAAGAGTTTGAAAAACAGCTGTGAAGTATTTAAATTCGAACGGACGAGCTAGATGTTCCTCACGCTTCGTTCCTCCACATCAGTTTACGATCAACGTGATATATTCAGCTCTATTATCAATACGGAAGACCGTATAGGATAAGGATTTGTAAAAAAATACAATGCATGAAAAAACTCAAGACGGATTAATTTTGCCATGGTAATTTATTAGGGCTCTTCCTTCACCTAAATTTCTCCTTTAAAAGCATGAAGAATTCTATTTTATCCTGTATTTTCTAAAGTGGCTTGGAGTGTACACAAAGTAAAAGTAATTTTTAACTTTTGTGAACTACCTGAAATGTGTTTTCAGTGAAAAATATTGTGAATCAACTGTGGTTCAAAATAAATGGAATCGAACTGTATTTACATTAGAAGACCAGGACGTTTCTCATGTAGGAAAGCCGAAATTATATTCGCTGTGCGGATCATTGAACCGTAAAAGCAATGAAAATATGAGCATTATATGCAAATGAAACCTTTTAATTGGATTAGAGTATCAAATTTTGAAATTTATACTAGAACATAGTTGCTAATACATTTCATGCATGACATTTAATGCATGTTTGGGGTTAATTCACATCCTGCCACACACCTTTGTGGTGGCTTGAACAGTATTGTGTTGATGCAAATGAAGATAAACGTGGATTAGTTCTACAACCTCACCAAACGCATGACACTTACTTTCGTAATAATTACAAGATGAGGTACATTCTCGATTTTATGTCGCACATATCAAAAGAAGAACAAAGTGTGCCTGCTTTTAGAGTATCTTCCTGGTTGTAGATATGGATAAAAAGTAAATTAACAATATGAACAGCAAGAGAAAATGTTTCTTAAATGCATACATAATAATTAAAAAATATAGGTCAGGTACGAGTCTGAGAATTTGGATGGAAGTCGCAAAACTCACTTCAATTCTTACGAGAGCATGTCTTGTAATAAGCACAATCTCCGGACTAATAACTTTTAATTATCACGTGCTACGTGCTAAAATGTTTCTTCATAAATCGTATCTGTTGCTTTCAAATAAGCAATACAGTGAAAATCTAAAAAAATAATTATGTTTTGCGTTCTACCTTCAAGTACTCACCGTCTGTTAACTGTTGTATCAAGCCATTTACAAAACTTAAAATATACCAGACTCAATCATGTAACTGTAGGTAACTTAATCGTCGAAGAGTACGTTAAAATGTGAAAATTAGCACCTGATGTCTAGGCCATTTCAAGTAAATCAACGTAAAGGTATATATGTCTAAATTTTTGCAATCGTGGTCCAGCAGGAGAAAGTTAGATGAAACCATCATAGATTAATCTAAGCGAATAGAAAAATTATGTGATCTGAACTTAACAGGCACCACGCCGTAGATATTAATGTAGGAAATTGGATAGCGAAACGAAAACAAATATATTTCAAGAAGACAAAAATGAAGAAACCCAACATTACTTTCTTGTTCAGTTCACTAACTGCAGCAATATTATCTCTGATTTAGATATAAAGAAAGAAATACAGTTTTCGATTTCTTGTAAAAAATAAGCGGACAGTTGTCATGGGTAGTCGAGACTCGTTTGAGAAAATTCTGGAGACTCAAAAAAAATCTTTTGAGATTTTCGGCGGGAAAGCTGTGTGTATCGGAGGACAACCACACAACGATCAGAATAACAGAATCGCAAAATACGACCTATCGTCATGTAAAAATTGAAGCTCAAGGAAAACAAAAACGTAAGAAATGAAGCCGACTTACCATCAACCTCCCGTAGAGCGATCGTCTCAGACTGTTTCTCGAAATCCCAGTTTTTCTTCACTCAGTTCCACGTAATCGACGATGAAGATCCAGCTCAAAGCCGCACACAACTCAAGGAACTCCTTCCTGAAACAAATTCACACCATCAACGGATGCAACGGGATTTTATCATAAATTTCACTGCACTATCGCTGGAAATATTCGACAATGAATGGAAAAAATAGCTTGAAATATTAGCAGAGGCGAGTTGCTAAAGGTAGAGTTTTTAAATGTCATGAAGCAAATGGTATCTGAGTACTTCGATTCATTTTTCTATGCATTATCTATTGAATCAATTGTCGAGAAGAATACATTACGAACTAATTTAAAATTCCCTTATTGCCCTTACACCTTGGCATAAAAACACTGCAAACTCAATGAAGGCTAGCAAATGAAACTATCTTAAAAGAAATTTTTCCTAGACTAAGGCCGAAAACTCACCTGTCCTTCCTCCCGTCACGACGAATATTGAAAATTGGTCGTAGAGTACCCGGTATCCTTGGATCACGAACTGGCATGACGTCACACCAGACAACCAATCACAAAAGTGTAAAGAATTCGCCGAGATTAATTATTTTGAAAACGTAAAATAAATATAGCAGCTTTAAAGACTCTCTTGTAAATTCTATTGAAAGAGATTTATTTTGGATACTAATATTTCCCTAAAACTGCATCACGTTTTGTTTTCGAAAATAGTTTATTAAAAAAAATGTTAGCGCCATCTGCACCGCCGTGCATTACTCATTTAGCGGGAAAAATTGACAAATAAGAAGATAGATGTTCGAATTCGGTCATCACCCACGTTATGCTTCAGCAATGAAGATCACATTACGACGTGGATAGCAACATTAACATAGAAAATGGAAGCAAAGCAAGCGGACTTACCTGAACGAGACTCGGGAAATGTTGAAGAAGACCTGTATGCCACACTACACCAAGGGTTGCCTCACAGAAAAATCTAACGAGTGATTTATCTTGGCTAGACATTTGCAGTCACGTAACAAGCGAATACATCGCAATATTACTTGGTCACTTATCACGCGATTCACATAACTAAACCACTATTTATATCTCTCTGGAAGGTTATGTTCGCGTACGAAATATTTCTTGGTTCCTGATATGCACTCTCACAATTTGGACTGGGAAGCTCCCGTCACACTGTAGAACATCTTAAGAAGTTTCAATTCACTTAACTGGCTCCTTCGTGGGTGGGATAAGGTGCACAACACGGGGACATTTACGATACTTGTATAAGTATGCGATACATCTCCATTCTTATCCTTCTTCACTCATTGAAATATAAGCGTGAACTTACTGAAAAAACTTGAAAGGAAAAGCAGTTACTTATTGCAAGACAGGAACCCCTTCAAGCTTCCTCGCACGGATTTCACACCACTGATCAGCTGTTTGCCTCAAACGAAGTCAACTAAAGGACTAACACTTCGTTCTTGAACTTGGAAGGCCGTAAGTTTCACGAACGCTGGAATGATCCCTTCTCACTTTCTCGCTCCGTGTCGAGGGAGAAGCATTTCAACAACATAACGTAATTGAATGCCAGAAAGACGGAACGCTTCGGAAATATCCCATTCCCTTTCAATAAAACCTATAAATTGAGTGTATTATAATAAGGAAATAATGAATGCTCTGATTGAAATGCAATAACTGTAGGAATCTAGTGAAACCTGATGAAAAATTACTGTAAAAATCAATAAGTCTGTTGAGTAAAACTTTCGTTGGAGTCAAGTTGTCACTCACCGTGCTTAAGTGCGTGAGTCATGAGTCATTCAACGCCAACGTCAAGACTGACTCAACAACTAATTTATTCCTTATAGGTACTTACTTAACTTATTTGATTGAGCGATCCTATAGCTTTAGTAACACGACAGTCGGAAGCATTGAGACCATAAGGTACTTAGGTGTAACAATCACTAAATATTTTTTGTGGGAAAGATACAGCCAGGAAATAAGCGGCCGAGAAAGATAACATTTTAAACTTCACTGAAGATGTTACATGTATTTAAAAAACCACATGGTATTATGCTAGATACGACCAGATAAATAGAATTAGAGTGATAGATGGCCATAATGATAGATTAAAAATGTTAATTTTCGCCTATAAGAGAACACAATAGGCAGCACATCAAAAGGATAGGTGTGTGATAAATTATTAGTCTGTAGTGAATGATGCAACAACCATTCCATTTTTTACTATGTAGATACTAAGCATATAGCTGCATTTAACCTTTTTATTTATCATGTTTCTATGCAGTAGCCTCTTTGCATAAAAATTGCGCATGCTTGGTGATCTTCACCCCCTGCCACCCACCCTCGCGGTGGCTTGCAGGGTATTGCTTAGATAGGGCCTAGGTGGTGTCGTGGTCCGGGCATTGCAAATCCTTACCAAGTGCGTCTCCTCTTATCGGAGGGAGAAGGAGGTCAATAGCCCACAAGTGAAGGAAGAGATTGTGAGTCTAGGTCCGAATTTTAAAGCGAGGCAACTAAGTAAGATACCAACATCCAACAACCACCGTTTCCGCGAAGAAACTTCGGCTGACGTGAAGTGGACTGAAGTCGTCACTCATCATAGTTAAGTAGACCGAGTGACATTTAACTGGCATTAGACACGTTTTACCAGTTTTGTAGTAAAATGGGTTGAAAATTGGAAAAGCGGAGGGGGTGAGTAAGCGTGGTATTGAGAGTATCGGCCCTTGAAGTCTCCCACCCAGCAAAGCTCTCGGTTTGAGGTTTCCTTTGGTTCATTGACGTCACAGTGAGAACATTACTCAGCGTCCGTCGCTTCGAATAATCCCCTTCGGTTACGGGAAATCATTCATACTCAACGGAGTGGAGGCTTAGAAGTTTGTTTACTCTCATGTTTACTCGTGAAAGTCAAACTGGGAAGAGTAAGTCGTAGAATTGGTAGAATTAAGTTTTAAATTGCTTCAGCTGGTAAGGTCCCACCTAACGTTTACCCAAGGTTAATCCAAAGACATGAGAATCCATGCTTGAGGCTGGGTTGAAACCCGCGACCCTTAGAATTACAATCGATAGCCGGAAGGAAGAGTCGTGTCTGCACTTGAACTTGGTCAAGTATAATGTGTGGTGATGCGTAATGATCATTTTAGTATGTGACTTTGCATCAAATTTATTAACTGCATATAGCGAACATTACGTATAAACGTAACAGTCTGATAAGCAACCAAAATACAGCTCCCTCTACGTAAGGATAGTTTCCCCAAAATACTTACAGGACTTAATTATAATTTCTACGGAGAAAGAGGACGCCTTGGTAGCTCAACTGGTAGAGAACCTGGCCGGAAATCAGGGGGTCCGGGTTCCAGGCCCCGGTCATGGCGAATGATTTTATTTTTTTATGGAATATTTCCTATTGAGCATTCGTGATTTCGCTTGATTTGAAAATTTTCTTCGTTGGAGATATTTCACGTGAGAGAATAACTGCATCACCATCTGTGATGGGTGCAATGACTTTGTTAAGGGGGTGCAATGCATCTGCATCTACATAATACCCTTAAATCCACCGCAAGGGTGTGTAGCAGGGGGTGATATATAACCAGGCATGCATTATCAATCAGGGAGAACACTTAGTGTACAATGAAATCGTGCAAAAGTATGCCCTACCCCGTTTAAACACTATTTTTATGAAACCAAGATGCCAGGGTGGATCCCTGCTATTTTTTTTATCTCATTGATCAAAAGTTCATGGAGGTCTGGAATGCTGTCTGGATTTTAGGCCGCTCCATTTTAAAATTGCGTGAGGTATTTTTTTTCTCTAGTGAAAGTGAAAAAATTCAACGGCACGAAAACGCGACGGCAGACTATTGCATGCCGGTAAATCATACGTGTGACGTGACACTCTTTCCTCTACCTGCCACTAGGTGGTGCTGCGGACACTTCCAAGCAGACGGTTTACTCAGCTAAAGCTTATTAACTAGCATCGGTGACATATTATGATTTAATATTATCTATCTATTTAAAATTATGTATTCCGCTGATTGATTTAAAAACAGTTAGTATTCGCTTTACTAAGCGCAACGGGAAGTCGGCCCATACTAGCGCGAACTTCACGCCATTCTTCGTAGTGGCAGAGGACTTCACGAGTCTGATGCCCTGTGGGACCTATAATAGTACGACTATTAATAGACCATGTTTAACGAAGGGTACTTTCCGAACTTTGATTGTTTTAATAGGCTGTCATTAACAATAATAATAAAACGTTTATTGTCGTAGACCTTTTAAGGTTTTTCAGACTTTTAATGAAATAACATGAAGCTTACATAACATTTCAAAATACAAGAATGCATGAAATAGTGTTATTAATGCATGTTATAATATGAAAAAATGATCAAAATACTATTAGGTATTACTCAATATTCACATAATTATATTGGATATTGATATGGAATTCACAAGAATGATATTCACAATTTGTTGATATAAACATAGAAAGAGTTAACAAATGTTAAAAAATAATACATAATACACAATAAGATAAATTCAAGATACATTATGTCTATGTATGATAATTTTAATTGAAAAAACTACATTTCTAAGGTTGACAGTTTTTCATGAATACATAATTGAATAATTTTCATGAAAACATAATTAATGCATATTCACAAAAGCTGAGGGACTCTGAAATACAATGTTAATTTCAGGAGGCGAATATTTCCTATATCCCTTACCTATATCCCTTATTTTTATCTTCATGATCTGACCTGCCGTAGTACGCTGGAGTTTCAAGAAACTTAAAACCTCTTTGGTGAAACTTTTAGTTTAAAATTTCTGCAGGAGAATTAATCGGTATTTGAATGCACAAAACCTAATGCATTGTAAGCAGCTTACTGGCAATATTTTACGGATGGAAACCTTACCAGACGCGTCCAATCTTAGCCATGACAGTCCTCGCTGAGGCGTCACGCTTAATTTCCGGGGCTTGGCGAATAAAACCGAGATACATGATTCCGAAGATCGCTCTGAGGGTGATCTCCCGTCCGAACCACGGTGTTCCTCGTCCCCACCGAGTGCGCGTTCCTATGTACATTCGCTTCGGCCGTTCGTCATTTGTTTCTCCCCTCCAAATCCGATTGTCCGCTCTGCTGACGCCGGCGTCCGTCTGTCCATTCTTTCGGGGACCACACGGTTTAGCGTCTTGCTGCGACGTGGTCATCAGAGCTGTCGCCGTGGAAACCAAGACGCGACAATAGTTTCTGGCGCGAACCTGGATCGCATCGCCACCGAGATTATCGGCCGGTCGTAAACAGCCGCTATCATAAACATCCTACCCCATGTAATAGGGTACTTTCCTATTATTTTTTATATTCTTGATCGAAAGTGTATAACCTCTGGAGTACGTATTCTAAGCCGTTCGATTTTTAAATAGTATGAAGTATTTTTCCTCGTTAATTAAAAAGTGAAAAAAATCAATGGCGCGAAAACGCGACGGCAAACTATTGCATGCCGGTTAATCCTACGTGTGACGTCAAACTATTTCCTCTACCCACCACTAAATGGTACTGTGGACGCTTCCAAGTAGACGCTGCACTCCGTTAAAGCTTATTAACTAGTATTGGAGGCATATTTATTCCGTTAACTTATTACAATAAACTTATATTTATTTATTTAATATTAATTATGCAGTTGATTCATTTAAAAACAGTTAGTATTCCTTCTACAAGCATACCCCTTAGTTCGCCTATCGCCGCGCGACCTTCACACCATGCTTCGCCGTAGCAGAAGACACCACGAGTAGGATATCCTTGAGCCTATAGAATGACTAATAATACCGTGATTAAGTGAGAAGACTTTTCGAACTTTGATAGTTTTTACAGGCTATTATTAATACACATATTCACTAGAGCTGAGGGGCCCTGAAATACAATGGTAAGTTCAGGAGATTAATTTTCCTATTCCTCGCAACGTAAACTACATACCTGTTACGTCAGCAAGAAGTCAGCGCACCCCGCCATTTCAGAGCTTTTTCAAATGATCTTATAATTAAAATTTAATTCTCTTGTAAACTGGGATTTCTAAGTCCAAATCTTTTGTGGAAAATGAATACGTGTATGACAGGGCACGAATCGCAAGCAATGAAGTCTGTTTTCTTTGATGAAGGAAACTTCCCTATTAACCTATTTTTTTAGTAATAGTATTGATTAAAATAAATACGGTGTGTCCTAGCAATAATAAATAAGGCCACCATTTAAGTAAATAGAATCAATTGCCCTGTGAGCATACGCGAACTATGTTTTTTTTCTTTGTTTTCCAAAATCCAGCACAAGAGAAACTTTGAACCTTCCTACCTGAGCGTTGTAGAAAAAAGGAATTCAGTTACGGATGACTATCCCCACCAATTAGCTTTTCCGTTCATTCTTTTAAAACGATTTCAGTCCCAATTATGTTCTGTTAGCACAGGCAGCATTTGTTGCATAGCAGCAACATCTTTCGGGCCAATAACAAGGAAGAGAGGAAAAGGACATTTTTGAATTACGCCAACATACTAAAACACTGTCTCTGATTCCTCAGTGCTTTCCAAAAATCATTCACCTAGTGATCTAATTTCTAAATGTGGCAATCGTGACTCACGAATAATGTCAGCGAAAGTTGATGAATTCCCGTCCCAAAGTTTTATATGTCAATAAGAATGTTTGATTTTGAATTTTTGTTTGCTCAGCTACAACCTACTTGCGAAATCTTAGGCAGCAGAAATGGAGGTGACAGCTGGGATTTTCCGGTCTCTTCCCAAGGAACTGGAACTAGCTGAGCGTTCCCACTCAAATGGTGTGACACACAGACAGATGCTCGTCGTCGACGGCTCCTCCGTCATGAGCCAGATGCCGCTGCACCGCTCTTACTATCAGACATCTGCTTCTACACGATACCCTGCAGGACACCGCGAGGGTGTGTGGCAGGGGGTGAATATCACCAAGCATGCACTACTGACATGCAAACAAGCAACTATGGGGTCTCATGCAACTAGTTTGTTGGTATCTATGGTATTTAAGGGATTAATACATGAAACATGCACTACAGACTACTCTAAAATATTTCCCCTACCTATCCCTATCCCTTATGTTGCCTATTCTGTTCTCTTGTAGTACGGGGAAAAATGTCATTTTGAATCTATCGGTACGACAATCTAGCTCTCTAATCTTATTTATCTGGTCGAATCTAGCATAAAACGCTGGTCTTTGTAAAATGCGCCTAACATCTTCAGTAAAGCTATCCGATTGAAAGTTCTCTAATAGATTTAATCTGTACTTTAACCTACGCTCTGATAATGAATCCCACCCTAATTCTTGTATTAATTCTGAAACACTACTCTACCTATCGTAACACCTTTTAACGAACCTAGCTGCTCTACGCTACACACTAGTCTAGTTTAACCTAGTTCATTCGGATCCCATACACTGGCTGCATACTCAAGGTGGGGCCTAACTAGAGAAAAGTAACATCGCTCTTTTTTCTTCTCATCACATTTCCCAAGTACTCTTTTTATAAATCCTAGCTTTCTCTTCGCTCGGCCGCATATTTCCCTTATGTGTCTTCCCCACGATAAATCTTTAGTGATTGTTACACCTAAATACCTTATGGTTTCAACGCTTTCGATCTTCGTGTTATTAATTTCATAGGATCGCTCTATCGAATTATTCCTCCTCCAAAAATTGATAGCTACACACTTTTTAAGGTTAAGTTCTAACTGCCATTTGTTGCACAACTCTTGAATTGCATCTAAATCATTGCTAAGCGATTTCCTGTCTTCTTCTTTAGATATACACTACCGCATCGTCTGCAAAAAGTCTAAGCTTACTACGACACATTAGTTATATATTCTTACTACTAATCCCATGCCATTTAAACTGCTATAATTTCGAGTGATTTACATTCGATTAAGGCATATTAACAGGCTGCAACTCCACTGGAAAGAGATTGACACGCTAAAATACAAAATGCAAGTTCAATATACCAAGTACAGTAATAGTACCGGTACTTAGTACAGTATGTATTAAGTACCAGTCAACGTCATTAGTCAGCAGTCCTGAGATGAGTTTGACACTGCTCTCCACTGAGTTTCTCTATCGGCTAATCTCTAAATATTTACGTATTTCTTTTTTTCACATCATTCATCACCTGTTCTCTATATCTCGTACAAGGCCTTTTTTTGCCGTTCTTCCCTTTCACTTATCCTTCAAATATTGTCTTAATGGGGCAATATAAGGCCTTATGAATTAAGTGGCCGATTAAGTTATCCCGTCTCCATCTTAAGAGTATTCAAAAACTTATCTTTCCTCCCACTCTTCTTAAGACTTCTTCGTTTGTCACTCGGTGGTTCCATTTAATCTCCATCATTCTTCTGTAGAACCACATTTCGGATGCTTACACCCTTTTTCTCTCCGATGCTGTCTTCGTCCATGCCTCACTGCCATAAAGAAACATACCCCAGATGTACGTCCTGATGAATTGTTTCCTTACTTCCAAGCTTGTATTTTCAGCTGTAAGTAGATTCTTCTTTTGAAAGGATGCCCTATTTGCCTGGGCTATTCTACTGACTATATATTTCTTGCCTCATCCGTCGCTGGTTACTCGGCTACCAAGTTAAAGAGGACTTTTTCACTTCTTTAAGTTTTTTTTCCTAGTTCAAAGTTGTTTTGGCTTCTTCCTCTTAAAAAAATCGATGGTCTGCCAGTTAATCCCGTGGAATTTGTGCATAGTAATGAAAAAGTACTTGGTTTTTTCCACAAAATTATATTTCGACTCAACTGGTTTCAACCTTCACAGATTTATCTCCTGATGATGCCCTGTAAAGGTTTAAACCGGTTGAGTCGAAATATAATTTTGTGTAATAAACCAAGTACTTTTTCGTTACTATTTTTCTCTCATACCGCAGAGATTTGTGATTGATGATTATTGGTGTGTTAATTGGCTCCTATAATGAAATTTGAAGAAATGCGCTGTGATAAACTTGAGGAAAAAGAAAAGATTTCCCCGGAGTAATAGTTACATCAAAGAAAAGAAAGTATATAACTTAGAATCTATGAAATACTTAGGCGTCCACCATCACTGTAGAAATGTCATGGGGGAAACACATCAGGGAAATAACTAGTGTAGTAAACCATGGATTAGGATTCGTGAAAAGGGTTCTAGGCAAATGCGATAAGAGAGTACGAGGAAGAAGCTATTTTACACTGGTCAGGCCTCATGCAGCATAGCAAAGGGATAGGTCGGTAAAAAAAATTGGAGTAGTCTGTAGTGCAAGAAGCATGATTATCATTACTAGCCCATGTATTCTAGGGAAATGAACACAAATATATTTAGAAAGAGCCTTTGTAAACAGTAATTACTTCGTCACCAGGCAAACACGAACCATATTGTTGCACGTAATTCCATACCTAGCTTGTTTCCATGTAGTATTATATTGTATCTAGTGCATGTATTGTGATTTTCACCCCCTGCCACATACCCTCGTGGTCGCTTGCAGGGTAGTGCGTAGACGTATCCTCAGCACTGCTTTGTTTTACCAACCAACGACATCAAAACGTTTCCGGTGTTTCGTTCTAACCAATCCGCTTATTCACTTTATAAAGGGAAGCTTGTTCCGCCACTGCAAAATAAAGTGGAAAAACCATTTATGGTGACACATAAATTTCATTTATGTGTCATCATAAATGGTTTCACATATAATATATAATGATCACTATAATATTTCACATATGGTTACACATTGAATTTCATTGTTTTGATGATACCGGAATATATTCTGATAAAATTCAATCATGGATGGCAACGAAGGGATATATATATTGATTGGCGCATAAAGACTAACGAGATTTGAGACAACGGCATTTCGTAACCTAGTTCCTCTATTCAAGAGTGTACCAAAGTCAGCAGGAATTCCACCGCAAAAGAGGCAAGCTCCTATTGTTGCTTGGTCTCTCTGACAACGCTTTTCCAGAATCATCACTTCCGGATTATCCTTCCTTTTTTGATTCATTCACTGTTACGCACGATTCTGATTAAATCGTCGCTTTCAGAAATCCGTGGAACTAATTGAATTTACCTTGTATTGGGACTGCAATTGTCTTCCGAATAGTGTTACTGATGCAGATAAATTTCTTCGAGTGCGTCGGTACAGCGATTCCCACGGCTTGAGAAAATTCCGGACAGGTTAATTTAAACAACATCGTCCTTGTCTTGTCGTATTAATACGCTTCTTTTCTTCAAAATATTTTTTTAAAAATAATAAATTTTTCAGTCAGTCGCAGTGCAGAATATTTTAATGAATCATGTTACACATACATAATACTCTGCAAGCCACCATAAAGGTGTGTGGCAGGGGGTGAATTCTCACCAAGCACGCACTATGTGACATGCACAAAAGAGATTAGCATTAATATATAAGTCTAAACTTCACCATTCACAAAACATAAAAATAGCAAAGTAAGCATGAAAAAACATGCTGTTAGGTGGGTTACCTTCGAGTCCTTATACCAACATGCTGATACCTATGCTATAAATTGATTCATTCGTATTGGACATATTTACCGCTATTCATATCCCTAATTGTACGGGAAAAAAAGGATATTTTGAATCTGTCAGTTCGGCAATCAATTTCTCTAACTTTGTAATTTTATTCTAGTCTGCCATAGTAAGTTGGGGTTCGCAAAATATTTTTGACATCTACATTGAAAATATTATCTTGTAATTCATTTAGGAGATCAAGTCTAAATTTCAACCTTTCATCTGACAATGATTCCCAATTTAATTCATTTGATAATCTGGTTACGCTAATAAGGTTATCTTACCGTCCCTTTACAAACCTTGCTGATCTTCGCTGCACACGTTCAAGTTCGTTATTTCGACCGATTTCGAAGGGATCCCATACACTGGTAGCATATTCCTTATGAGGTCTTACAAGGGAAAAGTAGCTGATTTCTCGTACATGTTCGTCACATTTACCCAATACTCTTTTGATGAATCCCAGTTTAAGATTACCTTGACCCATTATTTCACGTATGTATTCACCCCAGGAAAGATCATGTGTCAGTCTTATTCCAAGATATTTAACGGATTCCACGTTTGTTAATTCATTATTACTTATTTTGTACGTGATAGGAGAAGAACAATTCCATTTGTAAAATATCATTACTACGTATTTTTTAAAATTTAATTCTACTGCAATGTGTCACACAATTTGTATATTATATTCACGCAGAAGTACAAAAAGATGGAGAATGAAGTAAGGAAAACTTTAAAGCAAAAATTGCTTTAAAAATATGCCGTAGTGCAATTCATATCTTTAAATTCCTGACGTTAATAACCTATTTGAATCGTATGTAAAGTTAAACTCCAAAGCATTAGTTCCCAACCCAAAGCATCATAACCGACTTTAGAGTGGATAAATACTTGAATCAAATACAACAGAGATGGATGTAACTCAGATGTATTTCGTTTTATGAACAATGGAAACGATACCAACGTAACAGACTTTTCCCTTGTTACTATGAGAATCGAGAGTGGTGTATTTTTAGTGCTAGTTTTGAAGCCTCAGTTTTAAATTACGTCATTGACTGGATCACGTTGTACCCTGAAGGAGTTCAATCCCTTTCTTTATTTTGAATAATTTCGTAGAATGATTTGCAACTAGCAGATACAGTCAAATTGTTTGTTTCTACCAGCAATAAAAGGCAAATGCCACCTAAATACGGCATCTCTTTAACATAACGCCATCTTTGAGAATTTTGGCCTTTAATACAAATCTACATTTTATTCATCTACATATACAGAATACCCCGCAAGCCACCATAAATGTGTGTGTATTTTTCCAATCGTGCTTAAATTTTGCAGAATGACAGTGCAAGAGAGGAGAAAAATTGTTAGTGGGCTTTTACTCTTTGCTTCCAAGGTATCTGTATTGTTATAATATTAACTTTAAGTTAATTGCTTTTTCGGTTCTTTTCCGTCTGAGGTTAAGGCATCCCACACTGAAGCCCATATATTTTACATATATTTCCCATAATGTCCCAGGCTTCAGTGTGGGATCAACCATTGTTATTTCCGAAATGAAAACATCGTTGATGCTTGTTGAACAGTGCAAGGGATTCCGTAAACGGAACTGTGCTTTTTGCGACTGCTAGCGCTGCTCTCTATGCAAGCATTTGGTAAAACTAATAAAGTATTTAAATGAAGGCTACAGCGGAATTAAAAATTGTGAATGTTCTTCGGATCTCCTTCCGGATTTGTCTATTAGAACCAAAGTGCTTCTTGGGGAAGAATATTGGAACGCTTATCAAAAATGTCGTCAACTGAGATGAACATAATCAGCGGAAACCTTGAATGAAGGTCAGCAAAACATGCTCAGTAAAGTAAAAAATAAATAGAACTATTATTATGCATAAAATAGGAAATTTTAAACACACTTAAAGGCATGATAAGTATGTAGTTTACATGACATAGTTTAAATTTGTACCAGCTTTTAGGAATAGAATTCCAACCCTAGAGGAAAAAAAAATCATTATTACACATCTGTTTGAGGCTCATTGACTCCATTACAATTAAGTTCGGGAGTTAATACTAGAGGAGGTTACAGAAAAAACATCATTTTCCATTTTGTCATTTTGGTGTCAAACAACGTGCTTAGCACGTTTCATTTATAAGGCCGTTTTACACGGTAATTGAAACTGCGCAAGTTGATTGCGTTTGAGCAGTCGTCTGCGAAAGTCCGTGAGAATTGCGAGGACGCTTGCTTGACAGCTTTACACGGTGCAATCGTCGGTGCATTATGTCAGTGACAATATACCATTCAGTAGCGCTAATACCGTCAATATATCGCATAACGTCAATATCTGTGAAGTAGCAATTAATTGGACGTGAAAGATGCGATAAATTACCACCACTCTAAAATATGTTTTAAGCCATAATAGTTGAGACCCTCCCGTATAGTTACCCCAAAATTTGCACCACGAACGGACGGATGTGGGCCAAGGTAACAGGTCTTCCTTTACGCACGAAATTTAAGCTTCCACGTGATTAATCGCCCAGCCCATCATTATTGCACTTTATTCACCACCTAAGGAGTTGAGTGAAAACAAAAACACCCAACTCAATCATCAACAACCTATTTAATTGCTAGAATTCCGTGGTATGTCGTTGCCACTACATCTGCACCATCTAGTTAGAGAAATAAACTTCAAAATTGCGCGAACGCATGCATCAGATTTAAACATGTTCTAATTTGCTCTCCTGCGTTCGCGCAGTGGCGCTGCCTGTCCTCGCAAGTCGTCGCTTTACACGGCGCAATATATCTTGCGCAAGTGTTCTCGCAAGTGCCTGCGCAGTATCAATGACCGTGTAAAACGGCCTTTAGAAAAAATTATTTGCATTATGACATAATTCATGGAGAATACAGAGTTGAAGTCATTACTTATTGGTTTATCATTACCCATTACTTTACAAGTAATTAATACAATTTCCATTTATGAGGAACATGGGAGTGATAGGCACCTCTCTCATCGATCACTCCCACAACAGAGTGGAATTCCTGTAGCTTGTGATCAACAATATAGAAGACCAATGCATAAAATAAACAACTTAACACCTGTTCCAAATCTTTGATGTATGTAAATAATTTACATAACATTTTAGAATTAAGGAAAGGAACACGAAAATAAAACACAATAAAGACAAAAGAAATGTATGGGGAAAGGGAGTATTTTATAGAGGGTATATTATACGTAAAAGAAATAAATATTGATCGTCTATTTCTTTCAACAACCAAGATCTTATACTTCTTCGTTGAATGAAGAGGAACCGCAGATGCGGACATAGCACCACATGCTTCAAACAAACATGGAAAATAAATAAACTTTCATATAAGGTCCATTAATTTCATTACCGCAAACAAAAACACTTTGGAAGGTCCTTTAATCACGCGATGCACTCTAGGTCACTTTGTGACCCACCCCTTCCCCGTAATCAGGTTTTGACCTTTTCTTAGATCAGTTTAGGTTTCAGGAATAGACCTCCCTAAGGGAGGGGTTCCATGTCTCATTTTTTTAGTTACTTCCCTGAAGACCTGTTGTCAAGCACGAGGTACAAATTTTAGAAAAAGTAATCATATAAAAGAAGCATTTATGTAATTTAAAAGAACACTATTCAAGCATTACTCTATCACTACTTAGCATGTACAATAACCATACAAAGAAGATACATAATATACAATTAGCTGTATGCACACCTGTTACAAGATAACAAATATATTAATTTCATTTATTTATTTATTGTTTATTGTTTTATTTATTTTTTATATCACCTTCATTTTTATCATTTCACTAAAACATGCATACATTTGTGTACTCATATCTATAACATAGAGAAAAGTAATGGGTAACTAAAACACAAAGAACAGAATGCAAAATATACATGGATGAAAAACACTCTTTCATAATTAAAATATACAATTTATTAAATTAAAAAAAAATTATTACATAAACATTCCACTTATTTTTCAATAACCAAAACATCTTTTTCGTCTTTTTGTCCGTAATTGCGAGGCTTTTTTTCAATTCGGAACATAATTTATGCCTTAAAAATATATCGATAACTAGGGTTGAGATAGTTAGCACAGGAAAATATCAAGTTTTGCCATCCAGCATGTAGTTTTCACATTTATTGCAAACCTGAATATAAGTTGATAAAAGTTTCCTCATTCATAAAGTTTACGTATTTCATTCATTATGTTCGCTTTAAAGTTATACGGTTGTTCTACACGAAACGTTAATAGGAAACTAAAACGTTGAAAAGCGTAAAATGAATTCTTGTGTAATGAACACACACAGGAATTAGGAATGATTGGGTAGGTCGTTTCTATGCGGAAGGACTATGACGAAGCCACTGATGAAAACAAACAAAGAAAGATACAAGTGAACGACGCTGATTGAAGGATACAAAAAACCTGGACCCAGCAAGCCCAACACCAACAAATACAAGAACCAAGTGACAAGAGTAAATAATAATCGCATTGATTTCCTAGAACAAATGGATGTTTCGATTGCCTTTATACTCTTACTTTATACACTATAACCAATAAAAATCATCTAACCTAAAATACTCAGGTGTGTAGAAAAGGCAACTTATTGCATAACCATTGTAAGACAACGTTAAATAAAAGAACATAGCCTACACATGGGATTTCCAATATAATGTTATTCTTTCATTGAAGAATAACTCGTGGCAAAAAAATCATAGTCATAGTTTAAAAACACAATGAACCATACACCTTACAACATTTGCTCAAGTTCACAATAATTCTGTGTAAAAAAATGAACATCAAATTCCTAGAGTCATATCAGGAAAGTTGTTTTAAATGTTTGCGATTCAAAAGTGAATATCGTTTATTGAACATAACAAAAAGACCAATGCATCTTGAAATATTATTAAATTGACATAGTGCAATGAAAATAATATTAAATTTGACGTTTATTCTATTGTACAGCATGGTGAATTTTAATTCCTATCCCATCAATAGCCAGTTCAAAAAAATCAATCTTTATATGCATTTAATATGTAATCAAATTGTCATATGGGGTACTTTCCTTACACATATTCCTCATACTCCACATCTCATAGTTCATGCATGCATCAAGTCTGCTGTGCCAAATAATTGAAAACGCAAACGACTTCCACTCTACAAATGGCTCATCTAATTACATATTTACGTAATACCTTGCAAGTCACAACTAGGGTAGATAACAAGTAGTGATTGACCAACGTTCATGCAAAATTTACGTGCACTTCAAAGGAACAAAGTAGGAATATTTGCTTATTCTGCACATTACAAGAAAACACGTAATCAACTTTAAATTATCACAGAATTTTATAGTTATTTATTTCGACCTGACAAAACTGACAGATATATCATGATTAATTCTGCATTTGTTTTGCTGCCAGTTATAAACCAAAGATAATTACAATATAACATAAACTTTACATCGGATCAGGAATGTGAATATGTTTCTTCACATCACTAACCATTATTACTAAAACCATTATAGCCAAAAATACTCTTCCTGGTCCTAAAACGAACCCCGGCTTATCTCCAACGAGCTAATGCAATACTGTAAGAGTAAGATCATAAATATGTGACAATAAAAAGTGTCGTACATTTGGGTTGTAAGAAAACTCTCACGATATGTTTAAAATATTGAATCATGCACACTGGGCATTCACACAGGACAGACACACATACAGGCGTTATTCCATGCCGACCCAAGAGGTTACGCCCAACGGCTCATTAACCTTTATTTAACGTGGCGTTTCCCCCTGCGTTCCCCTCCGGGCTGCGCAGAGGTCTATTCCACGCATTCACTCCCAGGGTCAGGGCAAGACGCGAAGAAATCAAGCGGACTATTAACTGTAAACTAAGCACCTACGTCATTAAGTCCTATCTCTTCCCTCTGTATACCCACCCACCTTCTAAACTAAATCTGCTGCTAAATTTCCTATGCCTACCTATTTTATTCGCCTACCTATCGGCGCTGACCCTGTTCATCACCATTCATCCATCAATCAACAAAACATTCTCTCAAGTTGACATTCACACTTGAAAGCCTGTAAAAGAAAGCACATTAGTGAAAAAATACCAACAAAAGAAAATTAATGAATAGGCAAAATTATAGCTTATTAATAAAGTGATCACGTAATCGTGGCAAAATCAAAAACACGGGGAAAAATCTAAAATTAGAGACGGCGTAAGAGCGCATAATGGCGCAAAGAGTGTGATTCCTGCCTAAGAGAAAAACTAAGAGCCCATACACTAGGCAAAGCCGGAGTTCAACAACCAAATGTAGTAAGCATGTGGAGTAGTTAAAAGTTAGAAATGGTTTGGTAGCGCATAATGGCGCATAGAGTACGACTCCTGCCTATGTGAAGAACTAAGTGGCCGTGCAACGTCAAAGCCGGAGTTCAAAATCAAACCAGGATTGACCCGGGTCAAACGACCGATGTGCAAACCTCTACAAGCTATATGACTAAAAACTCATAAAACCTGAAACATTAATGGGGATATATAGACAAAAATAAATGCAAAACTCACACAACATCCTCAGTAGTCGTGGGTAGTTTGGCTGCACTCAATTCTTTCTAGTCTTCTGACAACGCGAAGCTATGGGAAGGGTAAATAGAGGAAGGAGCATACAATACACATGCACAAGTGTACATAAATATCAATACACAGGAGTCAATCAATGTAGTCCTCTTGATGAACGCCAACTGATGAAACCGGCACTCACTCAAACAACACTGACACAACACTCACTTTCTTCCCTCTCAGGTTCACACAAAACACTGTCACCATCACACATAACCACTGATGAAGGGTAGGCAGTCTACTGACTACATACCCTACACTCTGGCTGGCCGGGGCGTTGTGGAGTTACCTAGTGAGAGAGCGGGTTATTGGACACACAAAAAACGACAAATGGATGCAAAGTAGCTCGCATTTAATTCAAATGTCCAAAACAGCATTAAAGTAATGCCGGAAAAGGACGCCATAGGCACTTACGCTTCCAAGAGAAAGGAAGGCAGTGTCAGAGGCTCCAATTCCATGAGTTTTGATATTTAAAACTAGAGCAGACTTTGCATCCAGAAAAAAATCTAAGAGCTAAATGCATTTGCTATCTAACCTATCGTTACGACGGGCCAGAAGGGCCTAGGTTTCAAAATATAAACAACTGACTACATACCCTACACTCTGGCTGGCCGGGGCGTTGTGGAGTTACCTAGTGAGAGAGCGGGTTAATGCACACACAAAAACGACAAATGGATGCAAAGTAGCTCGCATTTAATTCAAATGTCCAAAACAGCATTAAAGTAATGCCGGAAAAGGACGCCATAGGCACCTGCGCTACCAACAGAAAGGAAGGCAGTGTCAGAGGCTCCAATTCCATGAGTTTTGATATTTAAAACTAGAGCAGACTTTGCATCCAGAAAAAATCTAAGAGCTAAATGCATTTGCTATCTAACCTACCGTTATGACGGGCCAGTAGGGCCTAGGTTTCAAAATATAAACAACTGACTACATACCCTACACTCTGGCTGGCCGGGGCGTTGTGGAGTTACCTAGTGAGAGAGCGGGTTAATGCACGCACAAAAACGACAAATGGATGCAAAGTAGCTCGCATTTAATTCAAATGTCCAAAACAGCATTAAAGTAATGCCGGAAAAGGACGCCATAGGCACCTGCGCTACCAAGAGAAAGGAAGGCAGTGTCAGAGGCTCCAATTCCATGAGTTTTGATATTTAAAACTAGAGCAGACTTTGCATCCAGAAAAAAATCTAAGAGCTAAATGCATTTGCTATCTAACCTACCGTTATGACGGGCCAGTAGGGCCTGGGATTCAAAATACAGCAAACTGACTACATAGCCTACACTCTGACTGGCCGGGGCGTTGTGAATTTTCCTAGGGAGAGAGCGGGTTAGTTGAACATGTTAAACAAGTAATCAATAGGTTGAATACCAAGCTGCTCTCTTTTAATGCAGATAGTCGAAAGTGCATTTTACAAAAATGCGAGGAATGATCGCCCTGATACTTAGTAAACCTGCATGCACTTCGTAACTGGCGATCCAATTCCATGAATTTTGAGTTTTAACTCTAGAGAAAGCTCAGTATTCACAAAAAGTTAAATTAACGCGGTAGCTAACTAAACAGTACCGGGCTGATACGTTGGACCATATAAGCCGGAACAGGTTCTACCCTGACTAACTTTCCCTGCTCTCTACTCAGCATGCGATGACCATGGTGGGTCGTCTCGTCTGTGGAAGAAACTGGTTAATGAATGCGTAATTATTAAAATCATTCATCATGGTACACATGAGATTGCAAGACAAAAATAGGCATAACCATATACACTCATAAAAAAGTAATATACAACATATTCAGAAGAACACATCATGTACAACACACAATATGCAAACATATTCCTGCCTAGAGTCGACTCTCTATACAAGTGGCCACTTGTCTTATAGTTGGTGGAGATCTCCACCATAGTACTAGATTAAGTCGGGGCCCCGACATCTACCACCGTGGCCGTTATACCATAAACCAAGCTTGGTCTCCCTAATTACCTTCACGTACAAGGCATACACAAAGTTTAAAATGTACACAAACAACCATTTTAACCATATTCACAGAAACCTTCTTTACCTTGTTAATCGCATTATCTGAAAGAAATCTAGTGTGAACGAATTATTGCAAACCAATTAGCAAACGGATGAATTCTCCTGCTGTTGAAACTGCACCGTATTCTGTTTTGGGTATCCAAGCGGAGTCCTTACTTTTGAGCAATTCACCTTCCGGGAAGTGTTTTTTCAAATGCGGCTCATCCTCCTGCAAAGACAGAAAGGAAAATTAAAATTAGAGTAATTAATTATTAAAAAAATATTTAGCACCGCACACTAATATTTTTTCATATACATATTATATCTGTTGTTTGCAGTACTTTTCCCTAACTATTAAGAAGCCTTGATGTGAAGAATCAAGCATAAGATTTCTTTTCTTATTACGGACGTAACATACTTCCCTTACATTAAACCCATACGGATTATTTATAATTGAAGCCAAAATAAATATAGTACAGACATAAGCGTATCAAATTTAGGACACCCCCCCCCCAAGGAGGCGTTGTAAATAAATAATGAAATAGAAAGAATTATTTTCGGCATGCGACATATTGCTTTTCGTCGTGCAAGGAAATGACTAATGAAAGGTGGTATAAATTGTAAACACGTTAACATTATTGTATTTTCATTATTACATAATTTATTACTTCAAATAATTCAACATAATTTTAATAATTCATAATTTATGCACGTATCCTTCCCTATTTCATTACAGCCTAGCAAACGGTCGGCGTTTTTCTTACTGTGCGGTCCTGGGTTGTAAATATAAATGATTTAACTGGAGTCACCTAGTTGTTTTAAATTGACGAATTGCTGTTATATTAAGTATAACAAAGAAACTAAACATTTTTTTGGTTTTAACGCAGTATTTGAAACGTGATTCGTTGAAATTATGAAACTACTGAGCAAAGTTTCATAAAAAAGTCAAAAACTTATATGTAGGTTTTATTCGTAAGTTCAATTCCTAAACAGTTACATAAAAGATTAATCTCAAAGTAGAGTTGATGATTAACATTTATACATCATACATATATATCCTTAGAAAATATTTCTAAGCGATTGCTAAGTAATATTACTAAGGTTTATTTTCATCTTCCGGACTTGAATTCGACAGCTAGGAAAACTTATTCATTGAAAGCCCTTTACAAGATAAAAACCTTAAAGTAGTAAATTTATATAAAACTACAGAAAAAAACGTATCGCTATAGTGATTAATGGAGAGGTCCTAAGAAAGGTGGGAGAAAAGAGGTGGAAAAACTCTTTGAAAAACTCAAAAAGAAGACGAGACAGTTTAATCGGCAATACTCTGAGAATTGACGGATCGGTCGAAAATAACTGAATAAATGGTCGAAGTAAACCTCGCATGAGATAAAGGGGAGTGACGGGTGTGAAAGGATAATTGTGAAAATATGAAGAAGTTGGCTGACAGGAGAATCGAGCATTGAAATGCAGGCCCAAGGAGTTTAGAATGAGCTGGAGGAGACACAGGCAGGCTAGCCTATGAGCAAAATTGAAGACAATTGTATTGATCAAAACAAAGGACTCTAATAAGGTAGGAACTGTAATGACCATTAGGATGCCTTTTAAAACACAAATGGAATAACCAAGCTATTCCTTAATTGTTATGGCGATCTTACACTTAATGACTTTCTAGTACGATAAGAGGTATGAAATCTCTTAACCTCCCTACCGCTACCTAAAACTAGGCTAAATTCAATAACTCTGAGGCTCCCAAGCTGATTTCAAATTTCAAAAAGCTCCAAGGTTTAATGGATAATACCGTTCAGAGCTCAAAATTCTAAGAGCCAGGACGTGTTTCAATTAAGATCGCCAAAATTATTGTTATCTTAAAATATAAAGGTTCATGACAAAGACCCGCAGGAGATAATATCTATCAATTGAGATTGCATACACGAAAATTGATTCTAAATTGCAAATTGCAGTTGAATTTTCGAAGTAATGAAACAAAGAATCAAGTTTGAATTAAGCAGGAAACAAGGATTTTATACTAAAATCATCAGCATTTAATATGAAATCGATCGACCGTGAACAAACCAAATATCGAGGCTGGACATTCCGTAAAACGTGGTTGACCTACGAAGGCAGCGATGCTCTGCAGCACACCTGTTTTTTGGCGTTAACACCACGGAAATATATTGACCATGAACAAAATGTACTTGAAGATTCATACTACAGAATAAATGCTGTCTCAGAGATATGAAAACCCCTGTAATAGCCGATAAGTGACCGTCGATTCAAAATGATTAAGGGCATTATTAACGCAGTAGGCAGCGAGGCAAGTGGATTGTTAAAATCAGCTCAAGACGTAAGTATGAATACTTACGAAGAACATTCCAGTAGGAAGGCATGCATTCCAAGTATATTACGAAATGAATAATCAGGGAAAATATTTTTAATTATACAATTAAAATTTATCCTCAGTTATAATATTATGAGTCCGAGATATTGGATGAAAGACGTGAAAATTACTCAAAATCTTCCCAGTGCCAGGGGTGTAAAGAGAAGACTCCGCAATCGTAGACTAAATAATTTTAATTGTCTTGCGTTATGTGCTAGCAAGGTACTCTGCATCTTTTTCTACCTAGAGGAAAAATTTATAAAACTATTACAGTGACCTTATATCCCATCCTATAGGAATATAATACAAGCAGTCAGAGGTAATAAATACGGGAGAATCATATATGCATATTCAACAAAAGTCACAAAAATTGGCATTTCTCGCTTATGGTCTCAAAGACAGAGCCAATGATACTGCAACTACAACGATATAGGGAATATCACTAACAAGAAAACATGCAAAAAAGTAATTCTGTTACTAGACTGAAGAACCATATATCATGTTTCTTTCAGCGAGTGAACTAATCCTCATTCATTCGGATATAAAGGTAAAAGAATACTAGGGAAATGTGACGAGAAGACAAAAGGGAAACGTTAACTTTCCTTGTAGTTAGGGCCCTCCTTGAATATCCAGCCAGTGTACAGTATTCAAAAGAATTAGGATTCATAGGAGAACGAGACAGCGTACAACAACTAGGTTTGTTAAAATGCGATACGATAAGTTTAGTAATATATAAGAATTAATGGAATAATTAGGTTGGAAATCATTATCAGATCTTAGGTTGAAGTACAGATTAAATGTTATTGAAATTAAAGTTTAAAGCGTTATTTTATTAGCCAGTTCACCGCCGAAAATAGTCACTGCTAAAATCGTACACTGCCAAATTAGTCAATAATATGACCTACAACGTAACGTCCACGACTGTCTATACAGAGTAAGGAATTTAAGAAAGAGTTGGTGGACAAATTATAAACCTAAGGACGTACGACGCAGACACACAAGATCGCATTTGAAAACTTTACATTTACCAAGATTTGTTGCTTGCAGTTAGTTACTGAGGAATGTTATTTAGGAATTAATGTTGTCTCATATGTCTCTATATGATATGACTGCTGCTACAGTAACCGAAAAACAACTATCAAACAAAAGAACAAGAGTTTGAACGTTGACGGTAGGGAGACAAGTGTTTTGTCCTTGTATTAGATTCAGAAACTCAAATCATAAGGCGACTTCATTTGGAGTTCCCTACTGCACAAAGCTAATATTCCATTTCCAACTGCTGAATAACCACTGTGAACTGCTTTGAAATACAAGGATTCAGATTTATTCTCAGATTATGAGACCGGGAGATAAGTCGTGACACTACTCCAAAACTTCACGGAAGCCAGACTTGTTAAAAGGAGAGTCTTCTTAAATATTTTTAATAACATAGTACTATGTACCAAATGCTGCTAACGAATGAAAAAATTGGTAAAAATCTTGCAGTATCCCAGCATTAAATACAACTGGAAATTAATATAGGCAGGCATATGTCATTAATACGTAAGAATGAATATCATTGAGAGTCCGTCACAAAACTAAATTGGCCTCTCTGTCACGCCCTCAAAGAGCAAACCACCTTCCTGAAGTATTCGAAAGTCTTCCCTGAAGTATTGGAAATATATACTATTCCTCGCTAATATGATACCGGATAGGAAAATGGGAAAATCAACAAATACTGGCTATCCATCAACAAGCGGGTTTGAGGCTTGTGATTTGAATTATGTTACAATACAGAAATTTAAAGAAAAAAAACCGTTTCCCATCCCATAGGCGCAATTGAAAACGAACGGTTACAATAGTGCGCGCTCTTAGTTGATTGGTTTACATGGTATGGTAACTTTCAGTCGCATGCAAGTAATGGATGCTTGACGATTGTCACTCCCCGCGACACACTTCATGATGCAGTTTATAAGTCTAATGTTGATTGAAGAGTTTGAAAAACAGCTGAGAAGTATTTAAATTCGAACGGACGAGCTAGATGTTCCTCACGCTTCGTTCCTCCACATCAATTTACGATCAACGTGATTTACTCCGCTCTATTATCAATACGAAAGACCGTATAGGATAAGGATTTGTAAAAAAATACGATGCATGAAAAAACTCAAGACGAATTAATTTTGCCATGGTAATTTATTAGGGCTCTTCCTTCACCTAAATTTCTCCTTTAAAAGCATGAAGAATTCTATTTTATCCTGTATTTTCTAAAGTGTCTTGGAGTGTACACAAAGTAAAAGTAATTTTTAACTTTTGTGAACTACCTGAAATGTGTTTTTAGTGAAAAATATTGGGAATCAACTGTGGTTCAAAATAAATGAAATCGAACTGTATTTCCATTAAAAGACCAGGACGTTTCTCATGTAGGAAAGCCGAAATTATATTCGCTGTGCGGATCATTGAACCGTAAAAGCAATGAAAATATGAGCATTATATGCAAATGAAACCTTTTAATTGGATTAGAGTATCAAATTTTGAAATTTATACTAGAACATAGTTGCTAATACATTTCATGCATGACATTTAATGCATGTTTGGGGTTAATTCACATCCTGCCACACACCTTTGTGGTGGCTTTAACAGTATTGTGTTGATGAAAATGAAGATAAACGTGGATTAGTTCTACAACCTCACCAAACGCATGACACTTACTTTCGTAATAATTACAAGATGAGGTACATTCTCGATTTTATGTCGCACATATCAAAAGAAGAACAAAGTGTGCCTGCTTTTAGAGTATCTTCCTGGTTGTAGGTATGGATAAAAAGTAAATTAACAATATGAACAGCAAGAGAAAATGTTTCTTAAATGCATACATAATAATTAAAAAATATAGGTCAGGTACGAGTCTGAGAATTTGGATGGAAGTCGCAAAACTCACTTCAATTCTTACGAGAGCATGTCTTGTAATAAGCACAATCTCCGGACTAATAACTTTTAATTATCACGTGCTACGTGCTAAAATGTTTCTTCATAAATCGTATCTGTTGCTTTCAAATAAGCAATACAGTGAAAATCTAAAAAAATAATTATGTTTTGCGTTCTACCTTCAAGTACTCACCGTCTGTTAACTGTTGTATCAAGCCATTTACAAAACTTAAAATATACCAGACTCAATCATGTAACTGTAGGTAACTTAATCGTCGAAGAGTACGTTAAAATGTGAAAATTAGCACCTGATGTCTAGGCCATTTCAAGTAAATCAACGTAAAGGTATATATGTCTAAATTTTTGCAATCGTGGTCCAGCAGGAGAAAGTTAGATGAAACCATCATAGATTAATCTAAGCGAATAGAAAAATTATGTGATCTGAACTTAACAGGCACCACGCCGTAGATATTAATGTAGGAAATTGGATAGCGAAACGAAAACAAATATATTTCAAGAAGACAAAAATGAAGAAACCCAACATTACTTTCTTGTTCAGTTCACCAACTGCAGCAATATTATCTCTGATTTAGATATAAAGAAAGAAATACAGTTTTCGATTTCTTGTAAAAAATAAGCGGACAGTTGTCATGGGTAGTCGAGACTCGTTTGAGAAAATTCTGGAGACTCAAAAAAAATCTTTTGAGATTTTCGGCGGGAAAGCTGTGTGTATCGGAGGACAACCACACAACGATCAGAATAACAGAATCGCAAAATACGACCTATCGTCATGTAAAAATTGAAGCTCAAGGAAAACAAAAACGTAAGAAATGAAGCCGACTTACCATCAACCTCCCGTAGAGCGATCGTCTCAGACTGTTTCTCGAAATCCCAGTTTTTCTTCACTCAGTTCCACGTAATCGACGATGAAGATCCAGCTCAAAGCCGCACACAACTCAAGGAACTCCTTCCTGAAACAAATTCACACCATCAACGGATGCAACGGGATTTTATCATAAATTTCACTGCACTATTGCTGAAAATATTCGACAATGAATGGAAAAAATAGCTTGAAATATTAGAAGCGGCGAGTTACTAAAGGAAGAGTTTTTAAATGTCATGAAGCAAATGGTATCTGAGTACTTCGATTCATTTTTCTATGCATTATCTATTGAATCAATTGTCGAGAAGAATACATTACGAACTAATTTAAAATTCCCTTATTGCCCTCACACCTTGGCATAAAATCACTGCAAACTTAATGAAGGCTAGCAAATGAAACTATCTTAAAAGAAATTTTTCCTAGACTAAGGCCGAAAACTCACCTGTCCTTCCTCCCGTCACGACGAATATTGAAAATTGGTCGTAGAGTACCTGGTATCCTTGGATCACGAACTGGCATGACGTCACACCAGACAACCAATCACAAAAGTGTAAAGAATTCGCCGAGATTAATAATTTTGAAAACGTAAAATAAATATAGCAGCTTTAAAGACTCTCTTGTAAATTCTATTGAAAGAGATTTATTTTGGATACTAATATTTCCCTAAAACTGCATCACGTTTTGTTTTCGAAAATAGTTTATTAAAAAAAATGTTAGCGCCATCTGCACCGCCGTGCATTACTCATTTAGCGGGAAAAATTGACAAATAAGAAGATAGATGTTCGAATTCGGTCATCACCCACGTTATGCTTCAGCAATGAAGATCACATTACGACGTGGATAGCAACATTAACATAGAAAATGGAAGCAAAGCAAGCGGACTTACCTGAACGAGACTCGGGAAATGTTGAAGAAGACCTGTATGCCACACTACACCAAGGGTTGCCTCACAGAAAAATCTAACGAGTGATTTATCTTGGCTAGACATTTGCAGTCACGTAACAAGCGAATACATCGCAATATTACTTGGTCACTTATCACGCGATTCACATAACTAAACCACTATTTATATCTCTCTGGAAGGTTATGTTCGCGTACGAAATATTTCTTGGTTCCTGATATGCACTCTCACAATTTGGACTGGGAAGCTCCCGTCACACTGTAGAACATCTTAAGAAGTTTCAATTCACTTAACTGGCTCCTTCGTGGGTGGGATAAGGTGCACAACACGGGGACATTTACGATACTTGTATAAGTATGCGATACATCTCCATTCTTATCCTTCTTCACTCATTGAAATATAAGCGTGAACTTACTGAAAAAACTTGAAAGGAAAAGCAGTTACTTATTGCAAGAAAAGAACTCCTACAAGCTTCCTCGCACGGATTTCACACCACTGATCAGCTGTTTGCCTCAAACGAAGTCAACTAAAGGACTAACACTTCGTTCTTGAACTTGGAAGGCCGTAAGTTTCACGAACGCTGAAATGATCCCTTCTCACTTTCTCGCTCCGTGTCGAGGGAGAAGCATTTCAACAACATAACGTAATTGAATGCCAGAAAGATGGAACGCTTCGGAAATATCCCATTCCCTATCAGAATAACCAATGAATTGAGTGCATCGTAATAAGGACATAATGAATGCTCTGATTGAAATGCAATAACTGTAGGAATCTAGTGAAACCTGATGAAAAATTACTGTAAAAATCAATAAGTCTGTTGAGTAAAACTTTCGTTGGAGTCAAGTTGTCACTCACCGTGCTTAAGTGCGTGAGTCATGAGTCATTCAACGCCAACGTCAAGACTGACTCAACAACTAATTTATTCCTTATAGGTACTTACTTAACTTATTTGATTGAGCGATCCTATAGCTTTAGTAACACGACAGTCGGAAGCATTGAGACCATAAGGTACTTAGGTGTAACAATCACTAAATATTTTTTGTGGGAAAGATACAGCCAGGAAATAAGCGGCCGAGAAAGATAACATTTTAAACTTCACTGAAGATGTTACATGTATTTAAAAAACCCCATGGTATTATGCTAGATACGACCAGATAAATAGAATTAGAGTGATAGATGGCCATAATGATAGATTAAAAATGTTCATTTTCGCCTATAAGAGAACACAATAGGCAGCACATCAAAAGGATAGGTGTGTGATAAATTATTAGTCTGTAGTGCATGATGCAACAACCATTCCATTTTTTACTATGTAGATACTAAGCATATTGATGCATGTGACTTTTTTATTTATCGTGTTTCTATGCAGTAGCTTCTTTGCATAAAAATTGCGCATGCTTGGTGATCTTCACCCCCTGCCACCCACCCTCGCGGTGGCTTGCAGGGTATTGCTTAGATATGGCCTGGGTGGTGTCGTGGTCCGGGCATTGCAAATCCTTACCAAGTGCGTCTCCTCTTATCGGAGGGAGAAGGAGGTCAATAGCCCACAAGTGAAGGAAGAGATTGTGAGTCTAGGTCCGAATTTTAAAGCGAGGCAACTAAGTAAGATACCAACATCCAACAACCACCGTTTCCGCGAAGAAACTTCGGCTGACGTGAAGTGGACTGAAGTCGTCACTCATCATAGTTAAGTAGACCGAGTGACATTTAACTGGCATTAGACATGTTTTACCAGTTTTGTAGTAAAATGGGTCGAAAATTGGAAAAGCGGAGGAGTTGGGTGAGCGTGTTATTGAGAGTATCGGCCCTTGAAGTCTCCCACCCAGCAAAGCTCTCGGTTTGAGGTTTCCTTTGGTTCATTGGCGTCACAGTGAGCACATTACTCAGCGACCGGTGCTTCGAATAATTCCCTTCGGTTACGGGAAATCATTCATGCTCAACTGAGTGGAGGCTTAAAAGTTTGTTTACTCTCATGTTTACTCGTGAAAGTCAAACTGGGAAGAGTAAGTCGTAGAATTGGTAGAATTAAGTTTTAAATTTCTTCAGCTTGTAAGGTCCCACCTGAGTTACACCCAAGGTTAATCCAAAGACATGAGAGTCCATGCTTGAGGCTGGGTTGATACCCGCGACCCTTAGATTTCCAATCGATAGCCGGAGAGCGGAGTCGTGTCTGCACTTGAACTTGGTCAAGTATAATGTGTGGTGATGCGTAATGATCATTTTAGTATGTGACTTTGCATCAAATTTATTAACTGCATATAGCGAACATTACGTATAAACGTAACAGTCTGATAAGCAACCAAAATACAGCTCCCCCTACGTAAGGATAGTTTCCCCAAAATACTTACAGGACTTAATTATAATTTCTACGGAGAAAGTGGACGCATTTGTAGCTCAACTGGTAGAGAACCTGGCCGGAAATCAGGGGGTCCGGGTTCCAGGCCCCGGTCATGGCGAATGATTTTATTTTTTTGTGGAATATTTGCTATTGAGCATTCGTGATTTCGCTTGATTTGAAAATTTTCTTCGTTGGAGATATTTCACGTGAGAGAATAACTGCATCACCATCTGTGATGGGTGCAATGACTTTGTTAAGGGGGTGCAATGCATCTGCATCTACATAATACCCTTAAATCCACCGCAAGGGTGTGTAGCAGGGGGTGATATATAACCAGGCATGCATTATCAATCAGGGAGAACACTTAGTGTACAATGAAATCGTGCAAAAGTATGCCCTACCCCGTTTAAACACTATTTTTATGAAACCAAGATGCCAGGGTGGATCCCTGCTATTTTTTTTTAATCTCCTTGATCAAAAGTTCATGGAGGTCTGGAGTGCTGTCTGGATTTTAGGCCGCTCCATTTTAAAATGGCGTGAGGTATTTTTTTTTCTCTAGTGAAAGTGAAAAAATTCAACGGCACGAAAACGCGACGGCAGACTATTGCATGCCGGTAAATCATACGTGTGACGTGACACTCTTTCCTCTACCTGCCACTAGGTGGTGCTGCGGACACTTCCAAGCAGACGGTTTACTCAGTTAAAGCTTATTAACTAGCATCGGTGACATATTATGATTTAATATTATCTATCTATTTAAAATTATGTATTCCGCTGATTGATTTAAAAACAGTTAGTATTCGCTTTACTAAGCGCAACGTGAAGTCGGCCCATACTAGCGCGAACTTCACGCCATTCTTCGTATTGGCAGAGGACTTCACGAGCAGGATGCCCTGTGGGACCTATAATAGTACGACTATTAATAGACCATGTTTAAGGATACTTTCCGAACTTTGATATTTTTAATAGGCTGTTATTAACAATAATAATAAAACGTTTATTGTCGTAGACCTTTTAAGGTCTTTCAGACTTTTAATGAAATAAAATGAAGCTTACATGACACATCAAAATACAAGAATGCATGAAATAGTGCAAATAATACATGTTATAATATAAAAAAAATGATCAAAATACTATTAGGTATTGCTCAATATTCACATAATTATGTTGGATATTGATATGGAATTCACAAGAATGATATTCACAATTCGATTATATAAACACAGGAAGAGTTAACAAATGCTAAAAAATAATACATAATACACAATAAGATAAATTCAAGATACATTATGTCTATGTATGATAATTTTAATTGAAATAACTACATTTCTAAGGTTGATAGTTTTTCATGGATACATAATGGAATAATTTTCATGAAAACATAATTAATGCATATTCACAAAAGCTGAGGGACTCTGAAATACAATGTTAAGTTCAGGAGACGAATATTTCCTATATCCCTTACTATATCCCTTATTTTTAACTTCATGACCTGACCTGCCGTAGTACGCTGGAGTTTCAAGAAACTTAAAACCTCTTTGGTGAAACTTTTAGTTTCAAATTTCTGCAGGAGAATTAATCGGTATTTGAATGTACGAAACCTAATGCATTGTAAGCAGCTTACTGGCAATATTTTACGGATGGAAACCTTACCAGACGCGTCCAATCTTAGCCATGACAGTCCTCGCTGAGGCGTCACACTTAATTTACGGGGCTTAGCGAAGAAAACCGAGATACATGATTCCGAAGATCTCGCTGAGGGTGATCTCCCGTCCGAACCACGGTGTTTCTCGTCCCCATCGAGTGCGCGTTCGTACGTATATTCGCTTCGGCCGTTCGTCACTTGTTTCTCCCCTCCAAATCCGATTGTCCGCTCTGCTGACGTCTGTCCATTCTTTCGGGGACCACAAGGTTTAGCGTCTTGCTGCGACGTCGTCATCAGAGCTGTCGCCGTGGAAACCAAGACGCGACATTAGTTTCTGGCGCGAACCTGGGGGGTTATTTTGTAATCTCACTTCAGTGAGAATACGTCATAAAATGTCACTTTTTCGTAGTTAAACTCCGCCACCCAGGCGGCGTGACCATCTTCGGATCTCAAGCGGTGAACTGCCGGTCATGTGCTGGTCTTTTAGACGATTCATCCGCTCGATCCGTATCTTTCGACTCTTGATCCTTTTCGTTATCTCCACCTGCCATTAGTTCCCATCTCATCTTCATAAAGAACGTGAAATGGAGCCACCATCGTTTCCACTTGAAGCTTGAGTTGGAAAAAATGGAAGAGCGGGAAAGATACAATCGATTTTAAATTGTGTTTTTGGAATTTGCACAACGTGAAGAAGTTAAACTTTCTTAAATCACGAATTGTATGTTATCAACAAATGCTTTCTTGAATGAAACACTATTGAGAAAATGAAAAATGATTAAACACTATTAACGTAAAATGTAGCGAGAAACATTTGCAATTCCAATATTGGTATAAAGGAAATTATCGGCCATGAATTATCTTGACAGGCCATCCGAATAATTAAAATGACAGGGACAAACAATTTTTCACTCACCTTCACCGTATTCCCCCATTTTTGAAGAAAGCGGTCGCCGTTGTCAGGCACTCGTTTATTTATTCAACGACAGAAGCTTCGACAATTCACGAACCGTTCGTGAGGCGATCATTAAGAGAGCGAAACGGATCTCCCGCCTGATGTGGAATCATGGTACCATTTTTCGCGTTATCGCAATCTTTATCGTTAAGGTGGCTGGTTCGGTAATCGTGAGTCGTTGAGAACTAGTGCTCATATAATTTCAATGGCACTAAAAAATTGCTTCGAGATGATTAAATTACGCGACATGTTAACCGGATGCCTCAAATTCTCGAGTCATATTGAAACATTGCCCTGTTGGATTTAAATATTGACATGAAACATAACATAACACTTGACATGATTCGGTTTCTGGCAACCTGAAAGTTGTCACTCTATGCATATCCTTTGACCTTGGAGATGTTGGTTTTAATGTATGGATTGAAAAAGTATGTAATTTTGTGCTAAGGGTATTCGCATACTTGTAGTGACGAAATAATTGTGATTAAACGCTTAAACATTTATAACATTTGTTTAAACCATTTATTTAATCTCTCTTTTTTACTCGGCAACAACGCACATTCTGAAATTCGGCACTGCTGTTGTGTAGGCAATTGTTTCTGTGTTTCAGCGGTCGTAACGGTAGGTGTCGTATTCGTCTATTCTCAAGAACTCTGTCAAGGGGACTACATTGTAATATTCTTGGACTTTGTGGTGTGATTTGTTGTGGTTTCTCGCGCGTTCGCTTTCCCTCGTCTGATTCCACGTTGCCAAATGCACCTCAAAACTTCGCGCGCGATATTTGTACATTTAAGGAATATTTTATTTATTTCGTATATGCCGAGAAAATAAGTCGATAACACTGGTTGATAATCTCAGAATAAAAATTGTTGGCTAATATCCACATCATTTCAGTTTTTGGTGAAAATCTGTACGGTAGAAACGTAAATAATACATAATTGACCCTTACGAAGCGGGGTGCGCCATAAGGCCCCATGTTAAAAAAACCTTAAATATCTCAAAAACTGCACTGAAAACCCCAAAAAAATTTCCAGTAGAATTTTAGAGCATAATTAAAGGAACAAATGTTGCAATTATGAAGAAAATCTATACACCTGTAAATTTCGACCCAGCCACCTTAACGCTTAACCCTAGAGAGCGCAGGGATAACAATAACCGTCTATTAAATTCGCTCCACTTGTAATAAGCGATTTGAAGTGCTGCGCGAAAAATGAAGAATGGAGATCACGCTCTCTCTGACAAAGTTAAATAAAAAAATAACGATAACGCTAGCGCACGCGCTATGAAGATCCATGATCAATGCCCTGATCGCATCACTACGCTCCACCGAGATTATCGGCCGGTCGAAAACAGCCGCTATCATAAACAGCCTACCCTATATAATTAACCTATTTTTTTAAGTAATAGTATGGATTTAAATGAATACGGTGTGTCCTAACAATAATAAATTAGGCCACCATTTATGTAAATAGAATCAAATGCCCTGTGAGCATACGGGAACTATGTTTTGTTATATGTTTTCCAAAATCCAGCACAAGAGAAACATTGAACCTTCCTACCTGAGCGTTGTAGAAAGGAGCATTCAGTTACGGATGATTATCCTCACCAATTAGCTTTTCCGTTGATCCTTTTAAAACGATTTCAGTTCCAAAAATGTTCTGTTGGCACAAGCAGCATTTGTTGCAAAGCAGCAACATATTTCGGGCCAATAACAAGGAAGAGAGGAAAAGGACATTTTTGAATTACTCCAACATACTAAAACGCTGTCTCTGATTCCTCAGAGCTTTCCAAATATCATTCACCTAGTGATCTAATTTCTAAATGTGGCATTCGTGACTGACGAATAATGTCAGCGAAAGTTCACAAATTCCCGCCCCAAAGTTTTATATGTCAATCTGATATGTGAATGAGAGCGTTTGCTACGTGTTTTGCTTGCTCAACTACGACCTACTTGCGAATTCTTAGGGAGCAGAAATGGAGGTGACAGCTGCGATTTTCCGGTCTCTTCCGAAGGAACTGGAACTAGTTGAGCGTTCCCACTCAAACGGTGTGACACACAGATGATCGTCGTCAACGGCTCCTCCGTCATGAGCCAGATGCCGCTGCACCGCTCTTACTATCAGACATCTGCTTCTACACGATACCCTGCAGGACACCGCGAGGGTGTGTGGCAGGGGGTGAATATCACCAAGCATGCATTACTAACATGCAAACAAGCAACTATGGGGTCTCATGCACCTAGATTGTTAGTATCTATAGTATTTAAGGGATTAATACATGCATCATGCACTACAGACTACTCTAAAATATTTCCCCTACCTATCCCTACTAATATGATACCTATTCTGTTCTCTTATAGTACGGGGGAAAAAATACCATTTTGAATATATCGGTACGACAATATATCTCTCTAATCTTATTTATCTGGTCGAATCTAGCATAATACGCTGTTTATTTTAATATATGCCCAACATCTTCAGTAAAGCAATCCCATTGAAATTTCTATAATAGATTTCTCTGTAGATTTCTCTGAAAATGATTCCCGCCCTAATTCTTTTATTAATTCTGAAACGCTACTCAACCTATCGTAACACCTTTTAACGAACCTAGCTGCTCTACACTGCACACTGTCTAGTTCTCCGATTAAAACTGAATTTATTAGGATCCCTTGCACTGGCTGCATACTCAAGGTGGAGCCTAATAAGTGAAAAGTAGCATCGCTCATTTGTCTTCTCATCACATTTCCCAAGTACTCTTTTTATAATTCCTAGCTCTCTCTTCGTTCGGCCGCATATTTCCCGGATGTGTCTACCCCACGATAAATCTTTAGTGATTGTTACACCTAAATATCTTACGGTTTCAACGCTTTCGATCTTCGTGTTATTAATTCTATAGAATCCCTCTATCGAATTATTCCTCCTCCAAAAATTGATAGCTACACACTTTTTAAGGTTAAGCTCTAACTGCCATTTGTCGCACCACTCTTGAATTGCATCTAAATCCTGGCTAAGCGATTTCCTGTCTTCTTCTTTTCATATACCCCTATACACTACCGCATCGTCTGCAAAAAGTTTAAGCTTACTACGACACATTACTTATGTATTTTTACAACTAATCCCATGACATTTAAACTGCTCTAATTTTGAGTGTTTTACATTAGATTAAGTCATATTAACAAGCTGCAACTCCACTGGAAAGAGATTGACACGCTAAAATACTAAATGCAATTCCAATGTACCAAGTAATAGTACCGGTGCTTAGTACAGTATATATTAAGTACCAGTCATCATCACTAGTCAGCAGTCCTGAGATGAGTTTGACGCTGCTCTCCACTGAGTTCCTATATCGGCTAATCTCTTCATATTTACGTATTTCTTTTCTTTCACATCCTTCATCACCTGTTCTCTATATCTCGCACAAGGCCTTCCTTGGCCGTTATTCACGTTCACTTGTCATTCAAATATAGTCTTCATCAGGCAACATCAGGCCTTATGAATTAAGTGGCCGATTAAGTTATCCTGTCTTCATCTTAGAGTACAAAAACGTATCTTTACTCCCACTTTTCTTAAGAATTCATCGTTACTCATACGGTTTATCCATTTTATCTTCATCATTCTTCTGTAGCACCACATTTCGAATGCTTACACCCTTTTTTTCCGATGCTGTCTTCGTCCATGCCTCACTGCCATAAAGAAACAGATATACGTTTTGATGAATTACTTCCTTACTTCTACGCTTGTATTTCCAGCTGTAAGTAGATTCTTCTTTTGGTAGAATGCCCTATTTGCCTGGGCTACTGACTATATCTTACTTGCTTCATCCATCGCTGGTTACTCGGCTACCAAGTTAAGAAGACTTTTTCACTTTCTTAAGTTTTTTTTCCTAGTTCAAAGTTTTTTTTAGCTCCTTCTCTCTTAAACAAAATCGATAGTCGGCAAGTTAACCCCGTGGAATTTGCGCATATTAATGAAAAAGTATTTGGTTTTTTCCACAAAATTATATTTCGACTCAACTGGTTTCAACCTTCACAGATTTATCTCCTGATGATGACTTGTATAGTTTTAAACCGGTTCAGTCGAAATATAATTTTGTGGAAAAAACCAAGTACTTTTTCATTACTATTTTTCTCCCATGCCGCAGAGAAACAATTTGTTTTCTTCTTATTGTACCAGTGCTAGTACTTCTTATAGTACCGTTACTATTAGTAGTTAAGGTAGCCTTGTAATATTACCATTGTATTGTTACCACCTCGCCCAGTAAAGTAGGAATACAACAGTTATGGTCGCCTTGGATAAGGAGCAGGAAACATGACATGAAATTAGCCTGTTTAAAACTTGATTTCTTAGGTAAAAACGATCGTGAGGAAACGCAACTATCCCCACCCTACATCCTGCATTAACGTATAAGGAAATTAGAATGGAGACGACAGTATTGCAAATGACATAGGTGCGATTGATGATTATTGATGTGTTAATTGGCTCCTATAATGAAATTTGAAGAAATGCGCTTTTATAAACTTTAGGAAAAAGAAAAGTTTTTCCCGGAATAATAGCTACATCAAAGAAAAGAAAATATCTAACGTAGAATCTATTTAATACTTAGGCGTCACCATCACTGTAGAAATGTCATGGGTGAAACACATCAGGGAAATAACTAGTGTAGCAAGCCATAGATTAGGATTCGTAAAAAGGGTTCTAGGGAAATGCGATGAGTGAGTACGAGAAAGAAGCTATTTTACACTGGTCAAGCCTCATGCAGCATAGAAAAGGTAGGTAAAAATGTTGGAGTAGTCTGTAGTGCAAGAAGCATATTTATCATTACTAGCCCATGTATTCTAGGGAAATGGAGACGAATATATTTAGAAAGAGCCTTTGTAAACAGTAATTACTTCGTCACCAGGCAAACACGAACCATATAGTTGCACGTAATTCTATACCTAGCTTGTTTCCATGTAGTAGCATATTGTATCTAGTGCATGATTGGTGATTATCACCCCCTGCCACATTCCCTCGCGGTCGCTTGCAGGGTATTTCGTAGACGTATCCTCAGCACTCCTTTGTTTTACCAACCGACGACATCAATGCGTTTCCGGTGTCTCGTTCCAACCAATCCGCATATTCACTTTTAAAGGGAAGCTTGTTCCGCCGCTGCAAAATAGAGCGGAAACACCATTTATGGTGACATATAAAGGGCATTGTATTTCATTGTTTTGATGATACTGGAATATATTCTGATGAAATTCAACCATGGATGGCAACAAAGGGATGCATATATATATATATATTGATTGACGCATAAGGATTAATGAGATTTGAGACAACGGCATTTCGTAACCTAGTTCCACTATTCAAGAGTTTACCAAAGTCAGCAGGAATTCCACCGCAAAAGACGCAAGCTCCTATTGTTGCTTGGTCTCTCTGACAACGCTTTCCAGAATCATCAATTCCGGATTATCCTTCCATTTGTTGTCTCATTCACTGTTACGCACGATTCTGGTTAAATCGTCGCTTTCAGAAATCCGTGGAACTACTCGGGATTGGGACTGCAATCATGCGGATAATTTTCATCCAGGGCGTCGGTACAGAAATTCCCACGGCTTGAGAAAATTCCTGACACGATAATTAAAAAAACATCGTCCTTGTCGGGCCGTATTAATACGCATCCTTTCATCAAAATATTTAATAATAATTTGTTTCGGTCAGTCGCAGTGCAGCATATTTTAATGAATCATATTACATCTACATAATACTCTGCAAGCCACCATAAAGCTTTGTGGCAGGGGGAGAATTCTCACCAAGCTCGCACTACATGTCATGAACAAAAACAGATTAGTATTAATGTATTAGTCTAAACTTCACCATTTAAAAAACATATAGCAAAGTAAGCATGCAAAAACATTCTGTTAGTTAAGTTACCTTTAAGTCCTTATACCAACATGCAGCTACCTATGCTATACGTCGATTCACTCGTATTGGACATATTTACCGCTATTCATATCCCTAAATGTACGAGGAAAAAATGACATTTTGAATCTGTCAGTTCGGCAATCAATTTCTCTAATTTTGTAATTTTATTCTAGTAGGCCATAGTAAGTTGGGGTTCGCAAAATATTTTTGACATCTACATTGAAAATATTATCTTGTAATTCATTTAGGAGATCAAGTCTAAATTTCAACCTGTCATCTGACAATGATTCCCAATTTTATTCATTTGATAATCTGGTTACGCTAATAAGGTTATCTTACCGTCCCTTTACAAACCTTGCTGATCTTCGCTGCACACGTTCAAGTTCGTTATTTCGACCGATTTCGAAGGGATCCCATACACTGGCAGCATATTCCTAATGAGGTCTTACAAGGTAAAAGTAGCTGATTTCTCGTACATGTTCGTCACATTTACCCAATACTATTTTGATGAATCCCAGTTTACGATTACCTTGACCCATTATTTCACGTATGTGTTTCCCCCTGGAAAAATCATGAGTCAGTCTTATTCCAAGATATTTAACGGATTCCACGTTTGTTAATTCATTATTACTTATTTTGTACGTGATAGGAGAAGAACAATTCCATTTGTAAAATATCATTACTACGTATTTTTTAAAATTTAATTCTACTGCAATGTGTCACACAATTTGTATATTATATTCACGCAGAAGTACAAAAAGATGGAGAATGAAGTAAGGAAAACTTTAAAGCAAAAATTGCTTTAAAAATATGCCGTAGTGCAATTCATATCTTTAAATTCCTGACGTTAATAACCTATTTGAATCGTATGTAAAGTTAAACTCCAAAGCATTAGTTCCCAACCCAAAGCATCATAACCGACTTTAGAGTGGATAAATACTTGAATCAAATACAACAGAGATGGATGTAACTCAGATGTATTTCGTTTTATGAACAATGGAAACGATACCAACGTAACAGACTTTTCCCTTGTTACTATGAGAATCGAGAGTGGTGTATTTTTAGTGCTAGTTTTGAAGCCTCAGTTTTAAATTACGTCATTGACTGGATCACGTTGTACCCTGAAGGAGTTCAATCCCTTTCTTTATTTTGAATAATTTCGTAGAATGATTTGCAACTAGCAGATACAGTCAAATTGTTTGTTTCTACCAGCAATAAAAGGCAAATGCCACCTAAATACGGCATCTCTTTAACATAACGCCATCTTTGAGAATTTTGGCCTTTAATACAAATCTACATTTTATTCATCTACATATACAGAATACCCCGCAAGCCACCATAAATGTGTGTGTATTTTTCCAATCGTGCTTAAATTTTGCAGAATGACAGTGCAAGAGAGGAGAAAAATTGTTAGTGGGCTTTTACTCTTTGCTTCCAAGGTATCTGTATTGTTATAATATTAACTTTAAGTTAATTGCTTTTTCGGTTCTTTTCCGTCTGAGGTTAAGGCATCCCACACTGAAGCCCATATATTTTACATATATTTCCCATAATGTCCCAGGCTTCAGTGTGGGATCAACCATTGTTATTTCCGAAATGAAAACATCGTTGATGCTTGTTGAACAGTGCAAGGGATTCCGTAAACGGAACTGTGCTTTTTGCGACTGCTAGCGCTGCTCTCTATGCAAGCATTTGGTAAAACTAATAAAGTATTTAAATGAAGGCTACAGCGGAATTAAAAATTGTGAATGTTCTTCGGATCTCCTTCCGGATTTGTCTATTAGAACCAAAGTGCTTCTTGGGGAAGAATATTGGAACGCTTATCAAAAATGTCGTCAACTGAGATGAACATAATCAGCGGAAACCTTGAATGAAGGTCAGCAAAACATGCTCAGTAAAGTAAAAAATAAATAGAACTATTATTATGCATAAAATAGGAAATTTTAAACACACTTAAAGGCATGATAAGTATGTAGTTTACATGACATAGTTTAAATTTGTACCAGCTTTTAGGAATAGAATTCCAACCCTAGAGGAAAAAAAAATCATTATTACACATCTGTTTGAGGCTCATTGACTCCATTACAATTAAGTTCGGGAGTTAATACTAGAGGAGGTTACAGAAAAAACATCATTTTCCATTTTGTCATTTTGGTGTCAAACAACGTGCTTAGCACGTTTCATTTATAAGGCCGTTTTACACGGTAATTGAAACTGCGCAAGTTGATTGCGTTTGAGCAGTCGTCTGCGAAAGTCCGTGAGAATTGCGAGGACGCTTGCTTGACAGCTTTACACGGTGCAATCGTCGGTGCATTATGTCAGTGACAATATACCATTCAGTAGCGCTAATACCGTCAATATATCGCATAACGTCAATATCTGTGAAGTAGCAATTAATTGGACGTGAAAGATGCGATAAATTACCACCACTCTAAAATATGTTTTAAGCCATAATAGTTGAGACCCTCCCGTATAGTTACCCCAAAATTTGCACCACGAACGGACGGATGTGGGCCAAGGTAACAGGTCTTCCTTTACGCACGAAATTTAAGCTTCCACGTGATTAATCGCCCAGCCCATCATTATTGCACTTTATTCACCACCTAAGGAGTTGAGTGAAAACAAAAACACCCAACTCAATCATCAACAACCTATTTAATTGCTAGAATTCCGTGGTATGTCGTTGCCACTACATCTGCACCATCTAGTTAGAGAAATAAACTTCAAAATTGCGCGAACGCATGCATCAGATTTAAACATGTTCTAATTTGCTCTCCTGCGTTCGCGCAGTGGCGCTGCCTGTCCTCGCAAGTCGTCGCTTTACACGGCGCAATATATCTTGCGCAAGTGTTCTCGCAAGTGCCTGCGCAGTATCAATGACCGTGTAAAACGGCCTTTAGAAAAAATTATTTGCATTATGACATAATTCATGGAGAATACAGAGTTGAAGTCATTACTTATTGGTTTATCATTACCCATTACTTTACAAGTAATTAATACAATTTCCATTTATGAGGAACATGGGAGTGATAGGCACCTCTCTCATCGATCACTCCCACAACAGAGTGGAATTCCTGTAGCTTGTGATCAACAATATAGAAGACCAATGCATAAAATAAACAACTTAACACCTGTTCCAAATCTTTGATGTATGTAAATAATTTACATAACATTTTAGAATTAAGGAAAGGAACACGAAAATAAAACACAATAAAGACAAAAGAAATGTATGGGGAAAGGGAGTATTTTATAGAGGGTATATTATACGTAAAAGAAATAAATATTGATCGTCTATTTCTTTCAACAACCAAGATCTTATACTTCTTCGTTGAATGAAGATGAACCGCAGATGCGGACATTTGCACCACATACTTCAAACAAACATAGAAAATATATAAACTTTCATATAAGGACCATTAACTTCATCACCGCAAACAAAAACACTTTGGAAGGTCCTATAATCACGAATTGCACTCTAGGTCACTTTGTGACCCATCCCTTCCCCGTAATCAGGTTTGAATAGACCTCCCTGAGGGAGGGGTTCCATGTCTCATTTTTTTTGTTACGTCCCTGAAGACCTATTGTCATGCACGAGGTACAAATTTAAGAAAAAATAATCGCATAAAAGAAGCATTTATATAATTTAAAAGAACACTATTCAAGCATTACTCTATCACTACTTAGCATGTACAATAACCATACAAAGAAGATACATAATATACAATTAACTATATGCACACCTGTTCCAAGATAACAAATATATTAATTTCATTTATTTATTTATTGTTTATTGTTTTATTTATTGTTTATATAACCTTCATTTTTATCATTTCACTAAAACATGCATACGTTTGTGTACTCATATCTATAACATAGAGGAAAGTAATGGGTAACTAAAACACAAAGAACAGAATGCAAAATATACATGGATGAAAAACACTCTTTCATAATTAAAATATACAATTTATTAAAATTTTAAAAAAATTATTACATAAACATTCCACTTATTTTTCAACAACCAAAACATCTTTTTCGCCTCTTTTTCCGTAATTGAGAGGCTTTTTTCAATTCGGAACAAAATTTTTGCCTTAAAAATATATCGATAACTAGGGTTGAGATAGTTAACACAGGAAAATTTCAAGTTTTGCCATCCAGCATGTAGTTTTCACATTTATTTCAAACTTGAACATAAGTTGATAAAAGTTTCCCCATTCACAAACGCTTAAAACGCTTTACAGTTATAAGGTTGTTGTACACAAAAACGTTAATAGGAAACTAAAACGTCGAAAAGCGTAAAATGAATTCTAGTGCAATGAACACACACATGAATTAGGAATGATTGGGTAGGTCGTTTCTATGCGGAAGGACTATGACGAAGCCACTGATGAAAACAAACAAAGAAAGAGACAAGTGAACGACGCTGATTGAAGGATACAAACAACCAGAATCCAGCAAGCCCAACACCAACAAATGCAAAAACCAAGTGGCGAGAATAAATAATAATCGCATTGATTTCCTAGAAGTAAAGGATGTTTCGATTGACTCGGATATACACTTAAACTAATAAAAATCATCTAACCTAGAATACTCCTGTGTGCGGAAAAGGCAACTTATTGCATAACCATTGTAAGACAACGTTAAATAAAAGAACATAGCCAACACATGGGATTTCCAATATTATGTTATTTTTTCATCGAAGAATAACTCGTGGCATAGTCATAATTTAAAAACACAATGAACCATACACCTTACAACATTTATACAAGTTCACAACAATTCTGTGTGTTATAAAATGAACATCAAATCCATAGAATCACATCAGGAAAGTTGTTTTAAATGTTTGCGATTCAAAAGTGACATTCGTTTATTGAACAAATCAAAAAGACTGATACATCTTGAAATATCATTAAAATGACATTGCAATGAAAATAATTTTAATTTGACGTTTATTCTATTGTACCGCATGGCGACTTTTAATGCCTATTACATCAATAGCCAGTATGGAGAAATCAATCTTTATATGCATTTTATATGAAATCAAATTGTGATATGGGGTACCTCCCTTACACATATTCCTCATCCTCCACATCTCATAGCTCATGCATACATGAATTCTGTTGTGCCAAATTATTGAAAACACAAACGACTTCCACTCCACAAATGGCTCATCTAATTACATATTTACGTAATACCTTGCAAGGCACGACGGGGGTAGATAACAAGAAGTGATTGACCACCGTACATGCAAAATTTACGTGCACTTCAAAGGAACAAAGTAGGAATATTAGCTTATTCTGCACATTACAAGAAAACACGCAATCCACTTTAAATTATCACCGAATTTTATAGTTATTTATTTCGACCTGACATAACTGTCAGAAACATCATGATTAATTTTGCATTTGTTTTGCTGTCAGTGATAAACCAAATATAATTACAATATAACATAAACTTTACATCGGATCAGGAATGTGAATATGTTTCTTCCCATCACTAACCATTATTACACGTACTATACTGTAATGTATATAACACGTATTTTGCTAGAATATAGAAACTCGATTAACGCCACAAAGTTTAAGTAGAGTCACCAACATCAGTCACACGCTGCGTCATTAGCACTCATAATACATGACAAGTCGAGAGGCTTAATTTAACGTAAAAACGGAAAAAAGGAATACATGCTACACGTACAAAAGTGAACAGTAACAACAAACGACACTATTAGGCGGTACATAAGGTGTTGCTGTGAAAATGAAAACACTAAGACCCTAATAATAACGAAAATTACGGAAATTATAAGTTTCTAAAATAGTTTGTAATCGTTGACAGCGTACATAAGTATGGTGTGCCGCTACATTTTTCAAAATGTTATAGCAATGAAAATAATTTATTTGCGATGCCTTTCACAACTTAGATATTAAAAATATGTTCGCACACAAGAATGTATAGAATTCTAATGAAGTATTTTTAATATCAGGGAGAACATTAAATAAAAAACGTGCTGGTATGCAATTACCATTCTATCCACTGAAGGACAATGTAGCTACAAATATGCACTTTTAAGCGTAAATAAATTAAAAACGATATCATATGCTGGATCAAAACAAACTTGAGAGTGGCTAGAAACATAATAAACACCTTTATGGTAGCTTGCGGGGTATTATGTAGATGTAGATGTAAATTTGATGGTGAGAAAACGTAATAAACGTATTCACCATAATCAGTTAAACTCGAAGAAAATCAAGAATTGAAAACTAAGTAGAAATATAAAGTCGAAATCTGGGGAGAGGACTTGGTAGTAAATTTTCTATTACATACGACCAATCGAAATATAGCTAGCCAAACAGAGAACAAAAAAACTCACGGTTGACGTGCGCAATACACATGGTATCGGCGGACTAGATCATGGGTATGGGAAAAATCGGAGGGAAAAAAAACAGTTCTTGCAAGAAAGAAAACAACTTTTACAAGCCTAGTAAGTTGTTGCAAACATATGATTCCATTGCTCAATGCAACTGTACTGCAATTTTTTTCCCAATGTCAGTGTTTTTCCGCCCTCCGCAACAATTTAGCGGCAGGTAGGATTTTTGAGGGGTTACATTCGCATTACAAATACTCTTCCTGGTCTTAAAACGAACCCCGGCTTATCTTTAACGAGCTAATGCAATACTGTAAAAGTTAGATCATGAATATTTGACCATAAAAAGTATCGTACATTTGGGTTGTAAGAAAACTCTCACGATATGTTTAAAATATTGAATCATGCACACTGGGCATTCACACAGGACAGACACACATACAGGCGTTATTCCATGCCGACCCAAGAGGTTACGCCCAACGGCTCATTAACCTTTATTTAACGTGGCGTTTCCCCCTGCGTTCCCCTCCGGGCTGCGCAGAGGTCTATTCCACGCATTCACTCCCAGGGTCAGCGCAAGACGCGAAGAAATCAAGCGGACTATTAACTGTAAACTAAGCACCTACGTCATTAAGCCCTATCTCTTCCCTCTGTAAACCCACCCACCTTCTAAACTAAATCTGCTGCTAAATTTCCTATGCCTACCTATTTTATTCGCCTACCTATCGGCGCTGACCCTGTTCATCACCATTCATCCACCAATCAACAAAACATTCTCTCAAGTTGACATTCACACTTGAAAGCCTGTAAAAGAAAGCACATTAGTGAAAAGATACCAAAAAAAGAAAATTAATGAAGAGGCAAAATTATAGCTTATTAATAAAGTGATCACGTAATCTTGGCAAAATCAAAAACACGGGGAAAAATCTAAAATTAGAGACGGCGTAAGAGCGCATAATGGCGCAAAGAGTGTGATTCCTGCCTAAGAGAAAAACTAAGAGCCCATACACTAGGCAAAGCCGGAGTTCAACAACCAAATGTAGTAAGCATGTGGAGTAGTTAAAAGTTAGAAATGGTTTGGTAGCGCATAATGGCGCATAGAGTACGACTCCTGCCTATGTGAAGAACTAAGCGGCCGTGCGACGTCAAAGCCGGAGTTCAAAAATCAAACCAGGATTGACCCGGGTCAAACGACCGATGTGCAAACCTCTACACGCTATGTGCCCAAAAATTCATAAAACCTTTAACATTAATGGGGATATATAGACAAAAATAAATGCATAACTCACACAACATCCTCAGTATTCGTGGGTAGTTTGGCTGCACTCACTTGTTTCTAGTCTTCTGACAACGCGAAGCTATGGGAAGGGTAGATAGAGGAAAGATCATACAATACACATGCACAAGTGTACATAAATATCAATACACAAGAGTCAATGTAGTCCTCTTGATGAACGCCAACTGATGAAACCGGCACTCACTCAAACAACACTGACACAACACTCACTTTATTCCCTCTCAGGTTCATTCAAAACACTGTCAACAGCACACATAACCACTGATGAAGTGTAGGCAGGCTACTGACTACATAGCCTACACTCTGGCTGGCCGGGGCGTTGTGGAGTTACCTAGGGAGAGAGCGGGTTAATGCACACACAAAAAACGACAAATGGATGCAAAGTAGCTCGCATTTAATTCAAATGTCCAAAACAGCATTAAAGTAATGCCGGAAAAGGACGCCATAGGCACCTACGCTACCAAGAGAAAGGAAGGCAGTGTCAGAGGCTCCAATTCCATGAGTTTTTATATTTAAAACTAGAGCAGACTTTGCATCCAGAATAAATCTAAGAACTATAGGCATTTCCTAACTAACCTATCGTTACGACGGGCCAGAAGGGCCTAGGTTTCAAAATATAAACAACTGACTACATACCCTACACTCTGGCTGGCCGGGGCGTTGTGGAGTTACCTAGGGAGAGAGCGGATTAATGCACACATAAAAAACGACAAATGGATGCAAAGTAGCTCGCATTTAATTCAAATGTCCAAAACAGCATTAAAATAATGCCGGAAAAGGACGCCATAGGCACCTGCGCTACCAAGAGAAAGGAAGGCAGTGTCAGAGGCTCCAATTCCATGAGTTTTGATATTTAAAACTAGAGCAGACTTTGCATCCAGAATAAATCTAAGAACTATAGGCATTTCCTAACTAACCTACCGTTATGACGGGCCAGAAGGGCCTGGGATTCAAAATATAAACAACTGACTACATACCCTACACTCTGGCTGGCCGGGGCGTTGTGGAGTTACCTAGGGAGAGAGCGGATTAATGCACACACAAAAAACGACAAATGGATGCAAAGTAGCTCGCATTTAATTCAAATGTCCAAAACAGCATTAAAGTAATGCCGGAAAAGGACGCCATAGGCACCTGCGCTACCAAGAGAAAGGAAGGCAGTGTCAGAGGCTCCAATTCCATGAGTTTTGATATTTAAAACTAGAGCAGACTTTGCATCTAGAAAACATCTAAGAACTATAGGCATTTCCTAACTAACCTACCGTTATGACGGGCCAGAAGGGCCTGGGATTCAAAATATAAACAACTGACTACATACCCTACACTCTGGCTGGCCGGGGCGTTGTGGAGTTACCTAGGGAGAGAGCGGGTTAATGCACACACAAAAAACGACAAATGGATGCAAAGTATCTCGCATTTAATTCAAATGTCCAAAACAGCATTAAAGTAATGCCGGAAAAGGACGCCATTGGCACCTGCGCTACCAAGAGAAAGGAAGGCAGTGTCAGAGGCTCCAATTCTATGAGTTTTGATATTTAAAACTAGAGCAGACTTTGCATCCAGAAAAAAATCTAAGAGCTAAACGTATTTCCTAACTAACCTACCGTTATGACGGGCCAGAAGGGCCTGGGATTCAAAATATAGCAAACTGACTACATACCCTACACTCTGACGGGCCGGGGCGTTGTGGAGTTACCTAGGGAGAGAGCGGGTTAGTTGAACATGTTAAACAAGTAATCAATAGGTTGAATACCAAGCTGCTCTCTTTTAATGCAGATAGTCGAAAGTGCATTTTACAAAAATGCGAGGAATGATCGCCCTGATACTTAGTAAACCTGCATGCACTTCGTAACTGGCGATCCATTTCCATGAATTTCGAGTTTTAACTCTAGAGAAAGCTCAGTATTCACAAAAAGTTAAATTAACCCGGCAGCTAACTAAACACTACCGGGCTGATATGTTGGGCCATATAAGCCGGAACAGGTTCTACCCTGACTAACTTTCCCTGCTCTCTACTCAGCATGCGATGACCATGGTGTGTCGTCTCGTCTGTGGAAGAAACTGGTTAATGAATGCGTAATTATTAAAATCATTCATCATGGTACACATGACATTGCAAGACAAAAATAGGCATAACAATATACACTCATAAAAAAGTAATATACAACATATTCAGATGAACACATCATGTACAACACACAATATGCAAACATATTCCTGCCTAGAGTCGACTCTCTATACAAGTGGCCACTTGTATTATAGTTGGTGGAGATCTCCACCATAGTACTAGATTAAGTCGGGGCCCCGACTTCTACCACCGTGGCCGTTATACCATAAACCAAGCTTGGTCTCCCTAATTACCTTTACCTACAAGGCATGCACAAAATTTAAAATGTACACAAACAACCATTTTAACCATATTCAAAGAAACCTTCTTTACCTTGTTAATCGCATTATCTGAAAGAAATCTAGTGTGAACGAATTATTGCAAACCCATGAGCAAATCGATGAATTCTCCTGCTGTTGAAAGTGCACCGTCTTCTGTTTTGGGTATCCAAGCGGAGTCCTCACTCTTGACTAAGTCACCTTCCGGGAAGTGTTTTTCCAAATGCAGCTCATCCTCCTGCAAAGACTACAAGGAAAATTAAAATTAGAGTAATTAATCATTAAAAATCAGTGGTCGTCGAAAATATTTAGCACCGCACAATAATATGTTGTCAGATACATACTATATCTGTTGTTTACAATGCTTTTCCCTAACTATTAAGAAGCCTTATGTGAGGAATCAAGAATAAGATTTCTTTTCTTATTACGGACGTAACCTACTTCGCTTACATTTAAACCATACGGATTATTTATAATTGAAGCCAAAATAAATATAGTACAGACATAAGCGTATCAAATTTAGGACACCCCCCCAAGGAGGCGTTGTAAATAAATATTGACATATAAAGGATTATTTTCGGCATGCGACATATTGCTTTTCGTCCTGCAAGGACTTGCTTTTCGTCCTGCAAAATGACTAATGAAAGATGCTAGAAATTGTAAAAACGTTAACATAATTGTCTTTACATTATTGCATAATTTATTAATTTAAATAATTCAACATAATTTTAATAATTCATAATTTATGCACGCACACTTCCCTATTTCATTACAACCTAGTACATGGACGGCGTTTTTCTTACTGCGCGGCCCTGGGTTGTAAATATCAATGATTTCACTGGAGTCACGTAGCTGTTTCAAATTGGCGAATTGCTGTTATCTGAAGTATAACAAAGAAACTAAAATTTTTTTGGTAGTAACGCAGTATTTGAAACGTAATTCGTTGCAATTATGAAATTGAGCAAAGTTTTGGTAAGAAAGTCAAACACTTATATGTAGGTTTTATTCGTAAGTTCAATTCTTAAACCTTTACATAAAAGATTAATCTCAAAGTAGAGTTGATGATTAATATTTATACATCATACATATATATCCTTAGAAAATATTTCTAAGCGATTGCTAAGTAATATTACTAAGGTTTATTTTCATCTTCCGGACTTGAATTCGACAGCTAGGAAAACTTATTCATTGAAAGCCCTTCACAAGATAAAAACCTTAAAGTAGTAAATTTATATAAAACTTCAGAAAAAAACGTATCGGGTTAGTAATTATTGGAGAGGTCCTAAGAAAGGTGGGAGAAAAGAGATGGAAAAACTCTTTGAAAAACTCAAAAAGAAGACGAGACAGTTTAATCGGCAATACCCTGAGAATTGACGGATCGATCGAAAATAACTAAATAAATGGTCGAAGTAAACCTCGCATGAGATAAAGGGGAGTGATGGGTGTGAAAGGATAATAGTGAAAATATGAAGAAGTTGTCTGACAGGAGAATCGAGCATTGAAATGCAGGCCGAAGGAGTTTAGAATGAGCTGGAGGAGGCACAGGCATGCTAGACTATGAGCAAAATTGAAGCCAATTGAAGCGATCAGAACAAAGGACTCTAATAAGGTAAGAACTGTATTGATCATTAGGATGCCTGTTAAAACACAAATGGCATAACAATACTATTCCTAAATAGTTATGGCGATCTTACACTTGATTTTCTCGTACGATAAGAGGCATGAAATCTCATAACCTCAAAATCACTTGCTACCTAAAACTATGCCAAATGCAATAATGCAGCACCCGAGCTGATTTCAAATGTCAAAAAGCTTCAAAGCTTTTTGGATAATACTCTTCAGTGCTGAAAATTCTAAGAGCCAGGACGTATTTCAATTAAGATCGCCAAAATTATTGTTATCTTAAATTATAAAGGTTCATGACAAACACTCGCAGGAGATGATATCTATCCATTGAGATTGCATAGACGAAAATTGATTCTAAATTGAAAATTGCAGTTGAATTTTTCGAAGTAATGTCACAAAGAATCAAGTGTGAACTAAGCATGAAACAAGGATTTTATACTAAAATCATCAGCATTTAATATGAAACCGATCGACCGTGAACGAATGAAATATCGAGGCTGGACATTCTGTAAAACGCGGTTGACCTACGAAGGCAACAATGCTCCGTACCACCGCCGTTTTTTTAGCGTTAACACCACGGAAAATAATGATTATGCAGGAAATGTACATGAAGATTCATACTATGCAGGAAATGTACTTGAAGATTCATACTACAGAATAAATGCTGTCTCAGAGATATGAAAACCCCTGTAATAGCCGATAAGTGACCGTCGATTCAAAATGATTAAGGTCATTAGCGCAGTAGGAAGGCATGTGGATTGCCAGAATCAGCTCAAGACGTAAGTATGAATACTTACGAAGAACATTCCAGTAGGAAGGCATGCATTCCAAGTATAATACGAAATCAAAATTCAGGGAAAATATTTTTAATTATACAATTAAAATTTATCCTCAGTTATAATATTATGAGTCCGAGATTCAGCAAAAGTCACAAAAATTGGCATTTCTCGCTTATGGTCTCAAAGACAGAGCAAATGATACTGCAACTACAACGATACAGGGAATATCACTAACAAGAAAACATGCAAAAAAGTAATTCTGTTACTAGACTGAAGAACCATATATCATGTTTCTTTCAGCGAGTGAACTAATCCTCATTCATTCGGGTATAAAGGTAAAAGAATACTAGGGAAATGTGACGAGAAGACAAAAGGGAAACGTTAACTTTCCTTGTAGTTAGGGCCCTCCTTGAATATCCAGCCAGTGTACAGTATTCAAAAGAATTAGGATTCATAGGAGAACGAGACAGCGTACAACAACTAGGTTTGTTAAAATGCGATACGATAAGTTTAGTAATATATAAGAATTAATGGAATAATTAGGTTGGAAATCATTATCAGATCTTAGGTTGAAGTACAGATTAAATGTTATTGAAATTAAAGTTTAAAGCGTTATTTTATTAGCCAGTTCACCGCCGAAAATAGTCACTGCTAAAATCGTACACTGCCAAATTAGTCAATAATATGACCTACAACGTAACGTCCACGACTGTCTATACAGAGTAAGGAATTTAAGAAAGAGTTGGTGGACAAATTATAAACCTAAGGACGTACGACGCAGACACACAAGATCGCATTTGAACACTTTACATTTACCAAGATTTGTTGCTTGCAGTTAGTTACTGAGGAATGTTATTTAGGAATTAATGTTGTCTCATTGATATGACTGCTGCTACAGTAACCGAAAAACAACTATCAAACAAAAGAACAAGACCTTGAACGTTGACGGTAGGGAGACAAGTGTTTTGTCCTTGTATTAGATTCAGAAACTCAAATCAAAAGGCGACTTCATTTGGAGTTCCCTACTGCACAAAGCTAATATTCCATTTCCAACTGCTGAATAACCACTGTGAACTGCTTTGAAATACAAGGATTCAGATTTATTCTCAGATTATGAGACCGGGAGATAAGTCGTGACACTACTCCAAAACTTCACGGAAGCCAGACTTGTTAAAAGGAGAGTCTTCTTAAATATTTTTAATAACATAGTACTATGTACAAAATGCTGCTAACGAATGAAAAAATTGGTAAAAATCTTGCAGTATCCCAGCATTAAATACAACTGGAAATTAATATAGGCAGGCATATGTCATTAATACGTAAGAATGAATATCATTGAGAGTCCGTCACAAAACTAAATTGGCCTCTCTGTCACGCCCTCAAAGAGCAAACCACCAATAAGTTCCTGAAGTATTCGAAAGTCTTCCCTGAAGTATTGGAAATATATACTATTCCTCGCTAATATGATATCGGATAGGAAAATGGGAAAATCAACAAATACTGGCTATCCATCAACAAGCGGGTTTGAGGCTTGTGATTTGAATTATGTTACAATACAGAAATTTAAAGAAAAAAAAAACGTTTCCCATCCCATAGGCGCAATTGAAAACGAACGGTTACAATAGTGCGCGTTCTTAGTTGATTGGTTTACATGGTATGGTAACTTTCAGTCGCATGCAAGTAATGGATGCTTGACGATTGTCACTCCCCGCGACACACTTCATGATGCAGTTTATAAGTCTAATGTTGATTGAAGAGTTTGAAAAACAGCTGAGAAGTATTGAAATTCAAACGGACGAGCTAGATAATCCTCCCGCTTCGTTCCTCCACATCAATTTACGATCAACGTGATATATTCAGCTCTATTATCAATACGAAAGACCGTATAGGATAAGGATTTGTAAAAAAATACAATGCATGAAAAAACTCAAGACGGATTAATTTTGTCATGGTAATTTATTACGGCTCTTCTTGCACCTAAATTTTTCCATTTAAAAGCATGAAGAATTCTATTTTATCCTGTATTTTCTAAAGTGGCTTGGAGTGTACACAAAGTAAAAGCAATTTTTAACTTTCGTGAACTACCTGAAATTTGTTTTCACTGAAAATGAGTGTAAATCAACTATGGTTCAAAATAAATGAAATCGAAGTGTATTTACATTAAAAGACCAGGACGTTTCTCATGTAGGAAAGCCGAAATTATTTTCGCTGTGCGTCTCATTGAATCGTAAAAGCAATGAAAACATCAGCACTATCAGCAAATGAAACCTTTTAATTTGATTTCATTTTGTAAATACAAGCCTATCAAATTGTGAAATTTATACTAGAACATAGTCGCTAATACTTTTCATGCATGACATTTAATGCATGCGTGGGGTTGATTCACTTCCTACCACACACCTTTATGGTAGCTTGCAGGGTATTGTGTTGATGTAGATGAAGATAAACGTGGATTAGTTCTAGAACCTCGCCAAACGCACGACACTTACTTTCATAATAATTACAAGACGAGGTACATTCTCGAATTTATACCTCACATTTCATAAGCAGAAAAGAGTGTGCGATCTTTTGGAGTATCTTTTTAGTTGGAGTTATGGATTAAAAGTAAATTAACAATAAGGACAGCAAGAGAAAATGTTTTTAAAATACATATATAATAATTAAAAAATATAGGCCAGGTACGAGTCTGAGAATATGGATAGAAGAAGTTGCAAAACTCACTGTAATATTTACGAGAGCATGTCTTATAATTAGCACAATGTCCGGACCATTAACTTTTAATTATCACGTGCTACGTGCTGAAATGGTTCTTCATAAATCGTATCTGTTGTTTTCAAATAAGCAATACGGTGAAAATCGAAGAAAGGAATTATGTTCGTCGTTCTACCTTTAAGTACTCACCGTCTGTTCACTGTTGTAACAAGCCATTTACAGAACTTAAAATATACTAGACTCAATCATGTAACTGTACGTAACTTAATCGTCGAAGAGTACGTTAAAATTTGAAAATTAACACCTGACGTCAAGACCATTTCAAGTAAATCAACGTAAAGGTATGTATCTCTAAATTTATGGAATCGTGGTCAAGCAGGAGGAAATTAGATGAAACCATCATAGAGTAATCAAAGCGAATACGATTCTGAACTAACAAATTCATTTCAAGTGGACAAAAGGAAGAAACCCAGTATTACTATCATGTTCAGTTCACTAACTGCAGCAATATTATCTCTGATTTAGACAGAAAAAAGAAAAACACACTTCGATTTCATGTAATAGGTAAGCGGGCAGTAGTCATGGATAGTCGAGACTCCTTTGAGAAAATTCTGGAGACCATAAGAAATCTTTTAAGATTTTCGGCGGAAAAGCTGTGTATATCGGAGGCCAACCCCCAACGATCAGAATAACAGAATTGCAAGATGCGACCTAACGTCATGTAAAAATGGAAGCTCAAGGAAAAGAAAAACGTAAGAAATGAAGCCGACTTACCTGTAGAGCGATCGTCTCAGACTGTTTCTCGAAATCCCAGTTTTCCTTCGACGATGAAGATCCAGTTTTAAGTCTCAAAGAACTCCTTCCTGAAACAAATTCACACCATCAACGGATGCAACGGGATTTTATCATAAATTTCACTGCACTATCGCTGGAAATATTCGACAATTAATGCAAAAAATTGCTTGAAATATTAGCAGCGGCGAGTTACCAAAGGAAGAGTTTTTAAATGTCATGAAGCAAATGGTATCTGAGTAAATCGCATCATTTGTCTGTCCATTGAATCAATTGTCGAGAACAATAAATCACGAACAGTTTTAAAATTCCCTTATTGCCCACACACCTTGGCATAAAATCACTGCAAACTTAATGAAGGCTAACAAATGAAACTATCTTAAAAGACATTTTTCCTAGACTAGGGCCGAAAACTCACCTTTCCTCCCGTCCCGTCACGACGAATATTGAAAATCGGTCGTAGGGTACCCGGTATCCTTGGGTAACGAGCTGGCATGACGTCACACCAGACAACCAATCACAAAAGTGCAAAGAATTCGCCGAGATTAATAATTTTGAAAACGTAAAATAAATATAGCAGCTTTAAAGACTCTCTTGTAAATTCTATTGAAAGAGATTTATTTTGGATATTAATATTTCCCTAAAACTGCATCACGTTTTGTTTTCGAAAATAGTTTATTAAAAAAAATGTTAGCGCCATCTGCACCACCGTGCATTACTCATTTTGGCGGGAAAAATTGACAAATAAGAAGATAGATGTTCGAATTCGGTCATCGCCCACGTTATGCTTCAGCAATGAAGATCACATTACGACGTGGATAGCAACATTAACATAGAAAATGCAAGCAAAGCAAGCGGACTTACCTGAACGAGACTCGGGAAATGTTGAAGAAGACCTGTATGCCACACTACACCAAGGGTTGCCTCACAGCAAAATCTAACGATTGATTGATTCTTGGCGAGACAGTTGCAATCACGAAACAAGCGAATACATCGCAATATTACTTGGTCACTAATCACGTAATTCACATAACTAAACCACTATTCACATCTCTCTGGAAGGTTATGTTCGCGTACGAAGTATTTCTTGATTCCTGATATTCACTCTCAATAATTGGACTGGGAAGCTCCCGTCACACTGTAGAACATCTTAAGAAGTTTCATTCACTTAACTGGCTCCTTCGTGGGTGGGATAAGGTGCACAACACGGGGACAGTTTACATTTACGATTCTCTCATATGCGATACATCTCCATTCTTATCCTTCTTCACTCATTGAAATATAAGCGTGAACGTCCTGTAAAAGACTAAAATCGAAAAGCAGTTACTTATTACAAGACAGGAACACCTTCAAGCTTCCTCGCACGGACTTCACACCACTGATCAGCTGTTTGCCTCGAACGAAGTCGACTAAAGGACTAAGACTTCGTTCTTGAACTTGGAAGGCCGTAATTTTCACGAACGCTGAAATGATCCCTTCTCACTCTCTCGCTCCGTGTCGAGGCTGAAGCATTTCAACAACATAACGTAATTGAATGCCATAAAGACGGAACGCTTCGGAAATATCCCATTCCCTTTCAAAAAAACCTATGAATTGAGTGCATCGTAATAAGGACATAAGGCATGCTCTGATTGAAACGTAATAATTGTAGGGATCGAGTGAAACTTAATGAATATTTACTGTAAAAAGCATTTAGTGTGTTGAGTGAAACTTTCATTGGAGTCAAGTGGTCACTTGCCGTACTTAAGTGCGTAGCTCAAGACGCATTTAACGCCAACGTCAAGACTGACTCACAGTCTAATTTATTCCTCGTAGGTACATATTAACTTATTTGATTGATCGATCCTATAGCCTTAGTAACACGACAATCGGAAGCATTGACACCATAAGGTACTTAGGTGTAACAATCACTAAATATTTTTTGTGGGAAAGATACATCTAGGAAATAAGCGTCCGAGAAAGATAGCATTTTAAAAATAGTACTCGGAAAATGAGACGAAAAGGCAAAAGAGTGATGTTGCCTGTCAATATTCACACCCCACTTAGAATATGAAGCCAGTGTATGGGACCCAATCAGAGATTTGATCAGAGACCTAGAGAGTGAGCAGCTTAAAGCAGCTAGGTTTGTTAATATGCGTTGCGCTAGGTGTAGTAGTGCATCAGTATTATTAGAGAATCAGGTTGCGTATCATTATCAGATCATAGGTTAAAATATAGATGAAATCTATTGTAGAAATTAAAAATAGGTTAACTTCACTGAAGATGTTACATGTATTTAAAAAACCCCATGGTATTATGCTAGATACGACCAGATAAATAGAATTAGAGTGATAGATGGCCATAATGATAGATTAAAAATGTTAATTTTCGCCTATAAGAGAACACAATAGGCAGCACATCAAAAGGATAGATGTGTGATAAATTGTTAATCTGTAGTGTATGATGCAACAACCATTCCATTTTTTACTATGTAGATACTAAGCATATTGATGCATGTAACCTTTTTATTTATCATGTTTCTATGCAGTAGCCTCTTTGCATAAAAATTGCGCATGCTTGGTGATCTTCACCCCCTGCCACCCACCCTCGCGGTGGCTTGCAGGGTATTGCTTAGATATGGCCTGGGTGGTGTCGTGGTCCGGGCATTGCAAATCCTTACTTAGTACGTCTGCTCTTATCGGAAGGAGAAGGAGGTCAATAGACCTCAAGTGAAGGAAGAGATTGTGAGCCAAGGTCCGAATTTTAAAGCGAGGCAACTAAGTAAGATACCAACATCCAACAACCACCGTTTCCGCGAAGAAACTTCGGCTGACGTGAAGTGGACTGAAGTCGTCACTCATCATAGTTAAGTAGACCGAGTGACATTTAACTGGCATTAGACATGTTTTACCAGTTTTGTAGTAAAATGGGTCGAAAATTGGAAAAGCGGAGGGGGTGAGTAAGCGTGGTATTGAGAGTATCGGCCCTTGAAATCTCCCACCCAGCAAAGCTATCGGTTTGAGGTTTCCTTTGGTTCATTGACGTCACAGTGAGCACATTACTCAGCGTCCGTCGCTTCGAATAATCCCCTTCGGTTACGGGAAATCATTCATACTCAACGGAGTGGAGGCTTAGAAGTTTGTTTACTCTCATGTTTACTCGTGAAAGTCAAACTGGGAAGAGTAAGTCGTAGAATTGGTAGAATTAAGTTTTAAATTGCTTCAGCTTGTAAGGTCCCACCTGACTTACACCCAAGGTTAATCCAAAGACATGAGAATCCATGCTTGAGGCTAGATTGAAACCCGCGTCCCTTAGATTTCCAAGCCATAGCCGGAGGGAGGAGTCGTGTCTGCACTTGAACTTGGTCAAGTATAATGTGTGGTGACGCGTAATGATCATTTTAGGTTGTGACTTTACATCAAATTTATTAACCGCGAACTATGGCGAACTATATGTATAAACGTAACAGTCTGACAAACAACCAAAATACAGGTTAACAAATATACATCTCCCCCTATGTAAGGATAGTTCCCCCGTAATACTTACAGGATCAAACAAAATAAAGTTCCCAACTTAGCACTTCATATATATTTAGGGGTCACCATCACCAAAAAATTGGGGAAAAATTCAGGAAAATTAATGTTTTGGCAAGCCGTAGATTAGCCTTCGTAAAAAGGGCCATGGAAAATATGATGAGAGAGGTTGAGAAAAAAAGCTATTCATCGCTTGACAGTACGATCGGGTCTCATTTAGAATATGCCGCTAGTGCATGGGATCCATACGAGAAAGTAATGTAAAGGAATTAGAGCGTGCTCAAAGGAGTTGAGCATGATTTGTTGAAGGCCGTTGAAAAAAAATGTATCAATGTAACGAATTTAAGAGATGATATAGTGTGGTGATTGTTGTCAAACACAGGCTACAATTTAGGCTCTACGTTTTAAGTTTATTCGAAAATGAAGTGTTTGCAGATGACTTGACGAAGAATTTTTCACACTTTTTATTGAGTAAAACCCTACCGGTTAACACACTCTCGTATTATTGTTTAAACTCTTGGTACCCTTGACAATGATACAAGAGTGTCGAAACAGGTAGGGTTTTACTCAATAAAAAGTGCGAAAAATACATCGCTGATGGGTGCATCTACATAATGCCTTACAAGCCTCCATAAAGGTGTGTGTCATGGGGTGAATTCACCTTGAGCATGCATTACGTATCATGCTTAAAAAGGATTTGTAACTGTATTCACGTTTAAAGTTAAGAATTCAAAAATATTAAATTAGCAAAGAAAGGAAGGATATGCAATGCACGTTTGGTGCTAATTCACCCCCTCCCACACACCTTCATAGTGTCTTGCAGGGTATTTTGTAGTTGTAGATGACGCATGCGCAATTACAATGCTCTTAAATGAGTTGGCCTAAAGTATTTTACCAACATTAAACTACCTATGCTATCCATTGATACACTTTTATGTATTTACTTGTATACATTTATAGCTATTCATATCTATAATGGAACACGGAAAAGAAGGAAATTTTGAATCCTTCGGTTCGGCGATAAATTTCTCAAATTTTATGATCTTGGTCCAGTCTACCATAGTAAGTTTTGAGTTTGAACAATATTTTTGAACGTCATCGGTGAAAATATTTTCTTGAAATTTAGTTAAGAGATTAAGTCTAATTTCTACCTATGGTCTGATGATAATTCCCTGTTTTAGTTCAAGAAATTGACTGCTTAGCTAATAAGTAAAAATAGGTAAAAATAGTTGGATAGATATTAGTGCATGAAGAATTTGTTAATATTATTGACCTTCCCTTGGGAAATACACATAAACATAATAAGTGAAAGATTTTTAATCATCAATAACTTCGTAATTAAGTGTATACTAATCGTCTAGTGTATACTAAATATCTAAAGTCTATGTGTGACAAACACATAATATCTTAAAAGCCTCTTAACAAATATACAGCGCCCCCTATGTAAGGATCGTTCCCCCGAAATACTTACAGGATCAAACAAAATAAAATATCCTACGTAGGTAGCACTTATTAAATATTTAGTCTATCAGCAAGCTTGACAATAAGGTTGGCAAATTTTACTCCTACACCAAGAGAATTATTGAGGCACCACACAGATATGACCTCTTAGATAAGATTATAGAGAATTAACCGAATCACAGATGGATTATAATATTCGCTCTTCCCACGTAAAAATAATACATGTCACATCAAGACACCATTATAAAAATAACTTACCTTTACATGAAATTACTGTCTCTCACTCAATAGATTAATAAAATTAAGCAAACAGACCGGAAATGTAAATGAGATGTGGATAGTGAATGTTTTATGAACGAAACACGCCTGCACGTCATGAGCAATTATTTTGATATTTATTGCATGCTCATAGTATTTCTCAAATATTTACTTGCGTGTTGGATGAAAAGAGAAGGTTGTATTTAGACGTTTCATACCTGCCATCATCTTGAGATTGTTGACTCAACACCCTGCAGATGACGGCTGATTCAGTCATTGAAACGATTTCGAATTGAAATTTTAACCATCTTGTTCGGAAACGTAACTACCCCCATCCTACATCCTGCATTAACGTATAAGGAAATTAGAATAGAGATTACACTCGGTGTTTTGCAAATGACAGAGTTGCGATTGATAATTGGCGTGTGAGTTGGCTCCTATAATGAAATTTAAATTAATGCGCTGTAATAAACTTTAGGAAAAAGAATAATTTACCCCGGAATTATAGTTACATAAAAGAAAAGAAAATATCTAACGTCATCATTGAAAATATTATCTTGGAATTTATTTTGGAGATTAAGTCTAAATTTCAACCTGTCATCTGACAGTGATTCCCATTTTAATTCATTTAGTAGATTGGTTACGCTAATATAGTTATCATTTACAAACCTTCACAAATATTGCCAATCTTTGCTGCACACTTCAAGTTCATTATTTAGAACGATTTCGTGGGGATCCTATATACTGACAGCATATGCCAAATGAGGTATAACAAGGGAAAATTGGCTGATTTCTCGTACACGAACGTCACATTTACCCACTGCCGTCCACTGGCGCTAAATCCCTGACCCACTGGAGAACTCGAGGGGACTTCACTGGCAAAAAGAGAAGAAATATTGTCAAAATATGCGCAAGGAAATCAATTATTCCCTTTGTGAGAAAATAATGTCTTTCTTGAGAAAATAAAGTTATGCCAATAATCTTTCCAAAGTAATCGGAAACAGTAGCGGAAAAATTACTGTTTTTACGATTTTCCGTCCTCTTGGCATTGGTGCTGAGTGGCTTCGTTGCGCAATAATTAAAGGGTATAATATCAATTCTAAAATTAAATATTTTGGCAATCGTTCCTTATGACAAAAATAAATTATTCACGGGGGATGTAGATATAGTCTCAGTAACTGCATAGAAATTCTTCTCCGCTCCTCTTTTGGCACTCGTTTCCGCTCTTACGCACCTCCCGCGCTCCCGTGGGCGCGGGGCAGTGTGGGTGCGGAGCGGATTCGTGGCTAGCGCCCAACGATTGCGACATCCGCGCCGCGGAAACAAAAGCGAAGCGCACCGCGACATTACGCAACTGCCATTTGGCCGCTGGAGCCGTCGATCGGCACTTGTTTTCGCAAGAGGACTAAAACTGGAGATTTACGATCAACTGTGCGTAGGTTACAATGCATGTTCCCACGAAATATGTGGAAAAACGAATAACGTAAAGCGATGAGCCCGAATTGATGTGAAAAATTTCGACTGCATACCTCTTGCACTCCTTGACTGGATCAGACCACAAATAAGGTCATAATATTTGACGAGATGTTTCTTAGGACAGACATAATATTATAAGCGAAAAAACAATTTTCTTTAATAGATGGTTCATGCAATTCGAAGCGAGTAATGACTATGAAGTAACTGATGCTATAAGCAATTTGTATGCCAAGGTTAAAATTTTTGTTTCTCATATGCTCTTTGGAATTGTCTCAATTTAGACAAAACGTACTGGACTTTCTTTTTATCTTAAAAATGCAGAGAAATATAATTTTTTTGTTAGTACTTTTATTGTGTATTGCTAGAGAAAGGATATTGTTTTGCAAATATATTTGTTTTCTTGGGATCATAAATGCCGTAGAATCACCATCTGTTTCTGAAGCCATACCCAACCCCTCATTAGTACCATCGATCCAACTCTCCTCTGGTATGTATTGAGTCTCTCCTTTTGGAAAATTTCTTATTTCTTCCATTTAGGAAATGATAAAATTTTTATCTCAAAGCTAGATATGAGAAATAGTTTTTACCGCTTAATGAATTGTTCCAATTTGGTTTCTATTACTCTAAGGTCACATGCAAGTTTCTGAATTACTATTTCAGCGTTTGCATTCAGGCGAAGCGCAGAAAGGGATCTTAATACGCTGGTTTCATAGCATGGCTGCTAGGGAAAAGTTATTTTCCTTTCGTGTTTGACCCAGTGAGTAGTTAGGAAGTAGCACATAGCAAACCTTCGGTTACTGTCGGGGGTGTTAGGATCCGATGGTTGGAATGACCTTTTATTAGGATGCTAACACTTAACACTAACACTGCCAGGATATTGGTAGATCAGTGTTCATAAATCAAATTCGACAACTTGAATGTTTTAGCGTTCATTTCGCAGATTTGTGAAATGAATGAATATATTTGGCAAATATTGAAACGACAGGTGCTTTAAATTTGGATTTAAGGGTGAAAAAATTTAAAAGCGATGTTTTTTCATTTTTATATAGCGGTAATTAAAAATCATTTCTGGAATCCAGATTTGGTAAATAATTCTATATGAAAATGAAATATTTTGTTAATTGACAAAGGGAAACTGATCAGTGGCGGGAATTACCTAAGACCATCGCGGCATGTGTGAAAGATTTGCTTGGAATAGTGATTTACAGAGGATCTGGATGGTTGGATCCAGAGGCGATATCAGTTGACTAAGAGTGGAAGGACCTCAGTCAGCTGGGAATGAAATTCGAACGTGGAGCCCTAGAGTGACTGAATGGAAAGAATGCGTCCCTAAAATGGGAGAAATTCAACCTTGGGATGATCAAGGAGTCTTCAAATCTGAAGAAAGCTCACAAAATGACAGAGGTGAGACTTTGGTTCCAAATCCAGAGACACATGTAACCTTGCTAAGAAAGCCCTTCCATCTGTCCGTTCTCCAGTTTAACAATCTCCAGAGAGTCCACCTTTATTTTGCAGTAATGCATACGTTTTAGTAGTCATGTCTGTACCTTTCTCAGGTCAAAAACTTTTAGCGTTAACATAATGAACCACAACCACTGGTTGATTTCTTAAGCTCGATATTTAATATCACTAGACCAGAGATACCCAAATTCTTTGAGCTTGTAACTTGGGGCAGCTGAAAATATTCTGAGCTTTTTTATGTGAGAAATATAATGATGATTCACCGTCTTTTATCCATAACATTGCCTAAATATAAATTTGAGTCCGAGTAATCCACCATTAAAAATATTGCTAAAAACAATGGCTATGATATACAAACAGGCAATGCAATTCATTGCTCCCTTATGTTTTAATAACCATGACAAACCATGTAAACGGTGGTGTAAAATTCAATTTGTTGGTAAACTTTCTTACAAAGTCGTGAACGCCTTCCCTAAAGAAAATATTAATGTCATTTTATAACCCTAAAACTATAGAAAAAATCCTTTTCAATTCCAAAGACAAATTCAGCAAGTGTGACCAAAGCGGGGTATACAGACTGAAGTGCAACACTCCCAATTGTTCATCACAACATATTTGACAAAATGGTCGGGCAAATAATACTCGTGTGAAAGAGCATAGGAGGTGCTGGTTAACTGCAGACACAAGATCAAGCTTTGCCAAACATCTAATCGAAAACGACCACGAGAGTGACTTCACCCCCGAAATAATCCACACGGAAGAAAAAGGAGGGAAACTAGATTTCTCGAACAATATAAAATTAAGAAAGCATCAAACGACCTCAACGTAAACCTTTTAAATGAATTTGTTTCCCAGTTTAACTCACCGTTGTGTTCCATAGCCTTCCCCACTTCCAACGAATCCTGTCCTTGACCGTAAAAATTATGTCTCCTCACCAGTTTTCCCTTAACACCCTCCCCCCCCCCTACCACCCTCATATACCACCTCCCCCTCTCCAAACAGTTTACGTATATAAGAGCTTGCTACTCTCTGTCCTGTTACCCTGATAATGCCTACGGAGTAGACGAAGCCCGGGTCGGCAAATTAAAATAGTGTGGAATATACAGAGTATTTTTATTTCATTTTTACGTAAACATGCAGTTCCGCCAAGTGACACCTGAAACTGTGCAGTTCGAGAAACATAATAACACGTGGGGAGATGCTTGCGGTCGAGTAAAAGAGGAGGTGGAAAATCAATGACTCATACATTTACCCTTTGAGACTATTAGGAAAATATTGTTTAAATCACGCATGAGAGTTGGTGTTCATAAATTATGTGACACTAAAGGGGTAGGCCCGATTGTTACGCTTGGCTACCGACAGGGAAGGAAGGGGAATTATATCCTTTTTTGCATTGAAAAAATGATAGATTATATTTTGTTTAACTAAAAAAACACAATAATTAGTGAAAAATGAATGGAGGAAGAGAGCCAATATATATTATTAGTTTTTTTTATTTTATACTTTTTTAATTTAATTTAATTCTTATGAAAATTGGATGGAGGAGGAGGGCCAATACATTTTTAGTTTATTTTATTTTATACTTTTTAATTTAATTTAATTCTTAAGAAAATTGGATGGAGGAAGAGATATAATCAGTTTTTTTTTAATTTTATACTTTTTTAATTTAATTCTTTACGTTGTAAAATACAGTTGTGTACAGTTTAAATTCACAAAAGAAAAATAAATAAATAATATACATTTACACTTAAAAAAATTTACAAGTAACAATTTGGGGGCTATTGGTTCATTTTTTTAAATCAAATTCACAACATTGTAATTAATCAAATTTTAGCATACCATATTGCCTCAGATTTATTTTTGGTTGCACAACAACCATTTTGTCACTTCTATCTTTAATGAGGATATTTTGTCAGTTTCTAGTATTGGCTGTGGTAATTTATTTAAAATCTATTGTACAATATACATTAATAATCTTTATCCATGGTTGTTATAATGTTTTTTGACAGAATATTTTTCAATGTAGCGTAATCCAATATCATGATCAACGTTTCTTTGAGTTTTAAACTTATTTTGAAAGAAAGTTTTGCATATTATGACGTACTGAAAAAATTCTGTTATTGGTAATAAATCTAGTTTAATTTATATGTTTGGAACTTTGGATCAGTTAAATCCAGACAGGCTACTATTTTATTTTGAATTTTAATTACTTCATACAAAAAACTATGCATCGAAGCTTTCCACACAAATAATTCAGATGTAATCTGAAGTTGTATTTTTCGTCCATAATCTGACCTAAGTATTTAAAATTATCAACCTGGGAAATTACAAAACATGAATGTAGGCGGCAGCTATTGCTTGTTTGACACCCCTGAGCTGAATGTAAGCATAAGTGGGAATGAACAGTTAAGTTTAAAGCTCTTCTTTTTTCTTTCACACTAAGGAATTGTAAAGTAACAGTTTTTTAAATTGTTGATGACTAATTTATTGTCATGGCACCATATTTGGATGGCACAAAAATCGGACTGAAGTATTTGCCTTGCCATCTCGAAGGAATTACTGGTTGAAAGTAGGGCGATAACGTCTGCATGCTTATATATTTTACGATCGTTACATCTAGTTAGTAAAATAGTTAGAAATGAACAGATATGAACTGTTTATATTATTAACAGGTGGGGCTTATAATAAGTGAGGCATGAGGTTTATCGTTCATAAAAAAGAGAGGGTTCACTATGTAGAAATGGATAATTTGTCTGGAGTAGTTTGGTTAGAGTAATATATAGGTTTTTGGACACGAAGAACACGATGGAAAAACTATTGAGGTCAGAAATTGCAACTGTGACCCCTGAAAGGTCACAGTCAAGGTCACAGGGGTTACAAAAAATGAATCGCCGCTTCAAACCTGTCGAATGATAGGTTTAAAAAGGTGCCAAGGTCGATTTCAAGGTCTTCATATCCCTCTTTTCATCTCATGACCTTCAAGGGTAACTCAGAGGTCAAAGGTCATAGGGATGGAAAAAGAGAATCCAGGCTACAAACGTGTCGAATCATAGGTTTAAAAAGGTGCCAATGTCGATGGAAAGCTCATCAGATCCCTCTTTTCATCCCTTGACCTTTTAGGGTTACTCAGGGGGTCAAAGGTCAAAAAGGTGACAAAAAGTGAAATTAGGCTAAACGTATCGAATCATAGGTTTCAAATAGTGCCCAATACGATGGTAAAGTCCCTCCAGGAATTATCTGACATTGAATGGTTGGGAAAGGGCAAAAGGTCACTAGGTGTATCCTAGATTTAGGGAAATAGACGCGTCGAATTCTAGCTTCGAAAGGGTGAAGAATTAGATGGAGTTACTTGGTCCTATTAGTTGTCCCCTGACCTCAAAGGGCTACACTGAGTTTATTGGTCACAGATGTAAAATATGCCAAGACGTGAAACACATAATATGAATGACATTATTTAGGCTGCCATAGTAAATGTTAAGATATTCAGACCCCAACTTCCATCCCTTTAACCATCTGGGTCATATGGTAGTCGTTGATTTAGAGTTTATTAATCAATGAAAAAATTCAAGTGTAATTTCAAGTTAATTACTTTTATTCAATTAAAAATACTTACCATACGTTTTATTTAAAAAAGTATTTTAAGTGTTATCCAAAAAATTTTCATTATTAAAATTTAAAATTAAAATATCGAAGCAGTAAGAATGAAAATCAATTTTTATTCATTCTACGTACCCGATATTCCATGCCAGGCACAATTGAATTTGCCCGATAAAAGCGTGTGTGAATGTGTCTTCCAGCATATTCGGAGATATGGACTCTACACACGTTGTAATTTCTTTCTTTATTTATTCAATGCCCGAAAATGTTTTTTTCACTACACCTGGTGGACTTTGACCCCTGCCCAACCGTTCAAGGTTAGAGACTTCCTGGAGGGATTTTACCATCGTGTTAAGCACTATTTAAACAAATGCTTCGTTGTAGCCCCGTTTCGAAATTTGTCACTCCAAGGGCCTTTGACCCCTGAGTCACCCTTGAAGGTCAAGGAAAGAAAAAAGGGATCAGAAGACCTTACAACCTTGGCACCTTTTCAAACATAGGATTCGATACGTTTCTAGCCTCATTTCAAGTTTTCTCACCATTTTTACCTCTGACCCCTGAGTAACCCTAAAAGGTCAAGGGATGAAAAGAGGGATCTGATGAGCTTTCCATCGACATTGGCACCTTTTTAAACCTATGATTCGACACGTTTGTAGCCTGGATTCTCTTTTTCCATCCCTATGACCTTTGACCTCTGAGTTACCCTTGATGGTAAGGAGATGAAAAGAGGGATCTGAAGACCTTAAAATCCACCTTGTCATCTTCTTAAACCTATGATTCGAAAGTTTTGTAGCCTCGTTTCCCCTTTTGTAATCACTGTGACCTTTGACCCCAGAGTTACCCTAGAAGGTCAAGGGATGAAAAGAGGAATCTTATGACCTTTCCATCGACATTGACACCTTTTTAAACCTATGACTCGACACGTTTGTAGCCTGGATTCATTTTTTTCATCCCTGTGACCTTTGGCCTCTGAGTTACCCTTGAAGGTCATGAGATGAAAAGAGGGACATGAAGACCTTAAAATCGACCTTGGCACCTTTTTAAACCTATGATTCGACCGGTTTGAAGCGGTGATTCATTTTTTGTAACCCCTGTGACCTTGACTGTGACCTTTCAGGGGTCACAGTTGCAATTTCTGACCTCAATAGTTTTTCCATCGTGTTCTTCGTGTCCAAAAACCTATTTGTCGAAAGTTTCGCTAAATAATTCCACCTTTTTTGTACTTCGAATATTTTAACATTGAAAGCCCATAAGGCAAAATTTGGATTTTAGGTTGGACCCTATTTCTGGGGTCAAAAGGTCATATTTTTCATATTTTGCTTAGACTCAACAAAACTTACATCCTTTTTCTAGCCAGGTACCAAATTTCATCCTTGTGGCTCAAAAGGAAGTGTCTAAAATTACAGGTTAGAAATGACACACGATCAATGGGACACTCTGTATATATACATATACATACACAAATAAATATTCTTTATGTAATAATTTTAAAATTTTGTTTTTTTTCGATTTTTTATATAATAAAGTTTGTGATGAATTTATGTAACCAAGAAGCGCAACATTGTTGTTTGTTGTTTATAAAAAAAATTGTCACCAAAAGGTATGTACATTATTGTTCTGTAATCATTTTTTTTCCTCTCTTAAATTTTGATCCTTGTCTGTAAAACATTAATGAAAACGTAAAAACTTACATTTTGCACCAATTAGCCCTGATGAAGCCACAATAAAGAGGCGAAACGTTGGTAAAATTGGTGTTTCTATTAACGACCAAACTACTCCAGACAAATTATCCATTTCTATATAAAAATATAGTGGTCGATAACATACTTCATTATAAGAGGGTTCACTGACAGTATGACGTAATTTGGGGGATGGGTCCTCAATGAATGCTTGGAGATTTGTAAAGGGGATTAGGAAATAAAGCGAGATACAATATTAGGATGTTCCATAAATGAATATGTATTCGAACCGCGGTTTAAAAGGTACTGTGAAAGACGCGAGTCCTTCAACGTCAGCGTCTTCCCTAGATGTAGGCAACACTCCTCTAATGAAAGACGGTTGCGGTGTATACCTTTCAGGATAAATACAAGGAGAGATTTATCACATATGGAACCCTCGATCTTCAATTGGCAGGCAAACCCGTTGTACATACAATCACCACATACGCCATCCACATCAAAGGATATAGTTCGCTGCCTCTTCATAGGCAACTGCAACTATAAATAAGACTGCATTAGTAATACTGTACTACTGACGCAATGCAATTAAATTTAATTTTTTACTTTCTCCATTTACTATAACATCACTTTTCCACATTTGTGAGGTGGATCTATTGGTTATATTCCTCCATTCATTTTTCATTAATTATAATATAATATAATAATTATAAAGGTGGATTAGGAAATACACTACCACGGAACACTATACCGGGATGCAGAGGTTGATTCTTTTGGAGGATGGTGGTTATTCAGGGGAGGCGGAGGAGGCACTCAAGTGGGGACCGGTTTTCCACTAAAAAATACGCCACTGCCGGGAATCAAACCCGGGCCCTCGGGACGGGTGGCCAGCACTCTAGCCACCACACCAACACGATCCCCTTGTTTCTTTTGGTATGAAGTCATGTTACATTGGGAAAGTTGAACAGATTCAGACTTTATGTAGAGGGAGGAACTATTAATGAATCTCACAACACTTGCTCGTGCATTTTTGCGTGCACACTTGCGTGATTAATCCCTTGGCTGGGGAGCAATTTTTCCCTATCTTTCACCTGGTGGGGAACAATTCCACCAATTTTCATGGCATAAAAACCTATGCACATGTTTTCTGGTACCTCTTAGAGTTCAAAGTTTTTTTCATTGCGTTTGTAAAAAGTCTTCTGCCTTGACAAGGACTTGAAAGAACCATGCTGTACTCTTCCCCGCTGGATTTCTAGAAGTTTTGAAGGACCTATATGCCACCGGACTTACTCCATAATCGTGCGCGCAGCGTCCACGAGGTTAAGCCAACTCTAAACATGCTACGGCTACATGCTCTGCTACGTGTAAACGCTGCTTAACACACTCAACACGGATGCCTTGAATTCAAGTCATGCCTCGTTACCCTGGGAGGCGGATGCCTTGACGTCAAGGCATGGGGTCCCGTTATGTTCGTTGCTAAGTAAAAAATTATTATTATATTGCAAAAATTTTATGTTTAAAGCATTTATAAACGTGTATTTATTCGTATAAAAGAAAAAAAAACTTTCGCACATGAATAAGTTTTCATGAAATAGGCCAGTATTGAGTGTGTTTTAAGAAATGGAGGAAGAATAGGCGCCAGGTACGCTCCCACGCGGCGAATGGCGTCGCGACGCCCCGAATCGCGTCATACCCTGTGCTTCCCCCCCCCCTCCCCCGCCACAAATACACGCGTACGACGAAAGTGGCGCCGCCCAGGCGGACGCCCCACTCACTCTCAATTAGTTCCTTTCTCCGCAGCGTGCTCTCTCTCTTTCCACTTGCGCCCTTTTGGGTTGCCAACACTTTGAAACGACGACCTGGGGGGTTATTTTGTAATCTCACCTTTTTAATGACTCTTTGCGGGAAGGCGGGAGATCCGTTCCGCTCTCTTAATGATCGGCTCACGAACGGTTCGTGAATTGTCGAATCTTCTGTCGGTAGCACTATCTGTTGCCGATCTCGGTGTGCTGAAGTTCTTCACGCGATGTGCAAATTCCAAAAATACAATTTAAAATCGTTTGCATCTTTCTCGCTCTTGATTTTTTTCCCACTCAAGCTTCAAGTGGAAACGATGGTGGCTCCATTTCACGTTATTTATGAAGATGAGATGGGAACTAATGGCATGCGGGGATAATGAAACGTATCAAGAGCCGAAAGATACGGATCAGAGCGGATGAATCGTCTAAAAGACCAGCACATGACCGGCAGTTCACCGCTTGAGATCCGAAGATGGTCACGCCGCCTGGGTGGCGGAGTTTAACTACGAAAAAGTGACATTTTATGACGTATTCTCACTAAAGTGGGATTACAAAATAACCCCCCTGAGCGACCCTTTCGTATCTTCCGCAACGGAAGGTTGCTTCTCCTCCTGCAATCGCTTCGGTGTGTCACGCTCTGAATGGAACGGCAGTTGCAGCCATTGTGCGACCCTCACCAGTGTTAGGACAGCGGAAAGAACTTTGTAACGAACCACAAAAAAACTTTCAATGACCCCAAACGGCTTCATTACTTGCGTGTCATTTTTCACAGATCTCATGAAAAATAAAATGTTGGAAATGCCCGGCGCGTGTTGAAACTGGTTTGGGAGTTATTCACAAGTTAATTCGTGCAGTTTTGCGAGGTAGAGTTGTTTCCGATTTTGGTGAAAAAAATCCATCAAAATGGACGCCGCAGTTGTTTCAAGGATTAAGAGAGCGGTTTCAGTCTACTGCTATCAACCACACATTCGGAACGACGTCATAAATGCTGCAATTCAGGATCCTTTCGGAATTCCCTCTACGATTCGGCGTGACGAAAGCCACACATGCGCGCTGGAAAGTGCGATGTCATGGGTAAATTCGGTCTCGGCCAATATGTCCTCACTTTCCGCCTACATTAAAAACTGCGACGAGATGATAAAGTTATTCTTAGGCACGCTCTATGATGTGTGCGACTCTTCTGGAACGAAGATCAAGGATAAACGGATTCGGGCGTGATGTCATAGAAAATTATGGAGCCGAAATAAAGTTAAAACTATTTACTTCTGCTGTCCAAAATCGTATTTTAACCACGACGCTTTTGACGTCTTGGGACATATAATTAGCATTATTGCGTTATTGATATTGACACGAGACATCGTGGTTAAAATGTATCTGTGGACAGTACAAGTACCTACACAATTTGAACTTTGGTTGGTTATTCAGGGGAGGCGACCGACAGCTGAGGTCATGCGCGCCATTAATAGGATAGGTGGATAATTGGGTAAATGTAGGAGTTTTCAGGGAACGGAGGAAGGGTGGAGAGAAACCCGGCGTCAGCATTAGCCTACTCTTAAAGAAAGGCGCCAAGGGGACCACGGCTTAACGTCTCATCCGACGGACGGAGTACTGAACTTGGAATGCCCTCCTTTAGGCACTCAAGTGGGGACCGGTTTTCCACTGAAAAATCCGCCATTGCCGGGAATCGAGCCCGGGCCCTCTGGATGGGAGGCCAGTACTCTAGCCACCACACCAACCCGATTCCCCAATTTGAACTTTATTTCGATTCTATAACGTTAAAGTGGCGATAAGTAGAAATGTTCTCGAGGAAGCCGAGCACCGTTTCAAGGGCCAGAGCGGCAAGGCGATGGTCTCTCAGACCCCTGTCATTCATTGCAACTTTTAAGCACGTTAGGGTTGTACCTGGGGTTACCTTTGAATTGACAGTCATGATATTCTATTAATAATATTATTTTTACTTAAAAACGGGCGAATTAACCGTTGATTTAGAGGGTGTAAATGAAAAAACGTGATATAATCATTGAAATATTGATTTCAATGATTGGAATCAATATTTCAATCTTGCATTGAAGTCTCAGAAGCATTGAAAGTCAAGTCAGATCGGCGCATATGTGGATGATATTGCAGCAAGAAGACTGGTGGAATTAAAGCAAAATTATGTGATTTTGAGAAGGGAATACAACAGAATAGGTCTTAAAATTAATATAAATAACACTAAGTACATGGTGATGTCGACAGTACAGAACAGAAGAGAGCCTCGTGACTTAACAATTGATGTCGACACTTTCCAGGGCGTAAGCAGCTTTGATTACCTTGGAACATTAATAACTAGCGACAATAACCTCAGGAGGCGCATAAAGGAACGAATTGAAGCAGAAAATAGGTACTTCTATGCCAATTTAAAATTATTCAGGAATAGATTAGTACACTGTAAAAAGTTTATCTGATTTTTAAGGTACAAAAATGATCTGAATTTCAGATTCAACAATTTTAAGACAGTGTACGTTGATTTTCAGCACTACACTGGCAGCATATTCCAAATGTGGACTAACAAGGGAGAATGTTTTGTTTTTGAGAGAGAGTGTTTTATTCATTGTCACAATACCATTCGATATCGGCCTCGGTGGCGGCGGGGTTAAGTCCTCGCCTGCCATTCCGAAGGTCACGGGTTCGAGTCCCGCCTGGGTAAAAAGTCAACTGTCCAGGGCATGGGTGTTTTTAAAAATGTGTTGTCCATATATATATTAAAATGATCGTAATTGGGGTCACCTGTGATCATTATAGAAATTATTATTATTATTATAGAAGTATCGAATATTTTTCGGAGTGGGAGTGTGTACTTAATTCAGGAATTATTCAGAAATAGGTATTTTCTAGAGGATACTTGGGCAATTATACTGGCAGGAAAGTTTGATTTTAGGAGCAAGAGAATTATTGATGATTGGAGTGTCAACTGATTGGTAGAGAAGCAGTTTGCTGGTTTATAATTGAGTGTGAAGATCCCAAAACCTGGACTCGGAAGAAGAACTGGAGAGACCTATGGGTTTTGGATTCAGAAGAGTTATAGGAGGACGTCTTTAGGGTGTCTATTAATATTGAGACACAGGAATTTTGTATTTTATATTTTTACCTTCTCTCCAATTTGAACTTATGAAGTGAGCAATTAATGACGATAGTTGTTAAATTATCTAGGAATGTTAATAGGGGAATATTATTTAAATAGAGAAAACAAAAGGCGCAATGGTGATAGATTGATGTCGTGACCAACCCAACAAGACGTGTGGGCAGGAAGAGATCGCTGCGGTGTCACGAATGGTGCTCTAACTGCGCCCACGTTTCCACCCGTGCCTATTTTCGCCCGCGTGATGCACGGGCGTCAGCGATGACTCTTAGTGAATCAGAAGAGTGGGCGATCTATGGGATCACGGGCCACGAAATGCCAGAGAGCGTGGGCGATCGGATGCACGAATCGGATGGCGGCGTGACGCATTGCTTCCGTGACGCCTCTTGCCGCTTGTACTCGTTATACATTAGTAATCATGTGAAATATTTTCGGCCGTGCCCTTCTTGATCTCTCATTTCAAACGGCCGAATCATTTAAGCAGATGGAGCGAGAGGAAATGCTGCTCATTTCAGGACAGGATTGGCTCACGACCTGTAATATAACAACAGATCCTTAGCGAAATATATTTGGAACCGAAATAAACTCAAATAATGAAGGGTAGAGGCATATGCTTCCTCAATTATGTATTTGAGACGGCTGCCTAGCCATTTTTATAAGAAACAAGCTGACTCGGCCACGCGTTGCTGTGGCTCAATCTGGTTAAATGGAAAGCGCACGTTTATAGTATGTTTAATTTCATAATTCTTATGGGTATACAATATATCTCAGCTGATCGATTGTTTTACAGCTGGACACGCATATTTGTATATAATTTTAACGTCTTTACATGTCGTCACAAAGTAGAATATTTCAGGCAAGCATTTATCTCATCCGCTAGTGTCAATCGAGGAATTACAGGTAATGTTTGCCTGAAATGTCGTGCAAGCAATATTAATGCGTTCTCAAATGGTCTCAGGATTCAACGGAAATCTTGCAATGATCGATCCAGAGCCTTGAGCGATGCTTTGTGCACCATTGTGCATTCATCCCAAGCAATAAGTTGGCATTTCTGAAATATTTGTCGTTTGCCGGATGATTTGAATATTTTGCACGTGAGAGTTTCAATGAATTGCAACTTCAATGGGATGCATATCCCGTATCCAGTGTCGATATTGTATTCTCGATATTGTACAAACCTTCATGGAGTGAACAAAACAACTAACCAAATCTTCATGGAAATTGGATGAATGTTGTGGTAATGCATGAAGTTATCAATATTGTATCGATACAGTATCGATATTGTAATGATACTTTATAAAACTTTGATAAAAAAACACCTAAATAATTTCACCTCAATTTTGTATCAACAATGTATCGATGTATCCATATTTTATCGATATTATATCGATACAGTATCGCCATTGAATTATCGATTTTGTAGAAACCTTCGCGGAGCGTACTCAATAACTTTCCAAAGTTTCATGGCGATCCGATGAATAGTAATGCATAAAGGACAAACACATTATATACATTCGATACAGTATTGATATTGCAACGATACATTCCTTTTAAAAAACTAAATAATTTAACCTCAATTTTGTATCAAGAATGTATCAATTTATCGATACTTTAGCGATATTATATCGATAAAGTATCGATATTGAAATATCGATTTCGTAATCCTCTTTTCGGGAATGTACTCAACAACTTCCCAAAGTTTCATGGCGATCCGATGAATGGTGTAGTAATGCATAAAGGACATACAGACACACACACACACATACATTCATTTTTATATATATAGATTTCAATGGGGTTATTTACTATATTTTTATTACCGAATCTGATAGAGCTTGTAAAATAAAAATACCCGAATTTTTCCGTTTTTTGATCCGTCAATTATTTCTCGAGTTATAAGCGGCGAAAAACTGATGTTTTTAAACCCTTTCGGAAAAGTGGGCGTGGTGCAACCTCTGACGTATACCGACTTCGTCCAATCCCAAATGAGCCCGCGAAGCTACTTCGCCTTATCACAAAAGGGTGGGGGACACAGCTGACTCTGCCAATGGGAGCGATTACGACAGGATCTGTGCGAGCAGACCTTCCAAGGACCCCCCTCCACTCCCTTCCCTTCCTCGAAAAACAGTCAAGAACGGGAGGAAAATGACGTCAATGTGATCAAAGCAGCTTCTTCGGTGGGCGTCACATTTTGCTCGTTTTAATTTTTGATTTATGAGTGAATGATTGTGGTCGAAGATTAATTTTTTCGCAAAAATTCTTTTTTCGTTTACATCTAACGATTTCGTGTATTAAATTGCGATTTCGGTTCTCAGTAAACGCCCCCATTACGTGTCAGTAGTTTTAAAGCTCAATCTACGTCTACGCAAAACCCTGATAGTCTCCAAGACGGTGTGTGGCAGGGGGTGAAGACCACTAAACATGCACTCCTTACATGTGACTAATAGCTACAATGCTACTACTTCATGGAATATACCTCGTATGCAATTATAACTATGCCTTGAAGCACTAAACAAATAAGAACTAGGTTTTATCAGTTCTGTTGCATGAGAAGTATCCAACCCAAGTTAAAGGTGACACCAATAGCGTATCATGTCCATCTCATAAAGTGGAATGCATTTTTGCTTAAGGGGTTTGATTTTGAATTCAATACGATGGGTTATCAGGCAACAAATAAGGTAAAACAACTGAATTCCGTATTGGTTGAGGCTGGGCATTAATAAAGAACGCGTAGGGTAAATACCTTAGGCTCCATCTGTCTCGGTAGAAGAAATTTGCCTGTACTGTCGATCTAATTTAAAATTTATTAGTATAACATAGGTTAAATTATTATTAAATTAAACACAGATGAAATCTATTAGAGAAATTTCAATCGGATACCTTTAATGAAGATGTTAGACACATATTAAAAACACCAGCGAATTATCTAGATTCGACCAGATAAATAAGATTAGAGAGATAGATTGTCGTACCGATATATTCAAAATGGCATTTTTCCCACGTACTATAAGAGAACAGAATAGGCAGCATAGCAAAGGGATAGGTAGGGGAAATATTTTAGAGTAGTCTGTAGTGCATGATGCATGTATTAACCCCTTAAATACTATATAAACTAACAATCTAGTCGCATGAGACCCCATAGTTACTTGTTTGCATGTTAGTAGTGCATGCTTGGTGATCTTCACCCCCGGCCACACAACCTCGCGGTGGCTTGCAGGGTATCGTGTCTATGTAGATGTAGAACAGTATATAATTACTTATTCCTTTTTTTATGTATGATATGTAGTGAAAGTTTGATGAGAATTCACCCCCTGCTACACACCTTTATGGTGGCTTGCAGGGTATTATGTTGATGTAGATGTTAAATCCGACGCAGCCAACTATAAAATCCCTTTAAAAGTTTATTTTTCATGTCGTCAAATGTCATTAGTTTAACATGAAAAGCAATTTGACTGTTGAAAAGTTGCTAATTATGATAAACTCAGCTTCATTCCTGGCAATTATTCTCGTGTTGAGGTTCCCAGTCTGGAAAACAGAAACACCGGAAGTGACGTTCCGCCAGCCCGACCGCGGGAGATGCCACCCCATTCTCTCATTCCCGTCGCACCCCCAACAAGACCCAAATGGTACGCACCACTCAGATGTCCACCCTGTCCACCCTCAACGGCCTTTTCCTGGGGCGTCGGTGCATCTGACAGGGAAACCAAAGCTATTCCCGGCGAGGCAATGGGAATGTCAGTTTCCCGTTCTGTTTCTTCTCCAGAGTATTCTGTCTGAGCATCGCAAAAGCTGCTTGTTTTTCGATTTTAATCCGTTTAGCAGAATAGAAGTCCTTACAAGCAGTTTGAGTCCCTACTGTAATCGCCTGGCTTGTGACTGTTTTCTTTTAATGCGACGAATGAAATATATCCTCGTAAGTTCTAGGAATATTAAAGTGTATTTTAAGAAAGTTAGATAAGGTGTTGCAAAGGAGAAAGCAAGGATCGGAGAGTAAAGATCATGAGTGATGAGGTTGCCAACAATGAGTCACACGAGAGAATGTTTTTGAAGGAAGTGTTACCCGGGGGTTGTGTTTGAAACCGTCGGGATTATCTCGAATAGGTAACCAAGGAGTCACGTGGTATAAACACCAATGGTTTGCAAAGTTAGTCTGTCTGAATCGCTCGTTACAACATCATTGATTGTTTTCAGTTGAGTTTTTCTCATCTATCTCGGCGATAGAGTCCCCAGATGGGGTAAAAACACAAGTGCAAACAATGAATGAGCTCGTTATCAGCGGTTTTAACACTCCAAATCTGCGAACCATTCGTGTTTGTACCACGTGACTCGTTGGTTACCTATTCCAGGCAATTCTGACGGTTTCAAACACAACTATCCCCAGGATTTCAGCGATTAAAGAGCCCAGGTTGTAATAAAAAATGGGGTACTGGCAAGGATATATATATATGTGATAGTTCCAGGGAGAAATGTTTAAACATGGGTGTAAATTAAGATGTCTCGGATATGAAAAATATTTGGACTATTCTTTTGAAATAATTTATTTTGCTATTGCACTTGGAGGAAACAGAACCTCGTCTTAACACGGATAACATAGATTGTCTACATCACATATCTATCAATTCATTGAGGATGTATGGTGGATAAATAGGTGTCCGAATTTTTAAAGGTGAGCAGTTTAACGAAAAGAAGATAAGATGAGCACGTGTGCAAAATAAATCATCTTGTTCATCCGCTGAGCTGGAGAATGATGTATTTGTCTAAATAAATTCAAACCTGACTGGATAAAATTTAATTCTCTTGGCCGAAAAGGCGAAGTTTGTTAAATTTCCCTCAGAATATTACTGGGTGATAAGTTTTTATACCTTATGGCTCAAGTGAAAAGATGTCAGTTTGCCACTTACTTACTTGAGTTTTATTTTACCTGGGCGGGATAGGACGTTACCGTCCTCTCCACCCCCCGTCCAGGGCATAAAAGATACATGTATGTCTTATAACATTATTGGTTCAAGTAGGTACAAAGTAAAAAATGTATAGTTATCAGATTGTAAAATGTAAAAAAAAGACAAAACATTTTACCTTATACAAATCATAAATATTACAGGAGGGATTCATCGAGTTGCACATGTGAGTAAAAATAATATTAATAAAAAAAAGATACATTTGTGAAAAGCGTATCCAGCGCTAGGTACAAAATTGATTCTATTAAAATAACACAACTTCATTCCACTTGATTCAAAACTCCACTTGAACCTTAGATTACTCTCAATTATTGAACAATGACGTGATAACGACAAGAATTCAGTTTTACTTCCGTGGTCAGTTTAATGATCTACTTTTCTCAAAATCATCAACTGAATACTTATGGTTGGAGAAGTATAGCTGCAGCTTTGTACCCACGAGCGTGAGAAGTCACCATTCCACTGGACTCTCTGTGAGAGGCTGTTTACACTTCCTTCCTCCCCTCTCCCACCCATCACGCAAGTCCTGTTATGTCGTGCTACAAGTTCAAGCAAACTTACGCTTTCAGACCATTGGCTGAGGAATTTTTCAAGTGTTTCATTAAGCCCATCATACGCTGCATCAATATGAATAGTGGAGGTGACAAAATAAAACGTCAAGGAATTGCCGAATACAACCTGTCCACTATCAGCTTCGTACTTATTTTCATACCTACCTGTAACGTATGTTCATGCCATAATTTCTGATGATAATAATAATAAGGTCTTCATTTGGGCGAAATTGAGACAAAACTGTCCATTCTGCCATCCAACCCCTCATCAAAATATTTGCTCAAAATATATGATTTTCTTGGCATGCACGATGAACATCTGAAGTAGAAAAACTTAAAAAGATGTTATTCAAGAAATCAAAGAATGGTAAATGAACAATTGTATATAAACAATGCCTTAATATTTAAACAGTATATTAAGCATCATAAATAAATCATGGCGAGTTAAGTAAATCATGAACTATTGCTAGGATTTGCAAATTTTCGTTCATCTTTTTTCCTTGCGATATTCCTCTCCTGCCTAGGCCTTGATCGCATCGTCAATTTTTCCCCGCAATAATTGCAGGGAATCGTCCCCCCGATCCGCCCAGGGATTGAGGGTGTCTCAGGGACCTAGGCGTGGGCGGGCCGCCGCCGGCTGGGAATCCTCACGCCCTGCCACAACCCTCCCCGTGTGACGCAGTGGCGCTCCACCCACCCCTCAATGTCGGCGCACATCTATACGGGGGTGGGAAGAGGGGTGTTCCGCTTCCGATGGCCTCCCTTCAACTCCCTTCCCGCCTGCATCGTCCTTTTTCCGCTCTCTTTCCATCAAAAAAAAACCAACACCGCACCTAAGCCCTCGACGTTGTGGTCCACGCTTGAATTGCTACCTGGGGAACTGTAGAAATTGATGATAAGGTTTCTCAATGTGTGGATTGCCATCATATCCTTACGAAATGGGCTTAAATAACGAACTGGAGCGTGTGTAGTAAAGATAGGCAAGATTTGTAAAGGGACGGTGCGATAACTGTATGAGCGTAACCTGTAGATTGGGTGAGATGAAATGAGAATCATTACAGGACCGTTCGTTGGTTGAAATTTAGACTTAATCTCTTACCGAGACAATATTTTCACTGGTGACGTAAAAATATTTTTGAACTCAAAATTACTACATAGTACCATACCAGTCTTACCATGTGGTAAGACTGGACCATGGCCATAAAATTATAGAAATTGATTGCCGAACTGTCGTCTTCAAAACGTCTTTCTTTCCTCGTACGATCCGGGATATGAATAATGGTAAATATATCCAGTACGAGTCTAGCTATGGATAACATTGGTAGCTGGTTGTTGGTATGAGCACTTAAAGCTAACTCAACTAACAGCATGTTTTGCATTTTTATTTTGCATTGCTATTTTTATCTTTTTTAATTAGTAAAATGTAGAACAGTATATAAATACTAATCCTTTTTTATGCATGATATGTAGTGCGTGTTTGGTGAGAATTCACCCCCTGCCACACACCTTTATGGTGGCTCGCAGAGTATTATGTAGATGTGAAGTTTTATTCAATTTCTCATTGCTAAGGTAGGATCGGATTATTATTTTTCGTGGAATTTTCCCAGATGTCGTGGAAGGTGTATTTTCATGAAGGCATACAATCCAGGAAATCGGATCTTTGCGCGTCTAGATCACTGCCGTGGGCATGCAAAACTGCGCCTCTTGTCGCGTCTCTGAATATTCATACGACAATACTGGGAATGGTCGTCAATCCGCCGTAATCGATTCCACAAATAATGAAGAGCAAAATTCTTATTTCCGCAAGCATTTTCTTTCCTCGGCTAACCCGTTTCCTTTTCATGGGATTTGAGAGCGACGCGACCGCCAATTATTCCTTTTCTCGCAGTAAAAACGCCGTGGAGACTGTTCCAAGTCTCCAAGGCCGAATGTAAATATATAGATGTAAATTTTTCCAATAGTATAAGTACGAGAGATTAATTTCGCATTATTTACGTACGTGTCATGACGGGAGTTCTACCAGTGCTCGAGAGATGTAGCTCTTGAAGTAATCCCAGTACGATTGCGAGCAAGATTTGTAAAGGGACGGTACGATAACCTTAATAGCGTAACCAGTCTATTAAATGAATTAAATTGGGAATCATTGTCAGATCGCTGGTTGAAATTTAGACTTAATCTCTTAAATAAATTCCAACACCATATTTTCAGTGTTAAAAATATTTTTGCAAACCCCGACTTACTATGGTAGACTGGACCATGATCACAAAATTAGAGAAATTGATTGCCGAACTGACAGATTAAAAATGTCCTTTTTTCCTCGTACAATTAGGGTTATGAATAACGGTTAATATATCCAATACGAGTGTATCAATGGATAGTATAGGTAGTAGCGTGTTGGTATAAGGACCTTAAGCCAACCCAACTAACTGCATAATTTTGCATGCTTGATTTTCTATTTTGATCTTTTTTAAATTCATCATCATCATCGGTCAAGAATCCTGTGGAATTGGTTTCACGCAGCCCTCCATTGGATTCTTCTGCCGGCCAACCTCTTCATATCACCGTAAATTTTCTTATTTACATCTTTCACAACTTGCTCCGTGTATATCTCATCGAGACCTTCCTTTTCCATTCCTCCCGTCCACTGTTCCCCCCATTAATATCTTCAATATGCCATCGCGTCTTAAGATCTTTTTTTAAACTGTGAAGTTTAAAGTAGAATATAATTGCTAATCCTTTTCATAGTAGTCATGCAATGCATGTTTGGTGTGAATTCACCCTCTGCTGCGCATTTCTATGGTGCCTTGCAGGGTATTATGCAGACAGCGGCTTCGGAAGTGGGGGGGGGGGGCATTCCCCCCCCCCCCCACCAGAACCCACCCCCAAATAATGAGTCTTCATTAATAAAAAAAATTAAAATTCACTAGTTTCCAGCTTGAATTTTCCCTCCTGACGCATATTCTACCACCTTACTGTGCACTTGTAGCAGAATTATAGTCTCTACCCCCTCCTATCCGCAAAAAAATGCGGGCTCTTTTCATAGGAGCCATTCTTTTTTTCTTAGTTTTCTTAAGAGTTTTCAAGGTTGGCCCTGCCAGGGAAAATAGTTCCGACGCCCCTGTATGCAGATGTATATGATCCAATCAATTCCTTCCTTGACTTCCCGGCATTTTTCCGTGATCCCTTCTCTGAAATGGTTTTGAACGATGCACTTTTTATTGCCAATGAATTTTTCCAGCAAACCATTTTTTCTCCTCCGCCATTTATTCTTCTCAGTCCGTACTGAACATTACTGAGTTATTGAATGCTTTCTCACGGAGCATTACCGATCAGTTCCTTCAGTTTTTCATGCAGGCACTCAACTTCAACCTTTATGTGGCCACTTGCCATATAGACATGCATCACGCCAAATTCATCGTATCTCCATGGAACTCTCAACTAGCATTGCTACATCATTCACTAATGTTCCATACATAATCCTACTTAGTACCATATTAATGCTCACTAAATTTTTGCCCATTGTCATCCCATATAATGCTAGTTTAACGAGAAACTATATGGCCCTCCCTCTGTGTATGCAGGTCTTTTGCCTTACCGGTATTGAAATGCCGCCTAGACAAATCTTTGTTTGGATCCACGATCTTAAGGCCGTTGTACACGGTACAATTTCTTGTACAAGATTTTGTACCATAAATTGAACGGCGAGATTTGACCAAAAAATTGTACAAGATGTTGGTTCACGTTCGTACACGATCAAAGATTTTCATGCAATTTATGCGCCAATAACATGCGCAAATATTGTTCTCTGTCGAACAGCTGAATTGCGATATCCGATGACGATAGTATTTTGAAAATACTGCCATAGTTACTGGGTTACAATGATTGGCTACCATTAATCCTAGCATTAATAAAATAAAATTATACGACTGGTTACTTCCACTCATTCATCGGCTCATGAAACCCATCATTTATTCTCCAAACATCATGTTTTCGCTTGTTGCATATATTTATTTTTGGTTCAATAACGTCATCTTAATTTCATTGTGGTTTAATGTTTGACAGTGTGTCCAACTCATCATTTGGGAAAAGAACACTTCCAAAGCGACCGACGAATTTCAAAATATGGAAGCAAGAAAGAATGTCACAATATGGAAGCAACAAAGAATATCACGATATGTGCAACAAAAATGGAAGTTTTTCCACGCTAAAAGGAATAAAAGTGATCGCAAACACAGAACACCAACCTTACGAATACTAAACGAACGCATCACAACCGTCACATTTCATGCGCAGAAGCTACGGAGTGGATCTTGGACGGTTTCATCCAATAATATAGAGCGTGATTTAATTTCTTGAACAAAAAATTGTACGAACACCTCGTACGCGATGTGATTTGCGCATTATACAAGTTCCTGTAAAAGAAATTGTACCGTGTACAACGGCCTTAAGAATGCATGTCTGGCCACTTGGTATTTGCCCTATAGAGCGCGCGTCCTCACCTAGTGAGGCCGTAGTTCGTAATTTCCCCACTAGGTGCGCTCGCATCTTTTTACTGAAATTTCCAAATATTCCCGTTTTGTAATAATTGAGCAAGTCATTTGTGGATTTTTTTTCTCCTGTCGTTTGGTACGATAAATAATCGTAAGTTACAATTAGAGAATTATTCGTGAAAATTCCGCATACATGAATTTATTTTGGGCGCAAGAGTGGATGCCACGCGTGTGTTGACAAAGATTCAATGTTTGGCGTGCCGAAAAATGAAGCATTTCGGCTGAAATGGCAGACAGCCATTCGCGCTTAAGATTTTGTCATTTTGTATTATTAGAATAATTTGGATCGTGATAAACATTTTTACGGTTGCTACATGACAAGAAGTACACGGAAAGAGAGGATAACAGGGTGACTTTGGTAGATAAGACTCGTAAAAAGCCATTATAAAATATTCCTATTGCCCATTCTTGATTTTTCGCACTTCTAAGAGCAACGATGCGATTCTATCTGAACTGCATGCTTATTCATTTTTTTAAATGTTCAGTTCATCATTGTTTTAATGCAAGTTGATTAGCGAAACTTGAGCGTAGAGATCACCCTGTGCAATCTGTTTTCTCTAATTGGCCGTGGAATCTTTATTCGAAGACCGCCCACCAGAAAATCTCCGCCTCGAAGATCAGTAACTAAAGAAAATGTAGGCGATATCAGTTCAGTGTTGCCGCCGTGATCAGTGACTTTATATGCTAATAAAGTTGAGAGTGAAATATTCATATGCTAAAAAATGTAGTTTTTAATAATAGTTATATTGAAATTTATTTTGTGCTGCTGTGTTCACTCATTCTACGTATGCATACGTAAATATTCTGCCACGAGTGAGTTTAATTTTCAAATAAACAGTCGTGGACAAAAAGCGACGGCATTCCGAGGTGGTCTATCCTTGTGTAAAGTAGGCCTTTCAATTGTTTCAAAAACCTGTGTAGATGCCGTGACTTGGCGACGGGAGGCCGCCAGCAACTATGCTTCACGTCACACGGAGGAGAGGGCAGCAGCTCTTCTTCTTCTGAGTGAAGGTGGAGACCACTGCAGCCATACGGCAACGGTAAAGCGAAACTCATTTTACTACCGGCGTGGTGAGATAATTACTTTAACGGCCGAGGGAACAGCGATGTGGAAGGCAAGGGGAAACCAAGACGTGATGGAAACCTCTGGAGTAAAATATCCAGGAAATATGAAAATTTTGTCTGAAATTTTATTAAGCAAGCACCAATTAAGCACAGTAACTTGCACAGCTATATAATGGAATATGAAAATGACTTAGGCAGGTCCTATGCGAAATTTTCCCTTTTGATCTTATTTGGTCTTATTTTTGAGCAATTTATTCCCAGTTGAAAATTGTTCGTCAATGGTTATCCTTGACAGGGTTTCGAAATTTGTTTGAAATTCTTCATAATGATGCCCTTCTTCTCTCTCATTTATTATCATCTGATTTATAGGTACTCAAATGATTACTTAAATGAGGAGAGTATTAGGTGCACATTATGAGTATTTAAGACCTCTTCACTCTTTTGTTGCGGTTCATTTGATCAACAGCCGAATGAAACATACCCCGATGTATTGCCAAGTGCTAATGCCAATAAGGGTACTTTTTATAGAGGTAGTTGTGAAATGTTTCCAATCATGCTTACTCTCAGTCCATTATATTGCAGTTCATATAATGATGATTATATTTTTCTGGAGCGAAAAATGTTTATATATTATTTGGATAAAAGGAGTTCGAAGCGAGTAATGTCACTTTTGAACTTTTACGGGAGCAGCTGCATGTTGTCGGCGGTTGAATTTTCACTGCCATTGCTGGGAGCATCATCAGGAGATCATAATGATTGGATGATAAATATGTAAAGTCAGGCCTCCGACCGTACTTCAACCCTTAATTGTGGTGGAAGATGTGTCTGTCGTGGAGTAATCACTGCTATCTACCTATTTCTTGTGAGTCATGGATCTTAATCCCCCTTCAAGATCTGATCCGGATATGTTATTCTTTCTCTTCTTCTAACTTTTCGGAAGAGCCGCTGACATGCCTGACTTTAATGCTATCGTGACTCAATTGAAATTCTGGAGTCATTTTACAATTCCAACAGTGTTGCGGATGAGTCGAAGATGATACAGTATTATATGAAATCATTCCATATGTTCGAAGCAGTAATTAGCGGCAGCTCTCAACATAATTACTAAATAATACAAACTTCTTCACCTTTTCAAACGAGATAAAAAAAGTGAAGAGGCTGACACCGGGTGAATCCCTGGGCCTTGCCAGAGTGCGAGGAAGAAGCGAAGTTCGGCGGAAAGGCTCGGCATTCGGAGGGAAGTTAGGTGAGAACGAGATAGTTAAATAGTGCGTTTAAAATACATTTGAGGAATAATATACGTCCGTTCAGGACGCCAGCGCGTTTATAGCTCGGGGCAGGCAAGCTTTCGGTCTTCCGTCACATACTCGGGCGATGAGTCCATCACCTTACCGTGTTTGAACTTCCCTCGTGGTGGCCGAGAATATTGCACCGTCAGAAAGGAATCCAATTTTCTCTCAGAGCGATTGTGGCGTCACTCCATTTGTAGGGAAATTTTTTTCACCCAAAGTACCTTCTTTTGGGAATGGGTGGAGACCTCAAGGACTCACCCTATTAAAATGCTGCCCAATGCTCGTTGACTCAGTCGCATTACCAAATCCCTTGAGGTCACGAAGCAGTCAAGTAAAACAAAAAAAATTGACTGCAATCGAATTCTTTGGTGTGTTGCCAGAGGGAAGGATGAGCCAATCAGAGGGGCCGAGAGAAGGGGTGGGGGTGAGGAATGTCCCATTTGCTCCATCCACTGCACCCTAGAGTGCCCGAAGAAAATTAGAGATACTTTTATAGCTGGAAACAATGCATGACCTGCTAAGGCATGCATCGTCTGGCGTTAGAATGGCTGCAGCTCCTTAGTTATTTTTTCACAATTTCAAAGGAAAACTTTCTTGACTCGTTTTCTTCACGCTTCGCAATTAAAATAGCTTTTCAGGGAGCTGAATGCGCTGCTTGAAGAAAGAAAATTGGCTTACCACCTTTTGATGAAACGAATAAGTGTTTCCCTGAGTCAACCTTTTCATTCAAAATTTCACCCCCACTACTTTCCTTTTCCTCTTCTCTCTCGCTCTCTTTTTATAAGACATCAAATTGCTCTCTCGTGCGCAACGCGCGCTGGCCTTGTCGCTTGCTGATGTAGTTAATTTGCAAGGCGCTCCAAGGGGACAGACCTCTTAAGAACTTAGCAGAGGCGCCACTATGGAAAGGTCCTCTTACAGCTCTACCTTTCATCTCCAGACGTGAAATAATGGGTCGAGCTAATCGTAGACTGGGAGTCATCGAAAGAGTACTGGGTAAATGTGACAATCACGTACGAGAAATCAGCTACTTTTCCCTTGTTAGATCTCATTTGGAATAAGCTGCCAGTGTATGGAATTCCTACGAAATCGGTCTAAATAACGAACTTGAACGTGTGCAGCGAAGATCGGCAAGATTTGTAAAGGGACGGTATGATAATTATATTAGCGTAACCAGTCTATTAAATGAATTAAAATGGGAATCATTTTCAGATCGCAGGTTGAAATTTAAACTTCATTTCTTAAACAAATTCAAAGACCATATTTTCAGTGATGATGTTAAAAATATTTTGCGAACCCCAACTTACTATGGTAGACTGGGCCATGATAATAGAATAAGAGAAATTGATTACCGAACTGACAGATTCAAGATGTCATTTTTTTCTCGTACAATTAGAGATATGAATTACGGTAAATATATCCAATACGAGTGTAGCAGGGATAGCATAGGTAGTTGCATGTTGGTTTAAGGACTTGAAGGTAACCCAACTAACAGCACGTTTTTGCATGCGTAATTTGCTATTTTTATCTTTTAAAATATTGCAGTCTAGACTAATATATTAATACTGATCCTTTTAAATGCATGATATGTAGTGCATGTTTGGTGAGAATTACCCCCTGCCACACACCTTTGAGGTGGCTTGCAGGGTATAATGTAGATGTAGATGTCCACTACGGGATCCACGGTGCGTACGTGAGTCCGCGCTCGTCTCTCTGCCTCGGAGAGAAGGGTTCATCGTTCTCGTACGAGAGGCGAGAAGTTGCAGTGCAAACCGAGACCGCGGACACGAGGCAAGCGTCCAATCGGAGGAGAGCGTGAGAGAGCGAGAAGAGTTTGCTTTAATAAACATCGCCTCAATTATTGGCTCGGATGTTTCGACATCGTTTTGCGGCCAGAAGGAAGTCGAGCGCGAGAGACTCCCTCGGGAATTCCGCGTTCCTATCAAGGTTATGCTGTGCGTGTGGAAAGGCTTGGGTGAAAACATTTTTGACTGTCAGCGGCTAACATCTTTAGTCCATAATTCCCACATTGCCATAGTATTTTCATTTTGCTGTAATCATAAATGGAGTCTCCTTTAGTGTCCAATGAATTATCCACAGTTTGTAAAAAAAATCAAGTAACTGTGATAAAATTTGGACCCAGCTATGAAGAAGCAAAAATAAGGAAAGGAGTGAGACAAGGCTTTGCCCTGTCTCACATAATTTTTAATGTTTACATCGTGAGAGCCCTAAATGAAATAAAAGAGAATTCTTCTGGGGTGAATGTCCACGGAGAAAAAATTAACATTCTGCGATTCGCCGATGACATAGCACTCATAGCAGAGACAGAAAGGGGATTGGATTAATATTCTAATAAACATAGATAGGGCAATGGGCAGCTATCAGCTGAAGATCGATAAGAAGAAGGATAAGATATTTGTGTGTAGAAAGAGAGAAGAGGCGAAAACCAACATTAAAATAGGAAATCCAAAACTTGATGAGGCGAAAGAGTTGTTTTGCCTAGGAAGCCGAATAACCAACGACGGACGTAGCAAGAAAGAAATAGCAGATTGTACCAGGCGAAGAGGACATTCTATCTAAGGAAGAATCTACCTGCAGCAGGAAATACAAGCGTAGAAATAAGGAAACAAATCATTAGAACATACATCTGGAGCATGTTTCTTTATGGCAGTGAGGCATGGACAATGACAGCAGCGGAGAAGAAAAGGGTAGAAGCATTCGAAATGTGGTGCTACCGAAGAATGATGAAGATAAAATGGATAAACCGTATGAGTAACGATGAAGTGTTAAGAAGAGTGGGAGGAAAGATAACTTTTTGAATACCCTAAGAAGAAGACGGGGCAACTTAATCGGCCACATCATAAGGCCTGATATGGCCTGATGAAGACAATAGTTGAAGGACAAGTGGATGGGAAGAACGAACAAAGGAAGGCCTCGTGCGAGATATATGGAACAAGTGATGAAGGATGGGAAAGAGAAGAAATACGTAAATATTAAGAGATTAGCCGATAGAAGAACTCAGTGGAGAGCTGCGTCAACCCATCTCAGGATAGCTGACTAGTGATGATGAATCATAAATGAACTCATTTATTTAACGAATTTTGTTTGAGCCATCCATGCAAGAAATGCATTCATCAACGTAGGGTGATATTTATCTTCTTTGTATTTTTGCACCAATTTTACGTTTTATTTCAACATTCGAGAATGGATCTTACTCTCAAACAGTATTTCAAGAGAGTTGTCAGAAGTATTTATACCATGATCAATTGATGAGTGTTGAGCACTTTAGTGCATGTAGTCCTCAAGAAAATAATGGTTTCTCCAGTAAACATTTTAAGTATCTAAAACATCGATTTTCATAATATGGTAGATTGAATAAACAAACAAACGTTTTTGATGGCAGGCACCTTGAATTCTTATCATCGAGCGCGCATTGTGGCACATGCGCTGCAGCGAAAGCCGACATCCAGGAAGCAGCAGTAGCTGTGTGTGGTGCGAAATTTGAAAACCAGGGGACTCTGAAGTCCTGGAGTGACTCTCACTAATGGTTTCCATCCTTTTGCTCAATGAGTGAGTGCCTACATTTAACAGATCCAAAGCTGCTCCATATGAAGCTGCTCAAACGAATCTGTCTTACATCCGATAAGGGAATTTAATCTTCAAACGGAAATTCGTTTTTATGACGCTTGTTTAAGGATTCGCCTTCTGTCTATAAGGGCCCACATCTTGTACTCGTGAATTCTCTGCCAAATATCCAACATTATTGCAAACGTAAGACGTTAATTGATGAAAATTATGCTGCAATTGCCTTCCAGACTAATAAAAATACTTGCAATAATAATATATTCCCCTAATGCCTATATCAAGGTGGCGGCGAGGATTAGATTAGCAGCAGGGTTTGAGTCCTGCTTGGGTGGGTTTTTTTCACCTAGGGCATGGGTGCTAGTCGAGCTCTGTTGGTTCAGCTCCTGGGAAAATTGATGACAGGCAAATGCCTGTTGGGGTCCCAGGGGTATATGGACCAACAGAATAGTCCGGATGCCCAAAAAAAAATATTTGGCTTCTACTTAATGTTTTGCTTACAATTTTCAGTGGCTTGGGAATTTTCTCAGTAAAAGTACTTGTTGATGGAATATCAATAAAGGTGTAACCAGAACAAAACTAAATGACTTAGAAATTGTGCTCATCATTTTTATAGGACAGCAGAACATATGCTTCGCTGAAATGCAGAAATGCTCCGTGCTTGGGTGAATACGGTCTCGGGGGAATAGATTGTCGTGCAAAGAGGCACGTCCTGTGGGCCTGCCAGAGATAAGACGCTTCCTCCGGGCAGAGATAAAGGCTCATCCGTTCCTCTCAGGGAAGAGGAAGATGTGTGGCGCCGAGGTACGCCAGAAATATCGACGCTGAGTTGCCAAGACATTGCGTTCCAATAAGAAGCCGACGCCATAGAAGAGACTTAGCAAAGTCAGGAGCAGGCAAAGAGGAAAACGAAGCCTTATATTAAGGCCTCTTTACACGGCGAATGATCATGCGAATGAAATCATGCGCATGAAGTTCATGCGTCGTGTAATACGGAAATCTCCTCGCATGATCATGCGATCAAAATTAGAACGTGCTCTAATTTTGATCGCATGATTCCTTGAATATTCACGTGATACGATCGCATGACGTCCGTCTTTGTTTTATGAGCGGGTAAAAGAGGATTCAAATCAAACTAGTGCAGAGCGAAATGCAATTATAATTGTTTTTCGGACGTTTTCGTGCCTATACAATTGACGTGCCCATGGAGTATATATAATCTTATGTAAGCATTTACCTGGTGAAGTTCTTCAATTAATCACGTTTTGGGCCAAAGTTGAGTTGAAAATAATACATTATTAAGGTATTCTAAGATTTTGATAATTCTTGTGACGAGTAGGTATAGATCAATAAATTATTAGGACAGAACATGAAAATTATAACTGAAAACAATACACTGAAATATCTCCATCAGCACTTTTCCGTTGACTCTCATGCCATTCATGAGGATGTCACCTGTTGTTTGTTATCACAGCTACCACGAACTGAGATAAATTAGAACAAATAGCACGTATCTAACCTTTAAATAGTACACTATCTATTCCGATAGATACACCTACACACTTAATGCATAATTAAACTTATTTTACCCTCATGAATTCTTGCCGAGTAATCAGGGAACGTTAGAACCGTATACGGTCATGATACGATTCACCCGTCGCTAAAAAATCTTAGCGTGACAGCCAGCCGGAAACGAATTGCAAAATGTCAATATAATCGTAAACATGTATATCAAAGGTTGAATGAGGATCTCTTGTCACAGTAATTGCTTCTCTCGTCGTCGTGTCCGATCTTTCAAAACAATGCCTGGTGAGATTTAATATAGTATGAAATTGCTGCAGCGTCTTTCTTAATAAATTACGATAGGCCTCACAGTCCTATAATAACAGTTCATTTTGAATCAGGCCAAGCATAACTTGACCTCTATTTCTCCTCTCTCCTTCTAGATTTTTCCGGCAAAATTGTGGCCGCCACCATTGTAAGGGGCACTCGTAGCAGTAGATGCCAAAATTAAACCATACCGATCCATAAATTTAGAGCTCTACTTTACTTCAGATCAACTTAAACTTCAGTATCTAGAAATCTTCGTTTGATGAATATTATAATTACTAAATACACACCATAATTTATTTAATCTATCACATTTGGAATATGCTGCCAGTGTATGGGATCCCTACGAAATCGGTCTAAGTAATGAACTTGAACGTGTGCAGCGAAGATCAGAAAGATTTGTAAACGGACGATACGATAATTATATTAGCCTAACCAGTCTATTAAATGAATTGAAATGGAAATCATTGGCGGATCGCAGGTTGAAATTTAGACAATCTCTTAAATAAATTCCAATACAATATTTTCATTGATGATGTTAAAAATATTTTGCGAACCCCAACTTACTATGGCAGACTGGACCACAATCACAAAATTAGAGAAATTGATTGCCGAACTGATGGATTCAAAATGTCCTTTTTCCCTCGTACAATTAGAGATACGAATAACGGTAAATATGTCCAATCGGAGAGTAGCAATGGATAGCATTGGTAGCTGCATGTTGGTATGAGTACTTAAAGCTAACCCTACTAACAGAATGTTTTTCCATGTTTGCTGTGCTATTTTTATCTTTTTTAAATAGTGAAGTTCTCACTAGTATATTAATATCATTCCTTTTTTATGCATGATATGTTGTGCATGTTTGGTGAGAAATCACCCCCTGCCACACACCATTGTGGTGGCTTGCAGGGTATTATGTAGATGTAGATGTATATCCGACGACGCAGACGGCGTAAACAATCCATTCCGACCAATTTCGAACATCGATACAGCTGCTTTGGTCGGAAATCTCCCGTGAATCGATATGCACTATCGATAGGCCTACCACTGTGCATTAGGGCGGATCGGAAAAATCGATTTTTCGCGGAGAAACTTGGCCCTCTGGAAAAAGTTGTCAAAGTGACTCAAAATGAGGCCAGAAAAATTTGGGACCTCTAGGTCAACCCTAGACCCTCGCGCCGTGGCCATTTATGGGGATGGGGGCTGAAAATGGAAAAAGTCATGTTTTTAAATCGGTTCCCCATGGAATTTGCCGAGTTGCGGTCCTTTCGGGCAAAAATTTCGTCAATTTGTACGTATCTGCAGCAGTTAAGCCACAAATCGTCTATTTTGAGTGCGCGGCCACGCGTAATATGCACCGCCCACGCAGCGTCGCGGCGCTACGCCCCGAAGGCCGCTCGAGCGTCTCCTGCCGGCTCGCGCCTCCTGCCCGGTCGCCGCGAACGCAGCAAAACTCATCACGGATGCGTCTTCCGTCGTTGATCTCATTAATATTAGATAATTAAACAATTTCCAGGTAATAACAATTACAAAAGAACTGTATGAAAGAAATATAACACACCGTCATCATTCAGGGAGTTTAGAAACACTCCTCGATTTTTAGCCTACTTTTACTATTAATTTTCAGTATGGAGAAAGAATGCAAAAATAATTAAAGTTGTTACCAGAGCTCACCACGTCGAGGTACCTGCACTATGAACTCCCCCGCCCACACACCCACTTCTTAGAATAGAGGAACGCATTTCGTTTATCAGATTATATGCTATCGAAAAAATAAGAAAGTGATAATTTTTTAGTACCAGTCGGTTTATCTGTGTGCAAGTATTCGTCTTTAAACTTTATTTTCATTGAACACTAAAGGTTATTATCGATTTTTTTTATTTTTGAAGTCGAGCAGATAAATGTAAAACTTACTCTATCACAGCATGAGCTGAGACTAGGTTTTGAAGGTTGGCATTTTGGTTCTGCTTTCTAGTATTTTCTGTATTTCTTATTGTCTGTCGTTGTTGCGGATGCCATGAAGCTTGGGTTACCTCTTTTACAAATATTTCAAAAGCTTGCGTGTGACAAGGACAATTGCGTTCCACAGTTGAGCATTACTCAAATAGTTATCGACTTTCTTCAGTCGTGAGATGCGATAGAGCACGAGTCGGTGTTCTCGTCCCATTTTATCAGCAGCTTGTAGTCTTCTACATCAAATTAAAAATCTGTTAGCTCAAAAGTTCTTGGATTATCGTCGCACGCGTATTTCTTCGTGCCTTTTAAGATTATTTTCCACGAATCTCTTCACACTTCCTCTCCATTGTCAGCAATCATTGGGAGGAGTGAATTTTCTGAGTGCCCGAAAAAACTGTTTCTCTGAATAACAGGATCAATGACTCTTTTAAATCTACTGGTAGATATCTTGATCAATTTAACAATTTCCATAAATTTACAGCACCAGCGTGTATACAATGGTTTTTTTTCACTGAAAATCAGACAGGTGCGTATACTTTTTGAATGACACTAGATTTTATAAATTAGCGCATGAATTTTAGTGGACACTTATATCCTCAGTTGTCGGCTGGACGTAGTGAGCTAACGAGAATGAGCCACATTTTTTGGAGTTCATCTGACCAAATTTTCCGAGCGAAATCCTTTGGCCACAGCATTATAAATTTCCCGAAGAAACTGCTGGTCACTGCTCAGCAATCTCAAGTCTTCTTCGTGGGACAATTTTGTTGGAACTGGCTCGAATCGTATGATATCAAGAGTGTGGCAGTCTTGAAGGGTGGAGACAATAGGTCTTGCAAACAAATTTGGACCCTTAGTTTGCCCGTATAATGTTTCTACCAACTGCCGCAGTGTTAAGTCAATCAAGTGAAATCGGCAAATAGACCACTGTAAGGGACGTCGGAGTTTTGCTTCCAGAAAACGGATGACGCTTCCTTCCTGACATGTATTCACTTTGGTGCCATCGCATCCAATCACTTTTAAATTTGAAAGTTCAATATTTTCTTTCGCAAAAAATCGCGAAAATGCAGACATGATGTTTCTTGCAAATCCTCCTGTGGGGGAGACAAAACCGAAAAATTGGGAGCTAGGCTCCAACTAACACGACAAGTCCCTCCCTAACCTTAGATGGATAAGTCCTCTTGCCTATTTTCTGCAGTTTGTTTCATCCTCTCTGCCGTCAAAATGCAGACCTTCAATTGTATTTTTTTATTTGTCTGTCTTTGCTTTTACTGAATCTAGCATCTTCTTTTTTTGTCTTCGTAAGTAATGCCGGTCCACTGCCTTTCACGTGTCTTCCGGAGTTTTGAGCTTTGCGTCGGATACAGTTGCGCTGACGATCATTGCTGCTGCTCTGAGGGACAAGTCACCAAAAATAGCACATGCCTTCGCCACAGTTGGCAATTGAAAACGCCTTTGCCCCGAAGGAGGTCCAGGTTGATTTTCATTCCTAATCGTATGAGGAACGTTGAGGTCCAAGTCGGTTGGTTCCTCGTCGGTTGAGTTTTCTCGAGATGTGGCGATAAAATTCTTGATGCTCACTTTTTACCTCTTCATGAATGAAAGATTTTGAGTAAACACTCTCCGACGATCCTCTTCTGAGGTTTTTCTTTAATCGTCGAATTACTGAGGCATCCAATTCACCGGATACCATCTTTCGTTTTGTCCTTTGCTCCCTCAAAAATGCCGCTTCATTTGGGAGAACTTTATCCTCTTTCTAAATTTACACTCGTTAATTCTTTAGCACTGACACACACAAATATCACGTAGTTTCTGGGATTCATTTAAAAATATATTAATTTGTTATCGATTTGGCACCTTTCTTAGGCTTCCTTTCATTTTTTCTTAAGCCGTAGTACGTCGTATGGTACCGTATAATGATTTTAATCACACCATGTTTCGGAATGATTGGAATAGAGGTGCGTCTCCAAAGTTCGGACACTTTTTACGCCACCAGACTACTTGATAAACCGTAGGCTCCCTTCCTGCGCTTTCGTATCAATATGTCGCGAACATAAAAAAAATATTTTATCACTTCTTTAAAAGTTAGTACTGTCGATTCGTTTATGTGGACGGGACAGGAAAAAAGGTTATAGTATGTAGGGTTATATTACTTTCATACAGTTCTTCCGTAATTGTTATTACCTGGAAATTGTTTAATTATCTAATATTAATGAGATCAACGACGGAAGACGCATCCGTGATGAGTTTTGCTGCGTTCGCGGCGACCGGGCAGGAGGCGCGAGCCGGCAGGAGACGCTCGAGCGGCCTTCGGAGCGTAGCGCCGCGACGCTGCGTGGGCGGTGCATATTACGCGCGGCCGCGCACTCAAAATAGACGATTTGTGGCTTAACTGCTGCAGATACGTACAAATTGACGAAATTTTTGCCCGAAAGGACCGCAACTCGGCAAATTCCATGGGGAACCGATTTAAAAACATGACTTTTTCCATTTTCAGCCCCCCTACCCATAAATGGCCACGGCGCGAGGGTCTAGGGTTGACCTAGAGGTCCCAAATTTTTCTGGCCTCATTTTGAGTCACTTTGGCAACTTTTTCCAGAGGGCCAAGTTTCTCCGCGAAAAATCGATTATTCCGATCCGCCCTACTGTGCATCCTTTCTGCACATAACAGTCAAGGAATTAATTCGAATGATCGTTCACTGTGTGAAACGGCCTTTAGAGATAGCGACGACACTTGATTTTTTTTTGTGTTTCGCGCGAGCACACTGACGCCGCCTTTTGAGTATCCGATCATCTTTGTAATAAGAAAAGAGTTGCAGAAAGGGTGGATTTAGCGCACCTGGGTATGCCTTCGATGGCAAGTTCGGTTTCTTTATCGAGGCCCTCGGAACTCTTGTGGGTCGTGGAGATTCACTTCAGGGACAGAATGTTTTTGGATGCTCGATTCAACGTTAATAACATTTATTTGAATTTACAGATTTTGACAAACCAAAGTTATTATATCAGTCGTTAGACATTGCCAAGCTGATTTAAACTAATTTTATCATTGAAGAACAGCATCGAAATTGCGACATGCTGGGTCACTTTGTGGTTCTTGTTCAGAGTTGATCAGCCCGGAAGTTTGGCGTTTCTGCACATATTCTTCATTTTATGACGACTTTAAGGTAGTTTAGAGTAGCTGAGAGATGGTGAGGAGTTTAAATAAAAGATAACAGTGGATATCTTCCAGCATACAGCTCATAAGAAAGACCCATAGAATTGGCGTACAGGGTAACAGGGCCCATAGAATTGGCGTACAGGGTAGAGTTAGGCTCCCGGATGTTACGATGTCAGTAGCTGAAATATTTACCTTCATTGCTACTCTGAAAACGAATTAAAATATACCAGGATCCCGGAAATTATCCGCACATTACGAATTAATTTATCAGCCACAATTAAGACACGATGGCCCGATGAAGACTATCGTCGAGGGAAAAGTAAACGAGGAGAATGGAAAAGACAGGCCTCGTGCGAGATATATGGAGCAAGTTGTGAAGGATGTGAAAGAGAGGAGCTACGTCAATATGAAGAGGTTGGCCGATAGAAGAATCGAGTGGAGGGCTGCGTCAAACCAATGCTAGGATTGTTGACCAACGATGATGATGATAATGAGGGATTGAGTAGTATCTGTGAATCACGGAATCAGTTGAAGAAGGGGCTTTCATTCTCATTCTCGCCCCAATAAAGAAATGCATCCATCTACCTAATCTGTGATATAGTGATACTGGAATGTGACGCGTTCGATCCCAACTGGACAACAATGGAAGCGCCGGTGTAACGGTATTCTCTGATTGACATCGAGACGTCTGCATCTTGGGATATCCAAAAGGAGATATTTAAAAAAAATTACCATTCGTAAAACTATCTGTTTTTATTTAAAATCGAATAAATTACCATCGAGTTGATACCTCAAAGCTATATCCTTTTTGGAAATGAAGTCGCAACACACTTCTCTTAATTTTCTCTCTAGTTTCGGAGAAAATGGTCTCTTCTATGTTTTTGTTATCACTTACACTGGTATCACTGTTAGCGTTGAAACCCCCATTACAATATCCAAAATAGAAACCTTTTCTTGCCATGAGCTCCACATTGGTACCCGGGAATTTCGCTTTCTATTGCGTTGTTTTCATGAAGTTATCTGGTATAGTCTTCTCGTCTCATGCTTAATCTGTCTCCGACCACTACCACCGTCAGTCAGTCAGTCAGTATGAATGGTCTATTGGGAATTGTGTGTCTTGCGGGCATTGCTTTCAGTCATCTTCTGGAGGAATTGAATCTGCTCTAATGGTTATCGTTACAATAGATGGGGATTATTCTCACCCAAGAAGTACATTAATACAACCGGCTTCTACCGAGCTTCCTGAATGGATAAAATTCAGTGACCGGATGTCTCTGAACTGCATTGGAAATGCCATTACATCCACTGTATCGGCAGCTACTTTATCGATCCATCAGCAAGAGGTGACTGAGTTGGAAGCAATGCTAAATGCTGTCTGTTTTGGAACGGGAGTGGGGCGCGGCAACCTGCGATGAACTTCTATTCTGGCTAGAGTGTGCGCGCCGCTACAGACAGCTCTTGTTCGTCTGTTTCTCCTTCTTTTTGTTACCCAGGTTCGCTATTCGCTCACTGGCTAAGCGCCATCTCCTCCACCGTCTTTTTCAACTAACTTACACGGCTTGCAGCCCTTTATTATTATTTTTGGAACACTGGCAAAATTGAACTTCACCCGCCTAATGTCTTAGTAACACTTTTTTTTAAATGACAAACGATATGTGTATAAAAATACTTTACCTTGTTTCCAAGACATATAAATAAAGTAGCTCATGCCCGTGCTCTAGTGATGAAATGATAAAAATTACAAGAGCTGCAACCTTTTGTACTCTCAATGGATTTATCCTTTTACGAGTCACTGGTGATGTCACACTCATTGCCGAGAGAGAGAGCACAGTGGGAATCCTGGGATATGTTTGCAACTGCTTAAGTGTAGACCTTGTGTTTTTAAAACAAAGGCTAGCGAATGGCCCATTACTAAAAAGACCTGTAGAAAGTACTAGTATTTTGATGGCCCGTAAGAAGTTTTGAGAGACATTTCTTTTCTTTTCACTACAGATTTTCCGTATATTTATTGAACAGTGATGGGTAAAAAGTGATTTGAATTCATAAATGGTTGCCAAAAGATATAAAAAATGGCTTATTCATAGTTTGCAGTGTGAAAAATAAGCTGCCTTTTGCCCCATTCCTTCGTTGTCTTACGCCTCCTGTTCGGAAGCAAAGAAATAAGTTGCTGGAGGAGAAACCTCTTTTCGCGAGATACCCGAGCTAAAGGAAGATCATCGTTCTCCATCCTCTTTGACTTGCAGTGCAGACTTTGTATTTTTTAAAACAAGGGCTAGCCAATGGCTCAGTACTAAAAAATTCAGCACCAATATTTTAATGGTCCATGAGAACTTCAGAGAGATATTTCATTTCTTTGTGCAACAATTTAAGATATCTCTTTTCTTTGTTAAGTTGGTGTAGTGAATAAATAATGATCTTTCTGCTTTTCAGCGAAATGAGACTCTCGGGTGAAGCGTCTAGAAGTTCTCATCGAATGACGGCGTCGGACGGCATCGTCGTTTTGATGGCTAATCCTGTCGTCATCTTCGGCGTAAGTGCCACTGCAGTCCTTCTCGAGTAATCCTCAGTGGTGAGTGAGGGGAGGGGAGTGACAGCACTGCATTGTGACGATGACACTGTCTACAGGTGAGTTCAAACTGTCATATTTCGGTGGAATAAATATTATATTCAGTTTGGAATACTGCAATTCGTATTAAGGAATTGAGTTGAATTAACTTATTTTTTTTAGAAGTATTCAAAGGGAAATCCAGCAGCAGATAAATGTCTTTCCGTGTATTAAACATGTTAAAGACCAAGTTAAAACCACCATTCGCGCGCTAATAGATTTTGCGAGAAATGGAAAGACTGACATTTATTGCGAAAACGAGCCTTACCACATTGACACGTGTACATCATTGCACACAAAAGCCCATAAACTTTCCCGCTTTCCTGAGTTGATCTTGTTAGAGCAAATGCCCTTCCTTCCAAATTAAGAATCAATATATATATGCTCATCAAGGGCAAACAGCACAAAATTGTTTGTCCGTGAATAGCTGATAGCTTAAATGAAGTATCTATCGAATTCTGATGCTATTTTTTGGCCTGAGCCTCATGTCACGATCACCATATCATCTCAAGGTCAAATGATATCTTATCAAACGCAGATTCTTGTGATGATAGTTCTGCAAGACGATTTTTGGGCTTTCTTTACGAGACGGCATGCTTCCATGTTGTGTTTTCGATTCGCGTGCAATCACTGGGGGAAAAACGGCGGACTGTCAGGCTGACGGGTAGCTCCTATCTCCTCAGAGATAAACTGTTTTCTTGACGCTGATATGCGTTAAATACAATAAACATGTAAATATCACTGCATTTTATGACAGGTTAAATCACTAAAATGAAATTAGAAAGGTACAAAGTAGGGCGGAAAGTTTCAAAAATTAATTTTTTCCAAGAGCACAATTAGGGATAGTTATTAATTACAGCGAAGCAGACACGTAGCCAGAAATTTGCTTCGGGGGTGGGGTGGCTAAGTCTAGTGCAGCGTAAACAAATCAGCCTTACCCTTTCGTTGCCAACATGTTGCAAATCTCTTTCCTTAATTTTCAGTGCTTGGTATTTAATTTCACAGTGCTCATTCCTATCTCTTTTCACTGGTTAAAGTGCACTGATAACCTAGTTATGAAACCGTTAATTTGACCGGCCCCAGAACAGAAGTTCAACGCATACATGCATATCGGATTTGAATAGAACAGGTATTAACCACACACACATGCATCAAACTAGTGATCACGTTTCAAGACACTTGAATTAAACGCAGTGTTATCCGGCTATTCATGCCCAGTTAAAATCAGAACGGCAAAATTATCGGGAAAAAATTACGGTCGGGAGGAGGGGGTTGAAAGCCCCCACCGGCTTCGTGCCTGCATCTACATCTACATAATACCCTTTAAGCCACCACATGGGTGTGTGGCAGGGGGTGATTTCTCACCAAACATACACTACATATCATGCATAAAAAAGGAATAGTATTAATATAGCAGTGAAGGTATATGGGGACATCACACAGGTATTTTAGATTTTGAATAGAAATTAGAATATATTGTGGCCTTAATAGCAACGCTAATAATTCATTCAATTCAGCATGTTTTAACGCTAATAATTCATACATGTTCTAGGAAATATAAGTTCAAGATTCTATTTATTCATACTTCCTAGTGAAAAACTGTTATATTACTTTGTATTAACTAACAATTTTCTGTCATATATTGTTAACATTTAACTTGTCTCGAAGCTGCAAGCTTAATATTTTCCTCGGGGTATTAATGTTGTGACTCTTGATTTCATGTAAGCGGTATATGAACGGCGTTGTGTTTTTTTGCAAACCTGCATTCCAGTAAGTTTTCAATCTGAATGATAAATTATGCCTGGTGATATTTCACCCCATGCCACACACCCTTGCAGTGGCTTGTAATGCGTTGTTTAGATGTAGAAATCATAATGCAATTTGCCTTTTATTTTAGTAACTCTCCTTGAATGGGAGGGAATTATTAAATCTGATGTTAAGACACGGCAAATATGGATGGATTTCGAGGAGATGACGGGAATGACGTCACTCTCTATCGTACACGTTGGCTGCCGCGATTGACTTCCTCATGAACAGAAACCTTGAGAAGTGATTGGATGCCATCAGAGGTACAAGGGTGGAGTTTATTGATTACTAGATTCACGTAAGGAGCTTGCGAATAGGCTCTTCTTGGTATTGAAAATGAGGTTAAAAGAGAAACTATCAGGATACAAATATAAAGTGATTGAGAGGGGAGCTTAATATTTGGGGTTCAAGCTTCAGGAGACTAGCGCATTAATATACGTGATTATTGATTGAAAAGATTGAAGATTCACGAGGCTAGTGCATTTATAAACGTGATTGCTGATTGACTTTTCTTGAGAAAAGGAAATTTCCAGTATATTTCCATGCGACGTAGCCTCAGGCAAAACTTTGTGGAAGTCAATCATACTAGGAGTAAAGGTATCAACACTGCAGTTTTCAGAGTAGACGTTTATTAGACGCGACCACGGCTTCGTAGAAGGGCTGCATCATTAACCTGATGATGCCCCTTGATGTAAACCCATCAACCTGGATATGAAGCCCTGCTACGAAAGCCAATACCTAATAAACGTCTATGTGTAAACTTCAGTGTTGGAACCTTAATCCATAAGATAATCGCAGTTACTTTTTAAAGAACTTCCATGAGTCAGAAATATAAGAACCCGGAACAAGGACGTAAGAAGCTGCTTGCTTATTCTATCCCACACGCTATCTGTTCCTGATGTTTGCCGAATACCCAAGCAACACGTACTTAGGTCTATCTATCTATCTACATAATACCCTGCAAGCCACCATAAAAGTGTGTGGCACGGGGTGATTTCTCACCAAACATGCACTACATATCATGCATAAAAAAGGATTAGTATGTATATTCTATTCTAAACTTCACTATTTAAAAAAAGATAAAAATAGCAAAGCAAACATGCAAAAACATGCTTTTAGTTGGGTTAGCTTCAAGTCCTTATACCAACATGCAGCTACCAATGTTATCCATTGCTACACTCGTACTGGATACATTTACCGTTATTCATATCCCCAATTGTACGAGGAAAAAAGGACATTTTGAATCTGTCAGTTCGGCAATCAATTTATCTAATTTTGTGATCGTGGTCCAGTCTACCATAGTAAGTTGGGGTTCGCAAAATATTTTTAACATCATCACTGAAAATATGGTCTTGGAATTAATTTAAGCGATTAAGTCTAAATTTCAACCTGCGATCTGACAATGATTCCCAATTCAATTCATTTATAAACTGGTTACACTAATAAGGTTATCGTACCGTCCCTTTACAAATCTTGCCGATCTTTGCTTCACACGTTCAAGTTCATTATATAGACCGGTTTCGTAGGGATCCCATACACTGGCAGCATATTCCAAATGAGGTCTAACAAGGGAAAAGTAGCCGATTTCTCGCACATGATCGTCACACTTACCCAGTACTCTTTAGGTATCTTTCATGACGCAAAAGCATTTGCTGTTCCGCTAGGGGGAGGAGGGGAAGGAGCTGTATCATCTTCCGCGTTGCTGATATCACCGTATTTCCGATCTCCACCCGGTTGGCTGGGCCTTTCTCTCCCTCCTGAAGGATCAGGGCCGCTTGGGGTTATTCTGGTTCAAGTGCGTACGAGTCGTCGGCTGGGGTGGTTGCCAATTTCAATCGATCCGCCCCCCCCCCCTCCCCACGCCCGAAACATATGAATCGAATGCTGCACACTTCCGTTCCTCGCGCCATTTGGCCTCGCTCGTTCACGCGGTGCACGTCTGGGAGTGCGCATGGCCTATGACGACATCTCTCCACTTCCGGTTCAGGGGTGTGCGCTTCGTTCAGCCACCCCTGGAGTGAGTGGGGAAGGCGAGTGGGGACGTCCTTGGCGGAAATCCCTGTGGCCAGAGCACCGCTGAATATCTAAAACAGGGGTTCCCTAACTGTGCCCCCCCCCCCAGGGGGCGTGAAGACATGTCGCGTGAGCGCGAGACCAGTTAAAAATAAAATTCTCTAAATAAATAAAATCCATGCATTTCTTCAACTAATTTTATGTTGTAGATTTTTAAAATCAACCTTGATGTTTAGAAAACTTAACAATCCACTTGTATAAAACTCTTTTATAGCAAAAATATGTAGCTTTTTGTCGATGTTTTTCTCTCAACAGTATTTCTTTAAATTGAAACTTATAATGTTGTATTTTGTGATAGTAAAAATACATGTTTTGTTTTCAATGTAATACATATTTTTTTCACATGCCCACAAAATTTACTGTGAAGGGGGGCGTGGAAGGTTTCCATTTTAAAAGGAGGGGGCGTAGTACAAAAACGTTTGGGAACCCCTGATCTAAAACAACATTTCAAGGGTGAATGAAGATTGATGGAAGAAGGGCGATGAAGATTGAAATACCAAGAAAGGGAGAAATAAATACTCCTGGAAATTATGGGATACCATTGTGCAAATAGGTTTCATATGAAATACAAATAGGTTCGACGAATATCCTCATTACATCTTCGATAATTATTCATCAAAGCTGCCAAGCTTGACGAAACCTGTCGCTTCGAACGCAATAGTATAAATTTTGGAATGTCCGAGAGTGACGCTTAAGGAAACGAGACAGTTTCCTTCTTTTTAGGAGGTTATGAAAAGTGAATTCATGCCACGAGTAACAAAATGTTACCCCATTTCTTTGTAATAGTGTTTGTGATAAGAGTGCTCAAGAAACTATAGAATAGGTACATTATATTTTTCTCCATAAAAAATTTACTTCGGTGTAATTCACGAAAAAAGAGGTTGAATATGCTGGTCATAAATATTGCAGTAATTGGTAAATCAATTTTTTTTACATGCCTAATGTTCTTTGCATACATTTACGAGGGTGGGTCAATCACTTCTTACAAAATAATACATGACCACGTTTTTGGGTGGATTAACCTTTCTTTTTAGCATAATCATCTTTTAGCTCGATACACTTTGCCCATTGTTCCTAAAATATTTCCAAGCCGAACAGAATGTAGGATTCCGGATGGCCTTCAAAATATTGGCCAATAAATTGCACAGTGTCAAAAGTACCCTGTTACCCCGCCTATCCTCTATGCCACAAATGACATCAGTTTTACATCTACATCTACATAATACCCTGCAAGCCACCATAAAGGTGTGTGGCAGGGGGTGAATTCTCACCAAATATGCACTATTTATCATGTATAAAAAGGATTAGTATTTATATACTTTTCTAAACTTCACTATTTAAAAAAAGATAAAATTAGCAAAGCAAACATGCAAAAACATGCTGTTAGTAGGGTTAGTTTTAAGTACTCATACCAACATGCAGCTACCAATGTTATCCATTGCTACATTCGTACTGGATATATTTACCGTCGTTCATATCCCCAATTGTACGAGGAAAAAAGGACATTTTGAATCTGTCAGTTCGCCAACAATTTCTCTAATTTTGTGATTATAGTCCAGTCTACCATAGTAAGTTGGGGTTCGCAAAATATTTTTAACATCATCCCTGAATATATGGTCTTGGAATTTGTTTAAGAGATTAAGTATAAATTTCAACCTGCGATCTGACAATGATTCACAATTTAGTTCATTTGATAGACTGGTTAAGCTAATAAGGTTTTCATCCCGTCCCTTTACAAACCTTGCCGATTTTCGCTTCACACGTTCAATTTCATTATTTAGACCGATTTCGTAGGGATCCCATACACTGGCAGCATATTCCCAAGAATTACAGAAAGCAGTTGTTGATCGCCTCCCCCAAAGTACCACAACAGAAAAATCGTCGGTAAATTAGTGGCGCCTCTCGACTCCCCGATTGGCCGGTGGTTCCGACTCCGCTAGAGTTCTGACTGAAGATGTAAGCGCGTGGCGTATTTATAAAACCCCCTTCACGTGCTCAATATAAACGGAAGAAGAGCGACTCAATGGATGCGGCGTGCGACAGGAGCGATCACGGAGGCAACGAATGATCGAAGGGTTGCTCCAGGCAGAGGACATGCAAAGGGGGGGGTGGGCAACCCTTAAATGGCGTCACATTCCAACCGTAGGGAGGAGGGGGGGGAGAGAAGGTGATGACGTCCGAAGGGGGGGAATAAGACATTCATATTCGGGACCGGACAATCAATCCGGAGGTGCGGCCAAACTAATATGACAGTCTAAATATGTTTTATGATACGAATGACGCACAAGGATAATTTTTGAACGGAGTATTGTCTAAAGAGATCAGTGAAATGAAACGAAGTGAAATAGATGGACAACTTGACAACAAATAACGGTACAATCTGCAAATATCTTTTTTTTAATTTTGAATTTTTAGTTTAGTGAATATTAATTTTGATGGTTACGTTTTCATATTTTGATCATCAGTTGAATAGAAATAATTGCATATTTCGATTCTACCTGATAATTCTATGTTTCGGCACTCTAGATTTTGCATGACAATCCACGTCCTATCTGAGGGTGAAAGCAAGAAAGATTTTGTATGAAAGCTGCAATCACAAGAGCAGTGATGGAACTATATACATGCCGTCCTCACACTCCTGTCCCTTGGAGTTAGTTTGGGACAACTTGTGGCCATGTGTGAACGACAGCGAAACGTTTCCCAAGACTGCGATAAGATATGAGTACATTATCATCAATACCAGATCATCATTAGTGCGCATGGAAACAAGAGAATGTAGCAGATACTTATCTGAGTAATTTCGCATGGATTATTTTCGAGTATTGGCACGATATTTTAAAGTTTCCCCTCCACTCCCATTTTAGAAGTAATTTTGCAGAAAAATATTGAAATTAGCTCACAATTGAGAATGGATGCCTGGACCAGGTATTGGGAATAACGCCTTCTGCGAAACGGAAAACAATTCATCAGAACATACATCTGGAGCATGTTTCTTTATTGTAGTGAGGCGTGGACGATGAATCCAGCGGAGAAGAAAAGGGTGGAAGCATTCGAAATGTGGTGCAACAGAAGGGTGATGATGTTCAAATGGACCCACAGAGTGAATTACGAGAGAGTCCTAAGAAGAGTGGGAGAAAAGAGAGGTTCTCATACTCCCACTCTCCTCCTCATACCCATACTCCTTTTTGCATTTGAAATTACATAGGATTAACGGCGAGAATGGCCATCACATGGAAATATAACGTTTAAAAATACCATAGTGACATGTCATTTTTGCAAAAATCTGATATTAATGCGTAATTTCACATTGAATAAAATGACAGGAAAAGAAGTATAAACCCACCGTATTTTTCGCTAAATCCACCAATTACTGAGCTTATAGCAGACGAAATGCGTTAGTTGACTTCAACTGGCGCTGCGGTCGCTCTAGCCAAAGTGCATAGCGTATGAATAATATCATTACTAATGAGATATTAAAGAATATTTCAGAAAAATATTATAACATAACGTTTGATAGTAATATTCTGGTGTTATACATTAGTAAATTCATTGAGTACATGAATTTATTTCACTAACCTAAATGCTGAATTGACTCCATCGTCGGGCTGATTAAAATTATCATACAAAATAAATACTTCGACTTATCATTGTATTTCTTGTGATACTTATGACTTTCAATAGCTTAGGTAATTTCCTTTGTGAAGTAAGGATCACTTAGCAGGCATATACTCGTACTTAAATTAATAAGATTCCTTAGACAACTTGACTCAAGCAGTCGCGAGCCAACCTCCTTAAGAGTTTTCTTAACAATCATCTCATCAAATCACAAATGTTTTGAAATGAAAGGATATGCATGGGAAAATGCCATAATGTATAGTACTACGAAAATGGTTTCAAGACGATTGTTAAAAGCATATTTTTTTGAAGGTACTGGCCGCTATTATACCATTTCCGTAGCCTTTGTTCATATTTATGTTTTCTGAAATAAGAGAAACACTATATTGGCAGTAATTTAGATCAAGTGACCACCATTGCTGTCAATAAAAGGGTTGAAATGTGTTAAAGTCGTTGATCTACATGGTTACCCGCGAACAGCCGCAAGGGAGGTGTGTGAGGCCATTGATATGCTAACATATGCATAATACCCTGAAAGCCACCATAAAAGTGTGTGGAAGGGGGTAATTTCACACCAAACATCCTTAAAATAATGTCTAAAAATGATTAGTTTCTATATTCTAGTCTACCCCCCACAATTCAAAAAAAGAATAAAAATAGCCAAGCAAGCATGCAAAAAGATGCTGCTCGTTAGGCTAGCTTAAGTCCTAATACGAACATGAATATACCTTTGCTATCCATTGATACACTTGTATTTTTACTATTGGATATATTTATAGTTATTCATATCCCTAATTGTGCGAGGAACATTTGAATCTGTCAGTTCGGCAATCAATTTCTCTAATTTTATGATTATTGTCCAGTCTACCATAGTAAATTGGACTTCGCCAAATATTTTTAGCGTCATCACTGAAAATATTACCTTGGAATTTATTTAGGAGATTAAGTGTAAGCTTCAACCTGCGATCTGACAATGATTCCCGTTTTAGATCACCTAATAGACTGGTTACGTTAATATAGTTATCATACCGTCCCTTTGCTAATCTTGCCGATTTTCGCTGCACACGCTCACATTATATAAGCTTAAAAAAACACAGGAGGAATGAAGAGATAACGTGTGGTAGGTAATTAAATAAAGATATGCACCCATTTAGAAACGTTTATCTCATTGCTGCCATGCAAAGGTTGAGTGAATGATAAAAATGAGGACCTCACTTTGGCATTTGACATTTATTTATTTAACCTGGGCTAGATGAGGCCCTATGGCCCCCTCATCCCTTAGCCCAGGGTTCATTAAGATACAAAGTTTCATAATTTTCAGGTAATTTGGCACGCAGACCGCTAATATATTATATTTTAAACAACCGGGAAAAACAGACATTTGAAGACCATATAGCAGTGCATACTTTTTTCATTGGTGTCGTTTTGGTGATATTACTGTCACTGAAGATAAAGAAAAATATGTAAGCATTTCATCAATTAAGCAGTTAACAAAAAGAATTAAACTATTTTTGTAGAGCTGTATGCATATTTTTTTACAGTCGTTTAAATCATCTTGAAATAATTTGTGGCTCTACAAAAGGAAAAAGTACATAAGTGACACGAAATTGAAAAGATGAATTAGAAGGACAATTGAATTATATTGTTAAATTGTCGTTAGAAGTCCATCCCCATGGTTTAAACTCTGCGATGTAGGTATGCTGCGAAATAAATTTTTGCGAAAGCCTATATAATTGTGTATCTTTCTCATTATACTTTTCCGTAGGTTTATGAGTTAATTTAAAACATTTGGCTGAAAAGAAACCATTCAGTTTTACAAAACTGCCCGTTATTTAGTTTTTTGTAAACTTTTGGATAAATATTTCATAAATATCGGGATCACCATAATTGTTGTAAAAAACTATTTTGCTTTCAGCAAAAATAATTGTTCATATATCATTACTTTTACACGTCACGTCATAGATTTATTCAGAGCTTCCTGAACTTGTTTGAGAATTGCACGACGAGTACGTTTTGCGAAAATTAGTCAAAATTTCTATTAATCGTGAATGCACTGTTAAGCATCTTCGGGAATAAAGATACAAATGAAAAATGTAGTTGCGTTCACAGTTTTTTCTCCGGTAAGTGAACTCACCAAATCTCCATTCAGAGATAATCGTATCGGATGAATAAGACCGCTCTATTTCAAGATAATCGTCTCCGATACTGACTCTTTACTTTCAATCCAACTTTATTGTCTCATTGAACCCACCCACCAATCGGAATTCTTTTTAGAAGCATTGTTTGTAATGATACATTAATCTCTTTTGGATTCATTGAATTATATCACAAAAATTTAATTCTCGATTGAATAATTCCTGCCATATGTATTCATTCCTCTTTTCGACGGCAGCTCATAATCAGTCTTTCCCCTGATGTCAAAAATCCTCTAAAATGCATAATTTCACTGCCTATAAGCTCTTTGTATCATACACCTGCCTTGACACCGGTGAGGAGGTGACATTTTAATGTCACCTCCTGCTTATAACCACTTCTTCACTTTTTTTATCTCTTCACCTCCTCAAAAATCCAAGTTATCATTGCTTCCTTTAGTTTCTTACAATTCACTTAACCCTTCTATTCCTTCTCTAATATTTGATCATGCTTTTCAAATGCCTCAAATCTGTATCCCTTGCCTTGCTTTTGAAAATACTCATTCGTCGGCATTTGCAAATCTACACTCTATTTTTAAGTACTCGCCAACATATTAAATCCTAAAGAATAACGCGCCTAATGCCCTCCCTTCTTTTCCTTAATGTTCTCTTTCACGGAGCAATTTATCGTCTAATGTTCTGTTATCTCCATTTTATCCGTAAAATTTGTAAGGTTAGCGTGATAGTCATTAGTTTAAGCTAATATTCACGGCCCGAGCATCTGGAATTGGTGTAATGGGTGTCAATTCGATGAGCGACTTCCTCACGGGGGTGAGGAGTACAATTCCCGTTGGGCTTTGTGTTTGGTAAACTCCACCTCAGCTATAATACTATAATTCCTAAAAAAATATGATTACTTGTGAATTAAGCGAAGGATTAACACTGGGCTTACAACAGTTCATGTGCCGAAGGAAATGATTGTTCGTTTTAGGTAGTGCACAGAAAAAAACATACCTTAGAGGCCTGCATCTGTATTAATGCTCTCCAGAAGTAGATCTGTTCTCAGTAACACAGAGGTTAGTGACATTTTGATGTTAAAATAAACCAAATTAAAGGGTTTGGAGGGTAACCGTTTGGGTGCAAAAATTTTTTTTCTCATTCAAAGGCTTTAAATCGTAAGGTTTAAGTTTTTTTGTAAATACTATTTTTAGACTTCAATGTTCCAGTGAATTATTCCGGTCGTATTAACAGAATTTACATGGATGGATCTATCACTAGTTATTTTAGCAATCTTACATTTCTTTGCAAAATATTTGGTTCGCAGTTACGGGGAATGCTCGTAGTTTTTTAGAATATTATACTTTTGTCGGTATAGTTTGGATGCGTTAAAAGGTGAGATATTTATGTACAAATAGGCTGTTTAATCAATATAGAAATTTTACTCTACATTAAGATAAATATTTTCATAATAATAGAGTGTCAATATTTAAATAACACTTCCAAACATTTGAAGAGACCTCTGCCGAGTGAATTAATCCCTCCCCAGACTGAAAATTCAAGGTAAGGAGGTTGTTACGCTGAGCGATAGGCCTGTTGAGGTCAGAAAGGGAGGAAAAACTTCGTGAAATCGCTTTTTAAGTTGATGCGGGAACTTACTATCAGCAGATTAAAACAGTGGAATTGGAAACAGACTGGACAGTGGAAACAGTGGAATTGGAAGCATATCCACGAAGGAAGATATTGTGAAAAAGCAAATATTTCCAGAAGAAGTTCTTCAGCGTGGAGAGATTGGCATTGGACATGGCCTCTGCACCCAAAAGGATTGGAGAGAACAGATAGAAGGAAAGATTCAAAGAGTGACGCCTTTGGGCCAAATAATGGCAGGAGTATATGCCGAGGACATAGCAAAGAAATTTGTCGTTTAGCTAGTGGAACGGAGAACAAAATGGAGCTCTTTTGAGAAGCGACAGAGAACTGCTGTGTAGAGCTTTGTTCTGGGAGGGAGAGGGGTGAGGAGAAGTGTGCAGCAGACTGGGAAGAATGCCGACATTAGGTTGGCGCCAGACGCTCTCTCCCTCATCTCTCGGCTGCCTTGAGGGACGGAAGGGTGGGGTGCCGCCTCACCCACACCCAACTGCTTCCGCAATTGAGCGCGGAGGGCTAAGGGTGCGGTTCAAGGAGGCCACTCTCGATCCATGGGCAGATTGGGTGCTCGCGCTAATGACCGCGGCCGCTCGGGAATTGCGTTTATATTTGGTCCCCAGCTTTATTTTGAAAGACGGCTGGCTCCCCCCCCCTCCCCCAATCCCCCTTTTGTTGGCTGTGAGACGCCGAGGTCTCTGCCAAAAAGGCCAGCCACGCGGAGACAGGCTGCTATCGAGGGTCCTTCAGGAGGGTCACCTGCAAAACCAGATCCCTTGCCGTGACCGCGGCTCGAAAAACCCCTCATCTCCCACATCTATCTACATAATACCCTGCAAGTCACCACAAAGTTGTGTGGCAGGGGGTGATTTCTCACCGAACATGAACTACATATCATGCATAAAAAAAGGATTACTATTTATATACTGTTCTAAACTGAACTATTTAAAAAAAGATAAAAATAGCAAAGCAAACATTCAAAAACATGCCGTTAGTTGGGTTAGCTTCAAGTCCTTATGCCAACATGCAGCTACCAATGTTATCCATTGATACACTCGTATTGGATACATTTACCGTTATTCATATCCCTAATTGTACGAGGAAAAAATGACATTTTGAATCTGTCAGTTCGGCAATTAATTTCTCTAATTTTATGATTCTGGTCCAGTCTACCATAGTAATTTGGGGTTCGCAAAATATTTTTAACGTCGTCACTGAAAATATAGTCTTGGAAATTCTTTAAGAGATTAAGTCTAAATTTGAACCTGCGATCCGACAATGATTCCCAATTTAATTCATTTTATATAATGGTTACGCTAATAAGGTTATCGTACCGTCCCTTTACAAATCTTACCGATCTTCGCCTTAAACGTTCAAGTTCATTATTTAGACAAATTTTATTGATAGAAATCTCTCATTGATCTCTCTATTGATAGAATCTCATATTGAAAGACCAAGTTCGCATTAGTTAGAATATTTTTGGAGCCCTTGGTTAGTTATATCTCCATGGACCTCATCCTCTGCTCGAGGCACTTGTGACAGTCGAATGGATGAATGCGTAGAGCATTGAGAAAAGGTGCTCCTACGAGCATGTCCGCCTCTTGCAGCTATCTAACCTTACTGAGTCACCATCTCTGCTTTTCTCATGCATAGCGTAAGTATAGCTCAAGTTGGATGGGAATTACTATCGGAACGCAGGCTTAAATTTATGCTGAAACTTTTAACTTAAAAGTTTTAAATAAATTCGAAGCTTATTTGTTTTCAGATGACGTTTGGTTTATATAAAGATATTTTTCCCCCGTACTATAAGAGAACAGAATAGGCAGCATAGCAAAGGGATAGGTCATAGGCTAATATATTAATATTATTAATCATATTTTATGCATGATATGTAGTGCATGTTTGGTGAGAATTCACCCCCTGCCACACACCTTTATGGTGGCTTGCAGGGTATTATGTAGATATAGATGAATGGACGTTGAAACCTTCTCTTCGACCTCTTTTATTTCCTTCACAATGAAGACAACGATTATCACCTGTGGCTGTTCATATCGTACACAACAAGCCTAGTTCTAGCTGCTTCATGTCTTTCTCACTGATTTTAACATAAACCACTCGGTTAAAATAATGGATATGTAGTGGATCACTCTTTTTGTCATCGTAGGACAATCGTATTTCCATCCAAACCAAATCCATTTATTCAAGTGGGCAATACGAAAACCTCTCTGCAATGTGAGCATGATGTTAACGCCCGTCTGTTCATCTATGGATACCTTCCATTAAATCAAGCCAGGATCTGTTGACAGCATTTCCAATTATTCTACGAATTGGCCGAGGGCCGATAGAACCTCCCTTGTATTGTTACGCTTCCAAGATCTATACTTGTCTCCTGCCAGGAACTCCTCTGTTGTTGCAGTAGGTTATTTTGTCTATGTATTTGAAGAATGTGATACCAGGTCTGGGTACTAGATACTTTAGTTAAACGTTTGAATCCATGGACCGTTTATTTTCCATAACTTAGAACTTATAGATTAGCACAAATTGGCCCAGTGGAAATAAAAATTGCTATTAAATGTGGAGTGGGTGAATTATGGCTACGGTAAAAAATTGAGGAAGGAATATTTTCTCACTCGCGATTATAACAGATGGTCGTTGTTGACTACACTCTATTCCCGACGACCTTTCAGATAGTTTTAGACACAGAAAGTCAAATTTTTATTGGAATTCGTATAGAAGTAAGAGGGATTGCAAAGACAAGCAACTGCATTCGATTCTATATTTTGCATTTCAAGTGAACAATTAAATGCCGATAATGTGATAATGTTTTAACACGCCAACAAGCCTCTCCTTGTTGGCTGACGTTGAAAATATAAAAAAATTACTGATGATTTAGTTTATAAAAGCCATTCACATGAAAATTGGTCATAATTATTAATCATTCGTGACGTTCATGTTCATAAACTCTGAAAGTCACAAAGTACTGATGACCATGAAGCCCTACAACCAAATGAAAGCCTCATACTTTGATTTCATATTGGTTACTTAGAATTTTCATCACGAGGACTGCTTAAAACTAATATCCAATAGCCAACTAATAACTAAACTAACTAGCCAGCTAACTAATAGGCAATTGAGACTAGCACTAGAGTTTGTTATTTGAAACCAATATTGTCCAAATAGCCTGGCTAACTTTCTCTAAAATTGAAACATTTTATCTGAAATAAAAAAGATATATCAAACATGTAATTCACCACAAGAAAGAAAAAGGAATTCGGTAGTTGGAGACCATTTTCCTGCAAAGTCCGGGTCACAGCCCTCGTAGAAAATTGGAATGTCTGAGTATCAAAATATGATATGGGTTACTTTTGCAAGGAATAAAAAACAATAGTTTTTGAACTTAGAATCGGTAGAATTATTTCGCTGTGAAAATGCGAAGAGCCAACATTTTTTTCCAGTGAATCATTCGCTAGACTCTGTAGGTCACGAAGTGGACCGCTTTATTTTTGATCACCTTTATCTATACGATCTCTCATCATCCGGTGATGATGACAGACTTGGAACTAATCGTTTATCAATGCCTGAGAAAAAAAAACGACTGAGTCATGCTCTCCACGCGTTAAAAGCGCTTGCGTTGCGACACATTCGGATGCGGCAAGCGGCGCCGGTGAGCGTGGGACATGCCTGTGGATTGCGAGGCGCAAATGGTGTTGGGTGTGTGGCTGTAGGGACGGAAGCGCGGGCTGATGCCAAGTCAGCCAAGGGGTCAGGCAAGAAGTTGACTCTTTATTTAGAACGGGGACTGTAAGGCGTTCCTTTCGGGGAATTAAATGGGAGAGGCCTCTGGTGGGAATTGGCGCCAAACGGCATGCGACTTGCGAAACGGTGGTCGTCCGCTGACGTCTGTGTGGGGGAGGGGGTTGGATTCCCCTCTCCCCCTTCACCCCTAACCAGTGCTCTGCGGAGGCGAAGATCTTGTTACCACTGATCGATATCCATGGATGCTAGCGCTAGATAATTACTTCGAAAAGCTTCTTTATGGGAGATTTATTTCGGTAAACTTGTTTTATCGAAGCATTCCTACGGAAGGAAATATACAAGCTGAGCACATTAAATTATATTGCTTGTACTGTATTTTTTATTTAAAAAAATTGACATGTGTAGAGTTCATACAACATTCTGATTCGTTTGCTTCATATTTGATTGGAGCTTTTTGACATTCTATTTTCATTGGAACTTTAATTTTCTTTTTTGTCTGAGTTTAATGATGATGAGCGTATGTGCTTGGAAACTAAAATTTCCTAACGTATAGTGACAATTAGGAAGTTTAAAATGCATTAATATGTCTTGAGGCTGGCACTAAATTATTGTAGGTGCATAGAAATGGTATAATTTTGATTCGTATATTAGTTGGAGATGAAAATTAAGTAGTGAAAGTCCTGCACGAGTTAACCACCAGAGGGCAGAGTATTCAATTGGTGTCATTCACTCACCATTCACTTCTGCTAGTCGAAAAAAAGGACTTCATTTCTTTCTTCCGTTACTATATCCTTGGATTGATATTAAAATGTGATGGGCTGCCTGCGATTCAAGCTTTGAAACGGCTCAAAACGTGTGGAGAAGCACATGCGGGCCTCTTGCAATTCCCTGCGGGATTCCCCATTTTCACTTTCCTCCTCATGTCGTCGTGACTGGGAAGTCTCGGATACCACGCGCGGATGAGGAGTGGTGGAAGCAAGCGTTTCGCCTGTTGTAACACTCAGAGGGAGAGAGAGATCCAGTCCAAATCCATTTCGCAATTCACTTTAAAAATAGACGGCGCTTGGGTGCTGCGTGGGGGTGGGAAAGGAGAGGGGGCTGGTGTGACGCCTTCCGTGACAACCCCAGATGCCATCACAAGCAGCGTGCAGCCTATTTGTGTGCAGCAGCCAATGCTTGATGCTGCGGGAGACCGTGCTCGGCATCGGAATATATAGTGTCAAGTGTTGGACGCAAAACTCCCATGCCTACCGTCGGCGCAGAAATTATGTGCACTCTATTTTGAATAAAAATAACAAATAAAAAGATACGCCTACAGAAAAACCAATCGTACGGTAGTTTTTCTTGTTTTATTCTGCGTTATTGGATAGCAGACTTAAAAAGATTTTTAAAACGCATTTTCATATTTTTTACAACAGTTGTAACGTAAAAAGTGACGGTTTTAGACGGTGTTCGAGCGAAGCGCCGAATTTGATGACTCGTAAATCAATAATAAAGCGTTCAATTGCAACCAATGATAAAAAATGACAGATATATATGTTTTCAATGCACTCTGTAAGTTTCCAGTGTATAGCCTTAATAGAAGAAAAGTTGTTATCAATTTTATAAAAGGTTAGCATTACAAAACTGGGGTGTCGTAGAATTTCGTTCTTGGTTGTGTTATAATCCACATGTCCTGAACGTATCCAATATGTAATTGTCTAATATTTCAACACATGCGTTTAATTTAAATCGATTGGTATTGATACTGTCGAAAGCGAGCTCCCTCGGCAAGGCAACACTTCACGGCTTAAACCACGCCGCGCCTGTCGCTTGCCGAGAGATCTCACTTTCGCCAGCATAAACGTTACAACTGTTGTAAAAAAATATAAAAATGCGTTTTAAAAATGTAAGTCTGCTATTTAATAACGCGGAATAAAATAAGGACAACTGCAGTGCGATTGGTTTTTTCTGTAGGCCTAGCTGTTACTTTGTTAATCGTATTCAAACTCGAGTGCACATAATTTCTGCGCAGACAGTAGGCGTTTCATCTTAGCAGACTTGGCGCCTCGCAGGAAAAAAAGGCCAGCGCCAAAATGCATACAATATGTTGGACTGATTTCATCCTTTCAATTAAATGTCTTTCTTAGTCTGTTGGTTGCCTAGGGCCTAGTTGGGCCTAGTTCATCGAAGGCGACCCTAAGAGAACCCTAACACACACACACGCACGATCAGAGACCGCCTGTTTACCCTGGGTGCCTTTGCATTTTAAAAACGCATTTTTATATTTTTTACAACAGTTATAACGTAAAAAGTGCCGGTTTTAGACGGTGTTAGAGCGAAGTCCCGACTTTGATTACTCGTAAATTAATGCTAAAGCGTTCAATTGCAACCAATGTCTAAAGAATGACAGATATATATGTTTTCAATGCACTCTGAAAGTTTCCAGTGTATAACCTTAACTATAGAGTGGACGAAATCTAGGTATTCCATCGTGCACATATTTATATGCTCAAAATAACAAAAAATAGGCCTAAATTTAACTCTCGCAACTTACTTGTAGGGAAGTAAGCAGGGTAGCCAGAGACAACGTCTGTTGTATATTTAGCGAAAACATTCCTGTTCTCCGATTGAGGAATGATGAAGATAAAATGGAGCGACAAACGAAGAAGTATTAAGAAGAGTGTGAGAAAAGAGAGGTCTACTGAAATCTCTAAAAAGAAGACGGGGAAACTTAATCGGCCACATCTTGAGACACGATGGCCTGATGAAGGTAATCGTCGAGGGAAAAGTGAACGGGAAGAATGGAAGAGGAAGGCTTCGTATGAGTTACATAGAACAGGTCTTAAAGGACGTGAAAGAGAGGAACTACGTTAGTATGAAGAGGTTGGCCGATAGAAGAATCGAGTGGAGGGCTGCGTCAAACCAATCCTAGGATTGTAGACCCTTGATGATAGATGATGATGACTCCGATTGAAATGAAATCCTGCGTCACACTCAGGAAATCAAAATGTTGTGAGCATAAAAAACTTGAATTTTTATTTGTTCAATACTTCTTCGCCAAGGTGAGATTCCGAATCGAAAAATCCGGAAAACATTCAAAGGGCGTTGTTAAGCAGTATCGCGAGCTGCCGATGTTCCTGAGGGGTCATCATCGCAGATAAACTTCCTTTCGGCATTATGTGAACCCTACCAGCTGAGAAAGAGCGAAATAGTCATGGAATGAAATTAACAGTCGTTTTGCAACATTCTAGCAATCCTTGGGATATGAAGTCTGGATTTTTAACCAATGTTAGTGTATAGGATTTTAATGCAACAAGGTTTCTTTCATTGCATTTCGTATGGCACGGTTGTATTTAGGGACAGTTCTTATTGGCCTATTATCGATAATCGTTTCTTATTATCTTAATTTTTTGGTCAATGAGTTTCAGAAATCTACTATAAAGGATATACTAAGTAATCTACATCCACACGAAGGTCTGCAAGCCCCCGCGAGGGTGTGTGGCAGGGGGTGATGATCACAAAACATGCAGTATTGACATGCAAATACGTAAATACATGGAAACATGCTACATAATAGGGTCACATGCAGCAAGATGGTTATTATCTACATAGTAATAAAGGGATAGGTTTTTAATACATGCATCATGCACTACAGACTACTCTGCATTATTTCACTCACCTATCCTTTTCATATGCTGCCTATTGAGTTCTCTTATAGTACGAGGGAAATTTGTAATTTTAAATCCATCTGTGCTACAATATATCTCTCTAATCTTATTTATCTGGTCAAATATATATCTAATTTAAAAAAAATATATATCTAACATTTTCAGAAAGCTATCCATTTTAAATTTGCAATAGATCGATCCTTTGTAATAGATTTAATCTATACATTAACCTACGATCTGATAACGATGCCACAACCTAATTATTCTATTAACTGTGATAATGCAATAATGGAAGTTGATATTTTTGCACAATTTTTTTCATTGATCTTTTCCTGAAATCATCGTCTGTAGAGCTGTAGTGACTGAATTTCCTTGATTATTCTTCCCTGATGAGTTTTGTGATTGGTTACTTTCTTCCCTATGGATGAAAAAAAACACGTTTTTAGCCACTGAATACCTCACTCACAGTATCGGTGCTGCGGGCTCATTTCTGCCACTTTGGTGGAGGTTCCTTTCGCACTGAATACGCCAAAGTGTTCCTTGTTTGATTCCGATATTACCGAAGATTGCCGAGAGATGACCGACGCAATTTGTTCCGACGATCGAAATTCCTTCGTTTTCGACAATAGCAACCACCACCGTGGTCAATTTGCGAACTATTTCCCTGGAATGAGTTTTCCCACTGGATTTTTAGCGAGTTCTTCGCATGAAATTTTCATAGTGTGCAACAGTTTTAGTTTATCAATTGAATTTATTAATTTCTTTGGAGACGGTTGAGGTGATTTGGTACTGAACTCTTTGCCGCTTACGTTTACTACCAATGGGGGCGTTTACTCGGAACCGAAATCGCAATTTTGTACACGAAATCGTTAGATGGAAACGAAGAAAGAATGTTAGTGAAAAAAGTAATCTTCTAACCACAACCATTCACTCATAAATCAAAAATCAAAATAGCAAATGGTGACGCCCACCGAAAAAGCTGCTGTGATAACATTGACGTCACTTTCCTCCCGTCCTCGACTGCTTTTCGAGGAAGGGAATGGGAGTGGAGTGGGGTTCTCGGAAGGTTTGATCGCACAGGTCCTGTCGGAACTGCTTCCATTGGCAGAGTAAGCTGTGTCCCCCCCCCCTTTGCGATGAGGCGATGTAGCTTCGCGGGTGTCGATGATTATCTTCATTAAGGAATCACGTCTCATTATACTATGAATAAAGTGGTCCTACCCTCTTAGGGATTTCAGAAGACTTCTCTTTTCTCCCACTCAGTTGAGGACTTCCTCGTTGCTCACTCAGTCGATCCATTTAACCTTTATCATTATTCTGTGGCACCACATGACTTGTGCTCCGTTCTATGTAACGTTGCACTGATAACCGTTGAATATTTATCAGTCATTTGCTCACAATATCTTTTATGAAACCCTACCGGTAATAGTATTGGTTGGAATGATTAAATGTATAATATAACGACGAAACTTGTTAATGATTTATGGAGATAGCATCGACGAAACTTTAACAAACTTGAACGTATGCAGCGAAGATCGGCAAGATTTGTAAAGGGACGGTACGAAAACTATATTAGCGTAACTAGACTATTAAATGAATTGAAATGGGAATCATTGTCAGATCGCAGGTTGATATTTAGACTTAATCTCCAAAATAAATTCCAAGATAATATTATCAGTGAAGACGTTTAAAATTATTTTGCGAACCCCAACTTACTATGGTAGACTGGACCATAATTACAAAATTAGAGAAATTGATTGCCGAACCGACAGATTGCAAATGTCCTTTTTTCCTCGCACAATTAGGGATATGAATAACGGTAAATATGTCCAATACGAGTGAATCAATCCATAGCATAGGTAGTTGCATGTTGGTGTAAGGACTTGAAGGTAACCCAACTAACAGCACGTTTTTGCATGCGTAGTTTGCTTTTTTACCTTTTTAAATATTGCAATTTGGACTAATATATTAATACTAATCCTTTTAAATGCATAATATGTAGTGCATGTTTTGTGAGAATTCACCCCCTGCCACACACCTTTGAGGTGGCTTGCAGGGTATTATGTAGATGTAGATGACGTGTGCAAAACATTTTCCGTGTTGTGTAAGGTGGAGGAAAATCGTTTAAGGAGAGGGAGGGAGGGAGGCGAGGGAGCGACGTAATCTGAAGATTACGGTTTCGTGGCACGGGCTTGCGAGTGTAGTGGTATCTGTGACGTGAGGACATTGGGTGGGGAGCTCTTTAATCGGTGGCGCCTCGCGGTGGCGGGAAGCGGAAAGTGGAAAGGAGCGCGCGGCAATAGAGGACGATCGATATTCCGAGAGAGGTCATTGACTGTGACTCGCCCCCCCCCCCCCCCCCCCAGCCCCCCGATCGGGTCTGCACGGCCTCCCATTCAGAGCGTGATTCAGCACGCGTATAAATACCAGCCGTGGAAGAAGGCGTATTTTTTCGCCACGCCTACTACCATGGCGGACGTGCCTCGTGGCACGCACGAGGGTCCCTCTCGCGGCGGCTGGGGCCTCTGTCGTGGCTTGGGGCCCCTTGAATGAGGCGGCACAGGCCTTTGCGGCGCCGCGCCGCCGCGCCGGGAGAGATGAAGAGTTATATGTCCCCGTGGCTCCATCGGAGGAATGGTTCCATTTCCCCCTTTCTTGGCGCACTGTCAGCCAATGGGAACGGTGTCGCTCTTACGTCGTCGTTTGGAGAGCAGAGGAAGTGTGTCGCGTTGGAAACGGTGTTGTTTATGCTTGCGCAGAAGTGAGGGGGATTATCGTGTCCAGCAGATCATGAGATAGTGAACATTTTGTGAGTTAGAGGGCAACGCAGCGTGCATTGGGAAACATATAAAGAAAGAACCTCAACAAATACCAAGAAGGGTATTCGTGGAGGTTTCTTGTATTTCAGAATGAATACAAGAATAAGGGTGGGAGTCATTATCAAAGCGTCGGTTCAGGTACAGATTAAATCTATTAGAGAAATTTCAATCGGATATCTTTACTGAAGATGTTAGGCACAATTTAAAAAAACCAACGTATTATGCTAGATTCGACCAGATAAATGAGATTAGAGAGATAGATTGTCGTACTGATAGATTATAATTGCATTTTTTCCCCGTACTATAAGAGAACAGAATAGGCAGCATAGCAAAGGGATAGGTAGGGGAAATATTTTAGAGTAGTCTGAAGTACATGATGCATGGATTAACCCCTTAAATACTATATAAACTAACAATCTAGTTGCATGAGACCCTATAGTTGATTGTTTGCATGTTAGTAGTGCATGCTTGGTGATCTTCACCCTCTGCCACACACCCTCGCGGTGGCTTGCAGGGTATCGTGTAGATGTAGATGCAGAAGGATTTCGCTTTTTCTTGTACAATCCGGCTTTAAATTAATTCACGTAAAAATTAATTAATGCAAGGCTTTATATTCTAAATTCATTCTAAGCAGCTCAATATAAATGTTTAGGCTGCTTTGAATTAGTTTGTATGACGCTCATATTATTTGATAAGACCACAATCTCTGCCAGTCATTATTAGCCTCTCATTTGCTTAATTTCAGTATTTGATAAATCACCTCAGTTCGTTATTGATTTTAGAGGCCACTCATATGCATTTGATAAGACCATGTAATTTGGCTATCCTGTTTAACTCTGGATTGACGTTCTATAACAGTTGTCCCTTTTAACAGGTAAAGACCCCCATGTGTTTTTTTTTATAAGTTCTGCCTTATAAAACTGAGTTGCCTCCTGTCGTAAACCGTTCTATTACAAAATAATTTACGAAATCTTAATCTTAACTTTCAATATGTTATCAGGACACTTCCACTCCTGTGCTACAATATGTGTATGTATGCTGCTCACGGATTATCGCAAGTATTCTTCTCCATTAGAGGGTGTCTCCCATAACAGAAACGGATGGTGGACTTCCACATCACCCGTAAGGAATAAATTCCTGATATTCGGCCACTGACAGTGGCTTTCTTGTCAAAAGTATGTGGAGAAATAAGTACCTCGGGAAATATTATTTGATGAAATAATTATACACTAGTGTAATACGTGGACTGCATAGGCCATTTCACGTGTTTTCTCTTATTTTCATCAGTATAAAGTGAGAGGTTTTAGCTGAACGAGAGACATATACCGAAGGGTAGGGATTATAGCTGTGACTGAAAATGAGATGTGTTCGGAAGATAAAACGAATGAAATAGCGTAGGACAAAATAATGAATGATAAGAGCATCAGTAGTGTCAGTCAAATCGGAAGAGAGAGAAATAAAGAAAGTAAATCGTTCATAGAGATATTGAAAGGATTATGTACTGATTCCAACTGAACTGAAATAAATCCAAATTCTATTATATAAGTATTCAAATGATGGGATATGTGTTCTGGATGGCATGGAATCAGACAAAATATTGGAAGATTTTTGGAACTGGTTAAATGTAGGGAATGTGGGGAAGCTGTATGGAATAAAATGCCAGGTCCATCCTCAAACTTACACATCTTGGAGAAATACCTACGACAAAAAATAGGAGTGTTGTACTTGGACATATCTATACTTCCATAATATCGCCCTGCGTAAATTTCATTTATCATTTTAATTATTTGGGCATCATATACTACGCGGTTGGCTCGTTGTCAAATTTTACAAAGAATTTTCAAACAGTGATTATGTTTTTGGCTTGACCTTTTACACTGCCAAAAAATAAGAGATTGAGGAAAATATTGAGTAAGAATGGTTTTAATAAGTGATTATATCGAAAGCATAAGTATTGGAGCATTAATCCAATAATTATTTCAGGACAATGGATTTCAGCATTTAAACTTTATGTAAATTAATACCACAAGAGTAAGAAAGAAATCAGAATAACATAAATACATCTATATCTACGCAATTCTCTGCGAGCCACCGTTAGGATGTGCGGCAGGGGGTGAAGATCACAAAACATACACTATTGGCATGCAACTAAGAACTACAATGGACCACTGCTTTACTGAAGATGTTAGGCACATATTGATAAAACCTGCGTATTATGCTAGATTCGACCACATAAATAAGATTAGAGAGATAGTTGTCGTACTGATAAATTCAAAATGTCATTTTCCCCCGTAATATAAGAAAACAGAATAGGCAGCATAGCAAAGGGATAGGAAGGGGAAATATTTTAGAGTATTCTGTAGTGCATTATGCATGTATTAACCTCTCCCTTTATTACTCAGTAGATACTTACAATCTAGTTGCCTGAGACCCTATAGTAGCATGTTTCCATGTCTATAGTGCATGCTTGGTGATCTTCAACCCCTGCCACACACCCTCGCGGTGGCTTGCAGGGTGTCGCGTAGATGTAGATGTAGATGAATGGTACTTCTACATTGAAACATTAGAGATAATAATTCACACGCCACTAGATGGTTATTTTTAGGTATGCTACTTATTTGGAGTTTGTTTTCAAGTGTTGGGAGTGTGAGACAGAATAAGAATCCGTTCTTTTAAATAAAATTCAGTTAGATGACTATCAATCGGAAAAATAGTTTAACGGAAACGTGTGATCAATAGTTGCTCCTAATGAACATAGTACATGGCGTGTGGTAAAGTAGGTCGTGAGATTTACCCAGGCATTCAAATATTCAAATCATACTCTGCCAAACAAACAAATAAGGTGTTTTGGTTGTAATTTATGTGCTGCAACTTTTTCAGAATTCACTCATCTAATGTGTCTTTGCCAGATATTTCATTGGAGGAGTTGGCACTTGGCCTGAATATTTCTCGATTTCATCAGAAACGCATCCTTTCTACTTTTCCTGCTTCCAGGCCGAGTACATGTTAAAAAAGAGCAATTCAGCATTTGAAGAAATCCAATAGTTGAAGGAGGAATAATTCGATAGAGCGATCCGATAAAATTAACAACACGAAGATCGAAAACGCTGAAACCATAAGGTATTTAGGTGTAACAATCACTAAAGATTTATCGTGGGGAAGACACATCCGGGAAATATGCGGCCGAGCAAGGAGAAAGCTAGGATTTATAAAAAGAGTACTTGGGAAATGTGATGAGAAGACAAAAGAGTGATGTTACTTTTCACTAGTTAGGCCCCACCTTGCGTATGCAGCCAGTGTATGGGATCCTAGTCAATTAGGTTTGATCAGAGAACTAGACAGTGTGCAGCGTAGAGCAGCTAGGTTCGTTAAAAGGTGTTACGATAGGTTGAGTAGTGTATCAGAATGAATAGAAGAATTAGGGTTGGAATCATTATCAGAGCTTAAGTTAAAGTACAGCCTGCAAATCTTCTTCACTCCGAATTTCTCTATTAACTACTGCATCATGCTGAAACAGGTGGAGCTTACTATCTACAACGGAATACAAGTTACTTATTTAATGAATGAATTAATGTAGGGGTATCACCCTTCCTTGATAGAAACCCGACGAGACCTTTACGTCATTGGAGCTAACCCCGAATTAAATCACCATCTCTGCGCCATAATTCAAAAAACTGTAACCCAGCTTATTAAATTGTTATTTACTTAGCATTTTGTATTGGTTATTTGCAATAAACTTAATTTGGGGTACTTTATCGAATGATTTTATGAAATCAAGAAACACTGTGTCTACCTTTATGTTATCTTTACCTGCAGCTAAAATGTCATTCACATACAGACCGAGTTGCTTTTTGCATGATAAGAAAAATGTTCATCTGCTAGAGGTTTTAGAAAGAGATTATGGTTCGACGAAACACTTTTCTCATAAATGCAATTGTGGGTGGCGTTACTTTGTGGAACTCCTTCGTGGTGAACACAAGGGAGAAAAAATACTTTGCTGGTCCACAGGATAGTCCACAGCTGTTCCACAGGATAGCTGCTATCCTGTGGACCAGTAAAGAATTTTTTTCTCCCTTGTGTTCACTTTTCTCATAATTTTCTTCAGAAAAATTCAACTCCGGTTGGGCTCGAACCACCAGTCTTTTGGTTAACACCCGAACACCCGACTGAGGCACGGGAGTGCCATTTAAAAGATTTCAACGGTATACCATTGGTCCTTCTGTTAGCGTTTAAATGGCGACATTGTCAGGAGCCTGCCATTCACGAAGTGACATGATCCTAAGTAATCAGTTGGAACGAAACAGCCTTTCCACAATGGAAAACACCTGCTATTCGGCTGCCCCTGGAATTGCGGCAACGTGAACACCACGCTTGTCTCAGGGGCGGCATACGTGATTCAGCAGAAGGCGTCGGTGTGCATCCACCGCCCGTGATGAGGGCCGTGCATTGCGAGGCGCCCTTGAGGGACTCCGTGTCCCAAGTCTTTTGGCCCAGTAACACAAGCTGCTACGATCACATTTTCTCTCTTGTTCTGAAGAAGCCTTGAGATACATTTTTTTTCATGCATGAGTATGGAAATAATTCATTCACCAAAGATTAACAATAAGATATATTTGCTGAATGTTCTTAAATCTTTGCAATTGAGAATGTTTTACACTTTATACTTAATCAAGTCAAACTTTTGGTAATTAATTTAGGAACGTTACTCCAGGAAAATTGTGAGAAAACAATTAGTGGATTTTAATGGATGGAAGAATTTTTCTTTTGCGGAGAAAGATTGGTTCTGATCAAATCAAACCTCTCTAATTTTTTCTGTGACCAAATCCATTATTCAAGGTTTTTTTTCTCTTGAACTCTTCATATTGCATGTCACCCCCTTCCCTTACTCACCCTTATTCCTGAAATGACTTACTTTTTCTTCAAAACTCCATGGTTCCTGGACACAATTTCATGTTCTTTGCTCTGTTCCTCTTTAATTTCTATGCAATGCATAGTTTCATTATTCCATATACGTATGGATGAAGCAGGTAAGGCATCAAGAAGAAGACCACAGGACATGACCCTAAAAAGAGTTTAATAGAATTGTTCTCATAACGCGTCCTTCAAAGAATATGTAAATAGTGATTATTATCACTCTTTTGCCGGCTAAGGGAGGTAGGGTTATATGGACATCCATAATATTATTAAGAATTTTAAATATATTCAAAATTTGTGTTTGGCATGATGACGTCAAGAGTAGTGGAGAAAAACAAATGCGAAACGAATGGGTGGTCCGAAAAGAACGGTGAGACTGTGTAAAAGAGATTTAAATGTATACTAACACTTTTTAGCTTAATCCCTTTACGAAGGAGAAGAGGTAAATGAACTTATAAATTGAAATAGTAGATAATTACATCACCTGCATAGCTATGCATAACCTATGTACGATATTGAGGTTGCCGAGTGAAATATGGGGTGAAGCAGCAAGAAAATCAGCTTGAGGTCCAATTCAAATCATTTTTGTGGAATTTCCTTGCATTATTTCGATATTACGATTTTTATTGCTATTTTTAAGAAGTCGATGAATGCTAATACACAATGGAAATTTTTCCTATAATATTGAAATAAGATATTGAGTATAGCTGATAACTTCAGGCTTGACTATGTGATACCTTTCCATAATGGGAAATAAAAGAATGAAACTTTGATAGGTTCACTTAATATTTGACTCCCCTCTATCTCAACTCACCCCACTCCCTTCCGACAGATAGATGTCCTTACTGCCGCACCCAACTTGTTACATAAGTATGCATGAACAATCACCTGGAGATGTAACTATGTTATGAAACCCGGGTGGTGCTTATTCAAACATAAAATGAACCTAACAAAGTTTCATTCTTTCATTTTCCATTAAGATATTGAGACTTTCAACTGAAGAGAAAACTTAATCGATATTATTACGGATGCTGTTTATAGTTATACATTCGTATATACCGTGACTTCAAGATCCTGGCTCGGGGAAGGAGGAGTCTGGCTTCGGACCTTATCCTATCCCCATCCCTTCCATACCTATCCTTATGCCTTTCCTCCCGGTCTGAAGCGCCTATTAGTGCGGAAACAGACTTGAAAACACCCATTATTATGGGCTCGGGGATTCATATCCGGAAAAACGGGAGATGTCCCTATATATCCCCATATCCCCATCCCTTCCATCCCTATCCTTATACCTTTCCTCCCGATCTGAAGCGCCTATTAGTGCGGAAACAGACTTGAAAACACCCATGATCATGGCTCGGGACCCTCTGGACATTCTCATAGCCGTATGCTCTCATATTGCTGTTGGGATTCATGCCAGCAGATAGTCTCCGCGTATTTCTTTAAATATATAAGTCCGCTGAGAGGAAATAAGCGACATAAACAGGGCCTCTCGCTCCGGCAGCTTGAACGGAAACGTGCGCGCAGTGCTATTCACCCGAGGGAGAGATCGGAGATCCTCCCTACACGCACAGGAACATCCTTTTCTGTGACCCCCTGGGATCACTTATTGGGTGGTTATACCTGTCCATAGATAATGAGTCTGATGTGTCAAACGGCGGCCAGCTTGATTAGAGCACTGGTCTCTCGGTCGGGGTTCGAATCCCGGCAACGGAAGTTATTTTTTACTGTTAAACCGGTCCCTACTTGAATGGTTTGTGGAGAGCGTTCGAGTACAGAACTCCGTCCGTCGGATGGTACGTTGATCCTCGGTCATCTTGGCGCCTTTTCGTCAAGAGCAGGCTAATGCCGACGCCGGGTTTCTCTCCACCCTTTCTCCTCCTTTCCCTCCATTCCCATTCTTGTACATTTCCTCCCGGTCTAAAGCGCCTATTAGTGCGGAAATAGACTTGAAAGCACAGTTGATGATGATATGATCATTAACTGTTTCCTTGGATGAAAGCTACAGGGCTTTCATCCAAGGAAACTGGGAAAGGAAATCCAAAAGGGCGTTTGCTGATTCCTTCCCCATTGTGTAGGGAAAGGGATCAGCAAAATCCCTTCCCCTACACAATTAATCACATATCCTAATATCCTCTCAACTTATATTTCATAATGAAGCAGTGGAGAGCACTTATATTTCATTATGAGATTGAATTTCTCATAATTATTTTTGTGTTCAACATTGCTTTACACAGACTTTTTTTGTGCCAACAAAACGTTTTTATTCCATAAATATACGTTTATATTTTCTTTATATGTACAGATTTTAGAGATTTTTACATGTATATTTTATTTTAAATGTACTGTGGGTACTGTGTTTACGCATTCGTCTTCCATTCATATGAAACGAATTCCACAAATTCAATTCCTCCTCAATGAAAGTAAGATTATTGACATTGTAAGTCTCTGGATTATTTGTTAAGTGTTATAAATATAATTACAGAAGGTTGTAGGAGATCGAGTTGGTAGAGGGGTGTATAGAGTACTGGCTTCTGATCCATAGGGCTGGGGTTCGAATCCTAGAAATGGCAGAGATTTTTCAACAGAGTACATCTCTCTCCACTCTGGGTGCGGTGTGGAGAGCCCTTAGGTATATTTCAGTACCTATTCCGTCCGTCAGATGGGGCGTTATTCTGTGGTTCCCTTGTCCCCTTGCGTTGGTAGAAGGCTACTACTGACTTCAGGTTTCACTCCTTCATTCCTCAATTCCCTAAAGAAAATACCTTCCCCTACACAATTAATCGCATATCCTAAATGGCACAAAGGTCTGTTAGGACACTAGGACACAAAGGACACTATTACGACAGCTGATAGATAATTGTACGATAGCCTATTAGATTTTAGAAAATTGAATTTCTCATAACAAAAATTATTTCTGTGTTCAGCATTGCTTTAAACAAACATTTTTTGTGCCAACAAAACTATTTATCCCATAAATATACGTTTATATTTTACTTTATACGTACAGATTTTTGAGATTTTTATATGTATATTTTATTTTATATGTACTGCGTTTACGCGGAATTGAAATGTTATTACCTTGGCTACAGAACATATCTTAACTTATTTTCGTTGACAAGGTGGTCACCTCTACGTTTGAATGCTCGAAGATAACCCCACATGAATGTGAAGTGAGAAGTATGATTTAACTCTTTCTCGGCGAATAATATTCGTGAATCTGGCGTTGTTGTTTTTTGGGTAAACCCGCGTCACAGTATTAAAATAACCAACAGTTTCGTCTCCGCTGCTGGAGACTTCTTCAGGGTAATGACATTCCTTGGTTTGCGCATGGATTTATATTCTCACGGTGGTGGAGGTGGGGGAGTGGATGAGGGTTGAGGTGGGGGTTTCTCGATTTTTCTTTTCGTTCTCGAAATAACTGGAAGCCAGATTCAGAAGCCAGAAGCGGATTCCTCCGTAAATATTCGTGAAATATTTACGGAGGAATCTGCAATCGGTCTAATACGAACGGCATGCGACTTACCCATCTTTTCCACTGAAGGGAGTGAGAAATCTATGTACCGATATATTGTGTCACTTGACCAAACTCCGATTCCTCAAGTTATATTTTTATATGAAACATGAACATAACCAGGGATGGAAAACATGGATTTCCCTGAAAGCCGCTGCGAATAAGTTTTACTACTTCAGGGATCTATCCACGTACGCTCTGCAACTGCGGGTTATCCCTTTGTGACCATAATCGAATTACGTGAGGTGTCATAACCGGACGATCGTAAGGAACCAGACAGTTGAGTTTTGGAATATAGGAATAAAATGGTACCAATTGAAATGCTATTGACTGTGTAATTAAGTTTTAATCTCAACTATGATAAAGAGACCAGATAATATATTTAATACAAGAATTCTGAGGTTGTTTCTCCATTAGTACATCTACATCTACATAATATTCTGCAAGCCACCACAGAAGGTGTGTGGCAGGGGGTGAATTCTCACCAAACATGCACTACATATCATGTATTTAAAAGGATTAGTATATATATACTGTCTAAACTACACTATTAAAAAAAATAAAGATAGCAAAGCATACATGCAGAAACATGCTCTTACTGGGGTTAGCTTCAAGTCCTTATACCAACATGCAGCTACTAATGTTATCCATTGCCACACTCGTACTGGATATATTTACCGTTATTCATATCCCTGAGTGTACGAGGAAAAAAGGACACTTTGAATCTGTCAGTTCGGCAATCTATTTCTCTAATTTTTGAGATTATGTTCCAGTCTGCCATAGTAAGTTGGGGTTCGCGAAATATTTTTAACAACAACGCTGAAAATATGGTCTTGGAATTTGTTTAAGAGATGAAGTCTAAATTTCAACCTGCGATCTGACAGTGATTCCCATTTCGATTCATTTAATAGAATGGTTAGGTTAATAAGGTTATCGTACCGTCCCTTTACTAATCTTGCCGATCTTCGCTGCACACGTTCAAGTTCGTTATTTAGACCGATTTCGTAGGGATCCCATACACTGGCAGCATATTCCAAATGAGGTCTTACTAGGGAAAAGCAGCTTATTTCTCGTACATGATCATCACGTTTACCCAGTACTCTTTTGAAAAATTGGATACCAAGAGTCTCGAACCATGGACGTCTACATCTACATCTACATCTACACGATACCCTGCAAGCCACCGCTAGGGTGTGTGGCAGGGGGTGAAGGTCACCAAGCATGCACTACTAACATGCAAGCAAGCAACTAAAGGGTCTCATGCAACTAGATTGTTAGTATCTATAGTATTTGAGGGGTTAATACATGCATCATGCACTACAGAATACTCGAAAATATTTCCCCTACCTATCCCTTTGCTATGCTGCCTATTCTGTTCTCTTATAGCACGGGGGAAAATGCCATTTTGAATCCATCAGTACGACAATCTATCTCTCTAATCTTGTTTATTTGATCGAATCTAGCATAATACGATGGTGTTTTTAATATGTAACTAACATCTTCAGTAAAGCTATCCGATTGAAATCTCTCTAATAGATTTAATCTGTACTTTAATCTACGCTCTGATAATGATTCCGACCCTAATTCTTGTATTCATTCTGAAACACTACTCAACCTATCGTAATGCCTTTTGACGAACCTAGCTGCTCTGCCCTGCACCATGTTAGCACTAAGTGAGCTTGATTCCTCCATGAATTTCATCCCGGTTTTGTGCAGGCTTGCTATCTTTCAAGCGAACGAGGAAGTAAACAGTGATTGTCCCACAGCCACTTGAGGCTCCCGAAATGCTTTCTTTACGGCCTCTCGCATTAGGAGGCGAGCTGATCTTGTTTTGAGCGCCAGGTGGTCGATTGTCGGGCGCTCATTACTCACTCCGGAAGGTTATTAGGATGCTGTCGTGGGGGGAATTGTTTGCGTCAGCCAACTTGTGCACTGCGGGCAAACGTCGGAGGTTCTTTAGCCCATAGAAGCTGAGGATATAAGTCCGGCGTGCTGTCGCGGGCGCCATTTCTCGGCTAGGAGAAGGAAGAAGACGTCGGCATGGTGGGACCCATCCTCTTTCTCGGTCTCGTCGCCACTGCAGCGGCCAGCGGGGAAGGTGATATTAAGTTAAGGATTATTAATCTAGGATTTATAAAAAGAGTACTTGGGAAATGTGATGAGAAGACAAAAGAGCGATGTTACTTTTCACTAGTTAGACCCCACCTAGAGTATGCCGCCAGTGTATGGGATCCGAATGAATTAGGTTTGATCAGAGGCAGTGTGCAGCGTAGAGCAGCTAGGTTCGTTAAAAAGTGTTACGATAGGTTGAGTAGTGTTTCAGAATTAATACAAGAATTAGGGTCGGAATCACTATCGGAGCGTGGGTTGGAGTGCGGATTGGGCCTGTTATAGAAGTTTCAATCGGATGGCTTTGCTGAGGATGTTGGGCACATGTTGGAGATACCAGCATGTTATGCTAGATTCGACCAGATAAGGAAGGTTAGAGAGATGGATTGTCGTGCTGATGGATGCAGGGTGACATTTTCCCCCCGTATTATGGGAGAGCAGAGTGGGCGGCGTGGCAGAGGGATGGGTGGGGGAGGTATTTTGGAGTGGTTTGTGGTGCATGATGCATTTTCTGGTCCCTTGAGTACTATTGATGCTGGAAATCTGGTTGCGCGGGATTCTGTAGTTGCTTGTTTGCATGTCGGTGGTGCGTGCTTGGTGATCTTCACCCCCTGCCACGCACCCTCTCGGTGGCTTGTAGGGTGTCGTGTAGATGTATATGTAGATGTAAGAAACTGGTCTCAATGTGTTTGCCGTAATCATTTCAAACGCATTCTTATAGAACCCTACGAAAAAAAAGGTTCCCAATTCAGATTCAATTGCTGATCTTTAATACGTTTATTTATGAGCAAAAAAAATCAGTTTTAGACCTCTCTGTGAACGAGATCAATGAATGTCCTTGTCAAGCCGTTTTTTTGCATAAATTCATTAATTATTACTCGAAGAATGAGAGACATGTGATTGCGTGTACCCTTGCTACATACCATGTAAGCTATGCACCGCATTTTCAACGAATCATGAGTTCCAAGCGCCACTCCGACATTCACTGAATCATGAAGTTAGGCAGGAATGGAATACTGAGTTTATCAAATTATTATGATTTGAGCTTTATCTTAATTACATCCACACTTGAAAATCGTGGTCAGTGCTCGTTATTACTCTCATGAAATAAACTATAGGCACGACAGAAATGCAAGGCCATTGCTTTCCTGCACTTTTCACTCCGAGATGTATCTAACATCTCCCGCATCACCCTCCATGTCACAATTTACCAACATGACAACTGCCTATGCCATCAATTTATACATTGTATTGGAAATATTTATTGCTATTCATATACCTAATTGTAGGTACGAGGAAATAAGGACTTTTTGAATCCGTCACTTTGACAATCAATTTCCCTAATTTTGTGAATATGGTCCAGTCCATGGTACTAATACATTATAAACAATACTAATGTATTAGTAGGTGCCATGGTACAGTCTACGATAGTAAGTTAGGGTTCGCAAAATATTTTTAACGTCAACCCAGAAAATATTATCTTGGAATTTATTTAAGAGATTAAGTCTAAATTTAACCTGCGATCTGACAAGGATTCCCATTTTAGGTTAGTTTCCAGTTTATTGCGAGATCGGAAATATGTCGTGGTAAACTTGGAAGTAAACCCAATAGAATTAAAGCAGATCCCTTTGGTGTAGATACCAAAGCTGTATTTAAGACTCCTTTAATCATGGTAGGTTAGAATTAGTGTACATCTAAATCTACATGTTGCCCTTAAAACCTCCATATATGTGTATGGCACGAGGTGAAGCTTCACCAAACATGCAGGTGTTACCTATCGTCCTTAAAGAAGATTTATAGCTCTCTGTTAGTTGAATAACAGCTACTATAATTAAAGTCAGTATACGAACATGCAACCAAGGATTTTTTTAGTAGGTATCACTAACATCTTCAACTACGTGACACTCTTCAAGTCACCGCGAGATGTGTGTGGCAGGGGGTGCAGATCACCAAAACATACACTATTGACATGCAACTGGGGTACTACATGAAAAACATGCTAATAATATGAGTCACATGCAGCTACATTAATAATGTGGAATCCGTTAAATATCTTGGAATAAGACTCACAAATGATCTTTCCTGGGGTAAACACATACGTGAAATAATGGGTCAAACGAATCGTAAAATGGAATTCGTCAAAAGAGTACTGGGTAAGTGTGACGATCATGTACGAGAAATCAGCTAAATTTCCCTTATTAGACCTCATTTGGAATATGCTGCCAGTGTATGGAAATCCTACGAAATCGGTCTTAATAATGAACTTGAAAGTGTGCAGCGAAGATCGGCAAGATTTGTAATGGGACGGTACGATAACTATATTAGCGTAACCAGTCTATTAAATGAATTAAATTGGGAATCATTATCAGATCACAGGTTGAAATTTAGACTTAATCTCTGAAACAAATTCCAAGACCATATTTTCAGTGATGATGTAAAAAATATTTTGCGAACCCCAACTTAGTATGGTAGACTGCACCATTATCATAAAATTAGAGAAATTGATTGCCGAACTGACAGATTCAAATTGCCCTTTTTTCCTCGTACAATTAGGAATACGAACGACGGTAAATAATACCAATACGAGTAGCTGCATGTTGGTATAAGGACTTGAAGCTAACCCAAGTAACAGCATGTTTGCTTTGCTATTTGTATATTTTCTTAAATAGTTTAGTTTAGAACATTATAATAATACTAATCCTTTTTATGCAAGCTATGTAGTGCATGTTTGGTGAGAATTCTCCCCCTGCCACACACCTTTATGGTGGCCCTCAGGGTATTATGTAAATATACATGTACGTGGTTAGTATCTGCATAGTAACATAGATATAATAGGTATCTGCATAGTATAACGTGGATTTCTGATGCTTGAAACCCCTTGCCTTTGCCTCGTGCGCCGCAGTCAGCCTGGATGAGCACCACATCCAGCTGGAGGGCGTGGGCGCCCTGGCCGCCCACCTGACCGGGGTCATGACCCCCGTGAGGGACGCCGCAGACGGCGTGCCCACCTTCCGCTTCAGCAGCGTCGCCAAGGGCGCCCCGGTGCCGGAGACCGAGTTCTACCGCTGCCGCTGCACCGTGGTCGACGACCTCTACGTGCCCCTGGGGGCCCGAGCCGTCAACCGGGTCCTCCTGTGCCGCAGCGTGTCCCACGAGGGCAGCGACGCGCCCCTCGAAGAGGCCGACAGGATGGCCTTCCTGCTCTACTCGGACAAGCTGCCTCCCAAGGTGCGCAAGATCCGCCTCTTGCTGGGCAAGGCGGCCTACCGCAACTTCCTAGCCTCCCACGCCTCTCCCCCCACGGCCCTCCGCCGCGACCACCCTCCTGCCCCCGCCCCCGAAGAGGGGCCCTTCCACTCGCAGCTCGAGTACGCCGCCGCCCCCAGGCAGATCTTCGGCTACGGCCTCACCGCCACCTCGCCCTCCGGATTCGCCACCGTCTCCCAGTTCTCCACAGGAGGCCCCCCAGGGGGCAGCAGCGTCATCTGGACCAGCAGCCCCTTGCTCCCGCAGCCCCCGGTGCACTCGCCCCCGGCCCCAAACTCAAAGGTCCCGGCCCCAAACCCCAAGGTCCCGGCCTCTCGCAAACCCTCCGGGCCCAAAGATGACTGATCGTGGACACGCGTGACAACTACGTCCAGCGACGCGTCACTCGGTACAGTCGGCACGTCGAGTCGCGTCACGACGACATTGACCACTGGGATCCATCTGTGGAAGTGTGTTTTTGCGTGTATTGATAGGCACTCTGACAATACAGCAAATAAACTACTACCTGTTTCACTAACAACCATTGTTTGTTACCCATATGTAACAACAATTGGCCAAGAATGTTGTGTTCGCAAGAAAGCGGGTTTCATCATAAACTGTGCCGTTTAACCAAGCAAATAAAAGTGTTTTGATATCATGCACCTTTAAATATATAATAATGCACATAAAGCAACAGTAAGGCTAATATAGGTGTTGGATTTCAGTACTTTTAGCCCAATTATCCTCAAACGGTAATCCTACAACAGTCCTTCAAACATTCTAACAAGCTTCCTTTCTAGCAGATATGTGATTGTCGGTCATTGGTCGTTCAAAAGAAATTAAAGCGAGTGGGTTGCCTGCCTCCTTCTTTCTCCAGTTGTCCGATTGCAGCTCCGTCTTGGAGGTTGGAGCACGCAACCTGCCCATCCTCTTTCTCCTTTCGGTCTTTGCTGCTGAGCATGTTACTCTTCGGAGAACATATCTTTGAACGTATATCGGGAGACCAATGGGATTTGAGTTAGAGTGTGACTTGGATGTTGCGGTTGAAGTCCTACAGAAATTAAAAACGATGAGATTTGTTCCGCATCAGATCCAATCCAATATTATTCAGCAGTGATATTTCCAGTAAATATTTTTTATGTTGCAACATTATTAGGAACTTAAATATTGACAACATATTTGTAGCAATGTATATATATATATATATATATATAATTATACTCAAATGCTTTTAAAGATGCAAAAGAAAGGAATTGGTGCAATAAATACTTCTTCCGTTTCCTACTACATGTGAACTAAAGACAAAAACTGATAACGGCATATGAGCACGAAGTCAGCTTCTTATAATTCATGTCGTTTAAATTAACGTACACCAAGTACCTACTTACAGTTTCCTTTGTCGAAGCTACTCAATGTCATCGGATGTTCTCTTAACAAAGTGTCACGTCTATATCAAACTTGACTTTCGGGGAATCCTGTAACTTCCCCCCCAGCACCTATCACTGAATCACTAAATTTTTGCTAAATTTGAATGCACGTTTTGTAAAATGAGAAAAAATATGGTACTTGGTGTTATTAACGTGCTTGAACTATTATGTGCAATTGGGACTTACTTATTTCACTCTCATATACGTTTGCTAATTTATCTTCAGGAAGACAAATATTTCTTAACTCATGCTGTTCCTCGGATGTTGAACCTGTCTTTTCTGTAGCTTTAGTATAAAAGGCCACCTTTGCGAACTTTCGCTCATTAAACGTACACCCAAGAAAAATGATTTAGTCTTTTTTTGGGTTGTTGAAATAAAATAGTCAGAGAAGTGTATGTACAAAATAGCAGAGGCAGTTTATTAATTTGAACATATTTACACTTTACAATATCTTTTAGTATTTATTTATTTCTCAATTAAAAGTAACATCTTCTTCCCTAAAATTCCTCTTCGCTGTTTACATGCATGGTAACGTTCTCGTTTTTTTACTCCCTCTTCTAAAATGTTTTTATTTTAACTTAAATCATAAACAAAATAAATAATATATTTTATCGTAAACTTGGTATGCTATCTCAAAGTTGGTAAAAACCCTAATCAAAACCTTAACCAAGGTTAATCATCGCTAAAGACGATGAATTTGTTTAGAAAAAGGGAGTTTGAGAACAGATATAATGTATTTGATGATGATCTTCATTGCCAAACACATTATGGACTCTCTCGATAGGACTTATCCGTGTCATATCTTTGTGAGAGCAATCTGATATTTTCCAGATTGCCGATCTCGGGAAGCAAACCAGGGCCCTCCGGATGGGAGACCATTTGACACTTGTATGACAACAATAGTCTCTCGGGCACTTTTTCGCTGAAATATTGTACTATTTGAGTGAAATGATATTTGTTGGCGTTCGTGTGGAGAAAAGTATCGCATACTTCGTTATTGAATCTGAAAATAACCTAGTCGGACTATAAAGAGGGGAACAGTCTACATAAGTGTGGACCTTTATTATTTTTAAAATGTCGTTTCCGAAGTTAGTGACCAGTTGCATTGAGCCACTCTCCAGGAATCTTATTCTTTGATCAAAACCCTGGAGAATTTGTCGCATGCGACGTCTACACTGTGGGTAATTTGGTCCTCCAAGGAATGTTTCTCTGCAATTAAATTTCGGCATCTATATCTTCCAGTTGTATTACAATTGATTTGATGTGATTTGTTCCTATTTTAATCATAATTCTTCCTTCACTTCATTACATCTACGAAGCAATCCCTGTCCTCCTCTCACCCGAGTAGCTCACAATCCTTCCCTCCCAATCTTCAGAATCACACTTCATCTTCATTTACATAATACCCTGGAAGTCACCATAAAGGTGTGTGGCAGGGAGAGAATTCTCACCAAACATGCACTACATATCATGCATGAAAAAGGATTAGTGTTATTATACTGTTCTAAACTTCAATATTTAAAAAAGATAAAAATAGCATAGCATACATGCAAAAACTTGTTATTAGTTGGGTTAGCTTGAAGTCCTTACTACTCGTACTGGATATATTTAACATTGTTTATATCTCTAATTGTGTGTGGAAAAAATGACATTTCGAATCTGTCAGTTCGGGAATCAATTTCTCTAATTTTGTGATTATGGTCCAGTCTACCATGGTAAGTTGGGGTTCGACAATACTTTTACCACCATCACTGAAAATATGGTCTTGGAATTTGTTTAAGAGATTAAGTCTAAATTACAATTTGCGATCTGACAATGATTCTTAATTTAATTCATTTAATCGACTGATTACGCTAATAAGGTTATCGTACCGTCCCTTCACAAATCTTGCCGTTCTTCGCTGCACACGTTCAATTTCATTATTTAGACCGATTTCGTAGAGATCACATACACTGGCAGCATATTCCAAATGAGCTCTTACAAGGGAAAAGTAGCTGATTTCTCGTACACGATCACATTTACCCAGTACTCTTTTGATGAATCCCTGTTTACGATTCGTTTGACCCATTACTTCATGAATGTGTTTACCCCAGGAAAGATCATGTGTCATTCTTATTGCAAGGTATTTAATGGACGTTTGTTAATACATTATTACTTGTTTTGTAATTGGTAGGAGGAGAGCTATTCTTTTTCCAAAAATTCATCACAAGACACTTTATAAAGCTTAATTCTAACTGCCATGTATCACACCAAGTTTTAATTGCTTGTTAGTCATCATTTAAGTATTCTTTATCGTTTGGGCTTAGAATTTCCCTGTACACAACTGCGTCATCGGCAAATAGACGAAGCTTACTTTTTAGCACCTTATTGATATCATTAATGTGCAGAAGGAACAGGAGTGGACCTGTCACACTACCTTGTGGGACACCCGAAGTGACTTTAATTGCCGGTGAGGTAACACCGTCCAAAGCAACCCTTTGCATCCGATCATGCAGAAAATCATTGATCCATCGTATAATGTTACTGTCTAACCCATAAGATTTTAATTTCAAAATTAGTTTGCAATGAGACACCTTTACAAAAGCTTTCTTGAAGTCGAGAAATATAGCATCCACTGGAATATTATTTTCGCCAGAAACTAAAATACCGTGGGAAAAGAGAGCAAGTTGAGTTTCACATGAATTGCTCTTCCGGAAGCCATGCTGAAAACTGGACAACATATTCTGGCGAAATCTTCCTTGTATCCATTCATCTTCAGGGTCGTCATCAGGTGATCCTTTTCCTTGGCCAATGATTCTGCTTCCCCTGTCTGCATCCTGTCACGTCTTCGCAATGTCCTCTCAAACTCACTCATCCTCCTCCATTGCTCCAATTTGTTAATCCTCCTCCATATGTTGACTTCCATGGTGGATGTGAGCCGCATTTCACACCTTAAGTCCAGTATTTACACCTTCGAAATGAGGCTTTCGGATGCCAACACCACTTAGCGAGACCTGCGAATGAGTTTAAAGCGTATCCTTTGAAGGAAATATAGCTCGACGGATATGCGCGAAGTTGGCTCTTGCGTCGCGTAGTCCAAGGCCATGTTAAACGACATGGTTAAATCGGTTTGATGCAATTTCCACTATCCAATTATGGCTGCATAAGCCGCAATTGTAGTTAACAATTATTATTACGGTTTTTACTAAAATTATATGTGCACGATTTTAATATGATCAAAATATAGAATTCCCAGGTCATATAACGTAGAATCTGCCCAAAAAACATGTGATGGAAAGAGGTTTGGGCAAGATGATCAGACATATCCACAATTCCAAAGAAATGTATTGAAAGACGACAAAAAATGATATGTAATTATTAAAATTTGCGACCGAAAACAGCTCTTCGCTTCTCATCTATTAATGCATTTCTCTCCTGAGGTGAATTATTAAAACGTAGGTGGAATGACGTAAACGGAATACAAATGGCATTTGGTCAAAAATGGGAGAGCTACAATGGAAAAATACCTACCTTAATTCACCAACATAGACATTGGCTTCTAATAATATACTGAAAACTCAAGAACTAGAATTCCTCATCTAAAAGTAGTGCGGCTAATGTATACTCGAGAATATCAATCACGGTGTAGATGGAAGGCATAGAGGTCAGTTATTTGTATATTCCTTATCACTGTATTTCAATTTGACTTTTGCTCCTAGTATTTACCAGGTTTTTGGTAACACAAAATTTATCGGGGACAGGTAAAATATTATCGCCTATTAGGGAGCTATCTCAAGGCACTATGTACTGCGAGATTTTACCATAAGCTGAAGAATCTATGATAACTATTTCTATTTTTAAGTTTGGCATATCGTCTTAAGGAATATCAACCAGCTCCTTAGTAGTTAGAAAAATTATGCTTCTTTGGCATTTGTGAAAAAACCATTATTTCCATATGAATCTACATCTGCGTCTACACGATACCCTGCAAGCCACCGCCAAGGTGTGTGACAGGGGGTGAAGATCACCAAACATGCACTATTGACATTCAAACAAGCAACTATTGGGTCTCATGCAACTAGATGATTAGTACCTTTAGTATTTAAGAGATTAATACATGCATCTGCATCTAAATAATACCCTGAAAGCCACCATAAAAGTTGTGGCAGGGGGTGAGTTCTCACCAAGCATACACTGCATATCATGGATTATTATTTATATGCTGTTCTAAACTTCACTATTTAAAAAAAGCTAAAAATAGCAAAGCAAACATGCAAGAACATGCTGTTAGTTGGGTTAGCTTCAAGTCCTTATACGAGCATGCAGCTACCAATGTTATCCATTGCTAAACTCGTATTGGATACATTTACCGGTATTCCAATCTCTAATTGTATGAGGAAAAAAGGACATTTTGAATCTGTCAGTTCGGCAATCAATATCTCTAATTTTGTGATTATGGTCCAGTCTACCATAGTAAGTTGGGGATTGGAAAATATATTTAATATCATCATTGAAGGTATTATCTTGAATTCATTTAGGAGATTAAGTCTCATTTCAACCTACGATCTGTCAATGTTTCCCAATTTTCTTCATTTAATCGACTGATTACGCTAATAAGGTTAATGTACCGTCCCTTTACAAATCTTGCCGATCTTCGCTGCACACGTTCAAGTTCGTTATTTAGACCGATTTCGTAGGGATCCCATACACTGGCAGCATATTCCAAATGAGCTCTTACAAGGGAAAAGTAGCTGATTTCTCGTACATGATCGTCACATTTACTCAGTACTCTTTTGACGAATCCCAGTTTACGATTCGCTTGACCCATTATTTCACGTATGTGTTTACCCCAAGAAAGATCATGTGTCATTTTTATTCCAAGATATTTAATGGATCCACGTTTGTTAATTCATTATTACTTATACTGTAAGTGCTAGGAGGAGAGCTATTATTTTTCCATGAATTCATTGGTAGACATTTTTTAAGATTTAATTTCTAACTTAAACTTTAAATATTCTTTATCGTTTGGGGATAGAATTTCCTTGCACATTACTGCGTCATTGGCAAATAGACGAAGCTTAAGTAATAGTGAATATAGCGGGGCATGATATAACCACTAATGCTTTTCAGCGGGTATAACGCAGATTTTGAACCAGGGCTCATCCGAGGCAAAAATGTTTATGCAAAGGGACGGCAGGGGCAGCGGGGCGGGGCCATATTTGATTAGTCGGGTTTAACCTCGTAGAAGTGAGACTTTTGAGAGCTCTCTCCTCGGACTTGTGGCTATTCAGGGTTTCCGCGTGTACTGCAAGAAATTGAATTACGTTCTCTCTCTCGCGGCTAACAACTCATCTATTCTAAAGGATATAGGTTGTAATAAGTAGGCGCGAATGTTTCTCTATCTATAGCGGAATTTAATGGACTTTAGCAATAGTAAAGTATGCTGTGTAAAAACTGAAATGAAATGGCAATTTTTAGCCCCTGGCATTTACTCGGGGCTAAAATAACGAAATAATTCAATAACGAACTTGAACGTGTGCAGCGAAGATCGGCAAGATTTGTAAGGGGACGGTACGATAACCTTATTGGCGTATCCAGTGCATTAAAGGAATTAAATTGGGAATCATTGTCAGATAGTTGGTTGAAATTTAGACTTAATCTCTTGAACAAATTCCAAGACCGTATTTTCAGTGATGATGTTAAAAATATTTTGAGAACCCTAACTTACTATGGTAGACTGGACCATGATCACAAAAGTAGAGAAATTGATTGCCGAACTGAGATTCAAAATGTCCTCTTTTCCTCGTACAATTAGGGATATGAATAACGGTAAATATATCCAATATGAGTGTAGCAATGGAAAACATTGGTATCTGCATGTTGGTATAAGGACTTGAAGCTAACCCAACTAAATCCATTTTTTCACGTTTGCTTTGCTATTGTTATCTTTTTTAAATGGTGTAGTTTAGAACAGTATATATATTTTTCTTATGCATGATATGTAGTGCATGTTTGGTGAAATTCACCCACTGCCACACACCTTTATGGTGGCTTGCAGACTATTATGTAGATGTGGATGAATCCTTAGGTTTTTCTTACCCTTCGGACGAAGCGTATTTAAAATGTCTTATTCGGCGCTGAGGGAGAATAGACGCCTGGGTCCGCATTCCAAGACAAGAGGAGGAATGTTTCTTCGGCACGCGGAGGGGCAGGGATGGAGGGGGGGGGGAGGCATCAGGGGTGGTTTCTCGCTGAGAATAGCCGTCAGGGGGCGGGGGGAAGGCGTGACTTTGTTGCTGCGGGTGTTTCGAAAGGGCGCGAGGGAGGGCCCTACGAGGAAGGGGTGCAGCAGTGGTGCCGTCCTGCATCCCCCTCTCTGCTTTCAAGTGTACACACGCACTTTTATGTGCTTCAGGAAAGGTATGAAAGGATGGGAAACTCCAGTTGCATTTTCTCGCAAACATACGCTCACGCTACTGTTAAGGAGACTCCGCGATTAAAAATCCCCTAATAGATCTACGTTATACAATGAATAAATGCCGATCCAGAAAAACACCTATATGGAAAATCATCCATAGGGTGATTACACATACACAATAATTGTTTGAGTATGCCATTATATAGCGCGTTGAAATTTCATTTTATTTTTTACAAGCTCTTTTAACTCATTTTGACTTCGAAACAAGACTGACGTGTTGTTGCCACGTTTAATTTACATAGTGAGAATGCAGGATCAATCCCGCTAATACGTTTTCTAAAATAGGTTAAATATTTTCTTATTTAGTTTTAAACTATTCCCTTGCAAATACAACTCTTTATTTGAATTTTTTTAATATTGATATTTTTGAAAACTGTTTGGCAAAAATGACGCTGCTACCATTTAGAAGCATTGGTATTAATTACACCATGTCAATAACCAATGAAATATTTAAATCACATAAAAATATAAGAAGGACCTTGGTAAGGTATATTCCTTAATTAAGCTAGTAAGTAGGCTTGTAAGCGTGTTCCGTCACAAGTACCATCGCCAATGATAACAACATACTATAGCGCCACTTTCACGTAACTGAGGTTTTTCTGCTTTTTTTCGAGCAAACATTTTTTAATATCAATTAAACAAGTGTGGTAAGGCCTGCACCTTTTTACAATGCTAAATTGTGCATAAAATTGCGCATCTTATATTAGTTTTTCGTCAAAACGACATTTCTCTGTACATTATTAATCTGCAAATTTTACTGCAAGAGCCATGCTCTGCCGTATAACCACGCATAAAATAGCTGATTTTCACCGTCCTTTTTCTTCAAATATATTATGAAAAGGCCTCATTATTTTATTGCCAATCGATAGAAGGGCCAAACAATTGTGTGTCCTCATATTTTCACAAAAGTTACATCTATTTCACAATTCGGTGGAGCCTCCTTAATTATAGCCTCCCGCACTGTTTCCCAAATATTTGAGCACAAGCACGTCTGGTGGTGTTGAGCATTGCTCACCGGCTCAGCGTATCTTTTCTTGGCGCTAGTCAGTAGTCTCGGGTAAGGAGGAAGGATGGAGAGAAATCCGGCGTCGACAGTTGACGAAAGGCCCAAAGGGGACTACGGCTTAACGTCTCATCCGACGGACGGAGTACTGACCTCGAAAGCTCAACTACACAAGTAGGGGCCGATTTACCAATTGAAAATATCTTCCACTGCCGAGATTAAACCAGAGCTCTCCATTTGAGAGGTCAGTATTCTAACCACTATACCTAACCGATCCTCATACTTCCAAGGAGCCTTTGGACGGAAGTTCCCACCGCGAGAATCTGGAGGAGAGAAGGGATAGGAGGGGCACTGGGGAGTCTCTGGTGCGTATTCAGGGACGATGTCCTTATTGAGTCTTACGCGGAGTGTCTGGTTCGAGGATCCATTCGTTTCGGGATTTCTTCCGCGTGTGTCCATTATGGGGTGACAACAGTTTCGCCAACGTTTCGGTTCGCGTCTTCAGGTCTGAAGTGTTTCATAGCAGATTTTTACCGTCTTATTATACCATTTACTGCTGCGATCTGATTGTGCTCTGATTTTGACGGAGTCAAGCTGATCGAGACCGAAAAACGCTATATCCCAAGGCTCATACGCGAGGCGATCGAACGGCCCCAACAATTTGAACAGAGAGGATAGCTATAAGCTCTCCCATACTTGGAAGCGCCTAATTGAAAAAAACTAGTCAAACGACCAATGAAATGGGGGCGTTTACTCGTAACCGAAATCGCAATTTCATGCACGAAATCGTTAGATGGAAACAAAATAAGAATTTTAGGGAAAAAATTAATCTTCTAACCACAACCATTCACTCATAAATCAAAAATTAATATATGCAAAAGGTGACGCCCACCGAAAAAGCTATTGTGATAACATAGACGTCATTTTCCTCCCGTCCTTGACTGCTTTTCGTGGAAGGGAAGGGGGTGGAGGGGTTTTCTCGGAAGGTCTGCTCGCACAGATGCTGTCGCAACTGCTCCTATTGGCCGATTCAGCTGTGTCCCTCCATTGTGATAAGGCGAAGTAGTTTCGCGGGCTCAGTTGTGATTGGACCAAGTCGATAGTATACGTCAGAGGTTGCACCACACCCACTTTTCCAAAGGGTTAAAAACATCAGTTTTTCGCCGCTCATAACTCGAGAAATAATTGACGGATCAAAAAACGGAAAAAATACGAGTCTTTTTATTTTACAAACTCTATCAGATTCGGCAATAAAAATTATGTTAAACGACCCCACTTGAACATCAGAGCGCAGAAGTAAATGGTATATAAGACGGTAAAAATCTGCTATGTCACAATTCAGACCTGAAGACGCGAACTGAAACGTTGGCGAAACTGTTATCACCCCAGAATGGACACACGCGGAAGAAATCCCGAAAGGAATGGATCCTCAGAGACGATGTCGTTCAGACTGGCACATAAGGTCCTTCCACTTTCTCGGCGGCAAAAAGCAAACCGACGTGTGTGTTGTATGGGTCATCGTTCGGCGTTTACTCTCGCTGACGGAATCTTATCCTCTATCGCTTGACTCGCGAAGGCCAGACTGTGGCAGCCAAAAACGTGATTGCCGATTGCCTTGGAACAACTGTCCTCCGGTGAGGAGGAAACGTTTTCCATACCCATTATCATCTCCGGCAAGGAAACGCGAAAAAGCTGTGATGACGAATCTCCCTCCGATGTTTTTTTGACTTGATTAGCAATGTAACTGCAATTTTTGGCGTTACATCGAAATATTCTAAAGCCCGAATCACACCATCATTTTTCTCGTCCCTTTACAGGGATCATTTAAGCTGTAGCTTTCAGGGACCGAAAAAATGATAGCTCCAGCTATCATTTCGCCGCTCACACGATCATTTTTACCGTCACTTCTCTTAGTTCTCTAATCCCGTAACTTTTGTGTATCTATTTCGTCGCCAATAACAACAAAACATAAATCAACATTTGATCGAAGGTTTCAGCGGCGTGGATTAGATGCTCTCTGCATTCTTCGGGGTAATCGTCCGCGTCCGTTGGTTGGTAGACAACAGTTTCGCTGACTGCCCTGCCAGCGTCTTCAGGTCGAAGGTCTCGGGAAGTGATTTCTGCCTTGCTTATATATCGTTCGCTGTCCGGGTGCTGCTCTCTGATTGGCTGTTCGGAAGCTGCTCTTCAATTGGTTGTGGTTGATGACTCTTTTCCAGGCGCTGTGTAGAGGATACCCGTCCTCTCTGTTGAAGTTAAACTTCGTTTTGTGAATTTCCATTGCTTCCCTAATTTGCCGAGGGAAGTATCTTTTTTCCTTGGCCAAGAGCTATGTCTCGTCAAATTTGATGTCATGTCCCGGCTCCTTATAAATTAACATAAATAAAAATCACCTTGATATCTGTGAATATTGGAATGGCGGTCCAGTCCCAAGGAATACATAGGTATGGCACTGATCCTATTTACTAAAATTTGTGAAGGAATACATTTCTGTTCGCGAGATATTATCTTTTAATACGGTAAACTACTCCGCTCTTTCCGAGCGTGCGCTCCGATTGGCTAAATGGCGGAAGCACCTATAAGGCCCGAGGGAGGGAAAAAAGGACGTGCTCAAATGACGAAAAAAGGGATAGCGATCCCTATCATTGCCGCTATCCCTGAAGTGATCAAGTCAGACGATAATTTTTAAGCTATCGTTTGAGCGATCCCTGAAAAGGGACGAGAAAAATGATCGTGTGATTCGTGATTTAAAGAGTGTACTGGATGTTTGAAGGAAATATAAATTTGAAAGATCTTCGAGCTATCATTGAAAATCTTGTTCCATCCTTATACTTACCCACAATGGCCTTAATTAGACGTACGCTTTTATTTTCCTTTATCATGACTCTCTTGGTTAAATTGAATACATAATTTCTATTAATTGAGAATTCCTCCATTCCCTGTAAATATAGAGTACTCTACTTAGAGAAGGAAAGGTTGAGGCGGTTGAGGCTCATTGTCAATGCTCCAGGCTTTTGAAACACGGTTGGAACGAATTTCCTCCTTCGAACCACGGAATTTCAATGCATTGTTTTCACCCTCAAACATGCAATTTATAACCACCGTTTACCTTACAAATACATAGTTAATAATTCAGTATGGCTAATGATGTAAAAATATGATTTTATGAACTTTATGCACGCAAATAGAACTAAAATTTCAATAACAAGTAGCTTTCCCCGGGTTAAGTGTTTCATTTAGTCCATAAAGATCGAAATTTTGTAATTTGATAGACGGAACGGGTAAAATGGGAAATATTTAGGAATTAATATATGGGTGATTTTTCGAGTGCTTAGGTCCTTTTCTTGAAAATGAAAAATATTTAACTTTTGGCCGAAGTTTCGGAAAATGTATTTTAAAGAAAAGTATCATACTAGTGAAGATCTAAATTCATGTGATAAAAGAACTGACCTTTGTAATTTAAGTAAAATATATAGCAATTTAATACGTCAAAATTAAAAAATAATAACACATAGACCTTAGCAACCAAATTGTAAACAAATTAAATTTCTTTCGTGTAATTTTTTGGCGTTAAAATTTGTGAAAAATTATATTGCTAAACATTTTGGCACTGTAAACATCCTGTAAATCATGGAACTTATTATTGTTATGTTATTGGTGTTTCATCCCATTTTGAGCCCTGTAGAAGGAAAAAATTTATTTTCCGAAACGCCGCCCAAAAGTTAAATATTTTTCATTTTCAAGAAAAGGACCTAAACTCCCAAAAAATCATCCATGTATTTAATAAAAAAGAGGTCTGGAATACAAATTACCAATTTACGATTTAGTTTTGAGACTAAAAGCTAAATCACAATTTTCAGACGTTTTAAGGGGAGGACAGGAAAGCGTTGGAGAAGACACTGTCCAGAGCTACTGAGATAATTTGACGCGTAGGGAGAGAAGAGTGGCGCCTCACCTCCCCCGCGAGGCGCCACCCACTCACTCCCCCCCCTCCCCCCTATCCTTTCCCAGCGTGATTGGAGCGGATTGGATCATCCCGACCAGCACGCTGCGCTGACTATCCAATGGACGCATTCACGTAATTGAATCAGAAGCGTGTTGGATAGAGAGCTGCAATAAAAGGAGCTTTCGATTTGCGGCTACAGCCGGCGATATAGACGGCGATCGCCACGCCGCGGTGCTTTCGATTTAGCTGGATCGCTGTCTATCGCCGGTGACTCTCTGCTCTGAGGAGAGCCGAACAGATGAAAAGCTATTGGCGTAATATGATTTTATCTCAACCTATATAACAACAAAGTATCAACAATATTTTTTTTGTAACACGCAGACACAGGAAAGGTATTATACGGCATTTATCAATCAGAACCCCAAAAATACTGTTTTAGCATTCCACTAACATATGAAAATGATTACTAAAATTAATCTCATTACCATTTACCGAGCAAAATTGGTGAATTGGTTGGTTGATTCAAACTTTACCCGACGATTCCCTTCGTTGCTGCGTTTTTATTTACACTCCAACACGCTAAACTGACTGCGCAAGCGCGAAAAGCCGGTGCCTTCTGTTTCATTTCATTTGCATCCTGGCGATCGACTGCTCCTGCGTTCGATATCTCCGCACCTAAATGAAAAGCAGCCAAAGAGATTCATTCGCATCGACTGGTAAGTGGCTCTTGACAGGGTGGGAATTACTGTTGCCACCAATCAGGGCGTTGGTAGCTGGCGACGTTAAAAATATTTAGGCGTGAAACATATGGCCTCTGAGATAAGAGTATTGCGCTTAAGAAAGCCGAATGAGTACCGATTGAACGAAGGTCATGAGACAAACGAAAAGACTTCAACGACTGGAGACAAAGAGAATTGCATTTTTTTGACATTTAGCCAACTTACCCGTCTTACGTTGGTAATGCATATGCCACAGCGTCAGCTGAGCTGACTCTGTATTGGTAAAATGGCAAGAAGACATTTTTCAAAATTATAACCAAAAAATCAATAAAGGAAAAAATGAAGCGCTTATATGACGAAGAGATACTATGCTCAAAGAACATAATATTGGAAACAAGAAAAAAATATGTAAAACAAATTCTTGTGGGCGTACTACGAACAGGAAAGTTGATCAGAAGAGAAGGGAAGCCTTCTAAACCAAAGCCAATTTTCAGGCCAGTTTCAAGACCATATTTTCAGCGATGATGTTAAAAATATTTTGCGATCCCCAACTTATTATAGCAGACTGGACCATAGTCACAAAATTAGAGAAATTGATTTCCGAACTGACATATTCAAAATGTCCTTTTTTCCTCGTACAATTAGGGATATGAATAGCGGTAAATATATCCAGTATGAGTGTAGCAATGGATAACATTGGTAGCTGCATTTTGGTATAAAGACTTGAAGCTAACCCCACTAACAGCATATTTTTGCATGTTTGCTTTGCTATTTTTATCTTTTTTTAAATAGTGTAATTTAGAACAGTATATAAATACTAATCCTTTTTTATGCATGATATGTAGTGCATGTTTGGTGAGAATTCTCCCCCTGCCACACACCTTTGTGGTGGCTTGCAGGGTATTATGTAGATGTAGATGTAAACCAGGTTTTGGAGGAGAATTCTGACGATCGAAAGGACGGATAAAGTGAGAAACGATGAGATTTACACGCTGCAATTGTGGCTAGTAGACAATGGTGTAGAGTTATGCGGCGCAGAGAATGAAGCATTTGCATGGACATCCATTCTCTCGGTTCTCCCCTCTGCTGATCTCTTTCTTCTCCTCCCGTTTTGTGGTCTTTCCCTTGTGGAAGCAAGAATTAATCATCCGTGACTAATGCTAAAGATCAATGATAAAATCCAGAAAATCAACTATCGATCGATTTATGCGTAGTAAAGCCTCCCTTAATGGACACTTTTAACGGACATTGTTTCAATCCCCGGCAGCAGAACATGGAAGCTTATATAAAACTATCAACCTCCAAATAGATTACACTCTCAATAACGAACAACAGAGAGAAACATTTTTTCTCCAATTACTTCCATTAACGAACGCACACTATGAACTATCCTATAAATATTTCTATTCTCTTGGACAAAAGACTATATTTCTTGAAGCAAATACATATGTATATCTATATACGGAACTTTTCCAGAGCTAACAACAGCCAAGAAAAACCTTTTTCTTAGCTATTAGGGAGCCATTTGTTGTCTTTCTACGGGTTCGTGCTCTTGCTTTTACTTCTCACCCACAACCTACAACACTGATAGTACTTATCTCTTTTCCAGTGGCAAGGTTTTTAGATTCTTGTTTTGGCCATAATGGTGCCAGTAGTCGCTCTAAAGATAAACAATTAATAATTCTTTCATTTCATAATTTTATGGATTTAGAGTTTTATTTTTCAAATATTTAAAAATAAAGGTTTAATGCAACGTAACAAATGCTTCTATATTTTAATTCGTCGTAGTTACCGAGTGGAAAAACCTGTCCTAATTCCTCCATTCTAAATAACGAAACCTTCTAGACAGCGGACAATTTTTTCCGGTTCCATGCATTTCCACTGTATGAGAGTTTTGATTGTATATCATATTCATTACGCCATGTCAGCGTACCGTTAAAGCAGCGTTTACTCGTAGTAGTTGACTGCTATGACAGTCAACTGCTAACAACTATTAAGCTCCACTCGCATGTGTAAATAGCAACTGCTATGAGAGTTCAGGTCGATACTGGACACATGTCGAACACTATCGATCCTAGTTCGAGGTATTAGCAAAGTTGAAGCCCGTCTACTTTCCAGCGGAAATGTATCCAACACAATCGCAACAATCGCCCACGTAAAGCAATACACGACGTCTGATACCGGGAATCTAAATATAATATCAAGGATATGCCTCCCCAAAAGGGGAGATTCTACTCTTTTAAAGAATGGGAACAAAAGATAATCGTCAAATGAATTAATTACTCGAAGAATTTCACGAAAATTTAAGCATCAATCACTATTGAAAAAAACGCTTTTTTGTTATGACAACGCGTTGCAACACCTAAATAGCGGCTTTAGGCTGAATAGAAGTTGATGCAGACGCATCAGAGCAGTAGCGATATAGATATATCGCGCATCTCGCGACTTTCATAGCAGTCAACTGCTACGTGTAAACGCCTCTTCGATACTTCCTAGCCAGAGAGATATTCATTATCGCAACCGCCGCGTCCTTGGGCGGGGGAGCCGCTCTCGTCTGCATTCGCGCCTCGCCCTTCTCTTATTTTTTTTCGCGCACCCTCTGCGCAGTGCGCTGCACGCATACGCCCACTCTCGCGTGCACAGTCACTACTCTCCCTCCCCTCCCGCCCACTCCTCCTCACGTTTCCCGCTCTCCGCGGGTTGCCCTGGGGCGTGACCTTGCGAACGGCCAGAAATAGCATTTCCTTAAAGGTTTTTCTTGTTGCCGCTCGGGGAGGGGGGGAGTAGGGAGTGTCCGTAAAAGGCAGAGGGGGAAGGGAGATGTATTCTTGGTACGAGGAAAGGAGAGCTAAGGAGGAAACTAGATAACAAAGGAAAGAGATATAATAAGGAGGTGCGTATAAAATCAAGTAAAAGCCAATGCATTGGAGAGAGGAAAGGAAATTCAGGGGAGGCGACCGACAGCTGAGGTCGTTTGCGTCATTTCAGGATAGGTGGGTAATTGGGTAAATGTAGGAGCTTTCAGGGAACGGAGGAAGGGTGGAGAGAAACCCGGCGTCGGCATTAGCCTAACTACTCTTAACGAAAGGCGCCAAGGGGACCACAGCATCCCATCCGACGGACGGAGTACTGAACTTGAAATGCCCTCCACTAGGCACTTAAGTGGGGACCGGTTTTCCACTGAAAAATCCGCCACTGCCGGGAAACGAACCCGGGCCCTCGGAATGGGAGGCCAGTACTCTAGTTGGAGAGAGGAAGGTTGATAGAGTTTACAGGTAGCAAACAGGTGAGTCAGTCTCAGAGACATTCTACCGGTGGGAAAATTCTCGGTGGAAAGTGAAGCACATTTCGTACGTTAATTAGGTTTTATTTATTCGGTTTATTGCTTTATTGATGTTTATTACAACAAAAGAGCCTCAGTTAGTGGACGAACCTGACTCGAGGTCTATTATTTTCTCAGAATCGGTCGAGTTAAATACTTTTCAACAGTTTATGACGATTATGAAGTTATTCTTGTGCTGCTAATGTTGATCTTTATTAACCGACAGTGAGTTGTACTTTTTACAACCAGGGGTGTCGGAACCACTGCCTCATTCTAAGGTCAAGAAATAGTTGACGATAATGAGACAGTTAAAGCCTTTGGCCTTTGTGTCTGTATAGTGGTCTTAGAGGGTTGTCTGTTAGGGGACATCGATCCATGCAAAGTAATAACTTAATGAACGTCAGAAATATGAAAATGAACTGTCCTTGGAGGTTGAATTGGGGAGAGTGGTCCTAGCCAATGAGTTCCCTTCTTCACCCATGGACTCAATTTGTTTATTTTTTCTCCATTGCTTCCTCCTTGGAAGGAGACGCAAAATATCTCCAGCGGCCGACTTGGTGATGTTAGGCAAATTACTTCCGAGGAATACGCCGAGGCCTTCGGGTGAAAATCAGACGGTTACGGTGTTTCTCGCCAAGCGCGGCAAGCGCTCGATGGGGGGGGGGGGGGGGGGGGGAGGGGTAGAATGAGCGAGAATGGGCGAGGAGGTGCTGACATCTGCGTGGCGTGCGACAACACGCGGGCTCACGCAACAAAGCTTCCCTATTCTTTTCTTTTTTGATAAAGAGGATAATAATAGCAAGCAAGCATTCAATATAATGCTGTTAATTGGGTTAGCTTAAATTCCTTATACCAACATGCAACTACCAATGCTACCCCTTGAATCACTCTTTATTAGAAATACTTACCGCTTTTCATATCCATTACAAACACCATTCATCTACATCTACATCTGCATAATACCCTGCAAGCCACCATAAAGGTGTGTGGCAGGGGGGGAATTCTCACCAAACATGCACTACATATCATGCGTAAAAAATGATTAGTGTATATACATTGTTCTAAACTTCACCATTTAAAAAAGATAAAAATAGCAAAGCAAACATGCTCTTACTTGGGTTAGCTTCAAGACCTTATACGAACATGCAGCTACCAATGCTATCCATTGCTACACTCGTACTGGCTATATTTACCGTTATTCATATCTCTAATTGTACGAGGAAAAAAGGACATTTTGAATCTGTCAGTTCGGTAATCAATTTCTCTAATTTTGTGATTATGGTCCAGTCTACCATAGTAAGTTGGGGTTCACAAAATATTTTTAACATCATCACTGAAAATATGGTCTTAGAATTTGTTTAAGAGATTAAGTCTGAATTTCAACCTGCGATCTGACAATGATTCCAAATTTAATTCATTTAATAGACTGGTTACGCTAATATAGTTATCGTACTGTTCCTTTACAAATCTTGCCGATCTTCGCTGCACTCGTTCAAGTTCGTTATTTAGACCGATTTCGTTGAGATCCCATACACTGGCAGCATATTCCAAATGAGGTCTAACGAGGGAAAAGTAGCTGATTTCTCGTACCTGATCGTCACATTTACCCAGTACTCTTTTGACGAATCCCAGTTTACGATTCGCTTGACCCATTATTTCCCGTATGTGTTTACCCCAGGAAAGATGTCTTCACCATTCTGTCGTGATACATCTACATCTACGTAATACCCTGCGAGCCACCACGAGGGTGTGTGGCAGGGAGTCAAGATCACCAAACATGCACTTTTGACATGCAACTAGGATATTTAATAGAGACATGCTAGATAATAGGGTTACATGCAGCTAGATGGTTAGTATCTCTACAATAAGAAATGGATTATTGGTTGTTATTACATGCATCATGCACTGGAGAATAATCTAACAATATTTCATCTAGCTATCCCTTTGCTACGCTGTCTTTTGATAAGGGATGACAGGATCTGCTATAGCATGTTTATACGATTCGTAGTATATATTTAGGGTGCACTTTTGACTCTTATGGTATTTTGATGAAGAATGCTCCATATAATTTTATTTTACTGCACCAGGCTCAGCGAACAATCACTCGTGGTTTTATAAATTTAATGACTACATACTTTAAGAATTTCCATTCTGTTATTAATGGATTAAAACTGTAGTTCTACGTCCGTTAGTTAAACCATAGTAAGAGGCATTTTGCACATACCGCCTTCCTAGTAATTTTATTTGCGTCCCTCTATCATACGTATTTACAATGTATGTAGATTGTCTGCGTGTCCATTTAAATCCATTAGTCCTCCAGTAACTCTTGTTTTTTGGTCTGCTCCAGTTGGGGCAGTTTCTCTCACAAAACGTATTCATATGTTTCCATTTGAGGTGGTGCTTCAACATGAAGTGGTTTCTTGAGGGCAACAAGGAGCATTTCCTCCCAACAGGCTGCTGGGAATTTCTTTCCGATCGTGCGAGCAAGTACAGGTGGAAGCTCAAAAACTGTGAACCTGAGAAAAGACTGAGAAAACTTGATTACTTTCTCAAAGATGTTTGTATTTCCAAAGATTTGGAAGGACATTGAAAGTGATATCGCTATATGTTTGCGTTGAAACCATAAGGTATTTAGGTGTAACAATCACTAAAGATTTATCGTGGGGAAGACACATCCGGGAAATATGCGGCCGAGCGAAGAGAAAGTAAGGATTTATAAAAAGAGTACTTGGGAAATGTGATGAGAAGACAAAAGAGCGATGTTACTTTTCACTAGTTAGGCCCCACCTTGAGCATGCAGCCAGTGTATGCGATCCGAATGAATTAGATTTGATCAGAGAACTAGATAGTGTGCAGCGTAGAGCAGCTAGGTTCGTTAAAAGGTGTTACGATAGGTTGTGTGGTGTTTCAGAATTAATACAAGAATTATGGTGGGAATCATTATAAGAGCGTAGGTTAAAGTACAGATTGAATCTATTAGAGAAATTTCATTCGGATAGCTTTACTGAATATGTTAGAAACACCAGTGTATTATGCTAAATTCGATCAGATAAACAAGATTAGAGAGATAGATTGTCGTACTGATAGATTCAAAATGGCATTTTTCCCCCGTACTATAAGAGGAGAGAATAGACAGCATAGCAAAGGGATAGTTAGGTCAAATATTTTGGATTTGTCTGTAGTGCATTATGCATGTATTAATCCCTTAAATACTATAGATACTAACAATGTAGTTGCATGAGGCTCTACAGTTGCCTGTTTGCATGTCGGTAGTACATGCTTGGTGATCTTCACTCCCTGCCACTCACCCTCGCGGTGGTTTGCAGCGTATCGTGAAGATGTAGATGTCGATATAGCATGCAATGTCATAGGTGGAAAACTTGTGACGTAAAGTGTTCGACGTGAAGGTTTAAGTCGTCATTTTTCCATTCATAATTATGTGATTATACCTAACTTAGGAGTCGCACCTCTACCAAGTATTCCACAGTACTAGTGCCTCTCCATAGGTAACTATTTCATAAATATATCACTGTGATTGTTATAGACGTCGCCATCAAATCTTACGTGTGAAAAGTACAAACAACAAGACCCACATCAATACCGTTTCCCCCCATAAAGCATTTGCTTAGTGTCATACCCAAATGAGTGGAATGATAATTTGGAGCTAGAAGATTTATTGAATGTTATGTTGATTTATTTCCCTACTGTTCCAGTTATTAAACTTGCAGTGAACCCATTATTATTATTGCTGAAAAAATATATAACTAACAATATATACCTTGAATTGAGCCTACCCTGTGACCTACATCTATTTATAGCTTGTGTTGTATCCGACAATGGTCCACAAGGTTGTGTAGCTGAAAAAATGCTGGTCTAATATCTTGAGTGGATGACGTAGAAAATTGACTGAGCATTCGCTATTTCCAATGCAATAAATATCTAAATGTAAATTTGTGACCTTTCGGTCACGACCTCAAGGAAACATACTTTGTGGACGACCTTAAAATATTATATTATGCCAGGACCAATGAGGGTGGGGTAAACACATGCACGAAATAATGGGTCAAGCTAAACGTAAACTGTTATTCATCAAAAGATCACTGGGCAAAAGTTACGATCATGTACGAGAAAGTAGTTACTTTTCACTTGTAATACCTCATTTGGAATACGCTGTCAGTATATTGGATCCATACGAAATGGGATTAATAACGAACTGGCTCTTTTGCCTAAGCACTGGTCAGCTCGCAAAGTCACTCCTCGCAAAATCGTGTGCCTCCGTTGTAAATCATCCCGGAGCATGTGCTGCGAAGGTCGGCAAGATTTGTAAAGGGACGGTACGATAATTATATTAGCCTAACCAGTCTACTAAATGAATTGGAATGGGAATCATTGTCAGACCGTCGCGGTTGAAATTTATACTTGATCTCTGAAATAAATTTCAAGATTATATCTTCGCTGATGACGGTAAGATTATCTGTGATTTCCAACGTACTATGATAGACTGTACCATGATCATAAATTAGAGAAATAGACTCACAATGTCCTTCTTTCCTCGTACATTTAGGGATATGAATAGCTGTAAATGTATCCAGTACTATACATTCAAGTGTATTAATGGATAGCATAGGTAGTTACAAGTTGGTATAAGGACATTGAGCTAACCTAAATAACAGCATGTTTTGCATGCTTGCTTTGTTATTTTAATATCTTTTATTGCTAAGTTTAAACTGGAGTAGAGTTATTAATCCTTTTTATGCACAATATGGGATGCATGTTGGGCGTGAATTCACCCCCTGCCACACACCTTTATGGTAGCTTGCAGGGTATTATGCAGATGAGGATGTAGAAGGGGGGTGGCTACACATAAGTAACAATGCTCCATCGACGCTGCTTGTGACCACGCCACCGGCTCTACTGTTGGAAACTTGTTTACTCGCTTGTGAGCTCGTTGGCTTTGCGTGCAATACGACCTTTGCGGCGGGGTGCAGTTGCGCTTACCAAATGAAGAAGAGAACGATTAGGAGAGCGTCCCAGTTCGCGTCTCTTCTCATCAGGATAAGGAGGTCGGAAGTGTCGTCCGACGTCACATCCGCCGTCATCTGGCGTGACTCGCTCTAAACGCACCTTCGTGTTGACGCCGTCGGCGGCGGCTGCAGAGGGCGCTAATGTCAATCACTCCTCACGTTAGCGCCCTCTTAACACGTCGCCGCGACTTCCGTGCAGAGCCACTTACGCGAAGAGGAGTGTGGGTGGGCGGGGGGAAGCTGGTGCTGAGGCGCACTTGTGCCTACGCAACAATGGGGTCGTTTACCATATATTTTTATTGCCGAATATGATAGAGTTTGTAAAAAAAAGGGCCGTATTTTCCGTTTTTTGACCCATCAATTATTTCTCGATTACGATTCGCTTGACTCATTATTTCACGTATGTGTTTACCCCAGGAAAGATCATGTGTCAGTCTTATTACAAGTTATTTAATGTATACAACGTTTGCTAATTCATTATTACTTATTTTGTATGTGCTAGGAGGAGAGCTATTCTTTTTCCAAAAATTCATTACGAGACATTTTTCGAAGTTTAATTCTAACTGCCATGTACATACCACACCAATTTTTAATTGCTTGTAAGTCATCATTTAAATATTCAGTTTTTTGGGCATAGAATTTCCCTGTACACTACTGCGTCATCGGAAAATAGACGAAGCTTACTTTTTGCCACCTTATTCATATATAGCTAATGTTGCTGAGGGAAGCGATCAGTAGAATTTTCTAAGGCTTTGCACTTTAACGATGAGGATAACATTGAGTGAATAACGAAGAAGTTCTGTGGAGTGTGAAGGAATGGAGAGAAATGATTAGAACCGTGTATATGAGACGGACTAATATAGTCGCCAATAACTTGAGACATCATGGCCAGAAGAAGGAAATCGAAAAATGAATGGGAAGACCGTCAAAGGAAGACCTCGTGCGAGACACATGAACCAACTAGTGAATGTTGTGAAATGGATATACCATGCTAATATGAGAGGATAGCCGATTAACGAAGCGAGAGGAGATGAAATTGATGCCAAAGTTCTGAATTTTAACAATGAGCTTTTAGGAGCAGCACGAAATTTTGAAAATAAATTGTGATCCTGGAGTCAGTATCATGAATGAATATCGGTTGTCCGCAAGCTCTCTCCAGTACCTCATTCCATAGAATTATGCCTCTTATTTTTTACACGCACTATATTGTAGCATGAGAATATCTGTTGCGGTTTGATGAGGATACTTTAGCATTGATATCCGTGTCGATTAAGTTTGAAATTTTCCTGTGGTTTGTAAAAGTTTCAGCCAGTAAATAAAATTCAATGAAGAGATTAGCCGATTTCAATACGTTCGCGAGTTGCATAAAACAAATCTTAGGATTCATGACTGATAGATTTGAAAATACTTACTACTTTTGAGAGTATTCATGAAGGGTGATTTGAAGGATGGATGTTTAAACAAGCGAGTGACGAAAAGTTAAATGTGAGGGCCACAATACAAATGTTGAACAACACAAACTATTCACAAGAGCAAATATCCTAGCGATGCAACTGAAATCAAAGACGCATCGAATTCGTGTGGACTTGGTTGCGCTACATCTACATCTACACGATACCCTGCAAGCCACCACGTGGGTGTGTGGCAGGGGGTGAAGATCACCAAGCATGCACTAACGACGTGCAAACAAGCAACTATAGGGTCTCATGCAACTAGATTGTTAGTATGTATAGTATTTAAGGCATTAATACATGCATCATGTACTACAGAATACTCTAAAATATTTCCCCTACCTATCCATTTCCTATGCTGCCTATTCTGTTCTCTTATATTGCGGGGGAAAAATGCCATTTTGAATCTATCAGTGCGACAATCTATCTCTCGAATCTTATTTATCTGATCGAATCTAGCATAATAGGCAGGCGTTTTTAGTGTGGACAACCAAAACAATTAGAGCGAACCCGGATGAACCCAGTCGCAGACAATAAGAAAACGCTTTCGAGAAAATTTAGGCTCCGTGCATAATTTACGTCACTAAGTAAGACCAAAACTACCGTCGAATCACTACCCTTAGGGAGAGAAAGTCCAGCCCTCCGTTACATTTGGAGAAAGATAACTTTATATAATTCGGTTTTTGTTCAGATAATAACGATGATCTGCTGAAAACTCTAAAAAGAAGGGACAACTTAATCGGCCATATCTTGAGAGATGATGGGCCGATGAAGGCCCATGGATGGAAAAGTGAACGGGAAGATTAGAAAAGGCAGGCCTCGTATGAGATACATGGAACAGATTGTGAAGGATGTAAAAGAGAAGAATTATGTCACAATGAAAAGGTTGGCCGATAGAAGAATCGAGTGGAAAGCTGCGTCAAACCAATCCTAGGATTGTTGACCAATGACGATGAATAACGATGATATGCAGTACGTGGCGTGCTAAAAAAATAACGGAAATTTTCGTTTTTATCAAAGAATATTTATTTATTAATCAACATCAATTTTGTCTCCTTCAAAGTATTCCCCATCAAATATATTAATACACTTGTGCCAGCGTTTTTTCCCATCTCAGAAGCACTTCTGGAACTCACTTTTCTGTAAAGAGTTCAACGCCTTCAGAAATTCTGTTTTTTTCTCATCAATAGTGGCAAAACGTCGTCCTTTCATGGTTCTCTTCAGCCTCGGGAATAGACAGAAGTCACAGGGGGCCTTGTCCAGCGAATAGGGTGGCTGAGGCAAAATAACGGTTTGTTTTTTTTACCAAACAATTCACGAACAGCCAGTGAGATGCTAACGGGAGCATTATCGTGGTGCAATTGTCGCGAGTTGTTTTGCCACAATTTCGTGCGTTTTCTTCGGATTTGTTTCTAGCCCTTTTAGATCTCCTGAGACCTTAATATTTATCTTCTCTGGCTTAAGAGTCCTCAGAACCTTCCTTCAGCATATTTTTCTTACTCGCAAGATGACTTTTCTTGCGTGTAATAATTCAAGTTGTGTTTGGTTTCATCAAAAATTATGTCTCTTACTGCTACTACCTTGTCTTTACACTGAGTTCGTCGTTATTCATTCAATACTTTGGAAAAAGACCGACACATATTCTTTCCTGGGGTAAACACATACTTAAAATAATGTGTCCAGCTAATCGTAGACTGGGATTCATCAAAAGAGTATTGGGTGAATGTGACGCTCATGTACGAGAAATCAGTTACATTTCCCTTGTTAAACCTCACTTGGAATATGCTGCCAGTGCATGGGATCCCTACGAAATCCGTCTAAATAATGAACTTGAACGTATACAGTGAAGATCAGCAAGATTTGTAAAGGGACGATACGATAACCTTATTAGCGTAACAAGCCTATTAATTGAATTAAAATGGGAAGCATTGTCAGATCGCCGGTTGAAATTTATACTTAACCTCTTAAACAAATTCCAAGACCAAATTTTCCGTGATGATGTTAAAAATATTTTGCGAACCCAAACATACTATGGCAGACTGGAACATAATCATAAAATTAGAGAAATTGATAACCGAACTGACAGATTCAAAATGTCCTTTTTCCCTAGTACAGTTAGAGACACGAATAACGGTAAATATGTCCAATCGGAGAGTAGCCATGGATAGCATTGGTAGCTGCATGTTGGTATCTACATCTACATCTACACGATACCCAGCAAGCCACCGCGAGGGTGTGTGGCAGGGGGTGAAGATCACCAAGCATGCACTACTAACATGCAAACAAGCAACTATATTGTCTCATGCAACTTGATTGTTAGTACCTATAGTATTTAAGGTGTTAATACATGCATCATGTACTACAGAATACTCTAAAATATTTCCCCCACCTATCTCTTTGCTATGCTGCCTATTCTGTTCTCTTATAGTACGGGGGATAAATGCCATTTTGAATCTATCGGTACGACAATCTATCTCTCTAATCTTATTTGTCTGATCGAATCTAGCATAATACGCTGGTTTTTTTAATATGTGCCTAACATCTTCAGTAAAGCGTATGAGTTTTTAAAGCTAACCCTACTAACAGAATGTTTTTGCATGTTTGCTTTGCAATTTTTATCTTTTCTTAAATAGTGTATTTTAGAACAGTATATTAATACTATTCCTTTTTTATGCATGATATGTAGTTCATGTTTGGTGAGAAATCACCCTCTGCCACATACTTTTGTGGTGGCTTTCAGGGCATTATGTAGATGTAGATGAGTTCACAGTCTATAATATTCAGGACAATAGCCAACCAAATAGTACTGCTGTGTCATAGAGTCTATTTTACTATTCCGGAATTTTTTGGAAATTTTCAAATTGGAAAACAACCAAAAACTCTAATTTTTCCAAGGGTAGGTTTCATGCCTGTCAACATTTCAGCTGGTACTTTATGCTTCAAGGTGGGACATCTCTTAAAATACATACAGTTGCTAGCAATGCTTCTGGTTACAAATTGTTGTGCATTCCAGGACTCATAAGCGTACATCTGTCCCTTTCCAATAATATTTTGTTGAACCTTCTTGCTGCTCCATTCTATTCCGGGGTGTAGCGAATGTTATGTACATTTCAGTTAGACTCCTTTGTCGTCAAAATATTCCTTCAATCCACGGAGCACACATTCGCTTTCTTTAGAACAGGGAAATCCACTCATATTTAAATTAAAACGAGATGTGGCCATGGGTTCGAAGATTTTAAAGTATTTGAGTACTTCATTCTTCAAATGCAGGACGTAAGCCACAGTGAAGAATTCACAGTAAAAACATGAAATATACTTTCCTTCATTGTAAGCTGTTGGTTTGACTGGCACAAAAACATCACTGTGCCATAATTGCAGGGGTGTGGTTGCTCTTGTGTTTTCTTTCTCGTATGGTTACTTATTCTGTTCACTTCTAAACAAGTTTCACGTCTTTTCATGAATTGAACCTCAGTAGTTCAATACACTAATTCCTTAGGCCTTTTTAGACCAGTCTAATAAATAAGACCAAATCTCTTGTGCCATATATCATCGGCTGAAGTACTTATATAGCCTGTGGGTTTTCTCTTGATTTTCAAGCAGTACATTCCTTGAGTATGCAGCCAGTATATGGGATCCGAATGAATTAGGCAAGGTCCCTATAAACCATGGAATTAGGTTTGATCAGAGAACTAGACACTTTGCAGCGTAGAGCAGCTAGGTTCGTTAAAAGGTGTAACGATAGGTTGAGTAGCATTTCAGAATTAATACAAGAATTGGGGTGGGAATCTATATCAGAGCGTAGGTTAAAGTACAGATTAAATCTATTAGTGAAATTTCAAACGGATAGCTTTACTGAAGATGTTAGGCACATATTAAAAAACCAGCGTATTATGCTAGATTCGACCAGATAAATAAGATTAGAGAGATAGATTGCCGTACTGATGGATTCAAATGGCATTGTTCCCCCGTACTATAAGAGAACAGAATAGGCAGCATAGGAAAGGGATAGGTAGGGGAAATATTTTAGAGTAGTCTGTAGTGCATGATGCATGTATTAACCCCTTAAATACTATGGATAGTAACAATCTAGTTGCATGAGACCCTATAGTTGCTTGTTTGCATGACGGTAGTTAATGCTTGGTGATCTTCACCCCCTGCCACACATCCTCGCGGTGGCTTGCAGGGTATCGTGTAGATGTAGACGTGGATGAAACCATTCGTATGGAGCGTGGCACACTATAGGTCAGAGGCATGGAACATCGTGAAAGCAGACCAGTGAAGAATTGAAGCCTTCGAAACTTGGTGCTGGAGGAGGATGTTGAAGATTAAATGCACAGAAAAAGTGAGGAACGAAGAGGTGTACAGAAGAGCAGATGAAGAAAAGACAATATGGAGAACCCGGCGGCAAAGAAGAACCAGATGGATTGGACATACCTTGAGGCACAATGTTATTAGTTGGAAATATAACGGAAGGGGAAATTGGAGGGAAGACCTCGCGCGGAAGAGTAAGGACCAATGGCCAAGCGTATATGGCCAATAAAGAAGGACGTGAAAGATGAAACATTTTAGGGCTTGAGAGACTTGACAATAAATAGGGAAGAATGTAGGGCTTCAGTAAACCAATCCTAGGATTGAAATACTGACGTTGATTTGTTTTGACTTGTATTCAATTAAAACAATACTGGGAAAGTTTATTTCTTTCTTCGTGGCCCAATAGCGGAGAAGACGACTGACTCTGGCGATAAGGGACTCTCTCTATGGCACCGCCCAAGGGCGCCAATCAGAGCGTTGTCGCGTGAACTCACTCCAATGCGCAGTCATGAGAATTGCTATTGTGCGTGAAATGAGGGCCTCCTGTCATGCGGGAGTCTATAACGGAGGGTCTGGGCCTGGTCCTGGGGCCTGGGCCCTGCGCCAAATGACGAGAATACGCGGAGGACACTTTCCCCGAATCATCCAAGGCGCCAACGAAAGGCCCTCTCGGCTCTTTGTGTCCGGCCTTCTCAAGGGGCTGCCAGGAATACTCCCAGGTGCTGAGGGAGAGGTCGTCTTAGAAGTGGTTTCGCTCTCGGTCAGACCTCGCTCACATCAAGATAGTGACGATGATGTGGAAAACAGCCCCTCTCACTGCCATTTAAATGAAAAACATAGTATGTACATTCCACACTTTAAAAGTAAAGCACCAGTGGTTTCATCCAAAAGAAGGCATCATCAGGTGAATGTTCCGAAAACTAGAGTCCTCATATGTACATCTACATCTAAACGATACCCTGCAAGCCACCACGAGGGTGCGTGGCAGGGGGTGAAGATGACCAAGCATGCACTACCGACATGCAAACTAGCAACTATAGGGTCTCATGCAACTATATTGTTAGTATCTATAGTATTTAAGGGATTAATACATACATCATGCACTGCAGAGTACTCGAAAATATTTCCTCTGCCTATCCCTTGGCTCTGCTGCCTATTCTGTTCTCTTATAGTACGGTGGAAGAATGTCATTTTGAATCTATCAGTACGACTATCTATCTCTCTTATCTTATTTATCTGATCGAATCTAGCATAATACGCTGATGTTTTTAATATGTACCTAACGTCTTCAGTAAAAATATCCCATTGGATTTTCTCTAATAGATTTAATCTGTACTTTAACCTACGCTCTGATAATGACTCCCACCCTAATTATTGTATTAATTCTGAAACGCTACTCAACCTATCGTAACACCTTTTAACGAACCTAGCTGCTCTACGCTGCACACTGTCTAGTTCTCTGATCAAACCTAATTCATTCGGATCCCATACACTGGCTGCATACTCAAGTTGGGGCCTACCTAGTGGAAAGTAACATCGCTCTTTTGTCTTCTCATCACATTTCCCAAGTACTCTTTTTATAAATCCTAGCTTTCTCTTCGCTCGGCCGCATATTTTCCGGATGTGTCTTCCCCATGATAAATTTTTATTGATTATTACACCTAAATACCTAACGGTTTCAATGCATTCGATCTTCGTGTTATTAATTTTATAGGATCGCTCTATCGAATTATTCCTTCTCCAAAAATAGATAGCTACACATTTTTTAAGGTTAAGGTCTAACTGCCATTTGTCGTACCACTCTTAATTACATCTAAATCCTTGCTAAGCGAAGAGTAACGTCGCTCTTTTGTCTTCTCATCATATTTCCCAAGAACTCTTTTTATTAATCCTTGGTTTCTCTTCGCTCGGCCGAACAATCGGTCTATTGCGTCCGTAAACCATGCGTCATTCATGTTCAATATAGGCTGACGGGGAAAGGCTTGTAATTGAAGAGTAAACTCAGGTTTTGAACTGGTTTGGAAATGAAAGTAAAGAAGTACTTGGCTCAAAGATACCAACATGTTAGGAGTACTTCAATGTGTTTTTCTCCATTACTCAAGAAAATCGAAGGATGTTAGTTTTGAGGCGAGGAAAACCGTAAGTAATGTGTGTCATTTTTGGAGCAAAACCGGAATTCCAAATGTTACGAAAATAAAGACGATTGAAAAATTGGAGACAGTATACAAGGAATGGAGGAACTAAAGACAGCATAAAGGAAGTGCCGTGAAGATCAATAAAATTAAGCCACTGAGTCAAAAGTTGATGATTTGTTCAACGTTGCAAAGAGTGGTGCCATATATTATTAACGCAGGAGGAGGAGAATGTGGGATATCTTCCGGATAAATGTGGTTGGGCCCAAGGTGAGTAAAGAGAGTAAGTACCTTGGGTTGGGCCGAAGAAGTTAAATTCTTTCTCGATCAAAGAGGACCTTGAAATTCACGTAATGGTGGGAATGATTTTAGCAAGATCATAAATTCAAAAAAGAATTGTTTAGAGACATCGAACAAGCTGCAGCAAGAAGAAAAACTGTGAGAAAGAAGAGTGAAGGACTTGGAATCTCGTCAAAGCACAGGAAACTTATTCCATTATTATTTAGTTTTAAAATGCAGCTTCTTCAAAGTCAGAGGTATTGTGATTGAATGCGTATAAGAGAATATAGCAGCCCCCTTAAAGTAGGAGTCTAATTGTTTGACAATTCCCCTTCTGGGCATGAAAAGGAAAACTTTATGCATCATAGGACATGAGAGGGAAAATCTAAGAAATTATCTCCCAAACTGCAAGACCTTTCTCTGTCATCTTTGTCAGATTTTGCTAATTCGAGAAAGCTGCTGGCAATACGAGCGAGATTCTTTGATGTACCCTCGCAGGAATGGGATGAACATTCGGACTAACAGAACTGCAAGCGAATTATTAACAGTCTTCAGGCGGTGAATGACTGCGCAGAGAGAGAGAGAAGGGAAACTATTTCAAGATTTTAATTTACGTATGAAAAGGAAGAGAGCTAACAAAATGTATTATAAAGAGTTAATTTTTATCGGAGAACAACCCCTAACGTGTGCGAAGACACTTTAAAATGAAATTGCCAATTACGGATTGTCAGTGGGAGTTAAAAAATAGACTGCAAATGTTATTTTATAGTGTTTACTTCTTATGTTCAAGACATGTAAGTAAATAAATTGACCGTCTTTAATTGGATAATTGGTCATGCCTATTTACACCTTTTGAAAGGAAGTTCAACTCTATACAAGCTCAGCATAGTATTCGACATGCATAAAGGTTACAAGGTCGAATACATTGTAGAAGTTAAGTTATTAACCATGATACCAAAGAAACACATGTTAAAATTCTGCAGTTTAAACACAGATTTTTCCACCAAGGCCATTGACTCAAAGTCAGGGGCGGGGAGGGGATGGAGGGGAAGTCTCTAGCTGCGGAAGGGAATGGTGCTGGCCTTACCTCGGCGGCGGCGTCATGGTGCGGGGTAGTAGATACCCTGTGCATTGGAACGCATTGCGAGGGACATGTCTCAGAAATGCTTAGAGATAGGTCAAAACAAAAACGAAAAGTTGGTCCTGAAGCCCTTTACTTTTGCATTTTTATTTAAAATAGTGCTTTTATAGCCCAAAAAACGTATATTTATGGTCGAAGCACTTCAGGTCCTTGGGGCACGGGTTCCTACTAATTAAAGTGACCAAATTTTAGCACGTGAATACAAACTTCATTTAGATCATTTTGGGAGTAGGAAAAGACGACTTTTCCAAATTCTGAAAAATAAGGGTCACCCTAATGTATAGTGATAACTCACGCCATCCACATACCCTCGACGTGGCTTGCCGGTTAGTCATTACATATAGATAATAATAATAATAGTAATGTTTATTACTCCATACACAAATTACATTTCAATAGCAAATGCAGAGTAATTTTAGGTGGCCTTGAAGGAGAACCTGTTTAAGGCTAACGTCAAATAATACTACAATATGCTTTACTTAAAGATACATATAGCTCGGTTAGTGATACCATGACAATCTTTTAGCAAGGTAAGTGCTTACCTTAAAAGATACTTACTAACAGTTTATTTATAACTCATTTATATTAATTATTTACAACAATATTTGCTCTATATCGCTCTATAGATATATATCAACTTGATGCATTTTCGAGGTGGGATTCAAACCCATTGCCTTTGGGTTACTTCTACGTAATACCCTTCCGTGACGGTGTGTGGCAGGGGGCGAAAGATCACCAAATGTTCACCATTTATATGCAGCTAAGATGCTCCAAGCTATGCGGTCATCTTGTAGCTAAAAGACACGATGCAATGCTAACCATGCAACTACTAAGAGCTACCACTGCAGACTACTCCAGCATATATCACCTAAATATCCCGTTACTATGTTATATAATATAGTTATTACGATACTCTCTAATGGTGCGCAGGAAAAATTACATTTGAAATCTATCGGTATGACAATCTATCTCTCCAACCTTATTCATCCCACCGCGGCGACCGGCGGAAGGAATTCCAACGTAGATATTGACATGCAATTGGTGAACAGGTAAATGGAATTACACGTATTTCACTATCTTGTTATTCAATTTGCTCCATCAATGTTAATTTATTCGGGTTAAGGAGGAGGAAGGAGATATAGTTGGAGGCGTCTCCCCAGACTTGCTAACATGGGAACAGTTTGCATGGGAACTTGTTGTTCTTGAGTGATGTCTGGATTGGAGTCTTCAGAGATGTCTTCACTGGCGTTGATCTGAAAGCGATACTGATTGTGGCCATGTGAGTGACATCGGCTGGAAATCGCGTTCGAAAGTCTTAGATGTAAAACCTTGTAAGCTTGGCGTTATTGGAGGCATTCATCCTTAATCTCTACTCGCGAAGTCAGTCATCTATCAAGTCAGTATTGTCCTGTGTGACGTCTGCGTTTTTGCTAGGTCACATGTTGCGTTTTTCTAAGGTGGCATCGCAAGTATAGGCAGTAGACGGAAAGTGGTCTATGTACATTTTATAAACAGTCGAGCTGAACACTGCTCCTGTTGGGAGGCCGGTGAAAACTTGGTGAACCATTGAAAAAAATTGATTGGGCTCTCCTTTTTTGTTTGAAGGATTTGAATAGTTTAAATTAAATGAAGTGGGATGGACAGTATGATAAGTTTCTAGATTGAAATATTGTAGCGTTGAATGATGAATAATGACAATAACGAACTATGTTTTAATCCACAGAGTTTTTTACTGGTACAACTAGTTTCAACGACACGGCGTCATCATCAGGTACAAACATTACAATCATAGGATTGTAATATTTGTACCTGATTGTGCCGTTATCTATTGTTGTCATAGTATCTTTATACATCATAGAGTTTTTTTTGTTTGCTTTCTAAAATTAGTTGAATTCAACTTAATGGACGGAAAATTTAATTACGATACGTGAAAAAGAAGTCAAAATTTCATTCATTTATTTAATTTTCGTATACCATGTGTCTATCGCTTCCACTTCCGAGAAAGGCGTGTTGTTCCCTGGCCGGTCGCTGCTTCCGGGATTGGCGGTCATTCAAGAGCAAGGCCGGTCCACCCTGGGCGTCCTCGAAGGAGGGCAAGGTCACTTACAGGCCCTAGAGTGTGCAAAGATCGACTTCTGAAGTGGATCGCGAAAACAAGTCGTAAACGCGATAATCGGAGGAGGGAGGGGAATGGGGCTTGCAAGAAAAAAGAGAACGACAGTGGGCGTGCGTGCGATGAGGAGATGCGTGTCCTTATCCGCGTGTATGGACACGCAACCGGGATCCGAATGAATTGGACTTGATTAGAGAACTAAACAGAATGCAGTGTACAGCTGCTAGGTTTGTTAAAAGGTGTTACGATATGTTTAATAGTGTATCAGAATTATTAGAAGGATTAGGTTGGGAGTTATTATCAGATCGTAGTTTAAAGTATAGATTAAATCTCCTGCAGAAATTTAGAAACGGATAGCTTGACTGAAGAGGATAGATGTTTATTAAAAACCCCTACGCATTTTGCTAGATTTGACCAGACAAATAAGATTAGAGAGATAGATTGTTGTACCGATAGATTCAAAATGGCATTTTCCCCCGTGCTATAAGAGAACAGAATAGGCAGCATAACAAGGGGTAAGGACAGGTGAAATATTGTTGGAGTAGTCTGTAGTGCATGATGCCTATATTTACAGTACTAACCCACTCATCCTAGGGACATACATATATTAGGATAAATGACATTATACCGAATATTCCCTTTATCATTATGGGGAAAATAACCATCTAGCTGCATGCGACTCTATTTAGGGAGCGTGGTGGCCTAGTGGGTAGAGCGCTGAGCTACTGATCGAAGGGTCCCGGGTTCAAATCTGGGTGAAGCCTTTGGTCGCCCCCGAACGAAAAATCCTCGGAGTGCGAGGTAGCCCACGGAAAGGAGCAGGCCCCCTCGTACCCTGAATGTGTGAAATTCACACGCCTGTGACTTAGTCCGGCGTGAGCTCTAGCATCACCTATCTAAGCCAACCTTCGGGCCGAATCACTGAGTGAGAGAAGTTCATGTTCTGAAATGTTCTTGGATTTTATTTTAAGTTAACTGCAAAAAAAGTACAATTCATGAAAATATCAAAAATGGTTAACAAACCTTTTCCTTTTTAAACCTCGTACCATTAGGGATATGAATAACGGTAAATATATCCAATACTAGTGTAATAATGGATAACATTGGTAGCTTCATGTTGGTATGAGGACTTAAAGCTAACCCAACTAACAGCATGTGCATGTTTACTTTATTATTTTTATCTTTTTTAAATAGTGAAAACTAGAACAGTTTATTAGTACTAATCCTTTTTTATATATGATATGCAATGCATGTTTGGTGAGAATTCACCCCCTGCCACACATCCTTTATGGTCGCTTGCAGGGTATTATGTAGATGAATATGTATTTAACATTTTCATGCAGTAGCCTAGTTCCATGTTAATAATGCATATTTGGTGACTTCACCCCCTGCCCCACGCCCTCGAGGTGGCTTACCGGACATTGCGTAGACGTAGATGTGCCTGCGGACTGAAATTCGATCACTTCTTCTTCTTCTTCGAGAGGAGGAGACGAGTTTGTGTCATCAGGGAACGGAGTCGCGGTGATTCGGTCTGGAAAGGGATTACACCCCTCCTAGGAAGATCGTTCTGTTTTTTCTTAACTTTTTAGGTTCAGCGTCTTAGGTTAAACGTTGTAGCCTATACGGTTGGAGCATCTAAAACTGGACATGTACAATTATTAGGGGATTTAGATCCAGCAAAAGTGAAACTTTAAGAATTGTTTTCCTTTCCTGATATTATGAATTATTTAGTATAAAAATGTGTAGCTATCAATTTTTGGAGGAGGAACACTTCGATAGAGCGATCCTATAAAATTAATAAAACGAATATAATTATATAACGAATATAAAATTAATAAAAAGAAAGCGTTGAAACCGTAAGATATTTAAGGGTAACAATCACTAAAGATTTATCGTGGGGAAGACACATCCGGGAAATATGCGGCCGAGCGAAGAAAAAGCTAGGATTTATAAAAAGAGTACTTGGGAAATGTGATGAGAAGACAAAAGAGCGATGTTACTTTTCACTAGTTAGGCCCCATCTTGAGAATGCAGCCAGTGTATGGGATCCGAATGAATTAGGTTTGATCAGAGAACTAGACAGTGTGCAGCGTAGAGCAGCTAGGTTCGTCAAAAGGTGTTGCGATAGGTTGAGTAGCGTTTCAGATTTAATAAAAGAATTAGGTTGGGAATCATTATCAGAGCGTAGGTTTAAGTACAGATTAAATCTATTAGAGAAGTTTCAATCGGATAGCTTTACTGAAGATGTGAGTCACGTATTAAAAACACCAGCGTAATATGTTAGATTCGATCAGATAAATATGATTAGAGAGATAGATTGTCGTACTGATAGATTCAAAATGGCATTTTTCCCCCGTACTATAAGAGAACAGAATAGGCAGCATAGCAAAGGGATAGGTAGGGGAAATATTTTAGAGTAGTCTGTAGAGCATGACGCATGTATTAATCCTTTCAATACTATATATACTAATACTCTAGTAGCATGTGACCCTATAGTTGCTTGTTTGCATGTCGGTAGTGAATGCTTGGTGATCTTCACCCCCTGCCACACACCCTCGCGTTGACTTTCAGGGTGATGTTTAGGAGGAGACGTTGATTATTTAAATGGCGCTGTGTGTGTTAATGGCAGGAGGGATGATGATGTCTAATTCCTGGTAACGTAGTCACGGCGTGAGTGGAATTGAGAGTGGGAGGGACAAATGAAAAAGCATTCTTTTTCTCTCCTTTCGAGGGAATTGGAGCGCAGTTTGGCTGAGTGGGGAAATGGACGCAAGGGGCCCCTTCTCAAGGCCAATCGATATTAACCCCACCCCCTCCACCCACGCTTTCTTCGCCGCCGAAATCCTCTGTGCCGGGACGCGCAGTCGAGACGAGAAAGTGACCTTTCATTCTACCTTCATGAAGCATTTTTTTTAGATTCCCGACCAGAATATTAGATGCTGCTGAAAAATAGTCAGGGGATCGTGTTGGTTGAGTGGTACCCAACAGAGGACATCTACATAATACCCTGCAAGCCACCATAATGGTATTAGGCAGGGGGTGAATTCATACCAAACATGCACTACACATGATGCTCAAATATTTAGTCATTTAATTCGAATCTAAACTTTACAATTTGAAAAAAGATGGAAATAGCGAAGCAAGCATGCAAAAACATGCTTTCAATTGGGTTAGCTTAAAATTCTATGCTATCCACCGTTACACTTGTATTTATGCTCTTGGATATATTGCCAACAATTCATAATCCTATTTGTACGAGGAAACAAGGACATTTCACAAGGACAAGGAGGAGCTGATTGGCCATTTAGTCTCCGTGCATTAAGGATAAGTTCATCTAGGGAGCTACAAGTGTTAGTTTTTTTTAGTGTTTACACAGACAGTTTAGATACAGGAAGGAAATCTATTGCAGCCACTTCCATTAGAGTGTATCCAAATTCAATGTTCCAGACAGATCAACACACACAGCAAAGCTGCACAATACAGCGTATGCTCATCGAAGCAACTATCAAGAGATCAACCAAATGGACCAAAAACCACACTACTCATCTTTGTGGATTCATCAAGGATTTTGAATCGCGGAGTCACGGTGGAACCTCCTAAACGAAGGTCACATTTGTGCAGCTAAGTTGCCAAAACACTTGGAATCCTTTGTAAGCAGTGAACCCACCCAAAATTTGGAGGTAAATGGTTTTCTGGAGCTAACATGTACAGGCTAATGAAGAAATTTCGGCAGTTAACAAGTTTCTCCTTTGGATGGAACACTTTCCATCATTAAGGATCATTAGAACTGAAAATAAAGGTTAGATTAATAAGTTTTGATTCTCCACAGCAGTCAGGATGCAATCGAGAAATTGCGTACGATATAATTCCATTCTTTTAAAGCCCCAATTTCAATCGCATAGCTAGAGAAATCCAGGCACGCTCTTCATGAACGCATGTGAAAGAACGAGTCATTGGTACGAAACAAGTTGCATGAATTGAAACGAAACGAAATTCCTATCTCTACTCCCTACGTGGCGTCGCGAGCAAGAGAGACATCTGCCGGCGCCCCCGCCCACTACAGGAAGTGACGATCGGCCGCCGATCGCAAGCGTCGCGCTTAGCTGCCGTCTTAAAAGCAGATGGGCTCTTTTCCTCCACCTGCTGATGCACGAGTTATCCCACGTGGACTGTCACGCGCTACAGCCAATAAGGTAGATTGCCACTGGCCTGCCATATTTCACAAGTCGCAACTTCCTGGATTGAGTCTTACCAAGTGTGGGGAACATTCGACTAACTACTATCGATTTAGAGTTGCTATATTCTGTCCCGAAATGTCCCAAAATCAGGGCATATATAGTTATAAAGAGATAAAGAGATTATACTACGAGTTCAAAATCGGGAAATTGTTAACAACGTCAAGTTGTACTTATGCTGTATATTTATTTTATCCTTCGATTGGAATTACAAAATAATGCTATTAATTGCAGCGGCGACAGTGTTCTAGGACTCTACTCTAGAGTACTTCGATAAAACCACGGATTAATATAAGTTAAAACCTTGTTGCGTCTGGTGGCATAGCTGATTATTTTTTGGCGAACGCCAAGTAATCTACTGGGACCCCAGAAAAGTGAAAAAATGGGTGCTACTTGGAGTCGAAGTTATGAAAATAGTGTTAGTAGGTTATTCAGGGGAGGTGACCGTCTTCTGAGGTCATTTGCGCTACTTAGGATAGGTGGGTAATGGTAGGAATTCTCAGGTAATGAAGTGGAGAGAAACCCGGCGTCGGCATTAGCCTACTATTAAATACCGGCACCAAGAGGACCACGGCCTAACATCCCAACCGACGGACGGAGTGCTGAACCTGACATATACTCCACTAGGCACTCAAGAATGGACCGTTTTACCAGTGAAAATATCATCCACTGCCGGGAATCCAACCCGGTCCCTCAGGATGAGAGGCCACTGCAGCCACCACAACAATCCCTTCCCTGTGTTACTACTACATGAACACCGGTTAGGTATGGGAGTAGCGTACAGCTGGATGGTGGGTGTCTACAAAATTACGAAGTAAATGTTGTAGTATCATTGTAGCTCTTACAATTAGTGGCATGTCAATAGTGCATGTATAGTCATAGTCACCCCCTGCCCCACATCCTCGTGGTGGCACGCAGGGTATCTACATCTACTTCTATGCGATACCCTACAAGCACCCGCGAAGATGTGTGGCAGGGGGTGAAGATCACCAAGCATGCACAACTAGCATGCAAACAAGCAACTATAGGGTCTCATTCAACTAGATTGTTAGTATCTATAGTATTTAAGGGATTAATACATGCATCATGCACTACAGACTACTCTAAAATATTTCCCATACCTATCCCTTTGCTATGCTGCCTATTCTGTTCTCTTATGGTACGGGGGAAAAAATGCCATTTTGAATCTATCGGCACGACAATCTAGCTCTTTAATCTTATTTATCTGGTCGAATCTAGCATAGTACGCTGGTTTTTGCAATATGTGCCTAACATCTTCAGCAAAGCTATCCGATTGAAATTTCTCTGATAGATTTAATCTGTACTTTAACCTACGCTCTGATAATGATTCCCACCCTAATTCTGAAACACTACTCAACCTATCGTAACACCTTTTAACGAACCTAACTGCTCTACGCTGCACACTGTCTAGTTCTCTGATCAAACGTAATTCATTAGGATCCCATACACTGGCTGCACACTCAAGGTGGGGCCTAACTAGTGAAAAGTTACATCGCTCTTTTGTCTTCTCATCACATTTCCCAAGTACTCTTTTAATAAATCCTAGCTTTCTCTTCGCTCGGGCGCATATTTCCCCAGTGATATGTCTTCCCCACGATAAATCTTTAGTGATTATTACACCTAAATGTCTTATGGTTTGAACGCTTTCGATCTTCTTGTTATTAATTTTATAGGCACGCTCTATAGAATTATTCCTCCTCCAAAAATTGATAGCTTAACACTTTTTAAGGTTAAGCTCTAACTGCCATTCGTCGCACCACTCTTGAATTGCATCTAAATCCTTGCTAAGCGATTTCCTGACTTCTTCTTTTAATATATCCCTATACACTACCGCGTCGTCTGCAAAAAGTGTAAGCTTACTACTAACTACGGTACCCAAATCGTTTATGTATAAAATAAATAGAAGTGGACCTACTATGCTACCCTGGGGAACCCACGATTTCACTAGTATTGCATAGCTGAAGGTGCTCAGTCTCGAGTCGTAGTCACATTCCGTGAAGTGAGTCTGGGAGTGAGGGAATTCTCCCCGGAGAGAAAGAGATAGTAAATGCACAATCAAACGCGTGCACGCATGGTTTTCACGACGCCTGTGGCCAGATCACGTCCCCAAAGTTCACTTTCTTGAGATCGGCCGACTTATTAGTGCAGGAGAGTCGCATCACACCTGTTGCCACGAGTAGAGAAGTGACATCTTTGCCGAGCATGGAAGGAAAAATCTTCATTGGATACCGGATAGAAATTGAGGGCTGAGGAATCGATGGAATCTACATATGTATCTACGCAATACCCTGCAAGTCACCGTGATGGTGTGTTCCAGGGGGTGACTATCACCAAACATGCACCATTTACATACAACTAAGACCTACCACTGCACACTATTCTAACATTATTTAGCCAGCCTACCCCTTTGCTATGCAGCCTATTGTGACCTCTAATATTACGAGGGAAAAATGACATTTTTAATCTTAGTTAGCTGGTCAAATCTAGCATAATACAATAGTTTTTAATACATATCTAGCATCTTCAATGAACCTCTTCGTTTTAAATTCGTATACACTCGAAAAAAAACGAAAATGAACAATATTACACCTGAGTGAAATTTCAATTCCGCATGATATGGCCTAAATCTTCAGAATTTAGACCTCTTATGCATCTACACAATACTCTGCTAGCCGACGCAAAGGTGTGTACAGGCTTTATGGCAGTTAGAACTAGTCCCAAAGGTGTGGTCTTCATTTTTGGAAAAAAAAATAATTTACCGCAGCGATCCTCTAGCGTCTGTAAAACCAAGACATGCGGTCAAGCCAACAGAAAACTAGGATCAATTAAAAGAGTAGAAGGGAAATTTGACGAGAAGACAAAAGAGCGATGTTATTTTGTTTTCTTTTTCACTCGTTCACTCCTGTAATACTCCAGGGAAAGGCGCTCAAAAGGCCACCTACAAACTGTCTGCTATCCAATCTAACTTCGCGATGGGAATTCGATTTCCCCCTTGGGCCCTGAATTTAGTTCCTACACAGGTCCTTTCCGTTGGCCTGCTTTAGGACTCCAACGCGCAATGTAGATTTCGAACTTAATTTTCAGCGTCTCCAGCGGTCGCCTAAGTTATCTTAAATTTTCTCGTAATCTTAGTACATTTTAAAGTCTTCAGTTATGAGTTAAATTGAGTCATTAGGAATGACTGTTCACCATTTTCCTGCATAAAGGCGGAAAATTGTCCAAGCATAGTGTCCGCTGTTTTTTCATACATATACAAATGTGGAAAATATCCAAATTAAATACTTAAACGATTTATTGGTAGAGAGAGAAATATTTCTGATAGCATTTTATTCAACATATCTGCCTTCAAAGGTTCAACACTAGTGTCGTTTCCGAGGTATTCAGGGTAATTTGAAGAGGGTCGTTTCCCTTGAAAAATTTTCGACTCTGACCCCATGCATATTGCTGACGTGTAGAAATCGTGAAAAAGAAATTAAGACATTACCTGTAACAAGAAATGTAGGGTATTCGTGCTAAATATTAACGCCGGAAAAGAAACGCGTCTCGAAGTTGGGTCAGTTTTCTTTCCATGTCAGCGCAGTGTGAGAGGGCCACTTCCACCGGAGAAATCATTCGCTCTCTCACGGAAGGAACGAGAAAATTATTTTCTTCTCTTTCTTTTTCGATTAGACTCTTGAAGAAACGCACAAGCCGAAATTCGAACAATGAGTCAAAGACCTGCATTCTGGTGTCCTTGAGGAAGATGTGGGAGGGGGAGGCGCCAGGGGCCATTGTCGTCTTAGGGTGGCTACAATGGGGAGACGGCATCAAGTGCGACGCCCTTCATCACCACTCTGAGAAGACTGACTGTCCCGACCTGTTGGCAAACTTGTCCCAGCCATGTCGTCCTACCCATCCGGGAATATCTCAGGACCACAGGGTAATGCACGGAGAAATATGCAGTGACAAACGCATGACAAGAAACGGGTAGATCGATAATACTGCATCACATGTTATCTCGTATCACCTCAGGAAAGATCACCTCAAGAGAATAGTCAATCAAGAGTGCTAGAAGCTGTTAACTTCAAACTTGCGTTTAAATTATTATTTAAAACTGGATTTGATGTCTGTATTGGAGGATTTATCACGTACTCGCTTCATTTTAAATTCCATGATTCCTTTATAATTAGACTTTATAGTTTACGAGTTGCGTTCAAATTCCAAGGGCCTCTTTTTCTTTTGCAAATGAGTGACCCGAGAAAATTGAACTTGTGTAACTTCTAAATATTATCTCACTGTAGTTGTTAAGTACACCATTATCCCATTTGCTGGTGGAAAATTTTAAATGTCTGTAGTGTCTGCAAGAACTGGGAGCTGGCATTCCTATCAGTCTGGCTCGCGATAATCCCTTTTGTTCGGAAGCGCAATGCGCATTGGCTTTCGCATTCTTTCTAACGTCACGTGACAGGTACATGTGGGTGGCCACTTCGAATTCGGGAAGTGGGGGGGAGTGGGCGGGGAAAGAGGGGGCGGGAGGGGGGGGGAGGAGCACTGGAGGAAGACACGGAATCGTTTTGGATGACACCTCTGTGGATGGGGGAAATCAATCGGGTGGGAAAATAAAAGAAAGGGAAACGACTTCAATTTCGTCATAGTGATCCCGAGTCGACGAAATCTACATCTGCATCAAAATATACATAATACCCTGCAAGCGACCATAAAGGTGTGTGGCAGGGGGTGAATTCTTACCAAACGTGCAATACATATCATGCATAAAAAGGATTAGTATTAATATATGTCTAAACTGCAATATTTAAAAAGATAAAAAAGCAAACTAAGCATGAGAAAACGTGCTGTTAGTTGGGTTACCTTCAAGTACTTACACCAACATGCAACTGCCTATGCTATGGATTCAATCACTCGTGTTGGACATATTGACCGCTATTCATATCGCTAATTGTACGAGGAAAAAAAGGACATTTTGAATCCTTCAGTTCGGCAATCAATTTCTCTAATTTTGTAATTATGGTCCAGTCTGCCATAGTAAGTTGGAGTTCGCGCAATATTTTTAACGTCATCACTGAAAATATTATCTTGGAATTTATTTAGGAGATTAAGTCTAAATTTTAACCTGCGATGTAACAATAATTCCCATTTTAATACATTTAATATTAGAATGTTGTTGGTATCGAGGCAAGTAATGAGACTATGAAAAACATAGGAGATAAGATATTAGCGTAAAAGGAGAAGGATTTAGAGTAGGTGCTCTTCTTAATTAACCTCTTAACCACAAGTATAATATCTTGAAGAAAAACGGGAATTGTGTACAGCACCTTCAAGAATCATTTTGTGATCTGAAATCGATTCTTCCTTTTACATCTCTTCCTTCTGTTCTTGCAACTTCCTTACTGCTCTCAAGATTCTTACCTCGAGAACATTTTAGTTTATCTTCATCGTATTTTTAGTGGGTTCACTACGAACGAAAACCATCAAATAATTTCAAATAACATACATTTTCTGCATACTAGTCAGTAAGTACAGAATTCAAATTTACAATTCAAATAAGAGAGCACAATAGGTAGCGTAGCAAAGGGATAGGTAGGCGAAATGTGGTCAGAGTAGTGTGTAGATCAGGATGACTGTTTATAACAACCGATCCCTTTATTACTATGTTCTTGTGACCCTACTATCTAACATGTTTTCATGTAGTAGCCTAGTTGCATGTCAGTAGTGTATGTTTGGTGATCTTCACTCCCTGCCACACACTCTTGCTGTTGCCTGCAGGGTATTGCGTAGATATAGATGTAAATGTAGAATTTGAAAGAAGAAGATAGTATCCTGTACTATCATTATAGGCCATTGTGTGTCTTGGTTTGTTTAAAGTGTAAAATTGCAAGTGAGAGCAGGATTTAAAATAGGAATAACTATTGTGCTTAGATCATTGCGAAACAATCTGTCGTTCTTGATGTGAACTACATGATGGCGGAAATGGACTTGTTGCGATTCTGTCGCAGAAGGGATTCGATATGGCATATGGGTGGCATTTGTCCGAATAGCTGGTGGGTTGCGAGGCAGGAGTCCACTTCCAGGAAGCCCTTGGAGTGCCCCTCGGAGGGTGTTCACGTGCGATAGGGGTGTCGAACGGTGTTATCCTCGGAGGGGGCTTGCCCGCTCTAAAATCCCAAATTCACGTGTTCCGACTCAATTAGTTACAAGGGTACGAGGAGGAAGCACTTTGCCTGTGATGCCCTGTGAATTCAATCACAACAACATAAGGAATTCTGCGATGTTACCCTTCCCTAGTCAGGCCCCACCTTGAATATGCAGCCAGTGTGTGGGATCCGAATGAATCAGGTTTGATCAGACAGCTCGACAGTGTACCTACAGCGTAGAGCAGCTAGTTGTTGGTTAGTTGGTTATTTAGGGGAGGCGACCGACAGCTGAGGTCATTTGCGCCATATAGGATAGGTGGATAGGGGGTGATAGGTGGGTAATTGGGTAATGGTAGGAAATTTTAGGGAACGGAGGAAGGGTGGAGAGAAACCCGGCGTCGGCATTAGCCTACTCTTAACGAAAGGCGCCAAGGGGACCACGGCTTAACGTCCCATCCGACAGACGGAGTACTGTACTTGAAATGCCCTCCACTAGGCATTCAAGTGGGGACCGGTTTTCCAATGAAAAATCAGCCACTTCCGGGAATCGAACCCTCGGGATGGGAGGCCAGTACTCTAGCCACCACACCAACCCGAACCCCAGCTAGTTTTTTTTAAAGATGCTATTATAGGTTTGGTGGCGTATCAGGATCAAAAGAAGAATTAGGTTGGGTATAGTTATCCGATCATAGGTTAAACTACAGATTAAATCTAGGACAGGAATTTAAAAAATTAAGATTTAATGAAGATGTTAGATGTATTTTTAAAACTCCTACGTATTATGCTAGATTCGGCCAGATAAATAAGATTAAAGAGATAGATTGCCATTACGATAGACTCAAAATGTAGTTTTCCTTCATACTATAAGAGAACACAGTAGGCAGCAAAGATTGGTGAAACATTGTTATTTCATGGTTCAAGATATCATCACTTCCTCGCGGGACCTTCCCTTCAATCTTTCCTTCTATTATATTTCTAACTAATTCATTGTGCCTCAAGATATGTCCAATCCATCTGGTTCTTCTGTGCCGTAGTGTTTTCCATATTGTCCTTTCTTCACATGCTCTGCTGCACACCTCATCGTTCCTCACTTTATCTCACCAGCACCATGTTTCGAAGGCTTCAGTTCTTCGTTGGTCTGCTTTCCCGATGTTCCATGTCTCTGATCCATAGAGTGCCACGCTCCATACGAATGTTTTGATGAACTGCTTCCTTTTTGCAGGTTCTTTGAGCATAGTAGCTGTCTCTTATTCATGAACACATCCGTCGAGCTTCTTCCGTCCCAAATTATAGTGCTGCCGAGGTAGGTGAAGTGCTCCACTTGTTCCAATTTCACTCCTGGAAATGTGATATTGGCCCTAAGCTTCTCTCTTCCACACACTAGGATTTTAGTTTTCTTCTTGTTGATGCACATATTATATTCTTGAAGTACTTGGTCCATTGTGGTCAGGGATGCTTGCAGGTCCCTCGACTTTCTGCTACAACTACGATGTCATCAGCAAACCTAAGCATGTTTATTTCTTCGCCATTCGCCTTGATTCCCTTGATACCAATTTCCTCTGCGTCTCTTATTGCTTCTTCCAGGTATATATTGAATAACGCTGGGGAGAGGTTGCATCCATGTCTGACTCCTTTATTTATTTTTGCTTCTATCTTCCTTCCCTCTTTTATTTCCATTGTGGTGACCTGGTTCTTGTTGAAGCTGTAGATTATTCCTCTATCCTTGAAGTCTATTCAAAATGCTTCCAGTATCTTGAACATCTAGTTAAATTCCACGTTGTCAAATGCCATTTCCAAGTCCACAAATGCCACATACAACGGCTTGTTTACGTATATCATTTTCTCGGTATCAAAAAGGTATTCCACGTATTTTTCTCGTAGGATATTATGATCGAAAGAGAGAGTGACTGATCTTAATTTAAACGTACTAATTTCAGAATCTATGGCAAACATCATTATCGGATTTTTAGGACACTATCACATCTTCCGGGGAAGCTTAATGTTACATTGCTGCACAGCAATAAGTTTGAAGGAAGCGTATGGTTGATTGTACAAAGAATTCTGATAACACTTACGTTGAGATCATTGAATTCTGTTTGTTTTACGAATGTTATCAGGCCACTGTCATTGCTGCACAGAATTCTGACCAATTTTGACTTGCAACGGCGACCTAAAAAGAATAGTGGAAATCCACAAACTAACCGAAACCAGTACGTACATGATTACATTAATGGCAAAGACTAAGTTGTCCCGTCTTCTTCTTAGGATTTCAGGAAGACTTCTCTTCTCTCCCACTCTTCTTAAGGCCGTTTTACACGGTCATTGATACTGCGCAGGCTGTTGCGAGAACACTTGCGCAAGAAATATTGCACCGTGCAAAGTGACGATTTGCGAGGACAGGCAGCACCACTGCGCGAACGCTTGCGAGCAAATTAGAACATGTTCTAATCTGATACATTCGCTCGCGCAAGTTTGAAGTTTATTTCTCTGACTAGATGGTGCAGGTGTAGCTGTAACGAACTGTCTGGGGAATTCTAGCAATTAAATAGGTCGTTGACGATTAAGAGTAGGGTGTTTTTGTTTGCACTTAACTCCTTAGTTAGTGAATAAAGTGCAATAATGATGAGCTGGGCGATTAATCACGTGGAAGCTTAAATTTCGTGCGTAAAGGAAGAACCTGTTACCTTGGCCCACATCCGTTCGTTCGTGGTGCAAATTTTGGGCTAAGTATATGGGACTAGGGTCTCCACTATTATGTTTAGACTATGGATTAAAACACATTTTAAAGTGGTGGTAATTTATCGCATCTTTCACGTCCAATAAATTGCTACTTAACAGTTCTTGACGTTATGTGATATATTGGCGGTGTTACCACTACTGAATGGTATGTTGTCATTGACATGATGCACGGACGATTGCACCGTGTAAAGCTGTCAAGCAAGCGTCCTCGCAGTTTTCTTCGTCACGGACTTTCGCAGACGACTGCTCAAACGGAATCAACATCAACCTGCGCAGTTTCAATGATCGTGTATTACGGCCTTCAAGAGGACTTCCCGGCATTAAATACCGTCTGCGAATGTGATCGACCTTTCGGTTGACCGCGTACTCGACGCTGCAGTCGGTTCCTTGACCACGCTATCATTATTATCGCACGCCCTGTAATCTCCGCCACGAGCCCTATCGGCAGGCAAGGACGTCGCCGCCCACGCAACTGCCATCTATCTCCTCCCTCTGCTATCTCGTCGCGGCGACAGTTGACTCGCGAGAGGCGAAGGATGGCCCGACGGCAGACTCGCCGAGGCCCTCTGGGGGCCTTGTCCACGACTGTCCGGTGCTTCACTCTTTCCTTTCACATGCCCCAGGGTCTACATTACAATTCCACTCAAAGTGAGCCTACTTAAAGATAACTTTAAGTCATGGAAGTCTTCTACACATGCACTGCAGAGTCACGACTGTTCAGGATCAATAACTAAAAACAAAGAAGGAAAACATTCGAAGACATGCAAGTGAGCTCAGTGTAAACGACTCGCTTGTATATTCATGATTTAATTCTTCTGAGTAACTGATTAGCAGAAGATTCGTTACATAGTGGAAAACCTTTGAGAAATTATATTTAATTGAATGCCAAGTCGCCACGGGCCTATTATGTGTGATATTTTCAACTACGAAAATGTTTCGGACTTACAGACCCGTGCCATTGATGAGTAAATGGATAATGTAGTGATTCACTGAGTAACACATAATTTACTGCTCAAAATTTGTTGGTTGTTTATACATTCATTTACCTCGCAGGTTTCTTGTGATCACATTATTTCATTACCATTTGAGCCAGAAAAATTAAAATTTCGCTATAAAAACATGAGCAAAGCTTTAAAACGTTAATGCAAAACAAATGGTAATGCTTAGTGTGGACTTTAAAGTTGCTATTTACGGTATAACTTTCCCATATTATGAAAAGAGAACCACTTCCACAAAACTATAATTGTCCGCTCTTTTAAAGGGGCATTTTCTTGGTTGAAATCATTCGGAATAGGTAAAATTCAGTAGTTATTAATCAGGTTATTTAGTTTTGCTTAATTTTTCATGTTTTTCTTCGATGTTTGTGATCATAGATATTATATTGTTGTAATATTCATGGTTGTGATAATTGACAAGTTGCTCACTGACTACTTAACTCGTAAACATACGTTTGTATAGACATGTCTTGACTAAGGGAGTGTGTACATTTAATAAATTTGCATGTATATGCATCTATTTCCTTAATTTAGTATCTCAGGACTTGATTTCTTAAAGTCACTCTGTGCGCTTGACGACATATTAATGGGTAACAACTGACTACGCACACTTTAAATAGGGGGTATTGGTCACTTTAATTGGAGGTGGACTTTAAGTAAGCTGCTGACACCTACATTAAAGCTTTAAAGTGATTAGTCACTTTAAGTGGACTTTGAAGCGCTAGTGTAGACCCGGCAATAGCCAAAAGCGAATATAGTTATCAGTGCGATCTGCATTTAGGCGTAGTGTGGTCTTGCGGTAGTGATCTAAAATCACGGCCAAGCACGCGTGATCATCACACATCACTCCTTGTGATGTCAATCAGTGGACGAACTCATGTTGAAATCACGGACGTTGGAATCACACGATCACTTTCTTCGCTTCCCTTTTCAGGGATCATTTAAGATATAGCTTCCTGAGTTTGCGACAATGATAGCTTAAGCTATGATTTCGCCACTCACACTGTCATTTTCACCGTTCCTTTTCGTATCATTTCTGATCGCGATGTATCTATGCATTAGTATAATTAAGTTTGTAGCGGTGTCCGTCAGTCCGTCCGTCCAGCCGGTTTTATTGTGTTTTCTCGCGTTGGTTGAGAGTGAGGTGGAGAAAAGTGCGTTCAATGCAGAACGTGTCCGCGCACAACATATCAGTAGTTTTAGATTTCCTTTGTACCTCCTTCCCGCCCAAAAAATATAAAAAGAAATATATTTGTGTGCGGGTTGCAAACCGCCCAGGATGTTTTAACGCTCGACCTCGGTGCTTCAATTTGAGGTAAACTCCGAAGATACGTGGGAGTAGTGTCGTTTTAGAGAAGAAATATGGGCACATGGAACAGACGTATTTAAATATTTGTCAACGATTTGGAAAATGTTAAAATTTAAGTGTTAAAAAGAGTGTTTTCACTATCTATTAACGTGAGAAAAGAGTTGCTATGCAAATTCGTACACGTTGCTATGCATGTTTGTTTACGTGTTTCGCTAAAAGTACATTAACTAATTGACGACGTGAAAGAAGTTACAGAAAGCGGAATTAGTTTAATCTATTCTGGAATTAAGGCATTATCTATTGATTCGTAAGTATGTTGAATATTTATTTTGATTATTTGTTATTATATTATACTAAGTGGTCTAAACAATTACCTCTTTCAAGTAAGGAGAAGGTTGCATGCATGAAATTCACAAAATTTATGAACATAAGCGTGGAACGGTGGATATTTTTAAAGTGAAATATGAATTAAAAACTTGAAGATACTTTATTCTCAATTGGCAAAAAGGCTTTCTACCCATTTATGCACTAAATATTTCATAAGCCTTCTTTTAAAAGTGTTGTTTCTCTATCAATCTAATTGGGGTTTCAGAATATAGTGCAAGGTCATCATGGATTTGCAAATTTTACGAATAAAAAATCCATCTTCTCTACACGTTCACGACGTCGCCCTCCCTCCCCCGACGCATTTTGCGAACCTCCGAGGATGTTTTTAATAATCGGCCTTATATCGATCTCTTGAGGTAGTTAAACCAATACACTGCCTGAAAATCAGGCCGCAGGTCTGCTAGTAGGCGTATTAATTTGTAGCGTGTCAGTCAGTCCGTCATTCTGTATCCGTTTTGTTTCGTTCTCTCTTAATTGAGCTAAAAGAGTGAGGTTTGGTGCGTTGAGTGTGGATTCTCTGTCTGTATGATTTGGTAGTAGTTTTGGATTTTTAACAATTTGTGGTGCAGAGAAAAAAGCCAAAAACGTGGTTCGTGGAAGGCAGTTGTCTGTACGCATGTGCGGTTGCAGCGCTCGAGGTTAATTCATTAATTTGAGGTAATCTCCGAAGGCACCGGTCGGATTGAAGTGGAAGTGGTGTCGTTTGAAAGACGAAAGCTGAGCACATGGCTTAGGTGCATTTTTATTTTCGTTATTTGACCGAAAAGTGTGAAAGTTAAGCATGAAAAAGTAGTGTTTTCCCTATATTTTAACATGGTAATCCAGTTGCTATGCAAATTTGTTTACGTTGCTAAGTAAATGTGTTTACGTTTTTGGTAAAGGGAAAAAAAATTGGATTGAAGAAAATGAAGAAAGCGGAATTAGTTTCATCAATCAATTTTGTAAGTATGAAAATGCAGACGTTTTCGATGTGAAGATAGTGAAATAAGACAATTTTTGCCTACCGGCCCCGATATGAAATGTGAATTTCAAAGCTAGGCGTTTTGAAGTACTTTTCCAGTAGTTGAAAGAAGGTTAAAAAACGTTTATTACGTATTAATGTTTGTTGCTTAATCAACATGTTAATTCAAAAATACATTCACCATTTTAAAATTATGAATGGTTGTCCTACACCCAAACCATTCCGTTTTTTATCAATTTAAAATAAAACATTCGCTTATATCTCCACCTAAAGGATAAATATAATTATCTTAAGGTCCTATGACTCTCTCGATGTGATGGAAGTTGGATTTTTTGCCTTCATCTTTTCAGCAATGACTAACCGATCGTCGGAGTGACTGTATTTCAAAGATGGTACTCTCCTCAGTCTACTGCAGTGAGGATTGCACAGAGGAATGAAAAATATGAATCTTTTTACTCCAAAATGTTTACTTCTGTCTCACAAACGAATCAAAAATTGTTTTTATTTTTGGGAAACATATGCGCACCCACATTTCCCACTGCTCCCACTTGAATAGTGAAAAAATAAAGTAAAAACACAAAGTTCAAGATCACACCAGACAGAGAATGACTGCAAAGCAGGCAGCAGGTCTGCTAGTTACCTTTTTAATACCTCAAATTACTTCGGACCAGTAAAATATGAGGAAGTAACATCGTCGTTGACGGCTACAGCCGCAGCAATAATTGCGAGAAATGTAGAGGCGATTCCCTAATGCTACTTCGATTGAAAGCCATATGCGGCCAAACATTTGATCTTTCCAACCGCGTGCTCTGATTGGATGGGTGACAGAAGTACCTAAGTCTTCAGGGACATAAAAAAGGAAATGCGCAAATGACGCACAAATCCCTATCAATTCCGTTATCCCTAAAATTATCACGTGAAACGATAATTTGTAAGCTTTCATTTGAGTTATCCCTGAAAAGGGACGTAAAAAATTAACGTGAGATTTGGGGTTTAAATTTTAACCTCCTAGGTTGAAAATCAGCGCATTTTGGTTGACACTGGCGTGGGCAACTGGCGCAGTGCTGGCGGCATCTAGCGGTTTGAATGAGGAACTACACATGTCTGTATGCTATCTGTACATCTACATCTACACGATACCCTGCAAGCCACCACGAGGGTGTGTGGAAGGGGGTGAAGATCAACAAGCATGCAATACTAACATGCAAACAAGCAACTATAGGGTCTCATGCAACTAGATTGTTAGTATCTATAGTATTTAAGGGGTTAATACATACATCATGCTCTACAGAATACTCTAAATTATTTCCCCTACCTATCCCTTTGCTATGCTGTCTATTCTGTTCTCTTAACGCTTCACGTTAACATGGGCCGCCATTACGGTTTCGTTTCTTAGCGCCCCTATTCTTTTCAAAATTACTGACTACTTTATCGTTTGTTATTAAAAGCGGCTGTTAATTTCAAGTCAACGTGACGGTGCATCGGCAGACTTAAAAAATTACCACCTTGTTTGATATTCAGTTCTTCAAGAACTTATTCTTAGACGAGAAAGTAGCCCTGTAAATCAAGTGACACTGCCTTAAAAATGTTGCCTCTGAAAATCAGGTCTCTTTTCTGTCTTAAAATCATATCCACTCTGATTAATGTGTTAGGGGAGTAACAGCTATGACACTCAGGAGAAGCACGAACCCTTGAATTTCTGGGGCCGTGGACCCCGACCCCCAGATCACTCTGGCTCAGATGCACGAGAGCACAGAAGTGACGTAGCTGCATCCGGAGAATCGGACAGCACAGCAGGCTAAATCCGCTGTAGAAGTTTGAGAGGTGTTGCTTTTCGAAAATGCTGAAAGCGCATAAAAATGTCATTCTTACCACGGAAAAGTAGGTCATAAGTATTAAATCTATATATATTTTAAGGAATTCATGCTGATGAATTTTAAGGAGGAGTATACATTAAAAAAGGAATAGCTATGGAAATAATCAATTAAGGTCCTTATTTAAAGGCTGATTTTGTATATCTGACTGTTTAGCATATAATATGTTATCTTTTTCAACATTTCCTCCCATGTGTGGCAAGTGAGTAAGACTCCAGCTGCAATCAATATTCAACAGGCCTAAGAGAGAAATAATGACACGTTCACACCTTCAGATTAAAGAGAAACCAATCGAATAGTCTTGAATTGTAGACTGTTTGTGACTTCGAATGGATGACAAACTAATCACGAGAAAACACTTAGATAAAGTAATAAATTAGTTGGCATTAAAGCCATGCTATCACCAATATTGAACCGTGCTTCAATTCTTCTACGAGGAGTCAAAAGTATTTTGAGTAAAATTAAAGCAATTTAGAAGTAATTAAAAAAATAAAAGTAATAGAAAGTAAGCACGAAACATACTTACGTAAGACCAGTAACAGTGCGTGAAAAGGGAAAGAAGGATGTTTATAGCATCACGAAATTTAATACGATGATGGAGGTCAGTAAGAAATAAGACAAAAATATTTAGAGACCTTGGAAAACAATAGTGGAAGTGTGGTTCAAAACCTGGCAACATCTAAACGCGCAGGAAGCGTTTGGGGGCCAGAGAGCTTTTTAAACGGATAAAAATAGATTAAGGAAAAAACACATTGTTCCGTATAAATACGGCTAGATAGGCAGAATGAGGGGACACAGCGTAAAAACTAAAACATATAAATTGTATCTCCTGAAATAATTCGTAGGACCACTCACACATGTTTGGTCACCCAGTACAAAATACCCTGGAGGTTCTGAGGGTAAGTTCAGGGTATATGATGAATTAGTCAGGCTTGAATGATCTGTTTGGGAAGCTTCAGATATTAAATATTTGAGGTGATTGTGCAGAATAATTAGTTGCATCAAAAAGCACTTTGCTGGACATTAGCATAGTAAAAAATGACTTTTTCAGTACAAGGGAAAATATAAGTTGCCATAGAAATTACTCACCTGAGGTAGTAGTTATGGGGGGTTATTCCGTAAGGAAGGCGCCCGATGCCATCTGAAAAAAGATGCTTTTTTGGCATCAGCTACTTAAAATGGCATCGGTTGTTATTCCGTAACTAAGGCGCCCGATGCTATCTGACAGGAGATGCCTTCTTGGCATCAAGGGCCGTAATACGACGTTTTCTACATAATATACTCCGTGGAGGCCCACACATAAATGTTGTAATCCCCGGGTTGTTAAGAAACATCATATATTGGGAATCGAAACCTACGAACAAAGTGCACCATGTTTTAATTTTACTTACGTCTGTTTTACTTATCTCGAGTAATTGATTTTCTCTGAATAATATAATTATCTATAAGCAAAAGTCACCGACACTACAAACGTTTTTCAAACGCGCTTAACAGCCAAAGTAAACACTATCCCATTGGTTGAAGTATAACGTTATTCTTTTGTTATCAACTCATCAACATGATACATCATGGATACGGGCATAACTTCATTACCAACTAGAAGTTCTTTGACGCACGAATGGCATCGCAAGTCACCGATGCCATTTTTGGATTCCGTCTCGACAATGGCATCGGGCGCCTTGAGAATTAGGGAATAACCTCCATGGTCATCACATGACCGAATTTCGTTGATTTTCCGTAACAGTCCCCACACCGTGGTTTGTGATGCTGTGATAACAAACCGATTGGAAAAAAAAATTGCGGACAATTTCAAATATGAATCAGTGCGTTCTCAGCCAGAGAGTGAATGATTTCGCGGTAAAAATTTTCGATTTCGTGGATTTTGAAAGCAAGGAGAGCCACAAAGAGAATGAATGATGTAGACAAATTTTTTTCTTCGATGCTTCAAAATTAAATTTTTTAAAATCTGAATGCTTTAATATCGCGTTGAAAAAACATTTTCTCTCTGAAAAAATTCCTCTCTAGATTTTTGGCTGATTTCATTTATCATTCAGTTTTCAAATTTCACTTTCCTTTTACGTTCGAATAGTTTTTCATACGCTACGATATCCAAACGTGACTCATCATGGCTATTCGCGAATAAATAAGAATCATTCACTTAAACTCGCAGAAATACATTTCTACAGCGCACAATTCCAAAATACCTAGTTGGTGGTAAACAATTAGGGAATTTGGGGACTAATTTCAATGGCAAGACATTGACATCTCGCTCGTTGGCACCGTTTCTCGCCGACCTTCCTATCCCTCTCTCTCTCTTTTTCGCGGACGCTCTTTCCCTCTTCTTCTTTTCCTCTCTCTCCACCCCCTTCTTCGAAGACAGGGACTCCCTAACGAAGGCCAAGGCCGGGAAGGAGAGATGGGATGAGAGAGAGAGAGAGAGAGAGAGAGAGAGAGCAGTCAAGGGAGAGAGATGCATTTGGAGTCGTGTGCGTGGGAGCGCTGTATTTTAAGCGCCGCCGCCGCCGTGTCCCTTCGAGATGACGCCCCCCGCGCGTAGCCATTAAAGGTTCGCGTCGACGGTGCCACTGGAATCGGGCTCCACCACTCCAGGAAGAAGAGGAGGAGGAATCAGTTCGTGTTTTAAAGGCACTCGAACATCTTACTCATTCCATATCGCACTGCCTAGGTTAAGCCCGTATCACACAATGCTTTATCTAGAATACCCAGCCTATGCTGGCTGCTTCTTGGTATAGAGGACGGGATTTTAATTAATTGGAACAGTTTCTTAAGATGTTTCACACGGTAATTGAACTTGTACTAGTTAATAATAATAATTTTATTCACCTGTTTTATCATACATTTAAGTAGACATAGGCTTTGTCAGAAAGAACTTGTTCCAATACATTTCAATGTCACTTAAAAATTACACACACTATAGGTTTTATAAAAAATGGAACATTTAATGAAAAACAATAACAATATACATGATAAAATTTTTGATGTTATAATAGTGTATATTTAGGTGTAACAATCACTAAATATTTATCGTGGGGAAGACACATCCGGGAAATATGCGGCAGAGCGAAGAGAAAGCTAGGATTTATAAAAAGAGTACTTGGGAAATGTGATGAGAAGACAAAAGAGCGATGTTACTTTTCACTAGTTAGACCCCACCTTGAGTATGCAGCCAGTGAATGGGATCCTAATGAATTAGGTTTGATCAGAGAACTAGACAGTGTGCTGCGTAGAGCAGCTAGGCTCGTTAAAAGGTGTTACGGTAGGTTGAGTAGTGTTTCAGAATTAATACAAGAATTAGGGCGGGAGTCATTATCAAAGCGTAGGTTAAAGTATGTACATATTAAATCTATTAGAGAAATTTCAATCGGATAGCTTTACTGGAGATGTTAGGCACATATTAAAAACACCAGCGTATTATGCTAGATTCGACCAAATAAACAGCATTAGAGAGATAGATTGTCGTACCGATAGATTCAAAATGGCATTTTCCCCCCGTACTATAAGAGAACAGAATAGGCAGCACAGAAAAGGGATAGGTAGGGGAAATATTTTTGGAGTATTCTGTAGTGCATGATGCATGTATTAATCCCTTAAATACTATAGATACTAACAATCTATTTGAATGAGACTCTATAGTTGCCTGTTTGTATGTCGGTAGTGCATGCTTGGTGATCTTCACCCCCTGCCACACACCCTCACGGTGGCTTGCAGGGTATCGTGTAGATGTAGATGTAGACACCCTCGCGGGGTGTTACGTAGATGCAGATGCATCTACTTGGGTCACTGAGTCTGGGTCACCATGCAAGTTCCGTACTGGCTGTGTAGCTGAGTCCCAATAATAATAAAATCAATGGGCAGTGAATGAAAATTCACTTTCTCGCTACATATGACGCGTCATGACGTGACTGGACTCAACCCTTATTGTGATTAGATGCGAGTGTTCTCATTTCGTGCTGCTGCCAAGAACGCCATTTTATAGCTCCATTTAATTTGCTTCAAGTTTCATGGAGGTTTATCACCCACTGTCTTCCTATGCCATTATTGACCTTGTATGTTCCATTCTCGAATGTAATCTTGATTCCATTAAGTCTCAAAAGAGTGTACGATGTATTCGACCAATATTTCCGAAATTTCAATGGGATTTGTGTCAATTGAACTTTTCCTAGAATCCCTTCGTTAGTTATTAGTTGTAAATATAATATGTTCATAACTTTTCTGTATGACCACATTTCAAAGACTTGAAATTCTACCTTTTAAACGGCTGTGATTTTACATTCCTAAGTGTATCGTTGGAGCATGTCGATATTGAATTGGTATGAATGATATCAATTCCAAGGTTATAGTTAAAATGAAATTATAAAATTTTATAATTCCCTTTTGAGTAAAGATTCTTTTTGTTTTGACATTTCATCCGCTTCAATGAAATAATTTGGTTCAAGGATCTACTTCTCGTGTTCTTACCTAAACATCATATTTTTAGATCCTTTCACCACTTACGCTGTAGGTTTTCATCTACATCGACATAATACCCTGCAAGCCACCATAAAGGTGTGTGGCAGGGGGAATTCTCACCAAACATGCACTATATATCATGCATAAAAAAGGATTAATATTCATATACTGTTCTAAACGTCACCATTTAAAAAAGTTAAAAATAGCGAAGCAAACATGAAAAAACATGCTGTTAGTTGGGTTAGCTTCAGGTCCTTATACCAACATGCAGCTACCAATGTTATCCATTGTTACACTCGTGCTGGATATATTTACCGTTATTCATATCCCTAATTTTACGAGGAAAAAAGGACATTTTGAATGTCAGATCGGCAATCAATTTCTCTAATTTTGTAATCATTGTAATCATATGCGGCCGAGTCTACCATAGTAGATAAGTTGGGGTTCGCAAAATATTTTTAACATCATCACTGAAAATATTATCTTGGAATTTTTTTAAGAGATTATGTCTAAATTTCAACCTGCGATCTGACAATGATTCCCAATTTAATTCATTTAATAGACTGGTTACGCTAATTAAGTTATCGTACCGTCCCTTTACAAATCTTGCCGTAGCTTAATCATCCGTTGACTGCGAGTCGAATGGTTCGCTTTAGAACCATATTTTGTTGTGAAATATGAAATGGGAAACCGTGAAGCAGATACAAATTGAAAGTGATGACTTCTTCTACGCCTCAGCCTTATCATTGTGATATCATCTGTCTTTGCGCAGGAATCTCTTTCATAGTCAGTCGGACTGCATCTACATCCACGTAATGCCCTGCGAGCCACCGCGAGGGTGTCCGTAATGGGGTGAAAATCACCGTGATTGCACTGCTGGAATGCAACTATATCTACATCAACATCTACACGATACCCTGCAAGCCCCCGCGAGAGTGTGTGGCAGGGGATGGAGATCACCAAGCATGCACTACTAACATGCAAACAAGCAACTATAGTGCCTCATGCAAGCAACTAACAAGGAGAGGTCGTGTAATATGAGTCACGAAATGAGCTGAAATTTTTTTCAGAGAAACTAGAAGAAAAATAAAGAGATAAATGTCTCGGCTTTCTTCCCCATAGGCCCTGGTTCGCGAGGAAAAAAACAAAATAGAAACGCAAAAATGCACCGCGGGTTGCCTACATTCGCCGGCCTCGGGCAAGCCGTCAATGGCTGAGTGGCAGACAATAGGAGATAGCGTTCTATCCTCTCGTCGTGGTCAGATGTGTTTCTTTCGGTCATTGTATCTAAAACTTTATCATCATCAATTTCGTACCCTTACGTGTGAACACTTTCTGTTTTCTAACATTATAGTGTAAACTAGCTTTACACATGTACCTATAATTCAAAAATGCATTGTAAAATTAACGCAATTTTCCGCGATTTCAATTACGAAGAAAAATACTTTCCCAATCACTTTCTCTAAGGCCGTCTTTTATTATTTTCATGTTCATTTTATTGACATGTAAACTGACATAGACATTCTAATAATCCATCTCTTTTATGTGTCTACTGGTAGCATGGGCTGTATTTCTACGGTAAGACATAGTCCTATTGATGGCTGGCCTTCTCAAAAACTGCTCAATGTACCTTACAACGACAAGAGTATTGCCAAATATTGTTCTTTAAGTATCTACTGGAATAGTCTGCTGTATTCCTAGGGTAGGTGGGGTAGGTTAGGGTTTCTATCGCCATGAGTAATTCCAAAAGTTGTCAATGGTAATTTAAAACGGGTAGGTTGAAGCAAAGGATGGCTGCCGAAAATAAAAGAATATATTTCGTTTCATACTGGTATTGAAACGTTAACATGTGGTCCCATTTTGTTCCATTCCATTATAACATTAAATGCACTCGGTAGCTTTGTTTAGACCAAAGAGACGCTTCATCTCGATAACGAAACGATAGTTTTCGTAATTATTTTGCTCCTAATTAACTTTCAGCCCCAAAAACTGGGTGGAGGGGAGTAAGTTTCATTAGTTTTAACCCATGGATAAGGATGTATTTGTACTTTGGCTAGGGAAATGAGGTCAAAACAATGAGTTACTATATTGCTTTGCCTTCGTCTAATATCCAAGCATATATTACTAATATTGAAACTTGCTTAATGCATTTTATACATCGCTAACAACTTTTTACCTACCTATCCCTTTGCTACGCTGCCTATTGACTGCCTGCCGATTGATAAATGACATTTTAAATCGATCAGTACGACAATCTATCACTCTGGCATTGTTTATCTGATCAAACCTAGCGTAATGCGCAGGGGTTCTGAATATATATCTAACGCCATTTCGAATTCAGCTTCGAATTTACTTAAAAGGGTTAACCTACATTTAAACTTGCGTTCTGATAATAACTACCACCCAAATTGTCATTTTAAACTCGTAACAAGAATACAATTATCATAACGTCCTTCAACAAATTTTGTTGATCCCCTTGGCACATGAGGCTGGGGAAGAAGGTTGGACGCCAACTTCCGGCTCAGGTCAATTAAAAAAAAATATTAGGGTGTTATATTGACAAGGGGTCATTAAAAGCCTTGAAGATGTCGGCGACGGCGTGCATTGTAAACAACCTGCATTCGGTGCTTTCGGCTCAGTTCCACGGCGTCCTCAAAAATCGACTCTCCTAACCGACATCGAAGTGCTACGCATCGAGTTTGGCGTCACGCAAGAAAACCGACGCTCTAAGGGCCTTGATATAATCCTCAATAATTCATTCCTTCCCTTGACTCGGTCTCGTAACTGGTGGCGTCACGAGAGCGCTTCTCCCTCCACACAAACAAGTGAATGTCAGCGGCGCGCAGTGAAGAGGAGCCCGGTCGCGACATCTCGAATCCGACGACGGCGAAACCGAGAGGCGGTTGAATTCGGATCGCTCCCCCACCCCGTCTAGCCGCTGAACGATTCCCACGAATGAAAGCGGTGACCTCGAATTTGGTTCACTCAACTGATTAGATATTGCCGTGAGTTGTTTCGTGTTGGCGTCGCCTTCGTGCGGCGAATAAAGAGGCCGAGACGCAGTTGCCTACATTTCGCATTATTGATGAGAATTTCGAATCGTTTCGATGATTCGAAAAGAATCGAATTTCTCATCAATTTCGATTCATTTCAATTTTTAGACTTAATCTCTTAAACAAATTCCAAGACCATATTTTCAGTGATGATGTTAAAAATATTTTGCGAACCACAACTTACTATGGTAGACTGGACCAAATCACAAAATTAGAGAAATTGATTGCCGAACTAACAGATTCAAAATGTCCTTTTTTCCTCGTACTATTAGGGATATGAATAACGGTAAATACATCCAGTACGAATGTAGCAATGGATAACATTGGTAGCTGGCATGTTGGTATCAGTACTTGAAGTTAACGCAACTAACAGCATGTTTTTGCATGTTTGCTTAGTTATTTTTATCTTTTTGTTAAATAGTGTAGTTTAGAACAGTATATAAAAACTAATTCTTTTTATGCATGATATGCAGTGCATGTTTGGTGAGAATTCACTCCCTGCCACACACCGTCTTGGTGGCTTAAATAGTGTAGTTTAGAACAGTATATAAATACTAATTCTTTTTTATGCATGATATGCAGTGCACGTTTGGTGAGATTACACCCCCTGCCACACACCTCAAACAAAACAAATATCAGACGTTACATTATATTAACATAATAGATTATGTAATTCCGTGTTCTCGTAACACTCATACTCAATAACTCAATATTGCCATTATTTTGAAGTAGTTCCTCTCATCAAGGAATGCATTTGGTGATACGATTTATTGCCATTTCGCGATTTCCATTGTATGACTGGTGTAAGCAGTTTAGTTCAAATTTGCACTGTTTACCCTCAATCTAAATCACTCTTGAATCAGGGGATTCCTACCTGATACAAGCATGATTCAAAGGATTCAAGTTGTTCTCCTCCGTTCCCGTTCATGACCATTCAAAAGATTTATCCACTCAAATCGCTTATTTGGTTCTTCATGAATCACTTGATCGACGAACATGATTCAATTCATCTGGTTTTTGCCAATGAATCGTTCAAATGTGACGATTCACTCATGGGTGACACACATCTAGTTCGCCCGCAGCCCTTTCGAATCCTAATTTCCAACCTTTATCGACCAGCATTCACTACTTAGACGGAAGAGGCGTGGTATGTGCAGCTAAGGTATACGGCATTAGTGTGCGGCAACATACAGATGACAGTACAATAAACTTTGCTGCGAAGATCCGCCGGTGAATTTTCTTTTCGGACCAATTTATTGAGGGTTAATACTGAAGATCCCGACGCGCTTCGATGAAAGGGTCGTATTTGAAATGAGCATCTCCAATGTGAAGTACAACTCTTTAATGAAGAGTCTCGGGAATTTCGGGAATAAAAAGAGTTGGAAAAATAATTAAGACACGACCATGAGCTCGTATTATGCATACCTAACACGAGATTTTAAAATTTTCGAATTGTGTTCTTCCGGAAAGGATAGATTTCGTGAATTCCCTCTCCCCCTCGGTTCATGCGTTCCTGCCCTTTTTAAGAGTGGGTACAGATGCCCAACACCGTACCCATCAAAAACTGCTCGCACCTTCACTCGTCCCACCCAAGATCCATTTTCTCCTTCATCCAGCATTTCCTCATTCGTTTTCACCACTGCTTTCTCCTGTCTCTCACTTGCATAATGACTTTCGCCCGCTCTCCATGCGTCTTCAAATTCATCCAAACAACTTTCTTTCCATAGCGCAATACCCATCTGAAAACACCTTGTTTATTTCTCCCCGTCTACCATATCCACGCATTTCAAAACTTGTGTCTTAAAAATTCATTTTTTTTCGCAAATGTTACGCAAAGTGTAAATATATAGCTGCCCCACAGCTATATAATTGCACTCTCCTCATCGAAGTCTTATCTATATCTACATCTACATAATACCCTGCTAGCCACCATAAAGGTGTGTGGCAGGGGGTGAATTCTCACCAATCATGCACTACATATCATGCATAAAAAAGGATTAGTATTTATATACTGTTCTAAACTACACTATTTAAAAAAAAGATAAAAATAACAAAGCAAACATGCAAAAGCATGCTGTTAGTTGGGTTAGATTCAAGTCCTTATACCAACATGCAGCTACCAATGTTATCCATTGCTACACTCGTACTGCATATATTTACCGTTATTCGTATCCCTAATAGTACGAGGAAAAAAGGACATTTTGAATCTGTCAGTTCGGCAATCAATTTCTCTAATTTTGTGATTATTGTCCAGTCTACCATAGTAAGTCGGGGTTCGCAAAATATTTTTAACATCATCACTGAAAATATGGTCTTGGAATTTGTTTAAGAGATAAAGTCTGAATTGCAACCTGTGATCTGACAATGATTCCCAATTTAATTCATTTAATAGACTGGTTACGCTAATAAGGTTATCATACCGTCCCTTTACAAATCTTGCCGATCTTCTCTGCATACGTTCATTATTTAGACCGATTTCGTAGGGATCCCATACACTGGCAGCATATTCAAAATGGGGTCTAACAAGGGAAAAGTAGCTGATTTAACGTAAATGATCGTCACATTTACCCAATACTCTTTTGATGAATCCCAGTTTACGATTCGCTTGACCCATTATTTCACGTATGTGTTTACCCCAGAAAAGATAAGTATCTTTCCTGGGGTAAACACCTTATCCTTACCTCAAATTCCTTATTCCTTATCTTTTCCTCGAAGCTTAACTTAGAGTGCTTTCCAGCAAATCCTTTTTCTCAGGAAACGCTTCCTTCAATAATGCTTTCTCTATTCTTATGCTCTTGCAGCTAAAGCCGTTTCATTCAAGGCGCAACGTCAATTGCTTCTGTATTTCTTTTGCAAACTGACCGAATGCAGCATGGGAATCAGCAAATTTTATTTACAAAATGTGTGTGCCAAGCTTTTTTCTTATTCCAGCTCTTTCATACTGTAGGGAATGCATGGAATAATACTTGCAGGATGTAAACGTATGCGCGAAATGTGAATAAATTACTTTGCAGCGGGCTGGAGTTAAAATATATTTTGAGATGTGCGTGGTAATGGCACGACTAAAGCATTAAAGCACTTCAAGTGCCCACTGATGAAATATCGATGGGTGCCCAACGCGTGTTTCGAAAATAATATCGCATGCTATTTTTACCGTTGATTTCATCGATTAATCGACCCTAGTTCCTTCAGAAAAAGGATCGATGTTGATGTTAGGGTGATTACGGATGGAGGAATTCAGAAACATGGTCTTGATGCTGGCGAGGGTTTGGTCGGTCCTTCTTGTAACTGCGCAGCATTGAGGAACAAGAGAGGGGGTTCTAAAGGTTGATGCAGCCGAGAGGAAGAGATATATGGAGGTAATGGATACAATTCCAAGCGAAGGTGATGTGATCTCAGCGTTGAGAAGCAGAGATAACGAGAGCAGCTGTGGAAACAAAAGGATCAGAGAAATCTAAAGCTGTGAACGGTATGATAAGAATAATTGAGGAAAGAAGAGTGTTGAAATATATAATGATGGTTTGCATGGGAATACGTCGTCAACTTTGGCGTAACCGAAATATATCGATGTGAACCTGGTGGAGGGGTTGATGTGAAGGAAGAGTTGCGCTTGGAAAATACAATATTGTAGCAAAAGATGAAAAGAATGTGAGAAAGTGTCAGAAACCGGTGATGATGCATCTCCAAGGATTCTATAAGAATCCAGGGAAAACGATATGCAGAGATTTTATGGCTCATGGTGTTTGGGGCTATGGTGAAGACGCTGGGATGAAGTGCTTCGTAATTTCGAAAAGGCAATGTTTTGGCAGGAGTAGTTCAACAGCAAATAAGACGATCCTCTTCAACAACCTCACTGGCAAGCATTACAAGTGGTTCGTGACACGCACGTAGCCAGAAATTTGCTTCGGGGGTAGCCCGAAAGTTTGTGTAAACTTTCGAAAGTTTGCGTAAGTGGAAACAAATCAGCCTTTCCCATTCGGTGCCGACATGTTACAAATCTCTTCCCTTAATTTTCAGTACTTGGTATTTACTTTTACAGCGCCCATACTCAGATTCCCCCCCAGCAAAATCAAAAGGAGTCCGATTAGTTTCAGCTAAACATGAAGCAAACCAAGCAATTATTAAAGGAAAGGCTAAAAATATAAATCAAATATATTCTTGAAATAACATAAATCTGTTTAATGAATAACCTTCACTTAAAAAAATAAAAGATATTAAAATTAAAGCAAGACTTACTTCATAGGAAATAGTTTGAGCAACAGCACGTAACCCTCCTAAGAGAGCATAAACAGAATTAGAAGAACTCTACTCACTGGTAAAGTTCACTGCTAAAATAAGAACAACAAAATTATTGGGAAAAAATTTTGGGGGGGGGGAGGGGGGGGGGGGGGGGGAGGGCTGAAGCACTAGAAGCCCCCCCCCCCTGGCTACGTGCCTGGTTCGTTACAAAGTTTGAATAAGGAAACCAATGCTCTCACTATGGTTTCGATTTAATAGGCAGATGTGTTATAGAGTACATATTGTTTGTTTTTGTCTGTAACTCACTGATTATAAAATGTTCTCTTCGTGACCATAGCATACGCAATATTGTCGTAATTTAATTTTGAGATAGTTATTACCGTAAGGTTTATCATTAAGGCTGGTTTCGATTAATTTTCTTACTTCGCTTCGAAGGTACGCTGTTGGTTAAAGGATCTGACGAGCCACGATGAATCACCGCGTCCATTTCCAGAGCGGGAGCACTTTCCCCTCAGTTCTCCGCGTCTTCCTTGAAGGATGCATCTTCAAAACCCGACCTGCGCGGCGACCACTTTGCACACCGGGAGCGATTCCCCTGTCCTTCTCGGAGCGGTGGATTGGGTGGAGGGGGGGCAGGTGACCGCCAAGGAAGGGATTTAAAAAAAAAGAAGAGTCGGGTCCGCAATTAACGGTCCCGACTTAGAATACTCGGAAAGCGAGGTTTTTCAGGGACACGAGCCACGTGTTCTAAAATAAATCTCGCTCGGAAGAAGGGGGTGCGTTGTGTGGGAAAGACAGGGTCTCAAGGTGGACGCGGTCAATTTAAACAGCCGGTCCGTCGTGGCCTAGCACGAAGGATGATTGCTCCTTGAGGCCGCATCACACTCTGTTGTAAACAGATCCAATCACACTGGCTGGTATTCCCACAGCGAGCTGAAATCGAAAAAAACTCGCCTCAAGTCCAAAAGTTGTGTTTATTAGCCCGGGTTCTGACATTCCGCAAGTAGATTATCTGTTGATTGGTGTATTCGGTTTCACATGCCATTTGTCCCAGCACTGACTCAAATTTACATGGGGTGAAAGTTGATCAAATTTTGTATAAATATGCCTCCTTCAATTTTTACTGAAAATCTATAAAATCAAGTTGACGTTGAACCTTTGAAGATAACATTTTAGGGTTAAAAATGATAATATGATGTTTCTTAAGGCCGTTGTACACGGTACAATTTCTTGTACAAGAACTTGTTCAATGCGCAAATTGTATCGTGTACGAGATGTTCGTACAATTTCTTGTACAAGAAATCAGATCATGCTCTAAATTATTGGATGAAACCATCTAAGATACACTCCGTAGCTTCTGCGCATGACATGTGACGTTAGTGATGCGTTCGTTTAGAATTCGTAAGGTTGGTGTTCTGTGTTTGCGATCACTTTTATTCCTATTAGTGTGGCAAAACTTCCATTTTTGCTGTACATATCGTGATATTCTTTGTTGCTTCCATACTATGACATTCTTTGTTGCTTCCATATTACGATATTCGTCGGTCGCTTTGGAAGTGTTCTATTCCTTAAAAGATTAGTTGGACACACTGACAAACGTTAAACCACAATGAAATTAAAATGACGTTATTGAACCAAAAATAAATATATGCAACCAGCAAAAACATGATGTTTGGAGGATAAATGATGAGTTTCATGAGCCGATGAAAGAGTGCAAGTAACCAATCGTATAATTTCATTTTATTAATGCTAGGATTAATGGTAGCTAATCATTGTAACCCCGTTACTGTGGCAGTATTTTCAAAATACTATCGTCATCGGATATCGCGATTCAGCTGTTCGACAGAAAACGATATCTGCGCATGTAATTGGCGCACAAATTGCACGAAAATCTTTGATCGTGTACGACCGTCAGCCAACTTCTTGTACTTGATCCTTTTTTTCATGCTATGATATGTAGTGCATGTTTGGTGAGAGTTCACCCCCTGCCACACACCTTTATGGTGGCTTGCAGGGTATTATGTAGATGTACAATTTGTTGGTCGAATCTCGCCGTTCAATTTATGGTACAAGATCTTGTTCAAGAAATTGTACCGTGTACAACGGCCTTTATACTTCAATTACGAGTAAGTAACATGGCCTAATTGTATGTACTATTTACCAAAGATGTAGAACAAAATGGCGGACAATATTTTCAGTAAATCGCGATTCAGCAATCCTGGGTTAGAATCCGTTGAGAACTTTTGCAATAGACATGTCTTTTTTCCCGGTAGGGGAAATATTGTTTGAGTAGTCCGTAGTGAATGATGCATGTATTAACATTAATAACCAATTCATGACAGATAAATAATGAAAAATAAATTTAGATAAATACCACTATAACCAATAACCCCTTTATTACTAAGTAGAAAGTAGCCATCTAGTTGCATGTGAGTCTATTATCTAGTACGTGTCCATAACTTTGGAGTAAAATGCGATTTCATGATGAAGAAAAGTTTTTGTTTTTAACTTTTAATACTAGTAAGAAACCTCACGTAGTTGTAATAACTACAACAGATATAGATCAATATGACGGACCCTATTTTCAGTCACTTTATGGTCTTCATGCAGGAAAAAAATTAAATGCTACAAAAGTGTGACTTATACCACGCTCTTCTATTCTACAAAGAACTTCTGAGTAGGAATCCGCTGAGAACTTTTGCGACCGTTTGCGACGCAGAAAGTATAAATCGCTTTTTCGATTTCGCGGCGTACCCTGCTCCTGACCGCTGGCAACCGGGAATACAACGACATCTTTTGGGCGGCTGGAACGGAAATCGTTGGTTATTTAGTGCACATTGCATTAAATTTTCAATTACGTCCGAAGAAATATTAGAACCACATTTAATTTAAGTACAAGCAATGAAGCGGTACCGCAATTATGGGAGTTGTACAAGAATTTTATATTTTATTATTTCCTTAATTAAAGCTTATCGTGATCTATCAAAACAAATAATGTCATGTTAGTTGCCGTTGTTAGTTTTCGTCTCTGCATTCGAAGTTAAGGAGATAGTTATGCTCAAATACCATATAATATGATATGGTTTTATGTATGCTTTTTATGTAAGCATTTTTGGAGTCGGAGTATAGTTATCATACCGTCCCTTTACAAATCTTGCCGATCTTCGCTGCCCACGCTCCAGTAAATTATTTAAGCCTATTTCTTAAGGATCCCATATACTGGCAGCATATTCCAGATGAGGTCTATCAAGGGAAAAGTACCTGATTTCTCGTGCATGATCGTCACATTTACCAAGTACTCTTTTGATGAATCCCAGTTTACGATTAGCTTGACCCATTATTTCACGTATAAGTTTACCCCAGGAAAGATCATGTGTCAGTCTTATTCCCATATAATGGATTTTACACTTGTTAATTTATTATTGCTTATGTAGTAAGTTTTAGGAGTAGAATTATATGTACATCTACACGATACCCTGTAAGCGAGGGTGTGTGGCAGGAGTTGAAGATCACCAAGCATGCACTACCGTCATGCAAACAAGCAACTATAGGGATTCATGCAACTAGATTTTTAGTATCTATAGTATTTAAGGGATTAATACATGCACCATGCACTACAGACTACTCTAAAATATTTCCCCTACCTATCCCTTTCCTATGCTGCCTATTCTGTTCTCTTATAATACGTAGGAAAAATGCCATTTTTAATCTATCAGTACGACAATCTATCTCTCTAATCTTATTTATCTGGTCGAATCTAGCATAATACGCTGGTTTTTTTAATATGTTCCTAACATCTTCAGTAAAGTTATCCGATTTAAATTTCTCTAATAGATTTAATTCTCTGTTGTTGTGTAATATCTTGTTGGATGTAATATCTGTGTTGTTGTGGAATATAAGGAACGTTTAGGCAAGCATTTGGTTGAGTGCGTTGAAAAAAATCTAGTGCCCCTGGATTCTGGCGATCACAGTGACGGCCGACCGGCCCTGGACCACTCGGACTGAGGCCTATCGCCACAGGGCGGGGGGGTGGTGATTCGAACTCAAGCGAGAGGCCCCCGCCGCCGCCGGTGAAAAGGGACTGCATCCCTTGGCCATTCTTGGCGCGCAAGACCTTGGGGCCGTGGGGAGTCTGGGAGGAGGAGGATCCCGAGTAAACAATTGGAGAGCTGGATGAACTGCTGTCGGGCGCGTTTGTTTGTTTCCTTGTGCGTGCCCTTCGTGGTCCGTGGCCCGCCCCTTTCTAACCAGGGTCCTTCCCTTCTCGCGGGCCCTCCGCGATCCAGATGAAGCCCTTTCATTAGATGCCTTGAGGAGAGCTACTGTGTCTTCTTCCCTCTGCCGGCGGCAGTCGCCTTGGAATTTAATTCGCGCCATTCGAAATTCTCTGGCAGAAAAGAGTGATGGCCGAGTGGACCGTCATCCCTGTGGTCTGAAAGAAGCCTGCTCGTCACCTCTGGCGTGGTTCTTAAGGCCCTTTTCACGTAAAAATGGATTCAACACAAGGTCGAGAATACTAGCTACTACTACTAACTGGTCGAGAATATTAGCTTTCCAGTATCGTGTGAATAGAACCAGTATGGTTGGTTGGTTATTCAGGGGAGACGACCGACAGCTGAGGTCATTTGCGCCATTTAGGATAGTTGGGCAATTGGGTAATGGTATGGACATTTCAGGGAACGGTGGAAGGGTGGAGAGAAACCCGGCGTCGGCATCAGCCTACTCTTAACGACAGGCGCCAAGGGGACCACGGCTTAACGTCCCATCCGACGGACGGAGTACTGAACTTGAAATGCCCTCCCCTAGGCACTCGAGTGGGGACCGGTTTTCCACTGAAAAATCCGCCACTGCCGGGAATCGAACCCGGGCCCTCGGGATGGGAGAGCCTCCAGTACTCTAGCCACCACACCAACCCGATCCCCCAATAGAACCAGTATGCTGGCTAACAATTCATGATGCTCGCTGAGCTACTGGATTTCGTACATGAGGCTGTACAAGTTCGCTACCAGCTCTCCCAGTAGGATCCAATGTCCGGCAGCCAATCACGTGACGTTGCAGACGCGGTGCGAGATTCTTTAACATGAGATGTGCTTCATAGAAGTTCACTTCACACAAGTTCAATGATCATTTAAAACCTCCTAGGACGGTTCCAATCATCTTAGTTCCACCCTCAATGTTAAGTAGTTGCTAGCACATGAACTTCTTACGAAATAGGCTTCAATAATGAGCTCGAGCGTGTGCAGCAAAGATCGTCACGATTTGTAAAGGGACTGTATGACAACTACTTATAGCAGCGTAACCAGTCTGTTGGATGAACTAAAATGGAAGTCATTATCAGACCTTAAGTTGAGATTTAGACTTATAAGGACTTAAACTAACCCAACTAACATCATATTTTAGAATGTTTGCTTTGCTATTTTTATCTTTTTTTAAATTGTGAAGTTTAGACTTGAATGTAATTACTAATCCTATTTATGCATTGTATGTTACGTATGTTTGGTGTGAATTCACCCCCTGCCACACACCTTTATGGTGCCTTGTAGGGTATTATATAGATGTAGATACGTTTCCAAGCGCTCGACAGTTCGCTACCGTCTTACATGTTACCATTGCTCGGCCCTTGATTAATTTCAATTGGATGATTGTGGGAAGTGACGGCTTTCTTTGGCCATTATTTCCGTCCCTATTAAATATGCATTGTGCGAGGGTCCTTGGTAGGTACACTAAAAGATGACAGAGAGGTTCGAATTTCTCATGGCCTTTTGCTGCCGTAGTGCCTGGTGCTTCAATGGTTGTCCTGGATGCTTGTTTCCAATTATATTAGAATGTGTTAGATGAGCAGTAAATACTTTAAAATTTACCACACGTCAAAATAATATCGACCTAATGTAAAATTGTAGTTAGTTTTCATTCGTACATTGATGATTAAACAATTATCTTTGAAACATTTCGATCTCGTATTTGGACCAAGTCGAAAGGAACATACAGGTTCTTTTTACAGCTTTCTACTGATGCGATTAAGTACGGAGGCAAACACCGGATTCATCACACACATCTTTATTCAACGGACGACAAAAAGGAACAGAGAACAGTTATGGAAATGTACAGTGATACGTGAGGAAAAAGAATGACAAAAGAAGAACGAAAATGTCAATGGAGTGTACAACTTAACATCTACAGCATAGATGTACTTATCCTTGATTTTCTTTGCAGTTTTTTCGGTGAATTTGCGGCCATATTTCCCATGCCAAGACATTTTGGGCCATTAAGTCAAGTCAATGTCATGCGGCTGCAATCGTTTGTTCCGCATGACTACTACCGAACCGCCGCTCAGTGGTCTGAAATCGGAATAATTCCGACCAAAATCCAAAATTGCTTCTTTTAAGGTACGCACTTGAAACTAGGCATACACGCTGAAAATTGATCACTTATCATGGAACAATAAGTCATTTTTGAAAGATCTCATCCGTTTTTGAGCAACAGAGGCCCAAAAATCGCCAAGTTCCCAAAAACACGCTCAATCTCGTTTTTCTCCAGAAATATTTTAAGTTATGCTGCTGGTGGAGTTTTGGAAGGATATTCATGAAGTAAAAAACATTATATTCCGGTATTATGGTACTTCATCTATATTATGCATTAGTTTCGAAGATTTTGGTTAATATTAGTGTGATATTAAGTCACAAAATGGCGGACCCTTTTTCCGGGCAAAATTCGACAGAAAGTAGACACTATCTTTCGTTTAGGAAAATTTCCACTCCTAAAACTTCCATAAAAGTATGTAATAGAGATATTTTTAAGAATATAAAGCAAAAATCTTGGAAAAAAGTTTGCGTCTGCGAAAATGAACGTCATTTTTCGATCGCGCTTCACGGCCTGGCTCCGCGACGCGTGGCTTAGAGAATCCGTTGGATATTTCAAGTTGTTTGGAAATAATTACTTAAAATTGTCATTTTAAGCTTGATATACAGTTTCTATGGACCCGAAATACTATATTGAACATATTACGAGGATATTGAATCGATCGAATTGATCACTGAACGCGTGACGCTGGGAAACATGCTTTGGTTTGGATACATTACGGATTCATGCCGCTTATTAGGAACATCTTTAGGGCAGAATTTAAGTTTTCACGCTAAGGGTACCTTACACATTTACCAGGAAAGGCAACAGTCGGGATTCGTATCCTACTCCTTTTATCCCTTGCCGAGGAGGAACGTGAGAAAATGGGCGTTTTACGACACCGCGCTTTCTCTCAATACTTTCGGCATCTTCCTTGATCTCTTCGGAGTTGAAGCCAGGGTAGAGGAAAGAAATGGATCCCACGTGATCAAAAAAGTTTTAAAGAGGTCGTTGTTTGCGGCCACTCTAGAGTGTTTCCTGGTGAGCCTGATGAGCAAAGACACATCCGGGAATTATGAGGCCGAGCGAAGAGAAAGCTAGGATTTATAAAAAGAGTACTTGGGAAATGTGATGAGAATACAAAAGAGCGATGTTACTTTTCACTAGCTACACTGTAAAAAGTTGATCTGATTTTCAGTGCGATCTGAATTTAAGCGCTGTCTGGTTGTAAGGCAGGAACACGGATTTAAGGGGGTTCTATACCTCCGCAGAAAACGGCTCTGCAGACCCTTGCGAGATCGAAGATAACGAGTTTAATATAAGTCGCAGAGCTGATCGGGTTTCACTGATCGTTAGATTAAGGATCAATGTGAGCGGCTATTTGAACAGAATTTTCATTAGCAGTACTCATTAAAGAGCTTCAGGCACTGAAAATCGTAAAAATAGCCTGATTTCAACTTTTTTTCCTTTGACATTGAAACCGTAATGGAAACATGTGTTCAATTATCCGCTGGGATTCATCCTTCTCTTCTACTATTATATCAAACTCAAAGACCTTAGGTGCATACTAAAGTTGCTATTTATTATTTTCCGAACCATGTTTTCACTATTTTACGTGCTAAAAATCTTTCGTTCCGTGGCGCTGCTCTAGTCCCCCCCCACTCCCGCTAACGTCACCCTCCACCTCCTGGCTCCTTATCTCTCTCTCTCTCTCGAACCATTCCAAGGCCACGTCCGAGCCACTTCGCCTCCCTCCGGCCCCTTGTCGAAAGCCAGAGCTCTCAGACCGAGCGAGCTCAGCAAGGATATTTTTTTCATTAGCAGGCAGGCACGTAGCCAGAAATTTGCTTCGGGGGGGGGCTAAGTTTAGCACGTTTAGCCTAACTTCAATTCAGCCTTGCCCGTCGGTACCGACATGAAACAAATGTCTTCCTTCATTTTCAGTGCTCGGTATTTGCTTTCACAGTGCCCATTCCTATCTGTTTTCTCTGGTTAAGCTCACTGTTTATCCTGTCATGAAGCAGTTAATTTAACCGGCCCCAGAACAGAAGTTCAAATCATGCATACATATCAGATTACTACAGATACATACATATCAGATTGGTAGATTAAATAGTGGGTCGATAAAATAATTATCGGGGAAAATTCTAGCTGAAAAAGAGCACCAGGAGAGAAATAGATTGGGAGAAATAATTTCAGTCATAGTAGTGAATTGTCGTAGTTTAAGAAATAAAGTAGCCGAATTTCACCACCTCATATAAAGTACTGATGCTGATATAATCGTACGCACAGAAAGATGGCTTTCGAAGGACATATCAGATATGAAGTATTCCCTAAGTGTTTTACCGTATACAGAAAGGATAGAGTAAGCAGAAACGAAGGAGTATTATTTATAGCTGTGAAGGACCCGTATGTTAGTAGAAGAAAACTTATTTCAGAGCGAAGTGTAGTAAGTATTTGGTGTTCCGTTAAAAGTAAAAGTAGTGACGCAAAAAAAAGATATATGTAGGTGCATATTACAGGCCACCGGATGCAGACATCAATTCTATAATGGAACTAGAGTCAGAGATAGGAACATTGATTTCTCGGAACAAATACAGAGGAATAATAGTGGGCGGAGACTTCAATCTCCCTTCGATAGACTGGAATACGTGTAGTTTTATAACAGGAGGTAAGGATAAGTAACTCTGCGAATCACTGTTGAACACCTTTACGTCACATTTTTTACATCTACTTCTACATAATACTCTGCAAGCCAACATAAAGGTGTGAGGTAAGTGGTGAATTCTCACCAAACATGCACTACATATCATGCATAAAAAAAGGAATAGTACTCGTATAGGTACTGTTCAAAACTACGCTATTTAAAAAAAGATAAAAATAGCGAAGCATACATTCAAAAACATGCCGTTAGTTGGGTTAGCTATAAGTCCTTATACCAACATGCAGGTACCAATGTTATCCATTGCTACACTCGTACTGGATATATTTACCGTTATTCATATCCCTCAATGTACGTAGAAAAAAGGGCATTTTAAATCTGTCAGTTTGGCAATCATTTTCTCTAATTTCGTGATTATGGTGCAGTCTACCATAGTAAGTTGGGGTTCACAAAATATTTTTAACATCATCACTGAAAATATGGTCTTGGAATTTGTTTTAAGAGATTATGTCTAAATTTCAATCTGCTACGATCTTCTTCAATTCAAGTGCTAAGAGGAGAGCTATTCATTTTCCAAAAATTCATCAAAAGACAATTATTAAATTTTAATTCTAAGTGCCATGTATCACACCAATTTTCAATTGCTTGTAGGTCATCATTTAAATATTCTTTATCGTTTGGGCATAGAATTCCCCTGTACACTACAGTGTCATCGGCAAATAGACGAAGCTTACTTATGACAACCTTATTGATATCATTTATGTACAGGAGGAACAGGAGCGGACCTATCACACTACCTGATGGGACACTCAAAGTGACTTTAATTGCCGGTGAGGTAACACCGTCCAAAACAACCCTTTGCACCCGATCATGCAGGAAATCATTTATCCATGATTTAATGTTACTGTCTATGCCATAATATTTTAATTTCAAGATTAGTTTGCTATGAGACACCTTCTCGAAAGCTTTTTTGAAATCGAGAAATATAGCATCCACTGGAATATAATTTTCGCCAGAAACTAAAATATTGTGAGAAAAGAGAGCAAGTTGAGTTTCACATGATTTGCTCTTTCGGAACCCATGCTGAACATCGGCCAATAAATTCTGGCTATATAGTTGTCCCATGACTGAACTAATAATTATATGTTCCAGGACCTTGCATGAAATGGATGTGAGGGATATAGGTCTGTAGTTAGATGGCTGCTCCCTATCACCACTTTTAAAAATGGGTGTTACATCGGCTGCTTTTCAGTCCATCGGTACGACGAAACTTTAAAACAACTAGTAAAAGAACCGACCAGGGGAGACAACATACTAGACTTATTCGCAACAAATATACCCGAATAAGTTCTAAATGTAGCTACAGACAGGAATTAGTGATCATAAAATAGTGCATGCAATATTTAATGTAGGTGGACATTATAAACCAAGGAGGAGGGTATACTTATTTGGCAAGGCTAATTAACGACGGTATGAAAGAGGAATTAAGGGAATCGTTTAATGTATTTAGCGAACAAAGCAAAGGATTAGATATAGAGGATTCGGGGAGAGAAATTCTTGAGGTCACCCGTAAAGCAGTTAATAAATATATACCAAGTAAATTGATAATACAGAGCATAGGTGGTATGACGCGGAGGTTAGGAAATCACTAAAGCGACGAAGGGTATGCCACGCTGAGATGAAAAATGAAGGACAGGGTCTATCGGTAGAGGAAAAAAATGAGTTAGTTCAAAACTATAAAAAATCGAGAGCATTAGCAAGGAAATCATGTCGGCAAGCGTTATCACATTTCAAGAGCAAGATGTTAGGAGAATATTTAGATAGCAATCCTAAAGTGTTTTGGTCATATGTGAGAGAGAGAACTTCAGGGAAATAGGTCCACAGTAGGTACACACACTTAAAAGTGATAAAGGAATTAGAGTCACCTGAGGGTTTGGAAAATGCCAATACTTTAAAAGCCTTCTTCCAAAACGTATTCAACTCATCGTCACACATCGCAGTGGAACCTCCGCCGAAAACATTCAGTGAGCAAATGCCCGAATTAAAAATTTCAGGTCGCGGAATAGAGCAGCAGTTAAAAAACATTAGTAAAAACAAATCACCAGGTCCCGATCAAATTCCTTCCCGGGTATATAAAACATTAGCTTCTGAAATAGCCCCCTATCTAGAAATAATATTCAATAAAACACTAAAGAACCGCACAGTACCTACGCAGGGATTGGAAAGTAGCTAACATTACACCTATTTTTGAAAGCGGTGATAGGAAAGAACCTAGTAACTACAGACCCATTTCACTCACGTTAATCTCTTGCAAAGTATTTGAGCACATTGTAGTCAGTACAATCATGGGGCATTTGGATATCAGGGATTGCTCATAAACAGACAACGTGGGTTCCGGAAAGGTAGATCCTGCGAGACACAATAAGCTTTATTTGTACACGATATTTTAGTCAACGGCGAAAACAGTACTGAAGTTCATGCGATAGATTTAAGATTTTAAAAATGCATTCGATAAAGTACCACATGATAAATTAATCTTGAAATTAGAGAGTTTTGGTTTAAATAATGACGTTGTGTGTTGGATAAAAGAATTCTTAAGTGGGCGAGAGCAGAGGGTTGTCATAGATGGTATCATGTCAGACACAATCAAAGTCACATCGGGAGTTCCCCAGGGTAGCGTAGTTAGTTTTACGCTTAGACTTTTTGCAGACGATACTGTAGTGCGCAGGGGTATATCAGAAGAAGACAGGAAGCAAGGATTTAGATATAATTCAAGACATGGAGGAGGAATAATTCTATAGAGCGATCCTATAAAATTAATAACACGAAGGTCGAAAGTGTTGAAACCATAAGGTATTTAGGTGAAACAATCACTAAAGATTTATCGTGGAGAAGACACATCCGGGAAATATGCGGCCGAGCGAAGAGAAAGCTAGGATTTATAAAAAGAGTACTTGGGAAATGTGACGAGAAGACAAAATAGGGATGTTACTTTTCACTTAGCACATGAAATATAAGCAGTTTAATCCGGATTATCATGCCCAGTTAAAATCAGAACGATAAAATTTCTTGGAAAAAGTTTCGGGTCCCCCTCCGTATCGCCTGGGAAATTCGGGGCCCAAGGCCCTGTTCTCGAAAGTAAATTGAGAAAAGTTAATAGAGGTAAAATAGTTAAAATGGGGAGCTTGTGTTCAATAAGCTGACAGTAAAACGCAGAATAATGGTCACCTGGTCCGACCGAGTAACCATTTACCGTGAAATTTAATATTTCCTTTTTAATGCATTAGAATGGATCTACAGTAACTGGATTACTCGTGCAAACTATTGTACTATTTAGGATCGGAAAAAATTGCTTCCAACACATATTGGATAAAAGTACAGGGGGTTGACTCCTTCAAGCACCAATCTTGTTTATGTAAGTAATGCTAAATGGAAGCGTATTTTACGTTTACGTCCGAATTGGAAAAAATCCGAATCTTACGAATATAATCAACATTTTCGTAGAACTGCAGTTTAGTTTTTCTCGTATATTTCAAAAAAATATCGGAGACATTTCATCCCTCTGAAACTGCGGCACTGCGATTCAATAACTTTTGAAAGGCCAATTTACAAACGTAAATTCCTGCTTGACTTCAAGTGATACCACTGAAGAGACAAAGGAAGGAGACAGCTTATGAGCCTTCTAGAAGAAAAATGTTTGATATAAGACACCGTTTCACTTCTCTGTTAGCTCTGGGAAATAATGCACCATTTAGCTGCAAATACTGCAGTATATGTGCGAAATGCAGAACTATGAAAACACAGGCCAAACAGCATATGTGCTTCAAGAATTGGAACAAGTCCTCGACGGAAATGGAAGCCGACATAATTGTCGAGGGATTTAAAACAAGAGTAGAGATGCACAATTTGAAGTACCACCGGCTTATAGGCGATATAATATGATGTGCTTGTCATGAATCTTATAAATGGGTGTTGTGTAATTAGTTTTATCTTTCTTCACGCAAATACGATAAAATTTCCATTTAATTCGTAGGGGATGGCGACAGCAGTGCTACCAAGAAATTGGCCGAACTTCTTCCCTACGGCGTTGATCTACCTGTCATTAAAATAGATTGCACCAATCACTTGCCGCGATATTGCTGTAAGAGGTGGAGAGAAATAGCTAAGGAAGCAAACTCCACAGAAACAAGATAGACAATATTAAGGCGATGGACCGAAGGATGCTAAGAAACATGCATGGAAATAAATAATGGACCTCAAATGACACAATATACGAAAAAGCTACAATTGACCCACTAGAAAAAATAATAACAAATCAAAGTACGAAATACTACAAAACGATAGAAAACAGTGAAAACACAGCTATGGAATGTGCAGCCTTAAATAAAAACAATCCAATTGACAGTTTCCATAGACCGAATGATATTTTAATGAATAATTAAATATCCTAGTCGGTTCCGGGATTAAAATGACACATATAATAAGCCAGTTTTTGGCATACTATGAAATAAAGTCACCCTAGGGTGACGAGCCATCAGTCAGTCAGTTTTATTTCATTGAATTACTGATGCTCAATTTTCTTTTTTAAGATTCTCTCTTTGGACTTTTCATCTATCGAATAAATATAATTTACCGTAGTCCATAAAAAGTTTTGCTCCAGTTCACACTTATAATGACGTTGTGTTTTAGTTTTTTCTCGATCCCATTTAATTTCTGGACAAACTTTAGACGGAGTTACACTCGTATTTGAAAAATCTTGCAATAAAGAAATTAGGTTTTAGAGAAGCATTTTACTTCTGTACTGAAAATAAATAGCCCCGAATATTTTACCTGGTAGCGAGAGTGGACTAAATCAAATCCCACTTATAGACAAGTTACGTTCGTGTTAGGTGAGTAGCAAAGATAAGCGGATAGCTAAGATGAGGAAGAAGAATGAATCACTCGTAAACAAAGATTCCCTCGGCCTTCGTCCAAGGGGTCGAGTGACGACGTGTGACGCAATAGGCGATAAGGAACATTTGGACCGGAGGTCACTCATTGGTGACTGAATAAATAAGCCACTCCCCAAACACCCCTCAAAGATGACCCCCTCCTCCCAGTAAAGTTACCCATCCCACTGAAACTGAAGCGGCGGCTCTCGGAACTAACCCCCGTGGCGGTTACTCAAGAGATGTTGGTTTGGTATAGAACAGCCTTAAGGTACGGAAGAGGCAGGAACATGGATGGTTGGTACAGGAGCAGTTAAGCAGGAAGCAGAGGGAGCAGGATTCTGGATGGTCTGATTTTCAGTCGTTCACCTGCCTTATTTTTAGACAAGATATTACTGCTGAAATTCAACATACCCTGTCTTAAAATTGTTGCATCTGAAATTCAGATCGCTTTTGTACCTTAAAATCAGATCTACTTTTTACAGTGTAGGCCCCACCTTGAGTATGCAGCCAGTGTGTGGGATCCTAATGAATTAGGTTTGATCAGAGAACTAGACAGTGTGCAGCGTAGAGCAGCTAGGTTCGTTAAAAGGTGTTACGATAGGTTGAGTAGTGTTTCAGAATTAATAAAAGAATTTGGGTGGGAATCATTATCAGAGCGTAGGCTAAAAGTACAGATTAAATCTATTAGAGAAATTTCAATCGGATATCTTTACTGAAGATGTTAGGTACATATTCAAAACCCCAGCGTATTATGCTAGATTCGACCAGATAAATAAGACTAGAGAGATAGATTGTCGTACCGATAGATTCAAAATGGAATTTTCCCCCCGTACTATAAGAGAACAGAATAGGCATCATAGCAAAGGGATAGGGAGGGGAAATATGTTAGAGTAGTCTGTAGTGCATGTTGCATGTATTAATCCCTTAAATACTATATATACTAACAATCTAGTTGCATGAGACCCTATAGTTGCTTGTTTGCTTGTCGGTAGTGCATACTTGGTGATCTTCACCCCCTGCCACACATCCTCGGGGTGGCTTGCAGGGTATTGTGTAGATGTAGATGTAAATGAGCCTAAGATGACATTTTCGGGTGTCCTTATCCCTATCTTCCAAAACCTCTTCGGATAGTTGCCCCAATGGAAGAATCGCCTTCTTTGCAAATTCCCCTCCATGCATTAATACCTTATGGACCGTGGTTACCATGGGAACAGCTCCACGTATTGTTCGGCTGCCTGCTGGCAGTAATGCTAGAATGCTGCATGATTGAGCGTTATTCCACTTTATTACCCTTAGAATGAGAGACCAAATGAATATTTAGTAACATCTGCTGGCCGATCTTTCATTCCCCTTAAATCATTCATCTGGGAAGCTTTAGCTCCGAAAATGTAGTACCTCATAGTAGCACTATCAGTCAATGCATTGCATACCTAAAAATTATTTCTATAGATTTGTATACAATATCCACCACCATATCTATACGTCTGTGGACATTAGAGTTTTTAGACATTATCTATACGTTTGTGATTGATCCTTTTTTCGTGTTTCCTGTGTTTTTTTTTACGTCGTCGCAACTGGTGACTTTTATTCTTATATATATCCCACGTTAAATATAAGACCTTCCGGCTAAATATAACCCAGGTTATTGTTTACGTGCTGGTTTGTTTTCGCATGGAACTCACGTCTATTATTCTTGCGCTACGTCGAATTCTAGAGGGCAGTCGATGTCAATAAAGGAGTTCAGGGAGATGGTTGGACCTTGGAAACTATCTATGGAGAAACATAACGTTCTAGCCGTGAGTGTTCGTGCCTCACGTACTGCATGCGACTTCGGAAATAACTCACGCGACCTACTTTTACTCCATTACCGATGTGCGACGATCCTCACGTGGCCTTGTGAAACATTTCCATCACTGCAAGGCTCTGATGCCGAAGGGGTAGAGAAAAACAACGCAGAAATGGAAGATGTTGTGCCTAAAACAGAATCCCACTATTTGTGAATTATTTATGCCAACGATTAGTACATTTAGCAGAAATATAGGCAGTCCCCGAGTTACGTATTGCATGCGATCCGACAGACGCTGCTAAGACGCTGTTAAGTCGAAATTAACGTAAGCCGAAAATATCCTCAGAACTAAGTCCGTACTCCAGATATTTCGATCGATTAGGAGAAATGCGTGAAAGATTTTCGGGCAAATCTCCTTCAATTCACTGCGAAATTCAAGAATTCCTAATTTTTGTCTTTAATTTATTTGCATAAACAAATGTTCATGTTTGTAGATGAATGATCAAATTGGACCAAAATCTTTTGCGTACCACTTTAAAACCTCGATAATCATTCGACATTTTCTCCACCAGCAAAAATAAAAATAAACATACTTTTTCGTGCTCGCGTTCGTAAATCAGTGGAGTTTCTTTAGATATATTTGCCACTTACTTAATTACCGATTTACGTGCGTCGAGATTGACGTAACATGAGGATTGCCTGAGGATGCTTCGCGATAAAACTCTTCGTTAAGACAATTAATTTATTCCGAACTTTTACAAGCCACAATAAATTTATTGTGGTTTGTAAAAGTTTGGAATAAATCAATTAATGAATTTCCACAAAGTTACAAGTGAAATTATTTCATTTATCTTCGTTTAGAATCTACATCTACATCTACACGATACCCTGCAAGCCACCGCGAGAGTGTGTGGCAGGGGGTGAAGATCACCAAGCATGCACTACTAACATGCAAACAAGCAACTCTAGGTTGTTAGTATCTATAGTATTTAAGGGGTTAATGCATGCATCATGTACTAAAGATGACTCTATAATATTTCACCTACCTATCGCTTTGCTAGTCACTACGACAATCTATCTCCATTTTATCTATCTGTTATCTAATAAGAATTCAGCTGGAGGCGCGAAACTTGCGAGGCTATTCACATTGCGGTTATTTGTGCGTGATTTACAGCGTACTTTTTTCTCGGAAACCCCGGTTTACATATCAGACGCTTGGAAAGGTACGTCAAGGGATCATCAATATTACATCTTCTCTTTCACATCCTTGGTCACTAGCTCTGTAATATCTCATTCGGGACCTTCCTTTGTTCGTTCTCCCCATCTACGTGGCCGATTAAGGTCTTCTTTTTATAGTTTTCAGCAGACTTCTCTCTTCTCCCACTCTTCTTAATGCTTCTTCATGTGTTACTCGGTCGATGCATTTTATCTTCATCGTTTTTCTGTAGCACCACAAGTCGAATGCTTCCACCCTTTTCTTCTCCGCTGATGTCATCATCAATGCCTCACTGCCATAGAGAAACATACTCCAGGCGTACGTTCTGATGAATTGTTTCCTTACATCTACGCTTGCATTTCCAGCTGTAAGTAGATTATTCATCTACATCTACATAATAATCCGGAAGCCACCATAAAGGTGTGTGGCAGGGTAGTGAATTCTCACCAAACATGCACTACACATCATGCATAAAAGAGGATTAGAATTTATATACTGTTCTAAACTTCACTATTTAATAAAAGTTAAAAATAGCAAAGCAATCATGCAAGAACAAGCTGTTAGTTGGGTTAGCTTCAAGTCCTTATACCAAAATACAGCTACAATGTTATGCATTGCTACACTCCTATTGGATATATTTACCGTTCTTCATATCCCTAATTGAACGAGGAAAAAAGGATATTTTGAATCTGTCAGTTCGGCAATCTATTTATCTAATTATGTGATTATGGTCCAGTCTACCATAGTAAGTTGCGGTTCGCAAAATATTTTGAACATTATCGCTGAAAATATGGTCTTGGAATTTGTTTAAGAGGTTAAGTCTGCATTTCAACCTGCGATCTGACAATGATTCCCAATTTTATTCATTTAATAGACTGGTTACGCTAATAAGGTTATCGTACCGTCCCTTTACAAATCTTGCCGATCTTCGCTTATTCTTTAGATAGAAAGTCCTCTTTTCCTGGGCTACTGACGCTACTGACTATTTCTTTCTCGCTTCATCCATCGATGGAGTAATATTTTATTTTTCTTTCAGAAATAATCTTTATTTTTCACGTCCTGACTTTCGTCAAACACAATACATCTAAAATCACACGCTTACACGTTGGGCGCCATTAATGTAATTTATTAATTTATTTTTTGTTTATAAACAATATTTATTTGTTATGCCACTCGTCTATCTGTTGTTGAACACATTAAAACTGACTCACAACACAAATAGACATAATCAACATAATAAATTACCCTCCTATTCGTTAACAATATCACATTCACTTTCTTCTCTCTTCAGGCTCAAACTGACAGGCCATATATCACTTCACATATAATTACGAGCCACTTCACTATTCACTTTGCACATACATATCATCAAATGCCCTCTTAAAATTACGTACATACAATAGTAGTGGGGAGTGGACCACTTTATCCCTCTAGTACGCTCTGGAGTTCCCGGCTGTGTCCTCCAATATGCGATCCCTGCCTCCTTCTGCACCCTGACTTCTCCGCCTTGGCTGAAGATCCGTCGCCTGTCTCGAGTTAGGTCCAATTCCGCCAGATGATTCCCCGACGTGGATTCAGCTTCCCACCTGCCAATTCCTAGACCTCAATGGCTTTTTCCTATGTCATACCCCGACATGGGTTCCGCTCCGATCGGGAGGAATGTTGGACTACAACTCCTTAGCATTTTCTTATCATACCAACACCCGACCTGGGTTCTCCTCCGATCGGGAGTATTGTTGGACTAGCCCCCCTTTCTCGCTCTCCGGTCCTCTTTATATAGTCAGTCCGCTCATTGTTTACGCTCGGCCTAAATTAATTTCCCTGCGTAACTTGCCACGAATTCAACAATAACCACGGATACAATTCCTATTATTGGGGACTGCAACTCGCGAATGCCCCGGATCACCACGCTCAATACTTAATTATCCATTGTAGAGCCCGACGCCATTTTTCCCTATGACTCTGCATAAACTCTCCTGATCAAATTTAATATGGCGGCTCCTTCAATCCCATGCATGACATGGCTAGAAAATGACACGTTACAATGGTTACTCGGTTCCCCAGGTAAAAGAACTCTTTCACCCCCTCAAGTTTTTGTTTTCCTAGTTTAACGTTGGTTTTGGCCTCTTCTCTCTTGGTGCACATCATTATAAGTCATGAATTACAGTACTCCATCGACGTTAAAAGAGACAAAAGTTACAATACCATCATTGTTTAATTAGACCGGTGGCAAAAGAGCAAAATATTACCCAATTACGAGCTATCGACAAAGTCTAGGATACGGTTGTACAATTTGTGTTTTCAATTCAATTTCGAGAATTCAAGTTATGATATTTAAGGTTGGCTCTTTGGGCATTTTCTGGCCTTAAATATTCCAACGAAGTCTTCGTGCATTTCTTAGAATATAGTAACACTCGTGCGTATTAGCCTCTGAATGGAGCATCCATGTAAGTCCACAACATTCGGAGGTGGCCTTAGACCTCCTTCGTGAGCGGAGACCTTTCTACTTAGTATTTCCTGCTTACGCTTCGTTCTACAATCGTTTTTAGGGAGCTCATTTATTTAGAAATGCTTTCAATTATTATTAGTCTTCGCCTTCTTATTTCCTGTGGCTTTATAGATTTAATAGCGATAATTTTTCTCCCTGAACATAAAATAAAGCATATAAAATTAACAATATTTATTTTATGTGAGTTGAGCCTACTTGTAATCTAACTTTACACTCAGAGGTAATTTATACAAACATGCATTTGCATAAATTATACGCATCATTGGCATTTTACCAATAAGACGAATAGTTGATTACACAGTATTTTGTGATGCATGCAATAACAATCTACCCCCTGTGATATGTGGTGGCTCGTAATAGAAATGTTATTATGATATGCTTACCTCTACCTTTTCAATTATTCGCGCTTCCTAGTTAATAATTTTATTGCATGCTCTCCAAGGCCTGCATTAATACTGCTAACGATAAAACACAAAAACATGGATTCTGAAATGGTTCGATCAACATTTCAAATTACTAGTGTTTCCTGTAAGGTGCCAAATCTTATTTTTTGATAATGGAATGGAGTTTTCTACCGCCATTTGTATAAATGTACATTTCACAAGGATACTATTTACTGGATTGCATAGCAGTTAGAGTAAACATGTTGGAAGTACTATCTCCTGAAATCCTTGCTGCCGAGCATTTTTGATGAATTTCATCACTACTGCTATAGAATGTATGACTTTGACGGGGAACTTTCAGTCGTGTAGAAAACGAGCAAAAGGATTTCAAAGAGTTGCGTTTACATGTGTGACGTATATTTATCAAGTAATATGAAGTTAATATTATTTTTTCCGATGTAAAATGAGATGTAATATGTTTATATTATTTTTGGACTTCGATGTGCCACCTTTGAGAAGATGTAAATTATTACTGTCTGAAGGAATCATTAGTGATTAGATGCAATGTGTTGTCTACATTGCTTTACGATATGAACATTTAGGATTTTATTCAATACACAATAGCTTGTACATTTAACATCCAGATTAATCCAAATTATGTATTCGGGATTATTTAATGTCGTTTTTTAAAACGAGTTTCAGATTTTAAAAGTATACTTAAATCACGTCAATTATATTTTTGGTAATAAGAATTTTTTCATTACTCTGCTTGCATTGACATCGCTTTAATTGAAATGCAATGTCAATCTCAGCAAAAATCTACCGATAAGAAGGGAGAGAGGTCTTCTACGCATTTTGCGCCACAATAAAGTAATCTATTTGCTCTTGAAATTCGTTATCCAATCTCGATAAGTTGAATGGAAAAATTCTACAAGGAAAAATATATTCCCCACTCCACATTGGCGTGCGATAGTAAAGATTACTTCTTCGTTGTATTTTCATCAATGGAAAACTAAGCTAAGAGGCATTTCGCAAGTAGGCCATTCTCTTCACTCGCACTATAGAAATATGAATGGATTTTTATGCAACTATTGCATCTTTTTGAATATATTGCTAATACTGCGAAGAATATCTACTTCTCCTTCATTCAATCCTCCAACTACTTTCCTTACTATCTTCTTCCATGGCTTCTACTATTTGCGATTCAAAAGTGCTAGAGATTGACACTTAATTTGACAACAAAAAAACACTAATTTATGTTGTTTTCAAAGATTTTCCTTCATAACTTTCACTTTTAGTTCTCCACGTCATTATCAAGCACCGAGCAATGCATGAGGATTAGAATCAGCAGAACTAGAGAAAATCCTTTGAAAATTATACATTTATTTTGGTTTCATTTTGCTAGATATGAATTTTCACTATGTTGAAGCCAATTCTACTCGCGACTGACGCTTGTCATGCGACGTTCATTTTTACATCTGCTTTTGTCTCACAACGAGGCACCAAGGCTTTCTGAAATCTGCGAAATGAGCTGTTGCCTGTGCGAAGAGAATATTTTCCTAATTTCTCCAGCAGTTTAAAAGTTATCTAAAAGCCCTTCCCAAGACTACGAATAACAAACATTTATCGAGTTGCATCCACTCATAGACAGGGCCTGGCTTATCGTTTTCATCTCATCTTTCCGAGTATTTCTCGGTTTTTTGACATTTCCTGTTCCGTTACCCTCATCTCTAATGGTTCACATTTTAAACAAATACGTGAAATAATGGGTCAAGCGAATCGTAAACTGGGATTCGTCAAAAGAGTGCTGGGTAAATGTGACGATCATGTACGAGAAATCAGATACTTTTCACTTGTTACACCTCATTTGGAATATGCTGCGAGTGTATGGGATCCCTACGAAATCGGTCTAAATGACGAACTTGAACGTGTGCAGCGAAGACGGGCAAGATTTGAAGGGACGGTGCGATAACCGTATTAGCGTAACCAATCTATTAAGTGAATTAAATTGGGAATCATAGTCAGATCGCTGGTTGAAATTTAGACTTAATCTCTTAAATAAATTCCAAGACCATATTTTCAGTGATGATGTTAAAAATATATTGCAAACCCCAACTTACCTACTATGGTAGACTGGACCATAATTACAAAATTAGAGAAATTGATTGCCGAACTGACATATTCAAAATGTCCTCTTTTCCTCGTACAATTAGGGATATGAATAAAGGTAAATATATCCAGTACGAGTGTAGCAATGGATAACATTGGTAGCTGCATGTTGGTATAAGGACTTGAAGCTAACCAAACTAACAGCATGTTTTTGCATGTTTTATTTGCTATTTTAATCTTTATTAAATAGTGTAGTTTAGAGCAGTATATAAATACTAATCCTTTTTTATGCATGATATGTAGTGCTTGTTTGGTGAAACTTCACCCCCTGCCACACACCTTTATGGTGGCTGGAAGGCTATTATGTAGATGTAGATGTAGATGAACATTTTAGATTAGTCTGTACTGCATGATGTATGTACTAATCCCTTGTTCTATATAGAAACTAACTATCTAGTTGCATGAGACCCTATACTAGCTTGTTTGCTTGTCGGTAGTGCTTGCTTGTTGATCTCAACCCCTGCCACTCACCCTCGCGGTGGCTTGCAGGGTATCGTGTAGATGTAGATGTAGATTAATAGTTGATACACGAGATTTCAGATTGGGCTAAGTATTGCTGTTTCATATTGTTGCCGACCATAAAGCATGCAAAGGGGAGAAAAGCAGTTTCAAAGACATTTTCTTTTCGATGCTTACTAATTAATTCACTAAAATTTAATAACGAAAACCAAACAGCTTTTTTCTTTTTGAAAGATCATATAAAGCCAAAAATAAAGCTCCTTCCTGTTCTGCCAATTTTTTACCAAATTTTAAATTTTATGCCAAATGTGGCATGTGGTAAAATTCACCCCCTGCCACACACCTTTATGGGGGCTTGAAGGCTATTATGTAGATGTAGATGAACATTTTAGATTAGTCTGTACTGCATGATGTATGTACTAATCCCTTGTTCTATATAGAAACTAACTATCTAGTTGCATGAGACCCTATGAAGGGACGGTGCGATAACCGTATTAGCGTGGCTTTGCATGTTTGATTTGCTATTTTAATCTTTATTAAATAGTGTAGTTTAGAGTAGCCAATGTAAATTTGCAGGGTAAATGTGACGAAGTAATCCCTTGTTCTATATAGAAACTAACTATCTAGTTGCATGAGACCCTATAGTAGCTTGTTTGCTTGTCGGTTATCTAAAAGCCCTTTTCACATGGTTCACATTTTAAACACATACGTGAAATAATGGGTCAAGCTAATCGTAAACTGGGATTCATCAAAAGAGTACTGGGTAAATGTGACGATCATGTACGAGAAATCAGCTACTTTTCACTTGTTACACCTCATTTGGAATATGCTGCGAGTGTATGGGATCCCTACGAAATCGGTCTAAATGACGAACTTGAACGTGTGCAGCGAAGACCGGCTGTATGTAGATGTAGATGAACATTTTAGATTAGTCGATTAGTAGATTACTACATTGAAGGCTATTATGTAGATGTAGATGAACATTTTAGATTAGTCTGTTCTGCATGATGTATGTACTAATCCCTTGTTCTATATAGAAACTAACTATCTAGTTGCATGAGACCCTATGAAGGGACGGTGCGATAACCGTATTAGCTTGGCTTACTAATTAATTCACTAAAATTTAATAACGAAAACCAAACAGCTTTTTTCTTTTTGAGAATTTAAAATTTGGTAAAAAATTGGCAGAACAGGAAGGAGCTTTATTTTTGGCTTTATATGATCTTTCAAAAAGAAAAAAGCTGTTTGGTTTTCGTTATTAAATTTTAGTGAATTAATTAGTAAATTTCACCAAATTTCACTAAAAGTTAAGAAACGGGACCTTGAATCTACATCTACACGATATCCTGCAAGCCACCGCGAGGGTGTGTGGCAGGGGTTAAGATCACCAAGCAAGCACTACCGACAAGCAAACAAGTAAAAACAGTATTTGATTAATAGTTGATACACGAGATTTCAGATTTGGCTAAATATTTGGGCTAATAAGCTGTTTCATATTGTTGCCGACCATAAAGCATGCAAAGGGGAGAAAAGCAGTTTCAAAGACATTTTCTTTTCGATGCTTACTAATTAATTCACTAAAATTTAATAACGAAAACCAAACAGCTTTTTTCTTTTTGAAAGATCATATAAAGCCAAAAATAAAGCTCCTTCCTGTTCTGCCAATTTTTTACCAAATTTTAAATTTTATGCCAAATGTTGCATTTTTTTCTTAATTTAATATCTTTAAAACTTATTATTTCTCTCTGTGCAAGTGAACTCTAGAGAATGAATTGCAGCTGTGGTCCTTCTGGTTTTCGGAACCCTGGTGCCAAGCAGTAATTTCTGCAATTATCGCGGAACAAGTGCGTCGTAGTTGGCCGCCAGGGGGTGGGGGAGGGGGGGGGGGGGGGGGGGACGGGGGGTAATTAAGTAACTCCTCGACGGCCATATAATCAAATACAGAGCGATAAGAAACGGGACCTTGAATTCTTCCAATCTACTTTATCTCTGATGAGTCAGCGAAATTTGAGCGATTCAATTTCAGCCTAGCCAATGCGTCAGCGATACCACCCATTGTCGTTGATTCCTAGAATGTCCATATTGGGAGAGACCACGCGATTATCTTGCACGGAAAATTTTGAGGTTACATTTTCGCCCTAATTTTCCTCTCCTGCGTGTTCTCCTCAAACGTCTGCGAATGAGTGAGGGGGAGGATCCTTGCGAAAGGGAGCTATCTCTCGAGGACTCTCATTCGAGAGGCTCCTCGAAGCGAATTCCCTGACCTCCACCTCAAGCTGTGACGCGCGCACCTAAGGCGGTGCAGGAAATCCTGAACCGGTTCTCGGTTCTGAAAAAAACCGTTTGAGACGGCGGTGCACCGGTTCAATAGATTGAACCGGTGTTTTCTCCTGAACCGGTGTCTTCTACTGAACTGGTGTTTTCTCCTGAACCGGCGTTTTCCACTAAAACGATGTTTTCTATTGAACCGGCGTTTTCTCCTGAACCGGTGTTTTCTACTGAACCGGTGTTTTCCACTAAAACTGTGTTTTCTACTGAACCGGCGTTTTCTCCTGAACCGGTGTTTTCTACTGAACCGGTGTTTTCCACTAAAACGGTGTTTTCAACTGAACCGTTTTTTACTGAACTTTTTTTTTCCTCGTGTGCCGCGTTTTTTTCCTGGCAAAAGGTGTTTTGCCAACATTTTTGGTTTTTAAGATGTGTTTTTTCCTATAAGAGGATACTTCTTAATATCGCGGTTTATGATTTCTCAAACTCAACAGTAAAAAGTGAGAATGTTTGCGACAGCTAATGTTTTTTATGCGAGGCCTGGGCGTACATATAAATTGCCTTTTGTAATTGTAACGGCGAAGAAATTTGCACTATTGTTGAAGGAAGACATTGCAAAATTTCTAACAGTCACTACTTAGCACAACGCGTTTCGCTGCTAAAACAACATTATCAAGTGCCTTGATCAGCCTTGATGACAATGCAGTTGTAACAACAAAACGCGTCGTGCTAAGTTACTAACTTATGCCTGGTGAATGAAAAGCTCTCTAGAGACAGAGCGACTGGTGTCTGCATACGGACGAAATCTCTAAAATTAAGATCTGATTTGCGTGCTTCCAGAGTTGATATGTGTGGAGAGGCTGATTGCTTTCGTCTGTAGCTCATAGTTATCTGCCTTTCTTAATCAACATTTCCCTCATCTTTCATCTTGGCAACGATTATGGGGCGAGGGTCTGGCTATGGCCCCTTTTTCGAGACATTGTTAAAAATTGGCAGCCCGTAAACCACCCGAAAACTTCTGGTGGCATAGGGTGACATATCAAATTTTGCCTTGGGTAACCGTATTTTCCTTAAATTTACCATTGTTTAAAAAATTATGCATTTAAAAATATCTAAACCAACCTTTGGCATAAAATAATTCTTGGAAAGAATTTACAATATTGAGCACTAACAATCAACGTCAAAATGTTCAAATCTCGTTTGTATTTTTTGGCGCATCTTATGCACGATAATTCCCATCAATGCATGCATTCCGGACATGAATTTTGAGGCTGCCGTAAGCAGTTGCATTATCCTCTCACTTCTTGCGTGTGGCAGGGGTAGATAGGAACATGAAAAAATGCTCCTTCCTCCTCGAAGTCTCCCAAAACCAACATCATTGGATTGATAAAAATTTCTACTCACTAACCTGAAGGATTATTAACTCTTTCTCTCATTCGTTGTAATCGTCGAAAACACAAAATAACTAGAAAAAACGCATCATCATGTTGAGCTACGTTTGTGACAATGCTTTACATGGATGAGTATTCACTCTGCACTCTAGCAGCTCTAGCAGACGGCATGTCGTCTGACTGTCGCGCCATTCAGGCGTATAACTTATAGCACAGGAAAGTTCACAGGCGTGGTTGCCAGCCAGCCTGGCTGAGAGCAGAGACGGCGGCGTGAAAGCCGAGCAGCGAACGATCATCGGTGTTTCAGAACCACTTCCCCGGTGCACCAGTTCAGAGCCGATGCCCTTATGCCCCGGTTTAAGACCGCTTCCCCGGTGCACCGGTTTTTCCTCATCTGAACCGGCCTGTCGGTTTTGAAAAAAACCGAACCGCTGACCCGGTGCACCGGAAAATCACCCAGCCCTACGCGCACCGATCCAAGACATCCTTTATTTATTTCCAGGGGCTTACTTCTTACCATAGACTCGGTGTGTGCGTTTGTAGCACTTTATCACCCACTAAAACTCACATCACAAATTCATTTTAATCTTCCTCAACTTGCTCAACAAGTGTCCTGAATTTTCTAAGACGTTCGTACCCATAGTGGAAACATGAAAATACATGGAATTATTTCGTCTCCGAAACACATCACTGCGAATATTCATCTAGTTGGACTATGGGATTCTAGCTTTGTATTTGATAGAAGGGTTGGTTGAGCGTAAAATGTGGGAATATGATCAAAGTTCTCACAACAACTTGGAGAGCACTTCAGACGAAAATATGTTGATTGCCTAAAATGTATGTGTATGACATGTAACAGAATGTTCCATAGAGTGAAAATACACTCTTCCTCTGCAATCAAAACACTCCTACACGATGATTGACCAGTCATGTGTACAAAAACCGGACTTAGATATTGACTTTAATTATAAGAAAAAACTCGATGATACATGATAGCACTTATTCTTATTTGCATAAAAATTTATCCAAAATGCATATGTTAGTTTCATATCTGAAAAATGGCAATGCTTTAACGCCATCATCACCAATTATCCTGAGATCGGCAACGGTATTTTAGCTATTTTAAATAGAGAAGTTTAGACTAGTATATTAATGCTAATCCTTTTTAATGCATGGTATGTAGTGCATGTTTTGTAAGAATTCACCCCCTGCCACCTTTATGGTGGCTTGCAGGGTATTATGTAGATACAGATGGTCTTTCTCAGCCATTCCATTTACGACGCCACTTCTTAACGCTGAAGTGCATTTTGTTCCTCTGCTTAATCACTCGCTCCATAGGAGGCATCCCTGGTGTTGCATTTATTTTCATTTCATCACTAGCAACTACATGCCTTGATTTAGCTTCAGCCTAGTTATATCAGTGGATGCTATTATCTTTGCTGCCAGGTAAAAAAATAAATTTTCAGCGTAGCACCATAGCTTACCTTTATGTCATGAAATAAGTAGACTTTGAATGAATTAACAGGTGTGTAAATATTGAGTTCGTTAGACCAAGTACCACTGATATATACTAATTACAAAAGGGCGATAAAATGATTATGGTCATCATTGGTTAACGATTCTAAGATTGGTTTGACACAACTCTCCAATCAATCATCGGCCAACCTCTTCACATTGCCACAATTCTTCTCTTTTGCATCCTTCGCTACTTGTTCCATCCCAGGCATGCCTTTTCTATTATTCCCGCTTTCTTTTCCCTCTAAGATTGTCTTCAGCCATCGTGTCTTAAGATATGGCCGATTACGTCGTCCTGTCTTCTTTTTTTAAGGTTTTCACAAGACTTTCTTTTCTTATACGCTTTTTCGGACTTCTTCGTTAGTCACTCGGTCGATCCCTTAAATCTCCACCATTCTTTTTTAGCTCCAGATTTCGAATACCTTCAGCCTTGACTTCTCTGTTGTCATTGTCCATGCTTCGCTGCCATAAAGAGTCATGCTCCAGATGTGTGTACCAATTAAATGTTTCCATTCTTGTATTTTCAGTCGTAAGTTGATTCTCCTTTAAGTAGAATGCCTTTTCCCCTAAGCTATTCTACTGACTATTTATTTCTTACTTCGTCCATCGCTGGTGACTCGGTTTCCCTGGTAACAAAACATTTTCACTTAAGTTTTGATTTCCTAGTTTAATGTTGGTCTTACCTTCTTTTCTCCTACGGCATATAAATAGTATCTTAGTTTTCTTTTTATAAACCTTCAGATGTTTTTAACTATATTCCTTTCCGTGTTTCCTAGAGTCTTATTTAAATCTATTCCTGTATCTGCCACGACTGCTATGTCGTCGGCGAATCACAGCATGCTCGTATTTCTCGCCGTTGATATTCATTCCCGAAGATCTTTCATTGACTTCTTGGATGGCTTTATCGATGCAGTCATTGAAAAGGAAAGGAAGCTTTGCACAACCTAGCCTCTCTCCTTTCCTGCTTTTTCACTGTTGGGTTCCAGGTCCTGGTGAAAGTGATATGCGTTTTATTATACGACCATAAAGTCGCATTTTCTTCAAGCAGACAACAGTCGGTGATACTTTTCACCGGAAAGATATGTCCATCGTTTGGTGAGAATACCAAGAGGGAATCACGATGGAAGTTGGGGTGCAAGCACCTCTTATCCTGAGGGTGGTTGGTGGTTTTAGCGAAAAATACGGTTGGTTGATGCCTTTTTTTTCGTGTCATTTTATTTCTTGTGAAATTACGCATAAAATATGTTTTTTTGCAAAAATGGCATGTCACTATGTTATTTTTAAACGTCATATTCCCATGTGATGGCCATTCTCGCCGTTAATCGCATGTAATTTCAAATGCAATTTGTGGAAAAAGGAGTATGGGATGGTGTAATTATCTTTACCTTATTAGATAGAGGAACTTTAGTTCTATAAGTGCTGAAAATATAAAAAAATTACATGACTTTCACTTTTCGGATCAACCTCCGCCAAGCAGGAGGATCGCCACAAGTGCCCTCGATTGTTTGGTGAATTTTCTGGCAGTATCTGCTCCAAGAAATGTCTTCGATTTTAGGCTCGTGTAACTATGCTGCACCATCTTTTGTGATTTGATCAAACGACATACCCCCCGAGGTTGCTGTGATGGGGATGCTTGGACACGCCAAAACACTCCACTCCCAATCGCTTTTCACTCCCCCTCCTCCTAATTCCCCCACCCTCTAAAACTTCTTATCTCAGGGAATGGACTTATCTCGAGCTGTCTTTCCAGCCAGTGCCTCGAGCCCCTCTGATAGAGTTTGCGGGAGGGCAGCGTATTTGTTTCGTAGATTAGATAAAGGAGAAAAAATCCGGAAGATTCTTTTCTAGAAACTTCGACGCTTGCATCAAAGCAGACGTTGGACGTTGAAAAGGCCTGCAGAAATTAAAATCGGATAGGTTCACTGAAGATGTTAGATACATGAGCACATGCATATTGTACTAGATTTGACCAGACAAACAAGATGAGGAAGGTAAATGGTCACACCGATAGATTTAAAATGTCATTTTTTCCACCTACTATTTAAGAATATAACCGGCAGCATAGGAAAGGGATAGACGGGCGGAATACTGTTAGAGTAGTCTGTAGCGCAAAAATCATGCATAAACATCACCAACCCATCCGTGATAGGTAAATAAAATAAATATATTTAGATAAATGACATCATAACCAATAATCCCTTTATTTTTATGAAGACTTTAATCATCTAGGTACATGTGACTCTATTATCCTACATGTTTCCATGTAGGATAACAGAGTCACATCCACTTGTGCTTCAACGATTGTCTTCATCAGCCCATCGTGTCTTAAGATATGGCCGATTTAGTTATCCAGTCTTCTTCTTAGAGTTTTCATACTCTTCTTCATAGAGTACCACAGACGTTAAAGTAAATGTTACCACGTCTGTAGTGAGATGAGTGTCGCTGTACCGACCACGATGGTCTCCACCTTCACTCAGAAGAAGAAGAGCTGCTGCCCTCTCCTCCGGGTGATGGGAAGCGTAATTATTGGCGGCCTCCCGTCGCCAAGTCAAGGCATCTTCACAGGTTCTGTATTATTTAGAGATCTATCTTATCCAGGGATGGACTAATAACACCTCGTGATGACGTCGCTTTTTGTCCACGACTGCTTATTCGACGAGTAAACTCGCTTATCTCACAGCTAAACTCTATATATAGAGGTCAACCCACCATCCGAAACCCGGTGGACGCACTCGGTGGCTTTAAGCTCAGTCGCGAAAAAGGATTAATGGTGACTCAGTAAAAATTTAATTTCTCCTAAGGATGGACTACCCGTCGAGCTCCGAAACGTCTACATCTACATCTACACGATACCCTGCAAGCCACCGCGAGGGTGTGTGGCAGGGGGTGAAGATCACCAAACATGCACTACCGACATGCAAACTAGCAACTATAGGGTCTCATGCAACTAGATTGTTAGCGTCTATAACATTTAAGGGATTAATACATGCATCATGCACTACAGACTACTCTAAAATATTTCCTCTACCTATCCCTTAGCTCTGCTGCCTATTCTGTTCTTTTATAGTACGGGGGAAAAATGCCTTTTTGAATCTATCAGTGCGACAATCTATCTCTCTAATCTTATTTATCGGTTCGAATCTAGCATAATACGATGGTTTCTTTAATATGCGCCTAACATCTTCAGTAAAGCTATCCGATTTAAATTTCTGTATTAGATTTAATCTTTACCTTAACATACGCTCTGATAATGACTCCGTATTTACCCTCATTCTTGTATTACTTCTGAAACACTACTCAACCTATCGCAACACCTTTTAACGAACCTAGCTGCTCTACGCTGCACCTTGTCTAGTTTTCTGATCAAACCTAATTCATTAGGATCCCAACTCATCGATACTCAACGTTGGCAACCATAAAATATTTACCGTGGTGGGAGACCCGAGAAGACTTCAAGTATACCGCCTGACATTCTGCCAATTCGACCCTCTAGATTACTTTGAAAAAACGTCTTGTGTTCACATCTCAGCCTCATCTCACGAGATATCTTAGTATTGACAGATGGTCAGTCACTTTTCCTTGCCCACGGTGGTGTTCTCCACAATTTTCTCCTTTCCCTGCTCAAAACGGGACTCATCCCTCGGAGTTTTCGCTCCGACCCTTTAATCTCCTCGCTCACCATCAGGGTCAGGTACCCTTTCTTCACCAGACCCTGGCCCTCGCCTGACCGGTTTCCACTCCTGCGTCGCCGGGAGAGTCTCGAGGCTAACGGGGTGGGCACCCCAAGCGTTGGACCCCACTTCGATGCCCGTCCTCCAGCTGCACGGCCAGCTAAGGAATGGGGAATATGCATGAAATTTGTTTCTCGACGATTAATGATGTATTTGATGCGAAATTTTCTCACCATTTTAAATATACAAGCGACATTTTTATACGTCCACCACAAAGATTATTAAATGAATTTAAAATGTTCCCGGAAATTTACGAAAGTCACGTGACCTAAAACGCCTTCTGAAGTCTCTGCACGGTATAGGTTCCATATTGCTACGGAGATAGACATTTATTTTTAACAGAAAACGAAGTGAATATATTGTTTTGAGGTTTTTAGCCGTTTCTCGAACGAAACCATGACTGAAAAAATACTTAAAAAAGCACATTCCGACAATATTCTTTGGTTGACTCCCTCATTGCTGCGTTCTCCTTCAAAAAAACAGCGATTGCATAGGCGTAGTAGAAATTATTGGGCACTAAACAGGCATTACATAATTAATGGAAAATTTTCTCGTTACAATCCATACTACGTAAAAAAATTCGAAATAGAATCGTTTATTGCATTAAACACATGAGATAAATACTAACGTTATCACCAAGTATTTATTTAACAACTTACCTCCACCCATAAACAGATAAACAACGCCCATAGTGATACCGTGCCGTGACGTCATGCGATTACGACGTGTTTTTAAGCTGCCGAAAAGGTATAATTTTCAAAGAGTAATATCTTTTTACACAACTTGATTCTTCTGCAAAATTTTCGGCAAGCACATTTCAGCTAATAAACTTCACATTCAAAGAGTTATAAAAAATGTTCCCCATTGCATTATCGAGAACCGGTCACGGCTTATGGGTCGGTAACAATTTTATCTTTTCGGCTCTGGTTGCAAATATTGACATCTTTTGCATCTTTTTGCATTTTGAGGAGGGGCATTGTATGAATTGGTATGGAATGGGGTTTGGCGAAGAGAGACGGCTTTCTGCAAAGTTGAGAGTGAAGATATTTTTGAGTGCACTCACCAGAATTTCCGACGAGTCGACGATGCCGTGTCCGCTAAGTCGAGATGAGACCTCCGTTTTACAAGAGACTCTTCTTCGATATACTCTTAAGGAGTGACCTGACCCCGGTGAAAGAATATATAAACCCAACAAGTCTATGGACCCAGCAGTCATTGCCTTGACGATGACTGCATTGTCAGCCGTCGACGTGTCGAAATATTCGCAGAGAAAACAAGAGATCCTTTATTACTCTAAGAATATTTCACCTACCCATCCATTTGCTATGCTGCCTGCTATATTATCTTCTACATCTACATAATACCCTGCAAGCCACCATAAAGTACTGTGGCAGGGGGTGAATTATCACCAAACATGCACTACATATCATGCATAAAAAAGGATTATTATTTATATACTGTTCTAAACTACACTATTTAAAAAAAGATAAAAACAACAAAGCAAGCATGTAAAAACATGCTGTTAGTTGGATTAGCTTCAAGTCCTTATACCGATATCCAGCTACCAATGTTATCCATTGCTACACTCGTACTGGATATATTTACCGTTATTCATATCCCTAATTGTACGAGGAAAAAAGGACATTTTGAATCTGTCAGTTCGGCAATCAATTTCTCTAATTTTGTGATTATGGTCCATTCTACCACAGTATGAATTTTCTTGAATAACGGTGTTCTTCAAATTTAAAGGAAACACTTTTGTTTAAAGAACAGTACTTTGAGTTTTCTAAAATTTTAAAATAAAATTCCACTTAATAGTACTATTTTATTGTCGGATGTCAAAGTATCAATATACATGGTATTATATGATCGATAGTATTGTGCGTATGTGTTATATAAAGTATTTTATCATGTAACATAATCTTCGCGTACAAAGTGTATGTGAAAATCAAATATTGACCCTAGGCAGAGGTAGACCGCTTGTGCATACCATTCAATCCAGGTGAAGTCCCCCGTTTACGCCGGCTTAATTGCACTCTTCAGTTGTTGTTAATAATTAAGAATTTCGTATGTGTTACTTTTAAGAAACTTTATTTATTCATGTACATACCAACCAGGGAACAATACCTCTTTTGTTGGTTACTGTAATAAGATGTTATTTCATCTATGTTAAACGAGTTAAGGTCCACTTATTTCCCAAAAGAACTATTACATCTTTTAATTCAGACATCAGGGTGATGTCAACTGTTTTCGCTGCTATTCCTACGGCGGAAACACCCCCAAAATATATTCCTGGCTGCGCCCCTAGCTTGCAGGATATTACGTAAATGTATGGATTCAATGCTTTCATTGCGAATAGAATTCAAATCCCAGCGATTCCAACCGAGAGGGATAAAGTTGCCCCAAGGTTTGGGGAAGTTGTTTCACTGATGCTTCGCTTGAATCGAGGAGAAGGGAAATTTGGAGAGAGAAAAGAAAGGAAGAGTGTTTTCCCCCCCCCCCTCCCACTTCCCGTGTACTAGCGCTGCGCATTTGCGTATGCCATTCAGACCCCAACGGCTTTCGGGGCCCCAGACGGAGCCTACGTGACGCAGGACACGGGGGCCCGGGCGGATAAAGAGGTGCGCATGCGTCGTTTAACCCCCACCCCCTTCCGTCTCGCGAAACGATTTCAGACCCCGGCGGCGGTTGTGATGACGCCGAATTCCGTGGCGTGCCCTTGGACGAATGCGCTGTTTGTAAACTCGAAATTTCAATTTGCTTAACGACGGAATTGTGTAACCACCACATGCACTTGATTACTTCGGAAATTGGAGCGAGGATGGTGTGTTTATCGTCTCCATGCCAACCGACCGAGAGAATGAACTGACGGTGACTTGTCCACGGAAAAGAAACATGCCTATGGCTAGACGGGATAATAAACCGCCGTTCAGGCGTCGTCCTGTATTTCACTATCAGAACGGTTCAAAATCATCTCTCCGCCTAGCGAAACGTTAGGGCTCGCCTAACTCATGCTTGACGCCGTATCTATCCACATGTTTTGTGGTGCTTGCCTGTTTTGATTATGATCCGAAATTTCTTCCATGACTCGTATGACAAACAAAACTCTACCCACTTTGCATACCGATAATCTTGGTGACTTCAAAGGAGAAAATGTAAAATGTCCCTCAATTTACCAAGAGGACCGATTAATAGCGAAGATCTTGCTATTTTTATCATTTTTTAAATATTGTAGTTTAGAACGGTATATAAATACTAATCCTTTTTTATGCATGATATGTAGTGCTTTTGGTGAGATTTCACCCCCTGCCACACACCTTTGTGGTGCCTTACAGGGACCATGTAGATGTAGATGTACTTTTCACTAGGTAGTTTATTGTGAGAAAACGGTATCTGTTATTAAAACTCTGAGTCACTTGAAAGAATTAGATTCTGAAATTCACATTGGCAGCGAAGATCGGCAAGATTTGTAAAGGGACGGTACGATAATAGAGAAATATATTGTCGTACTGATAGATTCAAAATGGCATTTTTCCCCCGTACTTTAAGAACAGAATAGGCAGAACAGCAAAGGGATAGGTAGGGGAAATATTTTTGAGTAGTCTGTAGTGCATGCATGCATTAATCCCTTAAATACTATAGATACTAACAATCTAGTTGCAAGAGACCTTAAAGTTGCTTGTTTGCATGCTAGTAGTGCATGCTTGGTGATCTTCACCCCCTGCCACACACCCTCGCGGTGGCTTGAAGGGTATCGTGTACATGTAGATTAAAATAAAATGAATTCCGCTCCATTATATCCATTGGTTTCCCTCGTTTACCTCCTCTTCAAAAAGTCATTAAATTTTTTCTTCAAGTAGCGTCCTGAAGTTCTTTCATCGGAATTCAAGGGTCTTCAAAAAACTGGATGAGCTTCCTTGTGGCACCGAAGAGGCGGCGCCACTACCAGGGCCCTGCCTTTTAAAGAGAGGCCTCTCGCGAGGATTCAATTGACGTGCGGCAAGCTTCATCATCTTTTTGCTTCCACGACCGCACAAAGCCCTTCAAAACACCATCATCCTAAGACACGGTGCTGAACTCCTCCGAACCTATTCCACATCTATGCACTATCTATGTGCCATCATGATCGAAAACGTTGAAACCATAAGATATTTAGGTGTAACAATCACTAAAGATTTTGATGCCCGGTCCCCCATCCCTTCCATTCCTATCCTTATACCTCTCCTCCCGGTCTGAAGCGCCTATTAGTGCGGAAACAGACTTGAAAACACCCATGTGCTAAAGAAATATCGGGGGAAGACACATCCGGGAAATATGCGGCTGAGCGAAGAAAAAGCTAGGATTTATAAAAAGAGTACTTGGGAAATGTGATGAGAAGACAAAAGAGCGATGCTACTTTTCACTAGTTACGCCCCACCATGAGTATGCTTCCAATGTATGGGATCCGAATGAATTAGGTTTGATCAGAGAACTAGACGGTGTGCAGCGTAGAGCAGCTAGGTTTGTTAAAAGGTATTACGATAGGTTGAGTAGCGTATCAGAATTAGTGCAAGAATTAGATTGGGAGTCATTATCAGAGCGTAGGTTAGAGTACAGATTAAATCTATTCGATAAATTTCAATCGGATAGCTTTACTGAAGATGTTAGGCACATATTAAGAAACACCAGCGTATTATGCTAGATTCGACTAGATAAATAAGATTAGAGAGATAGATTGTCGTACTGATAGATTCAAAATGGCATTTTTCCCCTGTACTATAAGAGAACAGAATAGGCATCATAGCAAAGGGATAGGGAGGGGAAATATGTTAGAGTAGTCTGTAGTGCATGATGCATGTATTAATCCCTTAAATATTATAGATACTAACAATCAAGTTGCATGAGACCCTATAGTTGCTTGTTTGCATGTCTGTAGTGCATGCTTGGTGATCTTCACCCCCTGCCAAACACCCTCGCGGTGGCTTGCAGGGCATCGTGTAGATGTAGATGAGACTCTTGAGCCGCACCCTCGAACGGCGCCCGTTATCCGGAGAATCCTCCCCTTCCTCCCCCTTAGCCTCGGCGAATGGTTCTCGTCAACGAGACTTGCCCCGAGAATAGAGATATGTGGGCGTGGTAGTGCTTCCGCCGCAGTGTTAAGTACTTCGCAGCCCTGGATGCTGTCTGATCTCTTCGGAACGTGTATTCGCTCACTTCCTTTCATCCAGCATGAAGGTTGTTTATCGAAGCGACTGCCTTTACTTCCTAAAGTTTTGACGAAATCGTATTGAAAATGCGCCGTTATTTTTCCTTGGCCATGCACAGTTCACTGTTTAAAAATAAAATAAAATTTACTGCCCACTTAAACATGGGATTTGAACTTTTTGTGTCACTTTGCTTCAGATGTTTTTTTTAGAGATTCCTCGAAGTTCAAATACGAATTAAAACAGGGAATGGACGATCATCATATCTCCAGCGTGTTGGATATTGGCCATTCATAGGTATTAGACTCACTCAAGGTATGGAATAATTTAAGTATGCCTGATGTACAGACATACAATCAAAGACACGTCGGGAGTTCCCCAGGGTAGCGTCGTAGGTCCGCTTCTATTTCTTTTATGCATAAACGATTTGGGTACCGTAGTTAGTAGTAAGCTTAGACTTTTTGCAGACGATGCGGTAGTGTATAGGGGTACATCGAAAGAAGAAGACAGGAAATCGATTAGCAAGGATTTACCTATATGCAATTCAAGAGTGGTGCGACAAATGGCAGTTAGAACTTAACCTTAAAAAGTGTGTAGCTATCAATTTTTGGAGGAGGAATAATTCGATACATGGTTTTCGATACTGAGAACATGAAATGAGAGCGTATGATTTCCCGGCAAATTGAATGAAGAAATTCCTCTCGGGTTCTCCACCGGGTAAGTTGGTCCATGGCCGACGTTTCGGTGCTCGACTCGTGCACCGTCATCAGGGCAGATGAGTCACCCATGAGCCCTGATGACGGTGCACGATTCGAGCACCGAAACGTCGGCCATGGACCAACTTACCCGGTGGAGAACCCGAGAGGAATTTCTTCACTGAGAACATGGTTTCGACGGTTAACGTCATCTTCAGGTGACAATGACGCTAACTGTTGAAGTCATGGTCGTAGTGTGGAATAAAATTATTGTGGAATTACAGCGTTTTTCCTACCTATGATAATGAATACCAGCAAATTCCATAAAGTTATGCCACAAACCATAAACCCCATTTAGATCAGACGAATTTTGATGGGCAGCATCTATTAGCAGCAACATTTTTAAGAAATTGTTTCAAACACTATTTCATTTTTTCGTTTTGTCTATGCGTAATATAAATTTAATGGTGTGATATGACCTCAGCTGTTGGTACACCTAAAAATACGAGACCCCAATAGCAGTTATTATTCTTACGTATAAATGATAGAACTTAAAATACTCTTTTCGATTTTTCATATACATTTAATGGACATAAACGTAGTCGGCTGACTTTCACAATCTGTGCTTAGCATGATATGTGGTTGTTTTATTATCTCAGTACATTCGTTCAGGGCGTATACAGGGCGTTCATATTACCTCACAAATGTGCACTATATTATTGCATGATGCATGTATTAACAATCCCTTTATGACTATGCAGATACTAACCATCTAGCTTCATATGCCTATATTTTCTAAAATGCAGGGTAGATAGATAGATATTTTTTATTGCTCAAACTCATACATATAATTATACAATTAATGAAAAAAAATGAGCTTGAGGTAGCTAACAAGGGGAAAACCTGAATAAAGCTACCATCAGAAACAATAGTATTAGAATTCAAATACTATTACAGTCACAAGCAAGGCTTAATAAAAACATAAAAAATTTAAATTAAACAAAATGTATCCAAAAAATATGCATAACTTGACATAACAAGATTGGCAAATAATATTGAAGAATGATATAGTTTTCTGTACTTATAGTTTTCTGTATATATAGTTTTTCTGCACATTAATATACATAAAATATATATTTTTCTGTTTATTCATAGATAATTTGTTGTGGAAAAACCATAGTCTTAGGTAATTTAAGTCATTTTGCGTGTCATATCTTACACGTTCCCATGTAAATTACTGTAGGATAGTGCAAAATCATCCGCAAAGGCCTGACCTGACCACGAAAGTCGTGGCAACAAAGGCCATTAATATGCATCTACATCTACATATACATCTACATGATACCCTGCAAGACACCGCGAGGGTTTGTGGCAGGGGGTGAAAATCACCAAGCATGCAAACAAGAAACTATAGGGTCTCATGCAACTAGATTGTTAGTGTCTACAATATTTAAGGAATTAATACATGCATCATGCACTGCAGACTACTCTAAAATATTTCCCCTAACTATCCATTTACTATGCTGCCAATTCTGTTCTCTTATAGTACGGGGATAAATGCCATTTTGAATCTATCGGTACGACAATCTATCTCTCTATTCTTATTTGTCTGGTCGAATCTAGCATAATACGCTGGTGTTTTTAATATGTGCCTAACATCGTCAGTAAACCTATCCGATTGAAATTTCTCTAATAGCTTTACTCTGTACTTTAGCCTACGCTCTGATAATGATTCCCACCCTAATTCTTTTATTAATTCTGAAACACTACTCAACCTATCGTAGCACCTTTTAACGAACCTAGCTGCTCTACGCTGCACACTGTCTAGTTCTCTGATCAAACCTAATTCATTCGGATCCCATACACTGGCTGCATACTCAAGGTGGGGCCTAACAAGTGAAAAGTAACATTGCTCTTTTGTCTTCTCATCACATTTCCCAAGATTATTTTTATAAATCCAAGCTTTCTCTTTGCTCGGCCGCATATTTCCCTTATGTGACTTCCCCACGATAAATCCTTAGTGATTGTCACACCTAAATATCTTATGGTTACAGCGTTTTCGATCTTCGTGTTACTAATTTTATAGGATCGCTCTATGGAATTATTCCTCCTCCAAAAATTGATAGCTACACAAAATTTAAGTTATAACTGCCGTTTGTCGCACCACTCTTGAATTGCATCTACATCTACATCTACATAATACCCTGCAAGCCACCACAAGGATGTGTGGCAGGGGGTGATTGCTCACCAAACATGCACTACATATCACGCATAAAAAAGGAATAGTATTAATATAGTAGTCAGAACTACACTATTTAAAAAAGATAGAAATTGCAAAGAAAACATGCAAAAACATTCTGTTAGTAGGGTTAGCTTTAAGTACTTATACCAACATGCAGCTACCTATGCTATTCATTGCTACTCTCCGATAGGACATATTTACTGTTATTCGTATCTCTAATTGTGCGAGGGAAAAAGGACATTTTGAATCGGTCAGTTCGGCAATCAATTTCTCTAACTTTATGATTATGGTCCAGTCTGCCATAGTAAGTTGGGGTTCGTAAAATATTTTTAACATCATCACTGAAAATATTGCCTTGGAATTTGTGGAAGAGATTAATTCTAAATTTCAACCTGCGATCTGACAATGATTCCCATTTCAATTCATTTAATAGACTGGTTACGCTAATATAATTATCGTATCGTCCCTTTACAAATCTTGCCGATCTTCGCTGCACACGTTCAAGTTCATTACTTAGACCGATTTCGTAGGGATCCCATACATTGGCAACATATTCCAAATGAGGTCTAACAAGGGAAAAGTAGCTGATTTCTCGTACATGATCGTCACATTTACCCAATACTCTTTTAATGAAACCCAGTTTGCGATTCGCTTGACCCATTATTTCACGAATGTGTTTACCCCAGGAAAGATCATTTGTCAGTGAAATCTAAATCCTGCTAAGCGATTTCCGGTCTTCTTCTTTTGATATACCCCTGTACACTACCGCATCGTTTGCAAAAAGTCTAAGCTTACTACTAACTAGGGTACCCAAATTGTTTATGTATAAAAGACAGCGGACCTACTACGCTACTTGTATAATAATGGGTATTATACTAGTATAATAATAGTATACTAGTATAATAATATGCCTAGTATAATAATGGGTAACGCCTAGATGTAGATGTATTCGAATGCTGAGCCTCATATGAAACGTAGATATCAATGAATTTTATCAAATGGTGTCGGAAATGGCGACTGCGAGGTCTCTTGCGAACCTCGGCAGTTAATCGTCATGAGATGCTCGCAATTCCTAGAAGAGCCAGTAACCTCAGCTGGATGCGATGACTGAATCATTGTCCTTCATTAAATGCGGACAATGATTGCCCCGTGGCGCCAGGCGTGGATGTTTGCGCGCACTACGCAGCTATATTTAACGCGTCTGCTGAGTCACCCCATAAGCCGGATAGTCTCTATGTCAACCGCCTTTTAGTTGACAAACGAAGATCAGCAACAACTCTCCTGGACAGATCGTGGTGATATGGCAAATGTACGCATTAATTTTCTCCTCAATTTTTATGCGATTTAAGGTTTTCGGATCTCTTTTCATAGCTTAAACACTATAATACTGCATCCGTTGGGAGAAAGGTGTTAACATATCCTTCTCTCTATGTGAAGCCTCAGCGCTATCATAAAATATAGCCACGCATTGGACCTTCTTTTGAATTATTCTCTCGGCAAATGGTTTTATTTTATATTGAGCTGTTGGATTCCAGAAGCATTTCGTCTAGGTACTCTCAAAGCCTATCTACATCTACATCTATATAATACCCTGCAAGCCACCATAAAGGTGTGTGGAGGGGGTGAATTCTCACCAAACATGCACTACATATCATGCATAAAAAAGGATAAGCATTTATATACTGTTCTAAACTACACTTTTTAAGAAAAAGATAAAAATAGCAAAGCAAACATGCAAAAGCATGCTGTTACTTGGGTTAGCTTCAAGTCCTTATACCAACATGCAGCTATCAATGTTATCCATTGCTACACTCGTACTGAATATATTTACCATTATTCGTATCCCTAATTGTGCGAGGAAAAAAAGGACATTATGAATCTATCAGTTCGGCAATCAATTTCTCTAATTTTGTGACTATGGTTCAGTCTACCATAGTAAGTTGGGGTTCGCAAAATATTTTTAGCATCGTCACTGAAAATTCGGTCTTGGAATTTGTTTAAGAGATTAAGTCTAAATTTCAACCTGCAATCTGACAATGATTCCCAATGAAATTCATTTAATAGGCTGGTTACGCTAATAAGGTCATTATACAAATTTACAAATCTTGCCGATCTTCACTTATTCTTTAGATAGAAAGTCCTCTTTTCCTGGGCTACTGACGCTACTGACTTTTTCTTTCTCGCTTCATCCATTGATGGTTATCGGACGCATACGTACGCATTCATTTTCACCTCGATTTTTATGCCATAAAAAGTTTTCGGATCTCTTTTCATAGCTTCATTACGATAATACTGCATCCGTTGAGAGAAAGGTGTTCACATTTCCTTCTATCTATGTTTAGCCTTACCGCTATCGTAAGACGTAGCCACGCATTGGACCTTCTTTTGAATTTTTCTCTCGGCGAATGGTTTCATTTTCTCGTTAGCCGTTAGATTCCAGGAGCATTACGTCTAATTACTTTCAAAGCCTATCTATATCTATATGTACGACATACCCTGCATGCCACCTCGAGGGTGTGTGGCAGGGGGTGCATCCACACCAAGAATAATGTCACAACAAACAAAAATGAAAAATACAAAACAAACACTACACCTTTTAAGTAAATAGGGGAAAAAGAAAAAAAAACTACCAAATCCCAATCATGCAGGACACACCCATGAATACCATGCATACCTTGAAACCCGACACCAATTTCATAGATACTCACGCATGCGAAAAAAGGCATTGCATGCAAGTCACACCTTGATTTGAACATGCAGGAAATAAAAAAATACTATGAATATTACCTCTATAACCTACTCTGAATATTACTTCTAAAATGATTACCGATTTACGCGATGTCTAACGTTCTGATCTCGAATCGTACGCGGAAAAAATGACATTTTAAACCTGTCCGTCCTGCAATCTATCTCCTTAATTTTATTAGAATTATCGAGCCAACCATAATAAGTCGGAGCCAGCAATATATGATTAACGTCAAATGAAATGTCCCTCCTTAAAGTTTGATGCTATGCCTATGATTGGTGCTAAATCAAATCAGGTTAAAAATGTGGGGTATCATAATGCAATGCAGCGGTTTTAATACTGTCCTCATGAGAAATAGCGAATAATAATATGTTTCGTCTACGTCTACGTAATACTCTGCGAGCCACCGCAAGGGTGTGTGGCAGGGGGTAGTGATCACCAGACATGCACTACTTACATGAAACTATGAGATGCAGTGCTACTATTTCATGCACAAATGCTGGATATATAAGGGTCACGTGCAAATAGGTTCTAATTGTTGGGTTGTGACTTGGGAAGCAAGGGATTCTCCTTCCGGCATCTGACCCTTGAGAGCGATTCACAATCTCACAGACTTCGCAATCGCAACTCATTTTATGTCCAGTGGGTGTTTCTCATTCCGTTTTCCTAATTCGTTTTTCCGGTCGTTTTTCTGCCTTGCCTCTCTCCAATGTAGCGTATCATCCTAGTAACAAAAAGGTGGCATGTTGAAATATTGCCTTGGGCATGAATACTGCGTTTGCATCTGGTTTAAGTTAAGGTCTGAAAGTACGGAAAGTACGCTATAACCTGAGCACTCGAAGTACCTAAACACGGGATTCTACTCCTAACGCACATTATATGACTCAGAATCTCTGGTGCATGGCAGGCAAGGTATTCACATTAATTGCCAAAAAAATTCAACTGGACCGGGAATGGAACCACGGACCTTTGGCATTCCGGGCTCCTGCGCAGTACACTACGCTACCCAGGATCCTTAATTCCCATGGCAATTTTACCGAGGTTCTATTTACTAGATTTTTGAGCCCTCGCGGTCCATCAAGGATGGCAATGCAAGGGAGAAAGGGCTTCAAGGAAACCACGACCAAAGGTGAACCCCATCCAGCGCTGAAGCCGCGCTTGGCTGTAAATACAGGATATTTCAAGCCTGCCGCGTTAAAGGCGGTGAAATTCACATTAATTGCCATGAGAAAAAATTTTTTTCCCATGGCAATTAGTGCATGGAAAAAAAATCTAGTACCTTGAACCTCGGTAAAATTGCCATGGGAATTAAGGATCGTGGGTAGCGTAGTGGTCTGCGCAGTGGCCCGGAAAGCCAAAGGTCCGTGGTTCCATTCCCGGTCCAAGTGAATTTTTTCTCATGGCAATTAATGTTAATTTCACCGCCGTTCACGCCGCGGGCTTGAAATATCCTACAAGAGGTAGGTAGGCAAGAGGTAGGCTCTGTGCGTAATTGTTGGCAAAAGGAGTGGTTGGGTCACAATTCTGGCATTCTTTAGCTAAGGGTGTACACGCGCTTGTTCTCTCGTAATATTTTATATCTGAGAGTAAACTTTGAAGCAGTGGCAAATGACGAAATTGCCTTTGTCTGTGAGAGTTGCGGATCTGAAAGGTTTGCAGCTGATTAAATATCTAAGCGTTAAGATAAAGATATGTATTACGTCTTTTCTCGAGAGGTGACCGATTGATAGCAGGTGTACTGAAGGCATTAAATATGAAGAGATTGCGAGTTTTCCTTGACAGGTAACTCAAGTTTTTACAGTTAATGTTGAGCATGATTCTATTTCTGCACTTTAGGCTGAAAAGTGGGCCGAACACATGTATCAGTAAACGCAACAATTTTGGCAAATATTCCACAGAGAAAAAATCATTCGCCTTGACCAGGACTCAAACCTGGACCCCCTGATTTCCGGCCAGGTGCTCTAACACTTGAGTTGCCTTGGTAGCTCAACTGGTAGAGCACCTGGCCGAAAATCAGGGGGTCCAGGTTCGAGTCCTGGTCAAGGCGAATGATTTTTTCTCTGTGGAATATTTGCTTAAGTGCAATTTCAGCTAAAGTTTTCACGGCTAGTACGTGATCTTTGAATTCGCAACAATTTTGAATTTAAAATTACTCAAAAAATAATTACAGAAGTCCAAAAAAGTATTTAGAGACACAGAAACACAGAAATGTATGATTTAAAGGCAATGCTATTTAAATTGCATTTTAATGCAGCTCTCGAAGAACAATGACACAACAAACAAAAATGAACAACGCAAAACAAACACCACACCTTTAGAAGTAATAGAAATGGATAAGTTGTCTGGAGTTGTTTGGTCGTTTAAGAAAACTGAAAGGTCATTTAAGTCATTATAAGAAATTTAAAGGTAATTAGGGGGGAAAAAACAAAAACACTACCAAATCCCAATCATGCAGGACACACCCACAAATACCATGCATGACTTGAAATCCTACACCAATTTAATAGATACTCATGCGTGCAGAAAAAATTAAATACTGGGAATGCTAAGAGCTATGCATGCGAGTAACACACTGATTTGAACATGCAGGAAATAAAAAATATCATCGACTTACTTTGAATATTACCACTATAATTATTACCAATTTACGCGATGTCTATCGTTCTGATCTCGAATCGTACGTGGAAAAATGGCATTTTAAACCTTTCCGTTCTGCAATCTATCTCCTTAATTTTATTAGAATTATTTAGCCTACCATAATAAGTCGGAGCCAGCAATATATGATTAACGTCATTAATGAAATGTCCCTCCTTAAATTATCCCAGAAGATTATAATTCAGCCTGCGTTGTGACAGCGATTCCCATCCCAATTCTGCTAACATACCAGACACACTGCTTTCCCTATCGTAACACCCTTTTACATATCTCGCTGCTCTTCGTTGTACTCGATCTAATTCGTAAATTAAGCCTGCTTCATAAGGGTCCCATGTACTCGCAGCATATTCTAAGTGTGGTCTACCAATTGAAAAATAGCAACGTCCCTTCACCCTCTCCTCACTTTTCCCTAATATTCTTTTAATAAACCTCAACTTTCTATTTGCTTGACTGCATATTTCCCTGATATGTTTCCCCCATGATAGATCCTGGGTAAGTGTTACCCCTAAGTACTTAACTGATTCCACGCTTACTAACTCCGTACTTTGAATTATATAGAAATGTACTTAGATGCAGATGTAATGCAAGAGTCAATATTCGTTGAGGGCATTACGGCCGTTCAAATTTTGGCAGAGTCCTCAGGGTTGGCCAACTGCAGGAGAAATAACTAATGCAAATCATGTTTTATCCATCATTTCCTCCTTTAGAATATATTTATAAGCCACTGGTAAGATAGTTAAAAACTAAAAACAATAGCTACTTCACTGCTGCAATGTTTTTTTATGTTTATCTTGGGGCTGAGGCGGAGGACGGGTGATTCACTTTTGACTTGAGTCCCGGGATCTCTCGCCGTGGAATCTCTGATGAGGCAATGGGTTGCGCACATGAGAACAGCGTAGGACACATGTCTCCAGGAATCCGTTGAGAAGAAAGTGCCAATTCATCGCCAGCTTTGATTGAGGAAATGCAGACATTATTGGTGAATCATTGTCCCGGGACAGGAAATTCCAAGTTCTTGTGGAGTCTGAATTGAGCGAAGGAACTCAACCTTAAAAATTGGGTAAGGGAAAACGGAATTCCTTGTGAGGCAACAATCACAAGGATAGAATACATACGTTTTATTGTAGTTGCTAGTTTCGGCCACTCTGACTGTGACAATACCGCTATATCCCATCGTATTAAATACATTTCTACATTAGAACCGCCATTAAAATGATAACCTTATTAGCGTAACCAGTCTATTAAATGAATTGAATTGGGAATCATTGTCAGATCGCAGGTTGAAATTTAGACTTAATCTCTTAAATAAATTCCAAGACCATATTTTCAGTGACGTTAAAAATATTTTGCGGACCCCAACTTACTATGGTAGACTGGACCATAATCAGTAAATTAGAGAAATTGATTGCCGAACTGACCGATTCAAAATGTCCTTTTTCCCTCGCACAATTAGAGATACGAATAACGGTAAATATGTCCTATCGGAGAGTAGCAATGAATAGCATTGGTAGCTGCATGTTGGTATGAGTACTTAAAGCTAACCCTACTAACAGAATGTTTTTACATGTTTGCTTAGCAATTTGTATCTTTTTTAAATAGTGTAGTTCTGACTACTATATTAATACTATTCCTTTTTTATGCATGATATGTAGTGCATGTTTGGTGAGCAATCACCCCCTGCCACACACCCTTGTGGTGGCTTGCAGGGTATTATGTAGATGTAGATGTAGAATATAGTTGTATGAGACAATATAGTTGCTAGTTTGCATGTTAGTAGTGCATGCCTGGTGATCTTCACCCCCTGCCACACACCCTAGCGGTGGCTTGCAGGGTATCGTGTAGATGTAGATGTAGAAGCCGTAGGTCGCCTCCCCTGATAAACTAACTACCTAACCGTGTAGGTCTCTTGAGTGACCGAATCATCGAAAAGGAAGACTCACCCCGAGAGACAACCTCTTGAGATCCCAAAGTGCACCTCTCGAGGGGAAATAGCTCTTCCATTCTGCTTCGCCACAATGAAACTGCGTCTCTCTTTTTTTTCAGCGACACTTCATTCACCCGTGCGTCTTCCCGTGAGGAGTCGGTCTAATCAAGTCTATTGATTCCATTGTTCCGCGGTTTTCCTGGAATCATGGAGAGGACGTCACGCTTGATGAATGGGGCCGTGGAATTTTCCACCACCGCCCCCCTTTTATTCCTCCCCCTCTGCGATGATGCAGGAGCAAGCAACGAGGTACAAGTGCTGCTATCTCTCCCACACACACACACGCACGCACGGGGGAATTCCGACCTTCCGCTGTCTCCCGTCCTTACGCCTCCGTCCGATAAGAATCACGTCTTATCCGCGAGAGCACCTCTAATCAGCTTGGGTTTATTCTGTCTTCAGATATGCACCTCCATTGTCGAGCAACATTCCAGAAAATTCGCGGGAAACCGCTTAGGGGGATAGTAATCAATAGTTTCCGTGCATCGATTGCGAAATTAGAAGAAAAAGAATGGTTAGTTTTTAATATTTTTAATTTATTTAATTTATGTATAGTATTTAATGATATATTTACCTATACATACACTTGTATCAACGGATAGCATCTACATCTACACGATACCCTGCAAGTCACCGCGAGGGTGTGTGGCAGGGGATGAAGATCACCAAGCATGCACTACTGACATGCAAACAAGCAACTATAAGGTCTCATGCAACTAGATTGTTAGTATCTATAGTATTTAAGGGATTAATATATGCATCATGCACTACAGACTACACTAAAATACTTCCCCTACCTATCCCTTTGCTGTGCTGCCTATTCTGTTCTCTTATAGTACAGGGGAAAAATGACATTTTGAATCTATCAGTACGACAATCTATCTCTCTAATCTTATTTATCTGGTCGAATCTAAAATAGCATAGGTGGTTGCATGTTGTTATAAGGGTAGATAACCCAATTAACAGCATATTTGTGTTTTTGTTTTGCTATTTTTATCTTTTTTGAATCGTGAAGTTTCAAGTAGAACATAAATACTAATCTTTTTCATGCATGACCCCCTGCCACACACCTTTTTGTTGAATCTCTGGTTATTGCGTAGATGTACATGTATATAAATAAAGCAATTGTGATAAATACAGGGACATTACTGTGACTTGTGTACTAAGTACGATTATACGGAAGATTTGAACCTGATCTTATTGAAATAGAGTAAATTAAATCAGAAGAAGAATTGCAAATTGTATTTAGGGCCGGCATATTTTGTACTGACCATGCATTATTATCAAAACAACTAATAGGAAAAAGAACGTAATTTAATGGAGACATCCATCTCACTTTTATTGATCTAGTGAAAAGTGTATGACTCTGTCCCAATTCATAAACTTTGGGAAACCTGAAAGCAATCCAGCCTTAATCTATCATAAAAAGCGGTACATTATCTCAATAAAAATTCAACATAATAATAGAGGAAACTAATTGCGGAGACATATGGTGGAAGTTTTTCATTATGAATAAATGAAAAGATCTTAGTGGACTCCACAGTAAGTTGTATTGAGATGACTTAGGTTTCGACACGTAGTGTCATAATCAGGTTGATGATGATGAAACCACGTGTCGAAACCTAGGTCGTCCCAATAAAACTTACTTTGGAGTCCCCTAAGATCTTTTCATTTATCAACATAATAAATTAAAGTGAGAGGATCAGTAGAAGAATACTTGCCAAAAAGCCTAAGTAAAAGATATTGTATTTCCTCAACAGTTTTTAAAGTGTGCCTAGCATTTGCTCTAAGATCTCAGCTCTAAAATGTTCATAGATTGAGTATTGAATTAGATAGTGTGTGTCTATATACACTACCATTTCAGATGGCAAACTTGCAATCGCTACGACAAAGGATGTAAAGAATATATGGTCCGGAAACCACAAGGAATGGGATCTTTCAATTGATGTAAACAAGACACCGCACTCATTTGCAAGATGGAAACAATGCAATATATAATTACATTGGGACGAGGAAGTATTGCATTGCAATGTCTATAAATCCTTAGCAATAATTTTCAACGACTCAGAGACATATAGACAAATACGAAAACAAAGCTATCAAGCCAGAATGGTAATAGCATTGGGATGCCTCACGTGCCTCACTGTACTATATAATTTAGGTCTCGAAAGTTGAGGTTATTCGAAAAAAATATTAAAAAAATAGATTTATTATGTTTGAATTGACCATATAAATAAGATTAGAGAGATAGATTGTCGTACTGAGGGGATCGAGTTGGTGTGGTGGCTAGAGTACTGGCCTCCCATCCCGAGGGCCCGGGTTCGATTCCTGGCAGTGGCGGAGTTTTCAGTGGGAAACCGGTCCCCACTTCAGTACTCCGTCCGTCGGATGGGACGTTAAGACGTGGTCCCATTGGCGCCTTTTGTTAAGAGTAGGCTAACATTCTTTCGTTAAGAGTAGGCTAACATTCTTTCGTTAAGAGTAGGCTAACATTCTTTCGTTAAGAGTAGGCTAACATTCTTTCGTTAAGAGTAGGCTAATGCCGACGCCGGGTTTCTCTCCACCCTTTCTCCGCTCCCTGAAAACTCCTACCAATTACCCAATTATCCACCTATCCTATATAGCGCAAATGACCTCAGCTGTCGGTCGCCTCCCCTGAATAACCAACCAACCAACCTTGTCGTACTGATAGATTCAAAACGTCTTTATCCCGCATACTATTAGAGAACATAATAGGGAACATAGCAAGGTATGGTAGGTGAAATATTGTTAGAGTGTAATATATATGTGCAATGTGAACAACATAAATGACATTACTAATCCATGCATGATAGATTAATACAGATCAATGCATGCATGCAACTGCCATCATAGCCAATAATCCCTTTATTACTATGTAGATACTAACCATCCAGCGGAATGTGACTCTATTATGCCAACATGTTTCCTTGTAGTAGCCTAATTGCATGTAGGCAATTCATGTTTGGTGATCTTCACCCCCTGCCACACACCCTCCGGTGGCTTGCAAATTATTGATATACATGTGGATGAGGAATGGCCTTAAAGAGAAGATTAATAAGAATATCAAGAATTGATGGCATTCGCAATGAAAAAACCTAAACACTGCAAATGGAAATTGAAGGATCGAGTACGTGGGACTTTGAAAAGAAGCAGCTTATCTGGTATAAATGCGTAAATAATATTCGAAGGAAGTAATTAGGAAAGTAATGAACGCATACGACGAATAAACGCTGTATGTTGCATTACTTATCTAAAGTAGCTCCTCACTCTGTAGCTGGAGAATTTGGGGCTTTCCCGGCCATAGCTGTTTGAGACGTTTTTTCGGGCTCCCCACCAGGTTGCTGCCGACGTTTCGGTGGATGTGACTCAGCCATCATTCAAGTAATAATGAATTAACAAACGTGGAATCCATTAAATATCTTGGAATAAGACTGACAAATGATCTTTCCTGGGGTAAACACATTCGTGAAATAATGGGGCAAGCGAATCGTAGACTGGGATTCATTAAAAGTGTATTAGGTAAATGTGACGATCATGTACGAGAAATCAGCTACTTTTCCCTTGTTAGACCTCATTTGGAATATGCTGCCAGTGTATGGGATCCCTACGAAATCGGTCTAAACAATGAACTTGAACGTGTGCAGCGAAGATCAGCAAGATTTGTAAAGGGACGATACGATAATTAAATTAGCGTAACCAGTCTATTAAATGAATTAAAATGGGAATCATAAAAGATCACAGGTTAAAATTTAGACTTAATCTCCTAAATAAATTCAAAGATAATATTTTATGTGATGATTTTAATAATATTTTGCGAACCCCAACTTACTATGGTAGACTGGGCCGTAATCACAAAATTAGAGAAATTGATTACCGAACTGACAGATTCAAAATGTCCTTTTTTCCTCGTACAATTTGGGATATAAATAACGATAAATATATCCAATACGAGTGTAGCAATGATTAGCATGAGGTGCTGCATGTTGGTATGAGTACTTAAAGCTAACCCAACTAACAGCATGTTTGCTTTGCTATTTTTATCTTTTTTAAATAGCTAAGTCTAGAACAGTATAGTAATACTAATCCTTTTTTATGTGTGATATGTAGTGCATGTTTGGTGAGAATTCACCCCCTGCCACACACCTTTATGGTCGCTTGCAGGGTATTTTGTAGATGTAGATGAGGTCAAGAAGTTCCATTCTACATAGAGTAGAAGCTCTGCATTCATTCCAACTTCCCAACGAAGATTGGGCAGAAAAGAAACTCGAATGTAGAGACCTCATGAACTCCACAGGGTCAGGGCTTGCGTCGTCGCCGACCTTTGGAAGGAAGTCCCCTTGCTTGAGCGGAGGGACGAGGAAAAGGTTTTGGACCCGAGGGTGTTGAAGGGCATCTTCCCGATTAAAAGGAAGAGTGAGTTAGCGATGACAGTACAACATCCGAGGAATATTGATAATGTCGTACGCGGTGAGGAATGTGATGTGCCTAAGTAGGGACTCAATGGGAGGAAAGAGAATGATGACAGGCAGGAACAATAGAATGATCTGAAAAACGCTGATGTGGACGATCGGGGACATAATCATATTTTAATCGGAATTTTATCTTGCTTCAACTTATTAGGCAAATGTTGTGAAATATTTCTTAAGGTGTACCATTGTTTCTTATTTAATGATTAAAAGTAAATGACGACTTCACTTGTTATTACAACAGAGTTGTTAGAAGTCCGGAGTGACTTGCGTGGGTTATTACGATATTGATAAAGCCTCTCCACGGAGAGACTTTAAACATCCACGGAGAAAGAATCAGCATGCTACGATTCGCTGATGACATACTCATAGCAGAGACAGAATAATACTGAATAATACTTAATAATACTGAATAAGATACAACCTTGGAAAGCACAATGGCAGGAAGTCAACTGAAGATCAATAAGAAAAATACTAGATATTGGTTTTCAGCAAGAGAGAAGAGGCCAAAACCAACGTTAAACTAGGGAAACATGAACTGGAAGAGGTGAAAGAGTTCTGTCACCTGGGAAGGAGAGTAACCAACGATGGACGAAGCAAGAAAGAAATAGTTAGTAGAATATCCCAGGCGAAGAGGGAATTCTATCAAAAGGAGAATTTACTTACAGCTGTAAATACAAACTTAGAAGTAAGGAAACAATTCTTCAGAACGTATATCTGGAGCATGTTTCTTTACGGCAGTGAGGCATGGACGATGACAGCAGCGGAGAAGAAAAGAGTGGAAGCATTCGAAATGTGATGTTACCGAAGAACGATGAAGATAACATGGATTGACCGAGTGACAAATGGAGAAGTCTTAAAAAGTGTGGGAGAAAAGAGAATTCTGCTCAAAACTACAAAAATACGACGGGACAACCTAATCGGTCATATCTTAAGACACGATGACCTGATGAAGACAATCGTCGAAGGAAAACTGAACGGGAAGAATGGAAAAGGCAGGCCTCGTATGAGTTACATAGAACAGGTTGTGAAGGATGTAAAAGAGGGGAATTACGTTGATATGAAGAGGTCGACCGATAGAATAATCGAGCGGAGGGCTGCGTCAAATCAATTCTAGGATATTTGAGTACTGAGGAGGGACTTTGAAGATAGGTCAAGCGTTCTGTCTTCTTCGAATCAACCAAGGAAAGGAGTTTACGGAAAGGATATTTGTTCTAGCAGAGTGACGGGTTTGAATGGGGATTTTGGTCCAAACACATCCAAGAATGATGAGTAACGGCGATGATCTAGCAGAATATTTCCCCCGATGTGTATTGAATCAATATGTTCGTTTATTGGGTGATAACAGATGATGCTGATGGTGAACGCTCTACTCAGGTTCTCTGCGATACGATGACCTAAAATAAAATACGAAAGCAGTCATTCACTATCTCATGTCCTGCATGTTCGCTTGTTGTTTATTTATTCGTTGCATCCGATGAGTCACTTTGATCACAACATCTTTGTATGCGCGCCGCCGCCGCCGCACAGTGGGACCAAATGCCTAATACGAGGCTTGTCCGGAAAGTAAGTACCGTTTGGGAAAAAACTCTTAAAAACATTTTTTTTCAAGGCAAGAAATATTTTTACATGAAAGAGTATATCTTTCACTATTTTTCTACATAGTTGCCACCATTGTTTAGACATTATTCATAACGGGAAACCAACTCTCCTATGCCCTCTTCATAGAGAGATGTCGCCAGGGAAGACAGCCATTGCTGAACACCGTTCTTTGCGTCGTCATCGCTCTCAAAGCGCCTTCCTCCAAAATCACGCTTCAAATTCAAGAATAAGTGATAGTCACAATACTGTTTGAGAAGTCTCCTCCCTCAAAACTGCATCGGGTAAGAAATGTCAATGCACTTCCAAGTGCATTGAAATGTCAATGTCAATGCACTTCGTTTGTGGTCATCCGTAAGCATTTTCGGAACCCAAAGGTAACACAGTTTGCGATAATTTAAGCAACTTGTGACAATCTCATGCAAAAAAGTTTTTGAAATTTGTGGGAATCTTCAGAAAGCATTCTTATCGTAAACCGTCTGTTTTCATTCAAAAGAATTTTGTCATTCACTTTTTCAACCAAACCATCATTGACAACAGAAGGTCGCCCACTCCTTGCTTCGTCGTGAACACTGGTTCGTTAAACATTGAATTTTCTAACCCACTTTCTCACCATTCCATCAGTCATTACACTTTCACCATAAATCTCTACAAGTTGACGATGAATTTCAGCTGGATTAACATTCTTTGCGTTCAAAAACTGTATTACAGAACGCACTTCACAGTCGGCGGGTTCAGATATTGTTTTAAACATTTTAAACGATCACTAACAAATATTAACACAGCACAATCTGGCTGAAATGGCGTCAGTCGAAAGACAATGAACCATAAAGACGAGTACACATGCGAGGAACTGTGACACTAGCGTTGTGGTGGCGGTAGAACGAAACGGTACTTACTTTCCGGACATGCTTGTAGATGGCCTTAGGTCCCTAAAATAAACTTTCAAATCTAGGTCTTTTATACACTGCGTTGTCTTCTATGATAATGGCGCCACCAGGAAATGCAATTACAGTTATATAATTATGAAAATTTGAGAAAAAATCATTTTTAAAGTGACTAGGGCGTAGGTCACTTGTGTGTGTAAGCAAACCCGCAATTAGAAGGTCTATTTTAAAGTTGAATTGTAATTCACCAACTCAATCGATTGTAATTTAGTAAAAAGAAAAACCTTCCTCATAGTGAGTAGGTATTAGGCATACAAGTGAAAAATTTATGAAGATTTTGCTTTGAACGTTATCTTCATTTTTTACAGTAAGTATTTTTCCACTTTTTTCGCGAAATATTTGAAGAAAAATTTCAAAAAGTTGTATTGCCAGGCATTTCATCACCAATTAAATTACATGAATTTGTAACCAAAGATCTTAGCTATCGATTGATGAAAAAATATTCTGTGGTTTAGCAGCGCAAAATGATATTATTTTAGAAAATGTGCATCACTTCAGCTATCACGTTTCGCGGATTGCATACTAGATGTAATAGCCCGTTACTTTTGTCCGCTCAGCAGTGTCAAATTTATTCTAGTTTTGGGGAGGTAACTGGTTTAGATTTGAAAGTTTATTTTAAGGATGTAACGTCGGGCAAATATTTCGGGAGAACACATATCTCAATAAATAAAATGCTGCATGTAACACTATCCTTTATTCTTCCTCTCCTAAACCAAAACAATATCAACCAATCAACAACCCAACAATCCCCCCACTTCACTCCCCCAGCAACCCACCAACGTCTCCCAAACAAACAAAACAAATATCAGACGTTACAGAGACTTGTGGCCATCTATTAGGCATTTGGTCCCACTGTGCGCCGTAAGCAACTCGTCGGCTGACATAAGGGAGAGGGTAGGCCTCCTTCCGGGTCACTCCTCGCCTTGTGCTTACCGACCTCGCCACAACTCTCCGCTCCTTTCCTTCTTATGTCCCGCTTCTTGTTTTTATTTTCGCTTGATTCCATTTCCTCTTCCTGCTCGGGCGATGAAAACAAAAAGAAAGCGTTCAAAATCCGTCCGTTCCGTTGTCGGCCCACTACGCGATCGCAGATTTCATTCCGTAAGGCGAATTACTTATTGTGCGCAAGTTTCCGTGAAAGAAGGTGTTTGTCATTCCTGTTTATTTTGAGTACTTCTTCGGGAATAACGCTGTTATCCAAAATTTTGAATATGTTGACGAGCGTAATCATGATTCTTGCATGGAAATATATTGCATAAGAACATTAGAAATATTTACGTGCCCCTATAGCTGGAGAATAGGGTTGCAATTGAAAAAAGTTTGATTGTACTCATTGCAACTCGTGACTTATGGTGAATATGAAACCAGGCGTTGAATAATTAAGGTCATCATCATCGGTGAAAAATCCTAAGATAGGTTTGACGCAGACTCGATGCTCCTATCGGCCAACCTCTTCATATTCACGTTATTCCTCTCCTCCACATCCACCATCACTTGTTCCATATATCTCACACGAGGCCTGCCTTTTCCATTCTTCCCGTTTACTTTTCCCTTACGACTATCTTCATCAGTGAAGAAGAAAGTACTTAGTTCATTCCACGATTTATTTTGAATGACTCGACCGGTTTCAACCTTTGCAGGTCATCATCAGGAGTCTGCGTGAAACTGCGAGTCTGCGTCAAACCATCTAAGGATTTCTCACCGAAGATGATGGCCTTAATTATTCAACGCCTGGTTTCATATTCACCATACTCCTGATGATTACCAGCAAAGGTTGAAACCGGTCGAGTCATTCAAAATAAATCGTGGAATTAACTAAGTACTTTCTTCTTCACTATGTCTAAATCCCACCAAATAAACTTGCCGACCATCGATTATATCGTCATCAGGCCATCGTGTCTCAAGATGTGGCCCACTAAGTTGTCCCGTCTTCTTTTTAGAGTTTTCAGTAGACTTCTCTTTTCTCAAACTCTTCTTAACACTTCTTCGTTTGTCACTCCATTTTATCTTCATCATTCTTCTGTAGCAGCACATTTCGAATGCTTCCAGCCTTGGCTTCTTCGCTGTTATCATCGTCCATTCCTCACTGCCGTAAAGAAACATGCTCCAAATGTATGTACGTTCTGATGAATTGTTTTTTGATATATGATATAATAGTATAATGAATGATGAATTATTTTTACGCTTGTATTTCCAGTTGTAACTAGATTCTTCTTTTGGTAGAAAGTCCTCTTTGCCTGGGAAATTCTACACACAATTTCTCTTTTACTTCGTCCTTCACTGGTTACTCGGCTTCCAAGGGAACAGAACTCTTTCACGTCCACAAGTTTTTGTTTTCCTAATTTAATATTGATCATGACTTCTTTTCTTCAATATATGTCATCATCGTCACCATCGTCATCGGTCAACCATCCTAGGATTGGTTTGACGCAGCCCTCCACTCGATTCTTCTATTGGCCAACCTCTTCATATTAACGTAGCTCCTCTCTTTTATATCCTTCACAACTTGCTCCATGTATCTCATACGAGGCCTGCCTTTTCCATTCTTCCCGTTCACTTTTCCCTCAACGATAGTATTCATCAGGCCATCGTGTCTCAAGGTGTGGCCCATTAAGTCGTCCCGTCTACTATTTTTAATGTTTTCAGTAGACATCTCTTTTCTCCCACTCTTCTTAACACTTCTTCGTTTGTCACTCGTTCTATCCATTTTGTCCTCATCATTCTTCAGTAGTATTTCCAGGTGTAACTAGATTCTTCTTTTGGTAGAAAGTCCTCTTTGCCTGGGAAATTCTACACACCATTTCTCCTTTACTTTGTCCCTCACTGATTACTCGGCTTCCCGGGGAACAGTACAGTGTAAAGGGACGATACGATAATTATATTAGCGTAACCAGTCTATTAAATGAATTAAAATGGGAATCATTGTCAGATCGCAGGTTGAAATTTAGACTTAATCTCCTAAACAAATTCCGAGACAATATTTTCAGTGATGAAGTTAAAAATATTTTGCGAACCCCAACTTACTATGGCAGACTGGACCATAATCATAAAATTAGAGAAATTGATTGCTGATCTGATAAATTCAAAATGTCCATTTTCCCTCGAACAATTAGAGATACGAATAACGGTAAATATGTCCAATCGGAGAGTAGCAATGGATAGCATTGGTAGCTGCATGTTGGTATAAGGACTTATAGCTAACCAAACTAACGGCATGTTTTTGGATGTTTGCTTTTCAATTTCTATCTTTTTTAAATTGTGAAGTTCTGACTAGTACATTAATACTATTCCTTTTTATGCATGATATGTAGTACATGTTTGGTGAGAATTCACCTCCTGCCACACAACTTTATGGTGGCTTGCAAGGGGTGAATTCTCACCATACATGCACTGCACATCATACATAAAAAAGGATTAGTATATATATATATATATATACTGTTCTAAACTTCACTATTTAAAAAAAGATAAAAATATCAAATCAAGCATGCAGAAACATGCTGCTTGTTGGGTTAGCGCTGGTCTAAGCTTGTTTGGATGTTAGCAGTGCATGCTTGGTGATCTTCACCCCCTGTCACACACCCTCGTGGTGGCTTGCAGGGTATCGTGTAGATGTAGATGTACTCTTTCACCTCTACAATTTTTTTTCTTATTAATATATATGAAACAATAATTATAGTTCCATTTATGAGAAATGTTGCTTGCCCAAGGTTCTGAGGAAATGTCTTCTCACAGAAGTTCAGTCCTATAAATAGAGTTGTCCTATGAGGGCCGGGGGCGGTGAGGAAGTGAACGGGAATGGTGGCCGCCTCTCCCTCTCCACGAGTGTTTTGACCTCTTACTTAGAGAACACATCTTCCGGTCCCTCAGCCGGGCGTCCTTCGCCTCGCTGCAAAAGGGAACCTCTTCCTGCTTCTCTTTAAATCCGCAAGGCCGGGCGACCTGTTCCTCTCGCGAATTTTTATCCGCGCCCCGCGCTGATTGATGGACTGGACGACGAGGCCACCGCCGCCCGCCGCACTATGGGGTACGGAGGTAGCGCTCACTTTCAAAATCCTACAACTTTTGAATGAATTGAGATATTAACATACAATTTTTCTTATTTGAAAGCTAAAACCTCAAGGAATAGAGGAAAAATATGTATCTAATGAAAAATAGCAATAAAAGTCTGCAGAAAGTGTGCGAATGCCGTATTTTTTCCAATTATTTTTACAGACTAAAATAAATCAGCGAAAAATAAATGTTTAAAAACAAAAATATTCATATTACTATTTTTCTTATACTCGTGGATAATAAGACTAAACCAAGTCTAAATAATAAATAATGTTTTTGTTATAAACACTTTTTGTCAACAACCACAAATTGGCAAAACATGTTTTATCAATAGCACACTTCTCAGCTTTGTAACAAGAAAATATTTTTAAAGATATCTTGAAACTGGACCGAGATTAACGATTTTGAACGTTATACAACGTAATTCATTTCAGTTTGTGGTTGACATTGCGCGCGCTGGGTCCACAATTAGCAAGTCGCGCGACTCGATACATTCAAAATCGATTTGTGGCTAAACTATTTACTGCATATAAAAAAAACACATAAATGCATTTTTTGCTATATTTCTCCCGAAGATAACAAATCTGCTTTTAAAATTTTTATAACGAGAATAATACCTCAATCATTTAATTTATTAATAAAAAATTGTTTATAACAAAAACATTATTTATTATAAGGACTTGGTTTAGTCTTATTATCCACGTGAATGAGAAAAAAAGTAGTATGTATATTTCCTTTTTCAAACATTTATTTTTAGCTTGTTTATTTTAGTCTATAAAAATAATTGGAAAAAATACGGCACTCGCACACTTTCTGCAGACTTTTATTGCTATTTTTCATTAGATGCATATTTTTCCTCTATTCCTTGGGGTTTTAGCTTTCAAATAAGAAACATTTTATGTTAATATCTCAATTCATTCAAAAGTTCTACGATTTTGAAAGTGAGCGCTGCCTTCCTACCCCATAGTGCGCCGGAGAAGGCAATCCGCCCTCGCTGGACGTCGTCGGCGCCCGGATGCTGCAGAGCGGTCGCACACAAATTATTTTTCCGGGCCCTCGCTTACATTCGGCGGAGCTCTGAAAACCACAGTAAAGGAGCGTGACAACTTAAGAATTGGGTTTATCGAAAAAAAGAAACGGTGGCGTAGGTACAAAACCAGAATTATTAAAACTCTCTGATATGACCTCATAATGGGGTCATATACCATATTTTTTATAATGGGGTCGTTTACCATATTTTTTAATTCCCGAGTCTGATACAGTTTGTAAAATGAAAAGACCCGTATTTTTCCGTTTTTCGATCCGTCAATTATTTCTCGAGTTATAAGCGGCGAAAAACTGATGTTTTGAACCCTTTCGGAAAAGTGGGCGTGGTGCAACCTCTGACGTATATCGACTTCTTCCATTCAAAACTGAGCCCGCGAAGCTACTTTGCCTTATCGCAAAGGGGGGGTCACAGCTGACTCTGCCAATGGAAAAAGTTGCGACAGGATCTGTGCGAGCAGACCTTCCGAGAATCCCCCTCGACTCCCTTCCCTTCCCATAAGAGCAGTCAAGGATGGGAGGAAAATGACGTCAATGTTATCAAAGCAGCTTTTTCGATGGGCGTCACCTTTAGCTTATTTTAATTTTTGACGTATGAGTGAATGGCTAGGGTTAGATGATATATTTTTTCACTAAAATTCATTTTCCGTTTCCATTTAACGATTTCGTGTACAAAATTGCGATTTCGGTTCCGAGTAAATGCTTAGTAAATTGCTGAGTCTGATAGAAAAGACCATCATTTTTCCGTTTTTTCGATCCGTCAATTAGTTCTCAAATTATAAGTGGCGATAAACTGATGTTTTTAACCCTTTCGGAAAAGTGGGCGTGCGAAAGATTCGTGAATTATGCCAATGCTTAGTGCCCGTACGGGTTATTTCGAAAGGCATTGCATATTCAACTGCGACGTAATTTGAGAAAATGTGTATAAACTTCAGTACACTATAACTCACGTCATATTGCACACGAAAAGTAGTCAGTGAATTTCGTTATTCAGTTATTCTGGGTTATTTACCGGATGCGCAGGAACTTTTTACGTTGACCTCACCTCCCCTCTGCTATTCGCACCAAAACAGGTGGATGACGTAGAAAGTCTTAAGTGACTTCACCGGTCAGTGACCGTCACCGTTTTTGGATTGCAATTATAAATTTATGAGTGAATGGCTCTGGTTTAGAGGTTAGTTTTAGTTTCGTTAGTTCCAACCTAACGATTTCGAGTGTTAAATAGCGATTTCGGTTTGGAGTAAACGCTCTCACTGAGATAGCAAAAATGCGTCCTCTCCTCTAAATAAGGTATTCATTTTACTCATTTTCTCAAAGCTGTTCCCACCTTTCCTTAAAGAAAATCTCCTATATTTCCGGACGTTAGACGGTAGATAGACGCCTAATGTTTTGAATAATATATTTTTGTCATCCTCCAGGCATTATCCTACTGATCCCTGGAGCAGAAGTCAATCGTCGCGAACACAACGGTGTTAGACTCACTGTAGTGGAATGGATCCTCAATCACTCCTGTCTGTTTTGATCTCCCAGAAAATGAAGCTGTCTCTTACACCGCGTTTCAACGCTTATTACAAATATCATTTCTGGGAAAATTCCTGCTTTCTTTAGGAGTTGAGAGTGGAGGAGGGCGATAAGGAGAGGATGAAAGAAATTTGACCCAAAGAACTTGATGATTTAGGGTTGTCAGATAGGTAAGACACCCCGGGGGATGGGGGAGAGGGATTGTAAGGCATATAGTGGTTCAACTTTCCTCAAGATACACTCTCCTTTGATTCAATATTTTCGCACTCTTCAAGGATTCCCAGAGGTCTTCCTTCCCCTTGGAGGACCTCTGCTTGGAAATCGAAGGCATTTGGCTCCCAAAGAGAACGTTTTTGTAGATGAGGACGAGTTCAGCAGTGTTCCGAGGCAAAAGCAGGTATTGTGCTTTAGTTATCAATATTACTATTATTTACGTATTATTGTGCTTGCCGGTATAATATCACGTATTGTGCTTATGAAACTTATTCTCGTGGTTGCTACTTGCAGTTGTGTAGAATGTTTTGAAGCGTTCATTTCGTTGAAAACATCTCTTTTAAGGGCAAACAATATCATTCTTTTCATATGTCATTGAATTTCCGACTCCATCATTCTAATTCCCATTATATTCTTGTTTTTCCCAAACTTTGTCCTTACCTCCAAAACCTCTTTAAAAGTATCTTAAGTGTCACAAAATTACAAAAGAGTTTTGGACAATTTGTGCAGAATAAAAGTGTCTTTGTTGCAATCTTGGCCAAGCACTACAGAATTAAAAAAGAATGAGAAATGGTTTTCTAACATTGAGTACATCAAGAAAATAAATCATGAAAAAGACTTCAGGGCTATGTATACACGGGGAAAATTAGTATAGGAACTGCAAGTCGCTGATGACATAGGCGGAAGACACAATAACCGCAGTGACGGAAAGAGATTTATTTAAGACTCTAATTGACATACAAATACACTGGCCGGATCTGAAGGTCAATGACCACAGAATTAATGTAATGTCAAGTTGAGAAAACTACCAAAGAATTTTTCTTTCCACTTTACTGCGTAAGAAAAGTCTATTTGTAATGTCCAGCGGTTGTCAGACAGCATTGCTGCATTCCATTTGCCTTGAAACTGCACTCCTATTTGAAAATAACCAGGTGAATATGTTCTCTGTGCTCGCCTGTGACGGTTCTAAAGTTACCTAGGTAGAGGTTCAAAATGGAGGCTAAGAATTAGCCATAAGGACGGAGGAAAACCTGTCGATATGTCGGTTTTCATCTCGCTGCGGTTAGATTTGGTGAAGTCCTCCATTCTGCTTTCATTATTTGAATCTTTCCTTGGGTGCTCCCTTCAATGCTCATATTTCTCCATTCAGATTAAATGACTTTCTATCTCTAGCAAACGTTGAATTGCTATAGCAACGCACGTAAACATAGGAGTCTCTAAGATGAGATCGAAGACCGTTCCGTTTTCCTGGAAAAGGATCTCCCATCAGTTATATCTATATCTACGACATACCCTACAAGCCACCTCGAGGGTGTGTGGCAGGGGGTGCATCAACACCAGGAACAATGACACAAAAAACAAAAATGAACAACGCAAAACAAACACTACACCTTTAAAAGTAATTGGGGAAAAAAGAAGAAAAACTACCAAATCCCAATCATGCAGGACACACCCACGAATACCGTGCATGACTTGAAACCCGACACCAATTTCATAGATACTCATGCATGCAAAAAAAAGGAATGCATGCGAGTCACACCTTGATTTGAACATGCAGGAAATAAAAAAAATACTATCGACCTACTCAGAATTTTAACTCTATAATTATTATTACCGATTTACGCGATGTCTAACGTTCTGATCTCGAATCGTACGTGGAAAAAATGGCATTTTAAACATGTCCGACCTGAAATCTATCTCCTTAATTTTATTAGAATTATCGAGCCTACCATAATAGGTCGGAGCCAGCAATATGTGATTAACGTCATCAATGAAAAATCCCTCCTTAAATTATCCCAGAAGATTATAATTCAGCCTGCGTTGTGACAGCAATTCCCATCACAATTCGGCTAACATACCAGACACACTGCTTTCCCTATCGTAACACCCTTTTACATATCTCGCTGCTCTTCGTTGTACTCGATCTAATTCGTAAATTAAGCCTGCTTCATGAGGAAATTCCTACTTCGTAGCCAATTCTATTCGTTAGCACGGGTCCAGACATTTCCTGCCACGTCTGCGTGCGCGCCCATTTAGAGAGCCGCTGCTGTCTGCACGTCTCCGCGTCACGCACGTGCTCGTGACGCGTCCGCGTGCACCGTCCATCCACACGTGATTGCGAACTATGAAAGAGGATAGCTTCCTCTGGAGAAGGGAGGAGGGGCCTACCATTGTCGGCAGTGACGCACTGTAGGCCCCCGGCAGCAAACATTGCAGGCCTCCGCCCTCCTCGAGGGGCCCCCTGGCGCGTATGGGTCTCGGGGGCCCCCTCCCCTCTGCACTGACGTCCAACGAATGCGTCAGTTTGCCGACACCAAAGTTGAACCGTTGAACTCATTATTCCAATAGTACATCTACATCTACATAATACCCTGCAAGACACCATAAAGGTGTGTGTCAGGGGGTGATTTCTCACCAAACATGCACTACACATCATGCATAAAAAGGGATTAGTATTTATATACTGTTCTAAACTTCACTATTTAAAAAAAGAGATAAAAATAGCAAAGCAAACATTCAAAAACATGCTGTCAGTTGGGTTACCTTTACGTCCTCATTCCAAAATGCAGCTACCGACATATTTACCGTTATTCATGTCTCTAATTGTACGAGGAAAAGAGAACATTTTGAATATGTCAGTTCGGCAGTCAATTCCTCTAATTTTGTGATTATGGTCCAGTCTATACCATAGTAAGTTGGGGTTCGCAAAATATTTTTAGCATCATCACTGAAAATAGTGTCTTGGAATTTGTTTAAGTGATTAAGTCTAAATTTCAACCTGCGATCTGACAATGATTCCCATTTTGATTCATTTAATAGACTGGTTACGCTAATATAGCTATCGTACCGTCCCTTTACAAATCTTGCCGGTCTTCGCTGCACACTTTCAAGTTCATTATTTAGACCGATTTCGTAGGGATCCCATACCATGGCAGCATATTCCAAATGAGGTATAACAAGGGAAAAGTAGCTGATTTCTCGTACATGATCGTCACATTTACCCAGTACTCTTTTGATGATTCCTAGTTCACGATTTACTTGACTCATTATTTCACGCATGTGTTTACCCCAGGAAAGATCATGTGTCAGTCTTACTCCAAAATATTTAATGGATTCCACTGTAGTAGTTTCTAAATGTCGGAATTAATCGTTCAGACGGGTGAAAACTGTTATTAAATCATGCTGCACAAAGCTCGTATATCCGGTTCTGGCGTCGTAGTGTTTGAAACACTCGCTGTGTGTAATTTTTACATCAAATTTAAGTGTACAGTTAAACTCAGGCAGTTTAGTTCAATCCCTTAAATGCCATTCCAACACGTAGACACCAGAAACGGTCAAAATTATATAAAATGTGAATTTGACGCGACTAAAGACTGACTTTCTTCACCTGTATGATCTTTTGTTTTCAGAGGCATTTTATCCTATTAGCGACGGGGATAAAAATAGCCATTGTTGTCGTCATTTTTCAATGCTTTTCAATTAAATTGAAAGAGTCCGTCGCTTTACTCTTTGCTGTTACTGTGTATTTTTTTTCTTTTACGTGACAACTACCAGGGATGTTTGCATATGGGATCCTTACGAGGAAGGTATGACAAAGGATTTTTTGAGCGTTTACGGAGAAGATCAGCAGGATTTGTTACAGGCCGTTATGATAATTTTATTAGTGTTACGAGTTTAATAGAAGAACTAGGATGGGAATTAGTATCAGAAGAAAGGTTAAAATTTAGGCTAAACCATTAAAGTATATTCAGTGTTCATTTGTTTTCAGATGACGTATTATGCTAGGTACGATCAGATAAACAAGATTAGAGAGATAGAGTTGAAATGCCGTTTTTCACGCGTACCATAAGAGAACACAATAGGCACTGCAGAGAGATTGTTGGTAAAAACTTGTTGGCGTAGTGTGTAATGCATGAAGCATGATTTAATATTACTAATACATGCATGCCAGGGAAATGCAGATAAATATATTTGGTAAAAATCTTCGTAACCAGTAATGACTTCGTATCTTTGTAGACACTTACCATCTATTTTCACGTGACGTCCATACCTAACTTATTTCCATGTTGTAGTTTCAATGTAGCCCTTATTTGCATGACAGTATTGCATGTACCATCACCCCCTGCCACACACACTCGCGGTGGCCCGCAGGGTATTGCGTAGACCCAGTTGTAGATATTACACATATTGTGAGGCTATGAAAATTATCTGTGATTCATGTGAGTGAATGAAATTGTTACTTAGTATAGCACTCTGAATTCTGAATCTTTTTGTGATTAGACGGAGAGTTGGTCAAGAGCCAAATATTCACCACTGCGTTCTCTCAATAGAAATATTTATTGCTGTATATGATACATATGCATTCAAATTTTTAAACGGATAGACAAAGCGACGTTGCCCTAATAAAAACTAGGATGAACCCATTACAAGGTGCGAAATGAATGATTTGTTGACTTTCTATCGAACTTTCATTGAAACCTAGTGCGGGTACATTTAGGTAATATGGTCTGTAAAAATGAAATAAAAAGAACTCCTCCGGAAATAGCTGGAGTGCGGGATTTTTTATTTATAGAAAATCACATAGACTTGTAGTATCAATGTAGATGTTATTTTCATGTCAGTATTGCTTGTATCTGCCTGAATGGCAGCAACGCCGGCAACCCGAGGGTCGCGGGTTCGTATCCCACAAAAGGCATGGATTTTGTGTTGGTCGAAGGATCAAAGTGTTAGATTAGACGGTGCAGGATAATCGCAGCCGTTGGAACAGCTCAAAAATCGGGGAATGAAACTACTGCGATGCCTACATTTTGTGGCTGAAATTATTTCACATGGTCTGAAGCATGAAGGGCTTACATGTTATCACATTTTCTTCAGAAGTACCCTTTTGAGATGTAGCGCTGACGAAACAGATTCTCTGTCGAAGACCTCAGCAAGTTCACTTCGCTTTTTTCGGTGCGCCAACGAGCGAACCAACGACGCAGAAGAAAAAACTCGTATTGGTGAGCATCCGGAGTAATAGGGCAGTTTCCTTGCATCATAAAAAAACATTATTCATTTGTCAGTCACTCGAAATTCCCCACGCATAAAAGTATACATTATACGTGAGTAATTTGGACTGAGAAATCCCAGTTTAAGAGAAAGTTAAACGTTAATTTGAAGCTCCTAAGTTCTGGAATAAATGCGTTAATTTAAATTCTCAAAGAGCGGAATGTATCGACCGTTAAACATGGATTGCATCGGTAGTCGATTTTCTAAGCTGCTACGCTACCTGATCGTATAGAGCCCTCGGCTTCCGCGAGGCATGTCGGTTCCTCGTGGGCCACGTTCACACCAATCGTAGTGAAACGAATGACTGTTTTTAAATGATCAAACTGAATAAATAATTTTCAATTAGATATATAAAATGAAATCATTTTTAATAACGGAATAAATGTCCCCGGCACACTTGCTAATAATCTATCACGGAACGCACCGACTGTTTAGCGGCGTTCGCACCACCACCTAGCGGCATGGAGAGGAAAGAGTGTGCGTACCTTACACGTCACACGCATAATTTACCGGCATGCAATGGTTTGCCGTCGCGTTCTGCGCTCTTGAATATTTTAAATTTTTAATTAATGAGGAAAAGTACTTAACGCCGTTTTGAAATCGAACGGCTTCAAATACGCACTCTGGAGGTTACGTACTTTTCGTCAAGACAGCAAAACAAAAGGCAAGTAGCGTATTGGGGCCCCCAGCGTGGGCCCATGGCCAATATAGGGGCCCTCGTCTCACCATCGCACTCCAAGGACAGACAAGGTCTCCCTCTCCTTCGGTATCGATTAGACTCCCTCTCCCCTTTCCCTATCGATCCCTCGTTCGAGGGCGGGGCGGGGGAATAAGAACCGTGTGCAGGAGGGTTGTGTTTGAAACCGTCGGGATTGACTCCAATAGGTAACCAAGGAGTCACGCGGTGTAAACACGAATGGTCCGCAAATCTGGTGTGTAAAAACCGCTGATTACAACCACATTCATTGTTTACACTTGTGTTTTATATCATCTGGGGGCTCTATGGTCGAGAAGGATGAGAAAAATTCGAGTGAAAACAATTAATGATAATGTAACGAGCGATTCAGACACATTAAATATGAAACACATTCGTGTTTTTTATCACGTGACTCCTTGGTTACCTATTCGAGATAATCCCGACGGTTTCAAACACAGGTCACGGAACGCTTAACTCACTGTGCGTAATGCTAAAGAGTAAAGTCCACTGCACATAATGCCGGGAAAATTTTTGAAATTGGACGAGGAGGAATGTGAAATGAGTCTGATGGGTTAAATTTTGTTTGTTTAAGATTGTTAAGTTGTGGCAATTGCTGAGATGAACATTACCTATGTCTAGTAGAAATTTGACAGCAATATTTTATTCGCAGTGTATTTACTTGTGGCTGATTTAACTAGCCTCATACCTTTTAAAACCCTTCAGTAACCGTAAAAAATCAATTAGTAACGGTACCAAACCAGCAGATTGGGAAATTTGTGCACTAGAGAGATTGGCGAATCTTAAAGTATAAAACACAAACATTCAATGGAAACGAATTGCAAAAAAAACCTTTATTCAAACACAATTCTTGAAGCCTAAACTCGACATTTTATATACGTGAGGTTAAAACACGTAAACATTTTAGCACAAATTGTAAGAAAAACTTTTGTTCAGATAGGAAAAGACTACATAGTGAATAACTGTAGTTTTTTCAGCCCATGTTCCATTGCAAAATATCTTTCACATTTGAAACCGCTTTGACCAGCCATGATAACGACTCGAAAGCATTTTTCCCCTGCCACACACCCTCGCGGAGGCTTGTAGGGGATCGCGTAGGTGTAGATGAATAAGCCTACAATGTTAACACCCACGTGCATTCGCCATCTTTAGTTACCTATCATAGCCTACCGTATTTGATGGACCCTGAGCTAATCCGGTTGAATAAAAGCTTGATTCAAGGCAACAGTGAAACTCGTCAAAAACTGTCCATGAGACCTAGCTAACTTGGTGGCACTGTCAACACTTATCGTCGTGATCGGGGTACATCTAAATCTACATAATACCTTGCAAGCCACCGTAAAGGTGTGTGGCAGGGGGTGAATTCTCACCAAACATGCACTACATATCATGCATAAAAAAGGATTAGTATTTATATACTGTTCTAAACTTTACTAATTAAAAAAAGATAAAGATAGCAAAGCAAATATGCAAAAAACATGCTGTTAGTTGGGTTAGCTTTTAGTGCTCATACCAACATGCAGCTATCAATGTTATCCATTGCTACACTCGTATTGGATATATTTACCGTTATTCATATCCCAAATTGTACGAGGAAAAAAGGAAATTTTGAATCTGTCAGTTCGGCAATCAATTTCTCTAATTTTTTTTATTATGGTCCAGTCTACCATGGTAAAGTTACTTCGGAGATTATGCCGTAATCTGCGAAGCGGAAAGAAACTTTTACAAATTTAGAGCCAACAGCATATCATTCACAATCACGTCCTCTTTTCCTAGCGTTGCTGAGATAAATATCCATCAGCTCCTGTAACAATCGGATAGCTTCTCATTATTTTTATTGTATTAATCAAAAGTGGAAACCACTGGAGTACGCATTTTGAGTGGTTCGACTTTAAAATTACGTTAAGTATTTATTTCCTCATTAATTAAAGAGTCAAAAATTCAACGGCGCGAAAACTCGTCAACAAACTGTTGCATACCGGTATATTACACGTGTAACGTCAAAGCCAATTCTTCTACCAGCCGCTAGGTAGTGCTTCGGACGCTTCCACGTAGACCATGCACTCCGTGAAAGCTCACCCTTTCGCTGCTGTGAACGTACCTAGTACGATCGCACGGTAGGCTGCTGCTGTGAACGTACTTTTTCGTTCTCACTGTAGCGCTTTCACTTTTCCGCCGCATGTGCCGAGTAGGTTTCCGGAGAGTGTGCCGCAGCGAAAGGGTGTGGTGTGTGCTGGTGGTATTAATGCAGTGCAGTTAAATTGTTATGGTCTACTTTTATTTATTCAATTTAAAATTATTAGTTCAGTTTACTCATTTAAAAGAATTAAGTATTCATTTTACTAAGCGGAAGTGAACTTGGCCCATAGTCTACCCAAATCCACGTCATGCTTCGCGGTAGCCTAGGACCCCACGAGCAGGAAGCGTAGGAGCGTACCTATAATATAACGACTATTAGTACAATGTTAAACGGAGGGGACTTTCCGAACTTTGATAGTTTTCTGAGGCGATTATTAATACATGTTAACTATGCCTGAGGGGCTCTGGAATACAATGGTATGTTCAGGAGATGAATATTTCCTAAGCCTCGCAACGTAAACTATATGTAAATGTTACGTCAGCAAGAAGGCAGCGCATCCCGCCAATTCTGAGCTATTTCAAATGAACATAAAATTAGCATTTAATTTACTGGTAAACTAGGATTTCTTAATCCAAATTATTTTCGTATAATGAATACGTGCATGGCCACCATGAATATTCGGTTAATTAATTATGTTACATTTGTTGGTGGAAACTAACCTATTGCCGTACCTACACTTCGTCAAACATCGATAATCTCAAGTCTCTTTGTCGATTCCTCGATGCCATTCTCCAACGCCACAAGCCATGCGAGACAAAACTAAAAAAATAAGAAGCTTACCGCGTAGACTCTCGTGTATGACTTATTTCCCTTGTTAGACCTCTTGTGGAATATGCTGCCAGTGTATGGGATCCCTACGAAATCGGTCTAAATAACGAACTTGAACGTGTGCAGCGAAGATCGGCAAGATTTGTAAAGGGACGGTACGATAACCATACTAGCGTAACTAGTCTATTAAATGAATTAAATTGGGAATCATTGTCAGATCGCACGTTGAAATTTCGACTCAATCACTTAAATAAATTCCAAGATAATATTTTCGGTGATGACGCTAAAAATATTTTGCCAACCCCAACTTACTATGGTACACTGGACCATAATCACAAAATTAGAGAAATAGATTGCCGAACTGACAGATTCAAAATGTCCTTTTTTCCTCGCACTATTAGGGATATGAATAACGGTAAATATATCCAATAGGAGTGATTGAATCCATAGCATAGGTAGTTGCATGTTGGTGTAAGGACTTGAAGGAAACCCAACTAACAGCACGTTTTTGCATGTATGCTTTGCTATTTTTATCATTTTTAAAGATAGTACTTGAGACTAACATATCAATACTAATCCTTTTTTATGCATGATATGTAGTGCATGTTTGGTGAGAATTCACCCCCTGCCACACACCTTTGATGTGGCTTGAAGGGTATTATGTAGATGTAGATTGATGTAGATGTATGTCGCATGGGGATGATATCACTCGATATATCGATGGGAAAAAAGGGGACAGTTTCGTGTCGTGAATTCGTGACGTGCGTGAGTGGGTGGGTGGGTGGCTGAAAGGCGTGGGGACAACGTGACACACATCCATTTCGTGGCATCATTCCGCTCTCTGGGCCTGAACCAGATGATGCGAATATCCGATAAATCCGGAACGACCTTGCTAGCTTCATCCTTTTATCGTGGGGAAGACACATCCGGGAAATATGCGGCCGAGCGAAGAGAAAGTTAGGATATCGGCACATATTAAAAAACCAGCGTATTATGCTAGATTCGACCAGATAAATAAGATTAGAGAGATAGATTGCCGTACCGATAGATTCAAAATGGCATTTTTCCCCCGGACTATAATAGAACAGAATAGGCAGCATAGCAAAGGGATAGGTATGGGAAATATTTTATAGTAGTCTGTAGTGCATGATGCATGTATTAATCCCTTAAATACTCTTGATACTAACAATCTAGTTGCACGAGACACTATAGTTGCTTGTTGCATGTCGGTATTGCATGCTTGGTGATCTTCACCCCCAGCCACACATCCTCGCGGTGGCTTGCAGGGTATCATGTAGATGTAGATGATAAATACTAATCCCTTTATATTCATGATATGTAGTGCATGTTTGGTGAGACTTCACCCCCTGCCACACACCTTTATGGTGGCTTGCAGGGTATTATGTAGATGTAGATAAGACCTCGATGAGGAGAGTGCAATTATATATATCTGTGGCACAGCTATATAATTACACTTTGCATAGCATTTGCGAAAAAAATGAATGTTTTAAGATATATGCTTTGAAATGTGTGGATACATGGTAAGTTACGGGAAGAAAAATATACAAAGTGGGTTTGGATGGGTATTGCGCTGAGGAAAGAAAGTTGTTTGGATGATTTTGAAGATAGGTAGGGGAAATATTTTAGAGTATTCTGTAGTGCATGATGCATGTATTAACCCCTTAAATACTATAGATACTAACAATACAGTTGCATGAGACCCTATAGTTGCTTGTTTACATGTTAGTAGTGCATGCTTGGTGATCTTCACCCCCTGCCACACACCATCGCTGTGGCTTGCAGGGTATCGTGTAGATGTAGGTGTAGATCCTCTGTTTTCATGGGTCGAACCATCTGTAACTCTTCCATGCGTACATTCTCCTTGTTACTGCTATTAACTATAGTCGATACGATACTTGTTGTCAATTTTATTGAAGAATAAAAGTTAAATATGATTCCAAGCTTCCGTACTCCAACTCCACTCCTGTGTTTTTTAGGGGTTTGTGGAGATGTGGTCAGTGTAAAATAAGTGCTCTTTGCCCGAGGGGAAACGGGCCTAGACTGACACATGAATTCCTACCATACTAAATTGTAATCTCCATTAAACCACGTGGGATACGTGTTAAACATTAGAAAGTCATTGACTTAAAAAGTTTAAATATTACTCATGTATATGCATAATGATAACACCGAACATTTCTTTTTGAACCAAAAATATAACAATAATACCTTACCCTTTACCTTTATTAGATACGTCTCAATGGCTTTAATGAACTCACTCACCTTGATGACGATGGACGAGTCGTCCGTGGAAACGTTGGTGTTATATAAAAATTTAACCCGGTGGAAATCCGGAGAAGTCTTCACCAAAATAATACTCTATAAATCAATGCTTTTATAATTTTTAAACCCAGTCCCAGGACTTTTTAGCCCCGAAAAATCGTTTTTTCCAAATTTCTCTAATTCATGGGATCTTTTCCAAGTGAGGAATGCTGACATCCCGTATCTCTTAATATAATTAATGTTCTTATATGCTATTTGGGGTCGTGGTGGCCTAGTGCCCTAGTGGATAGGGCACTGAGCTACTGACCGGAGGGTCCCGGGTTCAAATCCCGGGTTCAAATCAAGAGCCTTGCTGGACACCCCCACCTAAAAATCCTCGCGATTCGATTTTCTGCGTGTCAGAACTGCGTAGGAAATCGCAGGTGGACCAGGGAAAGGAACTGGTCTCCCTACCCTGAATGTGTGAATATCACACGCAAATGGCTTAGTACGGGGTGAGCTCTACCCACACCTATCAAAGACTATCGGGTTGAACACAACTATATATTTTACACTATTTACATATGAATATTAGAGCGAGAAAAGTCGGACCGTTTATAAAATTATTTATAGGTGTAATATTAGGCTAAACTTGTGAAAAAACTGAATTTTGGAAGTTACATTTACAGCGACAAAAAAGCGCTTATTCTTGAACCAAATTGTGAGAAAGAAGAAAGAAGTGAGAAAGTCCATTTAAACTTTGATATTAACTACACTTCATAAGATTTCTAATGACGCCCTTTAACATGTTTATATGATGTAAAGCCAGTGCGCTGCAGCTTCTAGAAAAATAGTGTAATTCAGACGTTCACCCAATGCAGCATGTCTGCCTATATTTCTAGGGCGAAAATTTTCCTGCTACAACAGGGGCAAAATTTTCAGAAATACGTATAGGTATTTCTGAAAATTTTGTTGATTTGAAATGGAATGACCCAGTCGGAAACCATATCTAATTATATTTGACTACACATCGTCTGTGTTTCAAGAACTTTTCTCGGGATGTCCACCGGGTAAGGGCGTCCATTTCGGTATTTTTAGGCCGGAATGGACTCCCTTACCCCCTTATCCGGTGGACGACCCGAGAAAACTTCTTGAAACAGATGCGCCGGGAAAGAACCAAATCCTACATCGTCCGTGTTATTCACTTGGCTACCCAAGCATCGCAGCTCGAGCTAAATTTTCTTTAGATCAATGATTCTGGTTTTGATTTTTGGCTCAGTGTCTAACATGATCCATAGACCTATGATCTATGACTAATATCCATAGGCTAATCTCCAATCAGAGGTTAGCATTGCCGTATCCTAGTGACCAAAACAACAACACGTATCAATTCGCCGCTTCTTCGGATTTTCTGTTATAGAAACTTCTGATGTTTATAATAATAAATATTATTTTTATTTCCAATTTTTATCTCGCATTCAATAACTCAGCGTCTCATTGTCTTCCTTTTTTTATAAATATAATTCCGCGTAGTCATTCGGGATATATGAGCATTGTTATGACCAATATTGGTGGTGTCATGCGGAACACAATGACAATTTTCAACCCAACATTTTTCCCAATAATCGTGTCAATTTGTTGGGCAATAATTCATTGGACCGCGTCAAAATGGTTTCGGGATGGCTCCAAACGTTAAGCGCTCCATGCAACTGTATCGACTCTTTTCTCAAGGGCACCATATTCGAGAGGACTCTACCTACGCGTCAGCGCCCGCAGGTTTGCGGAAATCCACCCCGACGCCCTTTGACCTTGATTAAAGCGAATTGCGCGTCGCCGCCGGTGGGTTTACTGGAGGCCCCTCCGTCCCACGAACACTCCCGAATGTCTCCGAATGTGCGAAGGCCCTCTCTCGGACCGATGTGCGTGGTTTAGAGGCGCGCATGCCCGACCTTCAGGAGACCCTGAAAAACCCTGACGCCGGCGAGGGCTGAACTTGAAAAGGCGAGAGGCAGGTGGCGTGTGCACGGGGGCGGGTGTGCGTGCGAGTGTGTTTGTGCGTGTGTTGTTGCGTCGTATTATGGAAAGAGGGAGCGAGGGCGGGGTGGAGGGCGAGGGGGAGGCATCGCGTCTCGTCTTTCCCGAAATACTCGCAAACCACGAGATGCAGAGCAATCATCACTGCTTCCGTGAAAATACCACCGGTTAATTACTTCGTTTTCGCTTTCGTCACCACCAGCGTAATTAACATCACTTCTACATCTACATAATACCCTGCAAGCCATCATAAAGGTGTGTGGCAGGGGGTGAATTCTCACCAAACATGCACTACATATCATGCATAAAAAAGGGTTGGCATTTATATTATGTTCTAAACTTCACAATTCAAAAAAGATATAAATAGCAAAGCAAACATGTTGTTAGTTGGGTTAGCTTCAAGTCCTTATACCAACAAGCAGCTACCAATGTTATCCATTGCTACACTCGTATTGGATATATTTACCGTTATTCATATCCATAATAGTACGAGGAAAAAAGGACATTTGAATCTGTCAGCTCGGCAATCAATTTCTCTAATTTTGTGATTTGGTCCAGTCTACCATAGTAAGTTGGGGTCCGCAAAATATTTTTAACATCATCACTGAAAATATGGTCTTGGAATTTGTTTAAGAGATTAAGTCTAAATTTCAACCTGCGATTTGACATGATTCCCAATGTAATTCATTTAATAGACTGGTTACGCTAATAAAGGTTATCAGACCGTCCCTTTACAAATCTTGCTGATCTTCGCTTCACACGTTCAAGTTCGTTATTTAGACCGATTCCGTAGGGATCCCATATACTGGCAGCATGTTCCAAATGAGGTCTAACAAGGGAAAAGTAACTGATTTCTCGTACATGATCGTCACATTTACCCAATACTCTTTTGATGAATCCCAATTTACGATTCGCTTGACCCATTATTTCACGTATGTGTTCACCCCAGGAAAGATCATGTGTCAGTCTTATTCCATAATATTTAATGGATTCCACGTTTGTTAATTCATTATTACATATTTTTAAGTGCTAGGAGGAGAGCTATTCTTTTTCGAAAAATCATTACAAGACATTTTTTAAAGTTTAATTCTAACTGCCATGTATCACACCAATTTTCAATTGCTTGTAGGTCAATATTTAAATATTCTTTATCGTTTGGGCTTTGAATTTCCGTGTACACTACTGCGTCATCAGCAAATAGACGAAGCTTACTTTTTACCACCTTATGGATATCATTTATGTACAAAAGGAACAGGACTGAACCTATCAAACTACCTTGTGGGACACCCGAAGTGACTTTAATTGCCGGTGATGTAACACCGTCCAAAACAACCCTTTGCACCCAAAATCCAAATTACTTACTGAAACCACTTACTGAAATCCAAAGAAAATCAAACTCATACTTCAGTTTATTTATTTCAGAAATTTGAAACGGAAAGGTTTTTTGAAGATAATAGACATATATTAAGAACCCCTGCGCAATATGCTATATTTGTCCAGGTAGATAAGATTAGAGAAATAGATTGTCGAGCCGATAGATTGAACTGTCTTTTTCCGGCGTCTAACTAGATAGCATAACAGGCCACTTAGCAAAGGGATAGGTAGGAGATATATAGTTAAGAGTGGTCTGTAGTGGCACCTGTCAGTTATATCGGTGGAATTGCGTGGTATCTCTTGGTTTCATGCCCGCATGACTTGATAGCTCTTAGTTGCATGTAAGTCGTGCATGTTTGGTGATATTCATCTCCTGACATAAACCCTCGCTCAGGATCAGAGGATATTACGTAGATTTAGAATTTTACTGGCGAAGCAAAGTTTCCTTGCGAATGCGGAATAAAGAAATTCGAAGATGCCTCCCGCAAAATGCAATCTTAAAGTCACCACCAGTAACAAATGAAGCTTTTCGGAAGACGTGATATTCTCCGGGGAAGTTCACGGACAATTTTTGTCGGCGTTCTAGATCCATCTGCCGACAACTGCGCGTCGCATCTATGCGTGTTCACCCCAACGTGCTTTTCGATCGTCATTCTAGCACAGAGAACAGTGAGTTCGAGAACATTTCGGAAGTGCAATATGGCGACGCAGACCATCTCAACTCTCGTTTGGAGAGGGGTTATTCATAAATGTCTTAGAAGACGGTTCATCTACATCTACATAATACCCTGCAAGACACCTCAAAGGTGTGTGGCAGGGGTTGAATTCTCACCAATCATGCACTACATATCATGCATTTAAAAGGATAATTAATTATATATTACTCTAAACTGCAATATTTAAAAAGATAAAAATGGCAAAATACGCATGCAAAAACGTGCTGTTGGTGGGGTTACCTTCAACTCCTTACACCAACATGCAACTACCTATGCTACGGATTCAATCATTTGTATTGGACATATTTACCGCTATTCATATCCCTAATTGTACGATGGAAAAAGGACATTTGAATCCGTCAGTTCAGCAATCAATTTCTCTAATTTTGTAATCTTGGTCCAGTCTACCATAGTAAGTTGGAATTCGTAAAATATATTTAACGTCATTCACATGATATTATCTTGGAATTTATTTAGGAGATTAAGTCTAAATTTCAACCTGTGATCTGAAAATGATTCCCATTTTAATTCATTTAATAGACTGGTTACTCTAATATAGCTATCCTACCGTCCCTTTACAAATCTTTCCGATCTTCGCTGCACACGTTCAAGTTCGTATTTAGACCGATTTCGTAGGGATCCCATACACTGGCAGCATATTCCAAATGAGGTCTAACAAGGGAAAAGTAAATGCAGAAGCGTGAGGCGTTCATTCGTCTTCCTTCCATTGATGTTTACAGTCATTTCGACGGTTGTCATTGTTCACGGTGTACCAGGATGTGTACGTTGATCGATTGTTCTTGATGATCAAGGATTACCGAAGAGTAGATAAAATATCAATGACTGAAGATGGTGTCTCATGCACATGCTGTTTTTCTTTGGTATATGCGATACGTGTCCTGGGTTTACTAATTTTGTCTCTTCAGTAAAGCTGGGATGATTTTTTTTCGCGGTTGGTAGTTTTGCAGTTCATTTTTAAGTGTGCAGGGATTATGATTCATCCAAGCAGGGGTACATCTAAATGATACCCTGCAAGCCACCATAAAGGTTATAAAAGGTTAAAAAGGTTTTAACAGTTAGAAAAAAATAGCAGAACTGCGGCTTGCTTTGCAGGCAGTCTATTGGTTAACCTACCTCAAGAGATCGATATAAGGCCGATTATTAAAAACATCCTGGGAGGTTTGCAACATGCGCCTGAGAGGTTCGCAAAGGAGTAATTCTTCAAATCACTCAGTATAATATAATAACAAATAATCAAATAAACAAAATAAGTGTTCAACATACTTACGAATCAATAGATAATGCCTAATAGATGAAACTAATTCCGCTTCTGTAACTTCTGTAACTTCTTTCACGTCGTCAATTAGTTAATACACATTTAGCAAAACACGTAAACAAACATACATAGCAACGTGTACGAATTTGCGTAGCAACTCTTTTCCCATGCTAAAAGATAGTGAAAACACTCTTTTTAACACTTAAATTTTCACATTTTCCGATTCGATGACAAATATTTAAATACGTCTGTTCCATGCGCCAATATTTCTTCTTTAAAACGACACCACTCCGGCATCGATCAGATATGTATCTTCGGAGTTAACCTCAAATTGATGCAACGAGGACCAGCGTTGAAACATCCTGGGCGGTTTGCAACCCGCACACATTTCTACTTTTTATATTTTTTGGGCGGGAAGGAGGTACAAAGGAAATCTAAAACTACTGATATGTTGTGCGCGAGCATGTTCTGCATTGAACGCACTTTTCTCCACCTCCAGAGCTCTCAACCATCGCGAGAAAACACAATAAAACCGACTGGACTGACGGACTGACTGACGGACACCGCTACAAACTTAATTATACTAATAATAGCAAAGCAGGTAGGATGTAAAAACATGCTGCTAGTAGGGTGAGCTTAAAGATCATATACCAACATGCAACCACCCAAGCTATCCGTTGATACACTTATTGTGCGAGGAAAGAAGGGCAGTTTGAATCCGTTAGTTCGGCAATCAATTTCTCTAATTATCTGATTACGGTCCATTTTAAAATGTAAGTTGGAGTTCGCAAAATGTTTTTATCGTCGTTAGTGAGAATATTGTCTTGGAATTAAGAGATTTAGTCTAAATGTCAACCGATAGTCTGACAATGATTCACATTTTAGTTCGTGTATTACACAGGGGTGGGTAGTTTCCCAGGGGTGGGTGGTGTTGAGAGGGCGTGGTGTCCAATAAGCGAGAGAGATGTTCCCATTGGCCCGCCGCCGCCGCACACACTTTCACTTTCGATTTTCTTCCGCAAGAGGGCGGGGGAGAAGCGTCTGTCTGCCTTCAGTAACTCGCCCCTTTCATTAAGCGCGCTCGCCTCCCGCCCAACTGATGCACAAGCATAGACCTAAGAATATACAGTATTCTTAACCCTAAGGAACAAGAAAATGAAGGCCGGTGGGAAGCATTACACGATTGGTGGAGGGAAGAATTATAAACTCATCCTTTAACCCTAAGACCCACATTTCTTTAACCTGGCGCTGGTCGCGAAACCTTTTCTCACACGAGCAATTTTCACTGGGACCTACAGACCCGAAAAGAAAAAAATCGACCAAAAAATGTAAACATTTTTTTTCAATGGTTTTAATGCTATTGCATTCACATTGCCATCGTGCAATTCTTGAAAAATATCAGAGAAATTTTACGCATACAGGGGCGAAAATCGATGAAAGACAATAGACTTGCTCGAGATCTAAAAATGTAGATAGCTTTATTTTCCGAAGAGGCAGACAAGTAGCCAGGGGGGTAGCTTCATCTACATCTATCCTGCGATCTCTAGGATACCCTGCAAGCCACGAGGGTGTGTGGCAGGGGGTGAAGATCACCAAGCATGCACTACTAACATGCAAACAAGCAACTATAGTGTCTCATGCAACTAGATTGTTAGTATCTATAGTATTTAAGGGGTTAATGCATGCATCATGCACTAAAGACTACTCTAAAATATTTCCCCGACCTATCCTTTAACTATGCTGCCTATTCTGTTCCCTTATAGTACGGGGGAAAAATGCCATTTTGAATCTATATTCCGGGCGTTAACCCCCAACCCCGAAATTTTTTCTCAAACAATTCGTTTTTCTGATTTTAACTGGGCATGACAATCCGGATTACTTTGCGTACAATTCAAGTGATAAGTGTCTTGAAACGTGATCACTAGTTTGATGCGTGTGTGGTTAATAATTGTTCTTTTCAATCTCATATGTATGTTTGCATTGAACTTGTGATCTGGGGCCGGTGAAATTAACTGCTTCATAACAAGGTAATCATTGAACTTTACCACTGAGAAGGGATAGCACTGGGCACTTTGAAAGTAACACCAAGCACTAAAAATTAAGAGAAGAGATTTGTGACGTGTCGGCACCAAACGGGCAAGGCTCATTTGTTTAAAGTTACGTACTCAAGAACTATCCCCACACCCGAGACATATTTCAGGATACGTGCCTGGACTCCCAGGAATAAGAGGTGAAAGGGATAGCTATGCGATTAGAAGGCAGGAATTGCTTAAAAACCTTACACTGTTGTAGAACTGTAATGATTGCGAGTCGTGAACGAATCTACACCTAAATCTACAAAATACCCTGCAAGCCACCATAAAGGTGTGTGGCATGGGGTGAATTCTCACCAAACATGCACTACATTACATGCATAAAAAAGGATTAGTATTTATATAGGTACTGTTCAAAACTACACTTTTTAAAAAAAGATAAAAATAGCAAAGCATACATGCGAAAACATGCTGTTAGTTGGGTTATTTTTAAGTCCTTATACCAACATGCAGCTACCAATGTTTCCATTGCCACACTCATACTGGATATATTTACCGTTATTCATATCCCTAATAGTACGAGGAAAAAAGGACATTTTGAATCTGTCAGTTCGGTAATCAATTTCTCTAACTTTGTGATTATGGTCCAGTCTACTATAGTAAGTTGGGGTCCACAAAATATTTTTAATATCATTACTGAATCATTCCTATTTTGGATGTGGTTTAAGAGATTAAGTCTTAATTTCAACCTGCGATCTGACAATGATTCCCAATTTAATTCATTTAATAGACTGGTTACGCTAATAAGGTTATCATACCGTCCCTTTACAAATATTGCCGATCTTCACTGCTCACGTTCAAGTTCGTTATTTAGACCGACTTCGTAGGGATCCCATACACTGGCAGCATATAAACACACATGCGAATACATTCGTCAAAATAAATTGCTGGTCCAGTTTGTGCATTCAAGGATCAGTGTCATCCTATCAATAATTTTTGTTTTTTGTCTTTGCCTGAATCGTTCAAGATCAGTTACCAGGAACGTTCCAATTTGGGTGAAAATTTTGGGAATTGGGCCAATGGATAGACTTCATTTCGGGCTTCGTGGAAGAGCTCTGAAGGGGGAAGGCAGTCATCCGACGACGACTGCGTTGAATGCCGACCTTCCGTATTTTCCGAGAAATTGAGATACATATCAGAACCAATTGATTGACCCAAATACTGAGATGTTTTTTCGCAGTTTGTCCTCGAAGATTTTCCTCAAATCTTAAAGATATATTCTGCGGATTAAATAACATTCTGCTACATTCCTCGGCGCTGCGTCAGTATAAATACTTCCGTATCTCGAATGCCGCGTTTTCGACACGTGACGCCTTTCCTTATAGCATCATTATCTCCGACTTCATTTGAACTTCTCGGGTGACTCATGAGTGGATGACCTTGCCCCGACAGCGCCCTTGAGACAGCCTCGCCGCCGACCGGCCGGCCGGCTGCACATGGCTGGTACGAAAACCCTTCTAAAGGCCGCCGAAATGAGCAAAAGTTATGCGATCAACATAAAATTTTGTATCCCTATGTTTTTGAGGTCGCTTAAAACGAATTTGAAATCGAAATAAAAAAACTGACTCATTTGCAAATGTGTTGCTTTATGGTGCTTTACGTCTACGTAATACACTGCTAGCCACCGCGAGTGTGTGTGGCAGGGGGTGAAGATCACCAAACATGCACTACTTGCATGAAACTATGAGATGCAGTGCCACTACTTTTTGCACACATGTTAGATATTAGGGTCAGGTGCAACTATGCGGTTAGTAACTGCACATAAATGAATTGATTATCGTCAGAAAAAACATTTTCCTGAACCCATTGATCGGTATTTTCCTATCATGCATGTGCTAGTAATGCTTAAACATGCATCATGCCCTTCAGGTTACTCTAGCAATTTTGACCTACCTAACCCTCCGCTATTCTGCCTATTGTGCTCTCATACGGTATACGGGAAAAATGACATTTTATATCTATCGGAATGACAATCTATCCTTCTAATTTTGTTTATCTTAATGAACCTAGTTGTTTTAATATAATTTCAGTTAAAATCCAATGTTTGCGCATGTTTTTGAGGTTGCTGAAAATGAATCTGAAATCAGAATTTTAAAAACAGATTTTTTTACTAATATCGTTGCAAAAACTTGTAAATCTTAGCGAAAATTGGGATGTGTCAGTATAATTCCAGTTGAAATCCAACGTATGTATATGTTTTAGTTTGCTGAAAACGAACATGAAATCGAAATTTAAATAACTCAATTTTTTGCAAAATTCAGCGACGCGTTGCCGCTCTCTGTGGCAAAGATAAGAAAAGCCTCATCCGTCTTAATTCCTCCTTCTATAACAAATTTTTCACACGTAACGCTTCCCGACTCCCAGAACATGTCTCCCAATGTGGGATCAACAGCTGAGGTCTATTTTTTTATAGTAGTTTTAAAGATAAGATGCAATTCCATCATGGACAAGAATGGAGAACTCTTAACTGAACATGAGGATAAAGTGAAGAGATGGAAGGAATACTTGGAAGAGTTGTACAAAGGAATCTATCTTAGAGCGGTGGTAATCGAAGTGTAAAATGAAGTCGATGATTTGGGAGCCCCAATCTTAAGATCAGAATTTGATGCAGCTGTAAGGGACCTGAGGATAAATAAGGCTTTGGGAATAGATGATATTCCTGCCGAACTAATTAAAACAGCAGGAGAGAAGATATTTACCCAGCTGCACAAAACCATCTGTGACATGTACTCTACAGGAGAGATACCCACGGACTAAGAAAAGAACGTTATTACTCCTATTGCCAAAAAGAAGATGGCTGAGAACTGTGAACCATTTACGGCCATAAGCCCTACGACACATGCCTCGAAGATATTGACAAAAATCATCAATAGAAGAATAGAACGAAAAGATGAGGAGTCCCTGCATGAGGACCAATTTGGGTTCAGAAGTAACAAGAGCACAAGATTTTGGCCCTCAGGCTACATCTACATCTAAATAACACCCTGCAAGCCACCTCAAGGGTGTGTGGCAGGGGGTTAATTCTCGAAACTGACTTATAGAGAAGAGAATAGAGAAGAATCTACCGAAGTTTGTGGCATTTGTAGATTTGGAAAAGGCATTTGGCAACGTGTATTGGAACATGATGCAAAAGTTTCTGAAAGAAATTGGAGTATCATACAATGACCGAAGAGTTATCCAAAGCTTGAATAAAAACCAGGTGACCATAATAAAATCAGGATACAGCAGTACAGAAGCAAGCATAAAGAAAGGAGTGAAATACATACTGCGATTCGACGATGACATAGCAGTCATGGCAGAAACGGAAGTTTATTTAAAGAAGAAACTAGGAAATATGGAAAGGACAATGGCCAGATCAATAAAAAGAAAAGTAAGGTATTGGAAATCAGGAGGTAAAAAGAAGTCTGGGCAATATTAAACTCGGAAAACAAAAAATTCGAGCAAGTTGTTACCTGGGATGCCGAGTAACCAGCGATGGACGAAATAAATGAGAAATTGCCAGTAGAGTAGCCCAAGCGAAAAGGGCATTTTTAGCAAAAGAAGGTTCTGCTTACTACTGCAAATACAAGCGTGGAGGTGAGGAAACATATCCATGTTAAATAAAGATTTTTGTTACAATTTCCTAACTTTAATCCCTTCCACACCTCCGACCATGGTTTCGGCACATTATGCCTTCATCAGGGTACAATACTCAATAGTTCTCGGCCTTTTATGCATTCACAAGTTGGGAGGGGGAGGGGCAGGATCAGCAGGCTACAGTTGACTCACATTCGTGAATGGAGAATACGAAGGGGTGGAGACTATTGGAAATTGGGAAGGGGTGTGTGGAGGGGGGGGCGGGGAGAGGAGGGAGGGGTTAGGGAGAGGTATCGTGTGGGTGAAGGTCACAGGCCTTGGAGTTTAAGGTTTAGGGGAGAGGTGAATGGGTGACAACAACATCTTTGCATAGTTAGGATTAGCTATTACAGATTTCTAAATTCTCAAAGAAGTCCAATTTAGGCCTTTGGCCGTACAATGTAGGACTTCAGCGTCAAAATTACTAAAATTGTTGGATTCACACACGTACTTAGCAAAACATGAAGTATCCTTATTACTACCGTCGGAGGTTTTCGGGGGCAGCTGCGTATGGCGCGTTGTCGGAGTGTAAGCTTTCGCGGCCATTACAGGACACAGCATCAGGCAGTGATAGACGCAAATATCACTGCCTCGTCAACGCGTCGATCACAACGCGTCATACGCAGCTGCCCCCGAAAACCTCCGACGATAATGAATTTCGGTGCGAAAGCGTACGTTCCGTAATCTTATTATTAATGACACAATTCCTGTGTTCTTTCACTCTGGTTTCTATGCTACGGCCTGTTTTTCCAATGCATTGTACACCACATTCTTCACACACAACTTAATACACACCACTTTTATCTAATTTGTCGTATTTGATATTAGAGTTAAAAATAATTTTGCCAATTGCTACGGGGTTGTAAAAGGAGACTACGACATCACCTTTAAAAATGATTTTGCGTGACTTATACGAAAACATTTCCAATAATAGGTAACACATTACCTGGTGTCAAGAAAATGACCTCTGCCTCAACTCCCAGAAAACACAATTATTTATTTTCTCTCATAAAAAACCAATGAAAGCTTTTTGGTCAAGTTCAATAATAAATCCATACAGCAGGTCAACTCGACAAAATTTCTCGGTGCTCACATCATCGGCAACCTTTCCTTGGAAATGCAAATTGACTCCCTGATGAAAAAACTTAGCTCATTCTGCCATCTTATGAGAGCCATACTTTGTACTGTGAGTCTGCTTGTCCTTAAGACACTATACTGTGGTATCTTCTTCTCTCATATGACTTACAATGTAATTTTCTGGGGCTCCTCCACCCTCGCCATGAAGATTTTCAAAATGCAAAAACACCTAATCAGAATTATTGCACGGAAATCATATCGCTCTCCTTCCAGACCAATCTTTGTAAATTTAAATATTCTCCCTTTCCCTTGTGTGTTTATTATGCTTTCGGTTGTGCATATCCGACAGTTTTCTGCAAAACGTTCTATAAATGCCGATTTTCATCAACATGTTACACGTAGTTCTAATAATGTCTAGTTTTAGCGTAACCAGTCTATTAAATGAATTAAAATGGGAATCATTATCAGATCGCAGGTTGAAATTAAGACTTAATCTCTTAAACGAATTCCGAGACCATATTTTCAGTGATGATGTTAAAAATAATTTGCGGACCCCAACTTACTATGGTAGACTGGACCATAATCACAAAATTAGAGAAATAGATTGCCGAACTGACAGATTCAAAATATCCTTTTTTCCTCGTACTATTAGGGATATGAATAACGGTAAATATATCCAGTACGAGTGTAGCAATGGATAAAATTGGTAGCTGCATGTTGGTATAAGGACTTATAGCTAACCCAACTAACGGCATGTTTTTGCATGTATGTTTTGCTATTTTAATAATTAATTTTGCTATCTTTTTTTAAATAGCGTAGTTTTGAACAGTACCTATACAAGTACTAATCCTTTTTTTATGCATGATATGTAGTGCATATTTGGTGAGAATTCACCCCCTGCCACACACCTTTATGGTGGCTTGCAGGGTATTATGTAGATGTAGTTGTAGATGAACAATTCTCACCACGGTGCGGTCAGAACTAGTGCTTCTAGTTCTGGCCCTAGGGAACTGGGCATCAAATTGTACAATAAATTGCCCAACTAGGTTAAAAATAGAAATTCTGTGAAGGGTTTCAAGCAAAATGTACGTACGTAGTTTTTTGATTGATAAACTATATTACACTGTTAATGAATATTCCAATGATTTCTTGTAACTAACTGGATCTACACTTAGTTTGTACTCTGTATTTGTACATTTTTCTATATTTTTACGTGTCTTATATTCATTTTTATGTGATCATTGGACAAATAATATTATCTATCTACCTATCTAACACAGTCCATCGGTCATGATGTCACGATAAATCATTACCGCTGGACTGTGTTAGTCAAAGATGTAGAGCAGCCTTAAGCAGGTCGTGAAGGATGTAAAACAGATGAGTTACATCAATATGAAGAGGTTGGCCGATAGAAGAATCGAGTGGAGGGCTGCGCCAAACCTATCCTAAGATTGTTGACCAATGATGATGAGTGAAAAGAGAAATGTCGTTTTCACGAAATACTAACATAAGATGCACAATTTTACGTAGAATTTAGCGTTGTAAAAAAAGTTTTGGCCTTACCTCACTTGTGTAATTGATAACAATATTTTTTTTCTCAAAGAAAAGGAGAAAATTCGCTGTTACACGAAAGTGGCGCTACAGCAAGTTGCTAACATTGGCAACGGCACTTGTGACGGAACGTTCTTGCGAGCCTATTTACTCACTTAATTTCAGACTCTATCTAACTAAAGTCCTTATCTCTTTTCATCATCAAGGGTCAACAATCCTAGGATTGGTTTGACGCAGCCCTCCTTTTGATTATTCTATCGGCCAACCTCTCACACCAACGTAGTTCCTCTCTTTCACGTCCTTTACGACCTGCTCCATGTAACTCATACGAGGTTACCTCTTTTATGTAATTTAAATACGCTCATTGTTTTTTGACATTATGTTTTCAATTCCGATGCTTCCAAATGGTTGCAGCAGTAGCATCGTCATTGTTGCCATATATTTTTACGAAATATTATTATTAGCCAATAATATTCAAAGCAAAGAGTAGTATTTACAAGGGAATAGTTTAAAACTACGTAAGAAAATATGTAACCCAAATTATAATACGTAATAACAGGGATGAGCATGTATAGGTAGCTCTCTATAAGTAATTAACAACACGTCAGCCTTGTTTAGAAGTCAAAATGAGTGAAAAGAACTTGTAAGAAATGGAATGCTCTAACAACGCGCTATATAATAGCATACTCATATAATTACTGTGTATGCGTTATCAGAATATAGAAATGAATATCCATATTGGTACTTTTCTGAATAGGTATTTATTCATTAAATAACATAGCTATTTTACGGGATTTTGAGACGAGGAGTCATACCTATAATATAGAACAATATGCAGCATAGGGATAGTTAGGTGAAATGTTGTTATAGTTGTCTGTAGTGCATGATATGTGGATTTACATTTCTAGCCCATACATAATATTATTGTGCATGAAAGCTAGGATTATGAGAAAGCACGCATTATGAGAAAGCTAGGATTTATAAATAGAGTACTTGGGAAATGTGATGAGAAGACAAAAGAGCGATGCTACTTTTCACTAGTTAGGCCCCAACTTGAGTATGCAGCCAGTGTATGGGATCCTAATGAATTAGGTTTGATTAGAGAACTAGACAGTGTGCAGCGTAGAGCAGCTAGGTTCGTCAAAAGGTGTTACGATAGGTTGAGTAGTGTTTCAGAATTAATACAAGAAAAAGGGTGGGAATCATTATCAGAGCGTAGGTACAGTACAGATTAAATCTATTAAAGAAATTTCAATTGGATAGCTTTACTGAAGATGTTCGGCACATATTAAAAACACCAGCGTATTATGCTACATTCGACCAGACAAATAAGATTAGAGAGATAGATTACCGTACTGATAGAATAAAAATGGCTATTTTCCCCCGTACTAAAGAGAACAGAATAGGCAGCATAGCAAAGGGATAGGTAGGGGAAATGTTTACGAGTATTCTGTAGTACATGATGCATGTATTGCCCTTTAAATACTATAGATACTAACAATCAAGTTGCATGAGAAAATATTGTTGCTAGTTTGCATGTTAGTAGTGCATGCTTGGTGATCTTCACCCCCTATCACACACCCTCGTGGTGGCTTGCAGGGTTTAGTGTAGATGTAGATGTAATATTTTCACACAGATCGATACATGTAGATAAATACCATTATAACCAACAATTCCTTTATTACCATGTAGACACTGACCATCTAGGGGACAGTGACTCTTTTAGTTAACATTTTTCCATGTAGTAGTAGCCTATTTGAATGTCAATAGTGCATGTTCGGTGATTCCTCTGCCCCACAACCCTGCCACACACCCTCGCGGTGACTTTCAGGGTGGATGCAGATGTTTGTGTAAGTGATCTTAACCCCCGGCCACGCATCTACATCTACATTTACATAATACCCTACAAGCCACCTCAAAGTTGCGTGGCAGGGGGTGAATTCTCACCAAACATGCACTACATATCATGCATAAAAAGGGTTTAGTATTTTATATACTGTTCTAAACTGCACTATTTAGAAAAGATAAAAATAGCATAGCAAACATGCAAAAACACGCTGTTAGTTGGATTAGCTTCAAGTCCTTATACCAACATGCAGCTACTCGTATCGGTTATATTTACCGTTATTCATATCCCTAATTCTACGAGGAAAAAATGACATTTTGAATCTGTCATTTCGGTAATCAATTTCTCTAGTTTGGTGATTATGGTCCAGTTTACCATAGTAAGTTGGGGTTCGTAAAATATTTTTAACATCATCACTGAAAATATGGTCTTGGAATTTGTTTAAGGGATTAAGTCTAGATTTCAACCTGCGATCTGACAATGATTCCCTATTTAATTCATTGAATAGACTGGTTACACTAATATGGTTATCGTACCGTCCCTTTACAAATCTTGCCGATCTTCGCTGCACATGTTCAAGTTCGTTATTTAGACCGACTTCGTAGGGATCCCATACACTGACAGCATATAAACACACATGCGAATACATTCTCTCATTCTTCTAAGTCAAACAATTACGTCAAAATAAATTGCTGGTCCAGTTTTTTTATTCAAGGACTAGAATCATTTTCGTTTTTAATCTTTGCCTGAATCGCTCAAGATCAGTTACCAGGAACATTCTCCTTTGGGCAAAAACTTTGGGAATTGGACCAATGGATAGACTTCATTTTGGGCTTCTTGGAAGAGCTCTGAAGAGGGAAGGCAGTCATCCGACGACGACTGTGTTGAATGCCGAATTTAGTTATTCTTTATCGTTTGGACATTTTCTCTGTACACTACTGCGTCATCGGCAAATAGACGAAGCTTACTTTTTACCACCTTATTGATATCGTTAATGTACAGAAGAAACAGGAGTGGACCTATCACACTACCTTGTGGGACACCCGAAGTAAGATGTGAAAGTCAAAGACTGGAATTCCAGAGCTGGAATTCTAAGGGAAAAGGAGCGAGCTGGATCCAGTCGCCTGACAATGTGTACGGCGTTTTCCAGTCCCGCGTTGCTCCCGTCGCTTGTTTCTTTCCGATCCTCGGTATAACGGACTCAAGTGCTGAGCAAGTCAGCGCGGGGAATGATTACCAGAGTCACCTATAAATAGCTCAATGAGTCTCCACCGCGTCGATGTGCATTCTTTCGGCTTTCATCATCGTGACAAGTAAAAGGGATCTTTCTTTCGTAAAAGTGCATACCCCACGTATATAAGAATAGCAACCGCCACCTTCAGCCAAACAAGGGCTCTTCCTATCTCTGCATCGGGAGAACTTTCTCATCTTGTCCGATCTCCATTATTCTGGTCGAGAGGTTTTTCCTCTCTTGCGCTCTTAATTGGTCGCCGTTTCATTGATTTATGGCCGCCGTTTAAAGAAAGTTTCCATTCCTGGGATTCCTGTTTCGTATGCCCTCTTTCAATCCTCTTCGCCTTATCGTTTCTAATGGTTTTTTATAAGTACTATTGCGATGTGTCGGTACATTACAACCCGTATTAAATGAATTTTAATGAAAATTAAATGAATTCAAATGGGAATCATTGTCAGATCACAGGTTAAAATTTAGACAATCTCTTAAATAAATTCCAAGACAATATTTTCAGTGATGATGTTACAAATATTTTGCGAACCCCAACTTACTATGGCAGAATGGACCATAATCACAAAATCAGAGAAATTGATTGCCGAACTGACAGATTCAAAATGTCCTTTTTCCCTCGTAAAATTAGAGATACGAATAACGGTAAATATGTCCTATCGGAGAGTAGCAATGGATAACATTGGTAGCTGCATGTTGGTATGAGTGCTTAATGCTAACCCTACTAACAGAATGTTTTTGCATGTTTACTTTGCAATTTCTATCTTTTTTAAATAGGGAAGTTCTGACTAGTATATTAATACTATTCCTTTTTTATGCATGATATGTAGTGCATGCTTTGTGAGAAATCACCCCCTGCCACTCACCTATGTGGTGGCTTGCACGGTATTATGTAGATGTAGAACTAACACTATAAGCACAAATGACCAAGATATGGAATCACTTACTAGTAATCAGGTAGAAACTCAAGCGTAGTTTGATAAATGACGGAAGTATGCCTAAAATATGTGTAGCTATTTACTTTCGGTAAAAGAATAATTCACTACAGCGATCCTATGGAATCAGTAAAACACATTCGGTAGATTAGAATCCGTATAGTACTTAGGTGTTGCAATAAAAAAAATTTATGGAGAGGAGAACATCCGGGAGATGTAATTCAAGCCAAACTGAAATCTAGGATTTATTGAAGGGTTGCTAGGAAATGCTGATAGACGAAGCAAGAAAGAAAAAGTGAGTAGAATAGCCCAGGCGAAGTGGACATTCTATCAAAAGAAGAACCTACTCACAGCTGGAAATACAAGCGTAGAAGTAATGAAACAGCTCATCAGGAAGTACATCTGGAGCGTGTTTCTTTACAGCAGTGAGGCATGGACGATGACAGCAGCGGAGAAGAAAAGGGTGGAAGCATTCGAAATGTGGTGCTACAGAAGAATGATGAAGATTAAATGTATCAACAGAGTAAGTAACGCGGAAGTCGGGAGAAAAGAGAAGTCTTCTGAATACCCTAAGAAGAAGACGGGACAACCTAATCGGCCATATCTTCAGACACGATGGCCTGATGAAGACAATCGTTGAAGGACTAGTGGACGGAAAGAACGGAAAGAGAAGGCCTCTTATGAGATATATAGAACAAATCATGAAGGATGTGAAAGAGAAGAAATACGTAAGTATGAAGATATTGGCCGATAGAAGGAGTCAGTGGAGAGATGCGTCAAACCAATCCAAGGATTGCTGACTAATGATGATGATGATGGAATTGTTTCGAGAAGTCAATAGTGTCACTTGTTAGGCTCCAGCTAGAGTATGCAGCGAGTATATTGGATCCAAGTCTTTACCTTTATATAATCTGTGGAATAAGTGCATTCTATTCTGTGTTTGACTTGTACTCTGAATGAGGGAGCGTGCAGCGTAAGAAAATAGGTTTTGTTAAAATGTGTTGCATTAACTTTAGCAATAATCTAAATCATTACAGAAATAATGTTGAAAGATGAATCACGTCTCCTGCAGAATTTTAAGGTGGACAAGTTCTGAATGAGTGATCACAAGATGTGAATATAGATTCATTTATTATGAGCACAATTGAAGATTACAGCAATGTACATGCAATTAAGCACACTAGACTTACAATTAGTCTATTTAGCCGAATTGACAACAATTTACATGTTACCAAGGAAAAATAACGATAATTATTGTACATTTTTAACTGGTACTCTCGCTTGCCTGCATGATACTGATTGTAAACAATTTCATTTTTTTCAGGCTGTCAATAAATGTTTCACATCTGTGTTCACGTAATGTCCATCGTGGAGGGTGACGGTTTTTTCTCTCACTAGCAAAATTGCATGTAAAAGTACTTTATGCCATGTGTGCATTCAATTTATTTTAGAAATTCAAACTAGCATAAGGATCTGTAACGTTCTCACCAGCATAGGATTTGAATTCTTGACTTCGATGTATGACTGGTGATAGTTCACCCACTGCCATACATAATTGCAGTGGCTTGCGGCGTATGGTGTAGATGAATTTCAAAGGACTATTTAGGAGATGGGATTTGGGGTGGTTAAACCCTTCCAGTCCCCAGTCGAGTGACGTGGGCACTCCGAGTTCAGTACTCCGTCCGTCGCATGGGACGTTAAGCGACGGACCCCTTGGCACCTTCGCTAAGAGCAGGCTAGTTCCGACGCCGAGTTTCTCTCCAACCTTCCTCCATTAGGCACCTGAAATATCCCCTACCCATCTATTCCAAATGGCGCAAATTACCACAGATTTTGGATGCCTCCCCTAAAGCAACGAAGACATTGTTTCTTAGATGGATTTCAAACGATAAGTGTTGTTTCGCGTTTCATACGCCAAAGAATTCTTCAGTGGGCAAGAGCAGAGGGTTGCCATAGATGGTATCATGTCGGACACAATCAAAGTCACATCGGGTTCCCCAGGGTAGAGTAGTAGGTCCGCTTTTATTTCTTTTATACATAAAAGATTTGGGTACCGTAGTTAGTAGTAAGCTTAGACTTTTTGAAGACGATGCGGTAGTATATAGGGGTATATCTAAAGAAGAAGACAGGAAATCGCTTAGCAAGGATTTAGATGCAATTCAAGACTGGTGCGACAAAAGGCAGTTAAAACTTAACCTTAAAAAGTGTGTAGCTATCAATTTTTGGAGGACGAATAATAATTCGATAGAGCGATCCTATAAAATTAGTAACACGAAGATCGAAAACGTTGAAAGCATAAGGTATTTAGGTGTAACAATCACTAAAGATTTATCGTGGGGAAGACACATTCGGGAAATATACGGCGGAGCGAAGAGAAAGCTAGGATTTATAAAAAGAGTACTTGGGAAATGTGATGAGGAGACAAAAGAGCGATGTTACTTTTGACTTGTTAGGCTAGCTCAACACTTAAGTATGCAGCCAGTGTATGGAATTCTAATGAATTATGGTTTGATCAGAGAACTAGACAGTGTGTAGCGTAGAGCAGCTAGGTTCGTTAAAAGGTGTTACGATAGGTTGAGTAGTGTCTCAGAATTAATACAAGAATTATGGTGGGAATCATTATCAGAGCGTAGGTTAAAGTACAGATTAAATCTATTAGAGAAATTTCAATCGGATAGCTTTACTGCAGATGTTAGGCACAAAATGAAAAAACCAGCGTATTATGCTAGATTCGACCAGATAAATAAGATTAGAGATATAGATTGTCGTACTGATAGATTCAAAATGGCATTTTCCCCCCGTACTATAAGAGAACAGAATAGGCAGTACAGCAAAGGGATAGGTAGGGGAAATGATTTCTAGTAGTCTGTAGTGCATGATGCATATATTAATCCCTGAAATGCTACAGATACTAACAATCTAATTGCATGAGACCCCATAGATGCAAACAAGCATCTATGGGGTCTCATGCAATGCATGCTAGGTGATCCTAACCCCCTGCCACACACCCTCGTGGTGGCTTGCAGGGTATCGTGTAGATGTAGATGCAGATGTTTGTTGAGGATCGTTTAGACTTTTATAGTGTAAAGATAGGACTTTTGTGCGTTCTTCCCTTGTTTCAGCCAGGTCACCGTGACTCAACGTGTTCATGACTTGGTGAAGAACGACGAAGGCAAAGCAAAATATTTCTCCAATAGCGTAGTCTAACTGGTGATGAGTCAAAGCAGCGTGGATTATTTTCTTTAAGTTCCAAACCGATGATTAAAACGAACCCTAATGATAGATAATGTTACCTATGTTATTTTTAGATCATTGGCAATGCATAGAATGCTGGGGCATATTCTTGGATACGAGGTAAACAGCATAAATAGGAAAGGGCAGTCAATGACTGTACCCGTTAGAAAAGACAAAACACGAGAATTATCTCGCGTTTATTAATAGCGAATAGCGGTACCATGCCTGTTTGTTTTCATCCTTGTGAACTCTTGATGCCAAGGATGTCAGAATACCATCATCTCCCTCCCTCTCTCTCTCTCTGGGCGGTGACCGGAGTCTCCACGTCAAATCTGGAGCCACGTAGCTCTCGCCCCCGGAGTATTTTGCGAACCCCAACTTACTATACTGGACCACAGTCACAAAATTAGAGAAATTGATTGCCGAACCTCATGTTCAAAATTTCCTTCTTTCCTCGTACAATTAGGGTTATGAATGGTTGTAAATACGTTCAATAGCATAAATACGAGTGTATCAATGCATAGTATGGGTAGTTGCATGTTGGTATGAGAACTTTAAACTAACCCTATTTTTGTAATTTATTCCCTCAGAGATTTGCTTTGAGCAGGCCTCTCTATAAGACCTCCGCTCGAAGCTTTGATGCCAACCCAGACATACCCAAACACATTCCTGTACGTGAGATTTGGGTAAATAATGTGATATAATTACTGTTAATGCAATGAATAATGAGAATCAATTGAGAAATCTGTGTGAAGTTGCCGCACTCACACGACAAGACATTGCGTATAGCAATCCAAGCAACAATGACTGTGCGGCGTACTTGGGTACCCCATTCGAAATTAAAGATATTTTGGAAAAAGTAGGTGAACTAATTTCTTTTAAGTCCATGATATAAAAGAAACGTTTATGCAGTAATACATGTAATAAAAAACATATGTAGTTAAAAATAAAACTTTTCTACCAAATATGGTCATTTTGGGGTCCTCAATTACCCCATACCGTCACGGAAGGGTTAACAGTACACTTTTGCATGCTTCCTTTGCTATTTTTATCTTTTTTATATTGTGAAGTTTATACTAGAATATTATTAGTAATCTTTTTTATGCATGATATGTAATACATGTTTGGTGTGAATTCATCTCTTGCCACACACCTTTATGGTGTCTTGCAGGGTATTATGTAAAAGTAGATGCATTTTGTTCCCGGGAAATGCCTCCCGTTAGAATGTATCCATGCATCATGATATGAGGGTATTAGCTTTCCCTATGAGACATTTTAATTTGCCTGGAAACTTACCATCAGACGCCTGAATTTGATAAAGGTAGATTTCTTTTAAATTCTCTCTGTAAGTCTCTTCCTGACACTGAATAAGAGATCAGTGTCAGATGAAACTCTTAATGTCGTGGAAATGCGTAATGTTTCTATAGGCTTACCTCCTTCACAGTTACATGAACCAGACATATCTTCTGCAGCTTTTAGGATCAGAATGCATTCGTGATGAAATGGTTGTTTTCATGAAATCTTGCTTGGATTAGTAATAAGTTTTTCCTGAAGGCACGTAAGATACATTTGACGAATTAACTATATTTATTTGCTGGATGTATCCTTCAGCGTCGGACAACGAAATTTCTGGCTCTCCTTCGCCAAGAAGGGGATCACGTACTGTATCATCTTCATAATACCCTGCAAGCCAACATAAAGGAGTGTGGCAGGGGGTGAATTCACTCCAAGCATACATTACCTAACATTCATAAAGAGGACTGCAATACTATTCGAGTGTAAACTTTGCAATTAAAAAAAAGATAAAATTAGCAAATCAAGCATGCTAAAACATGCTGTTAGTTGGCTCAGCCTAAAGTCCTTATACCAACATTGAAGTACCTCGGCTATCCTCCATTGACACAATTGTGTGCAGTCCATTGAATACATTTACAACTGTACATATCCCTAATAGTTTTAAAAATATTTTGCGAACCCCAACTTACTATGGTAGACTGGACCATAATCATAAAATTAGATAAATTGATTGCCGAACTGACAGATTCAAAATGTCCTTCTTTCCTCGTACAATTTGGGATATGAATAACGGTAAATATATCCAATACGAGAGTAGCAGTGGATAACAATGGTAGCTTCATGTTGGTATAAGGACTTGAAGCTAACCCCAACTAGCAGTATGTTTTTGCATGTTTGTTTTGCTATTTTTATCATTTTTGAAACAGTGAAGTTTAGAACAGTATATAAATACTAATACTTTTTTATGCATGATATGTAGTGCATCTTTGGTGTGAATTCACCCCCTGCCACACACCTTTATGGTGACTTGCAGGGTATTATGTAGATGTAGATGTAATACGAGGAAAGAAGGACACATTAAATCAGTCGGTTCGGCAATCAATTTCCCTCATTCCATGTTCACGTAGTCCAGTGAGTCGGAGTTCGCAAAATGCTTTTAGCGTATGCAGTGAGTATTTATCTGCTCAGCGCACGGGCGCACGCGACCATCGCGTGCCCTCTCTCCAGTCAGTCCTCGCGGTGGCGCCGCTCTGTGGCGCCAGTTAGGCGCCCCCCACCCGCCGAAGGCAGGTGAGTGAGCAATGGAGAGGAGAGACAGCGCCCCTGTGGTACCGCGGGGGAGAAGGAATTGAGATTGGAAGAAAAGAGGCCTGCCCCTTCATCCGGGGGCCTCTTATCCTCTTTGTCAGTGATTCGCCTCAACCCCTTTTTTTGTTTCTTCCTTGCTAAGTGCTTCATCCCAAATCTTCAAAATCGGTATCATAAATTAAATGAATAACATCTATCACATATTTATGTTAGATTTAAAAAATCATTGCAACTTTTACAGTACAGTAATCACTGTAATTTCAGCAACATGCGAGAACGCTGTCATGCCCTTTGTCCTCGTTAAAATGTCCTTTTTTCCTCGTAAAATTAGAGATATGAATCAAGGTGAATATGTCCAATTCGAGTGATTGAATCCATATCATAGGTAGTTGCATGCTGGTGAAAGGACTTGAAGGTAACCCAACTAACAGCACGTTTTTGCATGTTTGCCTTGCTATTTGCATCTTTTTAAATATTGCATTCTAGACTAATATATTGATACTAATCCTTTTGAATGCATGATGTGTAGTGCATGTTTGGTGAGAATTTACCCCCTGCCACACACGTTTATGGTGGCTTTCAGGGTATTATCAGCGTAATTAGCGTATAATAGCGTAGCTATTCAGGGTAGATAAAATGTGACAATTCAACCTAATAACGCAATCAGCAGTCTTGTGATATACGAAACACTATAGGTGCTCATATACCTATTTAAAATAATTAAAATTGGAAGAAAATTAAAAGTGAAGCATGTTCGGTCTTGTCAGGCAGTCTTTCTGTCCCAATGAGAAACAAGTACATATGCTCAGTGAGACGAACAAGATACCAACAAATGAGAATAGTCTTCTGTCATTTCTCAATTTGTCCCTTCTGGTTTTCTTGTCGTTATCGTTCTTCTTCCGACTCACAATCAAAAACTCAAGGTGAAGTCGACGAATTTCCTCATGGATCAATGCAGCGTGCCCTGGGAAATTATCATTTTGAACGGACATCAGTGACCTAGTATTCCTTAGGATTGCGATACATTTCCTTTGTTTGGTAACATAGCAGTATTACAGTGGTAAGGTTCAGAGCAATGAAATATTTCGAATTGTGGCAAAAGTTCTACGGAAAATCTGATATCGGTGCTCAAGTTATGTCCGATGGAAAGAGTGTTCGCGTCTGAGTGCTCGACGATAATAGACCGCCGCACAGTGGTCGATTTTATTGTTTTAGCGGGACAAAAGTATAAATATAAGTTCCTTGTATTCATGTGTAATTTGTGTTTAGTCCGTAGCCAATGAACCAACAAAGGCTACAGAGAAGAAATTATGCTGAAAATTCAGGTTTGTTTAACGGTAGCGATGCATTGAATTGGAAGAATTAATTTCTGGGCCTCTAGTCGCTCTCCGTGGTCACAGCGCACCAGTCACATTCGGAGTACATATCGATTCGACCTTAAGTGATATTTTGAAAACCTTCACGCTAGATAGAGAAGATGTGTCAAGTGAGTATTCGCAAATTAATATTTAAGAAAATTTGCAAGGTTGGTTGTAATAAGTATCGCTGGACAATTCGTTAAAAATAATTATTAATTTTTGCTTACCTATATAAAAATTTGCTTATAATAAAATTTTGATCAATGGAGCAGACGTGATTGGAAACATGATTGCAGCAACTGGCCAACTATCTTAGGACGTGCATGAGGCGAGACACAAGGAAATCACTTTCGAACAATGTGAAGATAGGACACTAATCAAAACTTGTTGAAACTAATATTAACATGTTCCAATCAAATTATTTCGGCCCTCAGAAAATTACCAATTAAAAGGTGTAGTCAACTGCCTAGTGCTGTGATAAGTTTACTAAAAACGTGGGTACATATGAGAAATGATGACTCAACAGATATGGAGAAAGAATGCATATTTTTTGTGTAATAAAATTGATTAAAATATTTTATGCATTAAACAATTTGTAAGAAAACATGTTAATGTTACAAAGAATATAATGTATAGTAATAATATAATGTAATGTAAGAATATAATCCCTGTATAGATATTTTTTAAATGTGCATTGTAACACAATTTATTTTTTTCTATTTGAAAACAAGGCAGAAACTTTTATTACGCCAATATTTTTATGATAACACAGACTGCGAAACATAAAGTAACAACGTAGAATTTCTCACGGAGCACACTTTTAATGCTTTGTTTTCATGTTGTTCTGCTATTACGGTTCAGAATTCCAGAAATTTCCACTAAAATAAGGCTATTCGATCGCTGTCACTGAAAAAATAATTTTGTCCCTCTCGAAAATCGACCACTGTGCGCCGCCAAGACGATTTGCTCTTGCGAACGTTTGACGACGACTGATTGGCTGAGAGAGACCAGCAAGGACTACCCTGGCATTTTGTGTCGCACCAGGCAACTGGAGAATACGATCCCTCGACTGGTGATTATAAATCGAAATAAATCCTTCGCTCACGAAAGGGTGAATGTGTGCGTAACATTCGGAACCTTTCCAGTAGCGTATCGATCGCAGCTTTGGTTTTTGGGATCCTGACGATTGGACGATGGTTATCCAATGAAGGAGAATGTTACATGCGGCAGAAGAATCCTCCCGAGCAAATCGTTGGAGTTGTGGCAGTCTAGAAAAATAAAGAGCAATGTATTCAATGTACCAGGGACGTCGGAACTATTTTCGTTGGGAGGGGCCAACTTTGAAAAGGGCCCGGCTCCTATGAATAGAGCCCGCATTTTTTGCGTACAGGAGGGGGTAGAGACTAGGATTCCGCTAAAAATTCTTTCCCTTGTTAGACCTCATTTGGAATATGCTGCCAGTGTATGGGATCCCAACGAAATCGGTCTAAGTAATGAACTTGAACGTGTGCAGCGAAGATCGGCAAGATTTGTAAAGGGACGATACGATAATTATATTAGCGTAACCAGTCTATTAAATGAATTGAAATGGGAATCATTGTCAGATCGAAGGTTGAAATTTAGACTTAATCTCTTAAACAAATTCCAAGGCAATATTTTTAGTGATGATGTTAAAAATATTTTACGAACCCCAACTTACTATGGCAGACTGGACCATAATCATAAAATTAGAGAAATTGATTGGCGAACTGACCGATTCAAAATGTCCTTTTTCCCTCGTACAATTAGAGATACATATAACGGTGAATATGTCCTATCGGAGAGTAGCAATGAATAGCATTGGTAGCTGCATGTTGGTATGAGTACTTAAAGCTAACCCTACTAACAGAATTTTTTTGCATGTTTGCTTTGCAATTTCTATCTTTTTTAAATAGTGTAGTTCTAACTACTATATTAATAATATTCCTTTTTTATGCATGATATGTAGTGCATGTTTGGTGAGAAATCACCCCCTGCCACACACCCTTGTGGTGGCTTGCAGGGTATTTTGTAGACGTAGATGTAGATGTAAAAGTGCATATGAAGGTTGTAGAATATGCGTCGGAAGGGAAAAGGCAAGCTGGAAACAAGCAAAATAAAATTTTTATTAATGAAGACTTCTCAAGAGCCCGGGGCAAATTCTGAGGGGGGGGGGGCGAATGCCCCCTCTGGTCCACACTTCCGACGCCGCTGCAATTGTACGTACTCAATGAGGCAAGCATTTGATCGCTTGAATATCTCAGCTAATTAATTATCTTCATTTTTCTTTTCTTTTTACCCTTCCTTTGCTTCACTTCGATTTTTTAGTTGGATATCTTACAGCTTGCATTTCTTCTTTTACTCCTCCTCATTACCTTTCTCAGTTAAAATATTTTTAAATTTGATAATCGTTATAAAAACCGCCGATATTTTCTCCCAATCGGTACATAGCCTGCCCGGTTTGAGAAGGGGTAAATCCCTCGCTTGTCAATCCAACGGTCGCTGGTTCGAATCCCGCCCGGGGAGGAGTTTTACTTCCTGGGGCAAGGATGTCTGTACTGGTGTATTTGTTAATAGTTTAATAGCGCGATGTAAAAGGCCAAATGCGTTGTGTCCGGGTTAATGAAAAATAAATAAAAAGGATCACCAGTTGTAAGATGCCCCTTAGCTTCAGGTCAAATGAAGGAAACTACGGCACCCGCGCGCCGTCATTCACAGAGGGAGCGGCAACTTCATTGCAGGGGCGCCTCTTTAGAGGAAGCATGCCAAAGGATGTTCAGGGAATCAATTTTTTTGGGACAATCACCATCAAGGCAGGTTCTGAAAAACATACAATGCGTAAATTTTATGTATATACCTACATTAAATTACTGGAGAGTTCAATTTTTTCCCCTGATAGACCGCATTTGGAATACACTATACCAGTTATGGGATCCTAACGAAATATCCTTAATAACGAACTGGAGCATGTGCAGCGAAGATCGGCAAGATTTGTAAAGGGACGGTATGATAATTATATCAGCGTAACCAGTCTATTAAATGAATTAAAATGGGAATCATTGTCAGATCACAGGTTGAAATTCAGACTTAATCTCTTTACTAAATTTCAAGATAATATTTTCATTCAAGATGTTAAAAATATTTTGCGAACCCCAACTCACTATGGTACTCTGGACCATAATTATAAAGTTAGAGAAATTGATTCCGATTAAAAATGTCCCTTTTTCCTCGTACAATTAGGGAAATGAATAGCGGTAAGCGGTAATAGAAAAGCGGTATTAAATCGAATACGATTGTAGCAGTGGATAGCATAGGCAATTGCATGTTGGTATAAGGACTTCACGCAAACCCAACTAAAACATGTTTTTGCATGCTTGCTTTGCTACTTTTATCTTTTTTTAAATAGCGGATTTTGGACTAGCATATTACTACTAATCCTTTTTTATGCATGATATATAGTGTATCACTTTCCCTCGGTGATTCCACCCGAAGGTTGGTCTTTGCATTTGAGTGAGAGTAGAGCTCATCTCTTACTAACAATAAGCCAATGGCGTGTGAAATTCACATATTCAGGGTAGGGGGGCCAGTTTCTTTCCCTGGGCCACCTGCGATTTCCTACCAATTTCTGACACTCAGAAAATCGAATCAACTCTTTAGATTTTTTAGACATTTTGGACGGGGGTGTCCAGAAAGGCTCTTGCCCGGGATTTGAACCCAGGATTCTCCGGTCAGTAGCTCAGTGCTGTAATTTATTCAATTTAATTTTGCACTATATCAAACACAATTTCTCTGAACCTCACGTAACATAACGTTGGAAGCCATTAATGTAATATATTTATTTTAATTTCATTAATGTAATATATTATTTACTTTTGAACAATCTTTATTTGTTATGCCACTTGCCTATCTGTTGTTGATCACATAAATACTGACTCACAACACAAATAAATATAAACAATATAATAAATTACCCTCCTATTCGTTAACAATATCACATTCACTTTAACTTTCTTCAGGCTCAAATTTACAGGCCATAAATCACTTCACCAATGATTACGAGCCACTTCACTTTTCACTCTTCACATACAAAACAACAAGTACCCTCTTAAAATTATGTACCTACAAAAGTAGTGGGGAGTGGACCGCTTTATCCCTCCAGTTTTATATGGAGTTCCTGGCTGATTTCCTCCAATATGCGATCCCCGCCTCCTTCGTGTACCCTGGCTTCTCCGTGTTGGCTGATGCTTCGTCGCCTGTCTCCGATTAGGTCCAATCCCGCCGGATGATTCTACGACGTGGATTCCACTTCCCTCGTGACACTTCCTAGACCTCAATGCTTCTTTGATCTCACACCCAACGAGGGTTCTTCTCCGATCTGGAGTATTGTTAGACTAGAAGCCTCGTCACTCATGGTGTTTTCAAGTCTGTTTCCGCACTAATAGGCGCTTCAGACCGGGAGGAAAGGTATAAGGATAGGGATGTAAGGGATAGAAGGGATAGGGATATGTGATCTGAAGCTGATGAGAAGCCTCGTCTCGCTCTCCGTCCCTCTTTATATAGTCAAACTCCCTCATTGTTTACGCTCGGCCATAAATTAGTTTACCTGCGTAACATGCCGCGAGTTCAACAATAGCCACTGATACAATTTCTATCATTGGGATTGCATCTCCCGAATGCCCCGAATCACCATGCTCATTGCTAAATTAGCCATTGTCGAGGCCAACGCCATATTTCCCTATGACTCTGTATAAATTTTCTAGACAAAACCCAACATGGCGGCTCCCCAAATCCCAAGCATGACATGGCTAAAATTGACACGTTACAGTGCTCTACCCACTAGGCCACCAGGACCCCCCTATGTAGTGTGCACAGGTGGTGAATTCTTACCAAACACGTAGTGTTAGTGGGTAAATGTGACGATCATGTACGAGAAATCAGCTACTTTTCCCTTGTTTGAACTCGTTTGGAATATGCTGCCAGTGAATGGGTTCCCTAGGAAATCGGTCTAAACAACGCACTTGAACGTGTGCAGCGAAGATTGGCAAGATTTGTAAAGGGACGATACGATTAACTATATTAGCGTAACCAGTCTATTAAATGAATTAAATTGGGAATCGTTGTCAGATCGCAGGTTGAAATTTAGACTTAATCTCTTAAACAAATTCCAAGACCATATTTTCAGTGATGGCGTTAAAAATATTTTGCGAACCCCAACTTATTTAATGGTAGACTGGACCATAATCATAAACTTATAGAAATTGATTGCCAAACTGACAGATTCAAAATGTCCTTTCTTCCTCGTACTATTAGGGATATGAATAACGGTAAATATATCCAATACGAGTGTAGCAATGGATAACATTGGTAGCTGCATGTTGGTACAAGGACTTAAAGGTAACCCAACTAACAGCATGTTTTTGCATGTTTGCTTTGCTATTTTTATCTTTTTTAAATAGTGAAGTTTAGAACAGTATATAAGTACTAATCCTTTTTTATGCATGATATGTAGTGAATGTTTGGTGAGGGTTCACCGCCTGCCACACACCTTTATGGTGGCTTGCAGGGTATTATGTAGATGTAGTGCATGTTTGGTGAGAATTCACTCCCTGCCACACACCTTTATGGTGGCTGGTAGAGTAATATGTAGATGTAGATGTGAAGTTTTAATCAATTTCTCATTGCTAATGTAGGATCGGATTATTAGTTTTCGTGGAGTTTTCCTAGATGTCGTGAAAGGCGTCTTTTCATGAAGGCATTCAATCCAGGAAATCGGGTCTTTGCTTATGACTGTTGTGGGCGTGAAAAACTTCGCCTCTTGAGGCGTCGCTGAATATTCAGCGATACTGGGAATAGTCGTGAATCCGCCGTAATCGATTCCACAAATAATGAAGAGCAAACTTCTTCATTCCGCAAGCATTTTCTTTCCTCGGCTAACCCGTTTCCTTTTGATGGTATTTGAGAGTGACGCGACCGCCAATGATTCCTTTTCTCGCAGTAAAAAGTGGAGTGGAGACTGTTCCCCCTCAGCGATTGCGAAAACCAGCGCGAGGAGCTAATAGCCGGTCAGTCCTTGGACTTTCTTGCGTGTTCTTTATTTATTCTCTTCGATTCAAACCGAGTTTCCTCCTCTTACCGTGTATTTACCCACAGCCAGAGGTTTGTTTTATGCTTTTTTTCCGCCACGGAGTCGTGAAATTCCCGTTTTAATGTGAGTGGTTGCCGAGAGAAACTTTCTCGCCACCGCAGGAATGTTAAGGTTATTGGAGACAAGTCATCCAGGAAATGAGTGCCGTGCCCTGTCTCTCAGAAGGCGTTGAGTTTGGCGTGCGTCACCATGGCGACCTTTCGAGGCAGCTCCCTTAATCCATTTACAATGCATTTCAAAAGTGCGGTACCGTGATTGTCTTTTGTCCGCGGCGATTTCGAGGTGGTCCTCTAATAACTGTCCCTCCACCCTCAAGCAGTTGATTTTGCTTTGAGTGGAGGTAGCATTAGGTCAGCATTAAATGCCAGCGAATACAGCTCACCCATCACGCTACTCGAAAATATAAATCTCGAAAATATCGAATTCGAAACACTCGAACTCGAAAATCTCGAAATCTCGAACTCGAAAAACTCGAACATGATTTTGGCGGGAATCAAATTTGAGGCCCTTGCACTGCGAGACTGGAGGGCTGACTGTGTTTAGTGGCTGAGGGCCATATTCAGGATCTGAACTACAGTCTCTGCAGTACAAGCTTAGTCTATTTGCCGATGACGGAGTAGTGTACAGGGAAATTCTATGGTCAAACGATAAAGAATATTTCAATGATGACCGACAAGCAATTGAAAAATGGTGTGATACATGGCAGTTGGTATTAAATTTAAACAAAGGTCTAGTAATTAATTTTGGGAAAATGTATTGTTCTCCTCATAGCCCTTATAAAATAAGTAATACTTAATTAACAAACGTGGAAACCATTAAATATCTTGGAATAGGAAGCATGTCAATAGTTCATGCTTGGTGATCTTCACCCTGCCACACACCCTCACGGTGACTTGCAGGGTATCGTGTAGAAATAGGAAATAGAAATAGAAAAGAATAAGACTGACACATGACCTATCCTGGGATAAGCACAATTTTGAACTAATGCGTCAAGCTAATAATAATGTCAAGTCAATAATATGTGCATAATATGTAGTGCATGTTTGGTGAGAAATCACCCCCTGTCACATACCTTTATGATGGCTTGCAGGGTATTTTATAGATGTAGATGTCTCACTTCCACTACTTATTCCCTAAAATACCTTCAACGAGTCAAATTGGTGCATAATTTCTACCTGCCAAGGTACTTACGTATCATTACTTCCCAGCGTTACGCTGATAAATGAGTTGAGATTCTAAATACTACTGTTGGATATATTCAGAATGTTAACTGCAGCCTCACTTCTACTGCTTACGTCACAAAATCTCTATTACAAGTTCAAGACGGTGCACTGATTTTCCTCGATGTGGTTCGAAGCCGTATATATTACATATCGCTAAGAAGTGATAGACGATGGCCAAATGTCATCATGGCCAAATATCATCTGAAGATCAGTAAGAAGAAAACTAAGATATTGGTGTGCAGTAAATGAGAGGAAGCCAAAACCAACGTTATACAAGGAAAACAGAAACTGGAAGAGGTGAAAGAGTTATGTTACCTGGGAAGCAGAGTAACCAACGATGGAAGAAGCAAGAAAGAAATAGTGAGTAGAATAGCCCAGGCAAAGAGGGAATTCTATCAAAAGAAGAACCTACTTACAGCTGGAGATACAAGCTTGAAAGCAAGGAAGCAATTCATCAAAACGTATGTCTGGAGCATGTTTCTTTACGGAATTCTAAGAAAAGTGGGGGAAAAGAGAAGTCTGCTGGAAACTATAAAAAGAAGACGGGACAACTTGATCGGCCACAGCATAAGACACGATGGCCTGATGAAGACAATCGTCGAAGGAAAAGTGAACGGGAAGAATAGAAAAGGCAGGTCTCGTATGAGTTACATGGAACAGGTCGTAAAGGACGTGAAAGAGAGGAACTACGTTAATAAGAAGAGGTTGGCCGATAGAAGAATCGAGTGGAGGGCTGGGTCAAACCAATCCTAGGATTGTTGACCCTTGATGATGATGATGATGATGAAGTAATACCAACTTTGCAGAGTCAATCTGCACACCAAGTTGACTCTAAGAAGATATTGTGGGACGTAAGTAGTAAAAGCGAGTCTGTCGTTGAGTTTCTGAATACGACCATTTGCAGCAGTGGCGAAAAAATTCAATTTGCAAAGGACTGAATGAACTAACAAGGAAATCCACTTGTGTGCACATAGTGCAATTAGCTCGAGTGTTATCGTACGTACATTTAAATGACCGTCGAGTTAGAGGAATAGAAATAAGACTAATAAAGAGAGAGATTAGAGGAAATAGTGCATGCAAGCGAGCATGACGTTAAAATTGTGGAGTCAGGTGTCCAATAGCCTTTGCTGTTTAAATGTTTTCTTCGGCAATTTGGGAGTGTTCGTAATCCACTGGTTATTTTTCGTAATTCAGTTTCTACGGAACACCATTGGTCATGTTCTGGTCGTTAGTGTTGGGGCAAATAAGCAACGTGAAGTATATACATATTTTATTGGTAGTTATAGTAAAGTTCGGTTTTAGGCAGAGATGTACGAATACTGCCCGCGAATACCTCGAGCATTAAAAAGTATTCAATATTCGAGGCTTCGAATAATTATCCTAAAGGAATTCGATATTCGATATCTCGAATAATCATGCTAATTACGCTATATGTATTTGGCGTGTTGATGAACTACATCATATTAATTCAAGACTGAACAGAACATGAATATGTATCAAAACTTTCTGCTCACTTATCGAGGCTTATGAAGGTTAATGTATTCAACAGTCCAATTATTCGTTGAAAAAATATTTTTTAAAAATACATTTGTCCTCTTAAAACCGGAATTAATCGTTTTAATTTAATGGACTTCTTAACTTTTTACTTCTAAAGGCAACAAATTAATTTGCAGAATAACATTTAGCATGTCAGTTGCGATTCTAGAATTCGAGGTAATCGATTTTCGAGATATTCGAGCCACGATTTAGTACTCGACCTCTAGAAATCTGCTATTCGACCCATCCCTAGTTTTAGGTTCTCCAACGCCCAATATATTGAGCTGTCTAACCTGATATCTTGTAAGCTGGAGGGGTGGGCGGGGGCCTCCTGGATCCCCCCTGGCACTTAGACCGCTTTTTATCCGTTGTGCCAACCCACTGTAACATAACAATTGAGCCGCCGAGATAAACAAAGCAAGGTGTAAAAATGGAAGTAAACAAATGTTTCTAGGTGACACCGGAGACAATAGCTTGAAGTGTTGGATAATTTAGGAAACAATAGGAAAGAGGGAGATCCAGGGAGTTGTGTGCTAGACGCGGTGGTGTGGAGACGCAGAAGTGACGCGCATTTTTTGTGAGCTAGTTGGTGTCTGGGTGGGTGAATAAGCATTCGTGAGGGAAGAGAGAGATTATTGGTATTGTTGTGTTGTGTCTGTTTTGATGTAGGAAGTGACTCGAAAGAAAAGAAAGTGTAAAAGTGTATGGACTGTTAAGTTCGAGCCTGAAGAGAAGTGTATTATGTTTGTTTGTGTTTGATAAATTTTAAGTACATTTCGTGAGGGAAATTTCTTATGTTGTGTATGTTTTGTGTAATAAATGTGTGTGATTTTTAATACATAATGATTATATTACATCACATTTAACCTGCCCGCCACTTGCAGACAGGGGACAAGAGCACCGCGGTAGAGGTATGGGAGTGGGGGGGCTACCCATCCAACCTCCGTCGGGGCCCAACGTTGCTTCACTTCGGTGATCTGACGGGAACGGGTGTATCAACGTGGCTAGGCCCTTGCATCTCCTGATATCATATTCCTTAAGACTAACAGACAAAATCCAGGTTTCACTCCACACATGCTCCGTTCCCTGAGAAATTCCTACCTGTTCACAATTTCTCACCTATCCCTAAATGACGCAAATGACCTGTAGTAAGCGCTGTCGGTCACCCAAGGTGAGTCAATGTACATACCTTGTTCGGTCAATTCCCTCGAACACTACTAATACCATTCCATTCAATGGGAGGTTTAGGAATTCAACTTGCTTCCAGAAGGAAAGGTGGAATGGATTCCTACTCGGAACGACGTGCCACGTGGTACGCGCCCTTAACGTATGCACATTACCAATTACTCATCGTCCCGTGCATAACTTCTCTTCGCAAAAATCACGTGACACGGTCACTTTTGCTTCCAACGTTGTTTCACTTTGCCTCTGCACTCACGCACACGCAATTAAGCTGACACAGGTAACGACACCAACTCATTTCCAGCCATCGATTTCTGGAGCTTACTGGAGCTGGAGGAAATAAGCTCACGCGTCCAACTTCAAATTTGGATATCTATGTGTCTTCGTTTCAAATATCTATCAGCCATTCAGAGGCGTGTATATTGTCAAAGAATTTTTCGCGAAGTGTCACAATTTAGAGGTGGACTTGGATCTGAGAGGTGGACGAGATTCATAACATGGTACGTTAGTTAGTTGTTCAGGAGAGGCGACCGACAAATACATCTACATAATACCCTGCAAGCAAGTAAAGGTGTGTGGCAGGGGGAGAATTCTCACCAAACATGCACTACATATCTACAGAATACTACATGCACTACAGAAAAAAGGATTAGCATTTATATACTTTTCTAAACTTCACTGTTTAAAAAAGATAAAAATGGCAAAGCAAACATGCAAAAACATGCTGTTAGTTGGGTTAGCTTCAAGTCCTAATACCAACATGCAGCTACCAATGTTATCCATTGCTACACTCGTATTGGATATATTTACCGTTATTCACATCCCTAATAGTACGAGGAAGAAAGGACATTTTGAATATGTCAGTTTGGCAATCAATTTCTATAAGTTTGTGATTATGGTCCAGTCTACCATTAAATAAGTTGGGGTTCGCAAAATATTTTTAATGTCATCACTGAAAATATGGTCTTGAGTCAATTTCAACCTGCGATCCGACAATGATTCCCAATTTAATTCACTTAATAGACTGGTTACGCTAATAAGGTTATCGTATCGTCCCTTTACAAATCTTGCCGATCTTCGCTGCACACGTTCAAGTTCATTATTTAGACCGATTTCGTAGGGATCACATACACTGACAGCATTTTCCAAATGAGGTCCAACAAGGGAAAAGTAGCAGATTTCTCGTACATGATCGTCACATTTACCCAGTACTCTTTTGATGAATCCCAGTTTACGATTCGCTAGGTGGAGAGAAACCCGGCGTTGGCATTAACCTACTGTTAACGACACATGGGGACCACGGCTTAACGTCCCATCCGACGGACGGAGTATTGAACCTGAAAGGCAAGAGGCACTCAAGTAGGGACCGGTTTCCCACTGGCCAATTTTTCAGCTCGTGTGCTCGTCGCCGACCTTGGTTCATTTGCTCGCGAAGACTGTCGGGAACGCCAAGCGCCAAACGAAAGAATGAATGAGGCTTGCATAACGTAGTTTTCCCAATCAACGGCATCTCTCGAGGCACCATTGAAATCATCCCCGGTGCTTTTTCAAGACGGCGAAGGGGGAATTCAGCAAAGCAACCGATCCCTCTATAGAAGAACGAACCTCTGGGCATCATCAACACGCTTGCTCAAGTACCCTCGACGAGAGGGCTGGATTTCCATAGACTAGTGATTAGCTTCTTCGACATCGGAAGAGAATTTCAATTGCCCGGGATTTCGTAACGAAGTCCTCATTTCTTACGTTCGCCAGTTTTATTGCAGTCTTGCGGCGGTGAGTAAGTTCACGGCCGGGCCGGGCGGTTGTCAGGGCGGGGCAAGAACTTCACCGCTTCTCGAACGTTCCACGCGGCACGCACGGCGGGAGGGGAGGGCGGGTAGGGGAGGAGGAGGGGGAGGGGATCGGCTTTGCTGGACCAGAACAAGTGGAGTGACGGGCGCGAGAGTGTATTGAATAGATGTATATTAAGAAATCCTGTGAATTATGCTTGCTTCGACCAATTAAATAAGATTAAGGGATAGAGTGTATTACCGAAAAATTTAAAATGCCATTTTTCCCACGCACAATAGCTTATCAAAGGGATAGGTACGTGAAATATCGTCAGAGTAGTCTGTAGTAGATTGTCAGATCGCAGGTTGAAATTTAGACTTAATCTCTTAAATAAATTCCAAGATAATATTTTCAGTTTTTTGCGAACCCCTACTTACTATGGTAGACTGGACCATAATCAGAAAATTAGAGAAATTGATTGCCGAACTGATTGATTCAAAATGTTCTTTTTTCCTCGTACAATTAGAGATATGAATAACGGTAAATATATCCAATACGAGTGAATCAATCCATAGCATTGGTAGTTGCATGTTGGTGTGAGCACTTGAAGGTAACCCAATCACAGCACGTTTTTGCATGTTTGCTTTGCTATTTTTATCTTTTTTTAAATAGTGATGTTTAGAACAGTTCATAAATACTGGTCCTTTTTTATGCATGATATGTAGTGCATGTTTTGTGAGAATTCACCCCCTGCCACACACCTTTGAGGTGGCTTGCAGGGTATTATGTAGATATAGATAGATGTAGATGTAGTGCATGGTGCAAGTATTAGCATTAGTAAACCGTGTATGATAGATAAATACAGGTAAAGATATGTAGATTAACGTTATTATAACCAATAATTCCTTTATTACTAAATGAATACTAACCATATCTAACATATCATAACTATCCGGGTCGAATATAGCATAACAGTGGGGGGGTTTTAATAAAAATCTAAAATCTTCAGTAAAGCTATCGGATTTAAATTTCTGCAATAGAGTTAATCTGTACTTTAACCTACGATCTGAAAATGATTCCAAACCTAATTCTTCTATTAATTCCGATACACTACTAAACCTATCGTAACACCTTTTAACAAACTTAGCTGCTCTACGCTGCACACTGTCTTGTTCTCTGATCAACCCTAATTCATTAGGATCCCATTCCTGGATGTATATTCTAACTAGTGAACTAGTGAAGTAGGCCTAACTAGTGAAAAGTAACATCTCTCTTTTGTCTTCTCGTCACATTTCCCTAGTACACTTTGAATAAATCCTAGCTTTCTCTTCGCTCGGCCGCATATTTCCGCGGCCGGAATTTATATATCGGCCGCAATTCCCAGATAAACGATACATTTTAGTGACTGTTACACCTAAGTACGTTATGGATTCAACTCTTTCAATTGTCGTTTTTCAAATGCTATCGGATCGTTCTATCCAATTATTACATCACGATTGTTTTCGCGAGACACAGCCATGGCAACACATGTAATAAATATCGCGCTGAGGCTGGATATCTCAAAGCGATATATATATTACAATCGAATCAATGTCGCACAACGTTTGTCTGGCGATACGGCCGCGCCCGAGTGCAAGTGTCGAGCGCGGCCTTCGGGCGGATGTGACGTCACAGGAGAAGGTCGCTTGCATCCGGTGGATGAAGCGGTGTGCATCAAAGCGATTCCATCAATTCCATCTCCTCCCTTCGCCTCCTGTGATTGGTCCATCCACCGGCGTGACCTCGGACTGGCGTTCACCTATAAGTCGACCCGAATCGGGGGGGGGGGGGGGGAAAGGCTAAAAATAGAAAATCTCCGTGCAGGAAGGAGAGAAGAGATCGGGCCTCTTTAAGGTGGCCCTTGGCTGAAGGAATTTTCCTTCGCGGCGAAACTTTCACTGCTCTGCAGACTGCTTTCCCGGACGTCAGCAGTGGCATCAACTGCGCCACCTGTCAGTTCTGTGGTCCTGTTGCCTTCGTGTAAGGCACTCTCAAAACAACTCGCCATCCTTGCTATTTTCCGCACTGTTCCGCATCTTACCACTCTAAAATAATTGATTTGACAGTATTTCGCCCGTAAAAGGAAAGGTATTTCGTTTTATACGCAGCTGATATTAAAGGCACAGTATAGTATTGTAGTATAGTTTCAGGGATTTCTCATAAACAGCCAACATGGGTTCCGGAAAGGTAGATCCTGCGAGGCCCAATTAGCTTTATTCGTACATGATATTTTAGTCAATGGCGAAAACAGTACTGAAGTTGATGCGATATTTTTAGATTTTAAAAAGGCATTCGATAAAGTTCCTCATGATAAATTAATCTTAAAATTAGAGAGTTTTGGTTTAAATAATGAAGTTGTATGTTGAGGAAAAGAATTCTTAAGTGTGCGAGAGTAGAGGGTTGTCATAGATGGTATCATGTCGGACACAATCAAAGTCACGTCGGGAGTTCCCCAGGGTAGCGTAGTAGATCCACTTCTATTTCTTTTATACATAAACGATTTGGTACCGTAGTAAGCTTAGACTTTTTGCAGACGATGCGATAGTGTATAGGGGTAAATCAAAAGAAGAAGACAGGAAATCACTTAGCAAGGATTTAGATGCAATTCAAGAGTGGTGCGACAAATGAGACCCTGTAGTTACTTGTTTGCATGTCGGTAGTGCATGCTTGGTGATCTTCACCCCCTGTCACACACCCTCGCGGTGGCTTGCAGGGTATCGTGTAGATGTAGATGTAGTATTAAGTAACAGTTTACCTTCGTTCGGAGATGCAACAGCAGACCTGCGAATCCATTACCAGAACAGCTTCTGACCCCCGGACTCACCTCTGCACTGCGCCACTTCTATATTAGCGTGATCAGTGTATTAGATTAACTAAAATGGTAATCATTGTCAGAGCGTGGGTTGAAATTTTGGCTTAATCTCTGCACTGAATTCCAAGATAATGTTTTCACTAATGACTTTGAAAATATTTTGCGAACCCCATAATTACTATGGTAGACTGGACCATAATCACAAAATTATAGAAATGGATTGCCGAACTGACAGATTCAAAATGTCCTTTTTTCTCGTACAGTTAGGGATACGAACAGCGGTAAGCATATCCAACAGCATAAATACGAGTGAATCAATGGATGGAATAGGTGGTTGCATGTTGGTATAAGGACTTGAAGGTAACCCAACTAAAAGCATGATATTGCATGCTTGCTTCTTTATTTTTACATGTTTTTTAAATGTTGAAGTTTAGACTAGAATATAATTAATAATCATTTTTATGCATGATATGTAATGCATGTATGCTGTATATATATGGGTGTTTTCAAGTCTGTTTCCGCACTAATAGGCGCTTCAGACCGGGAGTAAAGTTATAAGGATAGGAATGGATGGGATTGGGGTAAGCGCCCATGTATGGTGTAAATGCACCCCCTGCCACACACCTTTGTGGTGGCTTGTAGGGTACTATGTAGATGCACACCTTACGAAGTATGCTGGCAAAATCTGGGATTGATTTACAAGCTTCAGCAAAGCACTATTAGTGTTACGGACCAATTACGTTATTTTTTGTTTTTTTTTCTTTGTGGACATATTTATAATTTCAAGGTAAAAACTAGGGTTTTGCTCTGGGGATGTTAAATTGGCGGCCGGTGTCCCTCAAGGAAGCGTGGTAGGCCCATTTTTATTTCCTCTCTAAGTCGCGAAGTGGCTAAAACTAATTCCTGTTCTTTTCGCGGATGATATTGTTGTGTTGAGAGCAATTGGTTACAACATTACTACACATGAAGAAAAGCAAAGTTATGAAATTTGGGGGAAGCGTAGTTCTCTTGATGTAATACCTGTATCAAACACAATACGTAAATATAAAATTCAGAAAAAAATATAAGACCTTGACGTCACTAGCACAGATAAAACAATCACTGGTGGAAATGTATATATGGGAATTGACTGTTCTTAACAAACTTCCGCGACAGTTAGAACTCGTAAAGAAAGTCTCAGTAATCGTGGCGATGTTAACGTAAGATGCTTATTATGTATTTCAAGGGCTTAATTACATGATTCCACAGAGATCCGTAGGAGTTAGGTTTGAATCAGGAGTTAAATTATTACAAATTCAATGGCGAAAGGTCGTTATGATGACCATGCCAGTACCTCAAGCATAATGGATGACATTAGAATAGTCAAACTCAAGGCTACAATGTCATTTTTCCCCGTACTATAAGAGAACACAATAGGCATCACAGCAAAGGGATAAATTGGTGAAATATTGTTAGTCTATAGTGAATGATGCATGGATTAACATTATTAACCCAAGCATAATAGGTAAATACAGATAAATGTATTTAGAAATTAGGAGTTAGGTTATATAATAAATAGGAAATAATGTCATTATAACCAATAATCCCTTTATTATTAAGTAGATAATAACCATCTGGCTGCATTGGGCTCTATTATCTAACATGTTTCCATGTAGTAAACTAATGGCATCTCAGTAGTTCGTGCTTGCTGATCCATACCCCGTACCACACCCCCCTCGCGGTGGCTTGCAGGCTGTTGCGTAGATGCATATTAGCGCGTGTGTGATCCATGTAAGAATTTCTCTCCTTTGCTAAAAAAAATTGCCTGTCATGCTATTGTTAAGACACGTGGCGACAGTGCAACCAAGAAATTCTGCCTCGAGAAATTCCGCGGAGGCCTCCTTTGTTGATGTTGACGATGCTGACTCGGCCTTGCGAAACCTTGCAGTCGGTAGGAAATCGAATGGTGTGCTCTAATCGCCGAGGGTTCATTCCGTGGAGCGGAAATGCCGGGCGCCGCATTCCGAGCGCGGGATGATGGTGCCGTTCTGCTCCCGCGAGGAGGGGAATCGATTTCAGAAAGGCGCTTGGGAGTGTGCGGGATACCGCAGGAGGGGGAGGGGGGCCCGCCTCCAGGCTGCCTCTCTCTGATTGGTCGGCCGACTCCAGTGGAAATTTCCGCGACTAAAAGCGGGTCACAAGGGCTACGTACGCTAACTGACACCAGGCATTCAGAGGTTATTTATATTTACTCGAAAAGGAGGAGGGGCAGCTGCAATTATGCTCTTGCAGCCTGGGTTGCGCTTGACACATTCCAGTAATTTGTACCATTAAAGGAATGGATCTTGAATTTGTAGATAAACAAACAATTTGGAGAATTCTGAATGCACCACCTTTTGACTTACCCATTTACTCACACTGACAGTGTATTTGAATCTTGAATTTTTTTTTGCATCGCGAAAATGGCTTTTTTTCCGGCCAATCATTACTACAGAAAACATCTTGTCCTTTGTAATAATCAAACTGTACCGATCTTTCCTTGCCTCCAGTCATTTTTCCAATTTACTGTTTACTCAATTCTTTCGAGAAGATTATGGGAATCAGCTTCAAGCTATTTGCATTGGATTGGATTTCAGGTAAATAATAAGTCATGTAAATATATGTTAATATTATTTTCTGTATTGTTCATTTCATTTGATATGCTTCCCAAAAGTATAATACATACAATTGTACAAAAAGTATACTTTCTTCTAATAGTCATTATTGTTGATTTTTAATGGCAAAATCTGAAAAATAATGAATATGGCGAACTGTGATGAAGAAAATGAACATTTTCAATTTAAATTATTCACATTACAATATAAATAATAATGAGTTTCAATGAAATTAATGAAAATTTCGATGAACAAGACACAATGAAGCACATACAAGTGGTACCATTGGAATGTTGCAAAATTATTGTGATTTCTTTCTAGCTTCATAGAAGAGGATCAAGATAAACATATGCAGTCAACATAACAAATCACAGTCTAGCATTTTTCTCGTGAAGAAAAATAAGTTGTCCATTTAATAATGAACAAAGCATTATTATAGTCTTCAATAGTTAACCTCCTTGGCCAGTAAACTAGGCATCCACGTAGCAAGGTAAACCTCTTTCAGACCATTTCACTTTTTACAATATTGTAAAACTATCACAGGCTCGTATCTAATAAAATGCGCAAAAGCACACTTTAAAAACAGGTGTTAAATCAGAATGCCATGTCCAATCAACAGTCTATATGGCATCAGCAGCTGTCTCTTCCACTTACCAGCCCAACAGCTGCAATGCAGGAACAACACATTTCCATGTCTGAGTTCACAGGTAGGCGGCAGTAACGTTTTGCAGATTCCTGGCGAATTTCGCGCCCACAACAACAACAATAGCAACAACAACACACGATGTTTACTTGTCTCCACGACCGGGCAACGAACTTCGCGAGGAAACGTATAGGCGGGGAGCCGTTGGAGGGAATCCTTCAGCAATCCACGCGCACCACCCTGGTCCATGGTGCCTTCAGCAACTGGCGAGGTGCGGGTGCACCGGTCGGCACCATCGGCGACCGCGCCTGCCCCCTCCCACCAAGTCAGTGGGGCAGTCGCCGTCCTCGGCACCCGGTATGGCCATTGGCTTCGACGCCGTCGTCGGCACCGCAGCGACGGACACAGGCCGGCCTCAGGACGAGGCGGACCTGGCGTCGACGCCCGCGACGCTGGCGTCCAGGGCGTCCTTTATCTTCAGCGACCTCTTGAGTTTGTCCACCAGCCTGGAGTGGAACTTGTTGAGGGAGGACTGGGAGCCGGAGCGGCCGCCCACGCCTCCGCTTCCGGAGGTCACGCAGCTGCTCTTGGGGGGCGAGGAGTTGTTGGACGAGGATGCGGAGGACTTGGATGGCGAGGGCAGGGAGGTGCGGGAGTGCCGCAGGGCGATGGGTGCCGACCGGTGCGGCGGCGAACCCACCAGCAGGAAGTCGCTGCCGGGCGACGTGGACAGCGAAGGGCCCTCTGACCTGCACTCGGACACCTTGCGGCTCCGCGCCGAGTTGGAGCACTCGGAACTCCGCCGGGAGCGGTTCGACCGGTATATGTCCCAGTCGTTTTTCACCACGGGCATCATGAAAGCCATCGTTCCGTGTTCACTGACGGGTTCCAACGAATCCACTCAAATCCACACTTCCCAAGCACAAGAACGGCGGAATTACAGGAAAGGAACTTCCCGGCACCACTGACACTTCACCAAAAAATGGAATGGTTCAAAACGCCGACTCAGATGACTCGATCAGCAAGCGAGCGAGTTAATCCTCAAGAACGAGTTAAGGATACACCTTTGACTGTGACACTCTCGGATCTGGAGTGACTGGGTGCGGGGCAAATCTTTATATGGAACGCGCTCGAGGGAAAGGGGGACTTCGGTGGATGAGCGCCGATTGGTCGGCCGCGGAGCGCGCCCAGTGACGTTGTCGCCACCCCTCTCCCCCCCCCACTCTATTCATTCTTCCCTTCCCCCCCCTCCCCCACTCCCCGCGAGACTCCTATCTCGCCGATAAGTTGCCGCCACAATTATAGCGCGCGTGAGACTGCTGGCTGAGTTGTGGGGAATTTCGAGGGTCTTAATTGGTTACACACACGAACCGGTTAGGTCTACTTCAGCGGCGTCATCCCCCGCATCGGAATTGCACAACGACCAGTACAATCTAGCAATCTCGCGCTCATTCGATAAAGACGCATAACCCGAGTCGTCGCCGCCTGACAACCAAACAAAAACAGACGCACGTGATATATGGCACACGGAAAGACTCGAAGGGAAGAAATTCCACGGGATGTTTGCGAAGATGAAGACGATGGAAATTCAAGTCAATGCCACCGCAGTCGTCATAGCTGCAATAAATAGTGGAAAACAAATGAAGCCACCAACAACGTAAATAATTTCGGCAGATCCCTTTCGTAAATTACGTATTTCGACTGTCTCCCAGTTAGCTCTATATCCTGTCATTCCCTGTCAGTGAACGCTATCATTTACTTTTATTGGAGATGATGATGACGCAGTTTGAGACATCAATCTTCATGCGTGAGTTAAATCATTTTCGAGAGCGATTCAAGCGATATGGATAATAGCTGCAGTGACAAAATTCCTATCTCCAGGGCGTCATTGAATTTTAATAAATGTCATTTTATATAGCCTTAAAATCTAGACAAAATGCCCACTGCCGTTGATTCCACTTTCTTTTCCTCTCATAAGTCAAACTATTGTTTACCCACAGGGTAGAAAAAGTATTGCAGAATTGAAGATTGTTTTGTGGATTTAAACGAATTCTCTTGCCTGATAGCAGCGCAATGAATCAGCAGCCCCTAGTGTATTGGCAACCAGCATGACGCCTTTAATTATATGTATACAGAACCGCAACACAACTGCAGTGGACTCGACCTAAGAACTGATGATTAGTTCCACAATGTAAAATTACTCAAGTAGGACAGCTGTATAACAATGCACCTCTACATTTTTAATTGGGCGGAATTCTTCCAAAATAAGTAATATTTATCAGTAAACCTGCGCAATACCATTGTGCACATCCAACCACACCCCTAATCCCCCAAAAAATTATTCAGTCTCTATTGCAATACTATTAACATTTTAGTAGTTCTGGGAAATTCTTAATAGTTAACTATTTAAAACTACTAAATTTTAATAGTATTTTTTCCTAAGGGTGGGTAGTTGGAATGATAAATAGAAACTTTTATGTAAGCAATAACTAAGAAAGTTTATTGTTGGGAACATATTTACAGTTTACAATATATGTTATCAGTTATATGTGTACACGATTGAAAGCAACATTCATATGTCTTCTGCAGTCAGAAATCCTTCCTTCTTTGTTGTTTATTTACCACCACTAAATGGGGGGGCATTCATTTATCATCACTGTGTAAGATTTTTCTTGTAACATAAATTATGAACAAGCTGTGTTTTAACGCATATAGTATGTGATATCAGAATTTGGTAAAAAGTCTTAATTGCAGATACATTATCAATGGTTTATACAAGTCATGTATTAGTAATGAAAAAGGGATGTTAAAAACAGAAATAATACATAACATACTATGGTAACATTCACATCTCTTTCGGTTGGAATGGTGTGAGCATTTATCAACATTTTCATTGCAATCATAGAAACATGGGTCAATCGTTAATCATGCACAGCTATTTCTGGCTGTTACTTATAGAAGGAAAACACTTTTCAATCCACTTTATTTGCATGTTGAAAGCTTAAAGCTGAAAAGTTTTTACCACGCATAATCATAATTATATATGCACATCTTCATGAGTACCTTAACAAGCTTCTAATGGGGATATTCAGATATTTTGTGCTAAACCAGAACAAGTTTCAGAGGTGCTATTGTGTAGAGGGGAAGATAGTAATATTATTCTCACAAAGCAATTTATAATGTATTAACCATGATCCCAGCATTCTCTCATCATTTGACACTGACATTCATTGTTTTTGTTTCTTTAACTTTAAGTACCTATTCCCAATTCGTTGCATTTTTCACACTCAATATGTTCACTAGTGAGATTAATCTTATCTAAAGATGTATTACATTTCAAATCTCTTCTATCTAGTGATAAATGATATACTGCTGAATGGTAATCATGGCAATGTAAATTTCAAACTTCCATCTTCACAGAAATAATGAGTTTTCTTGGTTGTGTTTTCCCAAGAGGAACTTGCAAACAAGGCAAAGGACATGTGAGATAGAACAATTCACTCCAGATTAATTGCCATGAGAAAAAATTCACCTGGACTGGGAATCGAACCATGGACCTTTGGCTTTCTCCATTGCATTGCCATCCTTGATGGACTGCAAGGGCTCAAAAATCTATTACCTTGAACCTCGGTAAAATTGCCATGAGAATTAAGGATCCTCGGTAGCGTAGTGGTCTGCGCAGTGACACAGAAAGCCTAAGGTCTGTGGTTCGATTCTCGATCCAGGTGTATATTTTTCTCATGGCATTTAATGTGAATTTCACCACCATTCATGCGGCAGGATTGAAATATCCTAAATTCACTCCAGAGATTCATTAACTCAGAGAAAAACTTGTTCCTGTATAAATTGTGTAGAAAACCAGTCATAGTGAATATGACGAAGATGTATACATCCTGGCTTAAGTATCAAAAGAATAATTTCAAGAATAATTCAAGCCAAAATTACAGCATATAGTTAGTTCATATCTAATTGTGATAATGAACTACTGTCAGCATAGACTGCCATGAAGAAGGGCAGACATAACTAAAACCACAACTGTACTGATATATATCTGTTCTCTGGAGAAATTTGAATGGTTTCTTCGTTAAATCAGTAGAGAGGTAGTTTTTCCTACTTCCTAAGAAATAAGTATGCAGCAAAGTTGAAATAAATGTTAAGCATACATGCAATAGCCAAAAACCTCTTTAAATGAAATTGGTTACTCCATATGTTGATATGATATGTGAACCCCTTTTCTGCAAATGTTCTATCAGGACTCTCAGATCATGCAAAAACTGCCAGAGAGCCAATCAATTGGGTGACATATACACATTACACCATTTCTTAACTTGTAATGTATAATTTCCTTCAAATCAGGGATAGCATGATTGATTCCTTCACCTTCCTTAACTTCAAATATATAAATTGTCAACACCTTTTATAAGATTTAATATATAAATAGAGTCTTCTACCCAAGGCCGTTGCAGAACATTTTTTTCGAGGGGGGAGGGGTCTGGAAGGGTTAAATTATGACTGTACCCCCAAAAATATTTCCTAGCTAGGGCCTTAGATTACTGGTTTTGAGCATGGAATGAGGCCCCAAAAAAAAACTTTGTCAAAATATGTAATATGCCTACTCTATATTTGTCCCCAAATTTCGGGAGGTCCCCAAATGAACCCCCTGCTTGCTGTGGCATTGCTTCTACCTGCTCAACCCTTTGAGGGATCAGGCTCAGACTCCTTGTCTTTCACAAAGAGCGGAGGGTGAAAAATCTAGCTGCCACAGCTGAAGGGTTAAGGAAGTTATATAAGTAGGCATGTTAACTCCTTCTTTTTAGTTGAGTTTGTATATTGTGCCTTTTTAAGGCCTAACTTGAATATGGCTAGGAATATGGGGGGATTTCCCGAAATAAGATAAACATAAATAAAAAATATGCATCCATATTTATCTATCATTAAGGATAATAACAAAATCATCATCTACAGAACATTGTTGACCACTTTGAAGGTTGAATATTTTAACTGTACTTATATAGCATGCATGTGTATAAAGTATATGTATTGGGGTATTTAAAAGAGAATCTTACTCAGTAGACTAGAGACACTTACCCATCTTTCTTGCATGAAATGTATAAGAAAAAAATCTCATCTCAGTTTACCAATGTAGGCTAATAAAAGCACAAAACTCTCTGTCAAATCTAGGCCTTAGATTATTCAACCATTTTCCTCTATCAGCATCAATGAGTAGTTTGGCTAAACTTATGTTACTGATTATCTTCTGGCTGACCTCTACTGCTCTATACAAAGTGGATGGGTTTTTTATGTATGGTACTTACTTCTGAATTTATTTTTTGACATTTTCTGGTGTGTACCTAATATCCATTATTTGTTTTGACAAGCCTAATGGATCCCTACTTTATCTTCATCTATGTAATACTCTGCGAGTCAGTACGAGGGTGTGTGGCAGGGGGTGAAGATCACCACTATCGCCATGCAACTAGGATAATTAATGGAGACATACTAGATAATAGGGTCACATGCATCTAGATGGTTAGTATCTAAATATAAGAAAGGGATTATTGGTTGTTATTACATGCATCATGCACTACAGACTACTCTGACTATATTTCATCTGCCTATCCCTTTGCTACGCTGCCTATTGTGCTCTCTTATGGTACGCGGGAAAAATGACATTTTAAATCTATCGGTACGAAAATCTATCTCTCTAATCTTGTTAATCTGATAAAAACCTAGCATAATACGCAGGGGTTCTTAATATATATCTAATGTCATCTGTGAACAAATTAGTTTCGAATATACTTAAAAGGTGAAACCTGAAGTTTAACCTGTGTTCTGATAGTAATTCCCATCCTAGTTCTATTAAACTCGTAATACTTATACAATTATCATAACAACCTAAAACTAATCCAGGGGATCTCCTTTGCACATGCTCTAATTCCTTTATCATACCTTCCTCATGCAGATCTTCTTATTGAAGGCTACATATTTTCTGAACTCTTTGGTCAAATAACAGATTGATATTATTATTGTTTGAAGCCATGTGCACTTTTTGATCTTAGAAGTTTATTTACCATGCTCATGCTGTTTGTGAGGAATAATTTTAAGTTGATTGACGCGTAAATATGTGAGCCCAATATGGTGTTTTCAATGACTATGAAGGAGATGAAAATCTATATTATAATGACTTTAATTTTTAATATTAATACTGATACTTTATATAAATTGTAGTGTCCTGTGCTCTCTCATAAAAAGCTACATAGAGAGAGTGAACAGGGAGAATATGGCACTTTCTTTAAAAGTGGAGACATTAAATTAATGCATTTTTATGTTATGTATTTGATATTTTTTTAATTTCTAACATTTCATTCCCTGCACTACTTGCGCTTCCCAGCTCTCTTCATCAATAATGATTATCCCTGACACATGCATAGTGGCGGACAACAGTTTTCACTGTGGAAAACAAAATATATTTATTTAACATATAATTTAAAAAAAAGCATTTTACTTTGGGCTGAGCTGCAAGATTCCAAGAGCATCCACCAGGTTGCAGTTGGTCTCCATCCATAGAGGTAAGCTGCAAGATAAGTGAGTTTACTTGTCAAATAAGCAGTCCTGAAAAAAATGCAACAGAATTCTGTGTTGGTTTTGGTATATTCTTAGGCAAGATAAAGGCCTTTCAAATGATACAGAAATCTGTGAAGATACCATGACTTGACAACTGGAGGCCACCAACAAATATGCATCTCATCACTCAGAGGAGAGGGCAGCAGCTGGTCTTCATAAGACTGCAGGTGGAGACCACAGTGGTCAGTATAGCAACATTCATTTCACAACAGGAATGGTAACATTTACTTTAATTGAATTATAGTAATGTGATGTGGAAGACAATGGGAAGGAATCCCTAGGAATCTCAGCTACTCCTCTCTTTTCCTTTTTCGAGACTGTTGTAGTAGACCTAGTAGGTTGCCTAATGTGTATGTAGTGAGTGTTTGCATGGGTTGGCATCCCTGTGAGTGTGTATTTCCGCCACATCCAGAACTGTAGAAGTTATCTGTAATGGTGGATGTTGATTAAAACGTGTGTTGATAATACTGCAACTTCTCTTATTGTAGACCAGTTCTCCTCTCCTCGTGTTATAATCATGACAGAGACGTGGTGGAACCTCTTGAGCAAATATTCCTAGGTAAAATAGTTCCCCATTTGGATCTATGCTTGGGGACTATCAGAAAGAGTACATCAGTTAAGTGTGATAATTGTGATTAAGGGTAGGAACGTGGAATGTAAGATCCCTCAGGATCTGTGGAAGATTGGAGGACCTGTATGTGGAAACATGGAGAATGGACCTTGATGTAATAGGAATTAGTGAAATAAAGTGGTTTAAAGAAGGAGACTTTTAAAGCAGAATTTACAGGAAACATTGGATCATTTAATGGTAATGCTGGAGTGGGCATAATGCTCAGAAGAGTGTTGGAATACATGTAAAGAGTTTCCTGTAGTATAGTGAAAGGATAGTAGTAATTTTGGAGATTGAAATCAAACCTACAGATACTGTAGTGGGAGCAGGTCCAGATGCATACATTCTACATTGGTCTACAAAGATGAAGAATCGGAAGACATCTATGGTGATGAAATAAGTTCACTTGTAACTTTGTGGAAATTCATCATGACAATTGATTTATTCCAAACTTTTACAAACCACAATAAAATTACAAACTCACAACCCAGGTTTTGGCGCTAAGCACCATCATCAGGTGAAGTCACAAGGTGAGACCCCTGTATATATACAACAAACCGGACTGAAGGGAGGGGGGGGGGGAAGGGGGTGTTGATGAGAAGGGGGTGGGAGGTAATTAGGAGGTAGACTCAAAGTGTATTGAGGTGGAGGGTGGAAGAATAAGCGGTGATTTGCAGGGCTAGTGGTAGACCTTGGGTAGAATGGGGGAGGGAGCATAGGCAGCGACTGTGTCGAGGATACCGAGGCCGGGTACAAATATTCATTTATAACCGAAACCTTTGGGTCATTCAATGCTTTTAAAATCTCAAGTTGCTCAAGAGAATTCAACTCCCTTCTGTTATTAGAAATATGTAAAATGTCAACAATATAATCACTACGATGGTCACAGTCTAAAACATGCTTCGCGAAGTTGCTCTTGTCGTCGTTGTTATGTATAAAAGCATTCAAATGTTCTTTACTTCTAATGTTAATGTTACCTAATGGTAATGTTCTAATGTTAATGTTACCTAATGGTAATGTTCTAATGTTAATGTTACCTAATGGTAATGTTCTAATGTTAATGTTACCTAATGGTAATGTTCTAATGTTAATGTTACCTAATGGTAATGTTCTAATGTTAATGTCGCCTTGTGACTTCACCTGATGATGGTGCTTAGCGCCGAAACCTGGGTCGTGAGTTTGTAATTTTACTGTGGTTTGCAAAAGTTTGGAATAAATCAATTATCTATGGTGATATCTCAGAAGTAACAAAGTAGGCAAGAGGAGAGGAATGCCTGATTAATTTAGGAGACTGGAGTGCTATCATTAGTGATGGTCATGAAGGATGAATTACCAGCAAATATGGATTGGGAAATCTAAATTAGAGGAGAGAGTCTCTCCTAGAATTTTGCAGACAGTAAAACTTAGTAATGGCAAACAGATTGTTCATAAAGTACAACCAAAGAGGATATAGGTAGAAAATGGCTGGAGGCAGAGGAGAATTCCATTTTGACCACAGGGATTCCATTACCACATGAAGAGCTGCAAAAACTGTCTGAATGCAGAGTTTGACGTAGACCACAACGTTACAGTGATGATGAAATGACATTTAAAATTCAAGAAACTGAAAAAAACCTTACATATTCTATGGATGGTCATGGCAAATAAGACACACCCTATTCAGGCTGCATGCACATCAAACAGAAAGTATAAGGCAATGTACGACTTAGGTTGATTCACTAGGGATTTCTCCAGTAAAAAACTGTGAACTATAAGAAAACATGATGACACATAGAAAATATGATACTTGGAGTACATCACATCAAAATATTTTATGAACATACGCTTAAGATATGTTTGCTGGCACCAGAAGATTTTTGACTCTTAAGAGAAGAATTACGTCACAATGAAAAGGTTGGCCAATAGAAGAATCGAGTGGAAAGCTGCGTCAAACCAATCCTAGGATTGATGACCAATGATGATGATGATGATGATGAAATCAACAGAAAACCTTTTTCCAGCATATGCTCAAATTGTGATTGGAAAAGGTATTCCTAGTCATATTTGTAGAACCTTAGCATATGCTCAGCATCCACTCCATTACTAGGGTTGTATGTAGATGCATTTATTAAATTGTTATCAGAGGTATGGGAGAAACTTGGTATAGTGGTGGATGTGGTAATTGAATAGGCTAGATTTGCAAGTGATCAAGTGTTAAAGAGTGGGACAGCCAAAGGTTTAACCCATTCACATCCATAAGCATACTGGTACAGATAACGCATTGTGTTACTTGTAGGTTGATCCTGCTGCCATCGTACTTTTCTTAAAAATATTTGGTCAGTCATCTGTACCTGTTTGCAGCTGCTATTGACGGCTTCATTGGCAAGTTTTCTATTTATCAATTTAGAAACTACATTTGTGATTAAATACCTTAAAAATTGGTGGTGTTTAGGGGTCACTTTAAATCTCAGAGAGAGCTCTCTCTCCTAGGATGCGAATTGGCTGATCACTCAAATAGAAATGTGGGAGACACTTCACAAATGCAGTGTGATGGATTTGGAATGAAAATAAATCGTAAGAAAACAAATTTTATGAGTTTTTAGATGAAAAAAGGCTAAACTTAACATTACAGCAGAAGGACTTGGGCTAGAACGGGTGGAACAATTTTTTTTTCTTGTGTAGCATATTGGTTAAAAATATAATGCATGGTGATACTGATGTTATGGGAATAGTTGCCTCAGCTTAGCAGACAACAGAATAGAACTCCAGACGAGAATCTTGACCATGAATATAAATTATACATAGGTATGTAGAAGGTTAGTAAGAACTTGATATGGAGTGTAGCTTTTAAAGAAATTGGAAGCCTTAGAAATGTGGGTGAGGAGAAGAATGGAGAAAGCATGATGGGCAGAAAGGCAGAAGAATGAAGAGGCATTGAGGTTTGAGGAGGTGATGATACCTAAGGTATGGTTGGGGTGGAGAGAACATTGCTGGCAGAAGTAAGGAAAAGGCAGAGGAGGTGGACCATTAGTCATCCCATCCTGACCAGCAGAAAACAATATATTTAGTTCTAGTTTAGTTCCTTTCCCCAAATTCCCCACAAGGCTCACACTCAGTCTGGAATAAGGCTAGTGCCAGGCTTGCAAAATCCAGCTGGGTCAAATTATTTACTTATTTAACACTAAAAACAGCACTGAGGCCTTTATATTGGATTATAAAAAAACTAAAAATAATAAGAAATCATAATAATGACAAATATCAACGAAACGAACATGGCAGCAAAGGAGATAGAAAAAAAGACTAAATATCAAGATCTGCTGTGCCAACTCCGGCAAATATATGTGGGCTACTCTGAGAAACTGGTAGTCCTCATCGTGGGTGTGCTTGGTGGTGTCAAGAGCTCACTGGTTGAAAATCTCAAGTGCATCCCAGCGTGCAGGGCGCGAGCGGATGCACTTGCAAGTGCAATGCAGAAGGCTGTCCTCCTCGGGTCCCTCCGCCTGCTTCGTGCGCATGACCCTAATGCTGTGTAGCCACCTATCCACTGGTGGCGGACGTCACTACCCTTAGGCGTGACCCCTCTGGAGTCTCCGGCAATTATGACGGCAACGAAACCTGATGCTGGCTGGAGACTCGGAGGTGGAAGTTACTAATTGTAACAAGTATCAAAAATGATAATGAATAGAATTTTAGCTAGAAAGAGTAATAAGATTGAAAGGTGTTGTAATTGGCTGTTGAAACTGCTGCATGAGGCAAAGAGGTCAAAGGTGAAGTGATATAAGGGATCAGGTTGTTGTGGTGGCTAGAGTACTGGCCTCCCATCCCGAGGGCCTGGGTTCGATTCCTGGCAGTGGCAGATTTTTCAGTGGAAAACCGGTGCCCCCTTGAGTGCCTAGTGGAGGGAATTTCAAGTTCAGTACTCTCTCCGTCGGATGGGACGTTAAGCAGTGGTCCCCTTGGCGCCTTTCTTTAAGAGTATGCTAATGCCGATGCCGGGTTTCTCTCTGCCCTTCTTCATTCCCAAAATAATTCTTACCATTACCCAATTATCCACCTATCCTATATGGCGCAAATGACCTCAGCTGTCGGTCGCCTCCCCTAAATAACTAACCAACCAACCAACCAAGTGATATAAAGGGCATTGAAAAGGTAAGGTAAATGGTGGAATAAGGATCATTGGGAAATCGGTAATTGGAATTTGGGCTTGTGTAATGGTTCATTATTGAGAGACCCATTCTAAATGCAGTGAAGGAATTTGAGGTCGGATGCCCTTCGGCAGTGGGTGAGGTGTAATAGGCCATGTGAGAGCAACATTTCCCCACGTGAGGAGAGTCTGTGGCAAGGTATATGATGTTGTACTATTGCTAAGAAAAAATAGAATTAACTAACCCACACAGAACAGGGAGATCCCACCATTGTGCAGGATAAGGCCTCATACCAGGGATGTCCCTGGGAGCTCCTGTGCCATCCATGGGAAATCCTATGGACTTCCTATGTCTGCTCCCTGGTGGGAAATCCCTGGGATACCTTCATGGGATGTTTCTGGGATATCCTGATTAAGAAACCATGGCATCAGTTTTGTCTTGAAAGTTCTTAGTTCTACATTTGTGAAGACATAACCGGTAACTGAACCAGTAGACAGGATGCGAGCTATGAATTTGAATATACATACAGGTTTATTTACAGGATTCAGTGAACTCATGAACGAAGAAGCTGTCTCTTCTGTGGCTGAATGTTCAATTAGAGAAGAGCACAACACAGCATTGGCAAAGGTTAAATCATGGTCTAAAGTTGGGAGCCTTAAAACATCCCTAAACTAAAAATATTAATTGGTACACGCAAAAAATGGCATGTAAAAGAACTTGTATTTTTAGACTGAGGTACAGGTCATATTAACTCATGACGAGGCAACACAATATATAGTTATATTCCTCTAGTATTCCTGGATGAGCTATGATAATTAATGAAATATTGCCAGCTCCAAGCAATATTTAGCTCCAAGCACGAAACTCTTTGGCTATGAATATCCAATTGAAATATGCTTGATTGTAGATTCAGTAAAAATGTTTGGAGAATCAGGTGTTTCTTAAAACTTTTAATATAAAATAACAGTAGAACACTTACCTACCAGTCATTTAAATTATAATGAGTGGAAAGCATATTCTCCTCTTGTGGGTGGGTCTTCCTATAGATTCAACTAACCTACTTGCATGGAAACGACCTAAATCTTGTTGAAGAGATGGACATATTTCTTCTTCAATCATATCAAACTACTTTTGTGCAAACCACGGCAGATAATTTTACATTCTTAAGAGCTATTTTAAATTAATTTTTTTAGGCATTCTATTAAAGAATTACAAAGTAGAAACGAGGTAGATGCAGAACACTTGGCTCAGGAGCGATCGTGAAAGCCTATGCTCATCCCGATTTTCCGAATGTATCCCCAAGTGGCCTTTGGTACTTGAGAGGGATACCTGGGATGTCCTTCGGACATGTGTGCTGCTTGGGAACTGAACTGAATCCAGCTGGATTAAAGACACACATTCCATCTGGAATTCAACTGGATTCCGGTTTAACACTTTTAGCTAAATTCCATCTTGTCACATCCAGATCATGGATTCCTCCAGGAAAATTCCAGAATGAATGAACATCCATCCTTGCGGATCCATTGTACAGTGGTCCATGCTTTATGTCACTTTAATTTTTAAACCACCCCATAACAAACAGTGACGCGGCCTCTGGAGAATACTAAAGAAGCAACATCTGTCTTGAATTGGACTGCACATGCAAATTTAACCTTAGCGTATCTGCACCCAGTCCAAACATATACAAATTGGAAAATTCTGGCAGTATCATTCAACCAGCAGATGATGGTGGATGCAGCTTTTGAAATGTGGGTTTGAAATTACGCTAGACCCTGTGGAGAATCCGAAAAAAACTTCCTACAAAACGCATATCATCATCAGTCAACAATCCTAAGGTTGGTCAGACGTTCCTCTCCATGAAAAACAGAAATTGTGCAGAAACATACAAATTGTTGAGCGAAAATCATGTTCCGAAATTAGTTGAAAAGAATAAAAAATAGTACCTTCGCAATATTTTCATGGCAATCGAACATTTTAAACATAGCGGCTGCGTTTCCATCTCGAAATTCGCATTTCTTCTTAATAACAAATACGCATCGAGTGCGAATATTTTTGAAGCGAGCGCAGCGAGAGCCAAATTTCAATTGTTTTTATCAAGTGATTGTGGTTTCAATACCAAATTGCGTATTTTCCTTCGAACGTAAAGTATTTTTGAATGGTTGCACGTCACCCAACGATACTGTAGTAATTGACATTAGAATGTCTGAATACGAGAGGGGAAAGGACAAACGAAGAAGAAAACCATTTCCTTATTTTAAGGTATTTTTCATTCAATCCTACGCCCCCTCCTATCAGCTGATTACCGTTGAAAATTATCTTTTCTTTTGGAACATGAAGTTTAAATTTTTCTTTAACGGGGCATAATATCTTATAGGATAAGGAAGACCATGGACCGGGGGTATCAGGCCGAATGCCAATTTTACTGACGAAGTCTGACCGAGAAAGAGATTGGGATGGGTACAGGGATAGGGATGCCAAGAGTCCTGCAAAACCAATTACGCTGGAAAAACCACCCCAGCCCACGATTATATTAAGAAATAGAGAATGCGACACTAGAGCGCTATCGCCTAACCAGCGGCATACCCCGATAAGGTCACTGCCTTAATTATCCACTTAGTATATAATTGAGGGCCTAGATGATGTATCTAATGTGATAATTTGTCTTCTCTGATAACTTAAAATAATTTCAGGAAGGACAGCGATACACCACAGCCTATTTATCAGCTGGTATCAAAGCCCTCCAATACCGAAAGTGAGTGTGGGAAAACAAAATAAGTGTCATTCTATATCTAATGTTCTTATTTGAATCTAACTATTTTAATGTTGCCATTTTTCTTGTTCTTCCAGATGTCAACCCTTTGGCGCCTCCTCCCGAAATGTCCTCATGTGTCAAGTTAATAGATGAATCGTTCCAGTTTTGTACGCCTGAAGTTCTCATTGGAAGTGGCTCCACAGTTACTTTAAGTGATTTTTTGTTAGATCACCAAACCGATTTCCTCGTTGTTGGAGTAATCGGACTTCAGGGTGTTGGAAAATCCACTATTCTCTCATACCTTGCTGGGAATAGTCCGGAACAGCATAACAAGTACGTTAATGCATAGCTATTATGCCTTTGCCAAGGTTTGGCTTCATACTCGGTCCTAATATTTTCAAATAATAATAATTATTAATTGCAATGTACAGCACTTACATTATAGCTTTTGGATAATGTAAGTCAGTGACTTTTCAGGAATACACTAAATTTTGAATCAATATTGCACAAAGCACACTTATATGGAGATGACACGAAAAATAGTCCTTGTGGCCCAGTCCATATCGATTCAGGCAGCCAAAGAAAAAATCTTACCTTCATAGTCTCAGATGTTATTGAATTTAACATATGTCAAACTTCAGGACGAAGTAAGTAATATATATTTTAGTTTTGTCCAAAAAAATTTTTGGCCCCAGATACAGTCCACCGAACATGGGCCCGCGAGCACTATTTTTCAAATGCGATATTTGACAAAATAATAAAATGCTCATATCTCCGGAACGGTCCAAGATATTTTGCTCCTTTTTGTTTTATTTGAAAGATAATAATTTTGTGATTAAAATAATATCCTTGATTTGAAAATAGGTGTCCACATTTTCTTGCTGCATTTTTTTTATTTTATTTTTTTTATTTAAAAAAATTGTTTTTCTTAAAAATGCCAATCCTAAAAATTTTTATTTTTTTACTGTTTATCGGCACCATAGAGTACTACAATCCCTGAAAAGGAGAACTTCCACTTTTCAGTTTAACAGGTTATATAAACAATTCAAAAAATTTCCAAACATTAAGCCAGTTTCCATTACCACATTCTCAGATATTGGTCACATAAAATCAAAATCTCTAGTCTTACTTGACATTTTTTTCTTCTTAAATATGGGTAACAGACACAAGTTTCAAACATCAATAGCTTTCGAAATATATGTGCAGGTTAAAAAAATGTACAGGTTCCGAAGCATACTTCTGTGCACTCTGCTTAGAACTGAATTTAGCAATTTAATGAACTAAAAATTTGTTCAACCGCATCAGTATCTTCCTTTGATATTGAGTGATGTCTTCCTGTTGAACCAATAGGAACTGGGGCACCCAAAATCTTCAAAACATCACGAATTGGAAGTGAGCACTGGTGGTGGTGTTGCTGTCTTTCATCTGGGAATCTATATCCAGCAGCTGGTCCATGTGGCAGCATAAACCCAGTCAACACATATGAGTCACGCGTGAATTCGTAAATAGCTCTCACGAGTGTGTAGGAGCCATCCAAGAAAATTCGAAATGACTTCATAATGGTGTCACCATGAAGTCATATGCACACCTAAACGAGGCATACTCGAGGGCTTTCAAAGCTCTTTTAGAGCTCATTCATGAAGTCATTTAAGACTTCTGTGAGAGATCTAACGTGACGTGGACGCAAATGTGGCGCTACCATGTGCGAGCTTATGGAACTACCAGGAAACTATGAATTGGACCAACTTCATAATTATTCCGATAGATGGCTCTAAACTCGCCGATAAGTACGGCGGGTTGCCGACTCTACCCCATTTGCTAATTTTACAGGAATACCTACATTATTGTATTTCAAAATACCTTACGCGCACTAAGTAGAAGAACAAGGTACCTACATGGAAACTATATGACTTGCAAGACATACACAAATACATTGAAATTGAGGTGCAATTGGAAGTATGGATCAACATAAGTAGCAACAACAACTTACAAGTTTATTACTACCATTCGTTTATTTCACGAAGACAGTGGATTACACTGAATAGATGAGGCATGAATATGTAAGACAACTGTAAACAAAGTATTCATACACCACTCACCTCATCCCACTGCTCCCAAACACATGTCGAGTCTTAAGAAAAAACAAATGTAAACTGTACCCATTAGCACTCACTACAAACTGTAGTCAAACAAAATGTAAAGCCATGATACAATGGTGCGAAACTGAGAAACCTACTCACAACTTATTTGAAAGACCAGGAATAAATGTAATATTAAAATATATATGCAAACAGTATCCACTTGAACACACTAGTTACAGATGTACCTAAACCTATATGAACACCAATCACTCCCGAAGCAAATAATAACGAAAATCTGGCAACGTTCTGCTGATAACTATATAAAAGCAGTTTAGTTCACCGCAAACTGATGGATGGTATCAAATTGGGAAATAAAGGAACACCACACTGGCACTACCTATCACTGATCACAGATGTTCACAAGAGATACATATATCAGCGTTGAGTAGATCCCGAGGTTTGCAAAATGGAGCGGCGTCAGCCGACCTGCAAGGTAAACAAGAAATCTTTTGTAACCTAGAATATGAATGGCACAGTATTCAACTATCACTTCAATATCTGCATGAAATATAATATTCAATATCATAGTTTATCTCATACACAAATTAGAAAAATAAGGGTTTGCAGTTAATTAAACGAACAAAACACGCCAAAACATATGTCATCACGCAATAATAATGCCCAATAGAGGATTATATGCGGCCATGAAACGTGCCTCATCACCACAAGTCTTTTAGCGTTGAAGGAGTAGAAAAATTATTCATGGCCTCGGAATAAAGGTAATTTTCCCAAAAATAATACATTATGTTCATTAAATCGGAAACAAACACACGAAAACAACTCAGAGAACAAACACGCGACGACTTCAGCGAACAAACACTATTTTTTCACTCTTCTTTCTCCACTCCCACAACTATATTAAAACCCCACTTTATGCTAACATTAGAGCAAATATATATGAATGTAAAACTATCAGATAATTAAGATACATGCCATTATATTAGCGTAACATAGTGGAAACTTACCGATGGCTTGATGAAACTTTAATTTGTAATTCCCATGTTGGCGTACAAGTTTTGGATCTTCTTCACCCTGGAGGAATATCCATGACCAAGGCCAAGTCGCGCATTAAGCACCGTTTTCAAATATTTTGAGTATATCCATAGATAAACGACGCAAAATAAATTATTAAACACTCTCACCCGCATAAAAGCACGTTGAACTTAGGCATAGCCAACCGGAGCAGGGGAATCGGAATTCGTTATTCTTCTATTTATTCAGGCCTCGTGTGTGTGAACTCTCTCGGAATTCATCCATAGGAGCTCGTAAACACCCTCAAGGATAGAGGTCTTCAAGTTCTCATTCATCTGACGTCATGAAGTGTGAGGACTAAAAGACCTCGTCATGTCTCTTAATGCTGAGTCGTAAAGGGGTCTTACGAATGAGTTCATAAAAGACGTCATTACGAACCCTGTGTTGACTGGGAAGTTAACAATGATTTCACTTAACTCACAACTAATATCTATAATCTCTGCAATCCACCAGTCACAGTCATACACACAGGCCACAAACATTCCTTTTTGTAGTTCGTGAATTTGAATATTCTCTTGGCATTTATGAGATCTTGGTTGGACAAATGAAATTTCTTCTTTCTTGCTCTTTAAAGTTCGTGCAATATAAGTTCGCCCATCAATTTGAGTCCAGACATGTGTCTTCTGAATTCCTTTCACAGGGGTAGTTTGGTTCGACCATTCTTTTATTTTCTGCTGGCGGAATTCTTCAACTTCCTCTTTGGGCAACAGAATCAGGTTTATTGATGTGTGTGACTGCACCACTCTTGTAAATTCCTTGGCATTCTGAATTGCAGCTGTACTTGGGCTGGAAAGATTATGTTTTGTTGCATGGTGCTTCAGCAGGCCTCCTACACCATCACAGGGCCCCTTACCATGTCCAGTAGCACTGTATACCCACTCCATTGGAACAAGAGACTTTGCAAGTTAAAATAGTTGGTAACGGTTTTTGAAGTGACTAGGGGCACCATCAGAATTATGATCTTTTCTATGTGTGATTGCAGTGGTTGAATAATTTTGTGTATTGCCAACAATGCATGTGCTGAGTCATGTCCTCTGTCATCACTTATAACTGCAACACTTGTGGTCTTGTTCTGAAAATATGTCACTCCTGTAAAAATTGAAACTTGGTCATTACTCCAGTGATATCCTTTAACTTCTTGTGGTAGAACCACAGACCAGTTCTCAGCAAAATCGGAGTGAAGCACTAAACATGCAGCCTCTACCCATCCCTTCACTTCTGCAATGTGTTCTTGTTGCAATTTTTTCTTTTCTTCAGATGTTGGTGTGTTACTGCTTTCACTGTCCACCTCCCAAGTTCGTCTAAGAAGGTATCAATGGCAACATTTTTCTTAATGAGTTTATTTTCTTCCCATGTTGCTTATGTAACTTCAGAAGAGTTATCTGCTACACTATCCAGACCAAGTGTCTGTAAGTTGAGTCCCCCCTTTCCAGGGCAGTCACCACAGTCCTGAAACAAACATATCTCTCGTTCTATGTCACAGACCACTAACGACTTCACATGTCCAACCAAGGTGTCATATGTCATATCTTCAAGTAAGTTCTTCAAAGCTACCACACAGTTCAAAATTTGCACAGTACAAACATAAACAGACATCTCTAGGTGGATGTGGAACAACCCACTTAGGTCGTAATGCATAAAATTTTGATCTTCCAATATGCAATGTTGAATGTTCCTTCTTATATTTGGCAAAAGTTTCTTTAATGCTGCGGGTCATGTATCTTTTCACTTTCACCATTTTTTCTCCTGCAACTGTCATAGTCATAATGTCTTTTTTGTTGGCACTCTGGTGAGAACAGTCCCACTTATCTTCCAGATAAAATGACTGTGCAATTTGAACATTTGCTTCATTCACAGGATGACCATAATATGGATCTGGTTTTCCAAACACTCCTTTTGCTGACCTCAAATTTCTTGTCTTGTCCACCATGTATTTTGATGCAGATGGAATGTGGTGCAAAATTTGGTTCTTTGTAAAGGATACTGGGATAATTGTTAGAACTTGAACCTTATCATTGTAGGATGCACATGATTCAACAGCTGAACTGATGTTTGATAAAAACTCTTGGCAGGTTGCATAAGCTCCTTTTGGTTCATTTTCTTCTGAAGTTGGAATTTCTACTTTGAAGAGTTTGGTCAGTTTTGTTCTGGTATGCTCACCCACTGCTCCAGAAATGTCTCTGTGTTTTCTTGATGCATACATCTCATGAATTGACTTCACTGACCATGGTTTCTTAACAGGACTAACACCAACCTCTGTAGCTGACTGATTCAGGATACGTAGTTCTTCCTCTGCAGTTACAAAATCTGCATCACACACAACATTGGGGGCTTCTTGTTCACTTATTGTCATGTTTGATATTGTGTTAAAGCATTTAGAACACAAAAAGTCATTACTGGAGACATTTTCACTTTGAAACAGAGTCTTAAAATGAGCACTCTTATTTCCAACCTGAAGTCTTTTTGCTAGTCTTATGTTTCACTCTTTTATGGATATGAAAATAGTCAGCACACTTCACTCTCCTATGGCCCCAGTCAGAAGACATTTCAAATAGACTTTTCCACAAACACAACAACCCAGTCAGTCAGCAGAATTCTCAAAAACCTTCACAGGTACTGTTAACAAAAAATTTTTTTAACTACTCTTTGTTTGCCAGTTGACTTGACTTTGTTTGCCAAACTCTTTGTTTGCCAGTTGACAACTGAACTGTCAGTTCATGTGTCCTCCCTTTTATATGCTAAGGCAAACATTTAGAATTTTCCGGTTAGTTTCAGATTGTTCTAGAAAGTTCTGTTACATTCTTTAATTATGTGGAAGGTTCCACATTGTCCTCAGAGGTTTTCGGAAGTTATCTGGAAGCTTCCACATTGTTCTAGAGTATTTTGTTACATTCTGGAATTATTTGCAAAATTGTAGATTGTTGAAGTGTGTTCTATTATGATCTGAAATTATCTGGAAGCTTCCAAATTGTTCTAGAAGGTTCCGTTACGTTTTGGAATCATCTAGAATCTTCCACATTATTCCAGAAGATCATTTATGATTTGGAAGGTTATTAATAAAGAAAATCTAAAAAAAATTTTCAACATTTAACTAGTTCCTAACTTTGTTTCATTTGTTGTTTTTAGTTAATCACAAACAGCACAATTTTTTTGATATTGGTGTTTTAAAATAACAAAATTATAAAAACTTGCTATCAAGAAATTCACCATGGAAGGTAAAAAATTACATTAATTTATAAAACCTGTTAAACTGAAAAGTGGAAGTTCTCCTTTTCAGGGATTGTAGTACTCTATGGTGCCGATAAACAGTAAAAAAATAAAAATTTTTAGGATTGGCATTTTTAAGAAAACAATTTTTTTAAATAAAAAAAAATAAAATAAAAAAATTGCAGCAAGAGAATGTGGACACACATTTTCAAATCAAGGATATCATTTTAATCACAAAATTATTATCTTTCAAATAAAACAAAAAGGAGCAAAATATCTTGGACCGTTCCGGAGATATGAGCATTTTATTATTTTGTCAAATATCGCATTTGAAAAATAGCGCTCGCGGGCCCATGTTCGGTGGACTGTATCTCGGGCCAAAAATTTTTTTGGACAAAACTAAAATATACGTATTACTCACTTCGTCCTGAAGTTTGACATATGTTAAATTCAATAACATCTGAGACTATGAAGGTAAGGCCCCTGCCTGAATCGATATGGACTGGGCCTTGTATATCTCTTGTTACAATGTCCAGAAAGTCTTGAACTGCGTTTATGGTTTCCCAAGCAGGAGTGTCCCAGCCTTATGTTTAAATATATTGAAGGAAATAGAGTTGTTTTTTTCAATTCATGGGTAGTATAGTGTGAAACTTTATTCCCTTGTAGCATGGGAATTTTTCATATATTATTAGTCTGTGTTGTATGTTAACTTAAGGCAATGTCTGTTGCCATAGTCAGAGAAATATGAACTATGTAATTCTGTAGTGTTACCCAAGAAGTAAAAATTATTTTCTTCATCAATTATGCTATTCTAGGACAAAAACTCTTTCCAATCTTGGGTGAAACATAATGATGACAATAGAAAAAAAAACAAATATTATCAGATCAAAGCTAGGCAAGTAAATATAATTCAGAAATACCAGACAAAGTGCAAATTAATAACTGTTTTAGCTAAATTCCCCTCATGAATCTATGACATAGTAGTACAAATGCAAGGAGAAAAATGAAAACTCGCTAAAAATACCAAAGTCTTGTAACTTGACGATGTCTGCTGCTTGCCATCTTGGCTTGAATGGAGTCTAATGAAGAGGGGTATTTTTTTGGCATGATCGAGGTGGAGTGGCATGATTTTGGATGTAGACAATAGTAGTTTACCATAATTTTTTATTGCCGAATATGATAGAGTTTGTAAAATAAAAAGACCCTTATTTTTCCATTTTTTGATCCGTCAATTATTTCTCGAGTTATAAGCGGCAAAAAACTGATGTTTTTAACCCTTTTGGAAAAGTGGGTGTTTTGCAACCTCTGATGTATATCGACTTCATCCAATCACAACTGAGCCCGCAAAGCTACTTCGCCTCATCGCAAAGGGGGGGACACAGTTGGCTCTCGAAATGGGAGCGATTGCGACAGGATCTGTGCGAGCAGACAATCCGAGAATCCCCCTCCACTCCCTTCCCATAAGAGCAGTCAAGGACGGGAGGAAAATGACGTCAGTGTTATCGCAGCAGCTTTTTCGGTGGGCGTCGCCTTTTGCTTATTATAATTTGTGATTTATGAGTGAATTGCACATGAAATGCACAATTTTGCTATTTCTCTTCTGAGTAAACGCCCCCATTGGTAGCTTTGGAGGGGAGAAAAAAATGGGATGGGTACATAGATGAGGTGGAAGTTTTCAATTGGAGCATCAGGAACTGTTTCCTGACACCAGTCGTGGAATACTGGCCGTCATGGCCTTGGTGCTAGCTCATGATTGTGGCCTTCTTCTTCCTCCAGGGGTAGAGATGGGCATCCTGGTAAATTACTACGGTAATTTTCGTAAATTACCGTGGTATTTTTCATAAATTACCAACGCCCTGAAAATTACCGTAATAAACGTTAATTTTCAGAAAATTTCTTCCTCACGAAGAAACCATTGGAATGGGTGATATTATAAATTAAGAAGCTGAAACGATTTTTTTTACATTGTGTCCATGACCAATTCCAATTAATTCAGAGTAAAATAACAAATGCACATTGCGCAGAGGTATGTCTTTGGAACGAAAATTTCTCATAGAGTGGCAAAAGTGAGGCAAACTGCGTGTTTTGCCAACTTCGTTTTAATTTTTTAAATGAGTTATAGCAGATAAACATCATGATATTTTTGATATAGGCGTCGGCATTTATATCTCAATGCTATTTGATTTCGTTTTCAATTCTCTGATAAAGATTTGCAGGTCAAAACTTAAAATTACCGGAAAATTACGGTAATTTTCGAGAGTTACCGTAGTTTACCCCGGTAATTTACCTCGATTGAAAATTACGGTAATATATCCATCTCTATCCAGGGGCGTGGTACGAGTGATAGTGGATGTGGGGGGGGGAAAGGTGCAGGCCAAACAATGCAGGCCAAAATCACTACAGTTAGGAATCGTAGGCATTGTTGGTGCGCATGTCGTTAGCACTCAGGTTGTGCGTGCTTCGTCCAGAGGGTAAATAGTTTGCCGAGAGGGAACTTGTCCAAAGAACGGAAACAGAAAGAAAAAAAAGGGAGGAGACAACAAAAAATGCCACAATAACGGTGAAAGTTTTTTTAGAACACTACATAATATTTCAAGGTGGTGAACAGAGCTTTGAGGTAATCACCTCCCCCAAATGAATACTGTTACAACAGGAAGTTATTGTAATGATTACTTCTGTAGCTATTGCTGATTGGAAATAGATGACTCAACTATGGACATATTGCTCAAAGCTGTCAAAGTATAGGTGCAAATTCAAGTACATCACGTAACCTATTGTTCAAAACAGTGGTGCAGTCTTATTGCTTAATTGGGGATTGTATGTTGTAAGAGAGGAAGAAAGGGACTTTGAGGAGTACCCACAAGGAGAAATGGAAGAAGGACAGCCACCAATGCAGAAAAGTATGGGCTCCATGACATTTTAGGATGCTGGAGTGACTTGATGGTGATAGGGACTTGATGGAGTGGTGGTAGGTGAAGCGGAAACTGTTCAAGACCCTACCATTATTGGTAGAATACTGTTGATTTTCTATTCGTATGGTGGAATGAATAAATAAAAGAAAAAACAGAGAACATCCTGCTTCCTGATGAGTTGGGTCTTGTGATACTCTAAAGTATTTCAATTTTTTATAGCATTGTAGTTGTTAACGCGTTCAACCCGACGGACGCGAATGCGCGTCCGAAGTGCGTTGCCAAGACACCGAATGACGCGCATTCACGTCTGTTAATGACCTCTACGATGACCTCACTGAAGTCCTCTCTGAAGACTTCTCTGAAGGATGCGAACTCATGTCATTAATAAATTATCGAGTTTTGTTATTAAAAAATTTTTTTAACTAATTTCATAATTACATTTATTTGACTGGCCAAATTAATGTGGAGGAAAAACCTTTCCGTTTTTCACGATTGCACACTAGAAATATTCAGGGTTGAATGTGTTAAGGTCGTTGTACACGGTACAATTTCTTGTACAAGATCTTGTACAATGTGCAAATTGTATCATGTACGAGGTTTTCGTACAATTTCTTGTACAAGAAATTAGATCATGCTCTATATTATTGGATGAAACCATCCAAGATCCACTCCCTAGCTTCTGCGCATGAAATGTGACGGTTGTGATGTGTTCTTTTAGTATTCGTAAAGTTGGTGTTCTGTGTTTGTGGTCAGTTTTATTCCTATTAGCTGGAAAAACTTCCATTTTTGTGGTACATATCGTGATATTCTTTGTTGCTTCCATATTGTGATATTCGTCGGTTGCGTTGGAAGTGATATATTTCTCAAAAGATGAGTTGGACACACTGACAAACATTAAACCACAATGAAATTAAGATGACGTTATTAAACCAATAAGAAAATATTAGCAACAAGCATAAACATGTTATTTGGAGCATAAATAATGGGTTTCAGGAGCCGATGAAAGAGTGCAAGTAACCAATCGTATAATTTCATTTTATTTCATTCATTAATGGCAGCAAATCATTGTAACCCAGTGACTATGGCAGTATTTTCAAAATAATATCGTCATCTGATATCGCAATTCAGCTGTTCGGCAGAAAACGATATCTGCGCATGTAATTGGCACACAAATCGCATGAAAATCTTTGATCGTGTACAACAGTCAACCAACTTCTTGTACAATTTATTGGTCAAATCTCGCCTTTCAATGTATTGCACAAGATCTTGTACAAGAAATTGTGCCGTGTACGACCGCCTTTAGAGAGATCATACATTTGAGCTACTTTTGCTTATGCCTTCCTTTGAGGACATGATATGAAATTTAATTTGGCAAACTGTGTTCTACAGCATTACTGAGATATGTCTTATAAACATTAGATATTTGTTAAATGTAACTATGCCATAGTCATCGCTTATCCTGCATAATGAAGTCCCTCTCTGTTGACTGTTAGTATTAACCGGACCCTTAACTTAACTTGCACCCTTGATTTACCTGTTTCCTGGAGAGTCATGTACCCTTTTTTCTCCCTTGAAAGGTGTCTTTACTTCAAGCCGCAGACGTTGGAGCAGGAGGAGAACAGCTGGCACTGCACCGGGGGAGTGGATGCATGGGTCAGTGGTGGGGGGTCATCAGGAGGTGCCCGAATAATATTCTTAGACTGTCAGCCTGCCCTCTCCGCTTCTTTGATGGATCGCATGGCCATGCAGGACAAGAAACTAGCTGCTGCCGATTTCTCGTCAGCGGAGAATGCAATGGAAGCTCAGTCATTGCAGTTGGCAGCATTTTTCCTTTCTGTTTGTCACTTGGTCATCCTGGTTCAAGACTGGGCTTTCGACCCAAATGTCCTGCGGTAAGTGGATTGCCGTCAAAAGTTAATTGTGTTCAAAGTGTTTGGTGTCAGAGGTCAGTCAGTTATTGATTACTTGTGGAAGCAGGGCTTTTACTGTATAGTCTCATGCATGTTTACACAGGTGGTTCAAATTCATGCTACATCCTGCATGAATCAAAATAAGTGTGGTATCAGTGGACTCATTCCCCTCACTTAGGTTTGTTGAGGCTAGCTACCACAGCTATGTACCAAGATTAAAAATAGATTTATGCTAGATTTTTGCTGGAATGCATCTGTTACATTGTCATTGAATTTTACACATTATTGGCACGTATCCTGTCTATAGGTTGTCAACTGCATGGGTTTGCTTTTACTCCTGAATTGAATTAGTTAATTTTCAATTCCAATGATCCTTGTATGGGAAAGTGTTCCATCCCCTGGTGAAACTTGTTAACAGCCGAAATTTCTTCATTAGCCTGTATATTTTTGCTAGAGAAAACCATTTACGTCCATATTTTGGCTGGGTTAAGTGCTTGTAAATGATTCCTTGGGTTTAGTCAACTTATAGTTTCACAAATATGGCTTGCGTTATATATTAGTGCTTAATAATATTGAATTAACACCAGTAAAGTGCAAAGAATTGCCTATTAGCACCTATGAAGTACATAAATACTTTATAAAATATTAACTTATAAAATAATAGATTATGTTTTTCTCAGTTCTCATTTTTTCCATTCGCAATATTTCCATCATTTTGAAGCAGATCTTTTTATCAAGGAATACGTTTGTTGATACGAATTAGTGCCATCATTCAATGGCACGATATGAATCATGCCATTGCATGATTTCCATAGTTATAACTGGTATAAGCAGTTTAGTTCCAATTTGCTGTTTCATGAGAATGATTCAAAGGATTCCAATTATTCTCCACCATTCTCGTTCATGATGAATCAAAAATTTGAGGCCATACACATCAAAGGTAAACAGTCAAAATTTGAAGATTTTTAAAAATCCTGTTGCTCTAAAGTAGGTCATTTAAAATCGGCCACTTTTTTGTTTGATCTTGTTTACTTTTTTATTTTTGTAAAATTAGCTCCAACAAAAGCTTAAATTTACGGTTCTTTTGAAGTCACAGTATATAATACCATATTAACTAATGTAGGCCATGCACCTTTTTCCTGAAACGCCAGTGAAAAAATGGGGGTGCGCAGCTTACATGAATCCTCCAGATTTATGTTTAGGCCAGGAACCATTTTTCCTCAAATTCCTGTTTTTCTCTGCTAAGTTTTGTGAACATATCAATGTTAATTGGTAAGTATGGTCTAGTGGTAAATCGTACATTGTAAAGAATTCTGAAATTTCAAAGTAATCCGTAATAAAAGTCCACATTTAACAAAGTCTGAGTGTACAACGGTACTTGAAGAAATGCTAGATCAGAAACACCACTTGACAAAGCAATAGATTTATCGTGTATAGATTGTATGTAGGACAACATATTGTAGCACTGATATGTATTTAAATCTATGCTGTACCCTGATTCTGCTGCAATTGGGGCGGCATATTTACGTCTTTTCAAAATAGTAAGCGGAGTTTGTTTCAGTATCACGTATCTGCAGCAACATTTTTGCGCAATAGATACCTCCTTTTGGTTACACATTAAAGCCACATTGCAAAGACACGACAAAAAATATGTTACATAGTGGCAAGAGTCGAATGCTCAGAGATTATGCTATCTTACTATCCGTGCTATCCACTCCGTGCAGGAGAGTAGTAAACATGTTTGAATCGATCATTTAGCATTTTAAAATAATTTGCAATTATCACCCTAGAATAGAATTATGATGTGAAATTGCGATCCTTTCCTGTGAGTACAAAACTGCGTATTACAAGCGATGCCGAAAAATAGGAAATCAAGCAGCAGGAAGGAAATATGGTGTATCTGAATCTAGCAGCGACAAAAACTAAAAATGAGAACTGTTATGATATGAATATTCATTAGTGATTTATGATTCTATTTCCGGAAATATGTTTTTCTTTAGTTTCATAAGAATTATAATTGTTATTACATTGAGCTTAGTTTTTCCGTGTGTTCCCAAGACTTTCCAGTGTTGTTAAATTGTCCCAGTCCACAGCTACTGCACAGAGAGCAGACGAGACCACCGCCATCAGGTACGGATGGCACTCTGCTTTTATTTGTTGATATGCCAACGGATTTCCGTAATAATCGTGTAATCACGGGTTGAAATTGTATATATTTCTGCAATTATTTCTGTTGGATGTTATTTTGAACAGATGCCACTTTTATAGCTGGATGATGTGATCGTATGTAACTGTGATTACCGTGAGATGCTACAAGAAAAAGATGCACAGTTAAAGAGACCATGCATGGATGCACGATGAGATGATGATCGTGATGATATTAAAAAATAATTTAATCGACTAATGAGAAAGACGTACTCCTAATTTAGGCACAGCATTTCTATCAATGAACATGCATTCATGTTATGACAAAATGATGCAGACTCAAGGGCAAAAAAAATAATTTTTGATTGAAATAATTTTTTTCCTCACGAACCTGAGGAAATACGTACATGAGTAAATTCGGTACATATTTACTCTAAATTGTTGTTTATTTTATTTCCAGTTGTTACCCTCTGGTACTGTACTATGGTTACAGGGGTCCTGATTATCCTTTTTGGTCAGATCACAGAACATTGTCATCTTGAATTTTCACTGTGAACACCTTGATAACTCAAACCTTACTTACACGATAAATGGAATTTTTCCACTTCCCCCTCAGCTTCGAGTTATCGAGGTTCTACTGTACAGAGAATAGTATTGTCCATTCATAATCAGAGGAACTCATGCAAAATACTTTTTCAATGATCCATTCAAAATCCATTAATTTGAGGTACTGAATTTTTGAACTCATTGGCTATCTATAAATGATTTTCCGCTCTGTTTTAAAAATTCCAAGCAAGAAATAATGCTCATAAAATCATAAATTTCCCCACTCAGTAAGGGAGGTGGGAGGGTGATGTGAAGCAAAGTGAGCTTTTTGTGTAGAGGTACTCAGTATCATAGCAAGGTCAATTTTCATCTTACCAGTTGAAGAAGTTTTCTTTTTATACTTGGAGGTACCCTATACGTAACTTTATTTGTTGATGTGTTGTGTCGGTGAGGATCATGTAATTGGTAATTTTTGCCCTCTCCTTGTGTGAACGTGTGTGGTTTGTTGTACGTATGCTCAAGTCAGTGAGGTAATTGTTTGATTTGTCTTCTAGGTTTTTACTCTCTGCAGAAATGCTCAAGCCATCCACACAAACTACTACTCCTGATGACGAAATAGTCGAGTATTTCCCTCACGTGCTCTTTCTTCAAAATAGATGTCAAACTTCAGACTTTACTCCCAGCCGACTCAAAATGATGCAGGTAATATGAGAGCAGAGTTTTAATTGTTTTATATTACTTTCCAGGATGCTAATCTTAATTTGATAGAATTGATAAATCAGGCTTAAAGGAATGACCATGACTCTTATGATGCTCGAAAAGCATTTACTCATGGCTTCCTTGATGACCGGTGAAATTCTTGTGTTGTGTTTACTAGGCTCTACATGGGGGAGATATGCAGAAGAATCACAAACTGTTCTCTATCTACGAGGGTCATCCAGAAAATAAGTTCCGTTTTTTTCTTATTAATCGAGTTTTTATTGAAAAAAAATTAAACTTACACAAAACGTTCTTGATAATATGTGTTATTTTTCCACATAATCTCCGGAAACCTCAATGCACTTCGTATACCGACAAATGAGCTTTGAAATCCTCTCCTCGTAGAAGCTTCCCGCCACCTCCTTGGTCCATTTGGTGACAGTTTCTTTTACTTCCTCGTCACTTGTGAAACGTTCTCCGGGTAATCCGTCCTTCGTTTTGATGAACTCACTCCCCTGAGAGCACAAAGTTTGCAGTAGACCTGATGTAAACCTTATTTCAACGTCCACATCTGGTATTCAGCTAACCATAAGGTTTGCTGAATTCCAAATTTAGACGTCTTATTTTGGTTTACATTACGTCTACATGTGGTTGAAAAAAGGTGCAAATGTCCGCCATTCGTGGTCTACTGGTAACCACGCAAAGTTTGCAGCAAACCTAATATAGACCTAAGTTTAACGTCTACATCTGGTACACAGCAAACCATTAATTTTGCTTCATACCTTATTTAAACGTCTTATTTTGGTTCACATTACGTCTACATGTGGTCGAAAAAAGGTGCAAATGTCCGCCATTCGTGGTCTACTGGTAACCACGCAAAGTTTGCAGCAAACCTAATGTAGACCTAATTTTAACGTCTACATCTGGTACACAGCAAACCATTAAGTTTGCTTCATACCGTATTTAAACGTCTTATTTTGGTTCACATTAGGTCTACATGTGGTCGAAATAAGGTGCAAATGTCCGCCATTCGTGGTCTACTGGTAACCATTAACGTAGGTTTTCAGCATACTAGATTTAAACGTAAAATAGTTTTCATAGTAGTGCGATAATGAACACAACAATGTAACAAGTCAGTAACATTTGGTTTTCCATACAGAATAATAATATACCAACTAACTACGTAGTTTAATATTCAATATGCTAACTACGTTATACGTACGTTTCTACAACACGTTATCGTCAAGTAAACTGATAATTACGCTGCGTAGTCGAAACTTATAGTAGTACAGTACTCTTCTGTTCAAAAAGGAATGAATTTGATTATTTCGAAAAATTACTTCGCCAAAAATGCTTGAAAAACACCAAATCCAACTGCTTCTACAGGAATTACGCCAGAAACCATCAATTCATATAACAAAAATATAATAATAAAAAACCTTTATTTACCAGAAGTCCAGTGCAAATGAATTACACAAATTTTACACAACAGCTCCTCAACACACAATCAATGACACTTCCTCAGAGTTTTCGAAGACACTGTCTATGCATGACCAAAATTTTAAATGAAAAGAAAGAGTTCACTGATATCACATTATTTTGTTGCCAAACACGATTATTCACTAAGAAATATATTGCAAACCAAACAGAACGGAACCCCACTTGGCATAAATTAAATGAAAAAGGTCCAAATACCCCACTAAAGTACTATATCTGCTAGCAGTAAAGTAACACACGTTGTAACTTCAAGGATCCTTCGTTCAGCTACGTATTTTTTAACAACTTCGTAACGTTACAGGTAACTTCGGAAAACAAGTATTCTACGGTTGAGGACATCTGTAAATACAATTAAACGCAGATGCTACAGAAAGAAAAACGGATTTCTTAGCAGACATATTTCCATAGCCTTGAATTTAAAAGAGTGCACTTACCGTACGATACAGCCTCAGTACACAAGTACCTAGTGGATGAATCGGAACCAAATTATTCTTTAGAATACAAGAATGCATAAGACAACTGTATATTACGTAACAAGAGTGTGTAAAAAAACACTGAGATGATAAATTTCAACTACACTCCAAAGACATTCGGCACATGTTTACGCATATTTCCTGCGTTTCCATGCGCGGGCATGATTTCTAACAAAAGAAAACTTCCGATTCGTGCGCAGCCAACTTGGCCACATGAGTGGAATTTCTACCGGATAATATTATTTACGCCCAGTGATGGACTATAACGACGAAATAATGTTTTCCGATGTACCAGCCGATTTTTATAAATATTTAAACGGGTCTCAAGGTGAACTATTTAAATGGTTGGTTGAAATTCAATTGTAACTAAAAATTACCAACCAAATACATATAACATAATATATATGTTTTAAATTGTTCACAAACCTTATGGTTAGCTGAATACCAGATGTAGACGTTTAAATTAGGTTTACATTAGGTCTACTGCAAACTTGGTGCTCTCGGGGAAATTTGGTCGACCGTGTCCGTCATTAGGACTATTATCGTGCCTACATTAGGTCTATTCTTGGTCTACAGCAAACTTCAATCACTGAAGTTTTCTGTAGACTTTAAATAGACCAAATATAGACGTCTACAATTTTTAGTGTGCTCCCAGGGTCATTACACCCTCTCCATACACAGAAACAAGCTGTTGATGAATTTCAACCGATTTGAAACCACGGGCATGAAGAAATTGAATCACTCCGCGGACAATGACTCGAGACGGAACAGGCACAGAGGTGGCGGGACGCGGTATCGAGGGCTCCATTTCAACGACTTGCTGTGAACATGTTTTCAAGGCTACTGCGGCCCTTCGCCTCTGATTCTATTCAGAAGGTCCCACTCTTTCGTACAACGTTGCCAGAATTTAATAAACAAAAACCCTTGCTACCTATAGACCAAAACGGAACTTATTTTCTGGATGACCCTCGTAGTTTTGGTGGTTCATAATATTCCACTGCAGTTGAATTGATTGTGTGGGTGCAAAATCCTGACTGAAGCTTTTAAAGCACCAGCCTGGGAAAAATTTGTCAGTCATTTTGAATTTTCTTTAGACCTTCAAAATATCTATGCATACTTTTTGGATGGCAAAGGCTTATTTGACAAATTTCTTGGTGATATGGAGGAGATAGATATATATGAGCTGCAAAATGTATTCCTTGTGTACTTCTTGAAAGGGAAGAGTTATGTAAATATGTTGCTAACTGTGTGATGGAAGGATTATGATGATACGTATTTACTCACAGCCTTATTTCAAGGAACCAGAAAATCTGAATTAAAACAAATGCTAACTTAAATTTCTGATACATGATACCTCTTTGTAAGGTTTACTGAATTTTTTTAATGCATTGGCAATGCAAGTTAATATTTACTGAGCCCATTCTCATGAGACTCTGTTTTTGTGTAAGCCAGTGAGTGGTTGCATTATTTGAAAATTCTTAGGAATAACTGAGATTGGAAATTTGCTCTTCTTCTTAAGCTCGAAATATGAAAATTGAATTGATAATGACATTTTATACTTTCGTGTGTAAATACAAAGCAGGGTTAAATGTATGAAGAAAAATCCACCTTTTTTACGCTTTTGAATATATTATCAATCAGACTATACTATGGCAATATATGGTCAACTGCATAAGTAAATATAAAAATATGAAAAACTTCACTGAGCAGCCACTTGAACCTAATGTGATAATGGAAGGAGAATTTTTCAAAAGTCCCTTCTACTCACAGTTGCGCTGATGGAAGAATGCCTTGTGTTTCGTCTGTTTCCCCAGTGTGTTTCTTTCCTTTGCTGCTGACACAACAACATGGCTCCATTATATTTGCACACTTGTCGACCAATTTGTCAACCAAGTGATTTCTCTACTACTTTTATATATTTCTGAAACTGTTTATTTTCAGGATGTTTTAAGCTCAACATTCTTGCAGTCCCACTTGCAAATACACAGTGGATTGGGGATAGGAACGGGCAGCATCCTATCATACCTATCCCCATCAAACTGCGGAGAACCCATGAATTTGTACTTGATGCCTGAAAAAGTAGGAGGAGGTACGTGTTTCTCTTGTGGAAGCCTAGCTCTCCATTGCTGTTGGTTGGTGGAGTGATCCACTCTGGTTTATGTGACTAGTTCTAGATACAGTAGACTCTCGATAATATGAAGTCAGCTGGACCGGAAAATCGGCACCTCGTAATTTCAAACATTTTCAATTGATTGTGAAAATAATTTTATCTTTCTATTCTCTAACTTTTGTTCTCTTTGACAACATTGTATACATTTTTTGGTTGTTGTTCATGAAAGCATTCTTAGTAGGTGCCTTTGTGTCACACACTGTATTGCATATCTTACTTCATGTAATCAAAACTTCGTATTTTCGTGCTTTGTATTATTGAGAGTCTACTGTGCCACTATCTTGAATATTTGAATTAATGTAGCTCATATTTGTCTTGCTACTTGAATTATTATTTATGCCTTGCAATTTTCACCTATGGTAATGCCTAGTACTAAGATGAGAAACTTTTCAAAATTCTCTGACCTTCAGTTACATACAATGTGGTGTGTAGTAATTATTTTAGGTTGTGATGGTGCATTTTCATTCTTCTGTAGAATTCACATTACATAGATAAAAATTAAACTGAAAATTGCATGTATCAAATAATCCTTTAAAAAATTGTAAACAGTAGAAACCCTATGTTCAGAAATACATGGTACCAATACATTGGCGCTTCTTAATATCAAAATTTGTAAGACTTTTTTGTCCATGAAAGTATTAATACCTATTTTTATTGGAGATGGGATGAATAGCCGATTTCTTGAATTTGAATATTAATTATAACTCCAATATTTGAATATCTTGAATTTCAAATATCTCAAATACTATAATGACAATTAATACAATGAATGTTATTCTGCTAATGTTTTTGTTGGGTATTGGAGTAATGAACTACAGCTCAAATAAAAAAAAATAATTCTGGTTTTGATATTTCAAATATATAATAAGTTAGCTTTACTACCAATAATAATAATAATAATTATGTGACAATCTCTCGCATGCCATGTTTGTGATCAAGTTTTTGGCACTGGCCAAAACAAACATGGCAGCGAAGGAGATTGAGAAAAGGACTAAATATCAAGAATTGCTGTGTGAACTCCGGCAAATGTACGTGGGCTACTCCATGAAACTGGTAGTCCTCATCGTGGGCATGCTTGGTGGTGTCAAGCGCTCACTGGTCGAAAATCTCAAGTGCATCCCAGCGTGCAGGGCGTGAGCGGATGCACTTGCAAGTGCAATGCTGTCCTTCTCGGGTCCCTCCGCCTGCTTCGTGCGCATGACCCTAATGCTGGGTAGCCACCTATCCGACGGTGGCTACCCTTAGGCGTGACCCTTCTCCGGCAATTATGACGGCATCGAAACCTGATCCTAGACGGAGACTCGGAGGTGAAAGTTATGTTGCTGTAACATAATAATAATAATAGTAATACTTTTTATTACACCATTAGCAAGTACATGCATGGTTTCGTCAAGAATTTTGGACAGGAATATACCTACAGAATTACAATGTCATCATATCAATATTAATGAACATGTATGTACGAAGTTTTTCACATGCAATCACTTTGAAATTCTCTTACATCTCTCTCCACATTGGGTCAGCGATCTTCTGTTTATTGAACGACAATAATATGAAAATGAATGGTGATTTTAATATTGTGAACATTCATACTTGCTTTCACCTAGTGTCTATTGAAATGAATTGTCTCCACAAGCCGTAATAGGTGATCCTTTTGTTTGTGGTATAAAGTGGAAAGGGACCTTTTAGGAAATGGCAACAGTACCTCAGTATTTCTTCTGGCCTGAGAAAGGTCTTCTGGTCAGCAGCAAGCTTCAAGGAGTCTGAAGGAGGTCTTGTTAAAAAACACAACACTTCTTGTAGCTCTACACAGGACACTGATGCACTTACACAAACAAACACTGATGCTGGCATGCGCCACTTGTCAAGGGGGTCACTTGTCTCCCCCTCCTCCCTTTTTACCTTCCCTTGACAAGTGGCGCATGCCAACATCAGTGTTTGTTTGTGCAAGTGCATCAGTGTCCTATGTAGAGCTACAAGAAATGTTGTGTTTTTTAACAAGACCTCCTTCAGACTCCTTGAAGCTTGCTGCTGACCAGAAGACCTTTCTCAGGCCAGAAGAAACACTGAGGTACTGTTGCCATTTCCTAAAAGGTCCCTTTCCACTTTATACCACAAACGAAAGGATCACCTATTACGGCTTGTGGAGACAATTCATTTCAACAGATACTGTTAGTCGTAAGAGTTCACCGTTTTTCCATTGATTTCACCTAGTGATTTACATTTTTTTAAAATTTACTTTGCAGAGGAAGAAGAATATCCCAGTTTTATTGATCTCCTGCAACATTTGCGGAACCAGATATATTCTCTGCCACGTAGCCCCCTGAGTACAACACCCCTCACTGAAAAAAACTGGTAAGCTCTATTCTCAAGGAGAAATTTCATATTGACATATGTAGCAGAAAAAAGTCTGCTGTAAGCTTTCGGCAAAGTTATCATTACAAGGCTGAAAGTTTGAAATTGGAAGATATGATTGCAATCCTGCTGCGGGCTAACTAATATACGTATAATCAAGCTTGTGCTGCAATATTTAATCCAATCTCTGTGAAAGTTTCATGCAAGATTGAATTCTGCAGAAATCTTGCAGCCCCCTTGTGTACTACATGGGTTATTGTTTCCACATATAAAATTTAAACATAACAATTGTCTTTTCTCATATCAACTAAATTAGTTCTTTCAGACCAGCTCAAAAGGTAAAATATTAAAATAAAAAGTAAAAGTTTATACCCATGGTATAAATAAGTACATAGTTATACACAATTAAAGTGAAATATTAATTGTCAGATATGCTTCCATTTCAATTAAATATTAGATATATTACATCTACCTATCCATGTATTCATACAAATAGGTAGCTACACATACGTACCTGCAATCACCTCACACTTTTCAAACATAATGTAAGGAGACTTTATATATTCGGCTGCTCGCTGGCTTCAATGTAATCGTGAGAACTGATTTTAAAAGAATATCATTATGGAGTGCTCTTTATCCCTAATGATTTTAGCTATTGTTACTTCATTCATCAAGAAACTTAGCTCAATGTCAATAACTTTTGTACCTCTGTAATGCAGGGTGATAATTTCCACTTTGGGTTCCAGAGCTGTAGAGCATCAATTCCTCTTGGCACGAGTAATATCACCATTCTTACATTTCTCAGCCATGACCAATCGGGAATCAGGTATATTCCTCCACATATCAATCATAAAACAAAGAAACAATTGATGGACGTAGTGAGAATGGGGTCGTTTGCTCAGAATGGAAATTGCTATTTTGTACACGAAATTGTTAGATGGAAACAAAAAATTGATTTTAGTGAAAAAATTAATCTTCTAACCAGAGCCACCCACTCATAACTTAGAAAATAAAATAAGCAAAGGGTTGATGCCTACCGAATGAGCTGCGTCAAGGATATCTAAGGCATCCACCTCCCATCCTTGACTGTTTTTAGTGAAAGAGAAGGGAGTGGAGGTGGGGGCAGAAGGTCTGCTCACACAGATCCTGTTGCCACCACTTCCATTGTCAGAGTTAGATGTGTGTCCCCCGTTCTGATAAAGTGAGAGTCCTTTGCATGCCTACTTTTCCGAAAGGGTTAAAAGCATAATTTTCATTGCTTAAAACTAGAGAACTAATTGACAGATCAAAGAATGGGAAAATACAGATCTTTTAATTTTGCAAACTCGATAAGATTCAATAAAAATTCATAATTCAATTTTCAAGCAATAAAAAAATATATGACTCTATTAGGCACTTCAACTACATCTTTCCTCCAGATATACGTAGTCAAATGAATACAACTACATCCATTTTGATACTCTCCAAGGAGTTATGACATCTATTAACCCACTATAAAACTCACATAGAGGCTGCTGCAGAATTTTTGTTGTAACAAATTTATTTTTCTGGGATTTATCTGTAGTTGTTTATATGATATTTACAGGCCTTCCATTCAGTTCCCTGAGTTGGCTAAAGTCACTTCAACTGACCTAAGGGATATGTTCCACTTGATACAATTAACCGAAAATGCATAACATTCACAGCATTTGTTGTCAGTTACTTATTGCCCTTCTTATTGCAGCAGTCTATAAATCTTTAATGAGGGTAATTTATTATAAATTACAAATATGGAGTCAAAAAAATCTTAAGTCCTAATAGATGAATAGTGACCATCCTCTGTGACATTGGAAACCAGGACATCATTAGTGGGGGGATTGGGTTGGTGTGCTTCCCAATAGAGTACTGGCTTCTCATACTGAGGGCCCAGGTTCAAATCCTGGCTCTGGTGGATTTTTCAGTGGTACATGTACTGGTCCCTACTTGAGTTCTTTGTTGAGAGCACTGCTAGTCCAGTGCTCCATCTGTTGGATGGGACATTAACCAGTGGTCCCCTTGGCACCTTTTGTTTAAGAGCAGGCTTCTGCCAACGCTTGGTTTCTCTCTGCCCTTTCTCCGTTCCCCAGAAACTTCTGCCTTCGACCTTCACCCAGTTACCCACATATTCTAAATGGCCTCAATTGCCTCCCCGAATGCTCCCCGCTGCAACCATGTTAGTGGGTGAGAACAATGCCCCACCTTCACCAAGGCTCTTGACTCATTTTCATGTTTTTTTTCTTCAAGTTTTGCCTCCTCTCCATCCAATCATGTAACTCAATCTGTGTGACTCAGAGACTCCTTTTGTTTGTGTATTTTCTTCAAGAGCAACCCCTTCACAGATCTAATATACTACAGCTGAACCTCCCTTGACGGACATCTCCAAATAGCAGATGCCTCCTAAAAATGGGCAGTAGTTCAAACTCCAGCAGTAGAACATGGAAACTTGTGAAACTAACACCTTCAAGTAGCAGACACTCTCAATAATGGACATGGAAAACGGACAAAAACATTTTTCCTTCATTATCTCCTTCAACAGACACTTGTTATGAGCTATTCTGTCAACATTACTCTTCCCCTAAACAAAAACCATCTGTTGAATTAAATATGTTAACCTTAGGAACTTTTCCAGAAGAAAAAAAATGCTTTTTCTTAGCAGCTATGAAGCACTCTGTTGTCTGTCTACAAGTTCGTGTTCCTGCCTATATCATTTTCACTCGCTGCTTACTGCACTGCTATTTATATCTTTTCTAGGGTCAAAGTTTTCAATTCTTCTTTTGATCATGATGATACCAATAGATGTTCTATGGATAGAAAATGAATAAGATTTTTATTCCATATTTTTTGTTATCAGGATTTATTTTTCAAATATTTAAAAAATAAAACTTTAACGTAATAAATGTCTCTCATTTTAATGAATCATAGGTACTATATAGAAAAATCTGTCCCAATTCCGGTCCCCTCTAAATAGCCGACACCTTTCAATAGTAGACAATTGTTCCAGTCCCAAACACATCCACTAGGTTTGACTGTTCCTGTAAGATTATTGTGTTGCTAAAGTGAAATGGGGGGAAAGAATCTCAGTCCAGGAGTTAGTAGATTTGAAAGAATTCTGACAGCCTCTCAGCAAAATTGGGTGGATTGAGCCGATCTATCAGTTACAGCTTTAAATGTATTGTTTTTATATGTTTTAGTTTTCATCCGTTATGACTTTGGTGATTAATTAATTGAAGGAAATGGAAATTTACTATCTTTATATGGAGAGTATGGTTTTAATTTATTCAACGATATTATAACAAAGAGCTAAAAAAGATTAGTAGAAACTAACATAACAAAAACGTACAATCTTCTTTCTTACAGGTTCCTCTATGCCTCCAAGACTTGGGATACAGTGAAGAAGAGTACATTTTTCTTGGAGTACAGCCGTCTCCTTCCTTGATACATCCCCTCCAGGGTGTATGGGGACTATTGCTAAGGCATTAAAGGTTATCATATTCTTTTGATGCATTCATGAAGAATGAAAGAATTCAGGCATGAAATCATGGAATGCCTTGATCATATTTAAGGAGTAAAAAGGAAAACTCTTGTATTACTTGCATTTATTTTAATTCACAATGCATTTTGGTTCTTTGCATGAAGCATCATGCAGAATATTGTAAAATCCAGTAAATCAGAAACACAAGTGTTGTTTTCCTTTTTATTCCCTAAATAGGGATCCATTCATTTGAAGCTGTGATATTTTCAATGGTAATTACAAAACTGAGCCTGTCTTAAGATGAAGTATTGCCATCTATTGGAGTACAAAATTGAATTGTTCATAACACTTAACCAGTAGGTCACAAATGATTGCTTCATTTGCGTTGACATGCTTTACACTTGATCCAATGGAGATCCTCTTCAGGTGTCACACAATGATCACCTTATCTTTGAGCAAAATTTGAGTTTATTCACCCGTCATTGGTAGACAGTCGATAGTAGGGGCCTTGTGCGGTTAGGGATGGGTTTGAAAGCATGTTGGTAGACAGAGGCGAGTCTCCAGTGATCGGGATACTCTCGCCCACCCCTCTTGTGGTTCCCGGGCCATAGGGAGAATGGCGGTGCCAAGGTGCTGATGGAGTAGCTGCGCCGTGCATAGGGCGCCCTGGGTTTGGGCACCTTGACCTTTGTTGCCTCACCCTGGCTCGTGGATGTGCTTCCACTGCCTCCAGCCGGGTGTGCTGTCATTGGTCGGCTGTTGCCAGGCTTCCCAGCTTTAAATGCCATTTTGTATCCGTTGGAGTCAACATTTTTTGGGGAGGTGTTAGGTACCTTGGAGCTCTCCTGGCAAGCAGTGCATGCTTTGTGGAAGGCCGCTCCAGTGTTCGACCTAATCTGTGGGTTTCTGGTGAGGTTGGGCGAACTGTGAGAACGTCTCTTCCTTGGGTGGTGCACGCTGGGTTGCTGCTGGCCATTGCTCGACATGCAGTTCCTGATCTCGTTGCCGAGAAACTGATTAGGGGATTGAACGACTGTGTTTGGACTGTCGTTCTCCTTCTCCTCCCACGCCTTCCTTGGTGCTGGCCTGTGGTGCAAGTCCCACGAGCTGAGCGAACCCCTGTTCTTGATCTGGGGAGGGCACCTGCTGCTTGGAGGCATCTGGGACACCACAGGTGTCCTCAGGGGTGGCATCGATGGTTTGGAGTGTGGCACTTTGGCATTTTGGAGAGAGGGCGGCTTGGAGGAGGGGGGAGAGGGAGGCTTGTTTTGCGGTGGCGAGTTTGGCTTGGATGAGCAGGGGGCGTTCTCTATGCCGCTTTCCCTCCGTGGCAGAGAGCTCTGGGATGGTGCTACGGAAGGAGTGCCACATCCCCCTGGCATGCCGCAGTTGCCCTCTGGGGGAGAAGAGGGTGGCACGACAGTGAAAACGGATGGTGCCGTCCCCAGGGGTTGGTGTTGCCCTTCACTTTTTATCGGCGCGTAGATATCCCACCCAATGGCGAGGTCCATGTCAGTTGTCTTGGGCTTGTATGCCTTGGTGACCTTCTCCTCATCCTTGCCCCCGAGGGGTGCCAAAGACGTGAGAGGGTTGTCTGCCGGTGGCTTGACCGTCCGGAAAATACTGGACTTGGTGCAGTGAGTTGGGCCCGGGTGCTTGTGGCGAATGCTGACTGCTGCAGCTCGTGGTGGCACCGGCAGCGCCACTCCCGGGTGCTTGGCCTGCTGCGACTCCATGAACTGATAACTGGGATCCTCTACCTGGAATTATTGCAGTGGTTGCCCGTGGAACACTTTATGAGTGCATTCTCAAGCATTTATTATGAGTGCATACTTACACTATCTCCACTTAAAAGAGATCCCTGAAAATTTCCTTGTGAATGAAGTGAGGGATTATCTCATTCTGCACTGTCATTTTTCTTTGGAATACAATACAATACAATTTGGAATACATTTAAGGGATCTTATATAAAAGTTTAAGGGCCAGTTCATTGGATAAATTGAGCATTCACTCTACTCTATGGCATTTTATAGCATTCATTTTGAGCAATTTCATCGGATACGTGTTTGATTTTTATTTTTTATTGTAGTACATACTAAAGCATGAATATTATGTACGGTGCAGTATGCAGCCGATTCTTCATTGAAGATAGCCTCTCAGTGTGGGCTCCAGTGCCTTTGCTACTTCACATCAAAGACTTCTGTCATTAACTTGAGACTGTATCTTTCTCATATCCAAGTGAATTATTCTATGTTTTTATGAAAGAGTTTACAATTCCTCTTTTCATGAAAAGTTTATCAGTTTCATCCCATTTGACATTTTTCTCTGTCAAATGTGAGCACAAGTTGTTCATCTGTGTTGTACCAGTTTTCATCTCAAGTTTTGGTGAGATTTATGTTTCATCCTGCTTATATGTTTCAGTAAATATATTTTTGGCTAAAAGATGATCATTATTTGGTATGAGTTTCCATTTTTAGAGTTTTAACTTTTTGCTACATCATTAGTTTAATTGAAATGATTCCAATTGAAGCAAAAAAAGTTCTAAAATGTACAATTAATATGTTGCTTAATCTTAATGAATTCATGGACTCACTTTCCTTAATGTTTTCTGAAAATAGTATTAATTACCAAGACATGAAAGGGAAATAATGCTGCAACCGTAATGTGATTGGATACTAGATAAGCAGTGGACACATTCAGTTAAATCTAGGTGTGGATGTAAATTTGTTTTTCTCTCTTCCCTTAGTACATTTACAATTCTGTAGATGTATTAGGATGTCAACATTTTTGTCCGCACTCCTTATGGGAAGAGTGTGCTTCACATTCCCAGAGGTGATGTGTAGATTTATTCAGTCAGTATGGATATTCAAGCTGTCAGTATCAATGTGAGTGGAGGTATTTTAGTGCCGAAGGTAGTAAGATGCTATTGTTAGATATGATCTTACCTACGAGAGACCCTATGAGATCATTATTTTTTGACATTGGAGGGGCAGTGATTGAGAGTGATCTTCTCACTACCCAAAAGGCATCGTGCATGTGTATGGCATTGGGTGGCAGAGCGGAGGAAAGGTGGTGTGGTTGGACTGGAGAACCTTCTTCCACATTGCCACTTCTCCTTGTGCCAGTGTACACTCTTTTATGTTATCATAGGATGTTGTTCATTTACCATTGAGCTTTTTACTAATAATTAATGGAATGCATTTCAAATTTTACATCACCTGTGATTACAAGTGATTACTCCATCATTTTTCTGCTTATTTTTATCCTTCCAATGGTAATGAACTGCATGAAAGTAAATGATGATCAGGATATGCAAACTTGTAATTGATTTGACGCAATATGAATGTGCAGGTGTGCTCGTGATTTTTTGCCAATGTTTTGCCATAGTTATAATTTATAATTCAGTGGAGGTGCCTGGCAGTCTCATTAGTGCATTCTCTAGTTGGAAGTGACTTTGAAAGGAATTAAATACAGCTTTACTTACAAGGAGACATTGCAAGACTGGTGCTCTGGATTCAAATGATGAAATTATTTTCTGAAACTATTGAAGGAATGCAGGAAAAGTGTCACACTTTCTTCCACATTCGGGTTCGCGAGAAAAACACAACTATAGAATTTTCCTTCCTATAAATTCTTTGTTGGGCACATCTGCATAAACACTAGCCGTGGCCGAGTGGGTTAAAGCACTGTAAAGGTATTTCACACAATGTAGTCTGGGTTCGAGTCCCGATGGTGAGAAAAGTTTTCCTTTTGAATATTTTGTGGGATCAGTATAAAATGGTTTGTCATACATTTATGGCAAAATATTTTTTAATTTTCAAACTACTTGCTGGATTTTCAATCAGCCCCCGTTAGTGGCTTTCATAGCAAATTTGCCTTCTTTCTATGCCCCCAAAAATGGGCTTCACATGCTGATGGGCCTAATATGTTTAGATTTTGAAAATACAAGGTTACTTCCATGAATAGGTTGGACTTTGATTGGTCATTGGGCTTTCTCAACAGATTATTAGCTTTCAATATACAGTGATGTTTGCACTTAATATTTCATAGGAACCGTGCTTAAATAATGACTTTTGAGACTCAATTTTTCGTTTGATAGCGAACATGACATTGGCAGAAAAGAGATAGTAACTGTTTCCCAGGTTATGTGGAAAAGATTTGCTATTACCTTTCTGTGGCTATTGTAGTAAGAATCCTACAGTTTTGTGTAGGACGCTTGCTACAAAAGGGCAGAAAACATTTTAAGTTGTATTTGGGAGTGTGCACGAACTAACTCACTCCTGCATGGCACAGGATGCAATCATCCATACATTTGCCATTAAAGGGACTCAATAGTTGGGGAAACTACCTCCGAAAGTATTTTTGTACATGCAGGAACCAGCGAGTGAATTTGGTCCACATGTGAGGGAGACTGTGTGAGCAATGAAGCATAATCTGTTGAGAAAGTCCCACGACTAATCCCAGTCCATCCTATTCACGGAAGTAGTATCCTTTTATTTTCAAAATCTGAGCATATTAAGTCTGCCTTAATATCTATAGTTTCAGAAAATAATTGCATCATTTGGATCCCGAGCATCAGTATCGCGATGTCTCCTTGTTAGTGGTGTTATTTTCTGACAAAGATCTTTTTTAGGGAAGCGCAAGTAGCAAAGGGAAAAGAACTGGCCCCCAACACCTTGATGAAGTGTGAATTTCACAAAGTGTTCGGTTTATACTGTAGTCGATGAGCTTTACATACCCTCAACAATCTGACCAACCTTCAGCTTGAACACAATTTTACATTTTACTCCAAATGGTATCATTTCATGGCAAAGTTTTTAGTGTGGTTGCATTGGAACAATGCATCTGACAATCTTTAATTAGGTAAATTTATTCAGCAGGGTGTATAGGATTGCATGTGATTTGTGCAGAAACTTGTGGTTACTAACTGGTGAAATGTGATGCAGATCTTAATTTTTCTAAGCTCTTCTTTGAATATGTGAACTTTGTATTTATTTATACCATACATCTAAGCATTAATAGGTAGTTGTAGTGTTCTGTGGTAGTTTACTTTTGATAGAAGGAGAAAAGAATTAATAAACAATGCAAATGTTTGCAAAACTTTTGAAGTATGGAGGCAAGGGTTGACATGCATATTTTGTGATAAAAATAAAATTTCTTATAAATTCTGTGATGATGGATGCCAGTAGTGAAAAGGTATAAGTAGAGCTAATGTTCATCATGTCTAGGTAATATCTCCAAAATCAGTCAGTTGTGGGAGAGCCAACCTATCTTGCCAATATCATGTGCGTACTGTTTTGTATATTAGCCTTGTAAATATTAGTTATCAGAATATGCGTATGTATTTTGCCCATATTGGCATGTAGTGGTCAACCAACATTGGTCAATAACGCATCGCCTTTCTGTGTACATAGCATCATCAGTTTTAATGGTAAGGAATGATACTTTGTCGTACTCAGTGGGAGCCAAAGCATTGCTGCTTCGGTGGGAATTGTGTGGTGATAGAGAGTTGAGTGCGCTCACCATGTCTGGCAGGGGTTGATGGCGCAAGTTCTCCTCAGCACATTGCTTTGCCACAAGAAATGGCGTGTAGGCAGTGGTGAGGGGAGGGAGGTTCTTTGCCGGCATCCCATTGGCTGCCCTGGGGGCCTGACCTGCAGACGTCGACCCCCAGCCACAGGCCGTCCCCATGACCTCCAGCCCACCGTCATCTTCGGACAAGGGTGGCGTCTTCTTCTTTGGCTCCATGCTCTGCGGACTCCTGAGTGAACGCCAGTCCTCTTCCTTCCCCTGGCCGTCTGTGCCTTCATCAACCCCCTTGAGTAGAGCAGTGGCACACTGAGGACATGTGTCCATCAACAGATGTTTGCTTAGTGCTCAGGCATTGCCTCACATTATTCATATCATATTGGTTTAGTTTTACCAGTGATTGGAAGAGTAAATAATGAGATGAAAATTTTGATTCAATATCTTTTATTGTTAAATATAGTTGTAAAGAATGTAATTATTTTATCACTTTCTATTCAACTTAATTTTATTCCCACCTTACATTTTTGCAATTTATTGTCTCGGATTTTCACCTTATTACTGTATTGTACTTACTGTTAATGAGCATTTTGTTTTTCATGCTTTGCTTTAAATCTAGGTATTATGAACTTTTAAACTTCATGCTTGCTCATTTTTGAACTTAGTCATGTGATTGATGTGAATTATAAAATCACTGGTACTCTTAACTGGACTGCTTTTGGTCATTAGGGATTCAAGTTGGAATTAGCACGGCATCTTTGTGTATTGATTGAGCTTCTCTTGTTCCAATTGGTATTGACATTTTCGTGGGCTTTTATTTTTTCTTCCACAATTCTGTTCAGAAAAAGAAAAACATTAAGGAAGAAATTAGTAAGCCCTTAGAATATTCTACTTTTTGAGTAAAAAAAATAAAAAGGTCCTGTCTTAAGTAATTGAAACATATTGGTCTTAATGAAAGGAAAATATAAAACCATAATATTGCCCTTTAAGTTTTTTGAAGATGCTACAACAATGCTCTGTAATTACGTAAGAAATCATAGTATGTAGTGCTTATTGTCAAAACTTCCTGTCTGGCATGACTGCATTATGGAGTTGAAGAGATTGACATGAGTTTGAGAGTGGATCCAAGCTCTGCATAGGAGAACCAAGGCCTGGTCTCACAAAAGGACTCCTCTTACTAAACAAGCATCAACTTAAAGTGATAGAGGGACTCCTAGCCAGGCAGTGTTGAGTAATGAGGCACCATCCTGGGAATTGGAGATGCACCCAGATGCAGGTGGTTCAATGAAGAGTATGCCACTTACTATGCCGGTGTCCTGTTGTGATGAGGACTCCGAGTAGGTACCTGGGCACACAAGTTATGGAGCCCAGGGAAATCTCCCCTAGGGGACCTGTTGGCCTGTTGCCTAGGTGATTAACCCCCCCACTCCCCCCTCCCCCCCTTGGGCGGTTCACTAGTTGGCACAATGAGCCAATAGGTCTATGTACCTCCTTGGAGAGGAACTCCCCTGAGAAATACAATTATCTGTCTTGACAATATGTGCTTATAGAGCTAAAAATATGCAACTCATTATTCATTCCTGTGTGTTATCTTTTGCAATCTTACATCAACTACATTTCTATCATCATCGTCATCAAGAGTCAACAATCCTAGGATTGGTTTGATGCAGCCCTCCTCTCGATTCTTCTATCGGCCAATCTCTTCATATTAACGTAGTTTCTCTTTTTCACGTCCTTTACGACCTGCTCTATGTAACTCATATGAAGCCTTCCTCTTCCATTCTTCCCGTTCACTTTTCCTTCAACGATTGTCTTCATCAGACCATCGTCTATCAAGATGTGGCCGATTAAGTTGTCCCATCTTCTTTTTAGAGTTTTCAGCAGACTTCTCTTTTCTCCCACTCTTCTTAGGACTTCTTCATTTGTCACTCGATCGATACATTTTATCTTCATCATTCTTCGATAGCACCACATTTCGAATGCTTCCACCTTTCCCTTCTCCGCTGCTGTCATCGTCCATGCCTCACTGCCGTAAAGAAACATGCTCCAGATATACGTTTCAATGAATTGATTCCTTACTTCCAAGCTTGTATTTCCAGCTGTAGGTAGATTCTTCTTTTGATAGAATGCCCTCTTTGCCTGGGCTATTCTACTCACTATTTCTTTCTTGCTTCGCCCACGTTGGTTACTCTGCTTCCCAGGTAACAGAACTCTTTCACCTCTTCCATTTTCTGTTTTCCTAGTTTAACGTTGGTTTTGATCTCCTCTCTCTTGCTGCACACCAATATCTTAGTTTTCTTCTTATTGATCTTCAGCTGATGTATGGCCATTGTCCTTTCCATGGAAATTGCATGCATAACAACCATGGCATGGTTGTTCACCTCCTGCTCTGTCTCTGCTATGAGAGCTATGTCATCAGCGAATCGGATTGTTTCTCCGTGGATGTTCACCCCAGAACATTTCTCCTTGACTTCATTGATGGCTCTCTCGATGTAAACATAAAAAATTATGGGAGACAGTGCACAGCCTTGTCTCACTCCTTTCCTTATTCTTGCTTCTTCACAGCTGGGTCCGGATTTTATCACAGCTACTTGGTTTTTATACAAACTGTGGATAATTCTTCGATCATTGTAGGAAACTCCAATTCCTTTCAGAATATCAAGTATTGAATTCCAGTCCACGTTGTCAAAAGCCTTCTCTAAATCCTCAAATGCAATGAATGTCGGTTTGTTCTTCTCCATTCTCTTCTCTATAAGCAGCCTAAGGGCCAATATTGCTTCTGTTGTACCCTTACTTTTCCTGAATCCGAATTGATCTTCATTCAGGAACTCCTCTGCTTTTCGTTCTATTCTTCTGTAGATGATCCTTGTCAATATCTTCGATGCATGTGTTGTCAGGCTTATAGTCCTAAAAGTTTTGCATTTCTCTGCTCTATATTTCTAATTGCTGCTATTTAATGATTCCATAGGAATGACAGTGTTAAACAATGTTATTCTCTAAACTCTTTGTGAGCATGAAAAGCCTTTTGCTGTTTACCCATTTGTTAGGTAGTGTAAGCTTTCAAAGTCATTTAAGGCTCACACATATTTTGATGAAGAAAGGGAAGTAAAAAAATCGTTGAGTGCTTTGAAATTAATCAATCAATCTCCAGCAATATAACTGACCATATAATGTAACGATGTCTCAAAATCGTCCAGATCTATTTTTCCTTATCTGTTAAGGTGGATTTTGTTACATTGCACTGTCTTTGCGTATTTGTACATATACAGATCTGGCCTCCTGTGATCTGTTTGGATATTTTAGTAGCAAATTGTTATTAAATACTTCAGCAGTATATTTTATGCAGCACTCATTCACTTGCTCGCCTCTTGGCAGTCCATTTCCCCAACATGTAAACCTTATCCATGAGCCATCTATTGTACTGAACTGCTGATCATTTACAGTTGAAACTGTATTGCAATCACTAACCACATGATTGTGTACTAGTCACTGATGCAATGCTGGATGATTTTCCATAAATGGATGTAAATATTACTTCTGTCATTCAACTTTCTTTGCATACCTCTGAAGCATTGAGCATCTACATTTTGGGGTATGTGTACCCTATGCTGGGAATTGCTGAATTAGTTGATGAGCAGTGAAGATGGAAAGAAATGAAAATAATTTATTGGTGAACCATGTATTATCATTGAAAACTATCAAACTTCTTGTAAGGAAGAATCAAGTTTTGCACAATCTTTCATTGGTGGATTTATAACTTTTGGAGTATGTCAAACTTCTTGGAAAAGTGGGGAAATGGGAACTACTTTTTATTCAATTTCATTATATTTTGCTCTCACTATAATATGGAGGCCAACATGCATTGTACCAACTTTACCTGCTCCTGTGTCTCCACATATACTGACACTGGTAACATTGGTCACTATTAGGACAGTTGTCTTGAAACAAAAATAGGTACTTAATTTGTTAATCACCATTTTTAGGATTAATATTTATCAGGAAACTTGAATATTAGAATTTATGAGTGCCTTTTTTCTATTGTAGATCGTAGTGATGCAAATTTACAATTTATTTCAGAGGTGACATAGTGGCCCCTTGCAGAGCGGTGTTTGGCCCAAATTGCACAATTCTTTTAACTCTTGACAAGTGTCAAGAGTTGCTGTGTCACTGACTGTAGCATGATCATCACTAATGCTGGGGTTTTTCTTGACATTATCTACACTGGCTGTAGTTCATACGCAGTGGAAATTTTCCCCAATTTACTTAACACATACCATTTACCCAATAGCATATCCATTGGTTCAACTGAATCTATTCATGTATCCAAAAATTAATATTGTATCATTCCTACGTTGTTTGAAAATGTTGTGGAGACAGTTTGGAAGAAATATTATTCTACTAAAGGTTTAGATTGGTATTGATGAAAGTTAAGTTTAATATGGATTTATTTGGGGAATTGCGCATTGCTTTTTCCTAATCAGAAGACTTGTGTTAATACCTATGATGCTGTTAATTGGGAGTAGAGATTTGAGTGGAGAGCTGCGCACAACCAACCTAAGGGTTGTTGACTCACGTTGAGGATGATATCCTTTTCTTTCCTGTATTCTTTTAATGTCCGGAAATCGGGTTATTCTTTCGGGCAATACTCAATCGGTCAAGTGATGGCGGATGTGGCCCTGACACTACCGATTCTCCTGACAGAAGGTTTCCCATTGGCTAGGGAAGGCTAATTCTCGTTCGACTCGCTGCCTGGCCCAATCGTGGCTGCTTCCCATGCCGCCGTTAATTCTAGCCCTCGGGAGACGCGGCGAGGAGGCGTGGGGCCCTCGCGAATCCTCCCGCTCCTCTTACCTCGCACTGCGGCTGGGACCCTTCGCGGCTGGACGGGGGCGGCGAGGGCCTCTCTTCCTCGCGACGGGCCTCCAGCAGACCCTCGGTCGACGTCGGGCGACTCTCCGGCCCTCCTGCGGCAGCGGGGCCCTCGTCCGTCACCGCGGCCGCATATCCCGGGTGCGGCTCCGCCGGTGTCGCGGGCGGGTCCTGCTTCCGACCGGTCCACGCGGCACCCCTCCTCGGGGCCGCGATTTCCTGGGCTTCGGGCAGAGAGAGAGAGAAAGAGGGAGTGTGGCAGTAGTGGCTCCGACGGCATCTCCGCCCATTTGTCATCTCTGCGTCCCCAAATTGAGGAGGATCGATTGGCCCGCGCGGTCACGAATCGCCCCCAGAGGGCCCCACCCCCTTCCCCACTCCGCCACCCCCTCCTCCCCCCACTTCCCCTTCTAAAGAATTCCGCGCGTTTCCGACGGAAGGCCGAATACGTAGGATCCCTGGGAATATATTGCCCTGCTGATGGAATATTCGCAAACCCTGTATTTACCCCAATTGCTTCTCCGTAAAGGGAGATATATGGCTGGAAATGTAATGATGTTGCTCGCGTTCCCTTTGCGAAGGACTCTGGTTGGAAAGGTTGGCGGCGGGATATAAGGGATTCGAGTACCGCGATGAAATGTGTGTGTGTGTGACCCTGGAGCAAGGCTGGATAGTTTTGAATGGGGAATCGGTTACCTATCTAACAAGCGCTGCGACTAATCATAAGTTTAATTATTAGAGACAATTATTTGCTGGGATTCATCAAAAGATGGGTAAATGTGACGATCATGTGCGTGATATCAGTTACTTTTCTCTTGTTAGACCTCATTTGGAATATGCTGCCAGTGTATGGGATCCCTACGAAATCGGTCTCAATAACGAACTTGAACGTGCGCAGCGAAGATCGGCAAGATTTGTAAAGGGACGGTACGGTCACCTTATTAGCGTAACCAGTCTATTAAATGAATTAAATTGGGAATCATTGTCAGATCGGAGGATGAAACTTAGACTTAATCTCTTGAACAAATTCCAAGACCATATTTTAAGTGATGATGTTAACAATATTTTGCGAACCCCAACTTACTATGGTAGACTGGACCATAATAATAAAATTAGAGAAATTGATTGCTTAACTGACACATTCAAAATGTCCCTTTTTCCTCATACTATTAGGGATATGAATAACGGTAAACATATCCAGTACGAGTGTAGCAATGGATAACATTGGTAGCTGCATGTTGGTATGAAGACTTAAAGCTAACCCACCTAACAGCATGTTTTTGCATGTATGTTTTGCTATTTTTATCTTTTTTTAAATAGCGTAGTTTTGAACAGTTACTTGACTAGGAATCTGAGTGAACTAGGAGTAAGCCCATGTCACTCGTTGTTGGCAGCACTCAATTTATCGTCAATTGTTCAAAACGAAGGCTTCGGCGTTGAAATTTTGGATTGGAATATATTCTGTGGTACCTCCCGCGTAGATTCATAATACTCAGACGATCAACAGTAAAATTGTAGAGGCGAAATACAATTTCAACTGACTGGACAGGAGACCTTCATACTATTGACAGCAAAAATTATCAAAACGCTTGACCTGAAGATATGGCCAAAGATTGGGAATAAGATTAGTTACTATATAATAGTATTAAAAATTAAGAATAAGTATATCGTTAGAAGGGAAGAGACAAAACCAAGAAAGGTTTTAGATACTTCGGTAATTTTCGACCAAGGTGACCGTATGGTATTTGGAAGAGTGAATAGTGAGGGATGACGTTTTCACCCCGGAGAGGCCCACCTTTCTGTTACAATACACGCTTGCTAAAATTCCTGTCTCGTCTTCTCTAATGCTACATTGGTCCACGCCCCACTACCATTTTTGAGCATTCTCTAGATGTCTTCGTTGCGTTTTCCTTGTTCCTGGGTCAAGTTTTTAGTGAATTTTCTATTTGCGAACGACCTGATTTTCGTGGCTATTCTGTGATTCCTCTGTCGTCTCTTCTTTCCCTTTTCGTTATGATTCCCAAACAATAAATCTCTTACACTCCTCTAAGCTTTTACAACCCATTTTAGCATTTGAGTTCCCATATGTTCCTTTTAACCTTCCTTTTGTCTTGGTTGCAAATGTTGAATATATATAGTGAATCAGGTCTAAGTGAAGCTTCCTACTGCAATTTCTCTCTCTCTACCTTTAAAGAAATGTAGTATTAAAGCAAGGCATACTGATTATTCTATGTTGTTGCCTGGTCACGATTACTCTACAATGGATGTAAAAAATTAATACCAAATAATTTACCTTAATACCTTGCTCTTAATTGCCTCATTTCTTTCTCTATCCCTTTGCAAAAAAACTGTTGGATTTCAACGGTAACATTTTATTCAAGTGTTTTTCCAATTTACTGTTGGCATTTCCACAGTTTTTGAAAAATGATCCTACCACCCTCACTCTAGATACAGACTCCGGATCACAATTTTTCATTTATGCTACTCTTTAATTGTTTCAAAATGTGAGGGAATTCAATCCAGTTATTACGAGATTCCTCCAAGTACACTATTGTCGCTCAGGGTTACTTCACCCCTTGCTGGGCCGTCCCCAGACCGAAAGGGGGAGACTGCCCTCGGCTTTCCCTTGTTGTAGTCACCACGTCTCCCCCCCCCCCGCAATCGATATATCAACCCATCCACCCAACACACGCCGAGCCAGCCAAACAACACGGCGGCTCCCGTTGTCGATCGAGACTTTTTTTTGTCTCTCCTCGGCTGCGTCAACTCTCTCAAGCGTATCTGAAAGGAATGACCTGGCAGCGTCGCCATTGACTGAGAAAGCACTGCTGTCCACCGAGAAGGCTTCTGGCGAAGGTCATGGCGAGGATAGCCACCGTAGCGGCGGCTGGTATCCCAATGTTTCTCGTTTTTCAAAACTCCATTTCATTTCCAGACCATCTCAGGACCCATTGTTTTCGTAGAGAGTTTTCCTGGGAACTTACACAGCGAAATGTATCTTAAAAATTTTATTTTCTACACGAGCCCTTTTCTCCATCGCATTTTTAATCATAATGCTTTTTGGCAATATAATCTTGATGCCTCTCATCAGAATGAATTTTTAATGAGAAGTTTCCAAAATTACCTACCTATATCCAATTTACAGTATAAGGAATGCATTAGCGCGTCGAACTTAAAGGAGAAAATAATCATGATCAACTTAACTGTTGAGTTTCGATGAGAAATACGCATCGAGGTTAGTTTTCTTACACACGAGTTGAATTTTTTACACTTAAAAAACGATTTCTGAAAGTCAAACAGCATGGCAGGGAATATCTAGTGTGCATGTAATGAGAATAGTGTCAGCGAAGTGCAAATAATTACGCTTCGTCGATCGTCAGCAGTGTTTGTTGTAAACGTGCTTTTGCGCTGCGTTGTGGCGACGCAGAGATACGATAGAGTTCATCAATTAACTTACTTAGATTCCTCAGCACAGTCGGAAATGTATCGAATAATTATCCCAGTGTAAGCAGCAAATCGAGACAATTTCCATCAGTTACCTGCGTTGAAATCATTCAACGCAGATGTTGGCTATAGTAGGCTAAACCATTGAAATTGGTCCAAACGGCTGGAGCTGTTGTCTTGAAATTTCAAGCCCCTATTCAGGATAGCAGTGTGACTAACACTGGCTGCGTTAAAATGACCCCTATGTGGGCCCTTTTTAAACCAAATCTTATTTCCATTAGAAAAACAGGATTCGGTGCATAGGTTTGTTTGCTTTTTTAAACTATGGGCGAATTTCCGTGAAACGTCTTTCTGCGCCTGATAGCTGCGAAAGGAATTTTAAGCTATCTTACTCAATCATCTTCTATTACATGATATGCATTTAAATTAAATTTATAATATTTATAAACATGGTTTTCCATTATCAGAGAATGCAAGTTACTTTTCTTCCATTCAATAAAATTGCTTGATGCTGATTGATCTTTTTTCTGCAGTACACGGAAAAAGCTATTAATTGTTTTATTCTTGCAATCGTTTTACGCTATGCAATCCAGATCTGTTATTCACGTCGAATTATTTTTCGGTTGTTTTCCGAGCGTTGCTAAGGCCTACGAAAAAAATTGCACGGTGTTCTTTTCAAGAATGCTGGAGGTTAGTTAAGGTGGTATCGTATATATGATTAGTGAAGCAAGAGAGGAGGCTATTTAATTCGACCCGGATGGATCAAGTCGTTTTTGTACGAAGTGTAGCTAAGAGCAATAAGTTGGTTGTACTTTGAATATCCATGAAATAAGAAGTGAAAAGTGAGCATATATGCTTAAAAATAATAATAAAATGAATTTTTTGCGTTGAGATGGATGAATATTGAGTCGCGTAGGTTAGGTTATCATGCGTATAAAACCTCTCATACTTTCTTATCTCCTTGGTTTCTCGCTGTCCGACGAGTCCGAAAAACTATTCCCATTTTTGTAAAGTCCCGGGTTCCACTTCTGACGTTACGTACGAGTTTACAGAAGACTAAATTAGATTTATGAATTCGATTTAAATTGAAGCAGTCGGTAGCTTCAGAACACAAGTTCAACTTCCTTTTCTTTTTGGAAAGTATCACAAGTACTCATAACAAAGTTTATTTATAATTTATATCCCTCCTGTTGAATTTAAATGTGCATCCCTCCTAGTTAATGACAAGGGTTCCGGGCGTTTCTCCGCGTTGGTTTGTCTCTGGGTGACAACACTTTATCCAGTCATCCTGCGCGCGTCTTTTGCTCTGATGCCAGGCTTGAGGAAGCCTGCCTCCAGCCATGCTCGCAGAATGGCTGGAGAAACTGTCGTCACCCAGAGACCCACACTCGCGAAGGAATTCCCGGAAGCCGTTATCAGTCTGAACTTTGTCACAGAAGAAAAAGGCGGTGGGACCGGGTAACATAGGCCACTTTGGATAATTCTCCATCAGTTCCAGAATTTTGGTATCGATCTGAGTCGTGTGGCTTTGCTGACATCGATAATTGAGATTGAAGAGATTGAATGTAGTTTTTAACTTCTGAATATAGACTGAACTTGTGTTCTGAAGTTAATTAACCCTATAAAGTTTGTAGCTATCAATTTTTGGAGGAGGAATAATTCGATAGAGCGTACCTATAAAATTAGTAACACGAAGATCAAAAACGCTGAAACCGTAAGGTATTTAGGGGTAACAATCACTAAAGATTTATCGTGGGGAAGACACATCCGGAAAATGTGCGGCCGAGCGAAGAGAAAGTTAGGATTTTTTAAAAGAGTATTTGGGAAATGTGATGTGAAGACAAATGAGCGATGTTACTTTTCACTAGTTAGGCCCCACCTTGAATATGCAGCCAGTGTATGGGATCCGAATGAACTAGGTTAAACTAGACTAGTGTGTGGCGTAGAGCAGCTAGGTTCGTTAAAAGGTGTTACGATAGGTTAAATAGCGTTTCAGAATTAATAAAAGAATTAGGGTGGGAATCATTATCAGAGCGTAGGTTAAGGTACAGATTAAATCTATTAGAGAAATTTCAATCGGATAGCTTTAGTGAAGATGTTAGGCACATATTAAAAAAACCAGCGTATTATGCTAGATTCAACCAGGTATATGAGATTAGAGAGATAGATTGTCGTACAGATAGATTCAAAATGGCATTTTTCCCCGTACTATAAGATAACAGAATAGGCAGCATAGAAAAGGGATATGTAGCGGAAATATTTTAGAGTAGTCTGTAGTGCATGATGCATGTATTGACCCCTTAAATACTATAGATACTAACAATCCAGTTGCATGAGACCCTATAGTTGCTAGTTTGCATGTTAGTAGTGCATGCTTGGTGATCTTCACCCTCTGCCACACACCCTCGCGGTGGCTTGCAGGGTATCGTGTAGAGGTAGATGTAGTTTGTTGTTCTAAGATGCGTTGTGATTCACCTCTGCTTGCAGAGATTTCAAGACTCACTCCTCGTCGTCGTTTCGGGATGGCTTACCGAGTGACCTCGTTATCTTCCTCGGGAAGTCCCACGCCGTCACGTACTTGCCCCAAGGCTGCTGGTCACGCGGCACGCCGGGCATCAGGTGACCCCTATCGTCCGCTATGACCCTCGTCTTGCTCAGCCGCTGCCGAGGGTGCTCCGGGAACCACTTGGGCACCTGCCAGTTTCCCAGTCGCTTGGCCTGGAACTCTCTCTCGAACTGAAATGCACCGAAGAACCCCATGAAAATAAAAATGACTTGGTATTTTCCACACATTTATTAACAAGACCGACTGCTGTTTCGACGGGTATAGCGTCATTATCAAGTCGAGACCGCAGTCGATCTTGTTAATAAAAGTGTGGAATATACCAAGTCATTTTTATTTTCATGATGATTCAATTCCACAACGTTACGCCTGAGGGTATTTCTTCGATCGAAGAACCCCATGCTCCATGATAGACGCGTCTTACGGTGGACACTATTTTACGTGAAGGACAAAGTAGAAGAAAAAGCTCCTTATCTCATTGAAATCTATGTGCGGATGACGAATCCGATCGTCATTTGTTTGCTAAATTGCGCTATTTCTGAAAAAAACGCAATTTGATTTTAAAAACCAATATTTAAAAATATTTATTGCACTAAGATTTGACATGCAAAAACAGTAGAAGTTTAAAAAAATAATTAGTGATGTCTTAGTCTACATTTCAAAAGTATAGTTTCTGATGAAAGAATTGATTTGAAATTTATCTAGTCCCTCTTTTACCATCAAGTAGAGAATAGTTCGAATATGGCATGCGTGACTTGCAATAAACATCGACAACAGAAATAGCATAACCGCATAAACCAACAATTTTAGCGTAAGTATATGTAGTTATGTTTAGGAGTGTTTTAAGCTAATCGGATAAATTGTAGCCATTTCATTCATGGATATAAATTTAAGCTACAAGTTTTTATTGTTAAAGAGTTCTTAGCAACCATCAAGCTCCCGACGCACTTAGTCAATTTAGGTATTATGACTTAGCTTCATTCATAAAACGCTTTATTTGTATCATAAATTTAATCCTAAATATAACTATGTGCTACAATTTTTATGTTTTGCGAGAATAAATGCATCTGGAATTGATTATTTCATCAGAAACAATATTGAAAAAGGCAATAATCTGGTTAAAATTTTACTCCCATTGGCATGTTAAATCATAGCACCAAAAATATTTAAAATATTGATTTTTTCAACTTCAGTTGCATAGTTTTGGGAAATATGTGATTTGCTGACGAAAGACGACCAGATTCGTGATCAGCACATTGATTGTGGACTACCATTTATGGTAAGGTGCTGCTTTTTCTTCGTTTTTGGTTGAGGTTGCCTGCGGCTGGAAAGATTTGAATCTATGGAAGGGCAGAAGAGGTAATATTCCAGAATTCTCACTTCTGAAATTGAATACTATGGAATAAATGTGGTACTTATGGGGAAGTAATTTGAAAATAAATGAAATTGAAGGAATTGGGAAAAAGGAGGGGTTCAGGCTAGTAATCAGGGAAGGTAAGACCATATTTTCATTTTTCTATACACGACCTGACACATTTTCCGATTACGAGTACGAGACTGGGAGGCCATATGTATACTGCTGCTGGCTGGCATTAAGTCATTTGTGATTATTAACTTTACTAAAAGATTGACACGGATAATTTGTGCCGTTAAAGCATTTTTACTTAAGGATGCACGTGGCGTACGCAGGATTTCTTCTGGAGGGTTTTCATTAATATTTATGTGAATCATCATAAAATAATATTTTGATTATTATTCACTAAAACAATAATTAAATTAACGTTATCTATTCGTGAAGACAAATCAACTATATTTTTCATCCCAATAAGTAAAATTCTTAAGCGCTAGTGCAAGTACACAAAATATAGTAAATTACGGAAATGTTTTTGGGTGGGGTTTAAGCCTTAAGCCCCCACCCCACCACTGTATGTATCTAATGGTTGTTATTCTCTCTAATTGTGTAGGATCTTTTCAACGAACGCATTAAATTCGAGGTCGTACGAAACTGACACACAGTATATCAAGTGGCGTGACATTTGCACTCCTCGACGGTGACTCTGAAATGAAAATGGTTTTTGGATTTTGTAAGGATGCCAGTATTTTTACCAAAGTACAGTCACTTCCATAAAAGTACACTTGAGAGCCGAAATTTTTCTTAGTCCCGAGTTGACGGTGATTTGACAACGCTGCGTCAGGACGGGGGTGGAGGGAAGGGGGTTTGTTTTCGGTTAGACCTTCGCGAGGCTCCGCCAGAGGGAAGCCGTGACTCAGCGTTGTCAAATCACCGTCAACTCGGGACTTAGAAAAATTTCGGCTCTGAAGTGTTAACTTTTTTTTGGAAGTGACTGCACAACGTATCTAATCTTGGCAAGATAGGGATAGTCGGTAGCATAAACGGTCATCCGATGCAACACTTTGAATATGAATATGTTGGGGCGAAATGTCGGCGCTTCAACAAATACTGTCAGGGTAATTTGTCTGACTGAGGATATGTTACCAGACCTTGGGAAGATGCAATCCACAATCTATCTTTTAATCAAGTCCATCGAGAAGAGATAGTTACTGTAGAGAGATGGCGCACCAGTTGAGCGGTTCTTCAAGCACCCTTAATTACTCAAGATTAATCTATTAGATTGATTGGAATCATTTAGTGAATTCATTGGCCTGCACAAATACGGGAAAAAAGAAAAGAATGTCTACATACGGTCCAGTTCCCATGATTTTCAAGAGACAAGCTTCATTCGTGTGATTTTACATCTAGCTGGAGGGTTAGAGCCAATAAAGAATGTCACGGCAACTCAGCTGTACTGCCGCGTTTATGGGAAAATGATATCAAATAAATTCCATATTCATATTTCATACCCATTATCCCGCTTTCTGGTTCACGTTTGTGTTTTTTTTACTAGTTAGTTTTTAGTATTTCCCAATGTGTTGTATTGACTCTCCATCAGAAAAGAGGGATTGGCATTTGGGTGGCTCTGTGAGAACGATTTAAGTTTTCCGGAACATTTTCTGTGTTCGGAAGTGCATAGTTGGAGATTTTGTCAACGTATCTTGTATTACACTCAATGTTGTCCTTGTAACAATTGATGATCTGTGAACTTCCTAGAGCTCGAGCCATTCTGGAGGGGATGATCTGCACGCTTGGCATAGAAAACAGCTGAATGCCTCGAAAACAGAACAGGTGGGCGGGATTAGCGGCTTGGTGATGACGAGATGGTGCCAATAGGAGTCCCACTTGCAACGCGCCCCAGTTAGCACCCGGAGCTGAACATGCCCCGGCGAAAGCCATCAATTGTCCCTTTTTTCAGCCGGAATCCGGGTCGAGGGTAGTTTACTTTTCTCTGCGCACGCATAAAAAAAGGGGATTCGAAAGCTATCTATTGGGATGAGGCGTAGAGAAACGCCCTGGCAGGCCGTGGCGATCTGTCTCTGCCGTCGTGGGCCTTAAGGGACAAAGGGTCGCCTCCACCCGTCGGATCCCTCCCAGTTGATCCCTAGCGACATCCAATCCCTCACCGAGAGGCGCTAGCGACACGTGTTGGTGCACCCCTCGTCGCTGTCGGCTTTCTTGTACTGGTTCTCCGCTAACCGACATTTAACTGGGACGTACCCTACACTTACATTTCTTTTTACTAATATGGGCCGTGAGCAGCTCGGGAATGATAGCACAGTGTACCTCCCTCATTTCCGCCCGACGTGGTGCACGACAAAAGCCCCAAAGTCAGTCACGTTTTCTCTCTCACATTAAAAAAAATTCATTGGTAAATGTGCGGAATGAATCGTACGCAGAAGGTCATAAGGTCAACCACTAAAATATTCATTTCTTTTGTCAGAGTATCAGCAGCAAGAGAAATATAGGTTGAATAATATCGTATTCATTGAATAAACACACTATCAAGTTGGATAAATACATATTTGTGGAGGTTTTTATAAATTTTATCTTCCCGCTTGAGTATCAATAAAGATTATATCCTTCCTATTTGAAAATGACTCATGACTGCTTTTCCAGAAAAATAAGTCTGATTATTCGAAGAAATCCGGCGTTGGAATAGTGGCAAGGACTGAGTTGCACTCTGGGAATGGAGATCGAAGTGTTAAAGTTTTTTGAAACAAAGATTGGAAACCCTTTTCCGCTGCTCTCGACGCCGAACGCATCCTGCTCCGTGCAGAGATCTGGGGGGTTATTTTGTAATCTCACTTTAGTGAGAATACGTCATAAAATGTCACTTTTTCGGAGTTAACTCCGCCACCCAGGCGGCGTGACCATCCTCGGATCTCAAGTGGTGAACTGCCGATCATGTGCTGGTCTTTTAGACGATTCATCCGCTCTGATCGGTATCTTTCGACTCTTGATCCGTTTCATTATCTCCGCCTGCCATCAGTTCCCATCTCATCTTCATAAAGAAATAAATTAGAGCCACCAACGTTTCCACTTGAAGCTTGAGTTGGAAAAAAAGCAAGAGCGAGAAAGATACAAACGATTTTAAATTGTATTTTTTGGAATTTGCACAACGTGAAGAACTTAAGCACACCGAGATCGGCAACAGATAGTGCTACCGACAGAAGCTTCGACAATTCACGAACTGTTCGTGAGCCGATGATTTAGAGAGCGAAACGGATCTCCCGCCTTCCCGCAAAGAGTCATTAAAAAGGTGAGATTACAAAATAACGCCCCTGAAAACAGGGACAAGTGCATGATGCTGTGAAATTCTCATCGCCTCCCGTCAGTGAATCAATGCCGTAATTGTGGGCATAAAGCCAGTTCTAGGGCTGTGTCCATCGCGGTTATCTAAGATGCGGCGAATGTTAGCATAGATAAAAGCCACTTTTAAGACATCCAATCTTAAACGTTCCATTGGCGAGTTTCTCGACGAGTGAATCAAGCGATGGAGAGATGAAGAGGGAGGTGTCGGTCCATTATGGTGGTTCAATTGTTTTGGGCTCCAACAGTTGGTTGTCCCCTTGCCCACTTCCGGGCTCTGCTCGGGGCCCCACCGCGGAGGGCGTGTCGCCGGCACACCTGCTGCCCGCCGAGGGTCTGGCCAGGATTTAGGGCCTCGCATCCCAATTACGGGCCGGGCCTTGAGGCACCCCAGTATGGTAATGGCATCTTTCGTCGGGGCGACTGCACCTCCCGACCAGGGGTGGCCCTCCGCATTGAGCCCCCCCCCGTCAGGGGCGGTCGATCCCTTCCACAGAGGCCCCTCTCCCCATTTCCATTCGGCGTCCTTAACGGTTTGTAAACAGCGGGCCCTTGTTGCGGGCGAGGAGGCGTGAGGGCGGAAGGGATTGATTGGGGATTACACGTGTGTAACTGAGACCCTCGCCCCTGTTTTCCACCCAGGCCCTGGGGGCCAGTGGCCGCGCACACGTGGCGGGACCCTGGCCGGCAAGGCCCTCGGCTGGAGGGCTGCACTTCGCGCTTCGCACATCAATTGGCTTGGTTTCGGCTCACAGCACGAGATGGCTCCACGAGAAAAAGGAGACATCCGGAGTTAATGCTTGAAAAATAATGCAGTTGTGGTCGAAATGCCTAAATCGTCGTATTCACGAGCTACTACCGTTATGATTTAGTCTTGTGAGGATTATTTAAGGAGAACGATACATATTATGAATAAGAACCGGCTGAAATAAACGACTACTCATATAAACTCAGTGCGTCTAAGCTTTTCGATGTGAAGAAGAAAGTTAAGTTCTTACTAATCAGGACTTCATTTCTTTGAATTGATGTCGTATTGCGTTTAAGAGTTCTTAATGCAACTATTGTGTCGTCTGTATTCCCATATCATGAATTAGGGGATGCTGCATGAAGTCAGCAGTGGACTCTATGGGCTTGGAACGCCTGAATAGGTTGGGTGACACTATTTTCTTAAAATAAAGATATTGACATCGCTGGGGACATGGATTTCTTTGAAATTTGCTTTGGCCATGATGATCTTCCCTATGAAAATAATTGGGATTTATTAAACAAAAATAATAATATCTTTGTTGATACAACGAAGTATGAAGTCCTCTTTCCCAGTTAACGGTAACTAGGGCTGTGAGATATGCTGTTTTAAATATCGCACGTCGATATCATTCTGATATCGTGGATTCACCGATATATCGGTTTCGCGATATAAATAGGAAATATCGGGATATGGACATATCGGAATATCGACATATTGGGATATCGGCATATCGGTATATCGACATATCGGGATATTGACATATCGGGATATCAGATATCGACTTATAATATAATAACTTATGGCGAAAGAGCATATTATTTTAGATAATAGAGGTTCTTTTCGATTTTTGATACGGCCCATATGAGCCGAAATATAACCATTTTCCTTGGTCAAAGAACGGTGAAATTTTTTTAGCTCGAATTATGGTCTAAAAACAATAATTTTATACACAAATTTGAAATTTTCTAGTGAATTCGAGTTTTCAGTGATGAAATGGCCATTCCATTCCCTACATCCAAATTTTATGATAAAAAAGTTATAGTTACTAACAATGGCAAATTAGATAATTTTAATTATACAATTAACAATTGAGGAGCGTAACATTTTATAAGGAAGAGACCGTTTATAGCACTTCTATCCGATCAAAAATTACCGAGAAATTAAGCTAAATAGAGACATTATTAAGGGCGAAAGAAAAAAACACCGGGATCAGGATATCGTCATATCGGGATATCGACATATCGGGACATCGACATATCGTGATATCGCGTTTAGAAATATCGACTCCCGATATAAAGTGCATATCGAGTATCGTCGACGATATATCGTGGTATCGCACAGCCCTAACGCTAACTAACCACAAAAAACATCCATGCCCCGGAAAGTGAAAATTCTCACCGTTTGAGACTCGAACCCGTGGCCTCGAGTTTGGCAGGCAAGGTATAAACCCCGCCGTCACCGAGGCTGGCAAAAATATCTCCGACCTGGAGAATCGAAGCACTCTCACCTATAGAAAGAGCACATGAACAAACGACTCTGGCCCTCTTTATCCCCCAGGCTAGCCGGGTTGTTAATCGGCCATATGGACGCGATGGCCTAAAATCGCCGAGGGACAAGTGAACGGGAAAAGTGGAAAAGACGGGCATCGGATGACATGAATGGAACAAGTTGAAAAGATGTGAAAAAGAAGAATTGTATCAATATGAAGGGATTGGCCAATAGGAGAATCGAGCTGCGTTGACTGATTGTTGACTCATGATGAGGTTGATGGTGAATTGTCATTATTATTTTCATGATGTTTCTAATGATATACAGTGTTAAAAAATCTCAGGACTCGATGCATTTACTGCATCCTGTATCGCCGGTGAACCTGTCCAAATGCATTTGTCTGTCATCTGCCAACCATCTGCATTCTACTCTGCGATCTGCCTCAAGGGTGTGGGTTGCCTGGAGTTAGTTACTTACTGCAGCGACTTTCATTTCACCTGCCATCAATTTAGGGCACGTTCCAATTGCAGCCAACCACGCGAAAGGAATGTACGAGGCCAGAGGAGTGGAGAGGGTCGCAAAAGGCCCTCCGGTGGGAATATCGAGTAGCTGCTACATCTCCCGGGCAGCGGTGCCCCACCCCTCCTCCACGGAGAGAGAGAGAGACTTGTCCCCGCGATTATAGGCCGTGGCGAGTCTCGGGCGTGTTGCAAGATGCATCTTCTCAGGGGTATCTCATCTCCTCGGTAGTGATTGGAAAAAAATACGATTATTTGCTAGCGAACGCTCCAAGTGACGTATGTTATGGGGCAAGGCCCTAGCCATGTTGATGCACCGGCTCCCATCATATCACCGAAGTTAAGCAACGTTGGGCCCGGACGGAGGTTGGATTGGTGTCCCCCCTCCATACCTCTACCGTGGTGCTCTTGTCCCCTGTCAAAGAGTGGCGGGCAGGTTAAGTGTGGGTCGGCACAATGGATCTTAAATAGGTCTAAGTGCCAGGGGGGCTCCAGAAGGCCCCCGCCCACCCCTCCAATTCACATTTACAACGTTGGTTATGTCATGTTATTCAGGGGAGGTGACCGACAACTGAGGTCATTTGCGCCATAGGTGAGTGATTGGGTAATGGTAGGAGTTTTCAGGGAACAGAGGAAGGGTAGAGAGAAACCCGGCGTCAGGATTAGCCTACTCTTAACGACAGGCGCCAAGGGGACCACGGCTTAACGTCCTACCCGACGGACGGAAGCAATAACGTTTTTATCGTAAAAAACTTTTTTTTCCTCATTTTATTGATTTAATTTTAACGAACAAATGCAGCTTGTCCATTCATTTGTCTCTGCTATCCATAGACGATATAAATTAATGGATTATCTATTCCAAGTTAACATTATCAAAGGCAAAATTGACATAAAAAAGGAAGTTTCCAACGAAGATATACAAAATGAGGAATATGTCACGTTAAAAATAACACGTGAACACTCTGTAAGCCTGGAGCACGTAAATGTTGGGGATTTGTTAGATTAAGGTACCAATAAAGAAATACGGGTGGATGTTGTCAATTTATGTTATAGGTCAAACGTAGGTATGAGTAAGTAAATCATTTAATATCAGTTATTTTCAATTAACTACCTACATCGGCTTAGCAAACCGAAAAGAACACAAACGATTATTCTGAATGTTAGCTCACAAACCTTTATTCGTTAGCGGTTCTAAATGCACTGGTCACACACACAAAACAAAAACGCAACGCCGTGCGAACTCCGCCCAGGTGCTGCCACCATTTTATACATAATATAAAACAAAACTCATTTTCTTAATACCGTACACCCTAACACCGGTTCGTAATCGGTTTGAAATTAGAGAAAAAGCACTATATAAGCCACTGGTATAGGTCAACGGTAAAATAAAACGATGGTGATATAAAAATAATTGAGCACAATATAAATAAAATCACCTCTCAATTTAATGAAGAAAAAGAAAACGTTTTCTTTCAAACATTATAAAAATTTCGTTTTTTCGAGGTGCCTACCACTTGTCTCGAGGGCTAATTCAATGACGATGTCAGAGTTTATAGAAGAGTTTGACTATCCGTTGCATTAGAAAACTAAAATATTCTTATTTATCTCGACGATGCATGATTCCATGAACTGGGGAGCGGTTGCGCATCGGACCACTAATCGACACTTACCATTATCATTACATTTATTAACCCACAAAAACGTCTACCGAAAATGCGATAATCCAGTGGCCCTCATCCTTAAGTCATGGAGGGAGTAAAGAGAGCTGGGATGGAGAAAGTCGATGTGAAGAAATAAAAGTTCAACACCTTAATTGGAGAGACACCCGAGTCCACAGCCGTCAAGCTTTCTAAAAGTGGGGAAAAGTCCTCTCTGAAGAGTGTGAGCCACATCTAATGACAACACTGGGGCGCGGGCGCAGAGTGCATAGAAAATCATTTCTCTTGGTTATAGGAAAAGAATCGACTGAAAACCAAGAAGAAGAAAATTAAGGTAGTAGTTTGCAGCTGGAAAGAAGAGGCCAATACCAATGTTGAACAAGGAAAACGAAAACTGGAAGAGATAAAAGAGTTCTGTAATTTGGTAAGCCGAGTGACCAGCGATGGAGGAATCAAGAAAGAAATAGTCAGTAGAATAGCCCAGGCCTAACTACCAAAAGAAGAATGTTGTACTAACAGCTGGAAGGAAGTTTGGAAGTAAGAACACAATTAATCAGAAGGTACAAATGGAGCATGTACCTTTATAGCATGGGCGATGACGGCAGCAAAGAAGTCAAAGGTGGGAGTATTCGAAATGTGGTGCTACCGGAAAATGATGATGATTAAGGAGGTTCAACCATGACTCCGCGATTCGAAATCTCGTAAAAGAGCTATGATATTTAATGAATAAATACCGATCTATAAAAACATCTATATGGAAAATCATCTATAGGGCGATAACGCATACACAATAATTGTATGAGAATGCTATTTTAAAGAACGTTGTAGTTACATTATAGTTTTTACAAGCTCTTTTAACTCATTTTCACTTCGGAACATGACTCTTGTGTTGTTGCCACGTTTAATTTACAAAGTGAGAATTCATGCTCAATCCCGCAAATCTGTATTCTAAAATAGATTAAATATTTTCTTTCTTAGTTTTGGACTATTCACTTGCAAATACAACTCTTTGTTTGGAATTTTATTAATAATCATATTTTTGAAAATTGTTTGGCAACAATTACGCTGCTACCATTTGGAAGCATTGGTATTAATTACACCATATCAATAACTAATGAAATATTTAAATTACATTAAAAATATAAGAAGGACCTTGGTAAGGTATATTCCTTAATTAAGTTAGTAAATAGGCTTGTAAGCACGTTCCGTCTCATGTACCGTTGTCAATGATAACAACATACTGTAGCGCCACTTTCATGTAACTAAGGGTTTTCTGCTTTTTTTCGAGCAAAAATTTATTAATATCAATAAAACAAGTGTGGTAAGGCGAGCACTTTTTTGCAATGCTAAATTCTACATAAAATTGCGCATTTTATATTGGTTTTTCGTCAAAACGACATTTCTCTTTAAATTATTAATCTGCAAATTTAACACCAACAGCCATGCTCTGCGGTATAACCACGTATAAAATTGCTGATTTTCAACCTCTTTGTTCTTCAAGTATATGATGGAAAGGCCACATTATTTTACTGCCAATCGAGGAAGGGCCAAATTATGATATGTCCCGTATTTTAACAAAAATGGCATTTACTTCATAATTCGGTGGAGCCTCCTTAAATGGATCGACCGAGTGAGTAACGACGAAGTCCTCAGAAGAGTGGCAGAAAAGGGAAGTCTTGTTATTACCCTAAGAAGAAGACGGGACAACCGTATCGGCCAAATCTTAAGATGACCTGATGAAGACAATGGTCGAGGGAGAAGTAAACGGGAAGAAGGGCAGAGGAAGGCTTCGTATAATATATGTAGAACTGTTGACGAAGGATGTGAAAGGGAATAAATACGTAAATAAGGAGAGATAAAATGATAGGAGAATTGTGTGGAGAGCTGCTTCATGCGAATCTCAGGAATGTCGACTGATGTTAACGGGAGATAACGATGGAGATGATCATCCTCTTCCACTGCAGTCGTTCGCAGCTGCGTTCTGGATGGTCGGTCGTTGATGGAGTCGCCCGGCGTCGGACGCACTTCAGTTGGGGGGTGCAGGAGACAGCACCCCCTTTCGGTGTGACCGGTCGCGAGAAGGGTTGATTTGAGAGCGACGGACGGCCAACTTCATCCCCAACTTCAAATTGTGGTCGGCGCCCATTTCAATGCGGCACGTGAGGGGACCCTCCCGTGCCGCGGCCTCCTCCTGGACCATGCCGCGGTCTGCAATTTTCCCAGATTAAAGCGCGCGTTAAAGTTTCAGCTCACGCCCACCACGGTGGCAGTTGGGCGCTGTGCCATTGTTCCGTCGGGGAGCTGTCGCGTCGCCGCCGCCCTCGGAGTTTCGCATTCGGAGGGAGTATATACTCACGAGTGGACGTGGCCAGAATCACACTTCATCTACATCTACACGATACCCTGCAAGCCACCGCGAGGGTGTGTGGCAGGAGGTGAAGATCACCAAGCATGCACTACTAACATGCAAACAAGCAACTATATGGTCTCATGCAATTAGATTCTTCGTATATACATAGTAATTAAGGGATTAATACATGCATCATGCACTACAGACTACTCTAAAATATTTCCCCCACCTATCCCTTTGCTACGCTGCCTTATCCGATCTCTTATAGTACGGGGGAAAAATGCCATATTGAATCTATCAGTACGAAAATCTATCTCTCTAATCTTGTTTATCTGATCGAATCTAGCATAACACGCTGGTTTTTTAATATGTGCCTAACATCTTCACTAAAGCTATCCGATTGAAATTTCTCGAATAGATATAATCTGTACTTTAAGCTAAACTCTGAAACTCATTCTCTCCTCTCTCCCACTCCTTGCGTTGCTGTCTATTCGAAAAAAAAGGCCATTGGGTCAACAAAGCATGAAAGAAGTCCAAAACATTTTAATTAAAAGTTTTTTTGAAGTTTGATGTTTTTAAGAACGTGACGCACAGTGGTCGAAAACTTGACTAAAGTCCAAAATAGATTTTTTTTGAGAATTAAACTATAAAACTTCGCAAATATATTAAAAATGTATGGTGATTAAGAAATGATACGTTATCTGTCATGGTTATTACCCGTTAATTAAATACAGGGGCTCAAACATGACCAAATTTTGAAAAAAACTCCTGGCTTCATTTTTCTCGTAGAATCTTCCAAGTTATGCTGATGGTGATGTTGTGAGAGGCATTTGATGAAATAAAAAATATAATGATCTCCTAATATGGTGCTTTAACTTTACTATGCCTTAGTTTCAAATATTTTTACAAACATTTGTATGCTGTTATGTTACAAAATGGCGGATCCTGTTTTCAGATGACGTTTACATTAAGTAGAGGATATATAACGTTTTAGGGAGAGACCTGTGAAGTGAGTTATATCAGAGCACTGGATAAAGAAAGACTTATAAAGAAAGAAATGAATATAAATTACGAATCAGTTCGCGATGCCGAAATATAAAGTCGATTTTCCGACCGCACGGTCTGGCTCCGCGCGCCGGGGCTGGAAATGCTGCGGCTCGCTTTCATTGTTTAAGCGACATGGACACTTTTAAATTCGTCGTTTTACGACCGTGAGCGTCGTCACTAATCTCCACAGTTCCTATATTGAAGAAATCGCGAGAGTATTGAATCGAGTGAGTTGACAGTTGCACGCGGAAACGCTTTCAAGTTATCTTTATTTGCATACGTTCCTGAAACATACTTAATATTCACACTCTTCAACCCCTGGAAAACTGTGACTTCCTATAAAGACTGCTCATACTTCTAGAAAGACAGCCTTAACAGGAATGTCTCCGGAAATCTCTCCTGTTGGCAATATTTTGATTTGGTTATCCTTCTGTCACTAGCTTGTTTAGGTGCATGTTTATGTGCATCATGCAGAACTAAAGCTACAATATCATTTGAAAAAAAAAATATATATATGTGCAGAAAGCAAATGAAAATGAAAACTAAGTGTAAAGGCACACTTTGAGTTTCACACTTTGAAATTTGTCACAATTGGAAATATTATTTGTTTACCATATATCTTAGCAGCTTTATAAACATATTATATTTCAAAAGTGTTTTTTGATTTTTCTACAGTTCTGTCTTTGTAAGTCTTTTAAAATGTGCTCTGATACAAGTCACTTGACAGGTCTCTCCCTAAAACGCTACATATCCTCTACTCAATGTAAAATTTGTCTGAAAACAAAGTCCACTACTTTGTAACGTAACAGCATACAAATGAGAGTAAAGTTCCAACACTACAGTTTCACATGAATTGATCTATATGGAAACTGCACTGTTGGAACTTATTATTCTGCACTGTTGGAACTTATTATTCTGCACTGTTGGAACTCATTATTCTGCACTGTTGGAACTTATTATTCTGCACTGTTGGAACTTATTATTCTGTACTGTTGGAACTTATTATTCTGCAATGTTGGAACTTACTCCCAGTGTGATTGACTTCCAAGGAGTTTTGCTTGAGACAATGTAGCTTACAAGTGTTTCAAAAATATTTGAAAATGAGGCATAGTAGAGGTAAAGCACCCGACTACTAGATAATTTAATTTTTCATTTAATAAAATGTCTCTCACAACATCACCAATAGCATAACTTGAAGATACTCCGAGAAAAATGAGGCCAGCGGTTTTTTTTAAATCGGTTTATGTTTTAGCCCCTATATTTAATTAACGGGTAAAAACCACGTCAAATAATGTACCGTTCCTTGAACACCCATTATTTGTAAGTATCTGTACGAAGTTTCAAGTTTGTATCTCAAAAAACAAAGCTATTCGGACTTTTGTCCAGCTTTTATTTTTCCGACCGCCGTGCGACGTTGAGAAATAAAAAGATCCAATCCTTATTTACTGGGCAGAGTTTGGTAACGATACGTAAGCATTTGTCTTCGCGCTGGAGAATGGAGCTCGTACTCGTGGAGAAAACAATGTCCTCTATTCCACGACATTTGGGCGAGGGCCCCTTTCCGTCAAGAGGCCTTCCTCTCTACTCTGTCAATTCCGTGACTTTTCCCGTCTTGCAGTTCATCTTTTTGACGGCCTTTCTCCCACAGAGAGCTTGCTCTGCGGCTGACTCTAGTCCACTTTTGGTGGTTTGCCATCACTCTTCCTCTCAGTTCAAAGGCTGTATACTCTTCAATGTTCCTCAAGTTGTATTAAAATCGCCTTATGTCTCATTAAGTTTTTCATCTCCATCTTGTTATATTTTTGTTTTTAAAACAATAAGTTCGTTAAGTCACAATATATGTAGAATTTTATTAGACCATTTTCCTTCCTATTTCGTTTTTTCAATCCGTATTTTCCTATGAGTTTCTCTAGTTTTCCTCCTCAACGACGACCCTTAATCTCCTTGAATTAACTTGCCTCTCCTCTTACATTGTTCCTTACTTTAACGATATCATGATTCAGGTGTTTATTTATTTGACATTCATTTCCTTAACATCTTTGTTCATCTTAGAAATGTATACCTGTACTACAATGGTGTATATGCCGACGTCCAGCCACTCTGAAGAGGATATAGAAGACATGTATGAGCAACTGGAAGAGGTCCTAGACACAGTAAAAGGAAAGGAGAACCTAATAGTTATGGTAGATTGGAATGCAGTGGTCGGAAAGGGCCGAGAAGGAAGTAGTGTGGGTGAGTTCGGTTTGGGAAAAAGATATGCCACGGGAGAAAGGCTGGTAGAGTTCTGTGAAGAAAAGAACATGGTAATAGCAAACACCCTCTTCGAGCAACATCGGCGAAGAAATATACATGGAAGATGCCGGGGGACAGAGGAAGATACCAAATAGACTACATCCTTGTCAGAACGAGATATAAGAACCAAGTTAAACCTTTCAAGAGCTACCACGGAGCAGATATAAACAGTGACCATAACCTGGTGATCGTGGACAGCTGCCTGAGATAAAAGAAGGTAAAGAGAATTACGAAGGAATCAAGATGGAACACAAAGGCACTGGAGGAAAAAGAAGTAAGAGAAAGGTTCACCTCAGCCATCGATGCAAAACTTGAAGTGAAGGAGACAAGCATTACAGGAAGATGGAATGAAATAAAAAAGATCATTATAGAGGTAGCAGATGAGCAACTTGTGAGTAAAGAGATAGAAACAAAATGGCCATGGAGACCTAAATAAAAGACCTAAAAGTGGAAAGAAAATGATATAATAATCCAAGAAATGAAACTGAAGAGGCCCAATATAAGAAGTTGAGAAACCAAGTAAAGAGAGAGTGCAAGAAAGCTAAACAGGAACGGATAGAAAACTGCTGCGAAGAAATAAATAAGAACATAATGAAAGGAAACGCAGAAATGGCTTATAAACTGGTGAAGAGACAATTCGGAGAAGGGAAACATACGAGACTCGAATGGAAATATACTCATAGAACAGGAGGACATAGGGAAGAGATGGAAGCAATACATCGAAGAGCTCTATCAAGCACCCAAACCACCGGAAGGTGACTTAACGGAAGAAGAAATCAGGAAGGATGAAGATGAATAGGGGCCCGAGATACTGAGAAGCGAATTTGACAGAGCCGTGAAAGACCTGAGGAACAACAAGGCACCAGGAGTGGACAAAATAAATGGAGAAATTATCAAGGCACTCGGGGTCAAAGCAAAAGATACTCTCTTTGGAATAATCAAAGATAGCTATGACAGTGGAAGACTACCCGAGGACTCCCAGAAGAGTGAAATGATCGCAATCCCGAAGAAGGCAAGTCAATACTCAGCTTAAGGATTTGGCCGAAGAAATGATACACGTAAACAAGCAGTTGTATGTGGTATTCGTGGACTTGGAAAAGGCAATTGACAACGTCGAATGGAACAAGATGTTCAAGATACTGGAAGCAATTGGAATAGACTACATGAATAGAAGAATAATCCGTAGCCTCTACAAGAATCAGGTCACCACAATGCGAATGAAAGACGGAAGGAAGATAGAAGCCAAAATAAATAAAGGAGTCAGACAAGGGTGCAACCTCTCCCCAGCGTTATTCAATATATACCTGGAAGAAGCAGTAAGAGACGCAGAGGAAATAGGTATCAAGGGCATCAAGGTGAATGGCGAAGAAATACACATGCTCCGGTTTGTGGATGACATCGCAGTTGTAGAAGTAAGTCGAGAGGACTTGCATGTATGATGAATCCCTGAATCCCTGAACGCTATGGACCAAGTACTTTAAGAATATAATATGAGCATCAACAGGAAGAAAACTAAAATCCTAGTGTGCAAAAGAGAGAAGCTTAGGGCAAATATCACAATTCGAGGAGTGAAATTGGAACAAGTGGAGAACTTCACCTACTTCGGCAGCACTATAACTTGGGATGGAAGAAGTACGACGGACATCAAGCGAAGAATGGTACTAGCTAAGAAGGCGTTTATGAAGAAGAGACAACTACCTACTATGCTCAAAGAACCTATGGCTGCAAACAAGGAAGCACTTCATCAAAACATTCGCATGGAGCGTGGCACTCTATAGATGAGAGAAATGGAACATCGGTAAAGCAGACCGACGAAGAATTGAAGCCTTCGAAACATGGTGCTGGAGGAGAATATTGAAGATTTAATGGACAGATGTGAGGAACGAAAAGGTGTACAGAAGATCAGATGAAGAAAGGAAAATATGGAAAACACTACGGCAGAGAAGAACCAGATGGATTGGACATATCGTAAGGCACGATGAATTAGTAATGGCTATAATAGAAGGGAAGATGGAAGGGAAGATCCCGGGAGGAAGACCAAGGGACAAATATATAGGGCAAATAAAGAAAGACATTAAAGAGAAAACGAACCAGGGCGTGAGGAAATTAACACTGAATAGGGCAGAATGGAGGGCTGCAGTAGACCAATCCTAGGGTTGAAATGCTGATGATGTCTACATTGTTAGGCTTAGTCTCCATCTTTACCATTATTATTCTTTCGCTATTGTTTGGGAAGCACTTCAAATCCATTCCGGCCATTTTCTAAGCACTATATCCACTCCAGTGTTGCCATTCAAAGACTCGTAATACATAGTTTTGAAGCTTCCGCTCTCAAAGCATCCTTCCGTTAGCCTCTTTATTACATTGATTTCCAGTACGTACGTGGATATCTATTTTTAACTTTTGCACCTTCAAGGCCTTCAATCTTCCCCAGACTCTAAGTTATCTCACATTTCACGTTCCAATTCTAAAGTATCATACTTGACTATGTTACTAGTAGTACTAAATATTATAACTATTCAAATACTTATTTTCTGTTCTTATAGTTCGATGTTTACGAAAAAGCCTTGTGCAAGAACAAAAAAATTGCTGCATCGGCTGGAAAACGCTTTTAGTTGTCTGAATTAATGTTTGTAATTCTATGACGCATGGCAAATTGTACTTCTAGTACTGTTCACAACAAATCTGTGATAAAATAGAACAGTACTAAAATGAGTGACTTTCACTGGATTTTAATAAATTTTACAACCGGTTACGACCGTTAGACCAACATCAGATAAAATAAAACCATAGGACGTTGCTAATTTTAGTATTGTTACTATTTTTACAATGAACAAATTCTTCCAAGTACGAATGGATTCACTAAGTTTTAGAAAATCTAAGAGTGTCAGAATTGCCACATAATACAAATATTGTAGAAGAATATCCTAAATGCAGTATATTTCAATTTTCCATCATCCTCTGTCGGTGGGGAAATGTAATTACTGCGTGTCTGTTTTCATTTATCATTTCCTGAACAAGTGAAAAAGAACACGTATTCACTGCATCGTAGTCCGTGATATATTCTTTCCAATTTTATCACATCTCTCTTTTGGAGTCTATAGACACCACGTTCAAAACCTAAGTTATCCACCCTTATCAAAAAAATCTTGCCAAACAAACATAGGTGTACGCAAACGAAAATCAGGACGCTTACGGAGTAAATAGAGAAACAATTAAGCATAAAGGTAGTTGTTTCAGGCTTAATTCAGGCTTAAAGGTCTTTCGAAATAATTAAGCATTTTTGCTTTTGAGATTTTTTGGCTTTTTGTGGAAATGGATGAGATATTAATCGTATAAAAAACAGTTTTGGAGGGGAAATTCTATGCATCGTAGTTTTAAAAAATTGGCTTTAATAATATTTTGTTTTAGGTAGTAAGTCACAAGAGTATAAACTGAAATACTAACCTGTTGCATGGGGTCTGATAAATTGATTCGTCAGTCAAAAATTTTCAACCAACTTCATGTAATTATTTTATGCAAGCATTTATCAATTCTTTCGCTTAAAAGAGCATTTCCTTTTCATTATGAATAGTACTGTGAATGGTAATGCTATCCAGTGAAAATGAAATGCTAAATTTTTCAGAAGAAATGTCAAGTTAAACAAGATTTGGACGCATCAGAAAACGAATCGCACTATCATCAGCGCAATTTCTACAAGATAAATATTTAGTTCTAAAAATCGTATAAAATAAGCTGAACGAAGAGCGAGCAACGAATCGAGAGAGATTGAGAAAAGTGAAAGAGGAGCGAAATCCGTGGAAAACATTACGGATGTATAGGTGATGTCCTGCGGCTTGAGGGGATTTGTGGAGATAATTTTAGAGGGGATGATAAAAGGCAAAAGATATAGAGGACGACCTATTTTGGAGTATTGGAAGCTGATAACGGTGGACAAAGGATGAGAATGTTTATCGGAAATGAAGAGGATGGCTGAGGACAGAGAGAGCTGTCGTCAACCAATGTTTATGGATTGACAACTGGAGAAGAGAAGATATTTTTATTTTCCTGTGCGATCCTCTCCATCAGTTTGTCCCATATACTACAACAAATGACCTCTTCGTTACAACTAAGAGTCATGGTTCACGCACAGCAAGGAGGTAATCTGAAGTTACATGTAAATCACGAATGCACTAACAATTCTGTCACTCACATCCCTTGACACCCTCCTCATTCGCTTCGCTCTCCGATTCAATATCGCTCAATTTTTACATATCTGAAACCGATGAACTGGAATTCACACAAATCAGAAATATCCTACGATGAAATGGAAGTTCAGTAATCCACGTTTGCATCTTAACTACGGTAGTGGTAGTAGTAGTACTATTTGGGTGTTTTGGGTGCGTCGACAGCTGAGATCATTTGCACCACTCTCATCCATGGGTGAATAAAATGTATGTAATATACATCTACATTTACATAATACCCTGCAAGCCACCATAAAGGTGTGTGGTACTATATAGTACTTCCCTCAGTTACATTATATATATATACAATATATTCATAATATAGTACTTCCCTCAATTACATTTATCTGATAACCTGTGCAGGTCGTGGTCTAATATAAAGATTTTATAGTTTATTGAAAACATTAATGTCTTTAAAAAAAAAGCAATTATCCGTGTCACACTCTCCGGAAAATCACCGAGAATAGTTTCTAAGGTCCCGTTAACCTTGTGTTTCTCCCTAGAAGAGCGGTATTTATCACACTGTCAGGATGTGTCGCACACTCAAAGGGGAGTCGCAATCATCACACCGAGGTAGTGCCTTCTCTTCGGTGAAGAGGTATGAGCGAGTCAGGGCAGCGTGCCCTATTCTCAGGCGAGTGATTGCGACTTCTTCCCTCCGGCTACTCCGACGGAGGAGGGCCACGTTGTTACAACCGGTTTGATAGCCCGAAGTTTGTTATTCGTTAGCCCCTGCCACGATTACTGCCATCTGCCTATAACTATTTCGAAACATAGACTTAAGGTCATATACAGTTATCAAGTTCGTTAATCTTAACTACAGGAAATGCACGTAAAGGTTATTGGTACGGCGAATAATATATTAACCTTTCTTGGCTTTTACTTGAGGCACGACTTTAATAAGACCTTTCAACGTGAGAAACCTTGCGTAATTTTGAGTAGAGAGTAGTATAACCTATTTACGATGACCTCTCAATCATGTTGTACTTGACAAAACTATGATAGGACAACTAATCAAGGAACTATTCTTTTATTAGTTTAAAAACTGCATCATGCAAGACTTTCAAATCATTATAAAAAATCTATATACGTACATCTACATCTACATCTACATAATACCCTGCAAGCCACCACAAGGGTGTGTGGCAGGGGGTGATTGCTCACCAAACATGCACTACATATCATGCATAAAAAAGGAATAGTATTAATATAGTAGTCAGAACTACACTATTTAAAAAAGATAGAAATTACAAAGAAAACATGCAAAAACATTCTGTTAGTGGGGTTAGCTTTAAGTACTCATACCAACATGCAGCTACCAATGCTATTCATTGCTACTCTCCGATAGGACATATTTACCGTTATTCGCATCTCTAATTGTGCGAGGGAAAAAGGACATTTTGAATCGGTCAGTTCGGCAATCAATTTCTCTAACTTTATGATTATGGTCCAGTCTGCCATAGTAAGTTCGGGTTCGTAAAATATTTTTAACGTCATCACTGAAAATATTGCCTTGGAATTTGTGGAAGAGATTAAGTCTAAATTTCAACCTGCGATCTGACAATGATTCCCATTTCAATTCATTTAATAGACTGGTTACGCTAATATAATTATCGTATCGTCCCTTTACAAATCTTGCTGATCTTCGCTGCACACGTTCAAGTTCATTACTTAGACCGATTTCGTAGGGATCCCATACACGTACATGGGCATATAAACATCTTCACTCTTCCTCTAATGACATGGAGAAGGGTGTAGTACCGATAGCTGATGCAAGGGTACTATGCTGCTTTCGGTAGCCCTCAATGAAGTTGTATTAAGTAGAACTCCATTGCCATCGTATTCTATTGTACCGCCGGGAGAAGAATTGTCTCTAACAGAGAGATAAAAATAGTGTGTTGTGACAATTTCATATTTGGGATTTCGCACATCCAACGGTTGCAGAATTAGGCATCAGGAGACGGAAGATGGAAAATGTTTGAATATGATCTTTTAATGGTGAACTTGGAGAAGGGCAGAGAAAGCAGGTACCATGCCCAGCTAAAAATACGGAGGAAAACAGGTAAAGTGAACGGAGGAAGTAATTGGTCGCGATATAATGTTGAGGCGTAGTAGAAGGATGAATGTTCTATAAGCGGGGAAAACGAGACGATGATGCGTTTATGTGAGACTGGAGGTTTGATAGAAGTCTGGAGGAGTCTAGGTTGAAGATAGAAATATAAAAAAAATAGGATTTTTGAAGGGACAATCAGCGTAGAGATATACATTAGAATGTTGAAGGTGGATAAACGAGGCAGTACGCCCGGAAGACAAGCATCTTCAATATACCAGCGCCATGAAAGCATCCATATGGATTAGATGGAATAATTTACCGTACCACTATTGACTGATTAAATGCAAGCTTGATTACTCGTGGCGGTTGTTCTGAATGAAGTCACTCACCGCGATGGGCCCTCGGCCAGCGACCGAGCTCTCGCCCTCGGGAGCACACGTGGACGGAGGGCGCCGTATCGATTCGCGCCGGGAGCGATGTCAGCCGTGCTGCTATCCAGAGTGCCAGCCTTGTGCCATTCTCCCTCTCAACCGCTGCCTTCCCGAGAGATGGCAGCGTGAACTGCTGTCGTGAGTCGCTTTGGGGAAAGGCGCCGACCGAATGGCGTGCACTTCCGGTGGCCACCAGTGGCCACCGCCGTTTCTGAGGGGCGGCCGAGGGAGTTTCATTGCATTCGGGTCTCCAGACAAGAGAGACTAGCGGCCTACTTTGGAAGCTCTCAGGGATGACGAAGAGTGGGGAGGCACGTTGCGGGCGTCGTGATTTATTTCGTTATTTTAGCGGTTTGATTACTTTTATATTAGGTATAAATACGAAAATATAATTGAAATAGTATATAAATATGTTTGGTATTTTTTCAGGACAGTGTATTTTTTTATTAAATTTAGTTGAATAAAGCCCGTTTCACATGATACTTGACCCAGCACAAGACCTAGTGTGCTGGCCGCTACTTGATAATGAGGACGGAATCTAGCATGAATTGAACCGTCCTGGGAGTATTCACTCGATCATTGACCTTGTGCTTGCTATGAAGCGGTTATTCCATACGATTCCATACTTATTAAAAAAAAGACAAGTTCGCAAAGCGTCTGTAATGTAACTTGATTGGTCGATGGCTACTTGTCCTACTGGGAACTACTAGAAATTTAGTCCCGCATCAAGTATGAAATCCAGTAGCTCAGCGAGTATACTAGCGAGCATGCTTGCCAGCCAGTACATATACTGGTTCTATTCACACGATACTTGACAGCTAGCATACTAGCGAATATCCCCGACTTTGTTCTCGATCAAGTGTCGAGTGAAGCGGGCTTAAGTTATGTATGGGCCGAGTAGATTAGATAACATGTAATTTCTTCCCCCTAAATGCAGTTCCATGTCTAATCAAATTAAATATTAGTTTCAGTCAATTAATATCCTTCTTTTGACGTAGTACGAATATTTATAATCGCTAATGTTACATAGATAGGCATAGTTCAGAGTCATCATGTAAAATTCATTTCGTCAGTTTTATTTCATAGCTTTAATAGATTCAGCAAAAACTTTATTGTTTTGACGTATTTATTGATTTTTATATGTCGCTAAATACGATAGGGAAAGTTTTTTATTGCTGCTACTTAGACCGTACGATAATTTGTCTAATAGTTTAGGATTCTCGTTCTTGGTTCTTGAAGCTTGCGAATATCAATTTGTATGCTCATTCATCGTTGAAGATGGACTTGCAACCTGTTACATTTGTTCCTTCGATTGGTGAGTGCATTGTAAGCGATCCAACCGCCACCGCTAGCTACGTTCCTGGTAATAAGGGCGTTTACTTGGAACCTGCATTTTAGTTTACCCGTGGTATTTTGGTGTTTGTTTGAGACTGGAATAATCGTGGCAGAGGACTGAGAATGGAAGGGATCTTGAATACGCAGCATCTCTTGTTGGGAGGCGAAGAATTGCTTGCTTCCACTTCTGCATCTTGCGCGAGGAATGCTTCTAACATTAAATGCAAAACAATTTCTTGACATTCCACACAAAGTTAATTTCCTAATCGAACTTAAAGCGTGGATGGCAATATCGATGGTGAATTGAACCTTCGCAATTTTCTTGATGGATTATCGCTTGAGGCGATGCTGAACTCTTGAGTAATCTATTTCTTTAAAATATAATCCAAACTGCTTATCTATATAACTGTACGCCTGTCCATTGGAAACATAAACTACGAGAAAACCTACTTTCAAATTTTTACGCATGGAGGTGGTTCTTCTCCATTAGGCCAGGTAAAACTTTTTCGATTTTGTAGTGTACACTAATTTCCGTTGGCATTACCACTACATTCCACATTATACCAATGAAAATGTAGGCATTTTCTCCCCAAGATACACATGTGCACATGTAGATGTGATTTGCAGAGAATATGAAACAGTTATAGAATATTACTTAATATCGAGCATGGAACCCTCCCGGCTGATTGTCCGCCTGCATGTCCCGGGATTGATTTAGATTGAAGCCCCTTATGACAGCTCCATATATAGCGTAAATGATCAATTTATGGTGAGTTTCAATTCCGTAGTTAATGATAAGTTGAAGAGCCAGATTTCACGGGTATACGTGCGTAGAAATTGATTAACTCAGAAATGGTTTGTTGGAGTTCTTCCTCAATGGCCTGTGATTCAAACTGTCTTTCTGCTAAAACTTTCATCTTCTTGTCTTTCAATTGTTTCATTTCATCTAAAATAGAACGTTTTCTGGACCGCAGACATGGCATTTTCTTCTTTTTCCTTTCGCACTACCTTCAACTCTTCATGGTACCTCTATCTTGCACTTCTAGCTTTGATTACCATTGACTTTGTGATCTTCAAATTTAGTAAACCGCCAGCGGCCGTAATTCTGTCATAAACTTGCCTTTGGACGACTAGAGAAGAGTCCAATAGATTTTCAACGATTATTCCCTTGTTTATAGAGAAACTCTCTATGCATAAACAATTCCATGACTTGAAATTAGCACTTTTTAGAGGAACTTATACAGGTTTGCAAACTTAAATTCACTAGATAAACAATTTCGCCACAAATGTGGCGACATTTTTTATCTAGCGAATTTAAGTTCAGGTTCCAGACCTCTTGAACTGCTTTAAGATATTTATCGCATACTGTGAATCATACATCAGCTTGAATTCCCTTTCAATACCATCGTGTTCTGAGGGAGAAATCCAGTTTATTTTATAAAATATCTGAAGAGTAATGGTCAACCTGCGTTTGGCTATTTTTGGATGAGCTATGACAATTCCTGGGCCACAGAAATTTATTCGTAGACAGGACGATATTTATAGGAGATTTTTCTGATATATTTGTTTTGACACGTTTTAGAATGCCGACACAATCCTCTATAAATTCCTAAAGTTGGTCTGGTGACACTTTCACCGTCTTGAGTTCAGCTTTGACAGCACGTCCCAAGGTCACATATTTTTACAAAATTAAGTTACTGTTATTATTTACGTCAATCTTGACAATAACGCATTTAAAAACACTTCAGGCTTCACAATTAGGCGCATTAAATCAGATAAAAGGGCAGAAAGGTCCGTGCGTAGGAATAGTGTATTAGTTTAATAGGTAGGTAGCTAGAAATGGCTCCAAATTTTTGCAACATATGAGAAAAATGCCAGCTTTAGTCTCATGAGCCTGTCCTATGTGCCCTTAACTACGATTTTGAAACTATGGGAATCAATCTTAATACTGTCCCTATCGTAACCTCGAAGAAACTACTCAAAATTTTTATAAGTCATCATCGCTCTGTCAGCCACAGGAGAATTGTTCAACCACCTAACACGGCAAAACTCCTGGAAGTGAAAGTGGAAATAATTTAGATCATGAATGTAGTCACTACGCTGCGCCGAGCAGGTACATCCTTGAATAAATTATAGTCTGCTCTTAAAAAATTGTACAACTATCCAGCCACATCCCCTGAATCTTGTCTTATTCATTATGCAGTGTTTATAAGCCACAAGAACCTATGTTCAGGAAAAAAGATTCTTCTTCACCATTTTCTGCCGTGATGTATGTCTCGAAATCCTTAACAAATCCTCAATTAATGTTTGAGCCATCCATTGAGATTTGTAAAAGATATTTAAGTTCGATAGTTTTGGTTTGATTAGCGAAGGCAGACGAGAGCAGATGCATTTAATTGGCCAAAAAATGCAAAGTCAAAAACTGATTGGTAACTTCATTTGAATTGGGGCTCCAAAACCGAACTGTTAGATCCATTTGGTTAATCTGGCTGCATTTATTTACACTTTATTCAAAGAAAATAACAATAGGTTCATTTAGCTGAACTTTAATAATCACCGTTTCATAGGAATATGGTGCCAGAGGATAAACCACCAAGTAACCTATTTTATTTCTTCCTAATTTCATTGCTTCAGATATATTACTATCGGGGAACATCAAAGAAAAAAGACTGATGGACTTTCCTGCAGAAGAGAGTGATAAATGATCCATGATAGTTTGTAGGCACCATAAAATCTACGCTCAGGTCACATCTTCTCTCCCACTCTTCCATACGTGTTTCAAGCTCCTCATCCCGGGGTTACTCTGTTCTTACATTTATGAAATTATCTTTCTTCATAGATATTCCGCATTTTTGGTATTTTTGACGCTGTAACCCCGTCCCCTTACCCTGTTACTTACGCCTCAGCACGCTGAAGTATAGGATCCGTATAAATTCAACAGTCTTAGGCGTGATATGGTGGAAAAGCATAAAATTAAAAAAAATAAAAATGCGGTATTCGTACTTTCCACTTGAATTTTCAATGTAAATGATACACAACACGTGTTTCAACGTTCCTTAGGACGTCATCATCAGGTCTACACAAGTCACTTTATATATAAAGTCAAAAATATAAAGTCACTTTTTACACTCCACTCACACTAAGGGACATATTTAATAATGCCAAAGACCGATACGACCCCGTGAAGAAATCCGGGGTATATGAAGTGACTTGCGACACGTGTGAGGGTGTGTATGTGGGTCAAACAGGGCGAATTTTGAAATCCGCGTCAATGAACATAAGAAGTGCTTGTCGAACTGTGATCCCAAATCCCACCTCGCAAAACATTTGATAGAGGAGTCCCATAGTACAAACTTTGACGTGAAGATTCTCCATTACGAGAAAAAGGGACGACGCCTTGGAACAGTGGGAGATCATCAAGAGAAAGAAGAAGAAAATCAAACTTCTTAATTATGTTGAATTTGATGTTCACTCCCCCATTCTATCCTTGTCCACCTGACAACCCAAGCCTCTACTCCCCCCCCCCCTTCCTCTGCTTATCTCCATACTTCACAACACCCCCTCCCCCTAGGCCACACTCTCGAATCCTCGGGAAGGTCACATGTCTCATAACAACACCCCCCTCTCCGTTATTCACCATCCCCCCCTTTCCTAACTACCATCTCCTCCATTAGTCAAGAATTCCCCCTCCTCTTTCCTTGGCTCATATATAAATATTCCCATTGGAGACATAACTTGTGTAGACCTGATGGTGACGCCCTAAGGAACGATGAAACACGTGTTGTGTATCATTTACATTAAGAATTCAAGTGGACAGTACGAATGCCGCATTTTTATTCTAGGATCCGTAGTGCAGTTGAACGAGTCACAATCGGTGTTGAAGGTGGGTAATTTTTTCCTGGCCAACAATGAAATTCCCTGACTTTTTCCTGACTTCCAACCAATTTCTCAGTTCCCTGACTCTCAAGATGCGTACCAAACCTGCCAATATTTCAATCAAAAGAAGAATCATCTTGCAGCTGTAATTAAAAGCGAGGACGTAAATAAACAGTTCATTCGTCATAATGAGACATGGAAGATATTAGTAGCAAAGACATCAATGCCCCAGAACATTTAAAATTCGGTGCCACAGAGAAATGAAGAAGATAAAATGGATCGACCAAGTGGCAAAGGGAGAAGTCATAAGAAGAGTGAGAGAAAATAGAGTTGTGCTGGAAACTTTGAAAGGAAGACGGGGCAACCTAATAGGCCACATGTTAAGACACGATGGCCAGATGAAGACAATCGTTGAGGGAAAAGTGAATAGGTAGAGTGGCAGATGAAATCTACGCATGAGAAATAAGGACAAGTTGTGATGGGTATGACGGATGTAACGTCTGATATTTGTTTTGATGTTGGTGGGTTGCTGGGGGAGTGAATCGGGGGATTGTTGGGTTGTTCATCTACATCTACACGATACCCTGCAATCCACCGCGAGGGTGTGTGGCAGGGGGTGAATATCACCAAGCATGCACTACCGACATGCAAACAAGCAACTAAAGTGTCTCATGCAACTATATTGTTAGTATCTATAGAATTTGAGGGGTTAATACATGCATCATGCACTACATAATACCCTAGAATATTTACCCTACCCATTCCTTTCCTATGCTGCCTATTCTGTTCTCTTATAGTACGGGGAAAAATGCCATTTTGAATCTATCGGTACGACAATCTATCTCTCTAATCTTATTTGTCTGGTCGAATCTAGCATAATACGCTGGTTATTTTAAAATGTGCCTAACATCTTCAGTAAAGCTCTCCGATTGAAATTTCTCTAATAGATTAATCTGTACTTTAACCGACGCTCTGATAATGATTCCCACCCTAATTCTTGTATTAATTCTGAAACACTACTCAACCTTCCGTAACACCTTTTAACGAACCTAGCTGCTCTACGCTGCACACTGTCTAGTTCTCTGATCCAACCTAATTCATTAGGATCCCATACACTGGCTGCATATTCAAGGTGGGGCCTAACTAGTGAAAAGTATCATCGCTCTTGTGTCTTCTCATCACATTTCCTCAAGTTGTTGATTGGTTGTTGATATTGTGGAGAGATGAAGAACAAAGGAGAGTCCGAGAAGTAGCGTTTTCTTTACTGAAATGAGTGCTCTCCCGTAATATTTATCCGACGTTACAAAGAGAATAAATATGTTAAAAATGAATAGGTTAGTCGTTGGGAGAATCGAGTGGAGAGCTGCGTCAAACCAATCCTAGGATTGTTGACTCAAGATAATGAACCTCTTGCTAAACCTGAAGCTATCTGAAGAACTCTACAATAGGACTTGGTGAAAGATTACTGGATTATATAAAAACGTCATCAAAACAGCAATATTAACAGAGTAAAATCGTCCCAGAAATTCCTATTCCAAGAAATAACTTGAAAAGCATGGCTGTACCAATAGTGTATACCGTGTACCATGGAACGACCTGTTTCCCCTGAGATAAGCTTTTGCTATGACGGCCCATGAGGCCAAAGATCCAGCATTTCAGGTCGATGTTGACTTACAAACAACTATTTATATGCTTAGAGTGCTATAAATTGCTTATTTTCGAGGTGAATGAATAAAAACAGTTTTAAGGTGCTTTGAACGTGAGTTTGGCATACGCCTAACGTATGACGAAGTTTTATATAAATGGACGTCAATCGTAATATAACACAAATGAATGACGACGAAACATTTTTTTGGATATTCTTAACGACCCAAATTATCGTAATATTACTTTCTGATAAACTATTTAATTTCCACATTTTAAAGGCATTGTTTAGTTACTTTTTATTTATAACATTTGATTTCGCATTTGTAAAATACTCTTGGACTTTTATTTTGTTTTTTAACTCCCTAAAATCGTTACCTACTGGCGAATATGTCACCGAGTAAAGCCCGTTCCCCCAGTACTAATTGTTTCAACTGGTGAATTTCAATGGTGGATGTGAACAGTAATTAAAAGTGAGGGAAGATCGTGTACAATTCGCGTTACGGATGGTCCTCATAAAATCTAGATTTAGGATTTATAAAAAGAGTACTTGAAAAATGTGATGAGAAGACAAAAGAGCGATGTTACTTTTCACTAGCCTGGCCCCACCTTGAATATGTAGCCAGTGTATGGGATCCTAATGAATTAGGTTTGATCAGAGAACTAGACAGTGAGCAGCGTAGAGCAGCTAGGTTCGTTAAAAGGTGTAACGATAGGTTGAGTAGCGTTTCAGAATTAATTAGAGAGGGGATTAGGGTGGGAATTATTATCAGAGCGTAGGTTAAAGTAAAGATCAAATCTATTAGAGAAATTTAAATCGGATATCTTTACTGAAGATGTTAGGCACATATTAAAAACACCAGGGTATTATGCTAGATTCGACCAGATAAATAAGATAAGAGAGATAGATGGTCGTACCGATAGATTCAAAATGGCATTTTTCCCCCGTACTATAAGAGAAGAGAATAGGCAGCATAGCAAAGGGATAGGCGAAGGAAATATTTTAGAGTATTCTGTACTGCATGTTGCATGTATTAACCCCTTAAATACTATAGATACTAACAATCTAGTTGCATGAGACCCTATAGTGGCTTGTTAGTATGTCGGTAGTGCATGCTTGTGATCATCACCCCCTGCCACACACCCTCGCGGTGGCTTGCAGGGTATCGTGTATATGTAGATGTAGATTCGAGAGGGTTTGCGCTGAGAGAAGTTTCGCGATGGAGTCCCAATTAGCAGACTGAGAACTCCTCCAAGAAGTCCTTAGAGAGTTTCCCGATGTCTGTCTTAAAGGCAGCATGTCGTCCACCGCACCGAAATGCAGCCATTGAACGCATCACAAAGACCAATCGACGATATGCAAAATGGCGTGAGGCGCCGGATGGAGCAAGACGCAATAAAGAATTCGATTTCCCTCTCTGTCCACGTCGTCGTCGAGTGCATGATACGCCTCTGCCTCATCCCTGGCGCTCGTGACTGCCGTCGGTCACGAAGCCTTCCCTCCTCTCCGAAGAGGGCCAAAAAGGCATCCCGAGCCGAGGATCAAGGCATTTGCCTGCCCGCCCCCAAAACAACACCCAGTCATTGTCCGCATTCAGCAAGCGTGCGGGGCGAATCTGCGCCTCCGCGCAGTCAGCTATCCCGGATGCCCTTCTCCAGAGTAAACATTCAATGAGGAATATGCATGAAATTTGTTTCTCGAAGATTAATGATGAACTTGATGAGAAATTTTCTCACCAATTTAAATATATAAGCTAAATATTTCTACGCCTACCACAAAGATTATTAAATGAATTTAAAATGTTTCCGGAAATTGACTAAAGTCACGTTACCTAAAACGTCTTCCGACGTCACTGCACGGTATAGATTCCATATTGCTATGGAGATAGACATTTTTTTTAACAGAAAACGAAGTGAATATATTGTTTTGAGGTTTTTAGCTGTTTCTCGAACGAAACGATGACTGAAAAAATACTTAAAAAAGTACATTCCGACAATTTCCTTTGGTTGACTCCCTTATGACGGCGTTCTTCTAAAAAAAACCAGCGATTGCATAGGCGTAGTAGAAATTCTTGGGCAAAAAACAGGCATTATATAATTAATGGACTATTTGCTCGTTACAATCCACACTACGTAAATAAAAATTTGAAATACAATCGTTTATTGCATTAAAAAAATGAGATAAATACATAAGTTATCGCCAAGTATTTATTTAACAACTTACCTCCACGCATAAACAGATAAACAACGCCCATAGTGATACCTTGCCGTGACGTCATGCGATGACGTCGTGTTTTTATGCTGCCGAAAAGAGTAATATATTTCTAACACAACTTAATTCTTCAACAAAATTTTTGGCTAGCACATTTCAGCTAATAAACTTCACATTCAAAGAGTTATAAAAAGTAGTGCATGTTCCCCATTGTCATAAGCGTGGTGAAAGAATGGATTCTATTGCTTTAGCCGTTTCAGAACCGTAAAGAGCAACCGTTATACGTTCAAATAACTGTTGCGATTACCATTCATACTAAAAACTGCTACAAATATCCACTATATCAGCTAAATTGTTATAATCTTTGAAAGTAATATGAATATTAAAATTGACTAAGGTAAAACACAAGTGTAGTTGACAGCAAAGAACTTGCGCTCAACTACGCTCGCTTATAGGCATTATACATCTACGCGATACCCTACAAGCCACCTCGAGGGTGTGTGGCAGAGGGTGAAGAGCACCAAGCATGCATTACTGACATGCAGACAAGCAACTATAGGGTCTCATGCAACTAGATTGTTAGTATCTATAGTATTTAAGGTATTAATACATGCATCATGCATTAAAGAATACTCTTAAATATTTCCCCTACCTATCCCTTTCCCATCTTCCTATTCTGTTCTCTTATAGCACGGGGGAAAAATGCCATTTTGAATCCATCAGTACGACAATCTACCTATCTTTCTAATCTTATTTATCTGGTCGAATCTAGCATAATACGCTGGTTTTTTAATATGTGCCTAACATCTTCCGTAAAGCTATCCGATTGAAATTTCTCTAATAGATTTGATCTTTCCTTTAACCTACGCTCTGATAATATTTCCTACCCTAATTCTTTTATTATTTCTGAAACACTACTCAACCTATCGTAACACCTTTTAACGAACCTAGCTGCTCTACGCTGCAGACTGTCTAGTTCTCTGATAAAACCTAAAAGAAAGACATTACTTGTCATAACTTGTCATTATAAAGAAATTACTTGTCATAACAGGTCTCAATCCTTATACTTTAGTCTAATTCTCCAATTCAGTGTACCTATCCAATGTAGTGTACTTCTCATGAAAAGTGTTCCCTTAAAGATGAGGATAGGTATTGAGTCATCATTGAGTAAAGCATTTCCAATTTATGTACGATTCATACCCCAGGAGGTAACGAGGGTGAGAGGTTCAGGAACAGAAGATCTAATTTTATTTGAGTGTATGTTTTAAGTGGATGGGTGAATGTGGCTAGATAGTGATGCTTTTAAAGAAAGGTAGTAAGGCCTAAAGAAAACTACAGCATCACTTTACTCTTTCCTTCAGATGCCCAGAGGGCTGGAGTATAACGTCTCATCTATTGGATGACGTTTTTGTGCTAAAGTGCTCTTTTACTCATACAATGGAATCATTATCATTGGTCAACGATCCTTGGATTGGTTTGACGCAGCTTTGCACACGAATTTGCCTTAACGGGGCCTTGTTTTGGATTGAGAAAGTCAAATTATTTGGGCTTTAGTGTTCGGAGAATCGGCCAGTTTAAAAAACGTTGACATCGAGTGCACTTTGAGTTTGTTGGATATACCAGAACCAGCCAATTGCAAAGAAGAGAATGTGGTCTCTTTATCGCATCGTACCATGGTGACGTATGGACAGCTCAGACAGATGGGAGAATTTTTATGAAATCATGCTGTGTCACTTGTCAAAAGGAGCAGGAAGCTTCAGACCACTGTAATTTCTTGCATAAAACAAGTTAAATACGTTTGAAATATCGGTTAATCTCAGCCAAAGTGTGTGCCTGTCAAAAGTTTACCAAGATAAGTAAGTAACTGTATTAATCTTTTCGTGTATGTATTTTTTGAAGTATCCGCTAAAATTGTTATTGAGTGCGGACCTTGTGGAAAGTATAAGTGCTCTATTTGGAAGTGTGAACGATGTTTATAAGTTAAAGGAAAGTTCGGAATTACAGGGCACCATAGACTTGCTAGAACACCTTTTATATTTCCGCTGTGAAAATGTTAATTCTGTTGTTACATTTCCTTACGACTTTGAATAAAGAAAGATTTATTCCTCAAAGAAATAAAACGCAACTTGTCAATTGCTAGATCTGTAACTTACGGGCGGTTGCCAAAGCGAAAGTCGTTTATTTACTTTTATTCTCATTAAAAAATCGCCTTGAAGATGCTGCAGGAGTGTTACCAACATTAGCAACTTGATTACAATCTCAGCAAACTATGCTTTTCGATGACTAACTTTGAAATGTAAGAGACAAAAGCGCCGGTTGGCACCGCTAATTCTTTGAGAAACACTTACCAGGCATTGCGGTTTGGGAGTCAGTGGCTGAAAAGTGACTGGGGAACATTCGTGTGCGTAAAGAAATTTTTGACTTTTTCCTTCGTGACCAATTATAATCACCCACTGCAAAACATTTTCCTTGTCAATCAAGAAGCAATAGTGTGCCATCACAGTGAAATATTTTCTTTCCAATTAATTGAGTGTAAACAAATCAATTGCTGTGTTTACAACAATAGTGTAGCTTCTCTGCCACACAACCACAGCTTCTCTGCCACAGGTTTGTTTACATCACGTGATCTTTTTACGTGTTAACACTACTCGTCTATTCCTAGCCATTAAATTTCCCCTGCTAGGAAGACAGCAGGAACTAAGAGAAAAACTAGTAAATGAATTGAGTAATGTTCATTCGCGTTTTAACTTTCTTGAATAATTTTGGTTTTTGAGGCCATTTTACTGATCGTCTTAAGAAATTAAAAAAAGAAACACAATGAGATCCCTACGGTAAAAATACTGCGATTTGGTTATACACAATTTTCCCTTGGCAAATTACCAAATTGAAAATGCTACTATTGGTATGATTTTATTGTCAATAATTTGTTCCAGCCGGTTGACATTTTCATGGTATGAGAATCTACGTAGGCACGCATATCCGTCGTTGGGGCTCTCATCAACATACCGGAGGTCTGTTTATCTTCATAAAACCCAATCTTACACCAAATTTGACATTAAATTAACGCTCACGTTAACTAAGCTGAGGTCTAAACGTACATTGTAAAACCGGTCAATAATGTGTTTAATAAGTCACAGGCTAATTATACAACACGCAACCATTTCCTAAGAACGAGAAGTCCAAGTTTTGAATTATTCGCGAAAACCCTTAACGGAGTGACCAGCTTATATGCAAAATAGCAGAATTTCCACGGAGAAAAAAAATCCCCACCAAGGTTTTAATAGACAATTATAAAAATATACATAAATATCAGTAAGTAATAATGGAGAATTATTGAGTATACTTCACATGAAAATATGATATACAGTGAGAGGAATCGATTAGTTTTCAGCCCGTTAGTATTTTGGTATATCAGCTAGACCTCATCTCCGATTCAGCGGAGGCCCTGATGTGCGCTACATGCCATCAGAAGGTGTATGGCAGAGTGTCTGAGAAGAGAGGCATCGCAATCATCACAATGAAGATTGATCCAGGACTATTTTCCGCATCGTACCCGTCAGCTCATCGGGAGTACGAGCGCGAAATATAGGACCTTCCTTTGCAGTGCGATTTGCGTATTCACTTCACACAATGCCCTTGAATCACAGGCAATGCTTGTTGTTAGAACCAATGATTACGGCATTTACGCAAACTGAATGGCTGTAATAACATTGAATGCCTTTGAGCTCAACAATAGCATTGCTTGTTGTTAGCGACGAGGAACGAGAAGGATGATAATATTAAATTAATGAAATTTGGAAGTTTTGGGCGTTAAAAATATCTATCCACAGGAGGTTAAATTCAAAAAGATTATTTGCATCAACGCTGGGAAATAAATTTTGCGAAGCAGTTCTGAAATACCGTATGATGCGCTAACCCCAATAGCCGACTAAAAGTTAAATCACTTTCACAATGAATATCTGACTGTGTTGAATACATTTAAGGAAGCTTTTATTAGCTGGGGACTCACCTGATTTGCACTGAAGTGCAAAGACATCTCTCAGACGTCCGTCTGCACGTTGAACTTCTTTCCGGGATGTGAATATCTCGAGGGTTGGCGACGCGAGTGCTTCCTCCGATGGGTTCCTTATGGCCAACGAACCATAATTGGTTCCACGATGGTGGTCTCCTCCTGTGGACCCCCTCCGCGGCCACGGCTGCCGAGCGCGTTTTCGCTTTCCTCTTCTCGGGAGGGTAAACAAGCATGGTATCCGGGGGAAACATAGTTGCCCTCTCCTGGACAATGCCAGAATCACACGCGAGCCATGCTCCCATTATCTCTTGGGTGGTAAGGCTTCCCTCCTTGGGTGGGAAGGCTCCTTCTCAAGTCTCGTAGTCCACGCGACGTCGGCGTGAATTTGTCTCGGCGATTCCTTACCAAAGGATCTTCCAAGGCTCTCCTTTTGCTATGGACAACAGTGGCAATGTATTTACGATGACGACTCTCTACGTTTATGAAGATTTGATCGGTATCAATTCATTTCAAATTTTTATCTCGGGAGCTTTTTTCACAGGACACTCTAGTTAACTTCCACGTAACTCAAATCTAAGGAGATGAGTTCAACGGCCTCATAGAGTGACAAATAAAATTAAAAATAAAATTCTCCAATGGCCGTAAAATTGGTAACCCTCGTCAAGGAAAATTGCTGTGTTGGTTTGCGGGAGGGTCAATTCCACAGCAGTGGCCAACCACAGCCTCTCAACCAGAAAACCATCCTGTGGTGGTAGTTTACGGGAATGTTACTTCCTCGTAAGTGACACGTAACGAGTGACGAGTTCCACTTAACCCATTTATTGAATCTATTCAAGACCCCGTCCTTTCGTCGCTGCTATATCTGACTAAATCTTGAACGTTTCTCGTTTCCCATCGGGATCAATGAAGTTTAAAATACTATGGATTTCAGAGATACCATCTTAAAAATAGTTCATTTTGATTACAGGGTAACGCAGTCGGTAATATCTTCTTCCATTATCTATTTTGCCTTGAACTAGTTATCATGTTTCAGTTGATGGAGGTGCATTATATAAACGAGGAGGTATGATTTTCATTGGTTCATAGATTAATCGAATTATGACGCATTCATTGTTTCGAATCAGGTCACTCACTATGTGTAGGAATTTGATAATATCTTGTGTTGAAAATAATAATACAAGTATTTCGAATTCACCTAACTGTCATTAGGTGCTAATTGGAGCATCTTGTCTTGTTGAGAGTGAGTGATTCTAAAACGCAATAGGCAATGAAATTTCTGTAGAAATGGATAAGTTGTATGGAGTTGTTTGGTCGTTTAAGAGAAACACCAATTTTCGCCGACGTTTCGCCTTTTTATTGCGTCTTCATCAGGGCTACTTGATGCACAATGTAAGTTTTTTACATTTTCATTTTTTTTAACAGAATTAGATCAGAGTTTAAAGAGAGGAAAAAACAATGATTACAGAGCAATCTTGTTACATACCTTTTGGGTGACAATTTTTTTAAATAAACAACAACAACAATATTACGCTTCTTGGTAACATAAATTCATCACAAACTTTATTGGGTGCTTTCCATTCAAGCGACTCATGCGTCGTCTTGAGTTAACTCGCGGAAACTCAAGTCGACTTGTGTCTTCGCGAATGGAAAGCAAGTTTCAGTGCGCAGAAGCTGATGCGCTAAGGACTTTCACGGGGACTCGTGATTGGTGCGTTTTTGTGGGAAGGAAATTGAATCCACAGATGTTTCCTTCTTGTTATAGCAAGATCGTTACCAATAAACAAAAAAATGAGTTGTAGGATGATTAATTAAGAAAATACTTAACTTAAACATTTGTTCTGATTTATCGGTTATTTTCAATATGCCTCTTGCAGACGTATTGCGATTTAGAGCTTGCGCCGTCCTTCTTTCTTTTTTCAGTAACTCACCATTACCGGTGTGTCACCGTGTGTCGACTCGCGTTTGACACAACAGCGACACACACTGATTGGAAAGCACTACACGCGACACAAGTTGACTTGTGTCGACTTGCGTCGATGATTGGAAAGCACCCAATATATAAAAGTCGAAAAACAACCAAAACTTTGAAATTATTAAATATAGAATATTTATTTGTGTATTTGTATATATATTCATATTTAAATAACAAAAATGATTATTGAATTAATTAAATTTAAAAAAATTATAAGAAATTAAATTTCTACTATCTTGGAAAAACGATTTTTTGAGTTCTCCCATCCTCAAATCAGAGCAACCGTTGGCATAGGAGGAGTGGACTAATAAAATATAAAACTTGGGTCAACAAAGTTGGATTTGGGGAAGAAGAAATAGAGGAATACCACTGAGCAAGGAATAAATAGCATATAATGGAGGACTGCAATTAACCAATATTTTAATGGACAAAACATGAATGATAATCAAGACTCGATGCAAAAGCTGCACAATCAGTGTCCTGGCTAATAAGTCATCGAAACCGCGCACGGGTTAATTTGCAGTCACTGAGGAGAGGGCCTTGGGGGCCACCTTTCGCCTGCGCCCCCCCTCCGACAGGAGGCGATAGCGTCTTCTACGGCCAAGGAAGTCATCCCCTTCCTCCCCCTTCCTCACTCCATCACTTCCTTCAGCTATTGCTTCACGTATTTATCGATTGTTCTTCCCCTCCCCTCGTTTTCATCCCCACGTTTTCACCCTCATTCCCCTTCTCAACACACACGGCAGCGGGAGTTGGAACCAGGCACCAGGGGGTGGCGATACACTATGTGTCCCCCCCCTCGCCAGCCAGAGTCACCCAGGGGGGTGGGGGAGGTCGGATTGCTAAGGAAGGCCCCTCCTTTAAGATGTGTCTTCCGTGCCTGAGAATGAATGCATTGACGGGCTGATCCATAATCGCGGTTCGCTCTCGGCTTCCTGGCCAAAGCCTCTCCAGGAACACTTTCCTCTACTGATGTCTTTCTTCAGGATTCTTTGGAGTCATTCGTTGAAAAATTCTCCGAATCCGAATACATTAATGTAATGTGCTCTGAAATTAACCTTCCTACCTACTTGATGCAAACAATCTAGTTGTATGAGACCCGTTAGTTGCTTGCTCGCATGTCGGTAGTGCATGCTTGGTGATCTTCACCCCCTGCCACACACCCTTGCGGTGGCTTACAGGGTATCGTGTAAATGTAGATCCTAGCACATACAAAATAAGTAATAAATAATGGGTCAAGCTAATCGTAAACTGGTAAACCTCATTTGGATACGCTACCTCATATGCTACCAGTGTATGGGATCCCTGCGAAATCGGTCTAAATAATGAACTTGAATGTGTGCAGCGAAGATAATCAAGATTTGTAAGGGGACGATACAATAATTATATTAGCGTAATCAGTGTATTAAATGCAATAAAATGGGAATAATTGTTGGATCGCAGGTTGAAATTTGGACTTAACCTCTTAAATAAATTCCAAGACAATATTTTCAGTGATGATGTTAAAAATATTTTGCGAACCCCAACTTACTATGGTAAGACTGGACCATAATCATAAAATTAAAGAAATTGATTGCCGAACTGATAGATTCAAAATGTCCTTTTTCCCTCGTACAATTAGAGATACGAATAACGGTAAATATGTCCAATTGGAGAGTAGCAATGGATAGCATTGGTAGCTGCATGTTGGTATGAGTGCTTAAAGCTAACCCTACTAACAGAATTTTTTTGCATGTTTATTTTGCATTTTCTATCTATTTTAAATAGTGAAGTTCTGACTAGCATATTAATACTATTCCTTTTTTATGCATGATATGTAGTGCATGGTTGGTGAGAAATCACCCCTTGCCACACCTTTGTGGTGGCTTGCAGGGTATTATGTAGATGTAGGTAGATGTAGATGTAGTGATGTACCGGTCGAGGAATATATTATATCGCCCCTAATCCTCGTTGAAGAGATCCTTTCCATTTTTCTGAAGTGCCGACGTCGGGCGCGGGGAGACAAAGAACAGCCGACGGAAAAGATCTTAAAAAGATAAGGAAAGACGCGGTGGATGTAGATCACGAAATGAAATGGAAAAAAGAGAGTCAAGAGAGACTTTCAGCGATAGATTTCTCTGAAATGACTTTTCGTCATATAAATATCTAACGTTACTTTTTACTCATTATAGTGGTTATTCATGCCTACAATTGGAAGCATTTGAAATGTGGTGCTGCCGAAGAATGAAGAAGATAAAATGAATGGACAGAAAGACAAAAGAGACGAAGCCTCAAGAAGAGAGGGAGAAAAAAGAGGTCTGTTGATAATTCTAAAACGAAGATGCAACAACTTAATCAATCGGCCACATCTTAAGACACGATGGTCTGACAAAGACAATCATTGAGGGAAAAGCGGGTAGAATGGAAAAGGCAAGCCTCGTATGAGATGCATGGAACAAGTCGTGAAGGATGTAAAAGAGAGGAATTACGATAACATGAAGCGGTTGGCCAATAGGAGTATCGATTTGAGGACTGTGTCAAACCAATCTTAGGATTGTTGGATGATAATGTCAATAGGTGTGTAGATCCCTATGTCGTGGAAGTGAAATTTTAATCCCGTATCTTAAGATGCATTATATGTTGACGCATTACGGAATATGGACAAAATATCCTCTCAGGGTATAGTAAAAGTTTCAGATGCTTAGACTGGTGAGGAAACTCAATTGAACAATTTATTTTCCAATGCGGCGTAGATCGGATAAGGCAGCGTAGCAAAGGGATAGGTGGGGGAAATACTTTACAGTATTCTGTAGATAATCATGCATGTATTAATCCCTTAAATACTATAGATACTAACAATCTAGTTGCATGAGACCCTAAAGTTGCTTGTTTGCATGTTAGTAGTGAATGCTTGGTGATATTCACCCCCTGACACTCCCCCTGGGTGGTTTGCAGGGTATCGTGTAGATATGTAGATGTAGATCAGGGACAAAGGAGGGAAGCTTTGTGACGCGGGGTTGTGAGTGAAAGTCCACGTGGTATGCGGAAATGCGTTCAGTGGGAGAATGGGGTCGTTCGCTCGGAACTGAAATCGATATTTTATGGACGATATCGATAGAGGGAAAAGAAAAATGAATTTCAATGAAAATATTAACCTTCTAACTAGTACTCTTCGCTCATAAATTAAAAATTAAAATGCGCACAAGGTGGCGTCTACTATCGACTTGGCGTCATCCATCTCCCACCCTCGTCTATTTTGGTAGGAAAACTGGAGGGGAAGTGGGGATGGGCAGAAGGGGGCCTGCGAGAAAAGCTCCGGCGGATTCTGTAGATTCTGTAGATAACCCAAAATAAATGAATAACGAAATTCACTACGTTGGTACTGTATGTGCACATTTTGGCGTGAATAAATTGTACTGAAGTTTATATAGTTGTTTAAAAAGTTACGATGCAGTCGAATATGCAGTGCCTTTTGAAACACCCCGCATGGAGTCCAAGAACCGCTTCCAATGGCAGAATCAGCTGTTTGCACCCAATAAAAAGTTGTCTCTGGATAACTTTTTAAATCGTCTTGAAAAGATATTTGAAACGATTGAAATAGAACTAGAACAACTTATCGATGAAAGCAATGTATTTATTAAATGCGTTTTTCGAGAAATTATGAGAAGAAATTCCAAAAGAACACGCCCACTTTAAACCTTATTGTGATTGACCGGTTGAAAGTGACGTCAGATCCTGCAATAATGAGGAAAACGCCGGCATTTACGGTACCTGAGGATGTTTTTTTCAACTTATTTTAATCTACATCTACATAACACCCTGCAAGCCACCATAAAGGTGTGTGGCAGGGGGTGAATTCTCACCAAACATGCTCTACATATTATGAATTTAAAAGAATTAGTATTAATATATTACTCTAAACTTCACTATTTAAAAAGATAAAAATAGCAAACTAAGCTTGCAAAAACGTGCTGTTAGTTGGGTTACCTTCAAGTCCTTATACCAACATGCAACTACCTATGCTAAGGATTGATTCACTCGTATTGGACATATTTACCGCTATTCATATCCCTAATTGTACGAGGAAAAAAGGACATTTTAAATCTCTCAGTTCGGCAATCAATATAATTTTGTAATTATGGTCCAGTCTACCATAGTAAGTTTGGGTTCGCAAAATATTTCTAACATCATCCCTGAAAATATTGTCTTGGAATTTATTTAGGAGATTAAGTCTAAATTTCAACCTGCGATCTGACAATGATTCCCATTTTAATTCATTTAATAGACTGGTTACGCTAATATAATTATCGTATCGTCCCTTTACAAATCTTGCCGATCTTCGCTGTTTTTGTTTTGTTGAATTTAGTCATCTGCGGCGGGATCAATGAAGTCTCTGAACATTTATGATTTCTTTAGATGATGTGGAGCCTGAGTTTGTCAAAGCTGGCGCGAGAAATTTGACGGAAATCTTTAAATTAGCAATTTTTTCATACGTATCAACACCATGTTTAAAAGCAGCTAAATGAAGCATAACATAACAGATTTAAGTAGAACTTAACCTTAAAAAGTGCGTAGCTATTAATTTTTGGAGGAGACCTACTTCGATAGAGCGATTCTATAAAATTAATCACACGAAGATCGAAAGCGTTGAAGCTATTACGTATTTAGGTGTAACAATCACTAAATATTTATCGTGGGGAAGACACATCCGAGAAATATGTGGCCGAGGGAAGAAAAAGCTAGGATTTATAAAAAGAGTACTTGGGAAATGTGATGTGAAGACAAAAGAGCGATGTTACTTTTCATTAGTTAGGACCACCTTAATTTTGCAGCCAGTGTATGGGATCCGAATGAATTAGGGTTTATTAGAGAATTATACAGTGTGCAGCGCAGAGCAGCTAGGTTCGTTAAAAGGTGTTATGATAGGTTGAGTAGGGTTTCAGAATTAATACAAGAAATAGGGTGGGAATCATTATCAGAGCGTAGGTTAAAGTACAGATTAAATCTATTAGAGAAATTTCAATCGGATAGCTTTACTGAAGATGTTAGGCACATATTAAAAACACCAGCGTATTATGCTAGATTCGACCAGATAAATAAGATTAGAGAGATAGATTGTCGTACTGATATATTCAAAATGGCATTTTTCCCCCGCACTATAAGGGAACAGAATAGGCAGCATAGCAAAAGGATAGGTAGGTGAAAGATTTTCGAGTAGTCTGTAGTGCATGATGCATGTATTAGCCCCTTAAATACTATACGTACAAACAATCTAGTTGCATGAGACACTTAGTTGCTTGTTTGCATGTCAGTAGTGAATGCTCAGTGATCTTCACCCCCTGCCACACACCCTAGCGGTAGCTTGCAGGGTATCGTGTAATGTAGATATAGATGTAGATGAATTGCCACTTCACCTCTATTTAAGTCTCAGAAGCCGTGAGTACCTGGCTACAGAGCATCAACATTTCTAACGGTACCCATTATTGTTCCAATTTTGCTCCGGTTCCTCTTAGTTTGTGTCCCAGATTTGAAGTCTCCCGATTAATCGCATAGGTACACTTATTTCTGAATATTTAGACTCTTACTACGGCTGCATTACGTTCCATTTGCATATCCCATCTTGCCCATTTCCGTTCATTGCCTGGGAACACATTTCGATCTATGTAACGCCTATATGGCTTCCAGATCTTAGTGATTTAATTAGACTATTCCAAACTACTATGGTAAATCCCTTTTCAGTGTCCACAAAACAAATCTGTCCGAGTATAGTATATGTTACTTTCCATCAACGTTTCCATTACTGCCATCGCACCACGAATTACTCTAATATATCTCAAACCAAAACGATTTTTTCCCATGAACTGATTTGTCCTCTTCCACAACCTCCTGCTAATTATTTTATGGGCTACTTTTTCCGTGTGCAAGATCAACTCAATATATTCCTCGCATACATCCGTCTATTTTCCATTCCAAAACCGGTCAGGTTCTCAGTCAATACACTAATAAAATAATTGAGTACCCTCACTTTACAGTCCTGACACTAACTCAAATTTTGACTAATGTGCTGTCATAGAGCCTTGGGGACTAAGGACTGTGGGGTATTCGCAATGCTTTACAGGATATAGTTGACCTTAGATCTTTTTCACAAATTATACTGCACGCAACTAGAAAATAAATTGTTGTTACTTCGATAGAAGTTACGGATGGATGATAAAAACTCCTGGTACAATTAGAGGGGGGGGGGGGAAATTAGCTTGCTGCGATTCACCAATGACGTAGCAGTCATAGCAGAGGCAGAGGAGGATTTGAAGAAGCTTCTAGTAACCATGGAAAGGGCAATGGTCAGATAGTAGCTGAAGATTAATGAGAAGAAAACAAAGATATTTGTATGAAGCAGGAGAGAATAGTTCAAGGCCAAGATCGCGCAAGGAAAGGAATAACTTGAGGAGGTGTTAGAGTTTTGTTACTTGTAAAGCCGAGTAATCAACGATGGATGAAGCAAGAAAGAAATAATCAGCAGAATGGCCCAGGCAAAGAGGGCATTCTATCAAAAGAAGAATCTACTTACCGCTGGAAATACAAGGCAATTCTTTATGGCAGTGAGGCGTAGACTAATATACAGATGTGCAGCAAGAGAGAAGAGACCAAAACCAACATTCAACGAGGAAAACTGCAACTAGAAGAGGTGAAAGAGTTCTATTTTCTGGGATGCAGAGTAACCAACGAAGGACGAAGAAAGAAAGAAAATAGTTAGTAGAATAGCCCAGGCAAAGAGGGCGTTATACCAAAATAAGAATATACTTACAGCTGGAAACACAAGCGTGGAAGTAAGGAAACAATCCGAGCTTACATGTGGAGCACGTTTCTTAGTGGCAGTGAGGCATGGACGATGAGAGCAGCGGAGAAGAAAAGGGGGTAAGCTTTCGAAATCTGGTGCTACGGAAAAACAATGAGTATGAAATAGATAGATTGAGTGACAAATGAAGATGATAACAATGGCAAAATTAGAGCAATACTTATGTGATCCCTCGAGCTGAATGTCTAAAAAAATCAGCTTTGTATTTGGCATGGGAAAGATTCTCTCCTTCTAGACCCAGGAAACCTCCTGAAAGGATCTTGGAGATACATTGTGAGTTCATGCTGCTCGCTTCGGTCGAGGGAAGACTCTCCTTCCAAACTAACTATCCGGTAGAATAGTATAGAATTTTATTATTCCGGGGCGATTTTGTCCCTTGGGAACACAAATGGTTGTACATAATTAATATATATCCAGAGTGATGAAATTAATTCCATAACAGGATGACAACACATTAATATAAACGCAAGGTAACAATATTAAATCCCTTATTATATTGCAACAATATTGGAATGCAATAAGCAGAGACAGCAAAATGAAGAGAAAAAAGAAACACTATAAATGTATATATATTTTAGCTGTGAAGAGGCAAGAATAAGGAAAGGAGTGAGACAAGGCTGTGCACTGTCTCCCGTAATTTTTAATGTTTACATTGAGAGAGCCATCAACGAAGTCAAGGAGAAGTGTTCTGTAGTGAACATCCACGGAGAAACAATCAGCATGCTACGATTCGCTGATGACATTGCTCTCATAGCAGAGACAGAGAAGGAGCTGAATAAGATGCTAACAACCATGGAAACGACAATGACCAGACATCAGCTGAAGATCAATAAGAAGAAAATTAAGATATTGGTGTGCAGCAAAAGAGAAGAGGCCAAAACCAACGTTAAACTAGTAAAACAGAAACTGGAAGAGGTGAAAGAGTTCTGTTACCTGGGAAGCAGAGTAACCAACGATGGACGAAGCAAGAAATAAATAGTTAGTAGAATAGCCCAGGCAAAGAGGGCATTCTATCAAAAGAAGTATCTACTTACAGCTGGAAATACAAGCATAGAAGTAAGGAAGCAATTCATCAAAACGTATATCTGGAGCATGTTCCTTTACGGCAGTGAGGCATGGACGATGACAGCAGCGGAGAAGAAAAGGGTGGAAGCATTCGAAATATGGTGCTATCGAAGAATGATGAAGATAAAATGTATCGACCTAGAGACAAATGAAGAAGTGTTGAGAAGGGTGGGAGAAAAGAGAAGTCAGCTGAAAACTATAAAAAGAAGACGGGACAACTTGATCGGCCACATCATAAGACACGATGGCCTGATGAAGACAATCGTCGAGGGAAAAGTGAACGGGAAGAATGGAAAAGGCAGGCCTCGTATGAGTTACATAGAACAGGTCGTAAAGGACGTGAAAGAGTGGAACTACGTCATTATGAAGAGGTTGGCCGATAGAAGAATTGAGTGGAGGGCTGCGTCAAACCAATCCTAGGATTGTAGACCCTTGATGATGATGATGAGCTGATGGCGAAGGCATATTGTCGTGCGAAATAACCAGCGAAGCAGCTGACGCGTTCACAACACCTGTATGTAGAATGCAAGTTGTTCGCTTTGCTTGGGATATTTTCACTCTAATGATGTGAAGACTAGACGTGCCGTGGAAGAGTTAACATGCAGGAGACATGAAAATGAACGGTTTAATTTTATTAACCGAGTCCCATCTAAGATGACCGGAGTAAGAGCTTGGAAAATGCAAACCCATCAAAATAATCAATTATTGTGGATTTTATCCTTCCATTCTGCAGCGAGGAAGTGTGTTTCGGCGCCGATGCAAGGAGGGAAGCCTAGTCATGCATCTAATCCCACTCGCACCATCTGGGAGTTCCTCCTGATGGCCCGCGTCACTGATTGGGTCCTATAATACGCGGGGAGGGGCGGCCGTATTGAACGCATCTCTCCCGAGGGACGGATCTTCAAGCGCCCCCTCCCCCCACTCCCCAACCCTTTCGCCCCCCCCTCCCCCCCCTAGGCCACGCCCCCCCAGCATCCCTCAGGAGCAGGGGCGGGGGTGCGGACGCCTCTTCCATTGGCTCGGACGAGGGGGTGTGGCCCACGGAGATGAATGAGGGGAGGTGGTGCTGCAACCCTCCCCCGCCCATCTCGAAAGCATCGATTCTTGTCGCAATATCGATATGCTCGGAGGCTTGGATGGTCTCTCCGAGAAGCTTGGACGAGGCGAATGAGACTGACACGTGATCTTTCCTGGGGTAACCACTTACGTGAAATATTGGGTAAAGGTAATCGTGTATAACAAATTGCTAGGCTTGACTTCGTGGAACCACATATTGATAATGAAAAATTCACTTTGGAAAATTCCACAGATTTATTAACACCGACCCAGGTTTCGACTTACACAGTCATTATCAAGGTGACAATGGGGGCGTTTACTCGGAACCGGAATCGCAATTTTGTAAACGAAATTGTTAGATGGAAACGAAAAAAGAAATTTAGTGAAAAAATTAATCTTCTAACCACAACCATTCACTCATAAATCTAAAATTAAAATAAGCAAAAGAAACCCCATCGAAAATGCTGCTGTGATAACATTGACGTCACTTTCCTCCCGTCCTTGACTGCTTTTATGGGAAGGGAAGGGAGTGGAGGGAGATTCTCGGAAGGTCTGCTCGCACAGATGCTGTCGTAACTGCTCCGATTGGCAGAGTCAGCTGTATCCCCCCATTGCGATAAGGCGAAGTAGCTTCGCGGGCTCAGTTGTGATTGGGCGAAGTCGATATACGTCAGAGGTTGCACCACACCCACTTTTCCGAAAGGGTTAAAAACATTACTTTTTAGACGCCAATAACTCGAGAAATAATCGACGGATCAAAAAACGGAAAAATACGAGTTTTTTTATTTTACAAACTCTATCATAATTGGCAATAAAAAAATATGTTAAACGACCCCATTGTACATCACGAGCCCTTTAAATACAGAATTGAGTGAGGGGGGGGGGGGTGGAAGGTGGCAGGGGATTATAGGGAGGGAGTCAACGTGCGGGAAGTGTGTGCTTTGTCTAAGGTGGGAGTGGGGAAGCGGGGGCATCTGAGTGAGCATAGCAAGCGAGCAAGGTAATCGTAGACTGGGATTCGTCAAAAGAGTACTGGGTAAATGTGACGAACATGTACGAGAAATCAGCTACTTTTCCCTTGTTCGACCTCATTTGGAATATGCTGCCAGTGTATGGGATCCCTACGAAATCGGTCTAAATAACGAACTTGAACGTGTGCAGCAAAGATAGGCAAGATTTGTAAAGGGACGATACGATAATTATATTAGCGTGACCAGTCTATTAAATGAATTAAGATGGGAATCATTGTCAGATCGCTGGTTGAAATTTAGACATAACCTATTAAATAAATGCCAAGGCAATATTTTCAGTGATGATGTTAAAAGTATTTTACGAACCCCAACTTACTATGGCAGACTGGACCATAATCATAAAATTAGAGAAATAGATTGCTGAACTGATGGATTCAAAATGTCCTTTTTCCCTTGTACAATTAGAGATACGAATAATGGTAAATATGTCCTATCGGAGTGTAGCAATGGATAGCATTGGTAGCTGCATGTTGGTATGAGTACTTGAAGCTAACCCGACTAACAGAATGTTTTTGCATGCTTGCTTTGCAATTTCTATCTTTTTTAAATAGTAAAGTTCTGACTAGTATATTATTACTATTCCCTTTTTGGTGAGAAATCACCCCCTGCCACACACCTTTGTGGTGGCTTTCAGGGTATAATGTAATTGTAGATGAATCGAAGTGCGTGCAGTGCATTCAAGTTCACTTAAGGTGGCTGGATAGATTTTTGTCTTTGTAAAAATTTGCGTGAAACTAAATATAAGTGTGCTTTTTAGTGATACCTATGGGTAAAAGTACAAAAAAATGCATTTTACGGATTTGATTTTTTGGTAATTCAATTTAACAATAATTTAACGCGTAACATGAGATTAAATTCGTTATACTTCGATAGCACATGTACAGATCTTCTTTCAAACGTAAAATAATAGAGAGAATATTATTTTAATGACTACTAGCAAATATCACAATGTCACACATACTCAAATATATAAAAAAGCTTACTTACATATTACCATCACCTTAATGTCGAATAACGTGACGAAAACCATCAATAGTTGCCATGACATTCTTTGTTTAGCTAAGTCATAACACGGTTTAATCAAGGCAAAAAAACAATACAACATTCTTATATACTTTCCATAATGGCATTTACAGTCATGACAAAAACAGAAGGAGATTTAAAGAAGACACTAGGAAATATGGAAAGAACGATGACCAGATATCATCTGAGGATCAATAAAAAGAAGACTAAGGTATTGGTATGCAGCAGGAGAAAGGAAGCCACTACCAATGTTAAACTAGGAAAACAAAAAATCGAGGAGGTGGAAGAGTTCTGCTGTCTGGGAGGCCGAGTAACCAGCGATGGACGAAATAGAAGAGAAATTTCCAGTAGAATTGCCGAAACGAAAAGGGCTTTTTACCAGAAGAGGATTCTGCTTACAGTTGCAAATACAAGCATTGAATTGAGGAAACATTTCATAAGAACATACATCGGGAGCATTCTACTATATGGCAGCGAAGCATGGACAATAACAGCAGCCGAGAGGCCCAGGCTGGAAGCATTCGTGAATGTGGTTCTACCGAGGAATGATGAAGATAAAATGGATCGATCGACTGACAAACGAGGAAGTGTTAAGAAGAGTGGGGGGGAAGAGATGCCTACTGAAAACCTTAAAAAGATGACGGGGCAACTTAATGGGCCACATCTTGAGACTCGATGGCCTGATGAAGACAATCGTCGAGGGAAAAGTGAACGGGAAGATTGGAAAAGGCAGGCTTTGTATGAGTTACATAGAACAGGTGGTGAAGGTTGTAAAAGAGAGGAGATACGTTAACATGAAGAGGTTGGCCGATAGAAGAATCCAGTGGAGGGCTGCGTCAAACCAATCCTAGGATTGTTGACCGATGGTGATGATGAATGGCATTTAAGGTGCCGTATAAATAATTGCACTCAAACGAAATTAATCCCATATATTTTTGGGACGCACTTGAAAAATTATTGCAGTGTACTCACATTCAACGACTCATGATGACCACTCCAGGTATCTAAGCTCACCGCGCTCATCCCCAGCTCTCAGGCCCCGTGCATTCGAAGCCGCATCCTTCCTTGATCTTCAGCAGCCAGGCTCGCACGTGAGTGTCGTCCGATGCGGGCGATATTGGTGCGGGCCATGAATGCAACTTTACAGTTCACCGCTGATGCGTGTTCGCTTCTTCTGCACCCGAAACGACGAAGATGCACGCAGGTGAAATTCACGCTTCGAAGGCATGCCCTAGTGGTTTTTCCCCTGGGTGCATCAGCGGATCCGAGCAATACTCGGCAAGTCTCGCCTTCGTGGCCCGTGGATGATGGTGGTGGGGGTAGGGGGATGGAGGGAGGGAGGAAGGGAGGGGGCGTGGCGTGATATTGGGAGGGGTGCCACCCCTGCTCAGCATCCCCCGCCCCTGGACCGTCACTTCCGCCGTGTCAGCCGCAGGGACCCGACCACCCCAGGGCCAGGAGCATCAGCAACAAGAGGTCCTTCTTCGGCTGCGAGGGAGGTAAGTGCATCTGGCCTCTTAACATCTACATAATACCAAACTTCGCATGCAAAAACGTGCTGTTATTTGGGTTACCTTCAAGTCCTTACAGCAACATGCAACTACCTATGCTATGGATTTAATCACTCTAATTTGACATATTTACCGCTATCCCTAATTGTGCGAGGGAAAAAGGACATATTAACGCGTGGTACAGACGTCAGCATTGTCGAATGATTAGCCTGCCCCTAATACGTGACCATCTCAAATTCAGCCTCTAATTTCCTCCCTTCCCCGTGTGTTCATATGGACCTACGTGGGACATAGCCCGAAAGAAATTCATCATCTTCAGTCAGCAATCCTGAAATTGCTCTGACGCACTTCTCCGCTCAATGTTGCTATCAGCTAACCTTTTCATGTTTACGTATTTCTTCTCTTTCACATCCTTCATCACTTGTTCTATGCATCTCATACGACTCCTGCCTTTTCAATTCTTCCCGTTCACTTGTCCCTCGACGACTGTCTTCACCAGGCCATTGTGTTTCACAAAATGGCCGATTAAGTTGCCCCATCTTTTTATTAGGGCATTCAGAAGACTTCACTTTTCTTTTTCCTTTTGATTCTTAACACTTGTAACTTTTTCCTTTGATTTTTAACACTTTAATTCTTTCCAACAATTCCTAATATTCCAAGTCTCTTCAGCCCTGTGCCACAAAAATGTCCATTATGATTGCAACATGATAGAGTCGCAGGTAGTGTGATTCATATATATTTATATAACCTCCCTCACTTGCCCTCTTATATCTGCTCCGCCACATATATAATATTGAGGTTATTTTGGAATATGATGACAGTGTATGAGATCCCTACGAAATCGGTCTAAATAACGAACTTGAACGTGTGCAGCGAAGATCGGCAAGATTTGTAAAGGGACGGTACGATAACCTTACTAGCGTAACCAGTCTATTAAATTAATTTAAATGGGAATCATTGTCAGATCGCAGGTTGAAATTTAGAATTAATCTCTTAAATAAATTCAAAGATAATATTTTCTGTGATGACGTTAAAAATATTTTGCGACCCCCAACTTACTATGGTACACTGGACCATAAGTACAAAATTAGAGAAATTGATTACCGAACTGACAGATTCAAATGTCTTTTTCTCCAAGTACAATTACGGAAATGAATAGCGGTAAATATGCCCAATACGGGTGATTCTATACATAGCATAGGTAGTTGCATGTTGGTGTAAGGACTTGAAGGTAACCCAACAAATAGCACGTTTTCGCATGCTTAGTTTGCTATTTTTATCTTATTAAATATTGTATTTTTGACTAATATATTAATACCAATCCTTTTAAATGCATGATATGTAGTGCATGTTTGGTGAGAATTCACCCCCTGCCACACACCTTTATGGTGGCTTGCAGGGTATTATGTAGATATATTTTAACTTTTCCTACCGGAAGTGCATTGCTATGTATTTCTTTGAGATTCTCGTCTCGTTTTTCTCCATTACTGACACCAGAAAATGATAGAATTAATATAGTTATTGAGTGACTTATAGGGTGTGTTTTTGCTTATTTCTAATTGGACGGCATATTCTGCGAATAACCGTAGGTAACTCAAAATTTAGTCGGTGATATCGCTCACTGGTTTATACCAGTGTGGGGATACGGACAATTTCAGTGGAGAGAGAACTCCATAGGTCAACAAAGTTTACTTTCTCAAAACTCTTTCCCCAAAAGGTCAGATATCGTTTTAGTTTTCAGGATTGGCATTGCATGGGAAATCTCCGTTATGGTCCAAAGTGATTTTTACTTGTACGATGTTTGTGAAAGGTTCATTCTGCAGACAAATGTAGTGACTTTTACTTCAATCCAAACCCAATACTGATGATTTAATTCCATTTGCTAGTCAGCCTCGTGGTCTGGCATTTGAAGCACTTATTACTATTTCATCTACATCTACACGATACCCTGAAAACCACCGCTAGGGTGTGTGGCAGGAGGTGAAAATCACCAAGCATGACCTATTGACATGCAAACAAGCAACTATAGGGTATCATGCAACTAGATTGTTAGTAGCTATAGTATTTAAGGGATTAATACATACATCATGCACTACAGACTACTCTAAAATATTTCACCTACCTATCCCTTTGCTGTACTGCCTATTCTTTCTCTTATAGTACGGGGAAAAATGCCATTTTGAATCTATCAGTACGAAAATCTATTTCTCTAATCTTATTTATCTGGTCGAATCTAGCATAATACGCTGGTGTTTTTAGTATGTTCCTCAATTCTTCAGTAAAGCTATCCGATTGAAATTTCTCTTATAGATTTAATCTGTACTTTAACCTACTCTCAGATAATTATTCCCACCCTAAATCTTATTTTAATTCTGATACACTACTCAACCTATCGTAACACCTTTTAACGAACCTAGCTGCTCTACGCCGCACACCGTACAGCTCTCTGATCAAACCTAATTCATTCGGATCCGACACTGGCTGCGTGCTCAAGGTGGGGCCTGACTAGTGAAAAGTAACCTCGCTATTTTGTCTTCTAATCACATTTCCCAAGTACTCCTTTTATAAATCCTAGCTTTCTCTTCGCTCGGCCGCATATTTCCCGGATGTGCTTTCCCCACGATAAATCTTTAGTGATTGTTGCACCTGAATACCTAATGGTTTCAACGCTTTCGATCTTCGTGTTATTAATTTTATAGGATCGCTCTGTCGAAGTATTCCTCCTCCAAAAGTTGATACCTACACAGGTGTGCAGGAGCCTGAGATAGATCAGGGGATAGCATTTCATAACTTGCTCTTGTGATAGCCTAAACTTACAGCCGGTACTTGATTAATGTCTCCTGCTATTCAATTAATCAACCAGATGCGAAAAATATGGACTACCGGCCGTGAAAATGCTTGTATTAGGTACACTTTTTGTCAGGCAGTGTGGGACCGCCTTGAAGCTTATTTACACCAAGGAGAAATGTCTTAAAATTAAAGAAGTTCGAATGATTATAGTCGCAATCAGGTCGAGATGGAGGCCAGTGCATTGGTTTCCCATCTCAAATGCTCATGATTGAATTCCGGAAGTTGCCAATAATTTAAATTGGTACACCGGTGTGTGGTGTGGTACGCGTGAGAATCACTTGGAGTTCAGTACTCGTCAAATTGTGCGTTACATCGTGGGATACTTGGCGTTTTTCACTAACTGCAGGTTAGTGGGTGGTTGCCGGGTTTCTCTCCACCCTTCCTCCGTTTAATGAAAAATCTTTCCGTTACTCAATTACCCACCCTTCCGTATTGGGGCAAATGACCCCAGCCATTGATCCCCACGAATTTCTATTACTAACTACTACAATATTAACGATTAGCAGCTGTAGATTCATGAATGCTGCAGTAGTCAGCCACTCAGTTCACCGAAAATGAAGACATCTTCGTGGCATATGTAGTGAAGGATTGTTGGAACACCAAAAAGATGCAGAATTATAAAACCGTGTCGTGAAAGAGCTATGAACTATATTGTCATTAAAAACCAAAATATTTAAATAAAACAAAAATAATCAATATTGAGCCAACATTTTCTGGCAAATTTAATTTAATTTTTAATGTTGATTGATAGCTTTTTTTTCAGTCAGAGTGCGATTTGATGTTGTGTTGCCTGAGCATTGCTTCATCAAAATGGTTTTTCGCACACTTTCAAGAAATATGTGGATAAAATGCGAATTCGTCCTGCAGTAGGTGGATATTAAATAAATCTCTATTCTTTATCTGAAAATGAAGACATCTTTGTGGCATATGAAGTGAAGGATTATAGGAGCACCAAAAAGATGCAGAATTATAAAACCGTATGGTGAAATAGCTATGAACTATACCGGCGTTATAGACAAAAATATTTAAAAAATCAAAAATCAATATTGAGCCAACATTTTCTGACCAAAGACATAATATTTAATGTTGATTGATAGCTTTATTTCGGTCAGAGTGCGATTTGATATAGTGTTGTTTGAGCATTGCTTCATCAAACTGATCCTTCGCACACTTTCAACAAATATGTGGATAAAAATGCTGATTCGTCCTGTAGTAGGTGGATACTTATAAATCTTTATTCTTTATCTGAGATTTGTTTGATCACGTAGTAATGGACGCGCATGGCACTTGATTTTCACATACGTAATATACTTCTATTTTACCGGGGACATTTAAATCTCCTGTCTATTCGTTAGTTGGTTGGTTATTCAGGGAAGGCGACCGACAGCTGAGGTCGTTTGCGCCATTTAGGATAGGTTGGTATTTGGGTAACGGTAGGAGTTTTCAGGGAATGGCGGAAGGGTGGAGAGAAACCCGGCGTCGGCATTAGCCTACTCTTAACGAAAGGCGCCAAGGGGACCACGGCTTAACGTCCCATCCTACGTACGGAGTACTGAACTTGAAATGCCCTCCACGAGGCACTCAAGAGGGGACCGGTTTTCCACCGAAAAGTCCGCCACTGCCGGGAATCGAACCCACGGGATGGGAGGCCAGTACTGTAGCCACCTCACCAACCCGATCCAATGCTGGCAATTCACTGGAATTGTTCATATCACGTATCGTCTATTGGATAAAGGCTGTAATTTTGTATGGCATGTGAAAGCTTAAGTATCATCATCGGTCAGCAATCCTAGGATTGATTTGACGCAGCCCTCCACTCGATTCTTCTATCGAGCAACCTCTTCATATTGACGTAATTCTTCTCTTTTACATCCTTCACGACTTGTTCCATATGCCTCATACGAGGCCTGCCTTTTCCATTCTTCCCGTTCACCTTCCCTCGGCGATTGTCTTCAAGTGCCATCGTGTCTCAAGATATGGCCCATTAAGTTGTCCCTTCTTCTTTTTAATGTTTTCAGTAGACTTCTCTCCCACTCTTCTTAACACTTCCTCGTTTGTCACTTGATCGATCCATTTTATCTTCACCATTCTTCGGTAGAACCACATTCACGAATGCTTCCAGCCTGGGCTTCTCGGCTGCTGTTAATGTCCATGCTTCGCTGCCATATAGTAGAATGCTCCAGATGTATGTTCTGATGAAATGTTGCCTCACTTCCACGCTTGTATTTGCAGCTGTAAGCAGAATCTACTTATAATAAAATGCCCTTTTCGCTTGGGCAATTCTATTGGCAATTTCTCCTTTAGTTCGTCCATTGCTGGTTACTCGGCTTCCCAGGTAACTGAACTCTTCCACCTCCTCGATTTTCTGTTTTCCTAGTTTAACATTGGTCCTGGCTTTTTTTTCTTCCTGATTTCCAATACCTTTTATTTTTCCTTTCCCTACTCCTAAATATCTTATGGTTTCTACGTTTTCGATCTTCGTGTTACCAATTTTATAGGATCGCTCTATCGAATTATTTTCACGCATCAATCAATCACGCATTCGAGTTCGTATATTTGCAGAGTAAAGACACCCTCGTGAATCACATTCACTCACACGATCTGAGTTCACGAGGAATCTCCTTCGCCATTGACCTTCGCCATACCCTCGCAGGGAAAGGAGCAAGGATGGGGAATGGGGGAAAGGATGCCCTGAGTCAAGAACTTGACACCGGGTGTTTCGCCCGCCAAAGCAGGCCTATGTCACACGAGAATCGGTGATCCGTGCTTCGATTCCTGCCTTGAGGCTGGAACACACAATCAACGAGTAACGGGTGACGCGAGTCGTTTGCCGTGAAACGTGAATAGAGATGGCGGGAGAACGGAAACAAAACACAACTGCAGCGAGTGACGTGAGACCGTGTGCATTGGAAGTGGGCACCTCTTACGTTTCACGTACACGGCAAACCAATGAAAATTGTCCCAGGATTCGGCGATAAGGAGCCACCTGTTGGGAGTTATAGAAGTTACAAGTTAATGCATCCTTCTACTGAACTAAAATTTTCGTTTCATCTACATCTACATAATACCCTACAAGCCACCAAAAAGGTGTGTGGCACGGGGAATATTCACACCAAACATGCACTACATATCACGCGAAAAAAGGATTAGCATTAATATACTAGTCTAAACTTCATTATTTAAAAAAGATAAAAATAGCGAAGCAAGCATGCAAAAACATGCTGTTAGTTGCGTTAGATTCAAGTCCTCATACCAACATGCAGCTACCAATGATATCCATTACTATACTCGTATTGGATATATTTACCATTATTCATATCTCTATTTCAAATACTGTAAAACGTACTTAATAAATTATCCATGATGAAGATAAAATGGATAGACCGAGTGACAAATGAAGAAGTGTTGAGAAGAGTGGGAGAAAAGAGAAGTCTGCTGAAAACTATACAAAGAAGACGGGACAACTTAATCGGCCACATCATAAGACACTTTGGCCTGATGAAGACAATCGTCGAAGGGAAAGTGAACGGGAAGAATTGAAAAGGCAGGTCTCGTATGAGTTGCATGAAACAGGTCGTAAAGGACGTGAAAGAGACGAGCTACGTCTATATGAGTAGGTTGGCCGATAGAAGAATCGAGTGGAGGGCTGCGTCAAACCAATCCTAGGATTGTTGACCCTTGATGGTGATGAAAACATATTTCATCTTTGGTTTTAGCATAGATAATTTCCTGACCTTTTTTTGCAATGAAGTAATCAATGAATGAAAAGTTGTTTGAAGTTATTACGTTTTAGTGATATTTTGAAAGGTAACTAATGACATGAAAAAGTTTGTTTGCGATTGTTACCATGGGCTAGATCATGAAAATTTATTTAGGAAGAATTAAACACGGTTTTCGTGAATTAATTAACATGTTAATTATAATAAACTTAAGCGATCTGGTAACTTAATTAACGGATAAAATGCTTAAGTACCTTTACAGTCTTGAAATTTAATCTATTAGCTCATGTTTACATTAATCACGGATTCCCTATTGCGCCTTCGTCAGTCAATTTTTTCCTTAGGGTCGCGTTACGTGTATTGTGTCCGCTAGAGAAAAGGTTCCCGTCTCACGTTACCCGTTTACTTTGATTATGTCTCCCAGCCTTTGGTCAGAGCTTTACATTTTGAAATCTGCCACATTTTCCACCTTCCCCATAAATTCTCGCACGGAGACACTCACGCGGAAGCCGTTGTGGCCGGAACGGAAGTGACCAAGTGCGCAGTTTCCGGTTAGTGTCTGCGGAAGATCGCCACTCGGGCGGAACCAATCAAAAGGGCGAGGGAATAAAGTAAACCGCCCCCCAATCCTCACCTGAATCATTGATGCTCTCCGCAACCGATCGTAGGATCGAATCCGGTCACACTTCGTGACGCGCTCGTGTCTTGCAAGGATGCGCATTGCTTCCCTAAAAGCTCTTCTTTCTCTCCGTGGGCGAGCTCTCGCAGAAATCAGTGCCCCAGCGGCGGGTGGAAGATAGGTTGGTTGGAGACGCTGAATCCCATTCCCCTCTCCTCCCGATACAAGACTTATTCCGGCTCGCGGCGACCGGGAATACAAATGGCCCTTCGATGAGGCCCTTTCTCCTCGCATCGCCGGGATGAGGATGAATACTTGATGCATTTGGGCCGTAACCCTCGGAAGGGCCCCTCCCCGAGCTCCTATTCTCCCTCCCTGCGGCCACCGATCGCCAGGCGTACCCTTTAGGGTTCGCCCGGCGTGAATAAAACAATAAGCACTGGGCCGTAATAAAAAGATAGTGTCGTATAACTATGGCCGCCCTGACATCGAGACCAACTCTCTCTCTCTATCTCTCACCTCGTACGGCGGAATGAATTGTTAAACCGCGGGTTGCCCACTCGTCAATAATTCGTCTCCGCAAACTGCGGTGTGAGGCGCCGCCGCCGGATGTCCCCTTATCCTCTCTCTTTCTCGATCGCACCCGCGGAAAATCCCTGCTATGGACAGCAGGTGAGTTGTGCTTGAAACCGTCGGGATTATCTCGAATAGGTATCCAAGGAGTCACGTGGTACAAAAACGAGTGGTTCGAAAAATTTGGTTTGTTATAACCGCTGATTATAACCTCAGTCATTGTTTACACTTGTGTTTTATCTCATCTACATCTACATAAAACCCTGCAAGCCACCATAAAGATGTGTGGCTGGGGGTGACTTATCACCAAACATGCCCTACATATCATGCATAAAAAGGATTAGTGTTTATATACTGTTCTAAACTGCACTATTTAAAAAAAGAAAAGAATAGCAATGCAAACATTCCAAAACATGCTGTTAGTTGGGTTAGCTTCAAGTCCTTATATCAACATGCAGCTGCCAATGTTATCCATTGCTACACTCGTATTGGATATATTTACCGTTATTCATATCCCTAATTGTACGAGGAAAAAAGGAAATTTTGAATCTGTCAGTTCGGCAATCAATTTCTCTAATTTTGTGATTATTGTCCAGTGTACCATAGTAAGTTGGGGTTCGCAAAATATTTTTAACATCATCACTGCCAATATGGTCTTGGAATTTGGTTAAGAGATTAAGTCTAAATTTCAACCTGCGATCTGACGATGATTCCCAATTTAATTCATTTAATAGACTGGTTACGCTAATAAGGTTATCGTACCGTCCCTTTACAAATGTTGCCGATCTCGTCGCAGCTCATCTGGGGCTCTATAGTGGAGACAGATCAGAATGACTCAAGCAATTAATGATATTGTTACGAGCGATTCAGACATACTAAATTTGTGGACCATTATTGTTTGTCCCACATGACTCCTTGGTTACCTTTTCGAGATAATCCCGATGGGTTCAAGCACACACCCCCCCAGGTGGAAATCCTGGCAACCGTCTCACAATGGATACTCGCTCATCATCCTTTACTCTCAAAATAAATGGCGCCTTTTTGGTCCAGAATTAAGCTTCAGCATGGCGATAATGCAGCCCGTAGCTCCATTCCTTTCATTTTTAACTCTTATGGATAAGTAGAAGGACTACTTCTTCTGGATGGCTCGCCAGATGGTCCGGAGGGTAGGAACCAAGGGAATGTTGATCAGTGCCATCTCCTGCCCTTCTGGGTCCAGCGAGGCAGCCATTGAAGTCATACTACAATACTCATTGAGAAGGGAAAAAAATCGGTATAACTCCATGGGGAAATAGACAAAAGTCTGTCTCCAATCGTTGGACAAACGTGTTAAATTAGCTAAAAAATACTTCCGTATTTGCGTACAGGTGTCCTAAGTCCTTGAAAGTAACCATTAAGGTGTCTCTCAGGGAAGAATCTACACAAAACATGCTTCATCTGTCATGATTAGAGAGGATTAATAGCTCTACTTTAGTTGAATTTTAACAATAAAAAAGTAGTTTTTAGTTAAGAAAGCATTCGCGAAGGTCAGCTTGTTGGGTTAGCTCAAAATCTATATACTCTTATACAAATTTCTAGGCTATCTATTTAAACACCTGTGTGTATATTATTGAATATATTCATAACTAAACATATCACTAATAGTGGTAGGAAAGAAACCCATTTTAAATTTGTCGATTCGGAAACCAAAGTAGCTGTTTTAACCTCATGATCCAAGCTAAAATATTAAGTCCGAGATTGCAGAATGATGTTAACGTCATCGGTAAAATATTGTCTTGGAATTTACTTAAAAGATAGAGCCTTTATTTCAACCTATGGTCTTATAATGGTTCCCATTTTAGTACTTATCATATATGGTATCGCTAATATAATTATCACACTGTTATTTTGCATATATTTCCGATCTCCGGTTTACTGTTTAAGCCTATTTTGTAAGGATCACATATGCAGGCAACGTATTCCAAATTACATATAACAAGGGAAAAACAACTAATTTCTCGTACATGATCGTCAAATTTGAATTTTATTTTTATGATAGAACTCTGTCTTTTATTAGGCTAACCAATAATTTAACGCGTGTGTTAACCCCACGATAGATCAGCTGTTATTTTCTTCCAAGATATTTAACGGATTCCTGGTATGCTTATTTGTTATTCCAAAATTTAAAAAGAATTCTTAAGTGGGCGAGAGCAGAGGATTGCTATAGATGGTATCATGTCGGACACAATCAAAGTCACATCGGGAGTTCCCCAGGGTAGCGTAATAGATCCGCTTCTATTTCTTTTATGCATAAACGATTTGAGTAGCGTAGTTAATGGCAAGCTTGGACTTTTTGCAGACGATGCCGTAGTGTGCAGGGATGTATCAAAAGAGGAAGACAGGGTATCATTTAGTAAGGATTTAGATGCAATTCAAGAGTGGTGCGACAAATGGCAGTTAGAACCTAACCTCAAAAAGTGTGTAGCTATGAATTTTTTGGGTAGGAATAATTCGATAGAGCGATCCTATAAAATTAGTAACACGAAGATTGAGAGTGTTGAAACCATAAGGTATTTAGGTGTAACAATCACTAAAGATTTATCGTAGGGAAGACACATCAGGGAAATATACGGCCGAGCGAAGAGAAAGCTAGGATTTATAAACAGAGTACCTACTTAGGAAATGTGTTGAGAAGAAAAAGAGGGATGTTAGTTTTCACAAGTTAGGCCCCACGTTGAGTATGTAGCCAGTGTGTGGGATCCGAATAGGTTTGATCAGAGAACTAGACAGTGTGCAGCGTAGAGCAGCTAGTTCCTTAAAATGTGTTACGATATGTTGAATAGCGTTTCAGAATTAATACAAGAATTAGGGAGGGAATCATTATCAGAGCGTAGGTTAAAGTAGAGATTAAATCTATTAGGGAAATTTCAATCGGCTAGCTTTACTGAAGATGTTAGATAATTGTTAAAACCCCTGCGTATTATGCTAGATTCGACCAGATAAATAAGATTAGAGCGATAAATTGTCGTACTGATAGATTCAAAATGGCATTTTCCCCCCGTACTATAAGAGACCAGAATAGGCAGCATGGCAAAGGGATAGGAAGGGGAAATATTTTAGAGTAGTCTGTAGTGCATGATGCATGTATTAATCCCTTAAATACTATAGATACTAGTAATCTAGTTGCATGAGACCCTATAGTTGCTTGTTTGCATGTTTGGTGATCTTCATCCCCTGCCACACACCCTCGCGGTGGCGTGCAGGGTATTGCGTAGATGTAGATGAAGTAGTAAGTGTTAGGAGGAGAAATATTCTTTTCTTGTGGTTACGTCTTGAGATGAGCAACGTTAAGCAGAGCTGAGTCAATATGAGACCAGTATTAGGCCTCAAACCGTGGCACGAACTAGCAGACAAATCATGTTCGATGTGCCGCGACGTTTTGACTCTTTGTTGTGCTCCACGATGGCTGGCAGAGGTTGAGGCCTCTTTGCGACGCACCTTCATTTCGTTTGTTGATCGACTTCTCGCCACTCAAGGGAGAACTCTTCTTTTCTGCGGGTAGAGAATCGATCCTCGAAACGCGATAATAAATATCGATTCTGTAGACCCTGCCCCGAGGATGTTCACCATTCCAGGAGGGAGGGATACGGCGGTGACGTGTGTTGGCTCGGCCCGGGAGAGCGACGAGGGTCCGGGGCCCATCCTGCCCCTGGGAGGGAGTGCTCGAAACCGTCGGAATTATCTCTAATAGGTAACGGAGAAGTCACGTGATACAAACACGAATGGTTTCAAAATTTAATGTGTCTTAATAGCTCTTTGCAACGTCATTAATTGTTTTCACTTGAGTTTTTCTCGTCTATTCCAACTAAAGAGCCCCCAGTTGAGACATAACACAAGCGTAAACAAAGAATGAGGTTGCAATCAGCGATTTTAACACGTAAAATTTGTGAAGCATTCGTGTTTATACCAAGTGACTCCTTGGATACCTATTAGAGATAATCCCGACGGTTTCAAACACAGCCCCCAAATTGCGTTGCCGGACTGAAATTTTATCGATTGGGCTTCACATTGTTGTCTCTGTCAATGCAGGGGTCATCAAGTTTTTCGTAGAATTGACGTTACTTCCGGATTGGGAATGACGAAATCGTCATCATCAGTCAGCAATCTTGAGATTGCTTTGACGCAGCTCTCCACTCAATTTTCTTATCACCTAATCTCTTCGTATTCATATTAATGTGTTTCTTCTCTTTCACATCCTTCACTGCTTGCTCTATATACCATGCAAGGCCTTCCTTTGCCATTCTTCCCGTCCACTTGTCCCCCGACCATTGTCTTCATCAGGCCATCGTGTCTTAAGATGTGGCCGATTAAGTTGTCCCGTCTTCTTTTAAGGGTTTTCAGCAGACTTCTCTTTTCTACCACGCTTCTTAGGATTTCCTAGTTACTCACTCGGTCGATCTATTTAATCTTCATCATTCTTCTGTAGCACCTCATTTCGAATGCTTCCACCATTTTCTTTTCCGCTGCTGTCATTGTCCATGCCTCACTGCCGTAAAGAAACACTCTCCAGATGTACGTTCTGATGAATTGTTTCCTCTCCCCTACGCTAGTATTTCCAGCTGTAAGTAGATTCTTCTTTTGGTAGAATGCCCTCTTTGCCTAACTACTCTGCTGACTATTTCTTTCTTGCTTTGCCCATTGTAAGTTACTCGCCTTTCCTAAGTAACAGATCTCTTTCACCTCCTGATTTTGTTTTCCTAGCATGTTGAAATAACAATCAAATATCAAGAAACTAGATCTCAGTTGAGAGGGATGATAATTTATTGCCTATTCTGTTTCGTTTACAATTCTGATAAATGCCGTTAGACTATATTTCTCTCATTTTTATTCAAAGTCTTTTTTAAGCCTTCAAACAGGGAACAGAGCACATCATGTATCGAAGTGTACATACTCCTCTTCATCTGATACTCTAAGATTAACTGTTGCACATTCCTCTAAATTATTTCTTCTCTATTCCCACTCATCATGTTCATAATTGCCATCCACTCCCTTTGCACCCTTCGTGATCATGCTTCATAGGTTTTTACTTTTATTGTTATTCTTGTTATGACTTCAGAAGAAACTTACTCTTCCTTGGAGGGGCCAATAAATGTGGAGTATATTCCTCAAATTGCTTTCATGCGCTTCCCATCGTTCGCTGGACTGCAGAAATCACTCCCTCTTCACACACACTCAATCTGCGTGATGATTCTGAGCGTGGAGCATTCACATATGGAGTCGAACATTACCAAAAAATCCCGGGTGTGACTCCAGCTGATACCCTTAATCATCTCCCACTTGCAATCTGAACACAGCCGCCAGTAATCTACTCCTATTAACAGAATTCTCGCGCATTTGTATCAATTGGAATAAGTATCCCTTCGCTCTTTGATGAGAATATTTCTTGTTTAATATTAATCACTGAATTATTTAATGAGTCGTTGTTGATAGGCTAGTATTTGAATTGTGCTGGCCTTGAACACACTATTCATGAGGTATATCCTGCTCTTTGCTCATTAACCTTCATGAAACGAATTGGTCATTAACGGGCAAGTGTACTCGCTACCCAATGAAAGGTCTACCATTTCTTTCCCCGTTTCAACTGTTTTTTTCTCAATATCCATGGGTATAGTGATAATATTTACAGGATGAAGATAAATCAGATGAAAAGAAATTATTGCGATGTTCAAGAACAAAAAAGGCCAGTTCAAAAGTAGGAGGTCAGAAGCTAGATAGGTTGGAATCATTTGCTATCTAGGTAGTGTGCTGGAGGAAAAGGGGTACATCAGCGTTGATGTGAGAAGGAGAACCGCATTGGAATAAAGAAGCTTTTTCAGTATTTTCACTGATGAACTTAAAAATATTTAGCGAACTCCGACTTCCTATACGGTAGCCTGGACCATCATCATAAAATTAGAGAAAAGATTGATTTCCCGTGCTGACAGATTAAAAATTTCCTTTTTTCCTCAATTAGGAATATGAATAGCTGTAAATATATCCAGCATCATAAATTATAAATGGATGGCATAGGCAGTTTCATGTTGGTATAAGGACTAAAGGAAGCTAACCTAACTAACAGCATGTAACGTTGGGCAAATATTACGGGAGAACACTCATTTCAGGAAAGAAGACGCTGCTTATCAGACTCTCCTTTATTCTTCCTCTCTACAAAACATCAACAACCCAACAATCCCCCCGCTTCACTCCCCCAGCAACCCACCAACATCCCCCAAGCAAGCAAAACAATTATCAGACGTTACAAGCATGTTTGCGCATGATTGATTTGCTATTTTTATTTTTTTTAACTGTGAAGTTTGAAATAGTAAATTATAACTAATCCTTTTTTATGCATGATGTGTATTCATTATAAATGACAAATAAACCTTTATGTTTCCACAATTTATTCTGTCACACTACCATGGTTTCGACGATTAACGTCATCCTCAGGTCCAGGTTTTCCTCAGGTTTTTTGCATGATATGTAATGTATTTTTGGTGTGAATTCACCCCCTGCCACACACCTTCATAGTGGCTTGCATGGTATTATGCAGATGGCGAGGAGGATGAGTCGTTCGCCGCCCGTGGAAAGTCCCACGCCCCCGCCGCTCCCGGGAGCCGCTCCGCTCTCCCACCGACTCATCTCGGCCCTCCGAGGGGGCGCGGCAATTAGCCGAGCTTTGTCTAATTCTTTCCGACCGCACGCGCCCGCTTTGTCTCCGGGCGGCCCTGTCAACGCCGCAGGCGGGTGTGTCGCGGCGACCGCCGGTGCGGCCTAGATTGAGTGGCAAGGCGCCCCGCCCCCCCTGGGACACCCCTCGCCGACTGCCGCGTAATCGAATGTATGCAGGGGCGGCCCCTTGGTTGAGGGCGTGCGACAAGGGGCGACATCAATAGTTTATCGCCTTTCTCCCCTCCCTGGTGAACTTCTCGGGGTCAGCGGGTCTAGCTGCTGCCCTCCGAGGAGGCATGGAAGTCTCGCTGCTTAAAACGAACAGCAGCCATCGAAATCTCCAAATAGCGTCGAATCCCATGTTTTTTAAAATTGTTTTCATTAAAAGTTTATAACCTCAGGAGCACGTTTTTCCAGCCTTTCGATTTCAAAAAGACGTCAAGTACTTTTCCTCATTTATCAAAAAGAGAAAAATTCAACGGTGCGAAAATACGACGGCAAACTATTACATGCCGGTGAATTAGAAGTGTGACGATCATGTACGAGAAATCAGCTACTTTTCCCTTGTTGGACCTCATTTGGAATATGCTGCCAGTGTGTGGGTTCCCTACGAAATCGGTCTAAATAACGAACTTGAACGTGTGCAGCGAAGATCGGCAAGATCTGTAAACGGACGGTATGATAACATTATCAGCGTAACCAGCCTTTAAATGAATTAAAATAGGAATCATAGTCAGAAGACAATTTGAAATTTAGACTTAATCTCTAAAATAAATTCCAAGACCATATTTTCAGTGATGATGTAAAAATATTTTGCGAACCCCAACTTACTATGGTAGACTGGACCATAATTGCAAATTAGAATAATTGATTGCTGAACTGACAGATTCAAAATGTCCTTTTTTCCTCGTACAATTAGGGATATTAATAGCGGTAAATATGTCCAATACGAGTGATTGACTTTCATAGCATAGGTAGTTGCATGTTGGTGTATGGACTTGAAGGTAACTGAACTAACAGCATCTTTTTGCATGCTTACTTTGGTATTTTGATCATTTTAAATAGTGAAGTTTAGGCTAATATATTAATATTAATACTTTTAAATTCATGATATGTAGTGCATGTTTGGTGAGAATTCACCCTCTGTCACACACCTTTATGGTGGCTTGCAGGGTATTATGTAGATGTAGATGACTCCTGACCCAGAAGAGCTTCTGTGGAGTCAAAAGTTTCCATAGAAGCCATCACTGACAATTAGGCCGAGAGGATCAGCTTGGCATTGCACGATTAGCTTTCAATTAGGTTAAAAGTGGTAAAGCTGTCTTAGGTGGTCTTAGGATTAGATGATGAAGATTTGTTTCGAAAATATTACTCTTTAATAATTGTACAGTTTCGGTAGCTTAAAAACACGACGTCATCGCATGACATCACGGGCATCGCATCACTAAGGACGTTGTTTATCTGCTGTGCGTGGGGTTATGTTATCGAATGAATATTGGGGGGAAAATTATGTATTTATATCATTTGTTTAATGCAATAAACGAATGCATTTCGATTGTTCATTTAACCAGCATGGATCGCACCAATAAAATCTTCCATAAATGATATAATACTTGTAATAGCGCCCTGTTGGTTTCCACTATCAGAATCTCTCTTGATCCTCTAAAAAAGTTGATTATATATTACGTTCTTAACGACGCTATATCATAACATGTGGACATCCAGGGATTAAAACGTAATCAAGAGCCAGGACAAAACACTTGAGAAAAACATTCTTGTGTACATTGTGTTATGATTTGCAATAGATCAGCTGATGGACTTTTGATAAATGTTTAAAGTTGGCGTAGTTGTTGAACACTAAAAACCCGGAACTTTTTCCATTACACTCAAGTAAAAATACAGCAATTCAATTCAAAAATGTTATGTGTACAACAATTCAGGTATAATCAAACGAGAAAACATATAATGTAATTAAATTTTTCGTAGATCTTTAGGTTATTTCATAAATGCCCATCAAACTCGAGTGCTCATAATATTTTGGTCGACAGTAGTGACTTGTTTCTTGTAAACTTCAGCCATTATTGGCTTGAGGGCAGCACTGAATTTACGCTGTGATTCAGTAGTAGTCTGAGCGCGCGTAAGGACCATCGTAGTCTGAACAAGGCAGGGAATCGTTCGGTGTTACACGGCCTTTAGTACTTCGAAGCCGACGTGGCAAAGAGGCCTTGCTTCTGTGGCAAGCAGGTGGCGGGGACAATCGAAGGATTGCTCAGCGGAATGCTTCCTTCTTCCAGCCAAAGGGTTACTGCCAGAAGGATGCCCCCCCTCCTCGGTAATCCTTTTCCCAAACAGGCCCTTTTACCCCTTAATCCCCCACCACCCTTCCGCGATTGCCCAAGGGCTTTTCAGCCCAGCCCTTCCCCAATCTGGTGCCCCCCTCCCACCTCGGTGCCGGTCGTGGCACTGCCCTCAGTGCCTCCAGCTGGTGCTAACCGAAGAATACCGCTGGCTCTCTTCCAATCGGCCATCCAGCTCGAGGACACAAGCTTGGATGAAGCTGCATAGATGTCGCGAAACGACGTGGGTGGACCACAATTGCCGTGGTATTATAAGCTATCAACCACTGACAGGTAAATGTAGGATATTTCAAGTTTGCCGCGTGTACGGCGGTGAAATTCACATTAATTGCCATGAGAAAAAAATCACCTGGACCGGGAATCGAACCACGGACCTTTGGCCGTTAAAAAAAATCTAGTACCTTGAACCTAGGTAAAATTACTATGAAGAATAAGGATCCTGGGTAGCGTAGTGGTCTGCGCAGTGGCCCGGAAAGCCAAAGTTCCGTGGTTCAATTCCCGGTCGAGGTGAATTTTTTCTCATGGCAATTAATGTGAACCACTGACAGGCATGAAATCACTAACATCTGAACGGGATTTCATAGCAGAGTAAATCGTGGTATGACAATCACTGAAAATCAACGAACAGAAAAGAATGCATCAATGTAAAGCAAGAGACATTATGTGAAGCAAGAAATGAAAGATTTTTCAAGATTGAAAAAAATACATCTTTTTATACATAATAGAATCCAGGGACGTATTGAATTATAGCCGAAATATCGTTAAAAACTTGATTTGAAATATTTCAACCAAGATTTGCTAAATTGGCATCTCACTATTCGCATCGCTACAATTACAAAAACTACAATTATGCTACAATTGAAAAAAAAACAGGGCGTTTTGAAATAACTAGCATCCCAATGTACCCGTGTGTGTACAGAGTGAATAAATATGAGGGAGGGGGTGAAGTGGATCGTGCTATACAAATCTCTCCTCTACAAACCTTCTGACTCATTCCAACTGTGACTCCGGACTAACACGAGCGCCCTAACTGGCCAAAAACTTTGATGGTTTCGATGACTGAACAGAACAAATGCGCAGAACGTTGGCTGGTTATAGTTCACTATACCTTTATTCCAGCATGGAATGTATAAAAAGAGTTTCAACCGGAAAGTGGCAGAGAATATGTGTATGCAACGCGTGTACCAGAGCGAGATAGAGTTCATCTACATCTGCGATACCCTGCAAGCCACCGCGAGGGTGTGTGGCAGGGGGTGAAGATCACTAAGCATGCACTACTAACATGCAAACATGCAACTATAGGGTCTCATGTAACTAGATTGCTAGTATATATAGTATTTAAGGGGTTCATACATTCATCCTGCACTACAGACTGCTCTAAAATATTTCACCTACCTATCCCCTTCCTATGCTGCCTATTCTGTTCTCTTATAGTACGGGGGAAAAATGTCATTTTAAATCTATCGGTGCGACAATCTATCTCTCTAATCTTAATTATCTGGTCGAATCTAGCATAATACGCTGTTTTTTTTAAAATAAGTTCCTAACATCTTCAGTAAAGCTATCCGATAGAAATTTCTCTAATAGATTTAATCTGTACCTTAACCTACGCTCTGATAATGATTCCCACCCTAATTCTTGTATTAATTCTGAAACGCTACTCAACCTATCGTAACACCTTTTAACGAACCTAGCTGCTCTACGCTGCACACTGTCTAGTTCTCTGATCAAGCGAACATGAAAGAAAAGCAGTGCTCCTCAAGGCGTTGCGCTGAAGAAGAAATTGGGGTTTCAAATCCCTTACAATCATCCACACATATTTTATTCAGATCTTGAAGAACGTCAGAGAAAGAAAGCGCACAGCAGTCATAAAGATTCTGGGCCAGTATTCATTCAGTTTATTTATTGCAAGTAATAATACCCTCGTCCTGCACAGAAATCACTGTCATGGCGTACGTTGACGCGCAGCCTTTACCTCCTGCATGCATGTGACATTTTATGAAGGCACTGAAGATAACAAACGCCTGCGTTCTATGGCAGGCTGGATACAATAGTTATTCGGGAGAGACAAGCGACAGATGGCGTCACCTACGCCATTTTTAGGGCACGTGAGTAATTTGATATGGGAATAAAAATTTCAGGAGTAGGCGAAGTGGTTGTAGGGACTAGTTGTAAAGAAAGACGCCCAAGAACCCACAATTTAACGTCGTATCCGACGGAGTCGGTGATGAACTTGAAGTGATCTCCACACAGCGGCGCTTCGGTCGTAATTCCTAAGAAACGTCTCTGCTACTGCCAGGACTCGAACTCGGACTCGAGATGAAAAGCTCGTACTCTAGCCCGTCACATACTGAGTTTTTCATTTGTTATTAATTGAAGGCTGGGCCATAAAAATAAACAGGAAGATTTATGTAATTTTTAGAATAGGTTTTTATATAAAATGGAGATAGATGGATAGATTGGAGATAAAAAACGCAAGAGTAACGATAATGTAAATTACTCAACCATGCAAATGTTAGTACATATTTCATTACATATTCATCATCATCGGTCAACAATCCTAGGATTGGTTTGACGCAGCCCTCCACTCGATTCTTCTATCGACCAACCTCTTCATATTGACGGAGCTCCCCTCTTTCACGTCCTTTACGACCTGTTCTATGTAACTCATACGAGGCCTGCCTTTTCCATTCTTCCCGTTCACTTTTCCTTCGACGATTGTCTTCATCAGGCCATCGTGTCTCAAGATGTGGCCCATTAAGTTGTCCCGTCGTCTTATCAATGTTTTCAGTAGACATCTCTTCCCTCCCACTCTTCTTAACACTTCTTCGTGTGTCACTCGATCGATCAATTTTATCTTCGTCATTCTTTGGTAACGCCTCATTTTAAATGCTTCCAGCCTGGACTTCTCTGCTGCTGTTATTATCCATGCTTCGCTGCCATATAGTAGAATGCTACAGATGTATGTCCTAATGAAATGTTTCCTCACTTCAACGCTTGTATTTGCAGCAGTAAGCAGAATCTTCTTCTGGTATTATAACCCCATTTCAGAATTAAAATTAAATTGCAAGAGCTCATTGCTATTAAATCAATGATAACATAATGAGACGGATTGTTATTCTCCTGAATGCATGCATAATTGATGAAAACATAATATATTTGATACATAGGAACGTGTAATAAATATACTTGATTAAAGTTTTTAATTTCACCAACAATGATATTGATGTAAGGGAATGGTGGAAATTAACTCCACCAATGATCTGTATTGTTTTTTGTCTACGCAAGCACCTCCTTACAGGGCAGTGACTCAGGAGGACATATTGTGCATTCATCTAATTTTCATCTAATGAAATGAATTTGAGAAAAATATTATTTTTCCTCGTAAAATAAGGGGGATTATAAATCAATAAGCATCAATATTAATAAAAAATTCATGCTGCGTAATTTAGAATGTGGGCTTTCGTGCGAGTGCCTTTTCATGTGACTTTAAATATACATCACATGAGTTTTAATTGTTTAAGACGTCTCCTTATGTACGTAGCGGTAAGTAACCACACAAAATTGCGCACTTGATCTGTGCATAGTATTTCTCAGCTTGTGTTGGCTCCAAGGAGGAGTTGCATGCGAAGCTGGGTGTGCGTTCCTTTTGCTGTCAGCATTGAAACCGGTTGTGTAATGATCACAATCAATATAATAGTTCATTCGCCAAAGACTCTCTGCATCTTGACGCGCCCTCACCCCCTGCCCGACACCCTCTAGGTGGCTTCCTGTTTGCAATGTATGCACATGCAAATTAGAAAAACAAATTTATTCTCTTCACTTAAATAGGGCAGGACAAATTATGATTTCCAGTCTCCACTGGACTAAGAGAAATGGACACTTGGAAGCACAAAGATTTACTTTCGAAAACCGTATCGCATTTTCTCAAGTGCTGACAAAATATGCTCACAAAGGGGATCAGGATTATTCAATCACAATAATGTTGAGAAACTTCCCCGCTGGACAAAACACTGTCGTGCCGCGGGAATCCGATTTATGGCACACTCACACAGAGCACTAATCCTTCAGTCCCCGAGGGCGATGTCCTTGCAGGGATAATTCTTCTGTGGCGAATGATTTATTGGGGCACGCGTGTTTGCCGTGCGTCTGGTGGCTGGGGGGTGGAAGGGGGTTGCTGCAAAAGGGTTGTCGTGCCCGTCGCGGCGCTCGGTAAATAAAAGCCCCCTCTTCAGGCGACGGCAGCGCCATCGATTGTTGCTTGTGCACAAAATGGCGACGCCGCAGTTAAATCCCTCCCTGCCTTTGATTTATGGGCAATTAGGATTAAGGGTAGAGATCCAAACCCTCGCCCCGCCCTCCCAAACAATGACTCTGCTCGCGTTCTTTTGCTGATACTATTCCATCGAGGCGCTGTTCTTTCGCTCCATAGCGACCAGGGAGAGTGCATAGCTCTCATCTTAGGTTCTAGTCTACGCCTACTTCTACGTCATACCCTGCGAGCCTCCACGAGGGTATGTGGCAGGGGGTGAAGATGCATGCAATCATGCACTTATAAAAAGGAAATCCTCAGGCTTCACTTGTTTGAACCGCATGATCTGTTGATGATTACAGTGCGGAATTGCACATGATAAAAAGATTGCTTATAGCAATGGGTACAATCACGAAGTTATCAACAAAATTGTGCAACGCGTTAAAACTAAATTAGCTCTCCGTTTGATTACCGATTTATCTGCCTCCCAACTTGAGACTTCTACAAAACGTTGGTGCAAAATCCCATTTCTTGGTAAAGTTTCTCATTGTATAGCTAATCACATCCCAAAAGACAAACTCAGAATATCATTTTATAACCCCTATACTTTAGGTAAGCTAATTTTCAATTCAAAGTGCCAATATGACGTTTCAGACATAAATGGTGTATACATGCTTCAATGTAATAACTGTGATGCCTCTTACATTGGTCAAATCGGACGAGCTATTCACACCCGTGTGAAAGAACACAATAGCTATTTAAGATAAGGGGATTACAGTTCCCAATTTGCCAAACACCTCATCGAAGAAGACCACACCAGTGACTTCATCCCCAAAGTGCTCCACACCCAGTGCAAAGGTCACAAGTTGAATTTCCTCGAACAGTTGGAGATAACGTCTGCTACCAGAAATAATGTACACCTGTTAAACGAATAATTCCTTCCCCTTCCAACTCTCCCTTCCTAACCTTACCTTTTCTCTCCTCCCGAACTTGACCCATCTCCTCAAACCTCCCCCCCCCCCCCCCTCATCCGGCCAAGTCACAACTAGTTACTGCTCCCCCCGCCCCCTATTTCCCATTGTTGCCCAAACCCATGGATCATGTGAACACCTTGTGGGTATATAATGAGCTCGCGGACTCTCCGTGCTTACCTTGATAATGATTGTCAAACAATCGAAACCTAGGTCGGTGAAAAATAAATTTGTGGAATCTTACCAAGTAATCATTTTATTTGCAATCATGCACTTCTTACATGCAAATAACAGCCACAATGCTACTAATTCATGCACATATGTTAGACATTAGGGTCACGTACTAACTAGATGGTTAGTAACTTCACCTTAATGAACTGATTACTGGTCAGAGAAAACATTTTCCTATTTATGTTTACTGATATTTCCCTATCATGCATGCGTTAGTACTGCTCAAGCATGCAACATGCACTACAGAGTAGGTACTCTAGCAATTTTTAACCTAACTAACCCTTTGTTATTCTGCCTATTGTGCTCTCTTATGGTTCACGGGAAAAAAGGCATTTTAAATCTATCGGTACGACAATCTATCTCTCTAGTGGTGTGAGGGGAGAAAGATACACGGAAATGGAGTAGAATTATAAATTTAATATTTTTCAATTGGATGTGTTTTCAAAAATGAATTCTAAATGGAACTGAAAATAGTATTTCAGTTCAGCGTCCTGGTGTTTCAGTTTAGCTTTATCAGTTTCTAAGTCTACATCTACGTAACACTCTACGAGCCAACACGAGGGGTGGGGAAGGTCGTGGAATAGGGGTTAAGTGCTCGTCTCCAAGTCCGATTGCGTAATGTTTCTGGATCGAGACTTCCCGCGTGCAAATTTTTTTCCCTTGTAAAACCTCATTTGGAATATGCTGCCAGTGTATGGTCTCCCTACGAAATCGGACTAAATAACGAACTTGAACGTGTGCAGCGAAGATCAGCAAGATTTGTAAAGGGACGGTACGATGACCTTACTAGCGTAACCAGTCTATTAAATGAATTAAATTGGGAATCATTGTCAGATCGCAGGTTGAAATTTATACTTAATCTCTTAAATAAATTCCAAGACCATATTTTCAGTGATGATGTTAAAAATATTTTGCGGATCCCCACTTACTATGGTAGACTGGACCATAATCATAAAATTAGAGAAATAGATTGCCGAACTGACAGATTCAAAATGTCCTTTTTTCCTCCTACTATTAGGGATATGAATAATGGTAAATATATCCAGTACGAGTGTAGCAATGGATAACATTGGTAGCTGCATGTTGGTATAAGGACTTATTGCTAACCCAACTAATGGCATTTTTTTGCATGTATGTTTTGCTATTTTTATCTTTTTTTAAATAGCGTAGTTTTGAACAGTACCTATAAAAGTACTGATCCTTTTTTTATGCATGATATGTAGTGCATGTTTGGTGAGAGTTCGCCCCCTGCCACACACCTTTATGGTGGCTTGCAGGGTATTATGTAGATGTAGATAGATGAGGGTGTATGGCAGGGGATGAATTTTACCAAACATGCATTATTGCCATGCAAATAAGAACTATAATGTTACTAGGGTAAAGGGGGGTGAATCGGGCCACAAAAAGGAAAATCGTCGATTTCCTCGTTTGTGTAAACAGTTACATTCTGAAAGCATTATCAGCAAAGGACTTGATGTTTTTCCAGTTTAAAACGCAATTTTCAGCGTGGTTGCTCTGAATAGAACGGTCCTGGAGCAATTTCTTCAAGAGACTGCATGGTCCTATTCGCCCGACGACTTGGAGGGCGAATCGGACCAGATTAGAGGCTGAATCGGACCAGTAAAATAACGTTATAAATTTTAGTTTTCTTAACTTTTATTCCATAAAATTTTGAAATTTTGCATCATTGCTTTTAACAATGTAGTGCAGTCTGGAGATATTTCGACGACACCTTCTTAGAGTCAAACATAACTTTACAAATAGATATACAGGTACATCACCAAATCTGAACATATAGAACAAAATAGAACAAATTTACCAAAACAATTAAGCACATTTACCACAAGTAAATTTATCTCGCCCCTTAGCACTTACACACAGCTCATGGTACCAACAATTACACTTCATGCACTTAATCCAGTCTCTAAACTTTGACGAATTCGCACAATTATAAGACTTGGAGCAGAAGCCACAAAGCGTATCATCAGCTGAGTTTTCCCCATTCTCAGTATTGCCGTCCCTATCTGAAGATGATTCATATAAGTTTCTGCAAGTTCCCTTCGCGTTCCTAATATTTTGTTTCTTCAGTCGTTGCTTTGTTTCTTCTATTACAGCTGGAGAAGTAAGTATTTGAGCAATTTGCTTTCTTGACCTTTTCACATTGACTTTCATTCTTTTTTCTGGTGTAGGTAGTAAATTATGGAAAGACCTACCCAAAGTATTTGACGATTCCTCAGATGTTGATGTCGAGGATTGGCTTTCTTCATAGGGACTGGCAGTTAATTTTTGATCGGAAGATGAATTTGTCGAAAAAGGAGTTGATGCTTCTTCTGGGGCGTGTGAGCTTCCGAGATTAGAAGGATGAAGATCTAACTCCGTCAGGATACCCGGATTCAGAGGGAATATTCCTGTTGATCGGAATCCATTTTCAGCGTTGCCGATTGTTGCGGCTTTGCTCCATGCATTTCGAAAAAGCCGACCAAAATTAAATTTAGTCATCTTTCTATCCCCCTTACAAACTGTCATATACGCATTTGTTTCAATATCGTAGTATGTCTTTAATGGTTTATAAAAAGACCTGTCCAGAGGTTGCAACCTTTGTGTAGTGTGGCTGGGCAGTGATAAGAGAGTGATCTCATTCCTTTCACAGAACAGTAGAACAGGAAGAGTCTTGTGTGATGCGTGGCCATCGAGGACTGAAATGCATCGGCCAGGAATCCTGTTTGCTTGAAAGTGCTTTAGCCACTCCAAAAAAAGATCCTCATTTATCCACCCTGAATCGGACATAAAAATTTTAGATCCCAACGGAAATCCATCCTCCCATTCCTTATGGAACTTTTTCCCCTTAAAAATTACAAAAGGTGGTATGTAATGTCCACTTGCATTGCAGCACGCAACAACTGTCACCAATTCCCCCTTTTCCACTGACGTCTGTTTTATGACTACCTTAGATCCTGTTCTTGCAACATTCTTTTGGGTTTGGCGATTATTTAATACACATCCAGTTTCGTCAACGTTGTATATAAGGTGGGGCCTATCCATAACTCCAGCCTCAGCCATCGAAATAGTTAAATTTGAAAAAAAATCGTCTACATCTTCCTTATTTAAACCCTCAGCTCGCGCCACTGACAAACCTTCGGGTTTTCGAAGACTTAAAGGATGTCTAGATATAAAATTCAAGAACCAATCCTTGCCTGCTCGTTTTTTTAACGCACAGAAATTGTTTTTTATGTTGTTTTCAATGGAAAATTCATATGCCACCTTCATGACATCATCTCTTGTCAATCCGAACCCAATTTCACATAACCTAAGAATTATTCTAATTAATGCTTCCTCTTCTTCCACTGAGAAGACATTTTGCCCCCCTCTTGTCTTCAATTTTTCCGTATCCGCTACTATCCTACGATAGAGGCAAGTACGGGGAACATTGAAAAGTTCGGCAGAATGTCTCATGCTTCTTCCCTCTCTGAAAGCTTTCAGCGCCATTCTCATATCCTCCTCTGTCCATGTCTGTTCCGTTTTTCGCCGGTACTTCCCCATCTTAATCCAAAAGGAAAAACATTAACGGTAAGTGAAAATTATCACTTTCATAAATACGTTTTAAATGAAATTTTGCTAATGTTACGCTATCAAAAGGAGGTTGTAAGGCGTTCCACAACTAATTCTGTTGCCATATATAATATTTAATACTCTGGCAATCCCTCTATCACGTACATTATATCACCTCCTTTTCTTTCAGATTGGAAAATATAGACCACTGATTAATGTAGAATGTATAGGTATGGAACTCAATGTGAATTATTAACAATAAATTTCCATCACGAAATGCGTATGTTTTATGATATTGTTTCAGCGAATAATTGGTTAATATATATGGAACAGTACACAACATATGTAACATCAAACGAAGGTAGCTTACCTCTCGCTCAGCCTGTAAATCGTGCTCGTCGCCGTAATAATTCACCTCTATGACGGGGAAAATCTCTTTCCTCCTCCTCGTTATACGTAGTAAATATCTATAACGTGATATAGAATAGCATTAAAATAGGTTTATTCCATTAAACTTCTTATAATACTTAAATAAAAGAGTATGGCCTAAAAACAAACTTTTAGCCACTTTCGCTCAAACATTCTTATAAACATTTGATGTTTTTAATGTAAAACATTAAGTGTAAGTAAGCAATTTATCAATATTAGTTGTATATCTACTTACTTTTCAGTAGCAGAAGGAATTTTTCCAAGTGTCAGTTGAGTATAACTGGTTCAATGCTTCACCCTCGATCAGCGGCTTGGAACTGAACTCCTGCGCGTGCTGGTCCTTTTCACCCGACTAAGTAATATGATTTTGTATCATGTTTGGTAACTCCGATTTTCATACAAGGCTCAAAAAAGTAACCTAATGTGGCAGCTATGGTATTAGATTTCCTTTCAGGAAAGAAAAACTTGAAATCTGAGTAAGCGCTACAATGTCACCTTACTTTGAACCTATACGAGGTTTTCTAAATACCCAATTTCACACCTCTCTCGTATGGTAGGCTTCCATTCGACAGAGTATCATTTGCTTAAATTCAGTTGTCGAGTTCTCGTTTTCACTCTACTAGAAGGACAAGATTACAAAGAAGCAATTCCTAAAACGTAGTCAGTCTCAAGTGATACCGTTTCGGGTCTGAGCGCACTTTTTGAAAAGCGTTCCTATTCACCCGCTGGTCCGATTCACCCCCCTTTACCCTACTGCATGGACACATGTTCGGAATTAGAGTAATGTGCAACTAGGTGGTTAGTAAATACGCATCAATGGATTGATTACTGGTTGGGTACATATTATTAGTGATTGGAAATAATTAACTTTGTTATTTTCCACCAATATTGGTCAATAAAAAGTTTTGTGGAATATAACAAAGTTAATTATTTCCAATCATGAACTCATTCCACAAAGTGAAATCGCCAACATTCGATTTTATACATATTAGTAGTTTTAAAATATGCATCATTCATACAGACTTCTCTAACAACATTTCACCTACCTATCCCTTTGCTGTGCTGCCTATTGTGTTGTCTTCGGAAAAAATGACATTTTAAATCTATCGGAGTGACAATCTATCTCTCTAACCTTAATTATCTGATCAGATCAAGTTGCATTCGAGGCAGTTGAGCAGACCTGTAAAAAATTTCAGAATCACGAAGCGAAATATTCCGCCACCCTCACTCGCTCGATGAGGATGCTGGAAGCCAAATATGTCATGCCCGGACATGCACTTATGTGCAAATTCAAAGACGTCTCCTCTTCAGTATCATCGGGGGTGAATTGCTTAGCAACCCGACGACACAGCAACGGAGGAAAATCTGCGATTTGGATTCTAATGGGAGAAAATAGACATGTTCAATACCGACTGGTTAAGAGAGACAACTCCAATCGCTGTAGATTGATTTATCCCTCAATATGTGCCCGGGACAGTGAGGAAATCATCCAGACCGTTGTAAACAACCAGAAGTAGGGTAATGCAACTAATTTTCATGTCATATTAGGTTGACTGACTGGCCTGATGAAGACTATCGTCGAGGGAAAAGTGAACTGGAAGATTGGAAAAGGCAGGTCTCGAATGAGATACCTGGAACAAGTTGTGAAGGATGTAAAAGAGAAGAATGACGTCACAATGAAAAGGTTGGCCGATAGAAGAATCGAGTGGAAAGCTGCGTCAAACCAATCCTAGGATTGTTGACCAACGATGATGATGATATTAGGTTGGCAACTATGTTCCCGCCGTTACAATGAATGTAAATGTAACAATGTAAAAAAACGGCGGGGAACTTAATTGCCAACCTAATAGATAGACAATATATAGCCACGGCATTTTATGTCTTCTGTGCGACTGATAGCAAGGATAATGTGCGCCAATTAGGATATATGGCTCCTACCACCATAAATGATAGTATTAAAATGACATTGTTCCCGCGTGTCGTAAGAGAACATAATAGGGAGCATATGAAAAGGATAGGTAGCTAAAACTTGTTGGTGTTGCCTGTAGTGCATAACGCATGTTTAAATATTACTAATCTATGCTAGGGAAATACAGATGAATATATTTAGTGAAAATCTTTCTAACCAGTAATTACTTCGTTAATACTTAGACACTAACCATGTAGTTGCAATTGACTTCTTATTTCCATGTATTAGTATCGTTGTAGCTCTTAGTTGCGTATCAGCAGTGTTTGTTGATTTTCACCCCCTGCCACATACCCTCGCGGTGGCTCTCAAGGCATACGTAGGTGTAGATGAAATGTTAAAGTTATATTTGCTGCAGTTAGAAGACAGCGAAACTTGACCATTGTTGATCATTTCCATATCAAGCCTTTCCGTATCCAATTTCATGTTAATGGTGGACTATTGCGTAACGGTAAATGCATATTCATCTGGTTATATCGTCAACGTTTTTGCAAGTTGTTATTCTTCGCTATCTCTCTCTCTCAAATATCGTAACAATACTAAATGGAAGACCGTTGTAAACAACCAGAAGTAGGTAACTAATCACCAGTAATGTAACTAATTAGCCAATATATAGTAACCCATCCAGCCTTTACTTACCTGCTCAAAGAACTACAATGTACCACCATTCCTTCGTTGTTACATCTACACAAATGTGGAACTCATTGCTAAATGAATGAAAAACCTGCAGTAATGTCCACACCTTTAAAAACAAATGTTTTAGTCTCATATTTAACCTAAATTCACGTGAAAAATCGTGCTTAAATTTGTCTCTAATTTTTCTGTTAAACTGTTTCTACTGTTTCTATGTTAAATACTGTTTCTGTTGCTGTTAAAATACTGTTTAAGCATTTGAGTGAAAAATTAAAATTTAGTGTTTTGCTAGTTTTGCGTTGCTATTGTGTAAAACAATTGAATTATATATGGTATTTTTTCTCTCGAGGCAAATGTATAAATTCCTATTCTATTTTTTGTATTTGTTCCAGAGGACGGAATGTCCCAGAACATTAAATAAAAATAATATTAATAATATATAGCTACGGCATTTTATGTCTTCTATGCGACTGATAACTAGAAATAATGTGCACCAATTAGGATATATGGTTCCTAACACCATAAATGATAGTATTAAATGTCATTGTTCTCGCGGGTCGTAAGAGAACATAATAGAGAGAATATGAAAGGGATAGTTAGTTAAAAATTGTTGGTGTTGCCTGTAGTGCATAACGCATGTTTTAATATTACTAACCAATCAAGACAAGCAACGTGTCTTGCAACCATGTGCCACGGTTGCCAGACACGTTGCTTGTCTTGATTTCTTTCCGATGCGTTCTTGTTTCTCACTTCGGCGTCTCTCCGTCTCCACCCGCCGCCTCTTGCCACAAAATGTTTGCCGTTAAATTAGCCCTTTCCCTCTCTATGGGGCCCCCGGACCCCAGTCACTGCGGGACCCTCCTGACGGGCCTCCCCTGGGACCGCCGCTCCCTCCCGCCCGAGCCAGGGTCGAACCCTGAGGGCCTGCGGCCCATTCCCGCCCTTCGTGGGGGAAGGATCCTTCGCTCGGCCAGAGTAGAGTCGGACGTTTTCTCCTCCCAGACGCGCCGAAGACATTGCCAGCAAGTGGGGATGAATCGCCTTCATTCGTTCAGAAAAAGTATATTTCACTTCCTTAACGTTTATCTTGGCCAGATATCAGCTGATGATCAATGTCTTGAGAAATAAGATACTGTTATGCAGCAGGAGAGAAGAGAGACTAATACAGATGTTAAACTAGGGAAAAAAACTTGAGGTGGTGAACAATTATCGTTTCCTGAGAAGCCGAGTAACTAGCGATGGTCGAAGCAAGAGAGAAATAACTAGGGATGGGTCGGTTCGATTCTTCGGTTCTCGGTTCCACCGGTTCTTGAGCTTAGAACCGGAACCGAGGACAAAAAAATCGGTACCAAAATAATTGGCGCGAAAACCAGTTTGAAACGTACTCACACTCCGAAAGTGGAGGCTTCACATTATAACTTGGTGAAATAGTGTACTTAGATGCTTCAAAGTCGCGAATTATTCTAATTCAGTCGTTAAAATGACTATACACAAAAATGTAATGAAGTATTCTTTTTCAAGCAGTACCTATGTCTCTGAAAATGATTATTGATTACCTTATCTTACCATTGAGCAATGAAAAGTAAGTGGTAAATTAAGAACCGGAACCGAGAACCGAAGTTAAGAACCGAACCGGAACCGGAACCGAAAAAAAGTGGAACCGACCCATCCCTAGAAATAACCAGTGTAATAGCCCAGGCAAAGAGGGCATTCTACCAAAAGAAGAATCGGTTCATGGTAGTTTTCTGGGGGGCAGAGCAGGTAGACGGTCATTAGCGAGGGTCTCTGCAAGTACAACTGGAAACACATCAAAACTTAGTAAAGGAAAGATATTGCAATTTTCCACAAGTAAACAATTTTAATTCCGACTAGTTTCGGTTAACTACACTATTGTCAAGTGAAGCCTTCTGTTTACAAACAAGTGTTGGAAGTCGGAATAAAAATTGCTTACTTTTGGAAAATTGCAATATCTTTCCTTTAATATGGAACTTTGCCACCGTATCATACCTGAATCTGGATTGATTACATCAAAACTTACACATGTAAAAATAATAAATCAGAACTTACATCTGGAGTTTGTTTATTTATGGCAGTGAGGCATGAACGTTGACAGCAGCAGATAAGTCATGGGTGGAAGCATTTGAAACGTGGTGCTACCGAAGAATGATGAAGATAAAGTAAATCAACCGAGGGACAAACGATGAAACGTCTTAAAAAGAGTGGGAGAAACGAGAAGTCTGCTGTAAACTCTAAAAAGAAGACAGGAAAATTTAATCGGCCACATCATGAGACATGATGGACTGATGAAGACAATTGTCGAAGGACAAGTGGACGGGAGGAATGGCAAAGGAAGGCCTCGCGTGGAACATGTGATGAAGGATGTGAAAGAGAAGGATCACGTAAATATGGAGATGTTACCTGATGTAAGAATTCAGTGAAGAGTTGCGTTAAATCAATCTAAGGATTGATGGCCGACGAATGATGATGCTCATTTCGAATATGCTGCCAGTGTATGGGATCCCTCCGAAATCGGTCTAAATAATGAACTTGAACGCGTGCAGCGAAGATCGGCGAGATTTGTAAAGGGACGGTATGATAACCTTACTAGCGTAACCAGTCTATTAAATGAATTAAATTGGGAATCATTGTCAGATCGCAGGTTGAAATTTAGACTTAATCTCTTAAACAAATTCCAAGAGCATATTTTCAGTGATGATGTTAAAAATATTTTGCGGACCCCAACTTACTATGGACCCCAACTTACCCAACTAGCAATGGATAACATTGGTAGCTGCATGTTGTTATAAAGACTTGAAGCTAACCCAATTAACAGCATGTTTTTGCATGTTTGCTTTGCTATTTTATCTTTTTTCAAATAGTGTAGTTTAGAACATTATATAAATACTAAACTTTTTAAATGCATGATATATAGTGCATGTTTGCTGAGAATTCACCCCCTGCCACACACCTTTATGGTGGCTTGCAGGGTATTATGTAGATGTAGATGATGATGAGCAATTATCCACAGTTTACGGGGCTGCTGAATTCCAGGGCATGGTATTGCGTCCTCTGGGATATCTCCTTCCAATTATTGAATATGCTCTTTTCTTTAATACGGCCCTCTTACGAAGAGCTTACAAAAGAGCCGCCTTCTCCATCTTTCGTTATTTCTGCTCTCGTTCTCACCGTTTCTGCTGGCCCTAACCGCACTTCCCTGCCGACAGCACACTGTTAAAAGTTTATCTGATTTTCATTGCGATCTGAATTTAAACGCTGTCTGCTTTTACGGTAGCGGTCTTAATTTAAGACTCAACATGCGTGAAAATCAGACACACCTCCGTCTTATTTTAAGAACTTAACAACTGCATATTGAAAATAAGATGGATGTGATCTGAAATTCAGATCACCCGGGCTGAAAATAAGCACGCCTTGGTTGGCGTTGGCTACTTATAAATGTGTTTAGCATCTAGTTTTTTTACTTCGTACCTATATTACATTTGCATAATTATTAATATGCATATCAATGAAAAGGTTAATATGCATATAATCGCTCTTTTTCTTCCGATCTTATTATTTGATAGATATCGTGTTTCACTATACCTAGTGTTTTTTTATGTTGCCACTGATGCTTAACGTCGATCCTTACCGTAGACTCTCCGAATATGAAGTTCTTTCCCAAGCATGCTTCATTGTATGTACGTCAGCAATACGTCATCACCAAGAATGCTTTTCCGAAGCATACATGGTTTTCGGATGCGGCTTATATCTCTAATCTTATTTGTCTGGTCAGATCAACCATAAAACACAGGGGTTCCTAACATATGTATCTAACATTTTCAGTAAACCGATCTGTTTGAAATTCAATTTTAAAATCTCTGTGTTCGTGTCATCATCATCATTGGTCAACAATCCTAGGATTGGTTTGACGCAGCTTTCCACTCGATTCTTCTATCGGCCAACCTTTTCATTGTGACGTAATTCTTCTCTTTTACATTCTTCACAACTTGTTCCATGTATCTCATACGAGGCCTTGCTTTTCCAATCTTCCAGTTCACTTTTCCCTCGACGATAGTCTTCATAAGGCCATCGTGTCTCAAGATATGGCCGATTAAGTTGTCCCTTCTTCTTTTTAGAGTTGACAGCAGACTTCTCTTTTCTCCTACTCTTCTTAGCACTTCCTCTTTACTTACTCGGTCGATCTATTTAATCTTCATAATTCTTCTGTAGCACCACATTTCAAATGCTTCTACCCTTTTCTTTTCCGCTGCTGTCATCGTCCATGATTCACTGCCGTAAAGAAACATGCTCCAGATGTATGTCCTGATGAACTGTTTCCTTACTTCTATGCTTTTATTTCCTGCTGTAAGTAGATTCTTCTTTTGATAGAATGCCCTCTTTGCCTGGGCTGTTCTACTCACTGTTTCTTTCTTGCTTCGTCCATCGTTGGTTACTCGGCTTCCTAGATAACAGAACTCTTTCACCTCAAGCTTTTTATTTGTTCGTGTACGGCCTACTTTTCATACAATTTGCTGGTCGAATATGGCCATTCAATTTCGGCTCAAAGATTTTGTTCAGTGTGAAATTTATTCCGTGCAGAGTGACTCATCGCTTTCCCTCTTTCCCTGTTCCCAGGTGCCACCATGGACAGCTCTGGCGAGATGGACCGGGAGATGTCGGACGGGGAGAACCACCACACCTTCGACCTCCACCTCTCCGCGCTGCGCAGGAGGTGAGAGAGAGCCACATGCGTCAGCGCTCACCCTTTCCCGAGGGTTCTTTCCGCAGGGCAAGCGCTTGCTGGAGAACATCATCTACATCTACACGATACCCTGCAAGCCAATGCGAGGGTGTGTGACAGGGGGGGAAGATCACCTAGCATGCACTACTAACATGCAAACAAGCAACTATAGGGTCTCATGCAACTAGATTGCTAGTATCTATAGTATTTAAGGGGCTTATACATCCATCATGCACTACAGACTACTCTAAAATATTTCCCCTACCTATCCCTTTGCTATGCTGCCTATTCTGTTCTTTATAGTACGGGGGAAAAATGCCATTTTGAATCTATCAGTACGACAATCTATCTCTCTAATGTTATTTATCTGTTCAAATCTAGCATAATACGCTGGTGTTCTTAATATCTGCCTAACATCTTCAGTGAAACTATCCGATTGAATTTTCTCTAATAGATTTAATCTGTACTTTAACCTACGCTCTGATAATGATTCCCACCCTAATTCTTTTATTAATTCTGAAACGCTACTCAACATATCGTAACACCTTTTAACGAAACTAGCTGCTCTACACTGCACACTGTCTAGTTCTTCGATCTAACCGAATTCATCAGGATCCCATACACTGGCTGTATACTCAAGGTGGGGCTTAACTAGTGAAAAGTAACACCCAAAGGGAACACGCTCTGATTTGCTCGTCACCGTAGCAATCCCCTCCCGTCGCCATCACCATGGGTGCCACACCATCCCACACCACTCCACATGTCATCTACATCCACGTAATAGCCTGCAAGCCACCACATGGGTGTCTGACAGGGAATGAAAATCGCCATACATCTCTACTGTCATACGACTCAGAGCCATATTGATTCTGTGTGGAAACAAGTTAGGCACACAATTATTTACCGTTATTCATATCTCTAAGTGTACGAGGAAAAAATGACATTTTGAATCTGTCAGTTCGGTAATCAATTTATCTAATTTTGTGATTATGGTCCAGTGTACCATAGTAAGTTGGTATTTTTTACATTATCACTGAAAATATGGTCTTTGGATTTCTTTAAGTCCCATGGTACAACTAGTTGGATACCGTCTACGCAGTAACAAAGTGCCTACTGGTTAGAAAGATTTTCACTTAATGTCTTTATCTATATTTCCCTAGCAAGCATAGATTATTAATAGTATTAGTAATAAGTAATATTAAAAGATAAAACATGCAGTACAGGCTACTCTAGAAATATTTCACCTATATATTCCTTTGCTACGCTGCATATCGTGCGCTCTTATTGTACGCGGGAAAAATAACATTTTGAATCCATCGGTACGAGATGGGAGATCGGATCTCTCTAAGATTGATAATCTAATCAACCCTAGCATAATGCGCGTTATCGCCTGGGTCTCTCATTTCCTTCGATGCCGGAATACTTACGGCGCAAAATTAAACGCCCTCGAGGTGTGGTATTTTTTATAACTCAATTTATGCATTCATATTATGCTCCTGTGTACTTAGAGGTGAAATTACTCTATAAGGGTAATAAGAGTTCGATTACAAATTCAGTGTAATATATTCTTAATGTATTATAAATCACACACATTTATTACACGAAACATGGACAACATAAGAAATTGTCCTCACGAAATGCACTTAAAAATTAATCAAACACCAACCAACAACATACACTTTTCTTCAGGCTCCAACTTTTACACTTTCTTATCTTCCGAGCCACTTCTTAAATCAAAACAGACACAACACAAATATACAGTTCTCTTCCCTCACGAATGCTTATTCACCCACACAGACACCAACTAGCTCACAACAAATACCCTTTCTTAACCACGCGTCAATTTTGCGTCTCCACACCACCGCGTCCAACCGTAACCACCGAGAGTTAAGGCCTGCGCAAAGCATGAGGTTTACGGAGTGACGTCATTGTGAGTGGTGCTACAATGGGTGCTTTCCAATCATCGACGCAAGTCGACACAAGTCAACTTGTGTCGCGTGTAGTGCTTTCCAATCAGTGTGTGTCGTTGTTGTGTCAAACGCGAGTCGACACACGGTGACACACCGGTAATGGTGAGTTACTGAAAAAAGAAAGAAGGACGGCGCAAGCTCTAAATCGCAATACGTCTGCAAGAGGCATATTGAAAATAACCGATAAATCAGAACAAATGTTTAAGTTAAGTATTTTCTTAATTAATCATCCTACAACTCATTTTTTTGTTTATTGGTAACGATCTTTTCTATAACAAGAAGGAAACATCTGTGGATTCAATTTCCTTCCCACAAAAACGCACCAATCACGAGTCCCCGTGAAAGTCCTTAGCGCATCAGCTTCTGCGCACTGAAACTTGCTTTCCATTCGCGAAGACACAAGTCGACTTGAGTTTCCGCGAGTTAACTCAAGACGACGCATGAGTCGCTTGAATGGAAAGCACCCAATATTCCATAGAGGGTCTACGGAATTGCTAGAGCCGATTGTTGACTGTTGATTGAAACTGGTAAACACAAAAGTCGAGTTTGGAACGCTGGTTTTTGCAGTCTTTGTGCGCGCTTGATAACTTAGTTTTCACTGTATTGGTGAATATTTAGTGGTGTTGTGTCATGCCTACATCCTGTTGTGTTCCACGGTGCCGCGGAAATTACAGGAACGGGTCTAAAGTGTCCGTTTTTAACATTCCAACGGAAGAGGACCTCCGAGCAAAATGGATACGCTCCATCACAAGGGAGAAATTTGGGCCCTCCAAGAGAAGTAAGGTATGTGCTTGAGTTATTATCCCCACTAACGTATTATCATTTAAGTTATTATTCCTATTTTTTGTATTAGTAACTAGAAATTGGCTTAATTATTCTGAAAATTCGCTGCGTATTGGTAGCAATACTTGAGTTCATAAGTGTTGATGCCGATTAAACTCTCCTGTTTATTCTATGCTTATTATAAACCGTAATTTGTCGCGGTAAAAAGTATGGCTATTTACGCGGTGGGATATTAAAGTCATGGGATACTTTCAGACAAGTTAATTAATTTAGTAAGAAGGGTCTAAAAGGCATATGCCCACTAATATTATGCAATTAATGGCTACTATTGTCATTTTGAAATCTTCCGAATATTTTTTCTCCCCGAAGAAGCATTGCTATCATAACGCAGGTTAATTTTTTGGCTTAACCTTTTGAGTAAACTCAAAGCCAATTTGTTTACATCTACATCTACGCGATACCCTGCAAGCCATCGCGAGGGTGTGGCAGGGGTTATGTTTAGTGACGACGTTAGATATATTTTAAGGACCCCTGCATATTATGCTAGGTTTGATGAGATAAGATTAGAGAGATAGAATGCCGTACCGATAGATTCAAAATGTAATATTTCCCAAGTAGATTAGAGAACACAATAGGTAGCATAGCAAAGGGATAGGTAGGTGAAAAACTGTTGGAGTAGTCTGTAGTGCATGAAGAATGTTTAATCATTTAGTTTGCTGGGGAAAGGAAGAAAAATACCTATATTTTGAGAAAACTTTTCTGGCAAGTAACCACTTCGTCATTAAGTTGACAGTAACCATCTAGTTGCGCGTGGATCTTATACCTAGCATTTTTCCATGCAATAGTAGGTATCACTGTAGCTCTTAGTAGCATGTAAGTAGCGCACATTTGGTGAGCTTCACGCCCTGCCACGCACCCTCGCGGTGGCTCGCAGGGTATTCGTAGGCAACGTAGGCATTCCATTTTAGATGAACAGACTGATTATGAAGTAATTTCCCATGGAAAATAAAATACGCGTAGCTCACCTTCGCTGGCTTAAATTTTGAGTGGGATTGAGGATATCTCTTTGTAAATATGCTTGCTCACAAAAATACTTGTTCTCTAATGCAATCAACAGTTTCTTTATAATTATGAAATGGTGAATTAAAATACATCTTTCTGCTGAAGACTGCCCACCCAAAAAGATAAGTCGACTCATGATCTCACGTGGAGAAAACATTCGCGAAATAATTGGTCGAGCAAATCGTAAATTGGGATTTGTTAAAAGGGTTCTAGGTTAGTGCGAATCGACGACGTTGCGATGTCACACACCTTTTAGATGGCTTGCGGACTATTATCTCCACTTTGATTTAGATAAGTTTTAGCAGTAAACCCTTGCGAACTATGTAGACTGTGTAAATTTCATGACCAAGAGTTGGAAGGAAACCATCTCTAGACTTTGAAGACTAGCCAAACATTTCACCCAGCTCTGATATTAGTTTGAATTTAATTCACTGAATTGAAAGAGAATAATATATATTCGCGTATCATAAATAGGGGTAATAATAAATAAATTGTATTGGTATTCTGTATTAATATTACTGAAACTTTCCTCTTTTAGGTCTGTGAAGATCATTTTGACCCACATGATATCTTGCGAGTTGTGGAGGAATACGAAGAGAAGACAAGAAAAATACTGTGTTCTCCACTGAAATAGCCAAGGCTGAGATCAGGAACTGTCCCATCCCTGTTCCCGAACTGCCCAAAGTATGCACTTGTAGACATAGCGTCGTACTGCAATGAAGAGCTAGGTGTGTCCTACGTTATCCCTGGAAAATACTAGACGGACAACTTGGATCAATAGATACAGCTAAAATTCTGTTATGTGCAGCTACTAATATTTTTTAAATAATTATTGCAAAAAAGAATGATTTGGTGGCTGAGGAAAAGACAATGACGGCAAGATGTTTGAATATTTTTAAAAAATGTTGTGTATATTCTTGTCACATATTTGTTGTAATAAATTTATTTGCATTACAATGTTTCGAGTATCTCTTTTCCATCACCCTAGACCTTAAATAGCTTAAGTAGGAACATGATATCTGCTTGGCTGTTGGCTGAGATGTGCTTAAAACAGAGTAGGTGAGTGTGCAATTGAATATTTTGTTCCCCTTTACTAAAAGTATTTATGCCTTGGATTATGTAAGTTGCGTTTGTCAACTAAACTCAGCTAAGCATTGCGTAGATCAATTTTTTCTCATGTCTTTCATTTTTCCGGATCTATCTGCTGAACTCAAAGTTTTGGATTTCTTGTCTCTTTAGCTCTTTGTGAACTCTTTAAAATACTATCTTCAAAAGCCTCCAATTGCTGATTTTATTGTGAAGCCTAATTATTCCAAGTCATTTGGTTGTTCAGCAAGTAACGATTGATTTTTCGCATTTCCCATAACTTCCGTGGTATAACGTTGGTAGTTTCGTTTACCCTAGAATCAATTCTCCGTTGACTTTAATTTTAAGAGGCAATAAGCTTACGAATTTCAAAGATAGACCTTTATCAATACCAGTACTAATGGCTTAAAGTTAACCATCGGTCATACGTACGGTTGTGTATAAGTCAAGTATACGTGCTGACAGAGCCGGGTGGAATTTTGCTTCGGTGGTTATGGCTGAACGTACGACCATAGCACCACTCAGGATGACGTCACGACTCATCGCGCCGGCCTTAACTCTCGGTGGTTACGGTCCAACACACAACTGCCCGATTCTCGCTCTCCCCTATTGTTTCCTTAATTACCGACGCTTGTTTAATTCCATTATTACACCTTGCATTGTTTATTTCGGCGGCTAAATTGTTATGTTATAACAGTTTAAAGTTGCAGGATTAACTTTACGGAAGTCTTTCATAGGAAAATAGTTACAACTTGGTAAATGCCACATTTAATACCTACTGACCGCGGTTTTGACATTGAATGCCATTTACGGTTACATAGATAGTGACATTGAATTTCGAAACCATGGTTGATGCAAATGAAAGATGGACCTTGTGGAAGAAGTGTGGATCGTTCCAAGTTGTAATTCTTTTCCTCCGATGACAAAGTTTATATCCTACCATTACCTCGTTTTGAGTGTATATATAACAAGTTCACATGTGAGCCCTTGGTGGCACATGGTGAAAATGGTGAGGAAAACTGCTAAGGACTGGGAGGAGGAATTGAATGATTCTTATCGAGCTTCAAATTAATACCGGTCTAAATGTGTCTAAATAAATGTCATGGTTTGGAAACATGGTTTCGAAATTCAATGTCATTATCTAGGTAATCGTAAATGGCATTGAATTTCAAAACCACGGTCAGCAGGTATTGAATGTGGCATTTACCAAGTTGTAACTCTTTTCCTATTTTCCTGCGAAATCGGTCTAAGTAATGAACTTGAAAGTGTGCAGCGAAGAAAGGCAAGATTTGTAAAGGGACGGTACGATGACCTTATTAGCGTAACCAGTCTATTAAATGAATTAAATTAGGAATTATTGTCAGATCGCAGGTTGAAATTCAGACTTAATCTCTTATACAAATTCCAAGACCATATTTTCAGTGATGACGTTAAAAATATTTTGCGAACCCCAACTAACTATGGTAGACTGGACCATGATAACAAAATTAGAGAAATTGATGGCCGAACTGACAGATTCAAAGTGTCATTTTTTCTCGTACAATTATGGATATGAACATCGGTAAATATATCCAATACGAGTAGCTGCACGTTGGTATAAGGACTTGAAGCTAACTCAACTAACAGCATGTTTACTATGCTATTTTATCTTTTTTAAATAGTCAAGTTTAGAACAGTATAATAATACTAATCCTTTTTATACATGATCTGTTGTACATGTTTGGTGGAGAATTCACCCCCTGCCACACACCTTTATGGTGGCTTGCAGGGTATTATGTGGATGTAGATGAATATAACATGACAGAAGTTTGTAACCAAATTTTTCCTCTCTTAATTCCAGCTTTGTCGGATTGAAAAGCTGCGTAAACATGATAAGCTGGGCAAATTGTCGCGCCTTCCTTCTAAAGAAAAAATGCGGATCTCTTTTTCTTGAAGCTCGTGGTGAAATAAGGAGGTGCATTTCTTCCGCGCTCGCCTTCGGGGGTGCAGAGGGGGGGTGAAGCGATCGCATGGAAATATGGAGGCCGCGCCAAAAGATGCATATCGGCGGCTGCGGCTTCAATTATTCAGCGGACATATTCGATGGAATGTTGCGGGTGGATTATTCTCCGAGTCCCTCCCGAGGGAGACCGATTCCATATTTCATGGCCGACGAGGCGAGGAGGTCGTACGGACGGGGGAGACATCGATGGTCCTTTGCGTATCGGGAAGCCATCAAAAGGGGCGGCCCCCCCCCCCCCTCGCCCCCGGGGGCGGCGATCACACCCGTAGGTGCGTCGCTTCAATGCGGGAATGGTCTTCAAGGAACAGAAAGCGGTGAGACCCTCCTGGAGAAAGAAAGCAGGCGAAGCATCAAGAGTGGGAGCAAGGACAGGAAATAGATGGAATAGGTTTAATATTCTAGTCTCTTGAACGAAATGTTTGACAAAAGTGGAAAATAAACGAAAATAGTGGTATCAGGCGTTGTTTTGGGGAATTCCAACATAATAAAGAATATAAAATACAATGGAGTCCTTGGCCATATTTTTTAATCTTCTAATCTGATAGAGTTTCTACCATAAAAAGACCCGTATTTTTCCGTTCTTCGATCCGTCTACATCTACATGTACATAATACCCTGCAAGTCACCATAAAGGTGTGTGGCAGGGGGTGAATTCTCACCAAACATGCACGACACATCATGTATAAAAAGGAATTAGTATTTATATACTGTTCTAAACTACACTCTTTAAAAAAAGATAAAAATAGCAAAGCAAACATGCAAAAAATGCTGTTAGTTGGGTTAGCTTTAAGTCCTTATACGAACATGCAGCTACCAATGTTATCCATTGTTACACTCGTACTGGATATATTTACCGTTTTTCATATCCCTAATTGTACGAGGAAAAAAGGACATTTTGAATATGTCAATTAGTTCTGAGTTATAAGCGGAAAAAAACTGATGTTTTTAACCCTTCCGAAAAATTAGGCGTGCGAAGGACTTGTACGTCATCCACTTCGTCCAATCACAACTGAGACTGCGAAGCTCCTTCGCCCAATCACAATGAGAGACCCAAGGCTGATCCTGCCAATAGATGTGGTTGTTGGACTTCGTTCGGATTATTTCGAAATGCATTGCATATTCGACTGCAACGTGATTTGTGAATAAGTGAATAAAAGTCAGACCAGTTTTAGTAACGCCAAAACGTATACGGAAATATTTCGTTGTTCAGTTGTTTTGTGTTATTTGCAGGATGCGACAGGATCTCTTTCAGGCAGACCTCACCTCCCTCCCTCCTCTCCCCTCCCGTTCTTCCTCAACACAGTCAATGGAGGGGAGGTGGCTGACGTAATAATCCAAAACGCAGCTCTTTCGGAGGGCGTCACCTTTTGCTAATTTTAATTTTTGATTTATGAGAGAATGGCTCTGGTTAGAAGATTAATCGTTTCCATCTCATGGTTTCGTGTACAAAATAGCGATATCAGTTCAGAGTAAAATATGTAGCAACCTAGGTTTCGATAGAACACTGCATCATCATCACCTGATGAGTATGTGGTACATCGAAACTCATGTGCTATTCAGTTATTTATCTCAGTGGACAATTGAATTTTGTATTCTGGATTATGGTAATGAAATATTGAAGAATTGTTGAGCGGGTGAAGAGGCTTTCACCTAAGAAGAGAAGAACCCTTGGAAGGAACCATCGGCAGAGATTATGTGAATATAAGGTTTATAGCTAAAAGATGATGATTTCTCTTTGAGGAATATTTCCATTCTTAGGTACACCATAAAGAAGTCTTGGTGATTTCTTGAATTGTGTTGAAATTACTAAGACGTGTTCATGGAGTGTCCAATCATTTTCATGAAGAGACTGATTGGAAGTGTTACGTTGCATGGCCGCGAAACGTGGACCATGCGGAGGGAAGACGAGAAGAGATTGGAGTGGTTTAAGGTGTTGGCGTGGAATAAAGATACGATGGACGGAAAGGGAGGCTGGCAGTGAAAAACTGGACATGTTTCTGCTGTAGAGGAAGTGATTGGAGGAAATAAGACAGAGGAGATGGTGGCCGGGCCAAGGGAAAGAGGGTTCACTAAAGACAGCTATCGAGTGTAGAATCCGGGGAAGGAGAGGAAATGGGATAGTCTTCGAGAAGGAAGCTCATCTACATCTACATCTACACGATACCCTGCAAGCCACCGCGAGGGTGTGTGGCAGGGGGTGAAGATCACCAGGCATGCACTACTAACATGCAAACCAGCAACTATATTGTCTCATGCAACTAGATTGTTAGTATCTATAGTATTTGAGGGGTTAATAATTGCATCATGCACTACAGAATACTCTAAAATATTTCCCCTACCTATCCCTTTCCTATGCTGCCTATTCTGTTCTCTTATAGTACGGGGGAAAAATGCCATTTTGAATCTATCTGTACGACAATCTATCTCTCTAATCTTATTTATCTGGTCGAATCTAGCATAATACGCTGGTGTTTTTAATATGTGCCTAACATCTTCAGCAAAGCTATCCGATTGAAATTTCTCTAATAGATTTAATCTGTACTTTAACCTACGCTCTGATAATGATTCCCACCCTAATTCTTGTATTAATTCTGAAACGCTACTCAACCTATCGTAACACCTTTAACGAACCTAGCAGCTCTACGCTGCACACTGTCTAGTTCTCTCATCAAACCTAATTCATTAGGATCCCATACACTGGCTGCATACTCAAGGTGGGGTCTAACTAGTGAAAAGTAGCATCGCTCTTTTGTCTTCTCATCACATTTCCCAAGTACTCTTTTTATAAATCCTAGCTTTTTCTTCGCTCGGCCGCATATTTCCCTTATGTGTCTTCCTCACGATAAATCTTTAGTGATTGTTACACCTAAATATCGCACCACTCTTGAATTGCATCTAAATCCTTGCTAAGTGATTTCGTGTCCTCTTCGTTTGATATACCCCTGTACACCACCGCATCGTCTGCAAAAAGTCTAAGGTTACTACTAACTACGGTACCCAAATTTCTACATATTTACATCAGCATCATACCTTTCGAACCTTCGCAAGAGCGTGTGTCGGGAGATGGTAGGCGGCCAGCTTTGAAGTTGAAGTTTTAACCGAAAAAAAATTTGCTTATTAATAGAGTATTTGCGTAAATGGGGTATTTTGTAGAAATTTATCGTAGCGAGTAATGTTTGCGTTGGAAATGCCACGCTCAAAATTACAAGGTATAATTCCAACTAATTAGTTCGAGAAACAACATTTAATATGCATTGTTTTAGCATCGAAAATGCCTGGGTATTAACGCCCAACCTCTGGTTCTTCGTAGTATGACGTCATCTCTCATACTAGCAGGAGCGAAATAGCCTAGCTTTGCATTGATGGTGAAAATATTCTTAGCCTTTTTGATTTTTGGAGCCCTCTGTGCATCTACATCTACATCTACGCGATACCCTGCAAGCCACCGCTAGGGTGTGTGGCAGGGGTTGAAGATCACCAAGCATGCACTACCGTCATACAAACAAGCAGCTATAGGGTCTCATGCAACTAGATTGTTAGTATCTATAGTATTTAAGGGGTAAGACATGCATCATGCACTACAGAATACTCGAAAATAATTCACCTACCTATCCCTTAGCTATGCTGCCGATTCTGTTCTCTTATATTACGGGGGAAAATAACATTTTGTATCTATCAGTACGACAACCTATCTCTCTAATCTTATTTATCTGGTCGAATCTAGCATAATACGCTGGTTATATTTAATATGTGCCTAACATCTTCAGTAAAGCTATCCGATTGAAATTTCTCTAATAGATTTAATCTGTACTTTAACCTACGCTCTGATAATGATTCCCACTCTAATTCTTTTATTAATTCTGAAACGCTACTCAACCTATCGTAACACCTTTTAACGAACCTAGCTGCTCTACGCTGCACACTGTATAGTTCTCTGATCAAACATAATTCATTCGGATCCCATACACTGGCTGCATACTCAAGGTGGGGCCTAACTTGTGATAAGTAACATCGCTCCTTTGTCTTCTCATCACGTTTCCCAAGTACTCTTTTTATAAATCCGAGCTTTCTCTTCGCTCTGCCGCTGTGCCCCTCTTTGAAGAGTGTGCTAACACTGGGTTTCCCTCTCCAACCAAACACTGGCTTACTCTCTCTCTCTCTCTTCCTCTCTCCAGAGACCGCGAGTACATGGTGCTGCAGTCGGCGTCCCTGGCGTCTTCGTCGTCGCCGATCAGCTGCGCCGCGACGCCCTCGACGGCGGTCATCTCCTCGGCGGGCGGCGCCCTGTCCCGCGAGGAGAGGCGCCGGCGCCGGCGGGCCACGGCCAAGTACCGCACCGCCCACGCCACCCGGGAGCGGGTGCGCGTCGAGGCGTTCAACGCGTCCTTCGCCGAGCTGCGACGCCTCCTCCCGACGCTGCCGCCCGACAAGAAGCTCTCCAAGATAGAGATCCTGCGCCTCGCCATCTGCTACATCGCCTACCTCAACCACGTGCTCGACGTGTAGCGTCCATCTGTGGCGACATCTGCGGCGCCCTCTCCGCAGCAATCCAGAAGCAAAAACATTTAGCACCTGTTTTTATGGCCATCCCGTACCTCTACGAGTGAGACACGAAAAGTATCATCGTGACCTAGGTTGGCGAAATTCAGCTTTAATTCCAGCAATATTGCTACAGCCTGCCCAGGGTCTTCCAAGGTTGACGCTGACGAGACCTGAGGAAGGTATCAAGAGCTATCATTTAGGACTTTTGTGCCGTCTAAAACCTCGTTGAGTGCTAGTGCAACGATACCATTAAGTATTGCCATTTCTTAGGATGCTGGAATTCAGCTTTGGTTCCAACAATATTGCCGCAACCTGCCCAGTGTCTTCCAAGGACGCTGACGAGAGATAAGGATGTCTTAGGATGGTTTCAAGAGCTATCATTTGTTTTCTTTTTTGCCGTCATTACACCTCTTCGAGTGCTAGTGCAACGACACTATTAAGTATTGCCGTTTCTTAGGATGGTGAAATTTAGCTTTTGTTCCCAAAACATTGCTGCTACGTGCCATTGTTTTAAAGTGCAGCCTCGCGAAACCTTCGAGGTTGCAGAGGCTATGCTGTAGAGGATGTCAGAAAAACAGCAGCACCGCGACAGTTAAACCGATGGCTTTCCCTATACCTTTGATTGCTCACAGGTTGTCCTCCATGTGGAATTAACCTTGGTCGTGCTCATGGTATGGCAATTGGAGGCACCTTTTCTGTCTGTAACGCTGCTTCCAGCGGAACGCTACTCGGGCGCCGCACCGGGTGTGGTGGTGGACAAAGTGTGGTGCGGGAGGTAGGGCGGGTGAAGCCGCACCTGCCGCTCCAATGTTCCTCTCCTGCGATGATCCGTTCGAGGGATCTCGCCTAACGTGCGTTATATGAACTGCGAAAACGTGTTTTTATAAAGAATGTTACACTTGATTATGGAACACATCGGTTATTGGTTTTTCAAATTTATCATTTGTTACCATTATTGTAGAATATTTAATTTATAAATGGAGTGTGTTCGTGATATTCGATGGATATATTATTTCTCTTACGCTTCTTCATAAATATTTCACAGTAATATTGAAGAGGGGTATTGCAAAATATCATTAAAGTTTATTGTTACTATAACCAAGTAAGTATCTATAAACTTAATTAGTGGACCATTACAAAGTGTAATTTTTTATTCTGTTTCATCATGGAGAGGTTCCACATAGTCAGGCCTGAGGTCATTATTATTAAAGTTGTTTTTGTGTGACTAATTGCGACTTTGTTCTTGTACGGTTAATTCCAACGGTCATTTAGCTATCTTTCCAACATATGGAGACTAATCTGCCATGGTTTAAGCACCCCTTACTCAGTCTTATGACTATGATAGGTCTATTCTGTGTGCCAGTGTTACTCAGTGTGTGGTCATTTACCTTATTTTTTCATTGCCAAATCTGATAGTTTGTAAAATAAAAAGATCCATTTATTTCCGTTCTTCTATCCGACGAGTCGTTCTCGAGTTATGAGAGGCGAAAAAGTGATGTTTTTAACCCTTTCGGAAAATTGGGCTTGCAAAAGAATCGTACGTCATTCACTTCGTCCAATCACAAGTGCAGCTGCGCAGCTCCTTAGCTCAATCAAAATGGTGGAGACGCAGCTGCTTCTGCCAATGGAAGTTATTGCGACGGAATCTCTTCAGGGAGACCTCGCTTCCCCATCTCCACTCCCCTCCCTTTCCCTCAAAAGAGTCAAGGAGGGGAGGTTGATGACGTAGTAAGCCTTAACGCAGCTCGTTCGGTGGGCTTTACCTTTTGCTCATTTTAATTTTTGATTTATGAGTGAATGGCTCTGGTTATAAGATTAATTTTTTCAGTAAACTTCATTTTTCGTCGATGTCGTGTACAAAACAGCAGAACGAGAAAGAACTAAATTCTATATTACAGCGATTTCGGTTCCAAGTAAACGCCCCAATTATTATGCGACACGTAAATAAAAAACCATTTTCTTAATCCCCTGCATAATTCAAACGGAAGCTCAGTTAATGGGGAAAATACTTACATTTTATTTCGAAAAATATTTTCATTCAGCCCTCGAAATTTTTGGTGACATTTAATTGCAATGAAATAAGTGTGTTCCAATAAGCAGTGAACACAATATACTGATATGGAATAGTAACGAATGAAAGAAGAATATGAGACTTTGCGTCGACTTATGAGGGCAACTCCACAGCAGTTCACCAGGCACCGCTTCCAACTGCCTGGCTCCTCTCCCACCTTCATTCTCTCTCCGCTCCGCCAGTGAGGCGTGGCAGTCAGTTTAACAGCTGAATAACGAGCGTAGTGACAATTAGTAACGATTTTCCAATTATAATGCAATGAAAGCAGCAAATGGATAACATTTCGCTCATCCCACAGAAATGTCATGAGGATAAGAAATGTCATATGTCCACATTTCCCACAGAAATGTCAAATGTCACTTGTCAGCACGCTACATTTCTTCCCCTGCATTCGATTGCGGAATCTTGAACCACGGGTTGACCTTTATTCTCCATGAACTACGATCCACTTCTAATAGTACATCTACATCTACGTAAAGCCCTGCAAGCCACCGCGAGGGTGGGTGGCAGAGGGTGAAAATCAGCATACACGCATCTAAGAACTACAATGATACACTGTAAAAAGTAGATCTGATTTTAAGGTATAAAAGTGATCTGAATTTCAGATGCAACAATTTTAAGACAGGGTATGTTGAATTTCAGCAGTAATATCTTGTCTAAAAATAAGGCAGTTGAACGACTGAAAATCAGACCAAGTGGACTTATTTTCAGATAGGACTATGCTGAATTTAAGACAGCCCTGGTCTGGTATCAATGCGGGTTGCTATTGAAATTCAAGCCTACTCTGAGGGGATGTCTTATTTTAAGGCAGGGGCAGGACTGAAAATCACACCAGGTGGGACTTATTTGAAGATAGTCCCATGCTGAATTTAAGACCAGGGCTGTCTTAAATTCAGCATGGGCCTATCTGAAAATAAGTACCACGTAACAATGCGGGTTGCTATTGAAATCAAAGCCTACTTTTATGCGATGTCTAATTATAAATACTAGATATTTAAACACTTCACACGAACACAAACCAAAACCCTAACGTTTCATATTTTTATTCGATGATACTGTTTCACTGACTAAATTCTTCAATAGAGCAAACGTAAGTCATAGAATTTCCATTGAAAAAGATTCCAGGACTGAAATGGGAACACATGGACAATAACTTCAAAGATAATATGAAAATGTGTACTTTTATTGGAAACAAAGTAATCCATACAAAGTCTTCGATACCACCGATGTGTGCCAGTATCTTCAAACCGAAGCAGGAACTGTGACTTGATGAGGGCGACTATTTTTTAGTTCTTACAACCCTGCGGCGTAGACAAAATAAGGAAGTTTACTCTCAGGATACGTCACTCAGATACACCTGGCTCCCTTCTGCAAATAAACTAAGTATCATTGCCACATTCTCACACCATTAATTCATCGCACGAAACTTATTTCACCTACCTGCAATGAAATTTGACTAGACTCCGAATTTTACTTCCTTATGCTTCGTAATTCTTGTTGACATCCTGCTCCCTGAGGTTGAATGAAAAACACTGCGTTTTGTTTATCCTGCTCCCTGGTTACGCTCCGCCCATCAGTCTCTGCTGTTGGCTGGTTAGCTCCAATTGCGGAGCCAACCAAGGCGTGCTTATTTTCAGCCTGGGTGATCTGAATTTCAGATCATAACCATCTTATTTTCAACATGCAGTGGTTATGGTCTTAAAATAAGACGGAGGTGTGTCTGATTTTCACGCATCATGAGTTTTAAATTCAGACCACTACCTTAAAATCAGACAGCGCTTAAATTCAGATCGCACTGAAAATCAGATCAACTTTTTACAGTGTACTACTACATGGAAGCATGTTAGACATATGAGAATCGCGTGCAACTAGATGATTACCGTCTATTGAATAACAAAGTGATTACTGGTTAGAAAGATTTTCACTTGATATATTTATCTATATTTCCCTAACATTCATAGATAAGTAATACTAAAACATGCTTCAAGTACCACCAAATGCTCAGCAATTTTACACCTACCTATCCATTTTCTAGACTGCCTATTGTACTCTCTTATAGTACGCGGAAAAATGACATTTTCAATATATCGCTACGACAACCTTTATCTCTAATCTTGTTTATCTGATCAAACCTGGCATAAAGCGTGGGTGTTCTTAATATATATTTGCCGTCGTCTGTTGCAAGATTGCTTGATTATTAGTAGATATATTGTTAGTAGATTGTTAGTACCTATAGTATCTAAGGGATTAAATCAGGCATCATGCACTACAGACTACTCTAAAATATTTCCCCTTCCTATCCCTTTGCTATGCTGCCTACTCTGTTCTCTTATAGTACGGAGGAAGAATGCCATTTTGAATCTATCGGTACGACAATCTATCTCTCTAATCTTATTTATCTGGTCGAATCTAGCATAATACGCTGGTGTTTTTAATATGTGCCTAACATCTTCAGGTTTAAACTAAATGATGCCTGACACAAACATGCACTATCGACATGCAACTAGGATATTTAATGGAGACATGCTAGATAACAGGGTCACATGCAACTAGATGGTTAATATCTACGAAATAAGAAAGGGATTATTGGTTGTTATTACATGCATCATGCACTACAGAGTACTCTGACTATATTTCACCTACCTACCCCTTTGCTACGCTGCCTATTGTTCCCTCTTATGGTACGCGGGAAAAATGGCATTTTAAATCTATCGGTACGACAATCTATCTCTCTAATCATGTTTATCTGATCAAACTTGGCATAAAGCGTTGGTGTTCTCAATATTTATCTGCCGTCGTCTGATAATAAATCAGCTTCAAATATAGATAAAAGGTTTTACCTAAATTTCAACCTGCGTTCTGGTAGTAATTCCCACCCTAGTTCTTCTATTAAACTCGTAACACGAATACAATCATCATAACGCCTTTGACAAATCTTGCTGCTCTTCTTTGCGCTCGCTGAAATTCCTTTATCATACCGTCCTCGTACGGATCCCGTATGCTATGGGATGGAAAGTGCAAAATAGCTTCTTTCTCTTACTCTCTCATCGCATTTTCTACAACCTTTTTTATGATTTTTAATACACGTTTTGTTGAACTTGTTAGTTCTTTGATGTGTTTCCTCCATGGCATGTCTTCAGTGATGGTGAAGCCTAAGTATTTAATAGATTAGAGAGTCATTTCCTCCGGAAACCCCAGCTCCATCTCCAGAGCTTCCTCGTTCGGGTTTTAGATTATATTCTACATTTTGGATCCAGTATCTTAATAAGATAATTCATTGCACACTTTTGCATAGAAACTGGGATGACCTGTGGGGTTATTTTGTGATCTCACTTTAGTGAGAAAACGTCATAAAATGTCACTTTTTCGTAGTTAAAATCCGCCACCCAGGCGGCGTGTCCATCTTCGGATCTCAAACGGTGAACTGCTGGTCATGTGCTGGTCTTTTAGACGAATCATCCGCTCTGGGGGCCGATTGTGTAACTCGGCTAACGTCCGATCGTTAGTGACCCGTTCACTCTCGATCGAGTTCACCGTCTTCGAACGAGGACGAAAAGTGCGATTGTATAAGGGCGATCGTAAGCTGCCAATCGAACGTTACGGTGTTGTCAGATTTACAGCATATTTCGCACTTGTTTCTCTTGTGCGCATGCGCAAAGAGCTTTAATTTGAAGTGGTTGCATTTGTTTTGAATATTAAGAATTAATAATAAACTTTAAAATGCCTGCATATTGAAGATAACTTCCTCACGAGTATTGTTAAGCCTTAATGCGTTCTCAATTGATAAATTAATTCATAATTACTTGTCATACCAAGACTTTCACAGATAATTATCAAAAACTTCTGCTTAATTTGCAACTCATAATATTTCATTATCACTCAAATCGTGTTCTCTATTGCTAATTGTGTATAAAAAATGCTACATCATGTTGAAACTCCACAATATCACTCCGGATATTTTCGTCATCTAATTTAACTAATGTTCTACGGTTCACTGTAAATATCATTTACCAAAACTACGCTCAACGTATTGGCACATATATACATCTTCAGACATAAATTGATTAGGTTATTTATAGATACACAAATACTATCCTCAAGCTAGTCCCCAGCATTAAAGCAATAATGAACCTTTATTACTATTGAAACACTTTCACAGCCTTCTCCATCACATCGAAGATAAATGCCTATGAAACTCTCTTACAAGTCCGTTCCACCTGTCTTTCTTGTAGCATACCTATTTTCCTATACCCAATTTTCTTGTAGCATACCATTTCTTGTACGTAGGTACCTACATTATAACCTACCGTAAGATATATAAGGCAGCATTAAATAATTTCGACAATTTCTCCAGGCATACACAGCGGCACACAAATAAAGGCACAATCCTATAGCTAATGACGTCAAGGCGAGTGAATGAAAAGATTATCTTTTGAGTTGGCAAAATTTACTGAATATAGCATAAGGAGACAGCATGTTTTGCATAAGTTGACAAAAATCATCACCCTTTCACTTGGACGTAAACAACCACAGTCATAATTTAAATCACTCTCAAACAACACAGTAATCCCTTACGAGGGAAAATCGTAATGCTTATTTCTAATTAGACATTACCTGCCTTAAACGTAGACGGAATAATTATTTCAACACAATCACATTGGACACCACTACGCAATGAAATAAAAAGATGACACTTGGGGTGGGAAATTTCACTGAATGAAGAATAACAAAGCACTACACTGTTTATCCTTTCACTGGGACGTAAACAATCACACTTACAAGACAAGAGAAATCCACCTCTTCAATTAACATAGATTGCTAATCTTAATTTAAGGCAATAGGTGAAACAACGAAATATTTGCCGACAACAATTTTCTCTGACATCTGTATAGATACCGTAATACATGAAATCCATCACAGTTCATTAAAAACATTGTTAATCGCTGAATTGCCACAATGTTTAGTCACAACACACGCTATATCTTCACTATGTAATATTCTCACCGTAAGTGGAATTGCTCAAGTGAAACTGTTGATGCCAATGCTGAAATTAAAAGTTGAAATTATATGTAACAGTCCGATAGTTTGCTTTAAATTGCTATTCATTGAATAACAAGGCACATTGATATCATCCCTATTCATTGCTATAACATGGAAAACATTGACCCATTCAACGTTGCTTTAATTATTCTAATTAATTCACTGTCACATCATACACTGCTTTTTAAGCAATTTGATACTTTAGTTTACATTCTTAATCCCTAATAGTTCAAACAACAATCTTCTGAACGATAATTTTTTACTTACACATTAAAATACAAACAAAAAAAACCTCCTAACGATTGAAAATGGGCGTAACGTCAAGTACCTAGCAGTCGACGGGTTTCTTTCGATCGTGAGCCAAAAAAACCTTCGAACGTAAAGTTACACAATCGCACCTTCAATTGTTTTCGAAGAATTACCCACAACACCACGGAATACGGCTCTTTACGTTCGAATGTAAAGTTATACAATCGGCCCCCTTATCCGTATCATTCGACTCCTGATCCGTTTCATTATCTCCGCCTGCCATTGGTTCCCATCTCATCCTCATAAAGAACGTGAAATGGAGCCACCATCGTTTCCACTTGAAGCTTGAGTTGGAAAAAAAGCAAGAGCGAGAAAGATACAAACGATTTTGAATTGTGTTTTTGGAATTTGCACAACGTGAAGAACTTCAGCACACCGAGATTGGCAACAGATAGCGCTACCGACAGAAGCTTCGAGAATTCACGAACCGTTCGTGAGCCGATCATTAAGAGAGCGAAACGGATCTCCCGCCTTCCCGCAAAGAGTCATTAAAAAGGTGAGATTACAAAATAATCCCCTGAATTGACCATTGTTGATTCATCATTTTGTATTCAACGACTAGTAAGTTTGAAATCAGATTTCTTCGTCACCTTTTAGGCATTTTATGTCCAGTGTTTATTTTCTTCTGGCTATATCGGATTGATCGTTTAGCTCGACCTACTTTCTCAATGGAGCGTGCCTATCACTCTTGAGTCTGCCTCTCGTTCCTTGAGAACAATCAACCTTTAAATGAAGAAGATAACCAAATTAGGAGTCTACACAATACCCCGCTCTTGGATGTCACTGTCATAAAATATTTTCGGTCGTTTGCCAGTCGGTGTCATTCGCCGTGCCTGGCTCCAGGATCGCAGAAATGACAAAGGAGAAGATTGACAGAGGTCGGGGGTAGACGAGGGCTTCAGTAATTTTGGCTTGGGGCACGCGAGGTCTTCGGATAGAACTGTTCTCGCACCATGGGGCCCAAAGGGCCCTCCGGTCAGGAGGGCTTCTTGCCGGACAGGGGCTCATCTCAAGGGCCAAGCCTCGAAGGAACATCCTTTCGCATAAAACTGAATTATTTGTGCTCAATTATGTGAGCCCCTTTCCCAAGCCACTTTGTTCCCAGTGAAAGGAACTTCTCGCCTTTTTCCCATTTTAAATGCCATTACAACCAATAATTTCTTTACTACTATGTAGATTCTAATCATCTAGTGGCATCTATTATCTAACATATTTTTATGCAGTAGCTAAGTGGTATATCATTAGTTCATGTATGACGATCTTCAACTCCTGCCACACGCCCTCGTGGTGGCTCGCAGGGTATTACGTAGCTGTAGATTGCCGGCCCAGGTGGAGGCAAGGTAAAGTCCTCCCCTGCTAATCCTAGGGTGGTGGGTTCGAGTCCCGCCTGGGTGGGTATTTCTCCACCCAGGGCATGGGTGCTTGTCAAGCTATGTTGGTTCAGCCCCTGGGAAACCTGATGACAGGCCAATGCCTGTTGGGATCCCAGGGGTATATGGGCCAACAGAATAGTCCGGATGCCCAAAAAAAATGTACCGCATTCGTATCGTCTTGCAAACTTCAATTCTTTCACCAAGCTAAGCTGACTAATGAGAAATAATGCGAGTTTTTCATTTTAAGGGAACTGAGATTTACACACCTCTTACAAGCAATTTGTTTAAGATATCGAGGGAGTTCACTCAGCAAGGTAAATAGTTATTCGTGCATTGTTATGCACAGTAAAGTGAGAAATCTTTATTAAGTTGTTTTCCGAGGAGAAAGAGTGCTAACTTTCCACCTTTTGGGACCGGGTTCTCCGCGAAAATATCATTATAATCGCTACGCTGTGTATGCAGGGTCGAGAACAGCCTTGGTTCAGTCTTCCAACCCTTGATTGAGACATCTACATCCACACGACACCCTGCAAGCCACCGCGAGGGTGTGTGGCAGGGGGTGAACATCACCACCAACCATGCACTACTAACATGCAAACAAGCAACTTTAGGGTCTCCTGCAACTAGATTGTAAGTATCTATAGTATTTAAGCAATTAATACATGCATCATGCACTACAGACTATAAAATATTTCACCTTTGCTATGCTGCCTATTCTGTTCTCTTATAGTACGGGGAAAAATACCATTTTGAATCTATCAGTACGACAATCTATCTCTCTAATCTTGTTTATCTGGTCGAATCTAGCATAATACGCTGGTGTTTTTAATATGTGCCTAACATCTTCAGGTTTAAACTAAATGATGCCTGACACAAACATGCACTATTGACATGCAACTAGGATATTTAATGGAGACATGCTAGATAACAGGGTCACATGCAGCTAGATGGTTAATACCTACGAAATAATAAAGGGATTATTGGTTGTTATTACATGCATCATGCACTACATAGTACTCTGACTATATTTCACCTACCTACCCCTTTGCTACGCTGCCTATTGTTCCCTCTTATGGTACGCGGGAAAAATGGCATTTTAAATCTATCGGTACGACAATCTATCTCTCTAATCATGTTAATCTGATCAAACTTGGCATAAAGCGTTGGCGTTCTTAATATATATCTCCCGTCGTCTGATAATAAATCAGCTTCAAATATACATAAAAATTTTACCTAAATTTCAACCTGCGTTCTGGTAGTAATTCCCACCCTAGCTCTTCTATCAAACTCGTAACACAAATACCCTTATCAGAACGCCTTTGACAAATCTTGCTGACAATCTAGCTCTCTAATCTTATTTATCTGGTCGAATGTAGCATAATACGCTGGTGTCTTTAATATGTGCCTAACATCTTCAGTAAAGCTATCCGATTGAAATTCCTTTAATAGATTTAATCTCTACCTTAACCTACGCTCTGATAATGATTCCCACCCTATTTCTTGCGTTAATTCTGAAACCCTACTCAACCTACCGCAACACCTTTTAACGAACCTGTGGGAAAAGGCGTTAAGAATTACACAAGCGTCCGTGCGTATTTCCTTTTATTCTCTCGTTCACTCCAAGATACACTCGCGGGTGGTTCGTTCCGGTCTGTCTGCCCGGGTGTAGCGGGAGAAAGCTTTTATACACGTCGACGAGGGTTCCACACCTCTCCGGAACTTTCTCGAAGCCCCGTCTCGAAGTTTCGAAGACGTCCAGACCGGGAGCTGGTTGAATGGTGCCACACCAGCCCCCTGCGGAGACTGGAAGTCCGTTGTAGGCCAACAGTTATGGGAGATAGCGATCAGGAAAATGCACTCGGCGGCCGTATCGCGTCGTCACCGTAGGCGGCATGTCTGGTGGTGATAAGGCGGGTGTGCATTGTTCGCGGGCTGCTTCGTCTCCGGGGTTGGGCACCGCAGGGATGTCGTCGGCCAAAATAAAGGCTGGTTTTACCCTGTCAATAGAAACAATAATATTATTGTCCTTTATACGCAGTGTGAAATTCTTGTTGTCCCGGCTGAGCACGCGGTATGGGCCGGTGTACGGCGTGGTAATGGCTGTTTTTGGCACGTCATCAGGATACACAGGTATTTGTGAGTAGGCCTTCACGAGGTCGAGGACGGAAAAAATCGTGCTTCCGTGCAGGTTGGCTGCGAAGTCCTGCATATGGCGTATTGGATATCGGTCCGGAATGGTTCGAGCGTTGAGGGCACGATAGTCGCCGCAAGGGCGCCAACCATCATTCTTCTTTGGAACGAGATGTAATGGTGATGCCCATGGGCTCTTCGATCGACGCGCTGTTCCATTCCGGATCATCGCTTCGAACTCCGCCTTCGCGATGACTAGACGCTCTGGAGCCAGTCGGCGCGGACTGCAAGACACTGGTGGTCCAGGTGTAGTCTTAATATAATGAACGGTCTTGTGGCGAGTCTCCCGCGGGATACCAGGTGGGCGAGATAGTCCGGGAAACTTCGCGATGAGCTTCTGATAGGGTGACGGTGACAGCAAGACCTTGACACTGGGCGGACCCGGAGATGCAGGAACACCTGAGACAGCGAGTCCAGTTTTTCCGTCTATCAGGCGCCTGAAGCGACAGTCAGGCAGTAGCTGGTAGTGGGCGAGGAAGTCTGCTCCAATTATGGGGGTGGCTACGTCGGCAATGATAAAACGCCACGAAAAATCGCGGCGGAGTCCGAGATTTAATTGCAGTGGTAAGTAACCATAGGTCCGGATGATCGTCTGGTTGGCGGCGCTGAGGTCCAATCCGGTAGGAGAGAAGTGGCCATTTAATAGTCGCCGCGGGAAACAGCAGAGGTCGGAGCCAGTATCGACGAGGAATCGATGCTTGCTGACCCGGTCTGTGACGAGGAGGCGGCTTCCTGTGAGTTGGCAACCGGTTTCCGCCACTAGCGGCTGCCGTCGGAGTTTTCCGACTCGTAAGAGCAGGGCGTCGTGCAGCGTCGAGCCTGATTTCCGAATTTGCGGTGATACCAACAGACACGGTCCGACGTGGAGCTTGAGCTGGAGCGAGATGCTGGAGAGCCTGAGGGGGCGGTGGGATAGGAACGGCCGCGGGATCGAGACCGCCGGTGATTGCAGCGAGAGCACGCTTGAAGAGCGGCTACCTTCTGAGTTAAGTCCTGCAACTGTTTGGAGAGGGAAAGAATCGGATCGGTGATCGGCGTGCTGGTAGCGGCGTGAATGGCGGCGGGAACGCTCGGCGGAGAGACTTCAATGATGCGGTCCGCGAGCTTGGCGACTTCGTCCAGCGGTAGGTTCAGTTGGACTTGAAGAATAGCTTGGACGGCTGCCGGGAGACGCTGCAGCCATAGCGTCCGAAGTAGATTATCCTGGACTTGGGTGGTTCCTGCTAACGAGCGAAGATGGCGCAGGAATTGAGAGGGAGTCCGCTCACCTAGCTCTTCCTCGGTGAGAAGCTGCCTAACCCGCTTTTCTTCGGACAGCGAGAGGCGCCGAATGAGTTCCTCCTTCAGATGTTGGTACCGACCTTCACTGGGAGGATTAATAAGAATATCCTGAACCTCCGCCGCCCATCTGGCGTCGAGATGGGAGGCGACGTATCCATATCGCGTGGCGTCTTGAGTGATGTTCGACAGAGCGAATTGAGCTTCCACTTGGGCAAACCATACGACAGGATTATCAGGCCAAAACGGTGGGAGTTTCGGGGACACGCGATGAACGCCCGGAGTGTATGCAGCCTGATGTTGCGCTTCACGCTCTCCCGCGTCTGCGAGAGTCGTGAGGTGGATTCTCCGCTGCAGCTCTTCGTTTTCTTGTTTGAGTAGAGTAAGCTGCCGCTGAAGCTCCTCCATGGCGAGTACAGTGAATGAAGTGAGGAATAACGATGAGTTAACGCCCGATTAATAACGACGATCACGTCGGGGTCACCACTGTGGGAAAAGGCGTTAAGAATTACACAAGCGTCCGTGCGTATTTCCTTTTATTCTCTCGTTCACTCCAAGATACACTCGCGGGTGGTTCGTTCCGGTCTGTCTGCCCGGGTGTAGCGGGAGAAAGCTTTTATACACGTCGACGAGGGTTCCACACCTCTCCGGAACTTTCTCGAAGCCCCGTCTCGAAGTTTCGAAGACGTCCAGACCGGGAGCTGGTTGAATGGTGCCACACCAAGACGTTGAAGCCAGACCGGGAGCTGGTTGAATGGTGCCACAAACCTAGCTGCTCTACGCTGCACACTGTCTAGTTCTCTGATCAAACCTAATTCATTCGGATCCCATACACTGGCTGCATACTCAAGGTAGGGTCTAACTAGTGAAAAATAGCATCGCTCTTTTGTCTTCTCATCACATTTCCCTAGTACTCTTTTTATAAATCCTAGCTTTCTCTTCGCTCGGTCGCATATTTCCCGGATGTGTCTTCCCCACGATAAATCTTTAGTGATTGTTACACCTAAATACCTTATGGTTTCAACGCTCTCGATCTTCGTGCTATTAATTTTATAGGATCGCTCTATCGAATTATTCCTCCTCCAAAAATTGATAGCTACAAACTTTTTATGGTTAAGTTCTAACTGCCATTTGTCGCACCACTCTTGAATTGCATTTAAATCCTTTCTAAGTAATTTCATGTCTTCTTCTTTTGATATAACCCTATGCACTACCGCATCGTCTGCAAAAAGTCTAAGCTTACTACTAACTACGGTACCCAAATCGTTTATGTATAAAAGAAATAGAAGCGGACCTACTATGCTACCCTGGGGAACTGCCGATGTGACTTCGATTGTGTCCGACATGATACCATTCATGATAACCCTCTTCTCTCGCCCACTTAAGAATTCTTTTACCCAACATACAACGTCATTATTTGTACCAAAACTCTCTAATTTCAAGATTAATTTATCATGAGGAAAGTTTATCGAATGCCTTTTTAAAATCTAAAAATATATACTTCAGTATTGTTTTCGCCGTAGACTAAAATATCATGTACGAATAGAGCTATGAGCTCTAGACTGGTTGGTACCTTTAGTTGAGATCATGCTGATCATCCACCATTACCACTCCTCCTTCCGAGCCTTGCTACTCCTCTTCCTTCGGTTCAACCGCTGAATAGGCCGCCGATAGCAAAAAGCGAAAAATCGGAATTAGGAAGACAATGCAAGTTGGGAAGGTGCTCCAGGAATGGAGTCATCATCATCGATCAACAAGCCTAGCATTGTTTTGACGCAACCCTCCACTCGATTCCTCTATCGTCCAAACTCTTCATACCAACTTAATTCATCTTTTTTACATCCTTCACAACCTGTTCCACGATACAGAAGCATACTCCAGATGTATGTTCTGATGAAATGTTTCTTCACTTCCACGCTTGTATTTGCAGCTGTAAGCAGAATCTCCTTTTGTTAAATTTATCTTTTACTTTCTCCAGAGCTGGTTACTCGGCTTCCCAGGTAGCAGACCTCTTCCACCTCCTCGATGTTTTGTTTTCCTAGTTTAAAATTGGATCTGGCTTCTTTTCTTCTACTGCATACCTTAGTTTTCTTTTTATTGATCTTCTGTTAATATCAGGCCCATGTCCTTTACATGTTTCCCAGTGTCCTCATTAAATCTCCTATTTTTGCCATGACTGCTATTTCGTCTGCGAATGATAGAATGCTGATTTTCTCCCTTCGGGTATTCACTCTAGAATATTTTTCTTTGACTCCTTCGATGACTTCCTCGATGTAGACTGAATAACACGGGAGACAGTGCACAGTCTTGTCTCACTCCTTTCCTTATTCTTGCTTCTACACTCCAGGGTCCTGAGTTTATTACAGCTGCCTGATTTTTATGCAAGCTGTGGATAACTCTTTGGTCAGGTAATGGTGTAACACATCGTTACAAAGTGTGACGGGATGGAATCAGTCTTAGTACTACTGGAAAAGGAGCATATTCCCCAATGAAGTGTTTCCTTACTTAGAAGTTGGTATTTCTAGCTGTAAGTAGATACTTCTTTTAGTACATCTTTTGCCCTCTTGACTATTCTAATTATGATTTTCGCCGTCGTCCATCACTGGTTATTCGACTTACAATATAGCAATTTCAACTCTTCTGGCTTCTGTTTACCAGGTTTTAACTTGGTACGGCCTCTGCTCAGCAACTGTATTCCACAGTTTTTAATATCTTATTATGAACCCTCAACGCCTACCTTATGTCAACTTGAGTCTTCTCTTCAATCCATTTCCAATCCATAATCCAAATCGCAACGGCAAATGACATGGTGCTAAGATTTCCCCCAATATTTACTCCTGAATCCTTATACACTTTTTTTGTGGTATTAAGGATGTAGCTGTTAAAATTATAGGTGACTTTGCAAGACTTTGTCTTTCTCCTTTCTGTATTCTTGCATCTTCACGGATGGATGCATATTGAATTACGGCCGTAAGGTTTTTCTGCATATGGTCAATATATGTTGCCTATCGTACAGTACTTTAATATCCTTCATGAGTTTCCAGCATGGAATACTATCCAAAAATATAATCTCCTTCTGGATTCTTAGTCAAACTACAGCTTTGATGCCACAACACTGACCAACTTTCAAAAAGTATCAAAAAAGAAAGGGAGTTTTACAAATGCAATTGTTAACTTTATCTCGAAAGAAGAAGGAATACCAGAAATGAACCCAGGTGATAGAATGGTCATGACCGAGACAATAAGGCCTAAGATAATAAATTTAAAAATAGTTGATAATATGAAATTATCAACAACAACAGCTGTGAAAATAATAGCAAGAGTGATATAGTCACTGTTAGTGGGAGAAAAAGTTTTAAAAATTGTGATACGAAAATAGAAATTAATGGAATGGAGCTCATTTAATGAAATGATATTCCGAAAGGATAGCAACGCCGGCAGAAATTCAAGGAAGTTGCACAAAAGGGCAGAGTAATTGGGGAATAAATATGTTTGAGTCTCTTCGTTAAGAAATAACTCAATGTTCCACAAATATGGGGAAAATGAGAAGCTATATAGTAATGGGATTGGTCAAATAATACTAACTCTAAGCCAGCGGAGATTAAGTTTTTAACTATAAAGCAGGCGAGAAGAAGCAATGCAATTTGGAAGAATTACATTTTATCAGAATTGCACAGTAGCTCTCAGAATTGCAAAAGAGTCGAAATTACGATATGGGTGAATATCAAATGCCTTTCAAAATACACTGCATGGAGTCTAACAACCACTCCCATTGGTAGAATCAGCTGTCCCTCCCATATTGTGATTGGACGAAGGAGCTGAGCAGTCTCAGTTGTGATTGGACGAAGTGGATGACGTACAAGTCCTTTGCACGCCCACTTTTCCGAAAGGGATTAAAAACATCAGTTTTTCGGAGCTTATAAGTCGGAAACTACTACGTGACGGATCGGAAAAAAGAAATAATACGGATCCTTTTATTTTTAAAAACTCAATCAGATCCGGCAATGAAACAATATGATAAACAACCACATTTCCGTTCTCAGACAGCCACCGTCCACAGCCACTCATAAATCAAAAATCAAAATAAGCAAAAGGTGCCGCCCACCGAAGAAGCTGCTTTGATATCATTGGCGTCATTTTCCTCCCGTCCTTGACTGCTTTTAGGGGAAGGGAAGGAAGTGGAGTGGAGTTCTCGGAAGGTCTGTCGCACAGATCCTGTCGCAACCGCTCCTATTGGCAGAGTCAATGTGTCCCCCCATGTGCGATAAGGCGAAGTAGCTTCGAGGACTCAGTTGTGATTGAACGAAGTCTATATACGTCAGAGGTTGCACCACACCCACGTTTCCGGGTTAAAAACATCAGTTTTTTTTCCTCCTCTTGTAACTCGAGAAATAATTGACGGATCAAAAAATGGAAAAGTATGGTCGTTTCATTTTACAAACGCTATCATATTGGGCAATTAAAAAATATAGTAAACTATCCCACTGTATTCCCGCAGTGTTCCTCCATTGCTTTTTTGACCTTTCGCTCTTCCCAAATCAAACATTTCCCCTGCAGCCTGTCATCACTTTCCCTCCTCCAACTCTCATTTGAGCGATGGTCTGAGGGCATCGTGTTTCCAATTGGTGGAGGCAGGCAGGTGGTCGCACGCTGCGAGGTCACGCATATGCGACTTTCAACTGTCTGCTTTGTTGTTTCGCCATCTCTGAGGGTCGGTCCCCCCTCCCCCAGGGAACTGACTCGCGTGCGCCTCAAGGGTCACAGAGTTAACGGGCAAGTGGAAACCCTGCCTCATTTCATTCTGAGAGAATACGGAGAGTGTGAGAAAGCATGGCATTCGCGAGCCCTCGGCGTAATTTTATGCTCAAGTAGCACTTATATATGCCATTTTTAAATTTGAAATTGTTTTTGGGACTAAAATGAAATATGGCAATACTGCATTTGATTTTAGTTCATTTTGTGCCTTGCTTTTTCATTTTAACTCGGTGCCATTACGGGAGACGTAGTCTGGTACAGATTAGTTTTAGGAGGTTCCACCGAATCATATGGTAGATGTCATTTTTGTGAAAATTTCAAAACATATCATTTTTTGACTCTTCATTAGCAACAAAATAATGAGGCCTTTCTATCATATGTTTCATGAAAAAAGACATTGAAAGCCATCAATTTTATGCATGGTTATGCGGCAGAGCATGGCTGTTGTAGTAAAATTTTCCGATTAATAATATAAAGAAAAATGACCTTTTGACGAAGAACTAACATAGCTTTCGCAATTTTTGTACATTTAAACATTACAAAAAAGTATTGGCCTTACCTTACTTGGTTGCTGATATCAATAATTTTTTTCTTGGAGAGAAGCAGAAAACCCTTAGTTACACGCAAGTGGCACTACAGTATGTTGTTAACATTGGCAACGGTACTAGAGACGGAACGTGCTTACGAGTCTCTTTTTATTTAGGAATTTACCCAACCAAGGTCCTTTTCATCTCTTTTAAGTAATTTCTATACCTCAATGGTTACCGAAACGGTGATTTTAATTAAAATGCTTCCAAATGGCATCAGTAGTAGCAGCGTCGTTGTTGCCAAATATTTTTCCCAATAATGATTATTAATATAATTCAGAACAAATAGTAGTATTTACAATAAAATAGATTAAATCTGAACAAAAAATATTTAATATATATTAGAATTCGTAATAGCAGGAATGTACCTGAATTATCAGTTTGGGAAATTAATCGTGGCAACAACATGTCAGCCAAATTCTGTAGTCATGATCTACATCTACATAATACCCTGCAAGCCACCATAAAGTTGTGTGGTAGGGGGAGAATTCTCACCAAACATGCACTACATATCATGCATAAAAAAGGATTAGTATTCATGTACTGTTCTAAACTTCACTATGTAAAAAAAGATAATAATAGCAAAGCAAACGTGCAAAAACATTCTGTTAGTAGGGTTACCTTCAAGTCCTCATACCAACATGCAGCTACCAATGTTATCCATTGCTACACTCGTACTGGATATATTTACCGTTATACATATCCCTAATAGTACGAGGAAAAAAGGACATTTTGAATCTGTCAGGTCGGCAATCATTTTCTCTAATTTTTTGATTATGGTCCAGTCTACCATAGTAAGTTCGGGTTCGCAAAATATTTTTAACATCATCACTGAAAATATGGTCTTGGTATTTAATAAGTGATTAAGTCTAAATTTCAACCTGCGATCTGACAATGATTCCCAATTGAATTCATTTAATAGACTGGTTACGCTAATAAGGTTATCATACCGTCCCTTTACAAATCTTACCCATCTTCGCTGCACACGTTCAAGTTCAATACTTAGACCGATTTCGTAGGGATCCCGTACACTGGAATGAGGTAAAAGAGCTTGTAAAAAATGGAAGGTTACTTCAACATGCTGTATGATAGAATACTCATACAATTGCTGTGCATGTGTCATCATACTATGGATGAATTTACACATTGGTATTTTTCGAAATCTGCATTTATTCATTAAATAGGATAGCTCCTTTATGGGATTTTGATGCGTAGAGTCATGGCGAAACCTCCCTAACAGGATCCTGGAGGGTTGTGTATAAAACCGTCGGGATTATCTCGAATAAGTAACCAAGGAGTCACGTGGTACAAACACGAATGTTTCGCAAGTTTGGTGTGTTAAAACCGCTGATTACAACGTCATTAATTGTTTACGCTTGTGTTTTATCTCATCTGGAGGCTCTATAGTCGGGAAAGATGAGAAAAACTCAGGTGAAAACAATTAATGGTATTTTAACGAGCGATTCAGACACATTACATTTGCGAACCATTCGTGTTTGAACCACATGACTCCTTGGTTACCTATTCGAGATAATCCCGACGGTTTCCAACACAACCCCTGAGAACAATTTTCTGGACAGAGTGACCCTCGCGACGGTGGCAACCGATCATGAACGAAATGATCCGACTCTGTCGCCGTTGCCCGGGAAGACCTTCGCGCCATCAAGGGAGCTTGGATTGTATTACGAACTATGACGTTAGCTCCAAATATGTGTAGTTATGGCCGAGATCGTGATTGTGGTGACTTAAAAATCCCGAATTCGGCTTCACAGAATCACCCCCTGGGTCGTGAGCACTGCGTCCCCCATTTGCCTAATTGGAAATCTATCGTATTCTTCCTTGAGAGACCTAGTGCTGGGGTCCATTAACAAGCCGGAGTCTTCCCCTTGACAAACTACCCTTCCGTCGCCTCTTATCTCCCCAATGCTGTAGCAATTACGCCCTGTTGGCCACACGCACACACAGATGCCCTGCTGAACCGAGTGACCACCGCCTCCCCTTCCTCCCCTTCCTCGCCTTGCCGCCCCCACCCCCATTCCCATTCCCTTAGCCACCGTCCCCCCCTCCTTCTGTGTGATTCTCCCGAAAGCGATTATTTTATCGTCGCTATTCCTCCGAATGGAAGGCCACCATATTAGTGCACCTACATTAATCGGTGCTGAACATTTACTTAATACGTATTCAAAGATCATGTACTAGCCGTGAAAACTTTGGCGGCGTTACCCGCCGAAATTGCACAACAGTAAATATTCCCCAGAGAAAAAAAATCACTCCCCTTGACTGGGACGCGAACCCGGACCCCCTGATTTCCGGCCAGGTGCTCTACTAGTTGAGCTACCAAGACGTCCTCTGGAAATTATAGAGCTTTATTGGAACAATGTTCTGATCGCTTGATATACGCCAGTTCTGATCAACGCCTGATCCCCTCATATGATTTCCCTAACTGGTGATTGGTGACGTTGCTACGTTAAATGCCCTCATCAGGATACTTTTAGCATTCTCATTTGTTCCTTTAAAGCTCTATAATTTCTACCGAGAAAGGACGCTTTGGTAGCTCGACTGGTAGAGCACCTGGCCGGAAATCAGGGGGTCCGGGTTAGAGTCCCGGTCAAGGCGAATTATATTTTTCTCTTTGCAATATTAGCTGCTTAATACGTGTGCACAGCGTCTAAGGTTCTTCCAAGGTTGTTTAAAATATCAACATGTGACCCTATGAATATTTCCGTGTAGTAGCCTAGTAGCAAGAGTGCATGCTTGGTGATCTTCACCCTCTGCCACACACCCTCGCGGTGGCAAGCAGAGTATTGCGTAGATGTAGCCAGATGTAGGTTGTAACCCTTTCCCCTTTACAACAATAATTTACTCTACATAGGAGATTCTGGGTTACAATATAAAATACAAATCAGAGCGATCGTGGTTCTATTTAACAAACTATTTATTCGTCACCGTCCTAACTGCACAGGTGATTGCTCTCGATGTATCCACAACCAAACAAATACCCTTCACTTAAAACATACACATATAATGCATCTCATTAACAAAATAATATACCCTTCACTTAAATCACTGGCCCCAACACATAATGACATTCAATACGGTGTAAGACAACACAAATCACAGAAAAATATTAAGCATCACATAAATAAAATAATATACCCTTCACTTAAGTCACTTGCCCCGACACGTAATGACATTTAATTACGGTATGATATCACACAAATTACAAAAAAAGTCACAACATTTGGAGAATACCCCCCTTCAAAATACCTCCTTTTAGGTAAGGCTTATCGAGTGTCGTCAAATTCCAGCATCACGCCCCCACGCTCGTTGTCTCACTGTCTCGACTGCCTAGCGGTGATTTATTCGCTGCTCCCTGCTAACCCGCTTCGCTGCTGGTGGTTGAAGATGCACTGTTTAACCAATCACGTCACCTTTCTATTCTACACAACACTGGGAAAGATAAACTTCTTCTTTTTTGAGTCTGCTCTCCAGCATTACGACCAGCGGCACTTGGGATTTTTAGACTGCCCTCACGCTCATTGCTCGGCTCGGCTTATATAGCGATTTGCTGAGGTATTTTTGTCCTTCTAGAATCTTCTAGAAGCTTAGATATATTCACACCTTCCGGTTTTCTAGATCGTTCTGAAATCTAGCGTGGTTCCGGTCTGATTACTGATTGTTGGAATTCGTCGCGTGGTGTCTAACGTGGACGAAAGCGCAATATCCAAAACTTTAAATACAAATAAATGGATGTGAAATCAATGTGTGCTGGTCTTCCTACCATGAAAAATCATCACACTGGCACAGTACGCGCCACCCCCTGTATAATTTGGATGCCGAGCCTAAAATAAAATACACATAAATGCCCTCGCGCGATCCCGCCTTGATTGGAGTACGTTACAAGGTATATCAGCATTCGCACTGCGTCTCCCAAATGCGAGATCAAGCTGCAAAAGGAACATCATGATGTCATGAATCATGATGAATAACATTTTAATGTCCTTCTGAGGACATCAAAAAAGGTCGCTCGAGGCATTAAGACCTCAGATTCCCACCACTGACCACAACTGCGGCTTCTCTTCTGGGTGGATTCTGTTCACCTCCGATTGGCCACCATGAGTGAAGGTTGAGAACGACCTCGGACGATGTGAGAGCTGAGAGTCCCCCTGTGTGCCCACCTTTCTCTGTCTCGAGCGAACCCGACATTCGCCTCGTCACCCTGAGGCGTCTCGTCGAGAACAAAGCGGGAGATTGTGGTCTCATCAGATGCGCGACCGCACCACAGATGGAGGGGTCGGTCTATATTAAGGCCGGGTGGAGAGAGCGGTCTTATTATCCCTGATCCCCAATATGATTTCCCAAATCTACAGCTACATAATACCCTGAAAGCCACCGTAAAGGTGTGTGAAAAGGTGTGAATTCTCACCAAACATGCCCTACATATCATGCATAAAAAAGGATTAGTATTTATGTACTGTTCTAAACTTCACCATTTAAAAAAAGATAGAAATAGCAAAGCAAACATGCAAAAACATGCCGTTAGTTGGGTTAGCTTCAAGTCCTCATACCAACATGCAGCTACTTATGTTATCCATTGCTACACTCGTATTGGATATATTTACTATTATTCATATCCCTAATTGTACGAGGAAAAAAGGACATTTTGAATCTGTCAGTTCGGAAATCTATTTCTCTAATTTTGTGATTATGGTCCAGTCTACCATAGTAAGTTGGGGTTCGCAAAATATTTTTAACGCCATCACTGAAAATATTATCTTTGAATTTGTTCAAGAGATTAAGTCTAAATTTCAACCTCCGATCTGACAATGATTCCTAATTTAATTCATTTAATATACTGGTTACGCTAATATAGTCATCGTACCGTCCCTGTCAAATCTTGCCGATCTTCGCTTCAAACGTTGAAGTTTGCTATTTACACTGATTTCGCAGGGATCCCATACACTGGCAGCATATTCCAAAATGAGGTCTAACAAGGGTTAAGTAGCTGATTTCTCGTACAAGATCGTCACATTTACCCAGTACTCTTTTGATGAATCCCAGTTTACGATTAGCTTGACCAATTATTTCACGAATTGACCTAACTGGTGATCGGTGACGTTGCTATGTTAAATGACCTCATCTGGATACTTTTAGCATTCTCGTCAACTGTAACTGTCGAGAAATATTAGTGGCACCATTACGAATTGAAAGCAGGGTGGAATAAACTGTAAAGGAGGAAGAATTGAGTTATTTGGGGAGTAGTGAAGTGAGCTTGTTGACTGTGGGATAAATTCTAGAAGATTATAACACCGATGTCAACAGAGGTATATAGTTGAAGACACCTATATCGATATTTCGGTGAACTGCGGTGATCATCCAAGGGAAGACAGGTTTGAGAGGCGCTTGTCTCGGGGAGAGCTCAGTGGTGGGCCATTTCCAAAGATCAAGTCTAGTCTCAAACTAGACTTCCCCGTTGATGATGACCGAAGTTGTCCGAAATTTCGATATTGGAGTCTTTCGCTATATACCTCCGTTTGCATCTGTGTTATTATCTTTTAAAATAGTTGGAAAGCAATTCATTGCAAGTTAGCGGAGCACTACGTGCATCTTTAAAAGATAGTAATGGAGAGAAGGGTTCATTAGCAGAGGAGAACCTGATGGAGTTGAGAGGAACGAATTTGTTTGCAGTATATCGTAGCGGTGCTTATGAGTGAATTTACCTATCCTACGCTACCCCAGCAAAATGCGTTTGTCAATATAGTGACAGCAGAGTCGATTGTTACCATAGAAAATGCTATATGTTGGGCTCTATTCGTTTGCCGGGTAAATTATATAGGCTGGCCGTACAATTACTACTGTTCCGCCAACAAATGCGATTTAGAGGGACAGATGATTTTGTTTTTAGGACAAAGTCCGAGTCAGCAAATGGGTTTTCGTACGGAGGACAAAAATATTTTTCCGTGTAGGGTCTGGGCACCAGTTTGAGCACTCATTAAGGTCCCGACTGGCTGACTGCAGCTTAAGGTGACTGGTTCGGTAATCGTAAGTCGTTGAGAACTAGTGCTCATATAATTTCAATTGCACTAAAAAATTGCTTGGACATGATTAAATCACACAATATTTTAACCGAATACCTCAAATTCTCAAGTCATATTGAAACATTGCCCTTTTGAATTTAATGTTGACATAAAATTTTCCCCCTCCTCCCTTTTTACCTTCCCTTGACAAGTGGCGCATGCCAACATCAGTGCTTGTTTGTGCAAGTGCATCAGTGTCCTTTGTAGAAATACAAGAAGTGTTGTGTTTATTAACAGGACCTCCTTCAGACTCCTTGAAGCTTGCTGCTGACCAGAAGACCTTTCTCAGGTCAGAAGAAACACTGAGGTACTGTTGCCATTTCCTAAAAGGTCCCTTTCCCCTTTATAACATAAACGAAAGGATCACCTATTAGGGCTTGTGGAGACAATTCATTTCAACAGATACTGTTAGCCGTAGAGTGCACACCGTTTTCACTTGATTCACATAAAACATAACATAAAACTTGACTTGATTCTGTTTCTAGGCAACCTGAACGTTGTCACTCTGTACATACCCTTTGACCTTGGAGATGCTGGTTTTAAAATATGGATAGAAAAATTACATAATTTTGTGTTATGGTTATTCGCATATTTTGTAGTGACGACATAATTGTGATTAAACGCTTAAACATCTTTAACACATGTTTAAACCATTTATTTAATCTCTCTTTTTTACTCGGCAACAACGCACTGCTTAAAATTCGGCAATGCTGTTGCGTAGGCAAGTGTTTCTGTGTTTTAGCGGTCGTGACGGCAGGTGTCGTATTCGTCTATTCTAAAGAACTTTTTCAAGGGGACTACATTGTAATATTCGTGAACTTTGTGGTGTGATTTGCAGTGGTTTCTCACGCGTTCCTTTACACGAATTTGTTGGGTTGCTCTTGGTGAAACGGTGTGAAATTTGGTAAAGAGTTACTTTGGTCCTTTCGAAGCTCTGTCTTGAAAAAATTTCAAGATGTCTTTATATTATAGGAGCAAAGGGAAGTTTGTTTCGAAGAAGGAGTTTGAAAGGAGGGCTAAGCAATTCCTTTTCACGAAGAAGTTAGGCGCTGAAACTGAAGATGCGGTCGAAGACTCTAGTTTACTGATGTTTAATGTGGAAGGTCGCCCAGTAGGAATTTAACGAAGAGGAATAAATTACATCACTCAGATGAATTAATTTCACTAGCAAAAAAATAAAGTTTTAAGCCAGGACTTTTGGGTTCTTACACTGGATATTTTTGAACAATTGAAGTCGCTTCTAGATAATTTTACTGCCTTTTCGGTAACTACTCCAAATTTTCAGTCATAACGTAACATTTTATACGCATTTAATCGTGAACTAATATTATAGATTTTATATTAGCATTGATGCACGTGACCTGTTTGAATGCCAATCTGATTGACTCGATGAAAATAATAATTTCTTTACTTAAATATAATATTTTCACATGATTCGCTAATGATGGACAGTCTGCCTCGGAATCATTTATTCCCATCATTTCCCTCGTCTGATTCGACGTTGCCAAATGCACCTCAAAACTTCGCGCGCGAGATTTGAAAAATTTAAGGAATATTTATTTCTTTCGTATACACGGAGGAAATAAGTCGATAACACTGGTTGATTTTCTCAGAATAAAAATTGTTGGTTTATATCCACATCATTTCAGTATTTGGTGAAAATCTATAGAGCAGAAACGTAAATAATACAAATTGAGACTTACGAAGCGGGGTGCGCCACAAGGCCCCATGTTAAAAACCTTTAATATTTCAAAAACTACATAGAAAACCCAAAATATTTTCCATAGAATTTTAGACCATCAATTAAGGAACAAAGATTGCAATTTTGAAGGAAATCGATGCACTTGTAATTTTCGAACCAGCCGCCTTAATGTCGCTTATTTGCGTGCGTTCGAGCCTTAGCAGGAGGAAGGGGCATTTGGAAGTAGGAATGGATAGGAAAAAGAAATGATTTCGAAGACATAGCTCAGGAATAATAGTTCCTTTCCGTCTATATTTACATTCGCAAAACGTTAATCGTGGAATATAATGCCAATCACGGTGGATCAAGAGTCACGTGGAGGAGAAGTTACAGCGTGTCGTCTCCGTGGCCAAGAACGCTGCTCCGACAGAAATAGGCGCACGCGAGGAATATCTGGGAATTGAGTCCTTTCTTTTCTGGGAAATGGGGACAGTTTGAATCTTCTGGAAGACCCAATTAAGGAAGGCAAATAGAGGAGAGGATCTTATATATGGAAATCACATCTGGCTATATTCAAAAAGACACGGAGCTGAAGGCCCTCGATGTTCACCGTGATCCGAATTTGATTTCGAACTAGAAATCCCACTTTTAGATTCAGCAAAAAGTGCTATTATTCGATATAAAAATGTTACAAATCAGCATCTGTTGTCATAATTATTGAAAAGAGGTGAATGATTTGGAAGTACAATAAAACCGAATGTTTGAAATATAAATAATGAATTTATTTTATTTATTTATTGTGCTTAATACGAGGTATTTACGGTAAAGCGCATGATTATGCGATGCACGCGTGATAAGTGAAATGAAATATTTTGCTATGCATGCTATACCCTTTACGAGAAATTGCAACGCTGCAAAATTAGTGACTACACGCTTGACACTTATATATCCAAGACTGTCAAAGCTACGTATCTTCAAAAGGACTTATCTTAAAGCCCTTTATTGGAAAAGTATAGTAATAAGGAAATATATTAAACAATATGAACAACTTTACGAAATTTATAACAATATTAAACAAATAAATTTTTGATCATGTACTTTGTCTTCGATTTCGCCCATTTTTTCATATTTTGTAGTTGAAAATCTCCTCTACAGTTTAAAACAGTTTGGTTCACGTAATATTTTATTTGAGAAGGTTCCACCGTGACTCCGCGATTCAATATCCCGTAAAAGAGCTATGTTATTTAATGAATAAATATTGATCCAGAAAAACACCTATATGGAAAATCATCTATAGGGTGATAACTGATACACAATAATTGTATGAGTTTGCTATTATAATGCGCTTAGTAGTTGCATTATATTTTTTACAAGCTATTTTAACTCATTTTGACTTCGAAACATGGCTGTAGTGTTGTTGCCACGTTTAATTTACAAAGTGAGAGTACATGCTCAATCCCGCTAATACGTATTTTAAAATGGGTTAAATATTTTCTTACTTAGTTTTTAACTATTCCCTTGCAAATACAACTCTTTGTCTTGAATTTTATCAATATTCGTATTTTTGAAATTGTTTGGCAACAATGACGCTGCTACCATTTGGAAGCATTGGTATTAACTACACCATATCAATAACCAATGAAATACATAAATTACATAAAAAATATAAGAAGGACCTTGGTAAGGTATATTCCAAAATTAAGTTGGTAAATAAGCTTATAAGCACGTTTCGTCACAAGTACCGTTGCCAATTATAACAGCATACCGTAGCGCCACATTCATTTAACTAAGGCTTTTCTGCTTTTTTTCTAGCAAAAGTTTATTAATATCAATTAAACAAGTGTCGTAAGGCGAGCACTTTTTTACATTGCTAGATTGTACATAAAATTGCGCATCTTATATTAGTTTTTCGTCAAAACGACATTTCTCTTTACATTATTAATCTGCAAATTTTACTGCAAGTATACGTCTGCCGTATAGCCACGCATAAAATATCTGATTTTCAACGTCTTTTTTCTTCAAATATATTATGGAAAGGCCAAATTATTTTATTACCAATAGATAGAAGAGCCAAAAAATGACGTGTCCTTAAATTTTCACAAAAGTGACTTCTACTTCATAAATCGGTGGAGCCACCTTAAAAAGCAAAATTGTTTTGAGTGTAGGCGTAACGCTAGCCGTATGATAACTACCTACTCCGGTGTCTTCAGATCTCAGCGCACTTTCTTTTTCATCTTCTTATCACAAATTTAAGACTGCACGCCGACTCTTGAATTCACTTTTCCCGTTCTATTCGCTATTTCTTCCCTCAGAGGTGACTGCCGCCTTAGGATACACGGGGAGCGGCACCAGAACTTGCTGCGGTCGCAGAGCCGTAGGCAAGCCTCCTCTTCCCCCCGTCCTCGCCTTCCAATGCTACTTTCCTCTCCTCAGCCCTTGTCCTGCGTTCCTCACCTACTCATGTAGCATGCTCTCTCCGAAGCCTCTTCCATCCTTCTCTTTTCCAGAAAAAGCTGCCTCTCCTTCGCCTCCCACCATCACCCATTCACAATTTACTCTAGGGGAATAAAACGGTGAAGGCAAAACAGCAGCATCGGAAGTGGGGGGCAGGGGGGGGGCATTCGCCCCCTCCCCCCCCCCCAGAATTTGCCCCGGGCCCTTGAGAAATGAGTCTTCATTAATAAAAATTAAATTTCACTTGTTTCCAGCTTGCCTTTTCCCTTCTGACGCAAATTCTATCACCTTCATATGCACTTTTAGCGGAATTATAGTCTCTACCCCCTCCTATCCGCAAAAAAATGCCCTTTTCATAGGAGCCGGGCCCTTTTCAAGGTTGGCCCCTCCCAGCAAATAGTTCCGACGCCACTGAGGCAAAGTGCCACCCATAACAACTCAACGAATTTTTTGTTTCTCTTCCCATATGATAGTCTTCTAGGCCCTACAAACACCCTGTAATTCCCTTCTTTTACTCTCTTCCCCATTATTTAAATTGGTCACCTCGTTTGAAATCTAATTTTTGTAAACAACGTGACTTCACAAGTAATAACAATGTGCCTCCGGAATTAGTCAAAAAATAAATTATACAATGCGAAGAAATGGAATTAGTTTCACGTTTAATATTGTAACGTATCAAAATTTAGCCATATCATGCTGGGGAGTTGGGGAGCCGCCATGTTGGTTTTTGTACAGAATATTTATACGGAGACATAGGGAAATATGGCGTCGGCCTCGACAATGGCCAATTTGTCATTGAGCCTGGTGATTCAGGTCATTCGGGAGTTACATTCCCAAGAATAGAAATTGTCTCGCAGGCTATTGTTGAACTCGCGGCAGGTTACGGAGGGAGACTAATTATGGCCGGGCGTTAACAATTAAGAAGTGCGGATATAAAAAGAGAGAGGGGGGGCTGCTGCTAGGCTTCGAGGCGGCTAGTGGAGGAGTCGAACGAAGGTGAAGGCTGATAGTCCAAGAAGAGGGAAGTGTCTTCTAGGCGAGTCTGATAGTCTAAGAACAGTGAAGGGGCGTCTAGCTTCGAGTCTGATGGTCTGACAACAGTGAAGTGGAAAGTGGCATGGCGGAGAAGCCAGGATTAACCCAAGGAGACGGGGATCGCCTCAGCTAGAAACTCCAGATAAACTAAAGGGATAAAGCGGTCCACTCCCCACTATTATGTAGGTACTTATTTTTAAGAGGGTACTGGCTATATTTTATGTGAAAGTGAAAAGTGAAATGGCTCGTGAAGTGATCTATGGCCTGTAAAAATTGAGCCTGAAGATACCAAGAGTGAAAGTGATATGTTGTGAGGGAAATTTATTATGATACTGTTTATATTAATTTAATTTGTGTGTGAGACCGAAATAAATTGAAAAGGAAAAAATTACATTTATGGCGCCCAACGCTTGAGCACGATAAAATATTAGACGTACGGGGTTGTGTGATAGGATACGTTTAATAGATACCACGAGGAGAACCTGAGAGGTGCAGAGTAGGAAGTGTTCACGTTAGAGAACGCGAGAGAATTAGACATCGGGAAAATTACTACAGATTAAGTGTTAGTAGTAACGGTGTAATTGTATAAGATGTTTCGAGCAAGGAAAAGTTTGTTGGAGTTGAAGAAGGCCGAGGTGCAGGAGGAATTGAAGAAACTAGGGTTAGGCACCGAAGGAGTTAAAAATGAATTGGTCGGTAGGCTTAGATCTGCTCTCGAGGAACAGGGAGTAGTCATTGAATCTCACAAATTCGAGGTCGAAGACAGGACTCCAACAACGATGGATTTATGGGCTTGGTTGAAGGAAGAGAAAATCAAGGAGAAAAGGGAACGAGAAGAAGAGAGTAGACGGAGAGAAGAAAGAAGACAGAAGGAGCAGGCGGAGCTGTTAAGAACAATCTTGAGGGAGCAGGCGGAACAGCTGAGAGGAGCGGAAGTTAGGATGAATACGCGGATAGAAGAGGAAAAAGCAGAATGGCGCGCAGAGATAGAGGATGTCCGCGAGGAGGCGAATAATAATGTCCAAAGTATAGCGGCGGAAACACGGAAGGATTTATATAATGTCAAGGAAAGGCTGAAGGATTATGAAAGCTTGGCGATAGAAACGCGTGAGGAAGTGAGGAATATCACTGAAAAGATGCAGCTGCTGACCGCAGAAAAATTGAAGGAAGAGTCGGAACTGCAAGGAAAAGTACGAATAATAGCGCAGAATGAAGCGGAAAAGATAAGGCTGCAGGGTTTGCGAAGCTCAACCGCAATTCAATCACCGGGAGTGATGATGAAGATTCCACATTTTGACGGTAGGAGAGGAGCTAGGCCTATGCGATACATCAGTGAGCTGGAGGAATACCAAGCCATGTACCAATTATCCTCCAACGAAATGCTGAAAATCGTAAGACAAGGTCTGACGGGATCTGCAGGCGAATGGTTTACCGCTATATCACATCTACTAGAAGACGTAGAGCAGTTCACACAGCTGTTTATGATGCAGTATTGGGGGCGTGAGCAGCAGATGGAGGTTCGGAGGACGCTAGATTCCGGCCGGTACGTTGAACGAGGGAATATCAGCCGAGTGGAATACGCAACATCCCGAATAAGCACTGCAAAGGAACTAAGGCCACCGATGGAGGACGAGGAAATAATCTATAGGTTGGAGCATCATTTTGGTCCGGAGGTCAACACGGCAATCATATCGCAGCAAATAAACACCATTCCTAGATTGTTGTCATTGCTCAGCCGATACGATAGGGTGGTGCCGCAGCCGATACAGGAGACGAAGGAAGAGAGCCGAAGAAGATGGACAGGAACAGAGGAAAGGAGAATTGATTTTAGAGGACGTGGATACAACCCACCACCTCAGAATCAAAATGGTAATAGATATCAACCTAATCCATCCGGAAAGCAGAGGCAGACATCTCCGGTGAGACGGTACAGCAGCCGAGAACAAATGGATGGACGGAGTTACGAAGAAAGACCACCCAGGGAGAATGCAAACATCCGCACGATGATTGTGGAAAACTCCGGGAATAGTGAAGAAAGGCATGAAGAGCAGGGAAACGCGAAGGGGCAAGTCGTGCAAGCAGTCCCGACACGACATTAGCCAGAGAAATGGGGACCGAAGAAAGCAATAGAGGAGACAGGAGCAAATACGACAAGGAAATCAGGAATATATTATGCATACCCGAAGATTTGACCGAAGAAGAAAAGGAACACGGATCGCATGAAGAATACAAGTGTCCGGAAATTGTAGTGGAAATAGGGGGGCGGAAGTTTAAGGCACTAGTGGACACCGGTTCAGAAATCACATGTCTGAATGAGAACACATTTACGGAGAATCCAGAGGTATTCAAAGGTGTATTGGAGGTACCAATACGGGGAATTCAGGTGATCGGAGCAATAGGTAGGAGGAGCGGGAGAATTAGTAAACAAATCTTTCCCACAATAAACATAGGGAAGATTGATGTAGTAATTAATTGCACCATCATACCTAATCTAGTGAAGCCGTTAATATTGGGCACGGATACATTAGAGATGCTGAGAGCGGAGATTAATTATACTGAAAGCACCATAATCCTGAGGCAAGGGCGGAAGATGGAAGAAAGAAGATTCGGAATGCCTACGGAGTCGTCACTGAAGCTAATAATGGCAATTAAACAGGGGCAGTATGAGGAGAGAGAAGATACAGTTTCTATGGAGGAAATCCACAACAGCATGAGAAGCATCAGCGATTTACAGGAGAAGGAGTTTAGAGAATTAGCGGGTATTCTTTATAAGGAGAAGGAGATTTTCAGAAATACGCCCGGAAAAATAAAGGGGTATTATTATAAGGTGGAGATAAAAGGTGACGAGGAGTTCCACGGGAAAAGTTACAATGTACCGCTAAATTACCGTGCGAAGGCACGCCACGCTATTAATCAGCTGTTGGAGCAGGGACTCATAGAAAAGAGTACATCACGATATGTATCACCCCTGATATGTTTACCGAAGCAGGATGGCTCAATAAGGCTATGTCTGGATGCAAGAGCGGTGAATAAGATGATGAAGCCGGATTACGCTACTTCAAGAACGCCTCAAGAAATATTTCAAGATTGTGCTAACGTAAAATACATGACATCTTTAGATCCCACGCAAAGCTTCTACCAAATTCAACTACATCGAGATTCTCGGAAGTATTGTACATTTTCCTTTGAAGGATTTATATACCAATTTACTAGAGGGCCGTTTGGCTGTGCAATTAGCAGTAACGCATTAGTCAGAGCACTTGACTACGTACGTGGAAAGGAAGTAAAGAAGTGTTATCTCAATTTTGAGGACGACTTACCTTGTCTGATGGCAGACAGCACCCAAGAAAAGGAAGATATTCCAGGGTTAGTTGAAAGATTCCAGCGTAGAATCAAAACAAAGGGGCAGAAAGGAAGGGTGCTACGCTCAAGTAAAACACAACAGAGAGGGGATAACTTCGAGATAGGAGATCGGGTTCCACTATGCACAAACGGAACGATGAAAATTCCTTGTATCCCACATGAAACCATACGTAGAAATCACTGCACTCACAACAAAACGCACAAGAAACCAACTCCACACAGAACATCGCGCAAGCACAGTTGAGAAAGGACTGAGAACGTAAGAAAATAAGAGCCGAGTCATGCGATTTACTAGTTACATTGTAAGCAAGCGTCGGCAGACACAGATTTACCGCGCCATTTGTACACATTTTATCGCAAGGTCGCAGAGGTGTAACAAAGTAAGGGCTTGTGATTAAAACTTTGTATTTGTGCGGTGAGGGAGTGGATCTACGGTTACTAAATTGGTGTTTAAGTAAAGTCAGCTGGGTGAATGAACATTTGGACTCAATATGATGAGGCTGACTGTTACAATGTAAAACTTTAAAGGTGAAGGAGATTTTATGTTTGATGTGTAGCAAAGTGTGGTTCCTTTGATTACCAGAAACTATTTTATTGATGGTTATGCACTTGCATGTTTAAATATGTACATTTGGAAATTACATATGACCCAATGTTTTATATAAATTGTACAACTTATTTTAAAGATGTTAAATTTGAAGAGGGCATATGACATTCGTTTTGAATATTTGTATGTTATGTTTTAAAGGTGAAGTTGATGTTTTAAAGAAGGGTATAATTGCATTTATTGTATTTTATGAATGTATGTAAACATAGTGGATGTGGACCAATTTCAGGGGTAGAACGATCTTTAGAGGCGCCGGGGCGACGCTTTATTTTAATTAGAGGCTTCGAAAGAAAATCTTATAGGATATAATATTTGCTTTCGACGGGGCAGATGTAACGTATCAAAATTTAGCCATATCATGCTGGGGAGTTGGGGAGCCGCCATGTTGGTTTTTGTACAGAATATTTATACGGAGACATAGGGAAATATGGCGTCGGCCTCGACAATGGCCAATTTGTCATTGAGCCTGGTGATTCAGGTCATTCGGGAGTTACATTCCCAAGAATAGAAATTGTCTCGCAGGCTATTGTTGAACTCGCGGCAGGTTACGGAGGGAGACTAATTATGGCCGGGCGTTAACAATTAAGAAGTGCGGATATAAAAAGAGAGAGGGGGGGCTGCTGCTAGGCTTCGAGGCGGCTAGTGGAGGAGTCGAACGAAGGTGAAGGCTGATAGTCCAAGAAGAGGGAAGTGTCTTCTAGGCGAGTCTGATAGTCTAAGAACAGTGAAGGGGCGTCTAGCTTCGAGTCTGATGGTCTGACAACAGTGAAGTGGAAAGTGGCATGGCGGAGAAGCCAGGATTAACCCAAGGAGACGGGGATCGCCTCAGCTAGAAACTCCAGATAAACTAAAGGGATAAAGCGGTCCACTCCCCACTATTATGTAGGTACTTATTTTTAAGAGGGTACTGGCTATATTTTATGTGAAAGTGAAAAGTGAAATGGCTCGTGAAGTGATCTATGGCCTGTAAAAATTGAGCCTGAAGATACCAAGAGTGAAAGTGATATGTTGTGAGGGAAATTTATTATGATACTGTTTATATTAATTTAATTTGTGTGTGAGACCGAATTAAATTGAAAAGGAATAAATTACAATATTTAGAAGGGTTGACAAAATTATATTTATTTCTCATCTCATAAGCCGCGAAAAACTGATGATTTTAACCCTTTCGGAAAAGTGGGCGTGGTGCAACCTCTGACGTAGCTATATCGACTTCGTCCAATCACAACTGAGACCTCGAAGTTACTTCGCCTTATCGCAAAGGGGGGACTCAGCTGGCTCTCCCAATGGGAGCGATTGCGACAGCATCTGTGCGAGCAGACCTTCAGAGAATCCCCCTCCACTCCCTTCCCATAAAAGCAGTCAAGGGCGGGAGGAAAATGACGTCAATGTTATCACAGCAGCTTTTTCGGTGGGCCTCACCTTTTTCTTATTTTAATTTTTGATTTACGAGTGAATGGTTGTGGTTAGAAGATTAATTTTTCACTACATTTCCTTTTTTTACGTTTCCATCTAACAAGTTCGTGCAAAAAATTGCGATTTCGGTTCCGAGTAAACGCCCCTATTCAGCAATATCAGAAAGGAAGCATAAGACCTTTTTTGAAAACTTTTATTTATCTTCTCTTTTGCGGTCTATTCATGCATAATTTGTAGTGCAGCTGATTCATTCCTTCCTAGCATAAAAGTTTCAAGTAATTACAACAATAATTAATGAAGCAAAAATCTAGGGAAATTAGAAAAAGTCATTTTTGTTTCCGTTTTCCTGATACCATACTCTGTGCTGGCAGATTTGGTTGCCGAAGATGTCTGCCTCCTTGCCACAGACCTAAAATTTGAAAGTTGAATATAGTCGTGTAAAATTGTGTTTCCCTAGATAACTTTGCATTGGAAATGTACTCACATTTTTACTAGACCTTCAAAAACGTCCTTTTTCTTTTCCAAATTCTCGCTAAGCAAACTATCTCTCTCCAGCCTCTTCTTCCTCCTTCACTTGCTCATCGGTTACGAACTCGAAGTCCATCCCTTTCTTGTTTGATATGGTCGATTTGTGAAGTCCTCCGGAGTCTACAATTGTTCTTTATTAGGCCGATTCAGATTAGCAAGTGTGGCTAATTCTTCAGTCAGTTGGACTTGGATCTTTTCCATGAGGTGTGCCTTAGAAATGCCATTCAGCATCAACCCCGAAATCTCCTTGGCGATGCAACAAATTCAACATATTGCTGCGGTTCTAGTACTGTTTTAACGTCAAACCTCCTGATGGTGGAAATAATTGGGACCAGAAAAGTTGTCTGCTATTTAGAGGGGGGTTGGAATTAGAACAGATTTTTCTACGCAGTAACAAAGAAGAATTCAAATACAAAGGCACTTAAAATTTACATAAGACTTTTATTTTATCTTTCAAAAATAAATCCCTATGACGTAAAATATGGAATGAAGATTTTCTCATTTTTATCCATAGAGCAAATATTGTTATCATCAAGATCAAACATCATCATCACCATCATCATCGGTCCACAATCCTAGGATTGGTTTGACGCAGCCCTCAACTCAAATCGTCTTTTGGCCAACCTCTTCATATTGACGTAATTCTTCTCTTTCACATCCTTCACGATCTGTTCCATATATCTCATACGAGTTCAACGTTTAAGGCTTAACTTTGTGGAACAACGGGTTTGGAAAAGAAGTTGCGCTTTGTATATTCAACACTAAAGTTTTATTGACTTCGACCATGGTTTTGACACTTTTATGTCATTATGAAGGCCTTGCATTTTTTTTGGTCCTTTTTAGACTGACACATGATCTTTCCTGGGGTAAACACATACGTGAAATAATGGGTCAAGCGAATCGTAAACTGGGATTCGTCAAAAGAGTACTGACAGTTGCCGAACTGACAGATTCAAAATGTCCTTTTTTCCTTGTACAATTAGGGATATGAATAACGGTAAATATATCCAATACGAGTGTAGCGATGGATAACATTGGTAGCTGCGTTTTGGTATAAGGACTTAAAGCTAACATCATGTTTTTGCATGTATGCTTTGCTATTTTAATTTTTAATTACAAATTTTATGCATGACTTGTAGTGCATGTTTTGTGAGAGCTCACCCCCTGCCACACACCTTTATGGTGGCTTGCAGGGTATTATGTAGATGTAGATTACCAATTACCTTGATAATGACAAAGTGTCGAAACCATCGTCAAAGTCAATAAAACTTTAGTGTGAAATGTAGAAAGTGAATTTTCTTTCCCAATCTCATATGAGGTCTTCCTTTTCCATTCTTTCCGCTCAATTTTCCCTCGACGATTGTCTTCATCAGGCCATCGTGTTTTAAGATATGCCCGATTAAGTTTGTCCCGTCTTCTTTTCAGGGTTTTCAGTAGACATCTCTTTTCTCCCACTATTCTTAAAGACTTCTTCGTTTGTCACTCAGTCGGTCCATCTTCATCCTTCTTCACTAGCACCACATTTCAAATGCTTCCAGCCTTGACTTCTCTGCTGCTATTATCGTCCAGGCCTCACTGCAGTGCCTCAGATTCTAATCGAAAATAAAGAGATAAGTAGTAGTGGAGTAAGCATTTAGAGGAAAGCGAACAGGCATGAGAATAATTCCGTATACAGATAGCAGATTGCTTCACCAGAGAGTGTTTCTTCTGGAATATGTCCTATAAAATTCATCCATAATGTACATATTTGCTTCAAGAAATGGTTTTCTTTTTTTCTAGAGAATATAAATATTTACAGGATAGCTTGTAGTACATAAGTGTCCTTAATGGAGGTAATTGTAGGAAAAATGTTTCTCTCTGTTGTCCGCGTCCGCTATTGAGTGTGTCCTCTATTTTGGAGGTGTTCGCGCCATAAGAGATCCCATGTTCAGCTGCTGCGGATTGAAACGATGTCCGTTTTCAGGAGGAATCTTCTGTTTGGAGGTGTCCATTAAATGAGTTTCGACTCCTCTCAACGAAAAATTGTTGTGAGGAAATGACGTCCGTTCGTAGCCGTGATCGAAAATTCACCAAGTACGTAGATACTTCAGTCCTGGAGTGCTTTGGCCGACGCTCGGTTTATCCCCGTTCCATATTTCGCCCCCTTCGTGAGTGTCCCGGCATCCCACACTGCGCATCCGGAAAGGCAACGGTCGGGGAAGGGGGGGGGGGATCGATTTGAGACCCTCCCCTCTCATCCCCCCCCCCTGTTGTGCACCGCTGGCGAACGGAGAACTCCGCCTCAAATTGAATTGTTCGTCCCGGAGTGCAGCTGCGAAACTCCGCCTCCCTCCCTTTCCAACCCCCTTCCACCCCCTCCACCTCGTAGTAGTCTCTTGAATTGGCAAGTGCACCATTATTGGCCTGGTTAAACTTGTAGCACAGCGCACCGAAAATATATACACCAATCCTAACCGTGCACCAGATGTATGTGCAATGACAACACTGATGTGCAGCTAGAGTTTTGCATAACGTTTTTCGCACCACGGAAATGACGCTTTCCCAAATCAAGTGAAATAATCCGATAGCTGTAGCTCGTCAGACCATCAATATGGGGGTTACCTCTTCAGCAAAGCATTTCAAGAACCCTCAAGGACGGGCTTACTCATGAAGATTAGCAGGTAGTTGAGTTTTGATGACTAAATCATATGTTATGGTTAAGATGAAAAAAATATATGAGGAGACCTGAAATTGAGAATATAACGAAGAATGCCATCAAAATGTTGGTAGATTAAAGCAAAGGCTATGGTATGTACTAGAGTATCAGATCCTAAGTTCCTAGATCTAGGTAAATTATTTATCATCATTATCAAGGGTCAACAACCCTAGGATTGGTCTGACGCAGCCCTCCACTTGATTCTTCTATCGGCCAACATCTTCATATTGACGTAGCTCCTCTCTTTCAAGTCCTTCACATCTTGCTCCATGTACCACACACGAGGCCTGCTTTTTCCATTCTTACCGTTCACTTTTCCCTCAACGATTGTCTTCATCAGGCCATCTTGTCTTAAGATGTGGCCGACTTAGTTGTCAAGTCTTGTTTTTAGGGTTTTCAGCAGGCTTCACTTTTCACCCACTCTTCTTAAGACTTCTCCGTTAATCACTCGGTCAATCCATTTTATCTTCGTCAGCACCACATTTCAAATGCTTCTAGCCTTGACTTCTTTGCTGCTGTTATCGTCCATGCTTTGCTGCCATATATTAGAATGCTCCAAATGTTTGTTCTAATGAAATGTATCCTCACTTCAACGCTTATATTTGCAGCTGTAAGCAGAATATACTTTTGATAAAATGCTCTTTTTGCTTGGTCAATTTTACTGGCAATTTGTCTCCTAATTTGTCCATCGCTGGTTACTCAGCTTCCCTGGTGACAACTCTTCCACCTACTCGATGTTTTCTTTTGTAGTTGAACATCGGCCCTGGTTTCTTTTTTCCTCCTGATTTCCAATACCCTAGTTTTCTTGTTATTGTTCTTCAGGTATTATCTGGCCATTGCCCTTTCCATATTTCCTAGTGTCTTCTGGAATTCTCCTTCTGTTTCTGCCATGACTACTATGTCATCAACGAATCGAAGCAGGCTTATTTTCTCCCCGTGGATATTCACTCCCGGAGACTTTTGTTTGACTTCTTGGATGGCTTTCTCGATGTAGATATTGAAGTATACGGGAGATGGTGCTCAACTCTGTCTCACTCCTTTCTTTATGCTCGCTTCTGTACTGTTGGGTCCTTATTTGATTACAGCCACCTGGTTTTTATATAAGCTGTCGATAAGTCTTCGGTCATTGTATGAAACTCCAATTGTTATCAGAATACTCAAGCATCAAGTTCTTATCCAGGTTGTCAAGTGCCTTCTCCAAATATACGAATCCAACAAGCGTCGATAAAATTTTCTCTCCTATCTTATCTATTAGTTGCCTGAGGGCCAGAATCGCTTCTTTTGTGCCATTGTTTTTTCTGAACCCAAACTGGTCCTCATTCAGGAACTCCTCAGTATTTCGTTCTATTTTTTTATATACGATTCTTGTCAATGTTTCCGAGGCATGTGTCGTCAGGCTTATGGTCCCAAAATTTTCACAGTTCTAGATCCTCTTCTTTACGGCAATAGGGATGATGACGTTCTCAAAGTCCGTGGGTAACTCTCCTGTAGTGTGTATGTCGCAGATGGTTTTGTACATCTGGGTAAATGTCTTGTCTTCCACATTTTTAATTAGTTTGGCAGGAATAGCATCTATTCCCGAAGCCTTATTTATCCTCAGATCCCTTACAGCTGCGTCAAATTCTGATCTTAAGTTTGGGTCTTCCAAATCATCCTTATCGACTTTATTTTCCTCTTCGATTACTTTCGCTCTAAGATAGCTTCCATTGTACAACTCTTCCAAGTATTCCTTCCATCTTTTCACTTCATCCTCATGTTCAATTAAGAGTTCTTCATTCTTGTCCCTAATGGTATTGCATCTTGCAGCCCGTTCCTTGAAGTGATTCCTCACCATCCTGTAGGCAACTTTCACATATCCATGTGAGAAGTTGCTTTGTACATCTTCGCATAGATCCTTCATCCACTTTTCCCTCGCTTTTTTCGCTTTGCAGTTTATTACATTCCTGATTCTTTTGTAGCGAACTTTCCCTTCTTCAGTTTCCGCATTTTTATGTTTGCTACTCTCTTCAATCAATTCTAAGACTTCTTTTGTAATCAATGGCTTCTTCTTGACAACTTCTCCCCAGAACTACTTTTGCTGCTTCATGCAGCCCGTTTTTGATGTTCTCCCACCTCTTTTCCACTGATTTCACAGTCATGTCTTCTTCTTTTGAGTTTTCCACTGCTTTCTTAAAGGCCTGAAGTTGTTGAGCCTCCTTTCAGTTCTCTACTTGACATATGTTCTTGATTTATTTCTTCTATGTCTTTAGTTTTAAGTGACATTTTATCATCACTAAGTTGTGGTCACTGCCGATATCTGCACCTGGGTAGCTTTTGCAGTTCTTCACCTGGTTACTGAACCTTTGCTTCTAAAATGTAGTCAATTTGAAATTTTCTTCAGTCTCCGGGCATTTTCCAGGTAATTCTTCTCCGTTGTTGGTTTTTAAATAATGTAATTGCCAACACTAACTTGTTTTGTGTGCAGAATTCTATAAGCCTTTCACGTCTATCATTTCCATTTCTCAAGCCATATTTTGAAGATATTCTTTCATCTTGAATTTTGCCGACAGCAGCGTTCCAATCTGCTAAAATAATTAGATTTTCTTCTCCTCTTACCTGTTTTATTACTTCAGTGATATCTTCGTAGACGTAAACCAATGTATGGTAGTTGCATGTTGTTGTATTCCAATTGAGGTCTAACAAGGGAAAAGTAGCTGATTTCTTGTACATGATCGTCACATTTACCCAATACTCTTTTGATGAATCCCAGTCTACGATTAGCATGACCCATTATTTCACGTATGTGTTTACCCCAGGAAAGATAATGTGTCAGTCTTATTACAAGAAATACCAAGAATTCAAAGTATCGTGTGAACAGAACCTATATACTGGCTGGCAAGCATGCTAGCCAGTATACTCGCTTAGCTCCTGGATTTCATACTTGATGCGGTACTAGATTTATAGTAGGACCTAGTAGCCCAGTAGCCATCGACCAATCACGTTTACTCAACAGACGCTGTGCGAACTTCTCTTTTTTATAATTATTATGGAATCATATGGAATACTCGATTCATAGCAAGCACAACAAGGTATATTATCGTGTGAATACTCCCAGGGCGGTTCCAATCATACTAGATTCCGTCCTCAATATCAAGTAGCGGCCAGCACACTAGGTCTTGTGCTGGATCAAGTATAGTGTGAAACGGGCTTAAGAATGACGAAGTAAAATGGATAGATCAAATGACTAGTGAAGACATTCCCAAAGGAGTGGGTGGTGAAATAACTTGGTAATTCCTGAACGAAAGCAGCTAAGGGATGAGATACATAGAGGAAGCAATGAGGGACATAAAATAGAAGAATTATATTTATGAACAGGTTCGACAGATGCAAATAATGTGGAGCCTTTTCCTTAGCTATTAGAGAGCAATCTATCGTCTGTCTTCGAGTTCCTTCTCCTACCTGTTTCCTTCCCACTAACTGCTCACAACACTGCTACTTATCTACTTGTCTCTTAGGGGCCAAGTTACCGACTCTTGTTTTGATCACGATGATGCTACATGGGTGTTTAATGGGTTAAAAATCCATAAACGGGTCGTTTACCATATTTATTATTACCGAATCTGATAGAGTTGGTAAATAAAAAGACTCGTATTTTTTCGTTTTTTGATCCGCCAATTATTTCTCGAGTTATAAGCGGCGAAAAACTGATGTTTTTAACCCTTTCGGAAAAGTGGGCGTGGTGCAACCTCTGACGTATATCGCCTTGGTCCAATCACAACTGAGCCCGTGAAACTACTTCGCCTTATCACAATGGAGGGACACAGCTGACTCGGCCAATAGGAGCAGTTGCGACAGCATCTGTGCGAGCAGACCTTCCGAGAAATCCCATCCACTCCCTTCCCTTCCCATAAGAGCAGTCAAGGACGGGAGGAAAATGACGTCAATGTTATCACAGCAGCTTTTTCGTAGGTGCGTCACCTTTTGCTTATTTTACTTTTTCATTTATGAGTGAATGGTTGTGGTTAGAAGATTATTTTTTCCACTAAAATTCGTCTTTCAGGTATGTTATTTAATGACTAAATACCGATCCAGAAAAACACCTATGTGGAAAATCATCTATAGGGTGATAACGCATGCACAGTAATTCAATGAGTATGCTATTATATAGCGTGTTGTAGTTGCATTATTTTTTTACCAGCTCTTTTAACTCATTTTGACTTATAAACATGACTGACGTGTTGTTGCCACGTTCAATTTACAAAATGAGAACACATGATCATTCCTACTATTACGTGTTCTAAAATAGGTTAAATATTTTCTTAATTACCCTAACTAAATAGATTAAATATTTTTAAACTATTCCCTTGCAAATACAACCCTTTGTTTTGAATTTTATTAATATTCCTAGTTTTGAAATTTGTTTGGCAACATTGACGCTGCTACCATTTGGAAGTATTGGTATTAATTACACCATGTCAATAACCAGTGAAATATTTAAATTACGTAAATATATAAGAAGGACCTTGGTAAGGTGTATTCCTAAATTAAGTTAGTAAGTAGGCTTGTAAGCACGTTCCGTCACAAGTACCCTTGCCAACGAAAACAAAATACTGTAGCGCCACTTTCATGTAACTAAGAGTTTTCTGCTTTTTTCAAGCAACCATTTATCAATTTAAAAAAATGTGGTAAGACCAGCAGTTTTTTACATTGCAAAATTCTACCTGAAATTGCGCATCTTATGTTAGTTTTTCGTCAAAACGACATTTATCTCTACATTATTAATCTACATCTACATCTACATCTACATAATACCCTGCAAGCCACCACAAGGATGTGTGGCAGGGGGTGATTGCTCACCAAACATGCACTACATATCATGCATAAAAAAGGAATAGTATTAATATAGTAGTCAGAACTACACTATTTAAAAAAGATAGAAATTGCAAATAAAACATGCAAAAACATTCTGTTAGTAGGGTTAGCTTTAAGTACTCATACCAACATGCAGCTACCAATGCTATTCATTGCTACTCTCCGATAGGACATATTTACCGTTATTCGTATCTCTTATTGTGCGAGGGAAAAAGGACATTTTGAATCGGTCAGTTCGGCAATCAATTTCTCTAACTTTATGATCATGGTCTAGTCTGCCATAGTAAGTTGGGGTTCGTAAAATATTTTTAACATCATCACTGAAAATATTGCCTTGGAGTTTGTGGAAGAGATTAAGTCTAAATTTCAACCTGCGATCTGACAATGATTCCCATTTCAATTCATTTAATAGACTGGTTACGCTAATATAATTATCGTATCGTCCCTTTACAAATCTTGCCGATCTTCGCTGCACACGTTCAAGTTCATTACTTAGACCGATTTCGTAGGGATCCCATACACTGGCAGCATATTCCAAATGAGGTCTAACAAGGGAAAAGTAGCTGATTTCTCGTACATGATCGTCACATTTACCCAATACTCTTTTAATGAAACCCAGTTTGCGATTCGCTTGACCAATTATTTCACGAATGTGTTTACCCCAGGAAAAAATTAATCTGCAAGTTTTAATGCTACAACCATGCTCTGCCATATAACCACATATAAAATTGCAATATAGCTGGTCACAGGTGTGACAAAAGTGTATAAAGGAACATAAAAAGGACACTCACAAAAATATTTTCCCAATATTTCGGTGGCCACTACCACCTTTCTCAAAGGAGAGGAGAGAACTGACGGGGGGGGGGGATGGCAGGTCGAGGAAACAAGTGAAAGGTGGAAGTAAGGGAAAGGAGGGGTATGGAAGAGGGGGAATGGAAAGAGTATGAGAAAAAGTATGAGAAGAAGAAAGAAAGACAGACGGCTCTTTTAATGAGCCCTGTCAATTCCTGGTTTGGGGAATGCATGGAAGAGCCAAATTAGAGAATGCTCCAGCGTTTTAAGTTCAAGGGGAGACGCTGAAGGTGGGAGGGAGGCCAGTATGCCCACCTTGAAGCAATTGTTAAAGCTGGAATCGTGGGAGGAGGCATGTATGCCTACTGGAAGAGAATAAGAGTGGGAGGAGGGATTATTGCAGGAAGAGCGGTGACCATTCATGCGGATGCATAGCGCGGTGGTGGAGAGGCCGATGTAAAAAGTGGGACAGAATTGGCAGAGTAGAAGGTAAACAGTATTTTCCGTGGTGCAGGAAAGTGAAGGCATGGATGGAAGTGGAAAAGAGAGGAATTGTTTAGGGAGAGGCTCGGTGATAAGGATAGGACAGGTTTTGCATCTAGCGCGATTGCAGGGGAAAGGGGGTGTTTTTGGAAGAAGATGGGATTTGGACAGAGGTCTGGTGGTTCTCAGAATACCCGAGAGGTTGGGGGGACGTTTGAAGGTAAGAGACGGGCATTTGGGGAAAATATTGGTGGTGATAAGGTTATCAGAGAGGAGAGGGAATAGGTCTTTGAGGATGTGTTTGAGGGACTGAATACCAGGGAAGTAGGTTGTACACAAGGAGAGGTTGTCTTTGGTTTTGCGAGGAGGGGCTATGGGGGAGTAAGGTTTGTTGGAGATTTTTTTGTTGAGAAGGTGCTCAGGGTATCCTCTTCGGAGGAGAGACTGGTGTAGGTTAGTTAGGAATCTATTAAGGGAGTCTGGGTTATTACATATACGGTGGCCACGGATGGAAAGGGAGTAAGGTAAGGATGTTTTGGTGTGGTAGGGGTGGCAGCTATTGTAGTGGAGGTATAGTTGTTTATTAGTGGGTTTGATGTGAACAGATGTGTTAAATGTGTTATTGGAAAGGGAGATATCGACATCAAGGAAGGTAATGTTGGAAGAGGAGATATGAGAAGTGAAGGAAACTGAGGAGAAAGCGTTGAGAGAGGCGAGGAATGAGTTTAGAGAGTCGGTGCCGTGTGGCCAGAGGAGAAAAATATCATCGATATAGCGGAGCCAGAGAAGGGGCTTGAGGGGGCATGTGGATAGAAAAGATTCTTCAAGGAGGCCGAGAAAGAGGTTGGCATAAGAGGGACTAAACCTACTTCCCATGGCACAGCCCCTAGTTTGAAGGTAGAATTGGTTAATAAAGGAAAAGGAATTATGGGTAAGGATGGGGTTGGTAAGGTCAAGAAGGAAGTCAGTGCTAGGAGTGTGTGGAGCAGAACGTAGGTTTAAGAAATGGCGGAGAGAGGAGAGGCCTTCTGAGTGAGCAATAGAGGTATAGAGAGAGGTAACATCAATGGTGGCCATAATGATGTTTTGATCATTGGGAAGTGGAGTGGAATTGAGGCGGTCAAGGAAGTGGTAGGTATCTTTGATGTAAGAGGAGAGGCCATGGACTAGAGGTTGAAGGTAAAAATCTACAAAGGCGGAGATGCGTTCGGTGGGTGAGTAATAGGAGGAGACTATAGGACGGCCGGGATTATTGGGCTTGTGAATTTTTGGGAGGATGTAGAAATGGGGGGTGCGGGGATGGGGAGGGGTGAGAAGGGAAATATCATTCTTGGTGAGCCCTTCATTTTGATTGATAATTGATTTGAATTTTGATTGATAATTGATCCAATTGATAATTTTCAACGTCTTTTTTTTTTAATATATTGGGGAAAGGCCAAATTATTTTATTTCCATCGATTATAGGGCCAAAAATGATGTGTCCTGAAATTTTCACAAAAATGACATATACTTCATAATTCGGTGGAGCTCCTTACATGCCTTTGTGTTTAAATTCACCGTATTTAATGCATTGAAAAACATGTACTAATTCTGGACACCTCTAAATAGCGGGCATCTCTCAGTAGTGGACAATTTCTCCGGCCCAAAACATGTCAACTATTTTGGAGGTTTTACTGCAAAGGACCATGGGTCCCTAATAAGGGACCTCTACAGCCGGCGGCGGTGGCCGGCGACACGCCTCGCCACCTTCTGCTGTTGCTGCTGCTCCGCGGCCGGGAGCTTCCCCCAGGGGGCGATGGGGGGCAGGGGCGAAGGATGGGGGCGGACCAGTGATCATCGGGGGACAGCCCTCTCTCTCTCTCAATGTGTTTGCGCTGGCAAAACATTTCACGCTCACTGGTTCCTCCTCGGAATGGTCATTTTCCGGAAAAATAGAGAAAGAGATTCGAGGTGATTATGCGGGAGGGGGGGGGGGGGGGGGGCGAAATCACTCTTGTCTCGCCCCGTTCAAGGGGGCAACACGCCCTCTCCCACCGGTCGAGGTCACTCCGAGGCCATCCCCGACTACGGGTGCTCCTTTTGGTGATGATCACGCAGAGTGAATCCTAATTTGGAATTTTCCAATGGGGAGGAGGAATAATGGGCCTGAGGTTCAATCTGCACTTTATTTTTTCAGATGCAATTGGCGCAACTGCCTTATACTTTACCACAATCTACTTCTGGCAATGCAAATACATATGGCGTATGTTCTTAATTTTTTCACGAATATGCTGCTAACAAATGAGCATCGCACAGCGCAATGGCGGAGGTTCCCTGTCAGGTTTTGTGAGAGGACCTGTCAACAGTACTCAGGGATGATAAAGGCCACGATTTACAACTTTGTTTTTGTTTTTTTTTACAACGAAAAGGAAGTTACTTGAATAAGAAGATGCAACCTATGTAAATTTCCACAGACTTTTATTTGTTGGTACAACGCGTTTCGACACCAAGGACACGTCTTCAAGATCTTTTGTACGTGAAGATGACGCCTTAGCGTCGAAACGCGTTGTACCAAAAAATAAAAGTCTGTGAAAATTTACATAGGTTGCATCTTCTTATTCAACATGAATTTTCACCAAGTGAAAGCCGAATCTATCGATTGCAGGAAGTTACTTATTACAAGTCACCTATTAGGGTAATAATCAACTAATTAATTAGATTTTTGTGGAAATAAATTATGCATTTGGCTCCTGAAGCAGTTAACACGCTCCTTATACAATCAAGCATGCGCAGGATTCTATGGAAAATGTGCGACTTTGAAAAAGAGAGAATAGGCCCAGTTGCCCAGTGTTTTTATATAAAAATTTTTAGGAACGCGGCTTTGCTGCGAATATCCTATAATTTCAGCTTTTAATTTTGCCTTCTTCACAGATGAATGGACTTAAGGCCGTTTTCCACGGTGAATGATCATACGAATGAATTCATTCGCGAATGAATTTAAGTGCTGACCTGAAATTGCTTCCGCTCAGGGTGTTTTACACGGTGAATGATCATTCGAATTAATACCTTGAATGTTATGTGCAGAAAGGATGCGCAGTGGTAGGCCTATCGATAGTACATATCGATTCACGGGAGATTTCCGACCAACGCAGCTGTATCGATGTTCGAAATTGGTCGGAAAGGTTTGTTTACGTCGTCTTTGTCGTCGGATATACGTGATAGATTAAATAAAGTATGGTTTATATTTAGAAATTATAATATTCATTAAACGAAGCTTTATAGATACTGAGGTTTAAGTTGTTCTGACGTAAAGTAGAGCTCTAAATGATGGATCGGTATGGTTTAATTTTCGCATCTACTGCTACGAATGCCCATTACAATGGTGGCGGCCACAATTTTGCTGGAGAAAGCTAGAAGGAGAGAGGAGGAATAGGGAATTTGGGTATGCTAGACCTGATTCAAAATGAACTGTTATTATAGGACTGTGAGGCCTATCGTAATTTATTAAGGAAGACGATGGAGCAATTTCATACTATACTTCATACTATCTTACCAGACATGATTATGAAAGATCGGACACGACGACGAGAGAAGCAATTACTGTGACAAGAGATCCTTATTCAACCTTTGATATACATCTTTACAATTATATTGACATTTTGCTATTCGTTTCCGGCTGGCTGTCACGCTAAGATTTTTTAGCGACGAGCGAATCGTATCCTTGACCGTATACAGTTATAACGTTCCCTGATTACTCGGCAAGAATCCATGAGGGTAAAATAAGGTTAATTATGCATGAAGTGTGTAGAAGTATCTATCGGAATAGAGAGTGTACTATTTATATGTGCTATTTGTTCTAATTTATCCCAGTTCGTGGTAGCTGTGATAACAAACAGCAGGTGACATCCTCATGAATGAATGTGAGACAACGGAAAAGTGCCGATGGAGATAATTCAATGTATTGATTCCAGTTATAATTTCATGTTCAGTCCAAACAGTTTATTGCGCTATGCCTAAACGTCACAAGAATTATCAAAATCTTAGAATACCTGCATAATATATTATTTTCAACTCAACGTTCGCCCAAAACGTGATTAATTGAAGAACTTCCCCAGGTGAATGCCCATATATATATTACCTATAAGAATTACATAAGATTATATATACTCCATGGGCACGCCCAATAATTGCATAAGGACGAAAAGCTCTGAAAACCAATTATAATTGCATTTATTCCTGCTTTTGTTTAATTTGATTCCTCTTCTACCCACTCATAAAACAAAGACGGACGTCGTGCGCTCGTATCACGTGATCATTCAAGGAACCATGCGATCAAAATTAGATCATGTTCTAGTTTTGATCGCATGATCATGCGAATGAATTCCATGCGAGGAGATTTCCGTATTACACGACGCATGAACTTCATGTGCATGATTTCATTCGCATGATCATTCACCGTGTAAAACGGCCTTTAGAAGTGGTTTACTAGAAGTTGAGCTGTCGAAAAACCTGAATTTAGGAATCACTTCTCACATGGTGCTATGAGCTTAACTTTCAAATCCTTGTCACTGTCCCCGATCGCAAGTCACGAGCTACATTCCAGATTCCGTGACCTCGCACTGTATTTCTACATCTGCATCGCGAGATTGTGTGGCAGGGGGTTGAGATCACCAAAACATGCAGTATTGACGTGCAACTAGGGTAAGTACTTCATAGAAACATAATAGAGAACAGGATCACATGCAGCTATCTCGCTACCAAGGATTCCGAATCCCAAAGCAGTTTGTTTACATGAAGATCAACAGATAATATTTAAACATGTTGGATTCATGAAAAATTCGCAACAATGCCTGGATTCGGAGATTTAAGTGGGCTTTATTTCCCACTCCTCTTTTAACAGTATATCTTTTTAATATCAATTATATTATGTCATTATAAAATGTTCTAAGGCTAATAAATTTCCTTTTCCTTTCCATGTACAGTAAACTCCCGATTGTCCATGCGTGCATTATCCGGACTCCGGATTATCCGTGCATCCCCAGTCTATTTAGTGTATCGGAAGTGTTACCAAAGGTAATAAAAGTTTTGTTATTTTCCTTCATTCGTGACTTTCACTACGGCACTACCGGTTCTTGACTTCAGAATCGGACTTGAAATCCAGATCAATATCTGTCTGCGCCTTCTATAGGCCCCCAAACACTGATGTTGAGTCATTATTAGAACTGGGAAACCAGATAAATACTATAACGTCCCGTAACAGCGAACGTAATATAATAATAGGTGGAGATTTCAATGCACCATCAATAGACTGGAGAACATACTGCTTCAAAGCTGGAGGAAGGGACAAAGACATCTGTGAGACTCTATTAGATGTTTTCTCCAATAACTCCCTGACACAATTAGCTACAGGACCTAATAGAGGGGACAACACTCTTGATTTACTGGCAACCAATATCCCACAACATGTGACAATGATTGACACGGTTGATGGAATCAGTGACCACAGAGTTATAACTGCAAAACTCTCGCTATCTTTAGATAAAAATTTTAAACAAAAAAGAAAGATTTACATTTTTAAAAGAGCAGACTTTGCTAACTTTAAAATTTATTTAAGAGATTCCTTATCGGATTTCAAAAAGTCTTCCATAAAGGTATGTACCAACGATTCATGGAAGTCGTTCATTAATATCATGCGCTCTGGGATCAACAGATTTATCCCTAGTAAATTCAAAAAAGAAAGCACTGAACCTAGGTGGTACAATGCCGAAGTGAGAAAATCCCTGAGACGGCAGCGAATATGTCATGCTAAAATGAAAAAAATTAGTAAACATATGCCCACTGATGAGCGTAATGTAATTATTAAAAATTATAAAATTTCAAAATCCACTGCAAAGTCAGCCCTTAGTAATGCATTTGCAGAATTCAAAATAAAAACACTTGGGGAACAATTGAAAGAAAATCCAAAAGTCTTCTGGTCGTACGTAAGGGAAGTGCAAGGCCATAAGTCTGCCGTCCATTCACTTAAAAATGATAGAGGTGAAATGACCACAAACACACTCGACAAAGTTAACTTGCTAAATTCCTTCTTCCAAACCGTTTTTAACCCACCTTCCGGGGATTCAACTGTCGTGTTACCTGACCTCTTTCAGCGGTTGATGCAACCAATTGACATTTCCTGTAATGGTATTGAAAAATTACTTAAAGATATAAGCCCCAACAAATCTCCTGGCCCTGATCAAATTCCCTCCCGCGTATATAGAGAGTTAGCATCCGAAATTTCCCCCTACCTTGAAATAGTATTTAATAAATCCCTGACCGAACACGTCGTACCGATGGACTGGAAAGCAGCCGATGTATCACCCATTTTTAAAAGTGGCGATAGGGAGCAGCGATCTAACTACAGACCTATATCCCTCACATCCATTTCATGCAAGGTCCTAGAACATATAATTGTCAGTTCAGTCATGGGACACCTAGATAGCCAGAATTTATTGTCCAATGTCCAGCATGGCTTCCGAAAGAGCAGATCGTGTGAAACCCAACTTGCTCTCTTTTCCCACGATATTTTAGTTTCTGGCGAAAATAATATTCCAGTGGATGCTATATTTCTCGACTTCAAGAAGGCTTTTGACAAGGTTTCTCACAGCAAACTAATTTTGAAGTTAAAATCTTATGGGTTAGACAGTAACATTATATCATGGATTAATGATTTTCTGCACGATCGGGTTCAAAGGGTTGTTTTGGACGGTGTTTCCTCACCGGCAATTAAAGTCACTTCGGGTGTCCCACAAGGTAGTGTGATAGGTCCACTCCTATTCCTTTTGTATATTAATGATATCCAAAAGGTGGTAAAAAGTAAGCTTCGTCTATTTGCCGATGACGCAGTAGTGTACAGGGAAATTCTATGCCCGAACGATAAAGAATATTTAAATATTGACCTGCAAGCAATTGAAACTTGGTGTGATACATGGCAGTTAGAATTAAACTTTAAGAAGTGTCTTGTAATGAATTTTTGGAAAAAGAATAGCTCTCCTCCTACCACTTACAAAATAAGTAATAATGAATTAACAAACGTGGAATCCATTAAATATCTTGGAATAAGACTGACAAATGATCTTTCCTGGGGTAAACACATTCATGAAATAATGGGTCAAGCGAATCGCAAACTGGGTTTCATTAAAAGAGTATTGGGTAAATGTGACGATCATGTACGAGAAATCAGCTACTTTTCCCTTGTTAGACCTCATTTGGAATATGCTGCCAGTGTATGGGATCCCTACGAAATCGGTCTAAGTAATGAACTTGAACGTGTGCAGCGAAGATCGGCAAGATTTGTAAAGGGAAGATACGATAATTATATTAGCGTAACCAGTCTATTAAATGAATTGAAATGGGAATCATTGTCAGATCGCAGGTTGAAATTTAGACTTAATCTCTTCCACAAATTCCAAGGCACTATTTTCGGTTGATTTCAGTAGCTTCGCGGTCTCAGGTGTGATTGGACGAAGTCGATATACGTCGGAGGTTGCACCACGCCCACTTTTCCGAAAGGGTTAAAAACATCAGTTTTTCGCCGCATATATCTCGAGAAATAATTGACGGTTCAAAAAAAGGAAAAATACGCGTCTTTTCATTTGACAAACTCTATCAGATTCGGCAATTAAAAAAATATGGTAAACGACCCCATTGCGGTCGGGACGGCTCTACTGGATTCTTTTTGGTCATAAAATACTTAGACGTACAGCGAGAATATTTTATTTGGAACATTTTGTGTTGTTGAGGAAGTCTCCAGCAGCGGAGACGAAACTGTTGTTCATTTTTATACTGTGACGCGGGTTTACCCAAAAAACAACGACGCCCGATTTTGTGTTATTATCTTAGAGAGTTTATTTTTTTTGGCGCCGTACCGTAGAGATATGAATCCGGTCTGAACCAAAAAGCGCATTATACGTGTTTCGTGATTATCCTTGCACCCTTTACCAACCATTAAGGCCGTTTTACACGGTCATTGAAACTGCGCAAGTTGATGTTGATTCCGTTTGAGCAGTCGTCTGCAAAAGTCCTTGACGTAGAAAATTGCGAGGAGGCTTGCTTGACAGCTTTACACGTTGCAATCGTCGGTGCATGATGTCAGTGACAATATACCATTCAGTAGCGGTAATACCGTCAATATATCGCATAACGTCAAGATCTGTGAAGTAGCAATTAATTGGACGTGAAAGATACGATAAATTACCACCACTTTAAAATATGTTTTAAGCCATAGTCTAAACATAATAGTGGAGACCCTAGTCCCGTATACTTAGCCCAAAATTTGCACCACGAACGAACGGATATGGGCCAAGGTAGCATGTTCTTCCTTTACGCACGAAATTTAAGCTTCCACGTGATTAATCGCCCAGCTCATCATTATAGCACTTTATTCACTACCTAAGGAGTTGAGTCCAAACAAAAACACCCTACTCAATCGTCAACAACCTATTTAATTGCTAGCATTCCCCAGGCAGTTCGTTGCCGCTACACCTGCACCATCTAGTGAGAGAAATAAACTTCAAAATTGCGCGATCACATGTATCAGGTTAGAACATGCTCTAATTTGTTCGCAAGAGTTCGCGCAGTGGCGCTGCCTGTCCTCGAAAGTCGTCGCTTTACACGGAGCAATATTTCTTGCGCAAGTGTTCTCGCAACAGCCTGCGCAGCATCAATGCCCGTGTAAAACGGCCTTTAGAACGGAAGATCGGGGGTTTACAGTATCCATATGAATTGCCCAAATATAATGTGTCCGGTTCAATGTTTTTGTGATTTAATATAAAAATAATTTTTAAATGCATTGATGCTACTGATGTTCATTTTATTTCTTTTCAAAGATTGGAATGCTGATATCAAACTGTCTTTTTTGCTGTGTTTTGTTGCACGTAAGGGACAATGTCCTCGAATTAATTAAGTACATATCTATATATCACCTCTATCACTTATCAGTCCTTACCTCATTGAGTCTTCCTTCATTTGTTTATTAGTGATTTTTTCTCACCTATTCTTCGTAAGATATGTTTAAAAAAAAGCGTTTTAACTTGTTTCCAAGCACACAGGGCAATCAATATCATTTAGGTACCGTCAGGTTTAGGAAGGGAGCTTCATCGAATCGTACATCACGGGACCTTATCTGTATCAGTGTGGACTAACACCAGTGCCTGATCTACATCTACATAATACCCTGCAAGCCACCAAAAAGGTGTGTGGCAGGTGGTGATTTTCCACCAAACATGCACTACATATCATGCATAAAAAAGGAAAAGTATTAATATACTAGGCAAAACTTCACTTTTTAAAAAAGATAAAAATAGCAAAGCAAACATGCAAAACATTCTGTTCGTAGGGTTACCTTGAAGTCCTTACACCAACATGCAACTACCAATGCTATCCATTGCTACTCTCCGATAGGACATATTTACAGTTATTCGTATCTCTAATTGTACGAGGGAAAAAGGACATTTTGAATCGGTCAGTTCGGCAATCAAGTTCTCTAACTTTATGATTATGGTCCAGTCTGCCATAGTAAGTTGGGGTTCGCAAAATATTTTTAACATCATCACTGAAAATATTGCCTTGGAATTTGTTTAATAGATTAAGTCCAAATTTCAACCTGCGATCTGACAATGATTCCCATTTTAATTCATTTAATAGACTGGTTACGCTAATAAGGTTATCGTAACGTCCCTTTACAAATCTTGCCCATCTTCGCTACACACGTTCAAGTTCATAAAATCTGATACAGAAGTAAGGATGATATAGAAGTAAAGATTAGAAGTAAGGATGATATAGAAGTAAAGATTAGAAGTAAGGATGGTATAGAAGTAAAGATAATATAGAAATAAAGATGATATAGAAGTAAGATGTGGGCAAATGGGAAGACGATGACAGGGGAATGGAACGTTAAAAACATATCTGAGGTAGTAAACAAGAAATTTCAAGAGGCATTAGGCAAACTGTTGAGTAAGGAGAGGGGAGGCTAATGTCTAGAAGACATAAGAACGGAGAATAGGAGGTGGTCGGCAGAGAAGTATGGATTCGGTAGAGGGGGAAATGCTAGTGGAGCCTTGGACATCAGAAGAAATGATTCGGAGGACTGTGAGACTTAAACCGCTCTTCCTGATACGATTTCGCATCACCCCTCACCAGGAGCTATCCGCTCTAACATTCTGCGGAATCATGTTTCCAAGGCAAGAGACCCTTAAGTCGTCCGAAACCCATTTGGCGGATAATGGGATACGGATGCTATAAGGGGCCCCTGCTTCAATTACACCGGGTGTCGAGAGCTCCCGATCGTTCGCCCTCTCAATCACATTAGAGGCCCCGTGCGAAACGGGCGACGGCGGGCCCTTTCCACTCCTCTCCCGACCAATTAAGCCCCACGTTAAACGCCCTTCCTCCCCCCCCCCCCCCCCCCCCGCCATCATTGGGGCAGGGTCCACCTAGGGCCCTCTTAGGTCGGCGCGTGCGAACGGCTCTCGGCAGGCTGCGGCGGCGTGAACGTATCACGGCGCTCTGAATTATTGCCTGAGATGCACTCTTTGTCTCAAATGAACATGTCAGCGCAGGTGGTCAGCGATTCGGTTATTTCCCCAGTGGAATACGATGTTGCTCTTAAATCGCCCTCCTTCCTTATGGGTGAACGCATCTACATCTAAATAATACTAGGATTAGGACTTAGGATTCATCAAAGAGTACTGGGTGAATATGATGATCATGAACGAGAAATCAGCTACTTTTCCCTTGTTAGACCTCATTTGGAATATGCTGCCAGTGTATGGGATCCCTACGAAATCGGTCTAAATAATGAACTTGAACGTGTGCAGCGAAGATCGGCAAGATTTGTAAAGAGAAGGTACGATAATTTTATTAGCGTAACCAGTCTATTAAATGAATTAAATTAGGAACCATTGTCAGATCGCAGGTTTAAATTTAGACTTAATCTCCTAAACAAATTCCAGGACCATATTTTCAGTGATGATGTTAAAAATATTTTGCGGACCCCAACTTACTATGGTAGACTGGACGATAATCACAAAAATAGGGATATTGATTGCCGAACTGACAGATTCAAAATGTCCTTTTTTCCTTGTACAATTAGGGATATGAATAACGGTAAATATATCCAATACGAGTGTAGCAATGGATAACATTGGTAGCTGCATGTTGGTATAAGGACTTGAAGCTAACGCAAGTAACAGTAGGTTTTTGCATGTTTGCTTTGCCATTTTTATCTTTTTTTAAATAGTGAAGTTTAGAACATTATATAAATACTAATCCTTTTTTATGCATGATGTGTAGTTCATGTTTGTGAGAATTCACCCCCTGCCACACAACTTTATGGTAGGACAGGATATTATGTAGCTGTAGAATACTCTGCAAGCCACCATGAAGGTGTGTGGCAGGGGGTGAATTCACAACAAATATGCATTGCATTATCAAGCATAAAATTTGATATGTGCAAATACTACCCGTGAATACTATAATAATTCGAATACTAGAAAGAATACAAATATGCATTGCATTATCAAGCATAAAATTTGATATGTGCAAATACCTCCCGTGAATACTATAATAATTCGAATACTAGAAAGAATTCTATATTAGAGATATCGAATAATTATGCTATAAACGCTATATTTGGCGCGTTGATGAACTACGTAATTTTAATTCAAAACTGGACCGAACATAGTGAAGTAACGCTTTCTGCTCACGTCTATAAAGCTTGTAAAAGTAAATGTATTCAACAGCCCACAATTGGTAGTGAAAAAATTGTATTTTGTATTTGTCCTTTTAAAACCAGAATGGGGTCGTTTACCATATTTTTTTTATTGCCGAATATGATAGAGTTTGTGAAATAAAAAGACCTGTATTTTTCCGTTTTTTGATCTGTCAATTAGTTCTTAAGTTATAGGCGTCGAAAATCTAATGTTTTAAACCCTTTCGGAAAAGTGGGTGTGGTGCAACCTCTGACGTATAACGACTTCGTCCAATCACAACTGAATGCAGGGGAAGATGGTGGATCAATGAATGAATTTTAATACCATCTTCTCAGGATGTAATTTCTCGGGGCCGCGAACCCACGATGCCGCAATCAAAATGCCTGCGGTGGCGCCTTAACCCGCTCGGCCACGGAAGATATTATAAACAATGCGTGAATTATAAGGGATTTATACGGAGGACAATTCTTCAGTAGCGTTTTTCTCGCGAACCCGGGTCTATGGGAGAGAAAGCCGTGACACTTTTACCGCATCCCCTCTACGGTTCCAGAAAATAGTTTCGTCATTTGGATCCCGAACATCAGTCTCGCGATGTCTCCTTGTTAGTAGAAACTAGCCATCTACTATCGGCATAGAAATTATGTGCACTCGAGTGTGAATACGAATAACAGTTTAACAGCTAGGCCTACAGAAAAACTAATCACCTCGTAATTTTTCTTATTTTATTCTACGTTATTATATAGTAGACCTAAATTTTCAAAACTCATTTTTATATTTTTACAACAGTTGTAGTGTAAAAAGTACCGGTTTTAGACGGTGTTCGAGCAAAGCGCCAACTTTGATTACTCGCAAATTAATAATTAGGCGTTCAATTACAACCAAAGTTTGAAAAATGATAGATGTATATGTTTTCCATGCAATCTGTAAGTATCCAGTATATAACTTTAATAGAAGAAATGTTGTTATCAATTTTATAAAAAGTTAGCATTTCAAAACTGGGGTGACGTGGAATGTTGTTCTTGGTCGCGTTATAATCCGCATGTCCTGAACGTATCCAATATCTAATTGTCTAATATTTCAACACGTGCGTTTTATTTAAATCGATTGGTATTTATACTGGCGAAAGCGAGCTCCCTCGGCAAGCGACCGTCGTGGTTTAAGCCGTGCAGTGTTGCCTTGCAGTTTTGAGGAAAGATGCTCGGCGCTCTGAGGAGTGCGGTGTCTTTTAAAGCTCAAGCGATCTTTGAATATTTCCATCAGCATTTCACATCTGCTACGCTTCTTGTCCTCGCGACCGCTGGAGAAGAAGCGCAAGTGCGGAGTCCCCAGGTGCACGGGTGGGGCTGGAGAAGCTGGAGTCCAGGGGGAGACAGGAGGGGTGGGGGCCCTCTTTCAATCGAACACTCCCCTCCTGCGATTGGGGGGGGACGGGGGAGGACCCCTTACCCCCCCCCTCCCCCCCCCCCCCAATTCCCCAACCACCGCTGCCTCCGCGACTTCTTCGTCCATTCTAATCCCCCCCCCCTCCCCCCACTTCCACTCGGAGCCAACTCACCCTCCAATTACGTCGCAATAAATGTCCCACCCTTCCCCAACTCCTTCCCAATTCAAATGTAGTGCACACCCGCTCTCCAAAGTAGACCCGAAGCGACTCATTGCGAGGTCACAAGAACTCCCTCGGTGTTCTAAGCAGTAAATAGTAAAGTTTTAGTTCCCTTACCCAAGCCTAATATTTCGATTTTCAAAAGAAGCTTTCTATATCTTGTCCAAAATCATATAACGAGCTTCCGCGTCCACTTAAAACAATTTCAAGTTTACCCTCCTTCCTTAATAGTTTAAAACATTGGCTTTTTTGTCTTGAAAATGTGGAATACTTATTAATGTAGCTTGTTTTGCTTGGCTGAACTCCGATCTATTGATTCGAATTATTCTGTATTCTTGTATTATATCCGTTAATTTACCTCACTTTGCACATTTGAACTCTATACTTTTGTTCAAATGGCTCAAAAGTTGCCTAACAAAGAGGTCACAATGTGTTTTCATCAATAATCATTACAGTAATTTTATATATATATTACCTCTCGTGTACCTCAGGGTTCAGCCCTGTATTGTTTTGGTATATATTAATGACCTTTGTTGCCACGACTTTCGTGGTCAGGTTACTGCCTTTGCGGATGATTTTGCACTATGCTACTGTAATTTACATGGGAACGTCTAAGATATGATATGCAAAATGACTTCAATTACCTAAGACTATGGTTTTTTCACAACAAATAATCTAAGAATGTACAGAAAACTATATGTTATATGTATATGAATGCAGAAAAACTATATGTACAGAAAACTATATCATTCTTCAATATTATTTGCCAATCTTTTGTTATGTCTATTTGTACATATTTTTGGATACATTTTGTTAATTTTTATATTTTTTATATTTTTATCACGCCTTGCTTTTGATTGTACAATATTTGAATTCTAACACTATTGTTTCTGATGGTAGCTTTTTACAGGTTTTCCCCTTGTAAGCTACCTAAAGCTCAAGTTTTTTCATTCATTGTATAATAATATGTATGAGTTTGAGCATTAAAAAATAACTATCTATCTATCCAAATCACGTTTTCATTCAGGAAACGGAAGCGTGACTTTTCTTCCGTTCAAGAAAGTGAATTTTCGGTTTACATTCGTCAGGTTTACATCTACATATACGCGATACCCTGCAACCCACCGCGAGGGTGCATGGCAGGGGGTGAAGATCACCAAGCATGCACTAATGACATGCAAACAAGCAACTATAGGGTCTTATGCGAATAGATTGTTAGTATCTATAGTATTTAAAGAATTAATACATGCATCATGCACTAAAGACTACTCTAAAATACTTCCCCTACCTATCCCTTACCTATACTGCCTATTCTGCCTATGCGTAGTTAGTAGTAACCTTAGACTTTTTGCAGACGATGCGGTGGTGTACAGGGGTATATCAAACGAAGAGGACACGAAATCATTTAGCAAGGATTTAGATGCAATTCAAGAGTGGTGCGACAAATGGCAGTTAGAACTCAACCTTAAAAAGTGTGTAGCTATCAATTTTTGGAGGAGGAATAATTCGATAGAGCGATCCTATAGAATTAATAACACGAAGATCGAAAACGTTGAAACCATAAGATATTTAGGTGTAACAATCACTAAAGATTTATCGTGGGGAAGACACGTAAGGGAAATATGCGGCCGAGCGAAGAGAAAGCTAGGATTTATAAAAAGAGTACTTGGGAAATGTGATGCGAAGACAAAAGAGCGATGCTACTTTTCACTAGGTAGGCCCCACCTTGAGTATGCAGCCAGTGTATGGGATCCTAATGAATTAGGTTTGATCAGAGAACTAGACAGTGTGCAGCGTAGAGCAGCTAGGTTCGTCAAAAGGTGTTACGATAGGTTGAGTAGTGTATCGGAATTAATACAAGAATTAGGGTGGGAATCATTATCAGAGCGTAGGTTAAAGTCCAGATTAAATCTATTGGAGAAATTTCAATCGGATAGCTTTACTGAAGATGTTAGGCACATATTAAAAACACCAGCGTATTATGCTAGATTCGACCAGATAAATAAGATTAGAGAGATAGATTGTCCTACAGATAGATTCAAAATGGCATTTTTCCCCCGTAATATAAGAGAACAGAATAGGCAGCATAGGAAAGGGATAGGTAGGGGAAATATTTTAGAGTATTCTGTAGTGCATGATGCATGTATTAACCCCTCAAATACTATAGATACTAACAATCTAGTTGCATGAGACCCTTTAGTTGCTTGCTTGCATGTTAGTAGTGCATGCTTGGTGGTCTTCACCCCCTGCCACACACCCTCGCGGTGGCTTGCAGGGTATCGTGTAGATGTAGATGTAGATTCTGTTCTCCTATGGTAGGTACGGGGAAAAAATGCCATTTTGAATCTATCAGTACGACAACCTATCTCTCTAATCTTATTTATCTGGTCGAATGTAGCATAATACGCTGGCGTTTTAATATACAGAGTGTCCCATTGATCGTGTGTCATTTCTGACCTGTAATTTTAGACACTTCCTTTCGAGCCACATGGATGAAATTTGGTACCTGGCTAGAAAAAGGATGTAAGTTTTGTTGAGTGTAAACAAAATATTAAAAATATGACCTTTTGACCCCAGAAATAGGGTCCAACCAAAAATCCAAATTTTGCCTTATGGGCTTTCAATGTTAAAATATTCGAAGTACAAAAAAAACATAATTATTTAGCGAAACTTTCGACTAATAGGTTTTTGGACACGAAGAACACGATGGAAGAACTATTGAGGTCGAAAATTGCAACCGTGACCCCTGAAAGGTCACAGTCAAGGTCACAGGGGTTACAAAAAATGAATCACCGCTTCAAACCTGTCGAATCATAGGTTTAAAAAGGTGCCAAGGTTGATTTTAAGGTCTTCAGATCTCTCATTTCATCCCGCTTCACTCGACACTTGATCCAGAACAACGTCGAGGATACTCGCTTATATGCTAGCTGTCAAGTATCGTGTGACAGAACCTGTATACTGGCTGGCAAGCATGCTAGCTAGTATACTCGCTGACCTACTGGATTTCATACTTGATGCGGTATTAGATTTCTAGTAGCTGCCAGTAGCCATCGACCAATCACGTCACGTTATAGACGCTGTGCGATCTTTTCCTTTTTTTAATTAGCATGGAATCACATGGAACCACCGCTCCATAGAATTCTGACACATGCTCTTTCCTGGGGTAAACACATACGTGAAATAATTGGTCAAGCTAATCGTAGTCATTCAACAAAAGAGTTTAAATGTGCCGAACATGTACGAGAAATCAGCTACTTTTCCCTTATTAGACCTCATTTAGAATATGTTGCCAGTGTATGGGATCTCTACGAAATCGGTCTAAATAACGAACTTGAACGTGTGCAGCGAATATCGGCAAGATTTGTAAAGGGACGATACGATAACTATATTAGCGTAACCAGTCTATTAAATGAATTAAATTGGGAATCATTGTCAGACCGCAGTTTGAAATTTAGACAATCTCTTAAACAAATTCCAAAACCAAATTTTCAGTGATGATGTTAAAAATATTTTGCGAATCCAACTTACTATGGTATACAGGACCATAATCACAACATTAGAGAAATTGATTACCGAACTGACAGATTCAAAATGTCCTTTTTCCCTCGTACAATTAGAGATACGAATAACGGTAAATATGTCCAATCGGAGAGTAGCAATGGATATCATTGGTAGTTACATGTTGGTATGAGTACTTAAAGCTAACACTACTAACAGAATGTTTTAGCATGTTTGCTTTGCAATTTCTATCTTTTTTAAATAGTGAAGTTCTGACTAGTATATAAATACTAATCCTTTTTTATGCATGATATGTAGTGCATGTTTTGTAAGAAATCACCCCCTGCCACACACCTTTATGGTGGCTTGCAGGGTATTATGTTGATGTAGATGTAGATAGCTATCACAAGGTCGACGATCGTGTGATACCTCCCAGGACGGTTCAAACATGCTATCGTGATTAAAGTACCTTCCTTGGTTTTCTTCGGCCAAAACCATTCTCGCCACTCAATTGAGTTCCCTTAAATGCGTATTTATGCAATGCATGATGTGCATTCCATACGAGTCTCATAGCTCTGGGAAGACGATAGGGACTTCCGGGATTTGATGGATTGGCCGACGCGGAAACCTTCCTCGACGAGCGCAAACCAATTTGAAAATCAATGTCGATGATAGAGATAATGGCTACCCAAGTGTGTCCATATGTCGGCGGATATTCACGGTATTTTTGTCCTCAAACCACTCGCTGTGTCGATGCCACCAAAGATTGAAACATCCCGTTGCATACCACTAAGGCGTCCCGCAGGGCCATTTACGTCCTAAGTAGGGCTGAGCGATATGCTGCTATGAATATCGCATTGCAATAACAACTGGATATAGCAGAAGATTCGATGTATCGGCTTCGTGATAAGGCGCGTTTACACGTAGCAGATGACTACTATGACAGTCGCGAGATGCGCGATATATGAATATCGCTTCTGCTATGATGCGTCTGCGTTAACTTCTATGCAGCTTAAAGCCGCTATTTACGCGTTGTCATAACAAATGAAAAGAGTTTTATTTCAGTAATTAATGCTTAAATTTTCATGAAATTCTTCAAGCAATAAATTTCAATGGATGATTATCTTTCGTTCCCATTCTTTAGAGATAAGAATCTCCCCTTTTGTGAGGGATATCCTTGTTATTTTATCCAAATTCCCGATGTTAGACATCGTGTATTGCTTTCCGTTGGCGATTGTTGCGATTGTGTTGGATACATTTACGCTAGAAAGTAGACGGGCTTCAATTTTGCTAATAGCTCGAACTAGGATCGATAGTGTTAGACATGTGTCCAGTATCGACCTGAACTCTTATCGCAGTTGCTATTTACACATGCGATTGGGGCTTAATAGTTGTTAGCAGTAGACTGTCATAACAGTCTACTGCTACGTGTAAACGCGCCAATATAAATGGGAAATATCGTGACATCGGTATATATATGATATCGACATATCGAGATATTGTCAAATCGTGATTTCGTCTTACGATGACTTTTGACAAAGTGGAGTCCACTGTTGTGACCCGTCAACAACTCCAACACAGCTCATTTTGATAGTATTGATGGCCTGCCATTGATATCCCCAAAATGAATTCCAAAGCCACCCATTCACCTTTCTAGATCTTAAAGTACTCTAACACTCTCATATGGATTAACGCGTTGCACGTTTTATTAAAAAGTTTCGTGGAACAGTGCCATCTTGTTGAATGTTTAATGGTGTCATTGACCACGTCCCGCGGGACGCAGCTACCTTCATTCGAATACAGTTGTTTGTCGTTTTTAAATGCTGTTTTTCATGGCGCTGGCGGACATTAGGAGAGTGCCATTGTTTTCACGAATACATTTTTCGATCTGTTTGATTTCTTTCGGCGTTTTTGAGTTTCATAGGAATATAGGGCAGGTTATATTTGTGGAATATCGTCCTAATTTAGAAAATAAAATAAACTTTGTTCCCGGGCACAAATCCCGGGAAAGAGCCTTTCTAGACACTTCCATTTAAAATCCTCGCGATTCGGTTTTCTGCGTGTCAGAACTTCGTAGGAAATCGCAGGTATCCCAGGGAAAGGAAGTGGCCCCCATACCCTGAATGTGTGAATTTCAATCGCCAAAGGAATAGGAAGAGGTTAGCTCTACTCTCACCTATCAAAAACCATCCTTTGGGTTGAACATTATTTTTACAAAGGATTTATATTATTCGTTCAACCGGTTCGGACCTCTTAAGGTCAATATCAGAAGTCATCAAGGGTCAACAATCCTAGGATTGGTTTGACGCAGCCCTCCACTCATTTCTTCTATCGGCCAACCTCTTCATATTAAAGTAGCTCCTCTCTTTCACGTCCTTTACGACCTGTTCTATGTAACTCATACGAGACCTGCCTTTCCCATTTTTTCCGCTCACTTTTCCTTCGACGATTGTCTTCATCGGGCCATCGTGTCTTAAGATATGACCGATTAGGTTGTCCCGTCTTCTTCTTATAGTTTTCAGCAGACATATCAAAAGTATAACTGCCATAACTACTCTTGATATTGACGTAAATATGTTGAAACATTTTGAGAGAGTGATAAAAACCGTGTTGCATACGGAAAAGTTAGTTTCATTTTTGAGTTTCCGCTTTTTAAGTGGTTGCTAACAGTAGACAAATGAAAGAGAGTCACTTTTTTTTAATAGCGATCGGCTGATGTCGCGTCGTCCCTCCGTCGAATCTATCGGTTGAATCTCCCATTGTCCGAAGAGGCGATGGGCCCCTCCATCCCAAGGGACCCTCGGCTCCCACGACCGCCCCGAAGGGCGTTCCCGTCCCATTGTTGCCACGGGGCCCATCGGTCACCAGGGGCCCTCGGGACCGACCAACCCGCCTCCTGCCGCAACGCCCTCTCGCCGCTGCCTCCCAATCTGGGGCCCCTTTGTTGCTCCCTCCTTGTTGCTGATGTTCCCACCGCCTAATTGAAGAAGATTTCGTCTCGCAGTGCACACTGGACGAGTACTTAGATGGAAATTTGATGTAGGTATCTAGTTTTGTTCGAAAACATAGAGAAACACTTAAAAAAGCGCTTAAAAGAAGAGTAGTGTTTCGGAATTAATACAAGAATTAGGGTGGGCCATTATCAGAGCGTAGGTTAAAGTACAGATTAAATCTATTAGAGTAATTTCAATCGGATAGCTTTATTGAAGATGTTAGGCATATATTAAAAACACCAGCGTATTATGCTAGATTCGACCAGATAAATAAGGTAAGAGACATAGACTGTCGTGCCGATAGATTCAAAATGGAATTTTTTCCCCGTACTATAAGGGAACAGAATAGGCAGCATAGCAAAGGGATAGGAAGGGGAAATATATTAGAGTAGTCTGTAGTACATGGTGGATGTATTAATCCCTTAAATAATATAGATACTAACAATCTAGTTGCATGAGACCCTATAGTTGCTTGTTTGCATGTCAGCAGTGCATGCTTGGTGATCTTCACTCCCTACCACACACCCTCGCTGTGGCTTGCAGGGTATCGTGTAGATGTATATGAAAGCCATTGGGGACAAAAGACAATATTCAGCTCTAGGGGATATAACGCAACATTCAGTCGTCCAACGTTATTCATGCAGCAAAAAAAATAGGGTTTCGACGAATGTTCTCGGGGAATTACTATGGGAAGAGTGTCTGAACTTCATAGGTGTCCATGATCAGATGAACAGCGTGTACCATCGGGTGGCTATGTTGTAAATGGAAAGTGATTTGTAAATATTTAACTTAAGTTGCATTCAGTCCACGGATGTGTTAAAACTCAAGCAAACGAACAGTAATTGTGCTTTTAATGAGCACTTAAAGCACTCTAGCACTCTAATTTGCGAAGCATTCGTGTTTATGCCACGTGCCTCTTTGGTTACCTATTCGAGATAATCCCGACGGTTCCAAACACAACTCCCCGACTCCACAATTTTTCATCAGCAACTTGTGGCCAGAGTCTGTTTCATTACTCAGGAAAATATGAGAATAGATTATGCTGCTTCTGGATGTCTTTCGGATGTTAATGTAATCTAATTGATGTCTCTGTGTCCTTCTGCATTTTCTAGATTCATTGACTTTCCTTGTACTGGTTAAACCAGGTGATTTTCAAGCTGACTGATCTGTTCCTCTGGAAAATCTCCACTTATCATTCCTTATCATTCACTACTTTCAATCCTCTCATTCCCTGGTCCTGCCCCTGGCCTCATTCCCACCACATTCCAATACCCTTGCTATGCTGCCTGTTGTGTTCTCTTATGGTACGCGGGAAAAATTACATTTTAAATCTATCGGTATGACAATCAATATCTTTAATATTATTTGTCTAGTGAAATATAGCAAATATACCCAGGGGTTTTAATACGTATATAACATCTTCAGCAAATCTATCAGTTTTAAATTTCTGCAATATGTCCGCGACACTTTTGCATTCAAATACTGATCAAATCAAGTGGTATTATTTAATTGGTAACAATCGTTCTTTTCATTCCATTTCGATTTTACACATTCGATAGCCACTCACTGCTCCTTAATCAGTGTTTACACGTAGCAGTACGACTGCTATGACAGTCGCGAGATGCGCGATATATCTATATCGCTACTGCTATGATGCGTCTGCGTTAACTTCTATGCAGCTTAAAGCCGCTATCTAGGCGTTGCCACAACAAATAAAAAGCGTTTTATTTTATTAGTGAATTTCGCTTAAATTTTCATTAAATTCATCAAGAAATTTTGGAATACTAAATCTAATTTATGTCAATGTAAACACATAACTCATCCCAGTAAATTAATGTGACCCTTTAGAAAAACGGGAATATTTTTCCCAACTTTTCCGGCTGTGAGAAAACAAGTAGGTCCAAAAATAGATGTCAGAACGTAGAAAGTCATGTCTTCCACCTTTAATGCAAATTGTTGTGTATTTTTTTTGACTTGACCATTTTGTCATCGTAATTTGTTTTGTAATCTATGTCTAGGTTTCCACTTGACCTAGTCGAAGGACTTCTCGGTGTCCACGAATGCTGAGGAATGGTTTATGAGCGCGAATCATTTTTTTCCGACCACTCTTCCAAGGGTAAGTGTGATCTTACTTATTATTCTGCTCTTCCTGAATCTAAGTTGGCTATCTGACAGGTTTTTATTAACAATTATTTCCATTCACCGTCTTATATTTTGCTTTCAAATTAGGTTCCTAATGTCCGCGCCAAAATCTTGTTGACTCGAATTGAAACCTAAATAACGCCGAAACCGTTCATCGGATTTTCACGTTAATTACATAGTAATTTAGATAATTTTGTTGTTGACTGATTACATTGTTTGAATAATTTTTGAAAGCAAATTTTGGACCTGTTTCTTACGTTAGAGTAAAAAAAAGGGTACATTTTTTAGCCCTACGGCGTAATGCATCAATTTGACGTCGAATAACTTCCAAGCAAAGGGTTTGACTTGAACGAATTTTCAATACAAGGTGAATTTCATCTTTAGTATCACGTCTGCGAAGTGTCAAGGTTTTAACTGTGGTACTTATTGGAATACTATTCCATTTATAACCTCTTTTTTTCTCGGCAACTATGCATCATGGTGCCACGAGACTAAAGCTGTCATCTTCCTCTTTAAATTTCCAGAACGAATCAGATATTATCATTTAGCTGAAGTTAGCACCTTATTTTATATCGAATTTTATGTTTACTGAAAAAAAACGCGCGAGCCCAGAGCAGGACACTTCGCCTGCAACGCTGAGCTTTTTCTGTGTTGCGTTTTTTCAGGAAAGATAAAATTCGATATAAAATAAGGTGATATTTTCAGCTAAATGATAATATCTGATTCGTTCTGGAAATTTAAAGAGGAAGATGACAGTTTTAGTCTCGTGGCGCCATGATGCATAGTTACCGAGGAAAAGTGCGGTTATAAATGGAATGGCATACCAATAAGTACTAAAGTTAAAACCTTGAAACTTCGCAGACGTAATAATTAAGATATAATTCACCTTGTATTAAAAATTTGTTTTAGTCAAACCCTTTGCCTGGGAGTTATTAGACGTCAAATTGACGGATGACGCCGTAGCGTTAAAAAGTGGTCCCTTTTTTTTTACTCTAACGTAAGAAACAGGTCCGAAGTTTGTTTTTAAAAATTAATCCAACAATGTAGTCAGTCAACAACAACATTATCTGAATTACTATGTAAATAACGTGAAAATCCGATGAACGGTTTCGGAGTTATTTAGGTTTAAACTCGGGTGTACAAGATTTTGGCGTGGACAGTAGGTGCTGGTGATACAGAATACTTATCTCCTCGTAGTACATCTGCCTTTCTTTATTCATCTCTTTATTTCGCGCTAGAAGTCTTCCCGACATGCAGTTCTACCCTCGCTCCTTCTCCTTACAATATTTCCCGTCTCCAACCCCTACACCTACACTTTGGTTCACCCTCCTTTCAGCGTCACTGACCTCTCTCGTATACCCACCTCAACAATATAAGTAGATTATACTTTCTCTCATCAATCAATTCGAATATTTATGATAACCTCATCAGAACTGGAACAAATAATTATAATTAGAGATTAACAGGGCATTGGGGAAAATATATACCAAGTAACCTGGCGTAAAACTGATTTTCTGTAACTTATACTATTAAGACTATTTCTTCTTCTAACCTTTGAGTATAGAAAATATTTTTCGTTTGACTTTGTTAGTACGGGGAGTATGAGATCAGTCTTATTTCTTGCTCATTATTCTCCGACCCAAAGTAATATAAAATTGCTTTTTTTATTGTTTTAAGGTATGATGTGGCAAATATATATTTCTCTTCAACAGTCAGTCAAAATAACGAAACTACTCTATACGCATTTCGAAGGCCCTCTAACCATTTCTCATACAGATGAATTACATTAGTCTTTCATTTTAACTGTATTTTATTCATATTCTGCATCCTCCGTGTCATTGAATCCTTGGACACTCAAATCATAGCAGTTTCTTCCGCATCATAAAAAATGAAAGTCAATTATGCCATCGCACGAATTTCGACGCTCTCTTCCGATGCTCATACATTCACGTAGAGATGGCAACTCGTTAATTACCGCGGCAATTTTCGAAAATTACTGTGGTATTTTTCTTAAATTACCAAATTACCAAAAGTTCTTGTTCAGAAAATTTCTTCCTCACGAAGAAACCATTGGAATGGGTGATATTATAAATTAAGTAGCTAAAACGGTTCAGTGTACTATATTTTGTCCGTGATTAATTAAGAGTAAAATAACAAATGCACATGTGCGCAGAGGTATGTCTTTGGAGCGAAAATTACTCATGGTGTGACAAAAGTGAGGCAAATTGCGTGCTGCTGCCAACTTTATAATTTTTTAAATCATTTTTAATGGATGAACGTCGTGATATGTTTGATATTAGCGTCGGCAGTTATATCTCAATGCTATTTGATTTCGTTTTGAGTCCTCTGATAAGGATTTGCAGCTCAAAACGTAAAATTACCGGAAAATAACGGTAATTTTCGAAAATTACCGTAAATATACCACGGTAATTTACCTCAATTGAAAATAAGGTAATTTACCCATCTCTATATGCACGTATATTTGGCTGCGCGGATGCAAAATAGGGTGTTGGATGATCACTCGGCTCCCGGGACCGGCAGCTGCTCTCCCAAACCCCCCCCCCCCTCCCACCCGCCCCCCCAATACACCCGCCCCCCTCCTCCGACCAACCCACTTCCACTCTCTCTGGAATACCGCTAGATGGACTCGAGTCGCCGGCTGTAGCGACGCCTTCGGCGGAATAGAGAAGTACGAGCTCTTTGTCGGACCGTCTTGGCGTACGAAATCCCGAATTTTGAAAAATACCAGGTGAAAATGGAGGAATTAAGGGCTATGGGCTACAGAACATTGATTTCCGAACTACTGGACGAGTGCAAGGAAGGTCTTAGATATGAATTGTCCTACCATCGTATTCATCTCATATTGAGTATTGCTCTTTGGTGATGTCAAACATTTCAAAATTTCAATTATCTAAACTACAAAAAATACAAAACTGTGTTATACGTTATGTCTGCGATGTTGCATATTATGACCACATTAATCCATACAACCAAAAATTAAAAACTCTAAAAATTGAACGGCGAAGAAAATGGCAAATGGGTGTATTTATATATAAACTCTTAAAATTTGAAACCCCTTCATATATTTTCCAGCCTTATCTGGATAACTTAGCCAAAAAAAACAAGGACTACTAGAAAAAAAATTAATTATACACTGTCACCGGACCACTATGAATCAAAATTACTTTTATGTAAAATCATGTAATGTATGGAATTCCATTCCTCAACATTTGAAGGACATCATGGCAGTAGATAATTTTAAAAAGTTTATTTTTATTTAATTAAATGAAATTTGAGGTTTATGTCAATAATTTGCAAGTGGATGTATTTTTCCTTTTTTTCCTTGTTTAATTTAATGTTTATATCAATACTTTGAAAGTGGATGTATTTCTGTACGTATAAAATACTGTTTTTTTGCTTTATTTAATATGAAACTTGATGACTATGTACATATTTTGAAAGTGGATGTATAAGAATATCCCACAAGATTTGTCTCAACTTTTGTGTACATGTACTCATGCTTCAAAGGAAATTATTTCTAGAGCAAATAAAATATTTATCTATCTATCTACCATCGGGATATATGATCGTTCTTGCATCGAAGACTTAAAATATATATAGCTGGGCTTGAGTCCCTAACTTGGTACACTCAATTCATTTTTATTACCAAAGGAGGCTTCCCTCTCCAGACCATAGCAATGACCTGGGATGTCGTCAGCTATTTTCTTTCCTTTCATCGTGGCTTAAAAATGCTATTCCGTCGGCGTTGGGAGGGCTTCTCTACTACCAGTATTAGGGACGAACGATCACCTATCAGATCTCAATAAAAATGGATTTTAGGTGACGAGTTCCGATACGGTTGAAAATGAGTCGGTTCTCGATCAAATCGATCGATTATCAAGTCCGAGATTAAGAAGAAGCGCCCGACGAAGTGCGGGGTGAGTTGGAAGATGATCGTATTTCGCGGCATTACTTCCAACTTGATTCTGGGGGGAGCTCGGCGGCAGAGCTCCACCGGCAGAAATCAGCCAATGAGAACACGCCTTTGGAAATCATCACGTCAGACCGTTGAGCGTCACTGACTACCGCTTAAACGGCTAGCGTCTGCCGCAAATATTCAGCCTTGCTGAATCCCAGCGGCAAGAAGAGGGAGGCCCGGTTAATTCGAATTGCCCAGCATTCTTGGATGTCATCTATTGGGCACTTTAATGAGCGCGTATGAGATGTATTACGAACATAAAGGTTGTTATGAAGTGTTAAATTTATAATCGAAGAAGAGAAGTCACAGCTATCCCAGAAATAAGAGTTTAGTGAAAATGTAACTATTGCTTTGCGCGTACACACATGGAATAGTATCTCATCGTCGTTTGATGTTTAGTTGCAGTATGCATCCCATCTCAAAGTTTTATAAGTAATACACCGCAAATTATTAATATATTGCTGAAGGTCCTGGTTTTTAAAAACTGAAATGAACTAAACAATTCCCATACTAAATTTAACTACACTATGCCCAACTAAAATATACCACTGCTAACTAAAACGAACTACGCACGAGGAAAAAACAGGAGACGAAACTCAACAAGTTAGATTCAACCGTGATCAGAGGCACAAGGCGAGACAAGTTCCAGTGCCTTGCAACGTGTTGCGATCTTCTTTTTTCATGCCGCGCCGCAAAGCTGTGAAGGGCCACCGATTTTCTTCCGCGGCGAAATCCATCGCAAGCGCCACCGCCTAGCCTTATCGAAGTGGGCATCAGAGAGCCCTTCAAGCGCTACTCTTGACTACGTATGGTCTTACTACCATAGTTACGGCTGTTACGGCTACCATAGGCCCTGTTACGGCTGTCTGGCGTAAATTCAGGGTGTGAACAGTATGTACATACAATCTAGGGTGTTTGAACAATCGGGACTTTTCGAAATGTTCTCCAGCTCAATCGGTCCTTGGTTCCAATCCGGTAAATAATAAAGAGGAAATAACATGGGCTCGTTCCGGCAACGTTTAGGGGTAACGCAGGAACTGCAAATTGTGAAAAATAACGATTTTCCTCATTGAAAAATACATATTTATCTAACTTCCAGGGCCCTGTGGGTCGGGTGTTTCACAGGGTTCTTCAGGGTGGTTAAAAAAATGCTGTCTTGTATTAGACCGTAGACTAATGTGGACATCTACATATACTCCATTAATGGACCTCTATTTTTGAACATTTAACGTGGTTTTATTTGTGACAACAATGTTTTTCTTAAATTTGGAAAAAGAGGTGAATCACCACAGATATAGAGGTGAATCACTCATGAGAAAATGGTTAATAAAATTACTCCATACTGAAACACTTCTTTTCTTGCACTCTCAATTCCAAATATTTGTATGATGCTCTCAGCAGTTAAAAGATCAATCAGGGTCTCAATAGAAAGGCAAAAAATTACAGCGCGAATTCACAGAAACAATATTCCCCGCTTAGCGAAGAATAGCGAGGAGGACTCACCAGCTGTAGGAACTTGGATTCCTCGGACCGAGTGCTTCTATCAGCCACATTGTGAGTCCAAGATGGTAATATCCTTATTTTCAAAACGATGCATTACCAACGTCTTTCCTCTCTCATCTACATCTGCATAATACCCTGCATCATCATCATTGGTCAACAATCCTAGGATTGCTTTGACGCAGCTTTCCACCCGATTCTTCTATCGGCCAACCTCTTCATTGTGACGTTATTCTTCTCTTTTACATCCATCAAAACCTGTATCTCATGCGAGGTCTGCCTTTTCCAATCTTCCCGTTCACATTTCCCTCGACGATTTTCTTCATCAGGCTATCGTGTCTCAAGATATGGCCGATTAAGTTGTCCCTTCTTCTTTTTTGAGTTGTCAGCAGACTTCTCTTTTCTCCTACTCTTCTTAGGACTTCCTCGTTATTTACTCGGTCGATCCATTCAATCTTCAGCATTCTTCGATAGCACCATAGTTTCGAATGCTTCTACCCTTTTCTTCTCCGCTGCTGTCATCGTCCATGCCTCACTGCCGTAAAGGAACATGCTCCAGATATACCTTTTGATGAATTGCTTCCTTACTTCCAATCTGGTATTTCCAGCTGTAAGTAGATTCTTCTTCTGATAGAATGCCCTCTTTGCCTGGGCTATTCTACTCATTATTTCTTTCTTGCTTCGTCCATCGTTGGTTACTCGGCTTCCTAGATAACAGAACTCTTTCACCTCTTCAAGTTTTTGTTTTCCTAGTTTGACATTGCTTTTGGCCTCTTATTTCTTTCTGCACACCAATTTTTTAGTCTTCTTCTTATTTATCTTCAGTTTATATCTAACCATTGTCCTTTCCATGGTTGTTATAACCTTATTCAGATCCTTCTCTGTCTCTGTGCTACGAGTGCTATATCATTGGTGAATCACAGCATGCTGATTTTTTCTCCGTGGATATTCACTCCAGAAGCCTTTTCTTTGATTTCATTGATGGCCCTCAAGATGTAAACATTAAAAATTACGAGAGACAATGCACAGCCTTGTCTCACTTCTTTCCGCATTCTTGCCTCTTCACAGCTGGGTCGAGATTTAAGTTAGGTTACAGAATACCCTGAAAACCACCATAAAGGTGTGTGGCAGGCAGCGAATTCCCACCAAACATGCATAATATTAAAACGGAAACCGAAAAAATTAGAAACTTTATTCTAGTATTAAAAAAAGAAAAAGCATAGCAAGTATGGAAAAACATGCTGTTAGTTGATTTAGCTTAAAGTTCTTATACCAACATGCAAACACCTATGCAAACAATTGATATACTCTTATTTATGCTACATATTGTATTCGTGGATGCGCTGGTCATATCTATATGCAATTGAACATATTTACAGCTATTCTCATCCCTAATTTTACGAGGAAAGAAGGAAATTTTGAACTTGTCAAATCTGCAATCAATTTCTCCGATTTTGTGTATATCATCCAGTCTACCATAGCAAATAATTCGAGAAATATTTTTAACGTAATCAGTGAAAATATTATCTTGGAATTTATTGAAGAGATTAAGTCTAAATTCAACCTGCGATCTGACAATGATTCCCAATTTAATTCATTTGATAGACTGGTTACGCTAATATAGTTATCGTACCGTCCCTTTACAAATCTTTTCGCTCTCCGCTGCACACGTTCAAGTTCATTATTTACACCGATTTCGAATGGATCCCATATACTGGCTGCCTAAAACTCCAGTGTCTCCGCGCATCCAATAGATCCACATCGCCATTGAACTCGCTTCGCAATACCTTTACGCGACGCGGCGGTTATCGCGGAGAGCGAAGTAAGCAGTCCTTAAAAGGGCTAGAGGAATGCATGTATGCACTTGGAATCAGTAGGGCTTCTCTCCTGACACTCTAAAACCTTCTTGCACTCCCTTTGGAGACACCGTTCGGGAAGCCTTACGCTTCTTCCTTCGAATGAGAAATGACTCAGTCGGTGTACCGACACCGACTCAAGGTGGCTTTTTGTCCATGTCCACAGATTTGCGTGAAAATTTATATGCGATTCTAAATAGCTATAGCTGCGGGTAAAAGTTAGAAAGAAATGCCATTTAAGGACTTGATTTTTTGGTAATTCCATGCTACTATAAAACTTTCCTTTTACTTTTTGAGAAATTGATTGCCGAACTGACAGATTCAAAATGTCCTTTTTTCCTCGTACAATTAGGGATATTAATAGCGGTAAATATGTCCAATACGAGTGTAACAATGGATAACATTGGTAGCTGCATGTTGGTATGAGCACTTAAAGCTAACCCAAGTAACAGCATGCTTTTGCATGTTTGCGTAGCTATTTTTATCTTTTTTTAAAAAGTGAAGTTTAGAACAGTATATAAACACTAATCCTTTTTTATCCATGATATGTAGTGCTTGTTTGGTGAGAGTTCACCCCCTGCCACACACCTTTATGGTGGCTTGCAGGGTATTATGTAGATGCAGATGTAACCTTATGGTTCATGAGATGCATTTCGTCTTAATTTGATGACACATGTCCAGGTTTTTTCCTTAATGTAAAATAACGAAATGCATATTATTAAATGACTATAAATAATTCGCGAAATATTCTTAACGTCATCAATGAAAATATTGTCTTGGAATTTATGGAAGAGATTAAGCCTAAATTTCAACCTACGGTCTGATAAATGATTCCCATTTTAATTCATTTAATAGACCGGTTACGCTAATATAGTTGTCGTACCGTCCCTTTACAAATCTTTTTAATATGTGCCTAACATCTTAAGTAACGCTATCCGATTGAAATTTCTCTAATAGATTTAATCTGTACCTTAACCTTCGCTCTGATAATGACTCCTACCCCGATTCTTGTGTTAATTCTAAAACACTACTCAATCTATCGCTACGCCTTTTAACGAACCTAGCAGCTCTACGCTGCACACAGTTCTCTGATCAAACCTAACCTGGGACAATCTACATAATGTCCTGAAAGGCAAATCAAGGATGTTTGCCAGTACGTACTACTCCATGCATACTCAATTTGCATGCAACTGAGGCAATTGAAATATCAGCAATAAATAATAGTAAATTGCTATGAAGATAGAAACAGGAGAGCACAGTCATTCCACACATCATCTTCATCATCGGTCTGCAACCCTGAGGTTGGTTTGACGCAGCCCTTCAATGGGGGCGTTTCCTCGGAACCGAAATCGCAATTTTGTACATGAAGTCGTTAGTTGGAAACGAAAGAAGAATTTTAGTGAAAAAATTAATCTTCTAACAACAACGATTCACTCATAAATCAAAAAGTAAAATATGCAGAAGGTGACGCCCACCTAAAATGCTGCTTGGATAACATTGACGTCATTTTTCTTCCGTCCTTGACTGCTTTCAGGGGAGGGGAAGGGAGTGGAGGGGGTTCTCGGAAGGTATGCTCGCATAGATCCTGTCGCAATCGGTCCCATTAGGAGAGCCAGCTGTGCCCCCCCCCCCCTTTGTGATAAGGCGAAGTAGCTTCGCGGTCTGAGTTGTGATTGGAGGATGTCGATATACGTCAGAGGTTGCACTTTTCCGAAAGGGTTAAAAACATCAGTTTTTCGCCACTTATAACTCGGGAAATAATTGTCGGATCAAAAAACGGAAAAATACGGGTCTTTTTATTTTACAAACTCTATCAGATTCGGCTATTAAAAAAATATGGTACGCGACCCCGATGAGTCCAATCCATCGGCTAATCTCTTCATGTTTACGTATTTCTTCTCCTTCACGCCCTTCTTCTTTTGCTCTTCATATATCTCATACGACGCCTTCCTTTGCAATTCTTCCCATCCACTTTCCCTTCAACGATTGTCTTCATCAGTCCATCATGTCTCATTCTTTGGCCGATTAAGTTTTATCGTCTTCTTCTTGGGGTATTCAGAAGACTTCTCTTTTCTCCCACTCTTCTCAGGACCCTCGTTACTCACTCAGTCGATCCATTTAATCTTCACCATTCTTCGATAGCACCACATTTCGAATGCTTCCACCCTTTAATTCAAGAATAGAATGTGCCTTCAAGAACTTCATGGTCAATGACACCCATCCTGTGGGTTGAATTTATTGGTCCTACCACCTCATCGGACCACGGATCGATTGAAATGGATCTCTTCATCTACATCTACGTAAACCCTGCGAGCGAATGTTTGGCAGGGGGTGAAAATCACCGAACATGCACTACAGTCACGCTACTATGAGCTGCAAGTTTACCACTGCATGAAAACAAGTTACGTACCGGAGTGACGTGCAACTATAGTAGATGGTAATTGTCTACAGAGTTACAAAGTTATTACTGGTTAAAATATTTTCTCTAAATATATTTATCTTATTTCCCTAGCATGCGTAGATTAGTAATATTAAAATATGCCTCATGGACATCAGATTACTCCAGCAATATTTTACGTACCTAACCCTTTGCTATCCTGCCTACTGTGCTCTCTTATGGTACGCGGGAAAAATGACATTTTAAATCTATTGGAACGACAATCTATCTTTCTAATCTGTTAATCTGATCCAACCTAGCATAATACGCACGGGTTCTTAATATATATCTAACATCATCTGTGAAGAAATCGGTTTCGAATTTACCTAAAAGTTTAACCTAACTTTTAACCTGCGTTCTGATAGTAATTCCCATCCTAGTTCTTCTACCGAACTTTTAACACTAATACAATTATCATAACGGCCTTTGCATCTACATAATACCCTGCTAGCCACCTCAAAGGTGTGTGGCAGGGGGTGGATTCTCACCAATCATGCACTACATATCATGCATGAAAAAGGATTAGAATTAATATATTAGTCTTAACTGCAATATTTAAAAAGATAAAAATAGCAAACTTCGCATGCAAAAACGTGCTGTTAGTTGGGTTACCTTTAAGTCCTTACACTAACATGTAACTACCTATGCTATGGATTGAATCACTCGTATTGGACATATTTACCGCTTTTCATATCCCTAACTGTACGAGGGAAAAATTTTGAATCTGTCAGTTCGGCAATCAATTTCTCTAATTTTGTAATTATGGTCCAGTCTACCATAGTAACTTGGGGTTCACAAAATATTTTTAACGTCATTACTGAAAATATTATCTTTGAATTTATTTAGAAGATTAATTCTAAATTTCAACCTGCGATCTGACAATGATTCCCAATTTAATTTATTCAATAGACTGGTTACGCTAATATAGTTATCGTACCGTCCCTTAACAAATCTTACCGATCTTCGCTGCACACGTTCAAGTTTGTTATTTAGACCGATTTCGTAGGGATCCCATACACTGGCAGCATATTCCAAATGATGAGATGTAACAAGGGAAAAGTAGCTGATTTCTCGTACATGATCGTCACATTTACCCAATACTCTTTTGATGAATCCCAGTCTACGATTACCTTGACCCATTATTTCACGTATGTGTTTACCCCAGGAAAGATCATGTGTCAGTCTTATTCCAAGACATTTAATGGATTCCACTTTTGTTATTTCATTATTACTTATTTTATACGTCCAGGAGGAGAGTAATTTTTTTTCCAAAAATTCATTACTACACTTTTTTTAAAATTTAATTCTAGCTGCCATGTATGACACCATTTTTCAATTGGTCGTAACACTTTTGTGTACTATATTCTCTTTAACACATTTTTGTGATCTCCTTTGCACACGCACTAATTCCTTTATCTTTTGAAGGCATACATCGGTCTTTGCCTTTTCATGCAAGACACTGGGGCCCTCTCCTTCACCTCCCCCACCGCAGGGTTCCTGGTATCCAAGGGAAAGCACCCTTGAGCACTTTATTTAGTGGACCCTAGCAAATTCAGACAGTCGGAGGCAATAGCAGCAGCAGCGAAACGTCTTCGTCTGACAATGATCGGATGTTGTTATGGCGACCTGCGACGCAGTCAACACGTGTTGCCAGTGATTTATGGAGACAGTAAATCATTTTATTTTAAATTGATGTTTACTGCCCTTATACCACCGAAGAGCTTATTCTAATCTTTGTCTACGGAAATTACTGAAGATAAAATTCCTTACTAATCTTTTGGAGATAGAATAGTAACCGCTGCTACATTACTTCTCTCTAAACTCTATTTCATAGCATGAACGCATTATGCTTAAACAGAATGAATACTGAAGAATATCCAGGTCCATTTAGACGACATTAGGTCTCACTTAAGAGAAAAGGAGACAGATGGAAGCTAAATCAGCTCATTCTTGTTCTAGGAGAGTGAAGAATGATTTACAACCTGTCGATGGTATTAGATAATCTTTTTTATCAGTTGGAAAACACATTTTCTCGTGGCGTACGGATTATGATGCGAAAATAGCTCCTGTCAGTTGTTGTATCTGGATACAAAAGAATGAGCATTGTATTCCTTTATCTTATCACGAAATTCATTGTGGATTTTCGGCCGAAAAAAACTGTTTGCTGTTAGAATGTTCTGCTCGTCATAAGAAAAGAGGCAAAAAGAGCTAATTTCTAATGCAACCCGATGGTGTGGTAATCGAGTGGGCAGAGAGCTGGGCTACGAATCGGTAGTCCCGGTTTCGAGTCTGGAAGAGGTCTTTTGGTTACGTCCGGTCAATACAAGCCCGTGTGATTTCCTTTACACCTGGATCTTTCCAGGGGACCGTAGGTTGGAGAGAGAAAGGGAATTCCCGTTCCCCAAACCTTGATGGATCAGCTTCACGCGCCGCCGTTGGGCCTAGTAAAATGTTGAGCACCGCTCGTACAAATCACGCCAACTTTTCGGTTCCCCCACTGTGGCTTAAATGCACAGCACAGGGAATCAAGCAAGGGCGGGGAACATGGAGTGTGGCAAAGATCAAGTACTAATGAAATTTTGCTTAGGCCACTTATCATAGTGCATGATGCATGTATTAACCCCTCAAATACTATAGATACTAACAATCTAGTTGCATGAGACCCTTTAGTTGCTTGCTTGCATGTTAGTAGTGCATGCTTGGTGATCTTCACCCCCTGCCACACACCCTCGCGGTGGCTTGCAGGGTATCGTGTAGATGTAGATCATTTAAAAAATAAAAATCACTCGTTATAAAATTTCACCATGTGTTAGGTTAACATCTACATTTACGCGACACCCTGACAAGCCAGCGCGAGGGTGTGTGGCATGAAGTGAAGATCACCAAACATGCACCATTGACATGAAAATTATTTTGAGGGGGTTAGATACAGAGTAAAATCAGAGGGGCGTCGTGACCCCTAAAGGCATCTCCCCAACACACACGGCAACCCAATACACATCATTTTCAAATTGCCCTGCTGAAAAGGGCGTGAGGCAACAATTGGTGGGTCACACAGAGTCATACAGATTAAAATAGAAGCGAGGATTGCACCAAACAATAACATCTACTTCTACACGATACCTTGCAAACCACCGCGCGGGTGTGTGGCAGGGGGTGAAGTTCACCAAGCATGCACTACCGACATGTAAACAAGCAACTATAGGGTCTCATGCAACTGTATTGTTAGTATCTATAGTATTTAAGGGGTTAATACATGCAACATGAACGATACACTACTCTAAAATATTTCCCCTACCTATCCCTTTGCTATGCTGCCTATTCTGTTCTCTTATAGTACGAGGAGAAAATGCCATTTTGAATCTATCAGTACGACAATCTATCTCTCTAAAAGTGAGTTAAGTGAGTCAAAGTGAGTTATATCTTCATCAATACAGCTACGTGATACCCTGCAAGCCACAAGCAAGGTGTGTGGCAGGGGGTGAATTAACACCACATATGCATTACATATCATGCAGGATTAGCAATTATATTCTAGTCTAAACATCACAAGTTAAAAAAGATAAAAAATAACAAAGCAAGCATGAAAAACATGATGTTCGTTGGGTTAGCCCAAAGTCCTTATGCCAACGTGCAACTACCTATCAGCCCTGAAGATGGAGAACGACTCGGTCTCCGAAACGTCGGCAGTAATGGATTACCCGGTGGAAGACCCGAATAGAATTCACCACAACTACCTATGCTATCCACTGTTTCACTCGTAACAATACAATTAGTATCAATTAATTTTTAGGTCTAGATTAGAACAAAATGTCCATTTCTCAATTGACTCGGCTGTCATATCTGCCTTTAGAAAAGGACTGTGTGGTATGTTTTGCTGAATAAATTACCCCGTCACACAGCTTTAGTCGCACGAAAATTAGGAGGACTCCTAGTATGGCGAGACACCATTTTAACTGCGTGGGTCTTATCTTTCGGATTGCCTCATCTGAGATCATATCTTCGGAATTCATTCCATCGCTGTTTTCCTCACCCCCCTAAATCCCTCCTCCTCCCCAATCGAGACCACCTGCGGCGCTTGATCCGGGCGTCAGTCGCTAGGCGTCACCCGGAGAGTACAACGCGTCGAGATTCAAGCTTCGGAGAGTCGTCTTCCCTTTAGTTTGGCCGAATTCTGAGGTAATTAGACCCACTAACTCCTCAAAGAGCACTGCAATGCTCTCAAGTGCCCGTACTCTTAATATATTATGTTGCTTGAAGGGAATTTATGGAGTAGGTAACTAAAAAAGAGCTACTGAAAAAATTAATCGTATTTTTCATCGTTTAATTCTACGTTAATTGCTGTTCACTCAAAAAAAAAAAATTATATGCTGTAAAATTGTATCCATGTATCATTGCATTAGGATACCTATGGTTTGCAACACAATTAATATATCTACATCTACATCTGCACGATACCCCGCAAGCCACCACGAGGGTGCGTGGCAGGGGGTGAAGATCACCAAGCATGCAATACCGACATGCAAACAAGCAACTATGGGGTCTCATATAACTATATTGTCAGTATCTATAGTATTTAAGGTGTTAATACATGCATCATGTGCTACAGACTACTCTAACAATCTATCTCTCTAATCTTATTTAATTGGTCGAATCTAGCATAATACGCTGGTGTTTTTAATATATGCCTAAAATCTTCAGTACAGCTATCCGATTGAAATTTCTCTAATAGATTTAATCTGTAGCTTAACCTGCGCTCTGATAATGACTCCCACCCTAATTCTTTTTTTTTAATTCTGAGACACTTCTCAACCTATCGTAACAACTTTTAAAGAACCTAGCTCTTCTACGCTGCACACTGTCTAGTTCTCTCATCAAACCTAATTCATTAGGATCCCATACACTGGCTGCATACTCAAGGTGGGGCCTAACTAGTTAAAAGTAACATCGCTCTTTTGTCTTCTCATCACATTTCCCAAGTACTGTTTTTATAAATCCTAGCTTTCTCTTCGCTTGGCCGCATATTTCCCGGATGTGTCTACCCCACGATAAATCCTTAGTGATTGTTACACCTAAATATCTTATGGTTTCTACGTTTTCGATCTTCGTGTTACTAATTTATAGGATCGCTCTATCGAATTATTCCTCCTCCAAAACTTGATAGCTACACACTTTTTATGGTTAAGTTATAATTGCCATTTGTCGCACCACTCTTGAATGGCATCTAAATCCTTGCTAAGTGTTTTTCCTCTCTTCTTCATTTGAAATACCCGTATACACTACCGCATCGTCTGCAAAAATTCTAAGCTTACTACTAACTGTTGTACCCAAATCGTTTATCCACAAAAGAAACCGAAGCGGATATACTACTCTCCCCTGGGGAATATAGAATTTGATCGACCGCCAAAATCCGAGAGAAAGGCTTCTGATGAAAATGATTATATTATAATTTCCTGGGCAGATAAAAATCTGAAATTAATTGCAAACGTATAAAAAATTCTTGTTTTTGTGTCCAAACATTTTGGTAAGCGGTGACAATATTTGTTTTGATGTGTCCTAAATAATGCTTGCGTTTAATAATATTGACTTCATATTTTCATAACATTGAATTATTTCGTCTTATTCAATACGGGTTGGTGTGGTATATTAGGTCATTAGCCTATTATTTAGAGGGCTCAATTCATGTTCGCGATTACAAGATATTTCACATTGGTAAACCAATAGGGTAGTTTCCTTCATAAAAGAAAACAGACTTCATACTTGCGATTCGTGCCCTGCCATAAATGTATTTATTTTACGCAAAAATTTTGGACTTAGTAATCCCAGTTTACTAGAGAATTAAATGTTAATTTTAATGCCATTTGAAAGGGCTCTAATATCGCGGAGTGCGCGGCCTTCTTGCTGTCGTAACAGATATGTATAGTTTACGTTGCGAGGCATAGGAAAATTCGTCTCCTGAACTTACCATTGTTGTATTTCAGGGCCCCTCAGCTCTAGTGAACATTTATTAGTATTAGCCTGTGAAAACTATCAAAGCTCGAAAGGTCTTCTCAGTTAAACATGGTATTATTAGTCGTTTTATACGTTCAAGGACATTCTGCTCGTGGTGTCCTGTGCTACTAAGCAAGATTTTTATGGACGTATAAAGCATTTGCTCTCCTGGCAGCATATATTGGCCTCGTACGAGCCACTATATATGATCAAACCTCTACGAATGGTTCTTGTATAACTCTAGAATTCCTGGATTTAGATTCATTAATCCTGAAAATAATTTAATATTTAATCCTGAAAGTAATTTAAAGCAATTAACCCCTTAAATACTATATATACTAACAATCTTGTTGCGTGGGACCCTATAGTTGCTTGTTTGCATGTTAGTAGTGCATGCTTGGTGATATTCACCCCCTGCCACACACCCTCGCGGTGGCTTGCAGGGTATTGTGTAGATGTAGATGTACGAAGCATGGCCTGAAGGTCGTGCGGCGATGGGCGAACTTCACGGTATGCTTGTAAAAGGAATACTAACTGATTTTAAATGAATCAACTACATAAGAATATTAAATAAATAAATAAAAGTAAAATATTATAAATTAACGGAATAAATATGCCTCCGATACTAATTAACAAGCTTTAACGGAGTGCAGCGTCTACTTGGAAGCGTCCGCAGCACCACATGGTGGCACGTAGAGGAAATAATTTGGCGTCACACGTAGGATTAACCGGCATGCAATAGTTTGCCGTCGCGTTTTCGCACCATTGATTTTTTTCACTTTTTAATTAACGAGGAATAATACTTAATGTAATTTAAAAATAGAAATTCTTAGAATACGTACTCCAGAGGTTATAAACTTTCGATCAAGACAAGAAAAAAAATAATAGGAAACTCCCCTTGGCGATGGAAATTACTTGACGACGGGAGGTCACAAACAATTATGCATCCCATCACTCAGAAGAGACGGCAATAGCTATTCTTCATATGAGTAAAGGTGGAGAGACCGCAGCGGTCGGTACAACAGTACTTTATTTCACTACAGGTGTGATACCTTTCACTGTAATCACTGTAGTAGTGCGATGTGGAAGACAAGGGGAAAAAACCTCACTATTACCCCGAGGAGTCGCTGTTACTCCACACGTGGACGCGTTGGAACCCTCTCGAATTCCGAAGGTGAAAATAGTCCCAAATTCGAATAGTTCCAAGGCGGAGCAGTCTCCAGAGAGTGCATCAGTCGAGTGCGAAGGGCATTTTATGGTATAAGGAAGACGCAAGATCATTGGGCAAAGAACGAGTTGCGACACTGTGGCAACTTGTTATTTTGCTCAATCACTTTCGGTGGATTGCACAGCCATCAAGAACTGGAGGTCCGAGTTATCGTAAGAGTGCACCTGTGTGACCTGCATAGGCAACGCTTGAAACGAATGCCATCCAGATAGGTTCTCGCACAATTAGGGATATGAATAACGGTAAATATATCCAGTAGGAGTGTAGCAATGGACAATATTGGTAGCTGCATGTTGGTATGAGTACTTGAAGCTAACCCAACTAACAGCATGTTTTTCCATGTTTGCTTTGCTATTTTTATCTTTTTGTAAATAGTGTAGTTTAGAACAGTATATAAATACTAATCGTTTTAAATGCATGATATGTAGTGCATGTTTGGTGAGAATTCACCCCCTGCCACACTCCTTTCTGGTGGCTTGCGGGGTATTATTTAGATGTAGGTTCGCCTCTCTCCAACTCAGTCTCAGTTTTCAGAGGTAGGTATGCGCATGCAACGAAATAATTCTCTCTGGCGAGTCAAGCGACGTTTTCCACTCGAATTTGGGCCAGATTTCAGTACAAAGTCCTCAGTACGCCATCTACATTCACATACAGGTAAAAGCCCGCGAGGCTGCATGAGGGTGTGTGGCAGGGGTGAATGTGACCAAGCACGCACTACTTGCTTGCTACTAGAAGCTACACAATGTTACTATTTCACGGAAGCATCCTAGATCCTAGCGCAACCGTTCTATTAAATGAATTAAAATGCGAATCATTGTCAGATCGCAGGTTGAAATTTAGACTTAATCACTTAAACAAATTCCAAGACCATCTTTTCAGTGATTATTTTAAAAATATTTTGCGAACCCCAACTTACTATGGTAGACTGGACCATAATCACAAAATTAGAGAAATTGAATGCCGAACTGACAGATTCAAAATGTCCTTTTTTCCTCGTACTATTAGGGATATGAAAAACGGTAAATATATCCAATACGAGTGTAGCAATGGATAACATTGGTAGCTGCATGTTGGTATGAGCACTTAAAGCTAACCCAACTAACAACATGTTGTTGCATGTTTGTTTAGCTATTTCTATCTTTTTTTAAATTGTGAAGTTTAGAACAATATATAAATACTAATCATTTTAAATGCATGATATGTAGTGCATGTTTGGTGAGAATTCACCCCCTGCCACACTCCTTTCTGGTGGCTTGCAGGGTATTATGTAGATGTAGATGTAAGATTCAAGTGCGGCACATATGCAACGTGTACCTACTACTTAAGTAATATTTGCTGCATTAAAGAAACTTGAAATATATAATAGGACTCAGCGCTTTCTCAAATGTGTAGTAAATACAAAAACCACAGTGTATTATTAATTTTAAAATCAAATATACTACCTTTGGATTTGACGTTTGACCGAGAAATTTGCTAAGATCCAGGACATATACCAATATGCAGGTTCTTATGATTTCAGTTTATTAGGATTAGAAGCCATAGATACTATTGTCCAGACTCATGTCTAAAGGAAGGGGGTTTAACTGCCATCTTTATCTGGGAGAGTACCACAGATATTTACATTTAAAATTAATGTGAAGAGATTAGCTGATAGGACAATTCAGTGGAAATCTGAGTCAAATCAATCCTAGGATTGCTGACTGATGATGATGATGAGTATTACACGCTATTTAAGCAACTTTTAAAAACTGTTTCATTTAGCAAAAAATGACCGAAATTAAATTTTCTAAAACATTATTAATCATGTCTATCCTTATAAGTGTTGACATTGGGAAATATTTATTTATTTTCTTTACTTTCTTCATCTTCTCTTTATATTTCTCGGAATCATTCCTCCATCTTTCCTCGCCACCACATCTCAAAACTACTTCTCTAGTGCTCTCATAAAATTTTCAGTTTTGAAACCTAATATTCCTATGCTGCAACCTACGACTTGGGGTAGAAAAAGTAAACGATTATTATGTAATTGATCCTGTAAAACTTAGATTTAATTGCATGCATTGAAACTTACAGGGTACATTACAACTTAATTCTTAAGTTCAAGAAGTAGTTGATACTCTACTATTTAGAGAGAATAAATCAAAAGTAGCTTATAGCTCTTTTTTATGGTTAGCTGTAGTATAGTTGCTACGTTAATTCAATGTTTAGCTTGCCGAGTGGCCGTTACTTTTTTGGGGGAGTGCATAAAAAGTAGCTAGCTGCACATTCTTGTGTAGTTTTACCATCCCTGCTTCCTACCATTCGAAGAATTTTCAGGATGTCATTTTTTTTTGTATTTACGACATTATGCTATTCTTTGATTGGCCAGGAATAAACATCAAAGCTATAATGGCAGGTATGATGCTACTATTATCATATGAAATAATATAGAATACTCAATCCCTTCTCATCATAACCCTAATGAATCCTAAGATTTGTTTGACGTATCTCCCACTCAATTCTCATTAGCATTCTGCGTTAGCATTCTGCGTTTTGACAGTGACACGGCGCTCACGGCAGTGACGGAAAAAGATTTTGGGAAGACTCTGTCTAGCACGACGTATTGATCAGAAATCCCTTGAAGGCCATTGAAAATAAAACCATGGTAATGGTACGCAGAATAAAAAAAACAGAGCCACGACCAATTTTAAACTCGGGAAACAAATAATATTACATCCAATTTAAAACTAAGTAATAATTTGCTGCGGTAAAAATGCCTTAGGACATGGAATGGAAAACGTTGGTTTATGGTTGACTTTCTGTTATCAAACGTTGCTAGTAAGATTGGCAAGGTAGTCACCGCAGGAATCTTCAACCTTCAGGTGGCCAGGCGAACGAATAATCGACCTAGCGACCGCGGCCGGATGTCTACCCTTTTTATGACCTCTTTATAGCATTCTGGGATACACCGATGACATAACCCTCATGGCACAGATAGAAACTACATTTAGGAAGACTGGTGAACATAAAAAAGCAACTGCCAGATATCACCAGAAGATAAATAAGAAGAAACAAAGTTAATGATATACAGTATGGGCCGCCATCAAAGATAAAACTCCTCCTTATCAATGTTTACAATAAAATCGGTTAAAATTATCAACTGTATAATCTCCAGCTTGCGTCCTTCCATCGTGATTGCTACCAAAGTTTATAAAAGATATTCCCCAGAACGTTTTGGTTTATAAATTTATCATACATTAGGGGTCAAACTTCTCATCTACATCCACATCTACGTCTACATAATACCCAGCAATCAACCACAAAGGTGTGTGGCAGGGGGTGATTTCTCACCAAACATGCACTACATATCAGCAATAAAAAAGGAATAGTATTAATATACTGGTCAGAACTTCACTATTTAAAAAAAGATTGCAAAGCAAACATGCAAAAACATTCTGTTAGTAGGGTTAGCTTTAAGAACTCATACCAACCTGCAGCTACCAATGTTATCCATTGCTACTCTCCGATTGGACATATTTACCGTTATTCGTATCTTTAATTGTACGAGGGAAAAAGGACATTTTGCTATTAAATGAATTAAATTGGGAATCATTGTCAGATCGTAGGTTGAAATTTAAACTTAATCCCTTAAATAAATTCCAAGGTAATATTTACAGTGATGATGTTGAAAATATTTTGCGAACCCATACTTACTATGGTAGACTGGATCATAATCACAAAATTAGATAAATTGATTGTCGAATTGACGGATTCAAAATGTCCTTTTTTCCTCGTACAATTAGGGATATGAATAACAGTAAATATATCCAATACGAGTGTAGCAATGGATAAGATTGGTAGCTGCATGTTGGTATAAGGAATTGAAGCTAACCCAAATAACAGCATGTTTTTGCATGATTGCTTTTCGATATTTATCTTTTTTTTAAATAGTGAAGTTTAGAAGCGAAATAAATACTAATCCTTTTTTATGCATGGCATGTAGTGCATGATTGGTGAGATTACATCCCCTGCCACACACCTCTTTGGTGGCTTGCAGGGTATTATGTAGATTTAGATATCAGCTTACAATGAAATCTGTAATATTTATCAATCCAATCAAAGGTTAGCATTTCCTTCATCGCTAACAGTGATGATGTATCTCGTGTTTCCCCGGTGAATAACGCTGGTGAAGTCTTCTCCGGGTTCTATACCGGGTCAGGGATGCGGCGATTGCCGACGTTTCGACGGATGTCACTGTCGTCATCTTAAGGTTATGAATGTGATTGACAATCATCGATTTCATCTACATCTAAACAATACCCTGCAAGCCACCGCGAGGGTGTGTGGCAGGAGGTGAAGTACACCAAGCATGCACTAATGACATGCAAGCAAGCAACTATAGGGTTTCATGCAACTAGATTGTTAGTATCGATAGTATTTAAGGAATTAATACATGCATAGACTACTCTTAAATATTTCACCTACCTATCCATTTGCTATTCTGCCTTTTCTGTTCTTTTATACTACGGGGGAAAAATGCCATTTTGAATCTATCAGTACGACAATCTATCTCTCTATTCCTATTTATCTGGTAGAATCTAGCATAATACGCTGGTTTTTTAATACGTCCCTAACATCTTCAGTAAAGCTATCCGATTGAATTTCTCCAATAGATTTAATCTGTACCTTAACCTACTCTCTGATAATGACTCCCACCCTAATTCTTGTATTAATTCTGAAACACTACTCAACCTGTCGTAACACCTTTTAACGAACTTAGCTGCTCTACGCTGCACACTGTCTAGTTCTCTGATCAAACCTAATTCATTCGGATCCCATACACTGGCCTTGAAGATGATAGCAGCGCCAGTCATTTGTCCAGTCGCCGATTCCCTGACCTGAGGGGGTGTGCTTGAATCGTTCGATATTGTTTCCGATACGGAATAACCCCGAACACAATGTAAAAACATACGAGTGAATCCTTATTTACGTACCCGAATCAATCTTAAACGATTCTAGCACACCCCCCCAGGTGGAGAACCACTTCACCAGTGGTTTCCGTGGAGGTAAGACTTCTTTCGCCAAGCGAAGCGGATGTTTGGGGAAATCATCTTCCTAAGACCGATGACTGGTGATGAGACGATGGGCCGACTCCTTACATACATCTACATCTACACGATACCCTGCAAGCCACCGCGAGGGTGTGTGGCAGGGGGTGAAGATCACCAATCATGCACTACTAACAAGCAAACTAGCAACTATATTGTCTCATGCAACTTGATTGTTAGTATAAAGTATGTTACATATCCGCAGCACAGGAGCTGTACCGGTGAGCATTAGCTCACCTTAACCAGTTTAGTAACGGGAATAACAGTGGGCCTTCACTCGAACGTAAACATGGAGAGGAGTTCGCCGCAGGCGTCCAATCAGCTTGGGACTCGCGCCTTCTTGCACGGCGCCTGTAAACAATCAACCTCCCACCTCCCCTGACACATAACGCGCGTCCGAGAAACACGGAGAACAGGTTGGCGGCGAAGCCGTTCAACGAGGCAGCGATAGGCGAACACGTTTCCCCGTGTCGTTGGCCGAAAAAACACTCCCTCTTCCGGTTATCAGGTCAGGCGAGTCCCATTTATTTCGCTGCAAACGGACGCAGAATGCGAGGGTCCCCGGTGTCGCCTCCCTCGCTCTTCGATTACGGGGGATGCAGAAGTGGTCGGTCTCACCCGATAACTGCAATCCACTGAAATCGAGGTATCCTTAAGGAAACTGACAGACAGAAACGGTAGAAGTTTTAAAAAAATAATTAGCGATGTCTTAGTCTACATTTCAATAGTATAGTTTCTGATGAAAGAAATCGATTTGAAATTTATATACTCCCTCTTATACCATCTAGTAGAGAATACTTCAAGCTTGGCATGCGTGTCTTGCAATAAACATCGACAACAGAAATAACTTAACAGCATAAACCAATAATTTTAACGTAAGTAAATGTAGTTATGTTTAGGAGTGTTTTAAGCTAATCGGATAAATTATAGCCATTTCAATCGTGAAATATAAATTGAAGCTACTAGTTTTTATTCTTAGAGTTCTTAGAAACCATCAAGCTCCCGATGAACCTAGTCAATTTAGGTATTATGACTTAGCTTCATTCATAAAACGTTATATTTGCATCATAAAGATAATCCTAAACATAGCTATATGCTAAAATCATTATGTTTTGCGAGAATTGATGCATCTGGAATTGATTATTTCGTCAGAAACAATATAGGTAAGGGAAATAATGTGGTTAAAATTCTACTCCCATTGCATTATTAAATCATAGCGACAAAAATATTTAAAATATTGATTTTTTAACTTCAGTTGCATAGTTTTGGGAAATATGTAATTTGCTGACGAAAGACGACCAGATCCGTAATCAACACATTGATTTTGGACTATCATTTGTGGTAGAGTGCTTTATCTTCAATTTTGGTTGAGGTTGCTATCGCTGGAGAGATTTGAATTGATGGAAGGGCAGGAGAGGCAATATTCCAGAATTCTCACTCCTGTAAAATGGATACATTGGAATAAATGCGGTACTCATGGGGAAGAAATTTGAAAAGGAATAAAATTCAAGGAATTGGGAAAAAGGAGGATTTCATGCTAGTAATCTGTAAGACGACTACACTTAAGGAGGTTCCACCGTGACTCCGCGATTCAAACTCCCGTAAAAGAGCTTTTTGTTATTTAATGAATAAATACCGATCCAGAAAAACATCTACATGGAAAATCATCTATAGGGTGAAAACGCATGCACAATAATTCTATGAGTATGCCATTATATTGCGGGTTGTAGTTGAATTCTATTTTTTACGAGCTCTTTTAACTCATTTTGACTTCGGAATATGACTGACGTGTTGTTGCCACGTTTAATTTACAAAATGAAAATACATACTCAATCCCGCTAATACGTATTCTAAAATAGGTTAAATATTTTAGTACTTAGTTTTAAAATATCCCCTTGCAAATACAACTCTTTTTTGCAATTTTATTATTATTATTATTTTTGAAATGTTTTTGGCAACAATGACGCTGCTACCATTTGGAAGCATTGGTATTAATTACACCATGTCAATAACCAATGAAATATTTAAATTACATTAAAAATATAAGAAGGACCTTGGTAAGTTGTATTCCTAAATTAAGTTAGTAAATAAGCTTGAAAACACGTTCCGTCAAAAGTACCGTTGCCAATGATAACAACACACTGTAGCGCCGCTTTTATGTAACTAAGACTTTTCTGCTTTTTTTCGAGCAAACATTTATTAATATCAATTAAACAAGTGTGGTAAGGCGAGCACTTTTTCACAATGCTAAATCCTACAGAAAACTTAGCATCTTATATTAGTTTTTCGTCAAAACGACATTTCTCTTTACATTATTAATCTGCAAATTTTACTTCAAGAGCCATGGTCTTCCGTATAACCACGTATAGAATTGCTGATTTTCAACGTCTTTTTTCTTCAAATATATACGATGGAAAGGCCTCATTATTTTATTTCCAATCGATAGTAGGGCCGAAAATTGATGTGTACTGAAATATTCACAAAAATGACATCTACTTCATAAGTCGTTGGAGACTCCTAAGAGAGCGGACTAGCGGATGACAACAACCGACAAATGAACAAGAGGAATAATACGATGGTTTCCTTCTTTAGAGAAAAGAGAATTCATTGATTGCGATTCGTGCTCGACCATAAAGGTATTCATTTCTAAAAAAGTTTGGATTGTGAAATCTCAGTTTACTTGACAAGTATATGTCAAGTAAATTTGAAAAAGCTCTTAAATTGCGGGATGTGCCTTGTTGCTCACGTAACAACATTTACATATAGTTTACATATCGGGGCATAGGAAATATTCGTCTCCTGAACTTACCATTGTATTCCAGAATCCTTCAGACATAGTGAACATGGATTAATAATCGCCCCAGAAAACTATCAATGTTCTAAAAGTCTCCTCCGTTTAACATGGCGTTAAAAGTCGTTATATTACAGGCTCCTACGCTTCCTGCTCGTGTGGTCCTCGGCTACCGCAAAGCATAGCGTGAATTTGGGTCGACTATGGGCCAAGTTCACTTCCGCTGAGTGAAATGAATATAACTGTTTTTAAATGAATAAATTGAAAATATTATTGTTAATGGGGTCGTTTACCATATTTTTTATTAACGAATCTGATAGAGCTTGTAAAATAAATTGACACGTATTTTTTAGTTTTTTGGTCCGTAAATTATTTCTCGAGTTATAAGCGGCGAAAAACTGATGTTTTTAACCCTTTCGGAAAAGTGGGCGTGGTGCAACCTCTGACGTATATCGACTTCGTCCAATCACATTTCAGTCCGCGAAGCTACTTTGCCTTATCGCAATGGGGAGACACAGCTGACTCTGCCAATAGTACAGTTGCGACAGCATATGTGCGAGCAGACCTTCCGAGAACCCCCCTCCACCCCGTTCTCTTCCACGAAAACCATTCAAGAACGGGTAGGAAAATGACGTCAATGTTATCACAATAGCTTTTCCGGTGGGCGTCACCTTTTGCTTAATTTAATTTTTGATTTATGAGTGAACGGTTGTGGTTAGAAGATTAATTTTTTCACTAAAATTCTTTTTTTGTTTCCATATAACGATCACGTGTACAATATTGCGATTTCGGTTCCGATTAAAGGCCCCCATTGAATGAATGAAAGTAAATCATGATAAATTAACTGAATCAATGCACCACAGATACTAACTAGTTAATGAGCTTTCACGGAGTGCGCGACCTGCTTGGAAACTTCCACAGCACCACATCATGGCATGGGGAGGAAATACCTTTGACGTCACACGTATAATTTACCGGCATGCAACAGTTTGCCGTCGCCTTTTTACGTCGTTAAATTTTTTTCACTTTTCATTCAATGAGGAAAAATACTTGACGTCATTCTAAAATCGAATGCCATAAAATGCTTACTCTAGAGGTTAAAACTTTTCATCAAGGCAATAAAAAAATAACAGGAATCTATTCTATTGCCAAGAGTAGCAAATAAGTAGCAATTATATGTACCTACTCATCATAGAATCATAACCTAGAGATATTTCACCAAACGAGTTGATTCTTGCCGGAATCTTTCTTTTGCGAAATATTTGGGCTTGTTATTTATATGGAATATCTATAAACAAAATCGGCATGGACATTTAAATCATTGAAAATAGAAAGCGGTTTCTTGTTATACCTTTTCTGAGAATAACCGTGCGTTACATCAAATAAAATTTATGACGATAGAACACCAAAAGCGCTGCTCATTTTTTCAATCGGTATTCCAGGTAATTCTATTGAAAAACCACCGTCTTAAGGAGTTCAAGAATTGTGGAACAAAATTGTACCCTCTGACCGATTATTCTTTGAAAAGACATTTTCTCATTGTCTTGGCATTTTGAGTACATCTCTTGAAGTTCACCCACCATAGGTAACTACTGACTATAACTAGTGATATAATTAGTGACTGTTAACTACAACATCAATTACATAGTAGTTTATTGCACCTGAATTTAAGCCGAAATCTTAACTTATTTTATCTAAACTCCTCTAGAACTTGTTGAAAAGTAATTAGTGAATTCATCCGGCAAGGTGAGATGCATTTAGGTTTCAGTTCATCTACATTGAAGAAGAGAGTTTCAGCATTCCCAAAAGGGCAAAGGGATACATTATTCCAAAATAATTTTTGTGCAAGTTGACAATAATCATAATAATAATTTTACTCTCTTTATGCCTCTAAAGTCGTTGTTTCTCCGCTTTTTTCATCAAAAGCTTTAACTTTTCGCTGACTTATCACATGGATATCGAAATTCACTCGCGGCTGAGCTTAAAGCCACCGAGTGCGTCCACCGGGTTACGGTGGGTCAACCTCTAGATATAGAGTTTAGCTGCGAGATGAGCGAGTCTACTCGTTGAATAAGCAGTCGCGGACAAAAAGCGCCGGCATTCCGAGGGGGTATTTGGTCTATCCCTGGGTAAGGTAGGCCATTACACAATACAGAACCTGTGAAGATGCCGTGACTTGGCGACGGGAGGCCGCCAAGAATTACGCTTCCCATCACCCGGAGGAGAGGGCAGCAGCTCTTCTTCACATGAGTGAAGGTGGAGACCACAGTGGTCGGTACAGCGACACTCATTTAACTACAGGCGTGGTAAAATTTACTTTAACGGCTGTAGTACTGCGATATAGAAGGCAAGGGAAACAATTATTATCTCGTGGAGTTGCAGCTACCCCACTATTTTTTTCAATCAAGACCTGATGGAACCCTCTAGATTAAAATATTCCGGAGGTAAAATAGTCCCCCATTCGGATCTCCGGGCGGGGACTACCCGAGAGAGTACATCAGTCAAGTGTGATAAGCATTATATATGCGGAAGTTATAAAACATGTAAGAGGAGAGGAAAACCTAATTATTTTAGGAGATTGGAACGCGGTCGTCGGCGAAGGGCAAGATGGAAGATTAACTGGAAAATATTGATTGGGTATTCGAAATGAAAGAGGAGAAAGACTATTGGAGATCTGCACACAGCATGGTTGCCAACACTTTGTTTAAAAACCATATCCGAAGAAGATGCACTTGGAAAATGCCAAAAGACAGAAGAAGATTTCAAATAGACTACATTTTAGTAAAACAGAGATTTAACAACCAGATGAAGGACTGAAAAAGCTACCATGGGGCAGATTATGACAGTGACCATAATTTAGTAATGGTGAAATGTCATCAAAATTCAATAAGTTGAAGAAAACAATGAAGAACGTGTGGTAAATAGAAAAAACAAAAGGAGGCTCAACTCCAGCAGGCATTTCAAAAAGCAGTGGGAAACAACATAGGAGGGGAGATTTTTATCAGTTCCTGCAGAACTAATAAAAATGCAGCAGAGAAGACATTAAACCATCTTAACAAAACCATCTACGACATGTACTCAGCAGCAGAAATACTCAGGGACATCGAGAAAAACATCATCATTCCTATACCCAAAAATATGAGAGCGGAGTTTTGACAATTTTAGGACTATAAGCCTCGCAACACATGCATCGAAGATGTTGACAAGGAAGAAAAGAACGAAAAGCAGAGAAGTTCCTGGATGAAGATCAATTTGGATCCAGAAAAATTAAGGGTACAAGAGAGGCAATATTTGCCCTTAGGCTGCTCATAGAGAAGAGAATGGAGAAGAACAAACCGACCTTCATTGCAATTGTGGATATAGAGAAGGCTTTTGACAACGTGGATAGGATTTCAATGCTTGGGCTTCTGAAAGGACATGAAGTGTCCGTCAATGATCGAAGAATTATCCACAGTTTGTATAAAAACCATGTAGCTGTGATGAAATCTGAACCCAGCTGTAAAGAAGCAAGAATAAGGAAAGGAGTGAGGCAAGGCTGTTCACTGTCTCCAGTAATTTTTAATGTTTACATCGAGAGAGCCATCAATGAAATCAAAGAGAAGTCTTCTGGGGTGAATATCCATGGAGAAAAAATTAGCATGCTGAGATTCGCTGATGACATAGCACTCATAGCAGAGACAGAGAGGGGTCTGAATAAGATGCTGATAACCATGGAAAGGACAATGGCCAGATATCATCTGAAGATCAATAAGAAGAAGACTATGAACTGGATTGCAGCAAGAGAGAAGGGGCCAAAACCAACGTTAAACTAGGAAAACAGAAACTGGAAGACGTGAAAGAGTTCTGTTACCTTGAAAGCCATGTAACCAACGACGGACATAGCAAGAAATAAGTAGTCAGCAGAATAGCCCAGGCGAAGAGGACATTCTATCAAAAGAAGAATATGCTTATCAGTGGAAATAGAAGCGTAGAAGTAAGGAAACAATTCATCAGAACGTATATCTGGGGCGTGTTTATTTATGGTAGCGAGGCATGGAAGATGACAGAGGCGGAAAAGAAAAGGGTGGGATCATTCGAAATGTGGCGCTACAGAGGAGTGATGAAGATTAAATGGATCGACCCAGTAAGTAACGAGGAAGTGATAAGATGATTGGGAGAAAAAAGAAGTCTTCTGGATACCCTAAGAAGAAGACGGGTCAACTTGATCGGCCACGACATGAGACATGATGGCCTGATGAAGACAATCGTCGAGGGATAAGTGGAAGAGAAGAACGGCAAAGGAAGGCCTCGTGTGAGATATATATGGAACAAGTGATGAAGGATGGGAAAGAGAAGAAATACGTAAACATGAAGAGATTAGACGATAGAAGAACTCTGTGGAGAGCTGCGTCAAACCAATCTGAGGATTGATGGCTTATGAGGATGATCGAAATCCAACTCCCATTGTTTTCTCTGAATATTACTCGAACGCTTTGTCCTTGACCTCATTCTTTTGTGGTGCAAACTCATCAGCGTCAGCAAGAAATGTATTGCAAAAACTCGTGATCTATTGGCTCCGTGACGGGGACAACTAGCGCTGCGCGTGGCGACTTTCAACATAAATGTGTTGAGTCACCGCGCAAGGAAGATTCAAAACATAACGAAGAAAAGGTGATTTCGTGAGTGACCAAGTCACATTCTGATGACAGGAAGGTGTTTCCGACAATAGAGTATTTGCACAACTTTTGGAAACTACGGAAAATATATATTTGGCGTATAAATAGCCTAAATTAAAAAATTTTTCCCATTATATTACGTACTTATTTAAATGTAACGGATTAAAAATCTTATTTGGAACCTTGCGCCCAAACGAACGGCGGCCATCTTCTATACCATGTGACGTAATCAAACCTATACAGCCATCGCTGCTAACTACCGGAACTTTGTTTACATTCGTAGGTACGATATTTAGTGACTTTGTGCCTTTAGCTGTGCTGTAAAATCGTGTTTTACGAGCAAAGTAACGTTGAATTACGCAATGGGAGAGGAAAATAATACGTGTTTCGAAGTGAAGGCTTGCAAAAAGGGATCGAAAGAATACCTACTGTTTCGTGCCATTGTGCACTAGCATAATGAAATCTACGCCGGATAAAGTTTTTGTAAACGTACCTATCAAACCGGATTTGCGGAAGATGTGGCTCTTAGCAGCACGAAGAGATATAAACAAGATTACTTCGTTAGCATCAACCCGTCTCCGCTGCTGTGCTGACCATTTTAATGTAAGTAAATGGAACATTTTTTCCAATCGATAGTAAATCACCCTTTCAGGACTAATATAATTAATGAACTAACACTTTCAATCCAATAATTATTTAAGACTAATAATCGCTACGTTCTCAGTGTAATTGCAATTTAGCATGATCTTTGCTTTCGTTGGCATAGTGAAAATACAATCCATTCACACCGATTAAGTTGAAATATTAGGGTTCTCGGGGTAGAATCCACATTTTTAGCAGTTATTTATGGTATTAAAGAATTAGTCTCACTCTCAATTAACTCGTACACGAAGTGTTTTTCTTGAAAATGAATAACCACTGAGAATTTGTCGAATAATTATAGTAATTAATAAGCAGTTCAAAACATAGCCAACGATTTAACTCTGCGATCATAATCATCAATTGATTTGTGTATTTAGTATATTTTTCACAAATGCCTTACAGTTGGAAGAGGATGCGGAAAACTGCATGTACTGGAAAATGATGGGAGGCCCTTTGAGGATAAAGAAAACAGTGACGCCTCATATATTTGAATGCCAGAATCCGAACAGCCTAGTTTCTCCAGATCGCCCCGTAATCAGGAAGAGAAAAATTATCGAACTCCTGCAGGTCCATGCAGAGCCCAAGGAGGTGCAAATGGACCATGCTATCCCTGGAAATGATAACTTGGAGGCTAATGAAGATAATTCGAATCCGATGCAAGAGGACCACATTCTTCAGCTGGCACAAGTGAGGCTCCCACTTCTGCAGAAAAGGGGGTACAGGCTCGGAAGAAGTATAGGAGCAAATATGTGCAAACAAGTGGCTGTTCTCGAACAGTGGCAACTTCTCCAATCAAAGTTGAAAATAAGTCTGTTGCTTTGCCCACCCTTGCCAATAATTTTGAAAGTGACGTTTTGATAGTACCTCCAGTGAAAACTTGGATGTATCATTTCGAGAGAGTGCTTGTAGTGATTCCTCAGATTATTCAGAGGATGAGGAAAGAGAAATGAAGGAAACATTTCCTTCCTTCTCGTTTCACTTGCACGTATCCCACGGCGGAATCGCCATAATTCTCTCTCGAAGATCTGTAATACTGTAAAAATATCTCCGTGAGAGGTTTTTAATTACTTTTACAATCTCTATTAAATCTAATTCAAATAAAGGCATAATATGGAATAAGTGTGTAGTTTGGAATTATTAGCCTGCAAACCTACCTTAAGGGGTAGATTACCCAGAAAAATATGAGAAAAAGAAATTTACCGAGCCAGTTTCACTCCTCTTTGCTCTGAGCTCACGAAGAGAGGGTTTCTCTTCATAAAATCTGCCACCATCAACACATCAACCGCTGGCAGGTTGTTGGATGAAGCCTTCGAATATCCTGCTTGTATTTCGGAGAAAAGTTTCGCGAAAACGATTACCTTCTTCGAATTAAAAATGGATAAGTATCTCGTTGGCGCACCTTCGTTTTGTTGTCAAACAGGAATAGAGTTGGTGACGTCAGACTCGAGCAGCCAATCTGCGCACGTTTTTTCTTCCTCAGTGCTGATACGAAAAAAATGTAAATTTAGCGGCTTATATCATTTATGAAGGCAACAAAACTAAGTTTTACGTCAGGATTGACTTTTTTACGATACAATCTTTTTCAGGAAAAAAAATCATCGCTGAATTCAGACCCTTGCAAATACTCTGTTTATTAATTTTATAGCATCAAAATGAGCTGAGACATATGAATGTAACCACTGAAGAAAGATTAAGGTTGTAAAAATTAAGAGCCAGTCATCTCTTGTTTGGTATCATGGTTATATCTACATCTACATCCACACGATACCTTGCAAGCCACCGCGAGAGTGTGTGGCAGGGGGTGAAGATCACCAAGCAAGCACTGCCGACTTGCAAAGAAGCAACTATAGGGTCACATGCAACTAGATTGTTAGTAACTATGGTGTTTAAGGGAGCCGGGTTAGTAACTGTGTTAAGGGAGCCGAGGTTTACATGCACCATGCACTACAGACTACTCTAAAATATTTCCCCTACCTATCCCTTTGCTATGCTGCCTATTCTGTTCTCTTATAGTACGGGGGAAAAATGCCATTTTGAATCTATCAGTACGAAAAACTATCTCTCTAATCTTGTTTATTTGATCGAATCTAGCATAATACGCTGGTGTTTTTTATATGTGCCTAACATCTTCAGTAAAGCTATCTGAGTGAATTTTCTGTAATAAATTTAATCTGTATTTTTAACCTACGCTCTGATAATGATTCCCACCCTAATTCTTGTATTAATTCAGAAACACTACTCGACCTATCATAACACATTTTAACGAACCTAGCTGCTCTACGCTGCACACTGTCTAGTTCTCTAATCAAACCTAATTCATTCGGATCTCATACACTGGCTGCATACTCAAGGAGGGACCTAACTAGTGAAAAGTAACATCGCTCTTTTGTCTTCGAATTTATTTCAAAGAATGAAACTCATGCTTCCACTAAATCACTCGACCATTTACCTCATAACTGCAAATGTGAATTCTATTAAGACGCGGTAATTGTTGCTATTGATTTAATCAGGTCAATTTATTAATCTTGTGGAGATAAATAATACTTCTTCTTATGCTGGAGAAAACGTTAATAACATATAATGTTTACAGATAACAGATAAAGTTTCTCACGGAAGGCAAGACAGATGATTTGTTTTTCACTTAAAATGCTATTTATGACACCTTTCACGATCTTTGTAAATCTGACGATCTTTTTATACTCATAATGCTGCTGATACATTTTAAATTGCACCAGCTGCACTGCTTATATGAGTTCATGTGCATTTTGGCATGTTGAACATATCTGAACTGAAACTGTGCGTCACCGAAACAATTTTAAATTTTCTCAAGCTGAATCCCAACCAAGCCGCGTCCTACCATTCTCCCAACATTAAATCAGCATCTCCAACGCTTATTTTATTGCCAGCCCCTTTAAAGTAGACTGTGCGAAAAATGCCAAGCCCATTATGCCCAGCCAATGGGCAAGCTCATTAAGATATATTATAAGCACTTTATATTAATATATGAATTTTTTTTTTAAATTTTGATAATATATTTTCACTTTTTAAGAGGATGAAAAAATTATTCATGCTGTCTCTGATTTGAATGAATTAAAACCATTACAAATACATGATGATGTAATGTAGGTGGGCCGATATATCGGCCCCTTGGCAGTTTTCGCACAACCATAGAGGGCCGATATATCGGCCCATTGGCAGTAAAAGGGTTAAACCTTCTTCTTAATTTTTAAGGGATTTTTATGAGGAGAATTGCCCTATGTGAGATCACGTTACGAGCCCATTCTTCAATATTGCTCTTGGAAATCGTAAAATACTTATTTTATCATCATTGGACACTTGACTTAGATAGCTGAGGTGATAAAAATGGTGGTAATACTCTGCTCCAAAATGTTAAAAACCACATGGAATCTTGAGAAAAAGAAAGTGCCTACACCCCACACTAGAGCAGAGATCACACTTGGCAATTTTCGTAAGAATTTCGTCATCATAGGTACTCCAAAGTTTGCTTTGTACATATCTCGCTATAACTCACCAAAACTTAATAATTTTATTGCATAACATTTTTCGCATCTTTCACTGAAATAGCAGCTTTGAAGGCGTCACTGCTTAGTTAGAACGCAAGAGCTATAATAAGCGTAGAAGACAGTGAGAATGCAAGAAACACGCAAAACATAATTTCACGTTGTCGGAATATTAATTTACATCTTCTTTTCTATTGCTTGATAATTTTTCCGCCTTATCCAGAAATGATAAGGGACGTAGGTATTGATCATTCAACTCAATCACCCTAAATACAAATGGACTCATCGAATCATTGTAGATACTAAGCATTTAGCTGTATGTCACCCTATTATATAACATGTTTCCGCGTAGTGGCCTATTTAATTGCATATCTTTAGTGCACGCTTGGTGATCTTCACCCCCTGTCACACACCGTCGCGGTGGTTTGCAGGGTATTTCGTTGATGCCGATCCGATGTTAGTAGCGTGATATGTACCTATTAGACCCTTTTACTCACGACTTGCCGTGACGCAACTAGGCACTTATTTTGACTACTCATTTGAGTCTATTAGATCAATAATATTTTCATTTCATGCATTGTTGCTGAGGTTTCTTATTTCCTTCATATGATTCTCCAAACTAAATAAATGTATCCTGTTGAGAAACGACTCCTTTCTTGGGCTCTCCTCGGGCCTGACTTGAACCTTCACTTTGTTCTTCCAAATTCACGTCCTCCTCAGACTATGAATTCATAGTGTTTGTAGCATTCGCTGCGTTTTCTGCATCTCCATTGTCCTTGCTATTCACATCTAGCTCTATCTCACCTCCTGGTGTGGAATCGCGGATGCATCTTTCTCGTTATCGCAGTCTTTACCGTTAACGCTTACCCCTAGAGTAGCGCAGGGTTTAAAATAACCGTTTATAAAATTCGCTCCACTGATTGTGATAAGCGATTTGAAGTGCTGTGCGAAAAATGAAGAATGGATATCACGTTCTCTTTGAGGTAAGTTTAATTAATAAATAAAGATAACGCTAGCGCACGCCTTATGAAGATCCATGATCGAGGCCCTGATCAGAGATGGGCAAGCTACAAAGTAGCTAGCTACTATCTACAAAAATGTAGTAGTAACACTTCAGCTACCGTATCATAAAGTGGCAGTCAGTTACTTTCAACCACTTTTCTTTTCTTTGAACTACTTCTTAAACTAATACGTTATAATTCAACTGTACACTTCTTAGGAAAAAGATTTACTTTTTTAGAGCCAATTAAATAGTTAATATTTCACTTCTCTTTCCCCTAATTCTCTATCTCATATAATGATGGTAGGTGAACAGCCTCCCTCAGAATTGATGATATCTGAACAACAGCAGTGTCTATGGCATATAAATAGCAATTCACTCATAGCTAAGGCAGCCAATCGCCCCAGATTATCTATATCTATATCTACGACATACTCTGCAAGCCACCTCGAGGGTGTGTGGCAGGGGGTGCATCCACACCAGGAACAATGACACAACAAACAAAAATGAACACCACAAAGCAATCACTACACCTTTAAAAGTAATTGGGGAAAAAAGAAGAAAAACTACCAAATACCAATCATGTAGGACACACCCATGAATACCATGCGTGCCTTGAAACCAGACACCAATTTCATAGATACTCATACATGCAAAAAAAAGGCATTGCATGCAAGTCACACGCTGATTTGAACATGTAGGTAATAAAACAATAAAAAAAACTATCGTCCTACTCTGAATATTACCTCTATAATTATTACCGATTTACGCGATGTTTAACGTTCTGATCACGAATCGTACGCGGAAAAAAAAGACATTTTAAACTTGTCCGTCCTGCAATCTATCTCCTTAATTTTATTAGAATTATCGATCCTACCATAAGAAGTCGGAGCCAGCAATATATGATTAACGTCATTAATGAAATGTCCCTCCTTAAATTATCCCAGAAGATTATAATTCAGCCTGCGTTGTGACAGCGATTCCCATCCCAATTCGGCTAACATACCAGACACACTGCTTTCCCTATCGTAACACCCTTTTACATATCTCGCCGCTCTTCTTTGTACTCCATCTAATTCGTAAATTAAGCCTAAGATTCCGAGGGTTTGTTCCGCGATGTGACGAGTTCTGGGAAATTTCCCGCATTTGCCAGATTCCCGTATTCCCCAAGTTTTCATCAGCAATACTCACTCAGTGATTCAACCCGAAGGTTGGTCTTTGATAGGTGAGGGTAGAGCTCACCCCGGACTAAGCCACAGGCTTGCGAATTTCACAAATTCAGGGTATAGGGGGGGCCAGTGCCTTTCCCTGGGCCACCTCGCACTCCGAGGATTTTTCGTTCATGGGCGTCCTAAGGCTTCACCCGGATTTGAACCCGGGACCCTTCGATAAGTAGCCAAGATGACTTCGTATTATAGGAGCAAAGGGAAGTTTGTTTCGAAGAAGGAGTTTGAAAGGAGGGCTAAGCAATTCCTTTTCACGAAGAAGTTAGGCGCTGAAACTGAAGATGCGGTCGAAGACTCTAGTTTACTGATGTTTAATGTGGAAGGTCGCCAAGTAGGAATTCAACGAAGAGGAACAAATTACATCACTCAGATGAATTAATTTCACTAGCAATGAAAAAATAAAGTTTTAATCCAAGTCTTTTGGTTTCTTACCCTTAATAGTTTTTAACAATTGAAATTGCTTCTAGATAATTTTACTGCCTTTTCGGTAACTACTCCTAATTGTCAGTAATAATGTAGCAATTTATACGTATGTACTCGTGAACAAATATCATAGAGATTATAATAGCATTGATACACGTGACCTGATTGAATGCCAATCTAAATGACTCGATGAAAATAATATTTTCTTTACTTAAATATAATATTTTCACATGATTCGCTAATGATGGACTGACGGCTGCGGAATCCTGGATTCCCATCATTTCCCTCGTCTAATTCGACGTTGCCGAATGCACCTCAAAACTTCGTGCGCGATTGTTGAAAATTTAACGAATATTTTATATCTACCGTATATACGGAGTAAATAAGTCGATAACACTGGTTGGTTTTCTCAGAATAAAAATAAGTCGAGGAAATAAGTCGATAACACTCGTTGATTTTCTCAGAATAAAAATTGTTGGCTAATATCCACATCATTTCAGTTTTTTGTAAACATCTATGTGGTAGAAACTAGGGATGGGTCGGTTCGGTTCTTCGTATCTCGGTTTCACCGGTTCTTGAGCTTAGAACCGGAACCGGAACCGAGGCCAAAAATAATCGGTACCGAAATAATTGGCGCGAAAACCATTTTGAAACCTACTCACACTCCGAAAGTGGAGGCTTCACATTTAAACCTGGTGAAATAGTGTACTTAGATGCTTCAAAGTCGCGAATTATTCTAATTCAGTCTCTGAAAATGATTATTGATTACCTTATCTTACCATTGAGCAATGCAAAGTAAGTGGTAAATTAAGAACCGGAACCAAGAATCGGAACCGAGAACCGAAGTTAAGAACCGAACCGGAACCGGAACCGACCCATCTCTAGTAGAAACGTAAATAATACATAATTGACCCTTACGAAGCGGGTTGCGCCATAAGGCCCCATGTTAAAAAAACCTTAAATATCTCAAAAACTACATCAAAAATAACCAAAATTTTTCCCGTAGAATTATAGACCATAATTAAAGTAACAAATATTGCAATTATGAAGAAAATCTATACACTTTTAAATTTCGAACCAGCCACCTTAAGAGTGGACTAATGCCGACGCCGGGTTTCTCTCCACCCTTCCTCCGTTGCCTGAAATGTTCCTACCATTACCCAATCGTATCACCTATCGTAATTGGCGCAAATGAACTCAGCTGTCGGCCGCCTCCCCTGAATAACTAACTAACTTTTACTATCGACATCGTAAACTGGTGAACTGGTGAACTTTCAGACCTCACTTGGTGGAATTCCTTAATATCAGGAAAAGAAGAATTAACCCTGCAATTGCGCATGGTATAAGATTTATTTAACGTTTGTTCACTGGACCGGTTTCGCCTCAACATCTACATCTACATAATACCCTGCAAGCAAACATAAAGGTGTATGGCAGGGGGTGAACTCTCAACAAAACATGCACTACATATCATGCATAAAATTCGTAATTAAAAATTAAAATACCAAAGCATATATGCAAAAACATGCTGTTAGTTGGGTTAGCTTTAAGTCCTTATACCAAACATACAGCTACCAATGTTATCCATTGCTACACTCGTACTGGATACATTTACCGTTATTCATATCCCTAATAGTACGAGGAAAAAAGGACATTTTGAATCTGTTAGTTCGGCAATCTATTTCTCTAATTTTGTGATTATGGTCCAGTCTACCATAGTAAGTTGGGGTCCGCAAAATATTTTTAACATTATCACTGAAAATATGGTCTTGGAATTTATTTAAGAAATTAGGTCTAAATGTCAACCTGCGATCTGACAATGATTCCCAATTTAATTCATTTAATAGACTGGTTACGCTAATAAGGTTATCATACCGGCCCGTGACAAATCTTGCCGATCTTCGCTGCACACGTTCAAGTTCATTACTTAGACCGATTTCGTAGGGATCCCATACACTGGCAGCATATCTCAAATGCGGTCTAACAAGGGAAAAGTAGCTGATTTCTCGTACATGATCGTCACATTTACCCGGTACTCTTTTGACGAATCCCAGTTTACGATTCGCTTGACCCATTATTTTACGAATGTGTTTACCCCAGGAAAGATCATGGGCCAGTCTTATAATTCCAATATATTTAATGGATTCCACGGTTGTTAATTCATTATTACTTATAAGTTGCTCAATATGTTGCTCTGCGGGGTAACCTGTCGTGTGAACAAACGTTAAATTCATCATATACCATGTGCAATTGCAGTGTTAATTCTTCTTTTCCTGGTGAACTGGTATTTTATCTGACGTCAAAACAAATACATCGTTTGATGAAGATCATTATCCTGCGAAAAGTTTTAGAAATTGCCGTAGGATAATTACATTAGTTAAAATTTTCCTGCGAAAATTTTTTCGCGTGAATATTTGAACTCGTAATAAAGAGACGTAAACAGCAGAATTGAGACAGCAGTTGCGATGTTGAATGTGTCACAGGCATATTCAGAATACATACTCAGTTTTCTGCGCCATGCTGGGAAGTAATTCCACCTTCAAAGGTACACCCATTTGACACGTTGTAGGGATTTTAGGAGGTAAGCAGAGTAGCTATCAATTTTAGGAGGAGGAATAATTCGATAGAGCGATCCTATAAAATTAGTAACACGAAGATCGAAAGCGTTGAAACCATAAGGTATTTAGGTGTAACGATCACTAAATATTTATCGTGGGGAAGACACATCCGGGAAATATGCGGCCGAGCGAAGAGAAAGCTAGGATTTATAAAAAGAGTACTTGGGAAATGTGATGAGAAGATAAAAGAGCGATGTTACTTTTCACTAGGTAGGCCCCACCTTGAGTATGCAGCCAGTGTATGGGATCCGAATGAATTACGTTTGATCAGAGAACTAGTCTGTAGCGTAGAGCAGCTAGGTTCGTTAAAATTTGTTACGATAGGTTGAGTTGTGTTTTCGAATTAATACAAGAATCAGGGTGGAAGTCATTATCAGAGCGTAGGTTAAAGTACAGATTGAATCTATTAGAGAAATTTAAATCCGATAGCTTTACTGAAGATGTTATGCACATATTAAAAACACCAGCGTATTATGCTAGATTCGACCAGATAAAAAAGAAAAGAGAGATAGATTGTCGTACTGATAAATTCAATTTGGCATTTTTCCCCCGTACTATAAGAGAACAGAATAAGCAGCATAGGAAAGTGATAGGCAGAGGAAATAATAGAGAGTATTCTGTAGTGCATGATGCTTGTATTAATCCCTTAAATACTATAGATACTAACAATCTAGTTTGATGTGACCCTATAGTTGCTTGTTTGCGTGTCGGTGGTGCATGCTTGGTGATCTTCACCCCTCTGCCACACACCCTTGCGGTGGCTTGCAGGGTATCGTGTAGATGTAAGCAGTGTAAGCTAGACTGTGGTTCAGATTCTGAACATGGCCCACTAGACTTGCGAGGCACAGGCGAGTCCTCCGTTCGACTGCCCTCCGACACGCACGCACCGCTCCGAGAGAGAACTCACGTGGCCTCGGGAGGGGCAGAGGGGGAGGGGAGGGAGTCCCACTTATCGCGAGAGCCGCCGGCGGCGGCGGCGCCGCAGTCGGCCGGGCGAGTGACAGTTGTGCAGACCTGCCTCGGACTCTGGCGAGCCGAGCCCGCGACTGTAGCTCATTCATGTCAACCACCGCACTCAGGACGTTGTTGCCGCACCACCCGAAGGTCCGCGGATAGTGTTTTGGTGCGTGAGTGTGCGAGTGCGCTGTGGTGTGGGCAGGAGGGGGCCGCACCCCGGGCGTGGGTGCGGCACGGAGCGGGGCCCAAGTGACTTCAGTCATCTCGCGTGCCGTTCGTTCCAGGATAATGAAGAGGTTGGCGAGCGCGGTGCTGTTCCTGGCCTTGCTGCACCTTGTCTGCACCCGGTACCTCGGATTCCGACGGCACAGAGGTGAGTGGGCCGACTCGGTACACCTGGGGTTTAGATATTCCATTAGTCCCTCGGACACTTGGGGACTCATATTCAGTGTGTCCACTACAGCCTCGCTTCTGCTACTTACCTCCCAAGACATCCTCTACGTCGAATCAAATAGGTGTGATGGTTAACTCGGTGAAGTTGGTGTTACTTCTTAGCGACTCGCGGTGTACCACTTCGAACTATATCGAGGAAAATATGTGTACCCTCTGTACCTCGTAATAGAGGTTTTATTAGGTAAGCAGTAGACGTGTGAGGCTGTAGTTAACATTCTGAATATATATCCAGCAACGTTTAGAAATTCAACTCGTTTCTCAGCGTCACGATGAGAAGTAATCCTATCTTTGGAGATCTAATCTGTACACCTATTAGACACGTTGTCGGGATTTTAGGACGCTGGAATTAGAAGCGAGACTGTAGTTCATATTCGAAATATGGCCCTTGGATTCCTACCCCAAAAAAAAGGGATTTTTTAAATTCGGCGGAATATCACCCGCAGTTTTATCGCCCTGATTTGATGGAGGTATTTCGTCCAGTCAAATGCGCACATAATTGCGCAACAATTACTGTTCATATTCTGTATGTTTGCTAACTTCTCTCCACCGCGTCCGTCTGTTGCAGTTCTTCTCTGCGTATGTGAAATACGCAGCTGGTGTGCTGTAATCGCATTTCTTCAGTTCCTCCCCCCTTCATCTGTTTGACCCGAATAAATGATATTTGTTTAAAGAGAGGGCCCTTAGTAGATTTCTCAGTCAAGAGTTGGTCGTTTAATTCGTATTTAAGGTCACCAGTTATTCAAAGAATGGTTATCCAAAGAAACGTTTCCTTAGGTGGTCCCTACTGCACTCCAGGCTCCAGGTTTTTATATATCGCCTTGGGTTTTGCTATCAAGCTACTGAAAACAATTGCAAAACATAGTGAGAGAAAAATCAATCTGTTGTCGATAAAAGCTGTGTTATTCTTCTCGTAGTCAACTGTTCACCTTGATATTTGTTGGATCTTATTCATCGTTGGGAAAAGTCTTCAGTCGCGTCACTGATATGACAATGAATTACCTTTTCTCTAATGACAATTAATTAATAGACGATAATGCATGTGTTTTTTACATCCAGTGGAGTTCCCTCGTAATAATTTTCTCCGAATATTGACTGAAGTACGCGTTAGTGGACCTGATACACCGTATATCAATGAGTCATAGCGACCTTGCAAACAAATAGTTCATATTCCCCATCAAGCGCCTAAAGGGCCAAGCGTAGATTTTTTTCTTCGTATTCTACGTCCTATTTGGAGAAAATGTCAATTTCAGAAGTGTCTTCTGCATCAAAGCACGCTGGTTAACAAGTATCGCTCAAAGTGGTAAATTTTTTGGTGGGCCATTGTCCTCGGCGTAGCACTGTATCTGCGGATTGGCATTTTATCATTTTCGCATGTTCTCCGTGAGGATATGCGCCACTCTTAAAAAGTAGCCGGAGAAGAATCACTGAATTGACATGTGGCTTCAAATGGCGTGTAATTTGGAACCGGGCTATAAACCAGAATGGGGGCGTTTACTCGGAACCGAAATCGCAATTTTGCACACGAAATCGTTAGACGGAAACGAAAAAAGAATTTTAGTGAAAAAATAAATCTTCTAACCACAACCATTCACTCACAAATCCGAAATTGAAATAAACAAAAGGTGACACCCACCGAAAAAGCTGCTTTGATAACATTGACGTCATTTTCCTCCCGTTCTTGACTGCTTTTCGAAGAAGGGAAGGGAGTGGAGGGGGGTTCTTGGAAGGCCTGCACGCACAGATGCCATCGCAACTGCTCCTATTGGCAGAATCAGCTGTGTGTCCCCCACTGCGATAAGGCAATGTAGCTTCGGGGGCTAAGTTGTTATTGGACGAAGTCGATGTACGTCTGAGGTGGCACCACGCCCACTTTTCCGAAAAGGTCAAATCAATTTTTCGCCGCTTATTACTCGAGAAATAATTGACGGATCGAAAAACGGAAAAATACGTGTCGTTTTATTTTACAATCTCTATGTGATTCGGCAATAAAAAAATATGGTAAACGACCCCATTATTTGAATATAGCGCCCTTCACGGTATCCCCGCTGGGTGTCCCGCAGACTCCAGATGTGTGTCATCTGCTCGTACGCACACATTCGAATGCGGCGTTCGAATCACCCCAGTTAACATTTCATTCGGACCGCAGTAAATACTCGCCATGCGTCATTCGACGACAAGTTGTTGCTTCGGCGAGGAACAGCTGGCGTTTTCGAACCAGAGTTCGTCAAAATGCTGATTTTAATTCGTTGAACCTGAGAGCAAGAATCGACGCAGCCGTCGCTGGTTTCCACTCGAAGAGGGAGACTTGTCTTCCTCTGTTTGCGCCGTCTCTGCACTGTGACCCCATTCCCTCCTTCCGAGCAGAGCGCCGATGAAAGCGTCCAGCGTTTCACGCGGCGCCACAAAGTCATCCGTTGAAATCGAAAGCGCCAATGGTTTTGCCTTGCGTGCCACCGCAACGACATTCACTTTTTCAACTTAACACGCTCTAACAGAATCATAATTACTCACGCCTCGTGAGAGATGGTGGAGGTTTCTTGGAAATGCACCTGTGGTGATCCAAATTACGATTGGAGCAGCGTCTTTTAAAATAAGTAATGATGAATTAACAAACGAGGAATTCATGAAATGTATCTTGGAATAAGACTGGACGCATGATCTTTCCTGGGGTAAACACATACGTGAAATAATGGGTCTAGCGAATCGTAAACTGGGATTGGTCAAAAGAGTACTGGGTAAATGTGACGATCATGTACGAGAAATCAGCTACATTTCCCTTGCTAGACCTCATTTAGAATATGCTGCCAGTTAATGGGATCCCTACGAAATCGGTCTAAATAATGAACTTGAACGTGTGCAGCGAAGATCGGCAAGATTTGTAAAGGGACGATACGATCATTATATTAGCGTAACCAGTATATTAAATGAATTGAAATGGGAATCATTGTCAGATCGCAGGTCGATATCTAGACTTAATCTCTTAAACAAATTCCAAGAACATCTTTTCCGTAATGATGTTAAAATTGAAGCTAACCCAACTAACAGCATGTTTTTGTATGTTAGCTTCGCTATTTCTATCTTTCTTTAAATAGTGAAGTTCAGAAAAGTATATACATATTAATCCTTTTTTATGCATGATATGCAGTGCATGTTTGGTGAGAGTTCACCCCCTGCCACACACCTCGGGTGGCTTGCAGGGTATTATGTAGATTTTTGGATTTTAAGCTTCCTGGCTATCTGACCGTTCCCATTCAACACCAGAGTCATCTTCGGGGGCTCTCGGGCCTGATACACGCGATAGAAGTCGATCGATGCCGCTGATAATCGGTTAATCTAACCTATAAATACATCGAGTCAATAATTATCAGTTTAACGTTCTGTGGTTTGAGAGAGTATTTGGGATGCAAGGCTAAAAAGTAAGTTGGGAAAGTGATTAGTTTAGAAAGAACAGAAAGGGAATAGTTTATTAGTACTTTTAGTAATTGCTCACATAACAGCATTTTTGCCAATTTACAATGACGCTGTAACAAACGTGAAATACAAGCATAAACCATCAAAACATAGGGTACGGAGTAAAAGTAATCAAGAACACATTTACAACAAGGGTGAATAGGTAGGTAAAAGGAGAGAGGTTTGTTCATTCTTAGGAAAATGGAACTTGGAGAGATAAATGAGTTTATAGTGAGAAAAAACGGATATTTACAATCCGGCAGGTAGGTGGTGGATTTGCCAAGGAGCTGTAAGGAATGCCTACGTGTGGTTCGACTAGGGACTCCAGAAATTAATGGAGGAAAGTAATTCAGGATTATCAGTGTGTGAGTTCAGAATGTTGCAAATAAATTTTAAATGTTTTAACTCTTTGATGGCAAAGGTCACGGATTGGCAGAGAAGATAGGATCGAGAAAGTAGGCATGTTGTGGAAGTGGATAGCCTTTCCTGGGTGGATTCATTGTTGCCAAGTTCTCTCCTTAGTTGCCATATTTCTTCGTTCACTCAAAACTCAATTTCGCTGTTCATCGACATCTACATATACGTAATAACCTGCAAGCCACCATAAAGGTGTGGGGCAGGGGGTGAATTCTCACCAAATATGCACTACATATCATGCATAGAAACGGATTAGTATTTATAAACTGTTCTGAACTTCACTATTTAAATAAAAGATAGAAATAGCAAAGCAAACATGATGTTAGTTGGGTTAGTTTAAGTGCTCATACCAACATTCCGCTACCAATGTTATCCATTGCTACTCTCCGATTGGACATATTTACCGTTATTCATATCCCTAATTGTACGAGGAAAAAAGGACATTTTGAATCTGTAGGTTCGGCAATCAATTTCTCTAATTTTGTGATTATGGTCCAGTCTACCATAGTACGTTTGGGTTCGCAAAATATTCTTAACATCATCACTGAAAATATGGTCTTGGAATTTATTTAGGAGATTAAGTCTAAATTTCAACGTGCGATTCTATAATGATTCCTATTTTAATTCATTTAATAGACTGGTTACGCTAATATAATTATCGTATCGTCCCTTTACAAATCTTGCCGATCTTCGCTGCACACGTTCAAGTTCGTTATTTAGACCGATTTCGTAGGCATCCCATACACTGGCAGTATATTCCAAATGAGGTCTAACAAGGGAAAAGTAGCTGCTTTCCCGTACATGAACGTCACATTTACCCAATACTCTTTTGAAAAATACCGGTTTACGATTCGCTTGACCCGTTATTTCACGTATGTGTTTACCCCAGGAAAGATCATGTGTGAGTCGTATTCCAAGTTATTTAATGGATTCCACGTTTCTTAAATTATTGTTACTTATTTTGTAAGTGCTAGAAGAAGAGCTATTCTTTTGATTCTGAGGTTGATTGCCAAAGGGGAACAGTTATTCCAGAGAAAAAGTTTTTAAGATGAGAATTGGGTACCCAAACGCTCAAACTACTTAGATCATAGCGTAACGTCTTGTCCTTAATTAATCTGACAGGCAAACTCGACACCAACTCCCGAGCTGGGATTCGAACCCGGGACCTTGTGTGCCGGCATTACTCTCACGGTCGACATCTCTTTAAAAGTATTGTCTCGCAACCGTCAAACGAATTGAATTTTGTCAGCTGCGAAACTTGTGGGACTTATTAAAGCCCTGGATTTTTTTTATTATTAAGAATTTTAACACTTCTTTAAAGTGTTTTTGCAATATGAAAGAAAGGTGTGGGAAATTACCGATTTCTCTCGAAATTAATCATATCTTAAAAAGAATGAATGCTTTATTGTGCCAAACGAATTTTTTCGAATATTTTTTTCCTCAAGATGTATTCGGATTGCAAAGATAACAGCTCAGAATATTTTTTCAGAAGGTTACATTAGCAGGAAAAACGTTTGATACGAGGCTTTTAGATGAGTAAAAACTTAAGCACTTTTCCACAATATATTTAAAATTATAAGTTACACCCAAGGACAAACTCCTTAGAGTGCTTCATCCTATTCCTTCCTTTCCTTGATTCTCTCCTCACCACCGCCCCCTCCCCCCTCCCCCCCATCACTCACCATCTAGTCATTCCCTCATCTCCCTCCTAACCAATTTCCCCTATCCCCATCCCCTTCCCGTTTCATAAATATTGCGCTGCTGTCACGGAAGTTTATGAGTGCACACCTGATGATGGCTTAGTAAGCCGAAACACGTGTTGTGTAATTTGTAATCTTAAATATATTTTGGAGTTGTCGAGTGTGGAGTATAAGTGCTAAAGTTTTTTACTCATCTAATATGTCTCACTTCCACTGCGTGATGCCTGATACTGTGAACAGTATACGAGGCTTTTAAGAAGGTTGGCTCGCGACTGCTTGAGTCAAGTTGCCTGAGGAATCTTATTAATTTAAGTACGAGTATATGCCTGCTAAGTGATCCTTATTTCACAAAGAAAATTACCTAAGCTATTGAAAGTCATAAGTATCACAAGAAATACGATTTAAAGTCGAAGGATTTCTTTTTTATGATAATTTTAATCAGCTCGACGATGGAGTCATTCAGCATTTACTTTAAAGAAATAAATTCAGGTACTTAATGAATTTACTAATGTATAACACCAGAATATTAATATCAAACGTTATGTAATAATATTTTCCTGAAATATTCTTTAATATCTCATTAGTAATGATATTATTCATACTCCATACATTTTGGCTGGAGCTACCGCAGCGCCACTTGAAGACAAGTACACATTTCGTCTGCTATAAGCGCAGAAATTGGTGGATTTACCAAAAAATACGGTAGGTTGATGCCTTTTTTTTCGTGTCATTTTATTCCTTGTGACATTACGCATATAATATCAGTTTTTTGCAAAAGTGACATGTCACGATGGTATTTTTAAACGTTACATTCCCATGTGATGGCCATTCTCGCCGTTAATCGTATGTAATTTCAAATGCAATTTGTGGAACAAGGAGTATGGGTTGGTGTAATTATCTTAACTTTATTAGATAGAGGAACTTTAGTTGTATAAGTGCTGAAAACATAAAAAAAATGACATGACTTTCACTTTTCGGATCAACCTCCTTAAATCAGCGTGTGTGTTGATGAGCTCGAAATCTGCATTCAGTCCGAAAATTTACTTGTAAATGTATTAAAATTTTCAACTCTGTGGTGTGGAATCGTTAGCAGAAATACTTAACGGAAACTCCTCGCTCTCCTCAAGGGATTGATGATGGTTCTCGAGGGTTGGAGTTTAAGATATTAAGTCTAAATTTCAACCTGCGATCTGACAACGATTCTCAATTTAATTCATTTACTAGACTGGTTACGCTAATAAGGTTATCGTACCGTCCCTTTACAAATCTTGCCGATCTTCGCTGCACACGTTCAAGTTCGTTATTTAGACAAATTTCGTAGGGATCCCATACACTGGCAGCATATTCCAAATGAGGTATAATAAGGGAAAAGTAGCTGATTTCTCGTACATGAACGTCACATTTACCCAATACTCTTTTGACGAATCCCAGTTTACGATTCGCTTGACCCATTATTTCACGTGTGTGTTTACCCCAGGAAAGATCATGTGTCAGTCTTATTCCAAGATATTTAATGGATTCCACGTTTGTTAATTCATTATTACTTATTTCGTATGTGCTAGGAGGAAACTATTCTTTTTCCAAAAATTCATTACTACACATTTTTTAAAATTTAATTCTAACTGCTATGTATCACACCAATTTTCGATTGCTTGTAGGTCATCATTTAAATATTGCTTATCGTTTGGGCTTATAATTTCCCTGTACACAACTGCGTCATCGGCAAAAAGACGAAGCTTACTTTTTACCACCTTACTGATATCATTAATGTACAGAAGGAACAGGAGTGGACCTATCACACTACTTTGTGGGACACCCGAAGTGACTTCAATTTCCGGTGAGGTAACACCGTCCAAAACAACCCTTTGATCCGATCATTTAGAAAATCACTTATCCATGATATAATGTTACTGTCTAGCCCATAAGATTTTAATTTCAAAATTAGTTTGCTATGAGACACCTTGTCAAAAGCTTTTCTGAAATCTAGAAAAACAGCATCCACTGGAATATTATTTTCGCCAGAAACTAAAATATCGTGGGAAAAGAGAGCGAGTTGAGTTTCACCAATCTCTTGCTGCAGGCAAAAATCAGTAGAAAACGGCACTGTGCGTCAGCTGAGGAAGATTTTTCCTTTAATCGGGAGTTAATGCCTTGAACGTAGGGGAGTCCATAGAGCAGGCTTCCATTTTTTTGTCCCGTTGACATGTGAGGGAGAAACCGTTTGACCTCAACTGTTTGTCATCACCTTATCCTCTTATTGTTCTGCAGCAGAAGGTGGCTTCAACTCACCCTCCCACACATATGCAACGATGGGAATTTTCGCGTGAGTCCTTCTGGTTGTTTTGCGCGAGATAAGTTTTATGCTGGCACCCGGAGGTTAATTAGGCGCCGGCGATCATTCGATGAGAGCCCAAGGCCGATGGTTTGGGGGAGGAGGGTTTTAAGGCAAGGCGATTTCCTTGATTCATTTGGATGTCTAGGTCACGAACAGTAGGGGTGATCTACTTCCGAGTTTCCAGACTACCGCGCCCAGGTGGGTTGTGTTTGAAACCGTCGGGATTATCTCGAATAGGTATCCAAGGATTCACGTGACATAAACACGTATGATTCGCCAATTTGGTGTGTTAAATCCGCTGATTGCAACGTCATTCTTTGTTTGCACTTGTGTTAAATCTCAACTGGGGGCTCTTTAGTTGGAATAGAAAAACTCAAGTGAAAACTATTAATGATGGTGTAAAAAGCGATTCAGACACATTAAATTTTGAAACCATTCGTGTTTGTATCACGTGACTCTTTGGTTACCCATTAGAGATAATCTCGATGATTTCAAACACAACCCCCCAGGGCTAATATGTCCGCGTTTACAGCCATTACTCATCGTGAACTCCAACAAATCAATCAATACGGGGAATATGCATCAAATATTTTTCTAGTACACTGATAATGTACTTCATACAACATTTTCCCATAAATTGAAATAGGTGCGTAAGCCAAAATTTCCTATGCCAACCAAAAATATTATTAAGTGCCATTAAAATTTTCCTGAAAATCGACGAAAATCACGTGACCTAAAACGCCTTCTGACGTACCTGCACGGTAGAGATTCCATATTGCTGCGGAAACAAACGTTTATTTTTGAAGAATGCCTAGCGAATAGGTATATTGTTTTGAGGTTTTTACCCGTACCTTGCTCGAAACAATGACTGCAATCCGACAATTTGCCTTCGGTTGACTCCCTTGTGGTGGAATCCTTCTTGAAAAACAAAAAGCGATAGCTTTCCGTACCAGATATTCATGGAGTGAAGACAAACGTGGTTCTATACAAGTATTATATAGTCTATGGACGATTTGTTCATTACGATCTATACAACTTAAATAAAAAATCGAACTGCATTAATTTATTGTGTTTAAAAAAATGAGATAAATACTTACATTTTCGCCAAGTATTCATCATCCAACATGCACGTAGCCAGGGGGGGGGGGGGTCTGGTGCTTCAGCCCCCCCCCGAAATTTTTTCCCAATAATTTCGTTGTGCTGATGTTAGCAGAGAACATTACCAGTTAGAAGAGATAAGTGTGGGCACTGTAAAAGTAAATACCAAGCACTGAAAATTAAGGGAAGAGATTTGTAACATGTCGGCACCGAATGGGCAAGGCTGATTTGTTTCAAGTTACGCAAGTAAATTTCTGGCTACGTGCCTGTCATCCAACTTACCTCCACGTACAACAAGTAAACAACGGCCATAGTGATACCGTGCCGTGACGTAATGCCGTCGTGTTTCTAAGCAGCCGAAAACATACAATTCTTAAATAGTCATATCTTTGTAACGCGACTTCAGCAAACTTTTCGCAGATTTTTCGCAAAATTTGTGTAGAGTATCATTGCAACGTAACATAATTCTTCAGCAACATTTTCGTCAAGCACATTTTAGCTCATAAACTTATTATTCGAAGAGTTGCATAAAATAGTGCATATTCCCTATTAATGTACCCCTCACTAAGAACATGCGTATGCAACTGAAGATTGAACCAACTGCTCTTTGTGGATAAATCCATCGCAAGAGTAAAACATGTTTTTTTCTGTAAATTTGTTAAATTCCATCACAAAATTTTAATTTTCTTCTTCAGTAGATTTTACAAGCCACGGGAAAAATTGGTACTATCGCGACCCGGGTTGCAGTGCGTTACTACCATCAACAAGGGGGTGGACATCGCAAATAAAGCTCCTTACACACTTAAAAGCATATAAGTGGAAGGGGGTGGTATGGGAGGTTATGAAAAGGAATTTGTTGGGTGATGGTGATTGATCCTCACCCCCTGCCCCTCACCACATCACAAATTTAAATTTCTTAAATATATATATGCATATATAAATAGCAAAAAAGCTGGTCACAGGTGTGACAAAAGTATAAATGAACATAAAAAGGACACTCACAAAAATATTTTCCCGTTATTTCGGTGGCCACTACCACCTTTCTCAAAGGAGAGGAGAGATCTGACGGGGGGTGGGGGGTGGGGGGGGGGGGGGGGAACGGCAGGTCGAGGAAACTAGTGAAAGGTGGAAGTAAGGGAAAGGAGGGGTATGGAAGAGGGGGAATTATATATATATACAAGCTGACCCGGCCACGCGTTGCTGTGGCTCAATCTGGTTAAATGGAAAGAGCACGTTTATAGTATGTTTAATTTCACAATTCTTATGGGTATACCATATTTTTTGTTGTTCCATTGTCTGTGCAGATATAGACATTGTTTGGTTTGCCGACTCTAGAACACACAACATACACGTAGAACATGCAACACACACGCAACAAAATACACGTACATGTGAGAAGCAATCCGTGTCTAGATCTAAACCGCATAGTTCTAAAGATTGGCCCTTAGCTTTGTTGATGGTGAATGCAAATACCAATCGAATTGGGAATAAAATCACTTAAATTGAAATGGCATATCTGTTGGATACATAGGAATGCGAGGAATGTGGACATCTTCGCCTTTGAAAGTTCCTGTCCAGATTGTGGGTTCTACGACGTTGCTCATTAATTTATTTACTGAAAGCCGCGTGCCGTTGCAAAGCTTTGGCTGGTTGATATTTAGCAACATGATAATTGGCACGCCATTTTCAATTTCAGTACGTGCGGTGGCATCCCTGGCAGATCGAGTAAATTCAAAAATTCCGTTCGATAACCAATTGAATCATCTGCTTCCACAACATCGTCGACGGTCTTGTACATATGTGCCTGCGTCGTTTGGAGTGTTAGACTGAATAATATTGTTTAGTTCGCAGAAGTCTTTGTTCTTGGCCGCAAGAATAGCTCGTTCACTTAGCCAATTGTGATCCTTATAATTGATTTGAATATTGGGAAATACTTTTTCAACCATCTCTTCTTTTGACGTTACTAAATTGCAAAATTTATGAGGCAATGAATTTTACCTGAGGTCAGATCAACCGGCACCTTTCCGTTCCCAATTTCCAGCAATTTATGTGAGTATATCTCAGCTGATCATTTGTTTTGCAGCCGGACACGCATATTTGTATATAATTTTAACGTCTTTACATGTCGTCACAAAGTAGAATATTTCAGGCAAGCATTTATTTCATCCGCTAGTGTCAATCGAGGAATTACAGGTAATGTTTGCCTGAAATGTCGTGCAAGCAATATTAATGCGTTCTCAAATGGTCTCAGGAATCCACGGAAATCTTGCAATGATCGATCCAGAGCCTCGAGCGATGCTTTGTGCACCATTGTGCATTCATCCCAAGCAATAAGTTGGCATTTCTGAAATATTTGTCCCATGCCGGATGATTTGAATATGTTGCACGTGAGTGTTTTAATGAATTGCAAGTTCAATGGGATGCACATCCTGTCTCCAGTGTCGATATTGTATTCTCGATATTGTACAAACCTTCATGGAGTGAACAAAACAACTAACCAAAGCTTCATGGAAATTGGATGAATGTTGAGGTAATGCATGAAGTTATCAATATTGTATCGATACAGTATCGATATTGTAATGATACTATATAAAACTTTGAAAAAAACATCTAAATAATTTCACCTCAATTTTGTATCAAAAATGTATCGATGTATCCATATGTTATCGATATTATATCGATACAGTATCGATATTGAATTATCGATTTTATAGAAACCTTCGCGGAGCGTACTCAACAACTTTCCAAATTTTCATAGCGATCCGATGAATGGTGTAGTAATGCGTAAAGGATAAACACATTACATACATTCGATACTGCATCGATATTGTAACGATACATTCCTTTAAAAAAACTAAATAACGTCACTTCAATTTTGTATCAATAATGTATCGATTTATCGATACTTTAGCGATATTATATCGATAAAGTATCGATATTGAAATATCGATTCCGTAGTCCTGTTTCCGGGAATGTACTCAACAACTTCCCAAAGTTTCATGGCGATCCGTTGAATGGTGTAGTAATGCATAAAGGACACACACACACACACACACACACATACATTAATTTTTATATATATAGATATATATTCAAAATCGGTCACTTTACCATCCTCCCCCCAACAAATTTCTTTTCTTCTCCTCCTGTACCACTCCTCTTCCACATTTAAGCTTTTGGGTATGTAAGGAGCTGTACTTGCGATGTTCACTACCTGGTGACGGTGATGCTGACGCATTGAAAGGTTGAATTTTGAATTGCATTGAAATTTTAAATACTCTAGATACTCACAATCTAGTAGCATGAGACCTTATAGTTGCTTGTTTGCATGTTAGTAGTGCATGCTTGGTGATCTTCACCCCCTGCCACACACCCTCGCGGTGGCTTGCAGGGTATCGTGTAGATGTAGATGTAGAAACCCGGGTCATGATAGTACCAACCAATTATTCCTTTGGTTTGTAAATCTTAAATTTGGAACGTAGGTTTTCGCAGCGAAATCCACCGTCGTCAGAGGCTTTCGGGTGCAGCTGCGTTTAACGCGTTGTCGGTGAGCTCGTCGGCTTGTCGCCACAACGCTTTGTCGGCTCACCGACAACGCAGCTGCACCCGAAAGCCTCTGACAACGTTGTAAATTTTATCTCAGAAAATCAAAGTTTAGATTCCATCGCGTTCTGTAAGCATTCTCGGAATTTTACCCCAAGAAATATTTCTGAAAGAACCCCTATTATGGTCCCCAGAGTAATGACAGTAGGCTCGCTGAAAGCTACGGGTCAGATGGGCCGATGCGAACAGGATATGTGAAGATTCTTCCATACTTTTCATTGCTGATAGAAAAATTTGTCTTCTCTATATACTTCTTGAACTGCGTAGTAATAAAGGTTCTGCACAGCAGGAAAGGTGAGTCATAGAAATTTAATCGGGGAAGTAGTCGCTGAATTAAAATCCGTTGCAGTCCAGATGATGAAAATGTACTGAAATAATGTATTAATGACGACACAGTGCCTTTGAGCATAGGTGAGGAACATACGGCATAAGGATAACTTGCACCAAGGAATATTGAATTGCGAGATTGAAAATGCATTGCGGTTAATGTGTTGTGTAACACGGGGAGCGGAGGGAGAATGAAAGAGTAAGGGAAGAAATGAAAATATTTTTGAGACATTACAGACTGATAAGTAAGAAACTTAGCCAGATCACCGAAGGATGTTCCACCGTGACTCCGCGATTAAAAATCCCGTAAAAGAGCTATGTTATTTAAGGAATAAATATCAATCCAGAAAAACACCTTTATGGAAAATCATCTATAGGGTGATAACGCATACACAATAATTGTTTGAGTATGCTATTTTATAGCGCGTTGTAGTTGCATTCTATTTTTTAAGAGCTCTTTTAACTCATTTTCACTTCGAAACAAGAAAGATGTGTTGTTGCCACGTTTAATTTATAAAGTGAGAATACATGCTCAATCCCGCTAATGCGTATTCTAAAATAGGTTAAATATTTTCTTACTTACAAGGGGAGTGTCCGAGTTCCGGGTGTAGGATTTTGACGAAATTTGCCAGGCAGGTAGTCCTTGATGAGTTATTTACGAATCACCCCCCATATAGGGTTATATATCCAGAAACTTCGTCAAAAAACGAGTTTGAAATATTTGATTGCAAATATAAAGCCAATAATTAGCCATTTTTAATCAGTGCAGTTTGGGTTAGGGTTAAGGTACTCGCTTCACAATGTTGACGTCCCTAGTTCGAGACTTTTCGAGTCCAATTTTTTTTTCATCGCAATTTCGTCGTACGACTTTCCCTGGTTTTACATATTTTTAATCTGTTTACCCGGGATGCATTTTAACTATTTTACGTAATAATTACGTAAAATGCTAAAATTACGTAATTAGTACGTTACATAGTTAATTACGTTATTTACCTAAATCACGTAATTAGTACGTGGCGGAATTCCTTCCGCACGCCCTGTCGTTTTTTGTGTATGAAATTAACGGAAGAGGATAAAGTGTGATCGTGACTTTGAATTTCCGTATCTTTGGCTACGCAGTCCCGACGCACGTACAACACATGTTCTAATTCGCCTGGTGCCGTGATTTTCCAGCGCTGTGCTTTTTTGGAAAAACTAATCGCAAGAGAAAAAAAGAACTTAAGCTCTGTAATCATATAATTGTAAGTATCTACCGAAATGTTCGGGTGATCGGGCGAAATATTCGGGTGGGAGAGAGTTTCGAATCAAGGACGTCGCTTGGAAATTGATAAAAAGCCAGAGGTAACAATTAATTTTGAAGAATTAATGTAATGCACCTTTTCAGGAGCATGTTAGAATCACCCGAACATTTCGGTAGTCACTTTCAATTGTATGATTACAAAACCTAAATTCTTTTTTTCTCTTGCGATTAGTTTTTCCAAAAAAGCACAGCGCTGGAAAATCACGGCACCAGGCGAATTAGAACATGTGTTGTACGTGCGTCGGGACTGCGTAGCCAAAGATACGGAAATTCAAAGTCACGATCACACTTTATGCTCTTCCGTTAATTTCATACACAAAAAACGACAGGGCGTGCGGAAGGAATTCCGCCACGTACTAATTACGTGATTTAGGTAAATAACGTAATTAACTATTTAACGTACTAATTACGTAATTTTAGCAAATTACGTAATTATTACGTAAAATAGTTAAAATGCATCCCGGGTAAACAGATTAAAAATATGTAAAACCAGGGAAAGTCGTACGACGAAATTGCGATGAAAAAAAAATTGGACTCGAAAAGTCTCGAACTAGGGACGTCAACATTGTGAAGCGAGTACCTTACCCCTAACCCAAACTGCACAGATTAAACATGGCTAATTATTGGCTTTATATTTGCAATCAAATATTTCAAACTCGTTTTTTGACGAAGTTTCTGGATATATAACCCTATATGGAGGGTGATTCGTAAATAACTCATCAAGGACTACCTGCCTGGCAAATTTCGTCAAAATCCTACACCCGGAACTCGGACACTTCCCTTGTTAGTTTTAAACTATTCCCTTCCAAATACAACTATTTGTTTTCAATTTTATTAATATTGATATTTTTTTAAACTCTTTGGCAACAATGACGCTGTTACCATTTGGGAGCATTGGTATTAATCACACCATGTCAAAAACCAATGAAATATTTAAATTACATAAAAAATATAAGAAGGAACTTGGTAAGGTATATTCTTAAGTTAGTAAATAGGCTTGTAAGCACTTTCCGTCACAAGTACCGTTGCCAATGATAACAACATACTGTAACGCCACTTTCATGTAACTAAGGCTTTTGTGCTTTTTATGGAGCAAACATTTATTAATATCAATTAAACAATTGTGGTAAGGCGAGCACTTTTTTGCAATGCTAAATTCTTCATAAAATTGCGCATCTTATATTAGTTTTTCGTCAAAACGACATTTCTCTTTGCATTAATAATCTGCAAAGTTTTCTGCAAGAGCCATGCTCTTCTGTAAAACCACGTATAAAATAACTGATTTTTAACGTATTTTTTCTTCAAATATATGGTGGAAAGGCCTAATTATTTTATTGCCAATCGATAGAAGGGCCAAAAAGTTGTTTGTTCTGAAATTTTCAAAAAAATGACAGCTACTTCATAATTAGGTGGAGCCTCCGTAAGTTATATTGAACTTGTAATCCCGACGAATAGAGAAAGGTAATTTTTTTGTGATTAATGACTACAGTCAAATTGAAAACTAAATTTATTTTTGTTAGGGAGGAATATTTTATTGGTAATGCATGACCTATTGTTTCCTCCTCAATTTTCTTTGAGTCGTGTTTTCGATAAGTGTCCAGCCATTTCGCACGCTCATCGTAGTCCCCAGCCCCAAGGGATGCGATACATTGCATCATTCTGTCACGCTAACCTAAACACTGCATCGAATATAGTTTCCCTTTGTCTATTGCCTGAATAGTATGTATGTACCTAAGATAAGACGGTTTTAACAAGAGTACAGCTTCTTCGTGCAGCCCGCCGGCTGTAGTGCGGTTTCCACTATGACAGAGCCGTAATCACTCTGAGTCGAGTGTCCTTCGCCTCTTTATCTACCAAGCATAGTTCATGAGATATGACGTTTTAAACATAGTTATAGTTTCCCACTGCGGGCCTCAGTATGGTCCTTGCATTGTCCAAGGTTTACCACACTGCATTGAATACCGTTTGCTGTCTGGTTCTACCCAGAATAGTTCCTGAAATGTGACGGTAGTGCATGCTTTGTGATCTTCACCCCCTGCCACACACCCACGCGGTGGCTTGCAGGTATCGTCTAGATGTAGATGTGGATGGTTTTAACAGTGTACAGCTTCCCCGTGCGGCCCTCCGGCATAGAAAAACCCCTCGTGTTTCCCATATGTGGTAAATGTCTTTTTCATGTTTTCAAGGCCTACTACCTATTGCGTTAACATCCTTTTGTTTCAATCATGGTGTGAAAGTTAGATCGAAAGTTGTTTAAAATAGTACTCAATTTCATGCCAACATGACCTTCGATACCACGCGTCATTGTTGAATTGACTATGAAGATTTCTCATACTCCCCAGCAGCCGATTTCTGCACGCACTTCCATTTACCAAATTAGCGTATACGAGTTATCGTGTTTACGAAATAGTAAGTTACGAGTTGTCTGTTTGCCAATTGTTGCGATTACGAGATTACCGTTTACGTTTAAATAGTGTAGTTTAAATACTAATACATACAACGTACATAAATACTAATCCTTTTTTATGCATGATATGAGTGCATGTTTGGTGAGAATGCACCCCCTTCCACACACCTTTATGGTGGCTTTCAGGGTATCATGTAGATGCAGATGTAGATGAGAAGTCGTTAACGAGATGTCGGTTACGAAATCTACAGTTTCGATTTGACGAGATACCGGGAAGTGGGATAGAAAGGTCTAAATGTTGTGCCAAAATGGAGAAATTTATGGTTTGACTGCCCTGACTACGATTTCCATCGCTTGAGACCGTTTTCCATCGGAAATTCATTCCATTCATCTTCATTGGAGTGGTATTTTTGTTTTGGGCTCTCAAAAATTAAATTTCTTAACGATTGAAATTAATCCCAGGACCCGATTGGAGCTTAATCTCGGAATAAATTCGTATGCGAGACGCAGAGGGAGGGAGGGAAGGCGGTGAACTCATTCGTTCCTTGACCCCAGACATATACGCCGTGACGCAGGAGACGTCACCGTGCGATGACGTCGGAGATCTCGTCAACCGCGCGCGGCGCTGACAGAGGATCGACAAGAGGCAAAGGGCAGAGGCGCCAATCAATCAATCGAGCGGCATTCTATATTATCGCCGGCGTCGAACGTCTCGCTGTCGCGCACATCCGGGGATGCGTGAATCTAACAAATGGCCAATGAAATGAACTTAAACACCTTTCTCCGAACGAGTGTTGTGGCTGCGTCACCTCTGGAAACAAACAAAATGGGCAACGCGCATTATTTTTTAGATGCATTATTCCGCATGCATGCAAGCGAAGCGTTTGCTTAGGCGTTGCAAAGATATTACTCTTTAACAATTGTATGTTTCGGCTGCTTAAAAAATGACGTCATCGCATGACGTCACGGAACGGTATCACTATGGGCGTTGTTTATCTGTTGTGCATGGAGGTAAGTTGTTTTTAATGAATACTTGGCCAAAAATTAAGTATTTATCTCATTTTTTTAAATACAATAATTTAATGCAGTTCCATTTTCCATTAAAAAAACATGGATCAATACGAGAAGATCGTCCTGTAACTTTTCACTACGCAAATTTCTGCTATAAACAATTCAATCGCTATTTTTTTTGGAATGCCACCATAAAGGAGGCAATCGAAGGCAAAGTGTCGGGTTTTGCTTTTTTAAATTCCTTCCGCAGTCATCGTTTCAATTAAGGGACGACTCAAAACCTCGAAAACAATATCTTCTCTTCGTTTTATCATAAAAAAAACATCTGTTTCCGTAGCAATATGAAAAATTACCTTGCAGTGACGTCAGAAGGCGTTTCAGGTCACGTGACTTTTTTCCATTATTTTTCGGAACATTTTAATGGCATTATTTGTGGTTGGTATAGAAAATATTTGCTTATATATTTAAATTGGTGAGAAAATTTTGCATCAATTGCATCATCAATACACGACAAACGAATTACTTGCATATTCACAGCTCTGAAAAAATATGCACATACCGAATGTAACCCAATCCTAAGTAGTATAAATTAGTCCTTTTGTTGGCCGCGAGAAAAAAGTGAATCTTTGATTTTAGTCGGTCCTTGATTCTCGTAGATTAATCTCAACTGTACCCAAGAGAAAGAGGTCTGACATTCATTGCTGGAAGATGTGCACATGAATTTCCAAAGTTCACCTGGACCGGGAATCGAACCACGGACCTTTGGCTTTACGGGCCACTGCGCAGACCACTACGCTACCCTGGATCCCTAATTCGCACAGCAATTTTTTTTTGCTTCCTCGAAGCTGTGGACAAAACAAAGCACCTCCTATACATGAACTAGCTATTACCTCGTGCAAATAACTAGTTACAGTGGCTCCACTTCAGATTTTACAATCTTTTAGCTATACTTCGTGTTTTTCCCGGGTTTCGGATTAACCTCGGTGGCGGCGGGGTTAAGTCCTCGCCTGCCATTCCAAAGGTCGCGGGTACGAGTCCCGCCTGGGTAGAAGTTAACTGTCAACACCCAGGGCATGGGTGTTTTTAAATGTGATGTCCATATGTATATTAAAATGATCGTAATTGGGGTTACCTGTGATCATTATAGAAATTATTATTATTATTTCATTACAATTTCATCTGTATGTTTAGTTCTGGAAGTGTATGTCATCTTGTCAAAATGGCGTTCTTAATTCTTCTGTTGGTCGGTTGACGATCCTATTTTCTTCTGGGCATTAACTTAGCAATGGAAATCCTGGAGTTAAAAAATCCATGAAATTTTATTGATTCATAACTGCTCAATGCGAGTGAGTGAACTTTAACCTTGTTTACTCATGGCTGCGCTTGGCAACGCTCTCTTCGATCGTACATCCCACATCCGATTTCATTACAATTGATGCTCAGCATTGAATGAAATATGTGAGATTGTGCGTGTGTGTCTGACCTTAGGCAAACATATTCCTTTCTTCCGGATATAAACACATCGTCTGATACATTTATATGGAATTTGAAACAATTATATGAATTAATATTTCATCACAATCATCATCATCGGTCAACAATCCTAGGATTGGTATGACGCAGCCCTCCACTCGATTCTTCTGTCGGCCAACCTCTTCATATTAACGTAGTTCCTCTCTTTCACATCCTTTACGACCTGTTCCATATTTAACTCATACGAGGCCTGCCTTTTACATTCTTCCTGTTCACCTTTCCCTCGACGATTGTCTTCTTCATCAGGCCAACTTGTCTTAAGATATGGCCGATTAAGGTGGCTCCACCGAATTATGAAGTAGATGTCATTTTTGGGAATTTTCAGGACACATCATTATTTGGCCCTTTTATCGATTGGCGATAAAATAATGAGGCCTTTCCATCATATATTTGAAGATAAAAGACGCTGAAAATCAGCTATTTTGTATTGCGTGGTTAAAAGGCAAAGCATGGCTCTTGCAGAAAACTTTGCAGATTAATAATGTAAAGAGAAATGTCGTTTTGACGAAAAACTAATATAAGATGCGCAATTTTATGTAGAATTTAGCATTGCAAAAAAGTGCTCGCATTACCACACTTGTTTAATTGATATTAATAAATGTTTGCTCGAAAAAAAGCAGAAAATCCTTAGTTTCTTGGAAGTGGCGCTACAGTATGTTGTTATCATTGGCAACGGTACTTGGGACGGAACGTGCTTAGAAGCCTATTTACTAACATAATTTAGGAATATACCTTACCGAGTGCTTCTTATATTTTTTATGTAATTTAAATATTTCATTGGTTATTGGCATGGTGTAGTTAATACCAATGCTTCCAAATGGTAGCAGCGTCATTGTTGCCAAACAGTTTTCAAAAATATGAAGAGAAATAAAATTCAAAACAAAGAGTTGTATTGGCAAAGGAATATTTTAAAACTAAGTAAGAAAATATTTAACCTATTTTAGAATACGTATTAGCGGGATTGAGCATGTATTCTCACTTTATAAATTAAACGTGGCAACAACACGTCAGTCATGTTCCGAAGTCATAATGAGTTAAAAGAGCTTGTAAAAACTAGAATGCAACTACAACGCATATCATAATAGCATACTCATACAATTATTGTGCATGCGTTATTGTCCTATAGATGATGTTCCATATTGGTGTTTTTCTGGATTGGTAGTTATTCATTAGATAACATAGATCTTTTTCGGGATTTTGAATCGCAGAGTCACGGTGGAACCTCCTTATATCGTCCCGTCTTCTTTTTAGAGTTTTATTTAGATAACTCATCTCTCCCACGATTCTGAAGACTTTATAGTATGTCGCTCGGTCGATCCATTTAGGAAACAGAAATCGCGATAAGGCCCAAGCGTTTTTTTTGACGGATCACTCTGTTGGCCATTACGAGAAAAGTAATCGGTGTTAGTTGGACATTACTTCCACAGTTCAACTACTTGAAGAATGCGCGGATGCACGATTGAATGAGTTTTGTGCGTCGTTTGGGCGTTCTTAGAAATGTGCGCAGTTAATAGAAAATACGGAGTTGGGTTTTCATTTACGCTTTTCAATTAAATTGCGTGTATTCACTCCCTGCCCAACACCTTGCCTGCCTTGGCTTGCAGGGTATTATGTACATCTACATCTATATCTACATAATGCCCTGCATGCCACGATAAAGGTGTGTGGAAGGGGGTGAATTATCACCAAACATGCACTACATATCATGAATAAAAAAGGATTAGTATTTATACACTGTTTTAAAATTCGCTATTTAAAAAAAGATAAAAAATAGCAAACTAAGCATACAAAAACATGCTGTTAGTTGGGCTAGATTCAAGTCATTATACCAACATGCAGCTACCAATGTTATCCATTGCTACACTCGTACTGGATATATTTACCGTTATTCATATCCCTAATAGTACGAGGAAAAAAGGACATTTTGGAAATGTCAGTTCGGCAATCTATTTCTCTAATTTTGTGATTATGGTCCAGTCCACCATAGTAAGTTGGGGTCCGCAAAATATTTTTAACGTCATCACTGAAAATATGGTCTTGGAATTTGTTTACGAGATTAAGTCTAAATTTCAACCTGCGATTCTATAATGATTCCTATTTTAATTCATTTAATAGACTGGTTACGCTAATAAGGTTATCACACCATCCCTTTACAAATCTCACCGATCTTCGCTGCACACGTTCAAGTTCATTATTTAGACCGATTTCGTAGGGATTCCATGCACTGGCAGCATATTCCAAATGAGGTCTAAGAAGGGAAAATTAGCTGATTTCTCATACATGATCATCACATTTACTCAGTACTCTGTTGACGAATCCCAGTTTACGATGCGCTTGACCCACCATTTCACGTATGTGTTTACCCCAGGAAAGATCATGTGTCAGTATAGTAGATGTAGAAATAGTTTTCACAGAGGCTTTTTGACACAGACGTGTTGGTGTTACTTGGCATTCTAATAACGTTCAGTTTTGACTCCCTTTTCGATAAACTCTGTGAGTTAGCGTTTCGTCTTTCTGTTTTCCTCCTGCAATATCAAGTAAGGGGAGTTTTCCATTTTCTTCCCATTGTGAAGCGTATAGAAGGGTGACGGCTACTGAGCTGTTCCGAAAAGCCTAAATGTATATTAATCATCCCCGAAGTAATTTATATATTTTGCAGACTGCGTTGTACATACATGAAGCCATCGCGATTACCTCCTCGCTAAGCGTCGAAGTCCCACCTGCGTTGTTTGCATTTGGTTTTCGTGGCAAGAGCTGATTGCAGAATATACCCTTTGGGTTGCTCTTCAGTTACCGCGTCATCAAGTAAAACAATCAATGTATACCAGATTTTTGTTGCCGTCCACAATAACGGCCTTATTGTTTTTACCATTGTTGGACATACACCTCTGTTCAATATTTCTTATTTCGATACCCAAGAAGTAATTAACCTACCATTTACCCACAAGGAAAATACGTATCAATTGATTTTGTAGCACAAACTATAAAGTATGTCTGTCCTTGTCTAGCCTAATTATACCACGACGTGGTTGACATAAATTAGTGGCACTGTTAATAGTGCCACTTTTTCAATATGACGACATCAACAAAAAACATGTTCTCATAATGACTTTACAACCTTTTTCGACTTGATAAACCTCTGAAGATTTATTTAATATCTTCGAATTGAGAAGTTGCTGACGATAGTGACTAGGATGTGACTCTCTGCAGAGGTAATTTTGTGTTATCAATACATTCTCTCAGTCAGAGTTTGAAACGTTATGAATATAGAAAAAATGAGACTTCCAATTATCGAATTTCCTGTATATTTGCCGTTGGGATTTATCATGTGTTTCTCATTTTTTGACTGATATATCCCGATAAAGCCGTAACAAATTTTTGATATCCTGCCCATGATTCGGTGTCAATATTTACTGAACATTTTTTCCATCGGCATCTCACCAAATTACTGAGGAAAACATTCCATTAGTGCCACAACAACAATACCGCCATTTCCACAAATTTCACTCCATCCATCAGCATTCGAGTTTTTGACCTCTTAAAATATTCTGTCAGTCAAACTAGCCAGTCCCATTTTTATTTTGGTTTCTTTTTCTCAGAGATTGATAAACAAGTGACAGCGTCACTTAATAGGCCGCCCTTTTGGGACCAGATGCTGAGTGGACCACATTTCGTACCCTTTTGTGGAACCTCCCTTTGGTTCATCACCGTGGGTGGTAGTGACCCAACCAGGGGGGGGGGATGTGTTTGAAACAGTTGGGATTATCTCGAATAGGTAACCAAGGAGTCTCGTGGTATAAACACGAATGGTTCGCAAATTTGGTGTGTCTGAATTGCTCGTTACAGTATCATTACTTGTTTTCCCTTGAGTTTTTCTCATCTGTCTCGACTCTAGAGCCCCCACATGAGATGAAACAAGTGTAAAGAGTGAATGAGGTTGTAATCAGCTGTTTTAAGAAACCTAATTTGCGAACCATTCATGTTTTTACCACGTGACTCCTTAGTTACCTGTTCGAGATAATCTCGATGGTTTTGAACAACATCATCCGGGCGGTGACCTTTGTATCTTCCTCCTACACAAATCTTGAAGAGCCCAACTGCATGTTCCGTCTCCCATCTTTAGCCAAAACATTCGAATATGCTCTTTAAAATCAGAATCGCGGCTTCGCCTTTTTAAAGAAGATGAATATCTTTAAAAAAAAACATGAAAAGAAAACGGACTTCAGTTTTATGTGCTGATTTTGCAAAATGGTAATGCCCACGCAAGCGAGAGGATTGAAAATATTAGTTTTTCCCCTCTCGTGAACTACAAGGCGGATGGAATGACGAAAAAATACGGGTCTTTTTATCCTTTAGGTGTTTCAACTCTTTATTAGATTCGGCAATGAAAAAACGTTGCAAACGACCCCATTGCTCAACGCTCCATCGGAAGCGACAAAAGAGAATCGCGGTGTGCTCGTAAACCTTGATGACCTTGGTCGCCCGGACAAGGCATGCGGGTTTCTCGGTCAAGGCGACTGCCTTGGTCGAAGTCAGCCAGGCGAGGAACTTCCGTTTCTGGTGTGTCACACCTCTGCGCCGCCAGGGGGGCTGTGTTTGAAACCGTCGGGATTATCTCGAATTGGTATGCAAGGAGTCACGTGGTATAAAAACGAATGGCTCGCAAATTTAGCGTGTTAAAATCGCTGATTGCAACCTCATTCGTTGTTTACACTTGTATTATATCTCAACTGGGGGTCTCTTTAGTGGGAATAGATGGGAAAAACTCAAGTGAAAACAATTAATGATGTTGTAAAGAGCGATTCAGACACGTTAAATTTTGAAACCATTCGTGTTTGTATCACGTGACTCCTTGGTTACCTCTTCGAGATAATCCCGACGGTTTTAAACACAGCCCCCCAGGAGATTGAATCGGATTGGGGCCAATCGCTGGACTTGAATCTAGGACTATGAGTAGTGTAGCTGTGAAGTGCGTCGACTTCCAGGGCATTTTGCACCCTTTGCCTCTCAGAATTGTGCTATTCACGAAATAAAAAATACAATCATCAATGACGAAATAAAAGTATTGCCATTTAAAATACATTTCCATTTTCTTGAAGAGCACAGTGTAATTTAGAAATGAAATAACACCCCCAGGCTCATGAGGGTGATCCCCTAGGAGAGAGTTCCAGGGTCTCCCTCGGTGCCCAGCTCCCCTACGCACGTCCAGGTATTAATCGCACTCGGTCAGGTTACGCTTGATGCTGAGAGGGGAGTCACATTCACCACACCGAGAAGGTGGAGTTCTCCCTTCGCTCAAGAGATAACACCGAGGGTAATATTCAGGATGTATACCACAGTCTCGCTTCTACTGCTTACGTTCTAAAATCTCTTTTTTCCATTCAGATCAGTGTGAGCATTCACCCCCTGCCAAGTTGGTATTACCACTCTGTATACCGGTTTGAACCATATCGAGGAGTCTATAACACAGATATAAAGATAAAGCGAATATTAGTAGCGAATATTAGTAGCGAATATTAGTAGCGAATATTAGTAGCGAATATTAATGATATCCAAAAGGTGGTAAAAAGTAAGCTTCGTCTATTTGCCGATGACGCAGTAGTGTACAGGGAAATTCTATGCCCGAACGATAAAGAATATTTAAATATTGACCTACAAGCAATTGAAACTTGATGTGATACATGGCAGTTAGAATTAAACTTTAAGAAATGTCTTGTAATGAATTTTTGGAAAAAGAATAACTCTCCTCCTACCACTTACAAAATAAGTAATAATGAATTAACAAACTTGGAATCCATTAAATATCTTGGAATAAGACTGACAAATGATCTTTCCTGGGGTAAACACATTCGTGAAATAATGGGTCAAGCGAATCGCAAACTGGGATTCATTAAAAGAGTATTGGGTAAACGTGACGATCATATACGAACAATCAGCTACTTTTCCCTTGTTAGACCTCACTTGGAATATGCTGCCAGTGTATGGGATCCCTACGAAATCGGTCTAAGTAATGAACTTGAACGTGTGCAGCGAAGATCGGCAAGATTTGTAAAGGGACGATACGATAATTATATTAGCGTAACCAGTCTATTAAATGAATTGAAATGGGAATCATTGTCAGATCGCAGGTTGAAATTTAGACTAAATCTCTTCCACAAATTCCAAGGCAATATTTTCAGTGATGATGTTAAAAATATTTTACGAACCCCAACTTACTATGGCAGACTGGACCATAATCATAAAGTTAGAGAAATTGATTGCCGAACTGACCGATTCAAAATGTCCTTTTTCCCTCGCACAATAAGAGATACGAATAACGGTAAATATGTCCTATCGGAGAGTAGCAATGAATAGCATTGGTAGCTGCATGTTGGTATGAGTACTTAAAGCTAACCCTACTAACAGAATGTTTTTGCATGTTTGCTTTGCAATTTCTATCTTTTTTAAATAGTGTAGTTCTGACTACTATATTAATACTATTCATTTTTTATGCATGATATGTAGTGCATGTTTGGTGAGCAATCACCCCCTGCCACACACCCTTGTGGTGGCTTGCAGGGTATTATGTAGATGTAGATAAAATTAGAAATTAAAATCTCAATTTACCGTCAAAAAGCGCAGAATTAATTAAGAAATATTAAGGTGTGATCAGTTTTTCCGTGGGCTCTTCTGTTATTTTGCTATTTGTATCCCAACTCGATTTCTTCATCGAAAGTAAGTCAGAAGCCCATGTTCTCATATATCTTAAAAATGGAATAATCCTTTCTGAGCTTGCAGTTTCATGAGAAAAACAGTTTTTCACTCTCACTAATGAAAATAATATGAAAGGAATCGCTCATTGCGCATCCGTCATAAATAAATTGAAAAAATTGGTATAGGCTGCGTATTCAAAGTTTTGAAAAGTTGGTCGAGGTAAGATGGCGGCGGCGCCGCGCATCGCAATACAAAGTAAGGGAGCTCTCAATCACACGTACAAATTTAAGCATACAGAGAAACTTAAGTGGTAGTAAATGACACTTTCGCACACTCACTCACACGTTACAAACAACCGTCACACTCAAAATTAAGGGAATCAAGGTAAAAATAAAAACGAACAGTGACTCACACAATCACTCACTCACTCAGGTTTGTATACAAAATACAGTCACCTTCGTGAGTTCAATCACCCACATACAAGTAGGGTTTAAGAAGATTTCTCCAACGCCAGTGACCCGTCATATACGCAAGAAAAAATAATAAAAGTGGGGTAAAAAGAGTAAGTAACTATACCCACTGCCATTTTCTGCCACTTAAGTTTTTCCGTATGCTTGATTTTGTACGTGTGATTGAGAGCTCCCTTACTTTGTATATACTCCTTCCTTCCCCCTCTCTTTTTTGTTCCTTTGCCCCCTAATGGTTACGGCTTTGGGGATACTAATATTTTAGTCAGCAGTAGAATTAGTAATAGATATTATGTTAGCAGTGGAAGTGAGACTGTGGTTGAAATTCTGCGTACGACCCCAAGTATTGTGATCGTTTTCATGCTTCCGCGCCATTTTCTGGAGCGTGGCTATTTCGCTCACACCCTACTCGATTAACAATTCGATAAACGGAGAATAGGAGGGGGGGGGGAAGGTTGGGGGAATTAGAGGGGGATGATCACGATTTGGAGGAGTTCGAGTTCTCTGGGAAAAGTGATTTTGGAGCTACATAGACTGGGAGATAAGCGATGAGCGATCCTCGAGGACAAAATCGTTTTCTTTTTAAAGAATACCTATACCACAAAATAATAGAAATATTCCGTGTTCAAAAACTTCCATCAGGCATAATTTAACATTTTTGTTGAAAGTGCTTAGCACATGGGTTTAAAACAGGAGAGATAATTTCATTGAATAACCGATAAACATTATCTCATTGTCCACGTGAAAAAGGGATTTTTGTATTTAATCCATCTACACATTCTCACTTTTCCACAGAGTTTTTAATTCACCACGCCTTTTAATTCACAGACTCGCCCTAAGGGTCACGAATTATGAGAGTAGTGCATTGAAACTGCGTGGAGAGTGCATGTGCGTCGTTTTTCGACCGGTGATGTGTTCCTGTCAATATGTCTACATTTACATGTGTGGCAGGGGCAGAATTCTCACCAAACATGCACTACATATCATGCATTTAAAAGGATTAGTATTTATATACTGTTCTAAACTACACTTTTGAAAAAAAAGATAAAAATAGCAAAGCAAACATGCCCGATTCTGCCGACATATATCAAGCCTGTTTCTGTTTTTCGTAGTTGTTATTTTCAAATGGACTTTAAATATTTTAACCTTCTTTTTTCTGTGAGCAGAGTCATCCTACCAAGGACGGGAAGGGATTGCATAAGACAGCACGAGAGGGGAAAAGCCCGCTTTGTTTGGAGGGAGGGTTAATGTCATCAAAATTTCGTAATTATTAAACAACTACCGCTACACGCATTGAATACGTACAGCAATAAATGGAATTCCTTGTTATATCTCAGATTTTTGCCATTCATTTGATATACCATTTGAAATATTTGATACTAGAAATATTTTAACCACGGCCAACGATATGGTTGCCTCTTGCCACCTCGCTCAATGGTTACACAGATATGAAACTCGACGTCAATTCTGCCACCTGGCGACTGATTGGAGAAAGCACAACCAGAACACCCTCTTGCGGGATTTCATGTCCAAGTAACTGTATCGTTTTCACTTATCAAATAATTCAGGACAATGGGCAAACTTTATTAAAATACATGTTTTTGAAGTTTCATGAAGGTACAGGAATTTGAAGCAAGGTAATAAATTATTAACGGATAAGAGCGTTTGCAGATATTTCATCTAAATGTACGCAACACACTGCAGACCACCACGAAGGTGTCGGGCAGGGGGTGAAGATCACCAAACATGCACTATTGGCATGGAACTAGGCAACTACATGGAAGCATGCCAGATAATAGGGTCACATGATGCTAGATGGTTAGTATATAGTTAGTTAGTCTTTATAGTAATTAAGAAATTGTTTGTTAATGCATGCATCATGCACTTCAGACTACTCTAAAACATTTCCCCTACATATACCTTTGCTATGCTGCCTATTATATTCTCTTATCGTACAGGGGAAAATGAAATTTCGAATCTATCGGTACGACAATCAATCTCTCTAATCTTATTTATATGGTCGAATCTAGCATAATACGCAGGGGTTTTAAATGTATATCTAACATCTTCAGTAAAGCTATCCGATTGAAATTTCAGCCTTAGGTTTAATCAGTATTTTAACCAACGATCTGATATATTTCCCAACCTAATTCTTCTATTAATTCTGATACACAACTAATCCTATCGTAACACCTTTAAACAAACCTAGCTGCTCTACGTTTCACAGTCTAGTTCTCTGATCAAACCTTATTCATTCACATCCCATTCAAGGTGGGGCCTGACTAGTGAAAATTAACATCGCTCTTTTGTCTACTCATCACATTTCCCAAGTACCCTTTTTTATAAATCCTAGCTTTCTCTTGGCCTGACCGCGTATTACCCGGATGTGTCTTCCCCGCAATAAATCTTTAGTGATTGTTACACCTTTGTACCTAATGGTTTTAACGCTTTCAATTTTCGTGTTACTATCTCTAGCTCTAGCTCTATCGAATTATTACTCTTGCAAAAATTAATAGCTACACTGAAGAAATGTTTCTCGGGCTTGACACCGGTTAAAAGGCTCCATTACTGCCTACGTTTCGAAGAGCGACTCGCTCTTCATCTTCAGGGCTTCTGGAATCTTCTAATAAGCCCTGAAGATGAAGAGCGAGTCGCTTTTTGAAACGTTGTCAGTAATGGCGCCTATTAACCGGTTCCGAGCCCGAGGAACATTTCTTCATAGTATTAGCCGGGAAAATATTAGATCTTATATTAATAGCTTCACTGTTTTCAAGGTATCATTTACCTGGATGGAGTGCAAATATATTATCGCCGGTCTCTTTGTCTGCCCCCGTTGCAGCTGTAGCGGACCCAGAGCCGTGCCATGAGGGACTCCGGGTGTCCCTGGTCGTGTCGTCGTTGGCCTCCGCCGACGGCGCCACGCGGTTCCTCGAGGTACTGTGGGAGGACGCACCACTGCTGCCCGGCGACTTCGTGGCCGTCTATGACGAGGACCCCTCGGCCAGCCCCAGGGGCCTTCCGGAGGCCCTGTTCTCCCTCACGCCCTCCACGGCCGACGGGCACGCGCGCACGGACGTGCCCTCCGTCACGCCGGACGACAGCGTCGGGTACGTTCCATCTTCCTTCCGCCTTCGGTTGCTGTTAAAGGTGGAGCTCTCGTCGATTCGCAATATGTCACCATTTGGCGTCGTCATCAGTCAGCAATCCTGAGATTGGTTTGACGCAGCTCTCCAACAAATTATCCTTTCAGCTGATATCTCTCTATTTTCGTATTACTTCGCTTTCAAATCCTTCATCACTTGTCCTATATATATCTCATACGAGACCTTCTCTGTCTGTTCTTCCCGTCCACTTGTCCTTCGACAATGGGGAATATGCATGCAATTTGTTTCTCGAAGATTAATGATGCACTTGAGGCGAAATTTTCTCACCAATTTAAATATATAAGCCAAATTTTTCTACGCCCACCACAAAGATTATTAAATGAATTTAAAATGTTCCCGGAAATTGATGAAAGTCACGTGACCTAAAACGCCTTCTGACGTCACTGCACGGTATAGGTTCCATATTGCTACGGAGAAAGACATTTATTTTTAACAGAAAACAAAGTGAATACATTGTTTTGAGGTTTTTCGCCGTTTATCGAAAGAAACGATGACTGAAAAAATACTTTAAAAAAGCACATTCCGACAATTTCCTTTGGTTGACTCCCTTATGGCGGCGTTGTTCTAAAGAAAACAGCGATTGTATAGACGTAGTAGAAATTATTGAGAACTAAACAGGCATTATATAATTAATGGACGATTTTCTCGGTACCATCCATACTACGTAAATAAAAAATCGAAATACAATCGTTTATTTCAATAAACAAATGAGATAAATACATAAATTATCGTCAAGTATTCATTTAACAACTTACCTCCACGCATAAACAGATAAAAACGCCAAGTACAATTTTAAAATAGTAATATCTTTGTAACGCAACTTAATTCTTCAGCAAAATTTTCGCCAAGCACATTTTAGCTAATAAACTTCACATTCAAAGAGTTATAATAAATAGTGCATGTTCCCCATTGTCTTCATCAGGCTATCATGTCTCATGATGTGGCCCATTAAATTGTCTCGTCTTCTTCTTAGAGTGTTCAGAAGACTTGTCTTTTCTCCCACTCCTCTTAAAACTCCTTCGTTTGTCACTCGGTTGATTCATTTTATCTTCATCTTTCTTCTGTAGCACCACGTATTGAATGCTTCTACCCTTTTCTTCTCCGCTTCTGTCATCGTCCATGCCTCACTGCCGTAAAGAAACACGCTCCAGATGTACGTCCTGATGAATTGCTTCCTTACTTCTACGCTTGTACTATTTCCAGCTGTAAGTAGATTCTTCTTTTGATAGAATGTCCTCTTCGCTTGGGCTATTTTGTTGGCTATTTCTTTCTTGCTTCGTCCATCGTTGGTGACTCGTCTTCCCAGGTAACACAACTCTTTCACCTCCTCAAGTTTTTGTTTTCCTAGTGTAACATTGGTTTTGACCTCTTCTCTCTTGCTGCATACCAATATTTTATTCTTTTTTGTCCTCAGCTGTTATCTGGGGAATATATAGTTGCAGAGTTTTCTACTTTTACAAGGAAATTATTACTATATATCTATATTTGGATTTTTTTATGATGACTAGCTATTTGTCGTACTGCTTCATTCATCTTCATCCGTCAACAATCCTAGGATTGTTTTGACGCAGCCCTCTACTGGATTCTCCCATTGGCCAACCTCTTCGCATTGTCGAAATTCTTCTCTTATCGGCACCATGTATTGTTGCGTGCCCCAGCCTCTTTAAATTTTAACAAAGGCGTGAAACTCGACGTGAGCTCTGCCACCTGGAGGCTGTAGGAGAAAGTCCAGAAGATGGAGCAAAATATTTCATCGATAGGTAGAATTGGCATTGCTGAAGAAAATTGTCTGGTAATTATGGCATTAGAGCTGAAATCATTCTGAAGAGCTGAATGATATCTTCGAGAACTTCATACCCGGGGCAGAGTAGTACATACATTCCCCTGTTGAGTACGAGGCTGGTTTATAGGACCTGAGTGAATGACTCTCTGGGAATCTCCGCCGGGTCTTTTATTTCACGGGTGACGTTTCGATGGACGAGTGTTCGATCGAAGCATTGGTCGAACCAGAGACAATATCACCCGAAGTCTTCTCCGAGAATCCACAAGATAGTTTTCCATTACAGGGGCTAATGCCCATTATTTGAAGATTGGAATGCATTATGCATTTTTCCTATCTTGGAGAATATGGTCGCCGCTTTAGAGTGGTGTGTTCTAAACCGTCGGGATTATTTCGAGCAGTTAACCATGGGATCACGTGTTATAAACACGAATGTTTCGCAAATATGGTTTGTTTACATCGCTTTGTCGTGTGTTTTACATGAGGTTTTCACAACCGGGGTCTCTATGCCCGTGGTGGGTGGGAAAAATTCATTTGGAAACAATGATTGAGATTGTAATGTGTGATTGAGACACAACATAATTGCGAAACGATTGTGTTGCATCACGTGACTCCCTGGTTACCTATTCGAGATAATCCACGAGGCTTCAAACTCGACCGCCCTCTGGCTCTAAGAATGCAGCATTTCTCTCTCTCTAGGCCGTTTTACACGGTCATTGAAACTGCGCAAGTTGATGTTGATTCCGTTTGAGCAGTCGTCTGCGAAAGTCCGCGACGTAGAAAATTGCGAAGACGCTTGCTTGACAGCTTTACGCGGTGCAATCGTCGGTGCATTATGTCAGTGACAATATACCATTCGGTAGCGGTAATACCAACAATATATCGCATTACGTCAAGATCTGTAAAGTAGCAATTAATTGCACGTGAAAGATGCGATAAATTACCACCACTTTAAAATAAGTTTTAAGCCATAGTCTAAACATAATAGTGGAGACCCTAGTCCAATATACTTAGCCCAAAATTTGCACCACGAATGAACGGATGTGGGCCAAGGTAACAGGTTCTTCCTTTATGTACGAAATTTAACCTTCCATGTGATTAATCACCCAGCTCATCATTATTGCACTTTATTCATTAGGTACCTAAGGAGTTGAGTGCAAACAAAAACACCCAACTCAATCGTACCAAACTTATTTAATTGCTAGAATTCCCCAGGCAGTTCATTGCCGCTACATCTGCACCATCTAGTGAGAGAAATAAATTTCATACTTGCGCGAACGCATGTATCAGGTTAGAACATGTTCTAATTTTCACGCAAGCGTTCGCGCAGTGGCGCGGTGGCGCTGCCTGTCCTCGCAAGTCGTCGCTTTACACGACGCAACATTTCTTGCGCAGGTGTGTTCTCGCAACAGCCTGCGCAGTATCAATGACCGTGTAAAACGGCCTTCTGGGGGGGTGTGCTTGAATCGTTCGAGATTGATTCCGGTACGGAATAAACCCGAACACAATGTAAAAACATACGAGTGAGTCCTTAGTTACGTATCGGGATCAATCCCAAGCGATTCAAGCACACCCCCCCTGGTTCTCTCCCAGGTTCACGGAGCGGTGCTTCGGCCACTGGGTGGCGTATGTGCGGCCGGCCGAGAACGGCTCCTCCGCGGTGCTGGCCTCGACGTGCACCAAGACCCGGCCCACGTGGATGCACGACCTCCAGCCGCAGATCGGACAGAAGAAGTTCCGAGATCTCTTCATCCCGGGCACTCACGACTCCGGCTCCTTCGCAGAAGGTATGTAGGTACGCAGACAGGGCCCATATATCTGGTCCCACCAGACAACCATAGCCGCTGCCGGTTGCTATAGACTGTTATAATCACACTGACCGGTATGATCTCATCGGCCGGTTGCGCAATCGCAGCCAATAGGATATCACCTTGCGGTCACGTGATGCGTCTGTGCTTGCATTTCGTTTTCGCAGTTTCCATATCAATTACTGCTTATTCCGTTAAGAATACAATTAAAACAGCATTTAACTCTATTGAATCACCTTTTTTATTTTGTGAAAGATGAACGCTTACATTTTCTCGAGGTAAGATTAAGGAGGTTGGCTCGCGACTGCTTGAGTCAAGTTGTCTAAGGAATCTTATAAATTTAAGTACGTGTATAAGCCTGCTAAGTGATCCTTACTGCACAAAGAAAATTACCTAAGCTAATGAAAGTCATAACTATTACAAGAAATGTGATGGAAAGTCGAAGGATTTATTTTTTATGATAATTTTAATCAGCTCGACGACAGAGTCAATTCAGCATTTACCTTACAGAAATAAATTCGTGTACTCAATGAATTTAATAATGTATAACACCAGAATATTACTATCAAACGTCTTGTTATAATATTTCTTGAAATATTCTTTAATATTTCAAGAGTAACGATATTATTCATACGCCAACCATTTTGGCTACAGCGACCGCAGCGCCACTTAAAGTCAACTAACACAATTCGTCTGCTATAAGCGCAGAAATCGGTGGATTTAGCGAAAAATACGGTAGGTTGGTACCTTTTTTTCGTGTCATTTTATTCCTTGTGAAATTACGCATAAAATATCAGTTTTTTTTGCAAAAATGACCTGTCACTATGGTGTTTTTAAACGTTATATTCCCGTTATATAAATAAGAGGAAATTGGACGCCAAATCCTGAGGGGCAAAATTCCCAATTCGAAAAGCAGCAGTGCTTGTGCAAGTATTGAGTTACATTGTAGCTATTCAAGCGGAAACGGAGACTTCCGTTGGATGGGACGTTAAGCCGTGGTCCCCTTGGCGCCTTTTGTTAAGAGTAGGCTAATGCCGACGCCGGGTTTCCCTCCACCCTTCCTCCGTTCCCTGAAAACTCCTGCCATTACCACCTATCTATCCTAAATGGTGCAAATGGCCTCAGCTGTCGGTCGCCTCCCCTGAATAACCAACCAACCAAATTCTATATTCTTTTTTCCGCTAACAATAAGTGATAATAATTGCCATTCATCATCTTGAGTGCAACTAATTTAACAAAACAATTGGAAAAAAATCTGCATCAAATTCAATACTTTTGATATAGGAGTAAAGGCTAAAAATAAAGGGATTAAAACAGCTCTTAAAATTAGTTTGCGCAAAAATCTTTTCACAGTGCGCTCTTGCATCACAATATGCATGTAAGCCTAAAACTGCTGGTTTTAATCACCAGTAGATTGGTGTGTGCATTAATGAGGGCATAAATCAATCATTCAACCACTTAAGAAACCAAAACAAAGGAATTGGTATCTTATTGTTTCCATAAGTATAATGTGCAGCGTTACTTTATTATTTTACCATACCCATTTTATACGCAGAGTAGTCCATATTAATGGCCAATGATTGAGTGTGAATTCTAACGTTTTCCCAGTGGTTTTTGAATCACCATCATCGGTCAAAAATCCTAGGATTGGTTGGAGGTAGCCGTAGCTCGATTCTTCTATCGGCCAATCTCTTCATATTGACGTAGCTCCTCTCTTTTATGTCCTTTACGACCCGTTCCACATACCTCATACGAGGCCTGCCTTTTCCATTCTTCCCGTTCACTTTTCCCTCGATGATTGTCTTCATCAGGCCATCGTGTCTCAAGGTGTGGCCCATTAAGTTGTCCCGTCATCTTTTTAATGTTTTCAGTAGACATCTCTTCTCTCCCACTCTTCTTAACACTTCCTCGTTTGTCACTCGATCGATCCATTTTATCTTCACCATTCTTCGGTAGAACCACATTCACGAATGCTTCCAGCCTGGGCTTCTCGGCTGCTGTTATTGTCCATGCTTCGCTGCCATATAGTAGAATGCTCCAGATGTATGTTCTAATGAAATGTTTCCTCACTTCAACGCTTGTATTTGCAGCTGTAAGCAGAATCTACTTATGATAAAATTCCCTTTTTGCTTGGGCAATTCTACTGGCAATTTTTCTTTTACTTCGTCAATCGCTGGTTACTCGGCTTCCCAGGTAGCAGACCTCTTCCGCCTCCTCGAGTTTTTGCTTTCCTAGTTTAACATTGGTTCTGGATTCCTTTCTCCTACTGCATTCCAATACCATAATTTTCTTTTCATTGATTTTCAGTTCATATCTGGCCACTGTCCTTTCCATATTTCCTTGTGTCTTCTTTAAATCTCCTTCTGTTTCTGCCATGAATGCTATGTCATCGGCGACTAGTAGCATGCTGATTTTCTCCCCGTGGATATTCACTCCCGGAGACTTTTCTTTGACTTATCGAATGGCTTTCTCGATGTGGACATTGATAATACGGGAGACAGTGCACAGCCTTGCCTCACTCCTTTCTCTATCTTTGCTCCTGTACTCAAAGAAATACCCTCAGGTTTAACTTTGTGGAATTGAAGTATCATGAAAATAAAAATGACTTCGTATATTCCGCACTTTTATTAACAAGACCAAGTTAATTTTGCATTAGGTCTTGTTAGTAAAATTGTGGAATATACCAAGTCATTTTTATTTTCATGTTGCTCCTGTTCTGTTGGGTCCTTATTTGATTACAGCCACCTGGTTTTCATATAAGCTGTAGATAAGTCTTCGGTCGTTGTATGATACTCCAATTTTTTTCAGAATGCTCAGCGTCAAGTTACAATCCACGTCCCTAAATGCCTTCTCCAAGCCTAGAAACGCAAAAGCATCAACATATGTATTTGACCCCATCTCTACAAGCAGTCGAAGGTCGAACTGCTTCTCTTGTGCCCTTGTTTTTTTTGGAACCCAAATTAGTCCTGGTGCTGGGCGGCTTGTTTGAAACCGCTGGGATTTTCTCGGATGGGTAAATAAGTAATCACGCGATACAAACAAGAAAGGGTTCGCAAATTTGGTGAGTTTTTATCGCTCAAAACAATTTGGCTAATCGCTTTCTTCTTCAGTTTTCCTCATCCTAAGGCTCTATGTTCAAGGCAAAGGAGATAAAACTCGTGTTAAACAATATATTGAGATTGCATAATGTGCGATTCAAGTAAATCAAATTTGCGAACCGTTCGTGTTTGTACCACGTGACTCCTTGGTTACCTATTCGAGATAATCCCGACGGTTTCAAACGCAGCCCCCCTGGAACTCCTCAGCTTTCCGTTCTCTTCTTCTGTGGATGATTCTTGTCAATATCTTCGAGGCATGTATCGTCAAGCTTATGTACCTAAAATGTTCACAGTTCTCGGCCCTCTTCTTTTTGGTCAATGTGATGATGACGTTCTTCTCAAAGTCCGTGGCCGTATCTACTTGTTTATTAACTACGCGACGGAAATTGCTTTAACTATTAATTCAGGAAGGTTATTTTGTAATCTCACTTTAGTGAGAATGCGTCATAAAATGTCACTTTTTAGTAGTTAAACTCCGCCACCCAGGCGGCGTGACCATCTTCGGATCTCAAGCGGTGAACTGCCGGTCATGTGCTGGTCTTGTAGACGATTCATCCGCTCTGATCCGTAATTTCGACTCGTGATCCTTTTCGTTATCTCCACCTGCCATTAGTTCCCATCTCATCTTCATAAAGAACGTGACATGGAGCCACCATCGTTTCCACTTGAAGCTTGAGTTGGAGAAAAAGCAAGAGCGAGAAACATACAAACGATTTTAAATTATATTTTTGGAATTTTCACAATGTGAAGAACTTAAACGTTCTTAAATCACGAATTGTATATTATCAACAAATGATTTCTAAAAACACTATTAACTTAAAATGTAGCGAGAAACAAATGCAAATTCCAATATTGGTACAAAGGAAATTATCGGACATGAATTATCTTGACAGGTCATCCGAATAATTAAAATGATAGGGATAAACAATTTTTCACTCACCTTCACCGTATTCTTCCATTACAGAAGCTTCGACAATTCACGAACCGTTCGTGAATTGTTGAAGCTTCTGTCGTTGAATAAACAAACGAGTGCCTGGCAACGGCGACCGCTTTCTTCAAAAATGGAGGAATACGGTGAAGTTGAGTGAAAAATTGTTTACCCCTATCATTTTAATTATTCGGATTGCCTGTCAAGATAATTCATGTCCGATAATTTCCTTTGTACCAATATTGGAATTTGCATTTGTTTCTCGCTACATTTTACGTTAATAGTGCTTCATCATTTTTCATTTTCTCAATAGTGTTTCATTCAATAAATAATTTGTGGATAATATACAAACTACTAAAAAGTGACATTTTATGACGCATTCTCACTAAAGTGAGATTACAAAATAACCACCCAGGGGGGCTGTGTTTGAAACCTTCGGAATTATCTCGAATAGGTAACCAAGGAGTCACGTGGTAAAAACACGAATGGTTTGTAAATTTTATTTCTCTGAATCGCTCGTTACATTATCAAAAATTGTTTTCACTAGCGTTTTTCTTATCTCTATCGGTTACATATCCCTCAAATGAGATAAAACACAAGTGTAAACAATGAATGAGGTTGTAATCAGCGGTTTTAACACATCAAATTTGCGAGCCATTCTTGTTTATACCACGTGACTCCTTGGTTACCTATTCGAAATAATCTCGACTGTTTCAAACACAACCCTTCTGGACGGTATCTGTTTTCACCCACGGCTCTTTTCACTCCGCAGGAGAGGGTGACCGGCTGACCAAGTACACGTACACCCAGGAGGAGAACATCCTGAACCAGCTGATATTCGGGTGCCGCTACCTGGACATCCGGGTGGGCTACTACCCGCCGTCGTCCAGGAGGCTGGACAATGGCACGTGGGTGCAGCTGGACCCCTCGGACGCCCCAGACGAGGACGTTTTCTGGATCAACCACGGCATCGTCAAGATCCGCCCGCTCAAGGAGGCCATCGACTCCGTCAAGCAGTTCCTCTCCGCCACGCAGGAGATCGTCATCTTCGACGTGCAGGAGTTCCCCGTGGGCTTCTCAGGGTCGGACGGAGGCCTCTCAGTCCACGTGCGTCTCATGGCCTTCCTGGGCCGGGAGCTGGGTCAGTTCGCGGCCAACGTGTCCATGGGCGGCCTCTGGTGGGACACTCCCCTCAACACCTTCTGGAAGGCCGACCGCCGGCTCATCATCGGCTACGACAACAGCGACGCCCGCGAGGAAGCTCAGCAGATCGCGGAAGCGGAGGGAAAGGTAAGGAGATGGTGACGGATGGGCGACGGTTTTTAAATGTACATCCAATTTATTTGGTCGGTGCTTCATCCAAATATTTAGAAGAAGCAGAGTCATTAGGGAAATGCCAGCGATATTCCTTACTCCACGGTTCAGGTAGCGCCTGCCCATAGGCAGTTCATGAGGGAAAACATAGATTCCTGTTTCGTTACGGAGAACTGCTTCCTCAATGTTGCTCCAGAAATCGTCGGTTTTCATGCAATAAATTAAGACAATGATATAAAGAAGTAATGACACTGTTCACGCTAATAGTGCGGTAGTTAATTTCCCAAGGAGCGAATCAACGCTCACGGATTTTTTCTTTTGTTTGATTGGTTGTTTGCACACCACTTATGCTGTTTGTTGCAGAGCGATTGTTGTGTTGAGTATAGTCGGAGCAGTCTGTGTGTTGAGAGCCACTCTCCGTAGCGTATGTCCGCGTACATCGGCGGGAACCTCAGCTGAGTTAGTCAACGAGCCAGTGAAGGTGAGAGATGGTTTTGTTTCGCGGTGGAGCTCCTTCGTGCTTGTCGAATCCGAAAAGGATTTATCTTTCGTCTCCATACAGTCCACTTGAAGAGTCTCGACGCGGTTCGCAAGAGAGCAGATACTCGTTGCCAAAACGTGCGTGTTATTACATTACGTGAAATTATGGGTCAAGGGAATCGGTCTAGTGAATCGTAAACTGGGATTCGTCAAAAGAGTATTGAGTAAATGTGACGCTCATGTACGAGAAATCAGCTAAATTTCCCTTGTTAGACCTCATTTGGAATATTCTGCCAGTGTATGGGATCCCTGCGAAATCTGTCTAAATAACCAACTTGAACGTGTGCAGCGAAGATCGGCAAGATTTGTAAAGGGACGGTAAGATAACCTTATTAGCGTAACAAGTCTATCAATTGAACTAATTTGGGAATCATTGTTCATATCGCAGGTTGAAATTTAGACTTAATCTCTTAAACAAATTCCAAGACGATATTTTCAGTGATGATGTTAAAAATATTTTGCGAACACCAACTCTCTATGGTATAGACTGGACCATAATTATAAAATTAGAGAAATTGATTGCCGAACTGACAGATTCAAAACGTCCTTTTTTCCTCGTGCTATTAGGGATATGAATAACGGTAAATGTATCCAGTACGAGTGTAGCAATGGATAACATTGGTAGCTGCATGTTGGTATAAGGACTTGAAGCTAACCCAACTAACAGCATGTTTGCTTTGCTATTTTATCTTTTATTTTAATAGTGAAGTTTAGAACAGTATGTAAGTATTGATCCTTTTTTTATGCCTGATATGCAGTGCATGTTTGGTGAGAATTCACCCCCTGCCACAAACCTTTATGGTGGCTTGCAACGTATTATGAATATGTAGGTGTAGATGAGAAATGCCCCACGGCGCAGTATTTTGGTTCAAAATAGACGAAACAATGAAATTAGAGGAATACAATAGATAATAATGAAAATGGATGCCACCACCCAGGAACACTGATGTCATGAAGACTTCTTTAATACGTCAGAAAGGTCACCATATGGTCAATGGTTTTACTTTGGTGAAAACAAAAAAATGACCTGCGAAAATGCTGACCAGAATCCTTTTAAATTGGCAGTTCAAGGACATCCTGGAATCCATTTTCACAATGATTACTCGTTAATTCAAAATATACTTACTTCATCATTAACGTGGTCTAGGTTTTGTTTAAATGCAGAAAATTGGTGAAGCAACAGTAACTATTAACACATTTCTGACTCATTGCACATGTATGCATATAGGTACCTAAACGGGCATATATCATGTCCATTTCTCTACATTTTGAAGTAGTCTTCGTTGACGTCTGTTAGGCCACCTAAAAAAAAACAAAATTAAACCACATTAATGCTGAAGTAAAGATATGTGGAAATAATCCGTTAAAATAGATAATTTGGAAGTTCAAGTACATTCTGGTATCTGATTCAGCTGATTACTCACTATGTTTGAATAATTTTACTCCACTATTATCGTGGTCTAGGATTGGTTTTTAAGTGGTCTAAAAAGACGAAATTCTAGACCGCTATTCAAAATGCAGATAATTGGTGAAGCAAAACTGTTCGGACATGCACCTTTTTCTGGCATATTTTCCGCCATACATAATATTAAATAGTAATTAAGGCCAATATATCATTTTTTTCTTCACCTCTAATATTCTTCAATTGAGTTCATTTCCGCCGTTGGTTCACATGGTTCACTTTACCGGAAGTGATCTGTGGTATCTGAGACGACATTAGATCACATCACTGCCGTATCTCGAGCTTCTGTGAAATTTTGAAATCGAGTCAGTTTTTGCTTAAAGAAAATATAGTTCTTGTTCCTGAGACTTCATTCCAAAAAATATAAGAAGGACCTTGGTAAGGTATATTCCTAAATTGAGTAAATACGCTGGTAAGCGCGTTCCGTCACAAGTACCGTTGCCAATGATAACTACATTCTGTAGCGCCACTTTCATGTAAGTAAGGCTTTTCTGCTTTTTTCGAGCAAACATTTATTAAAAGTATCAATTAAACACGTGTTGTAAGGCGATCACTTTTTTACAATGCTAAATTCTACATAAATTTCGCATCTTATATTAATTTTTCGGCAAGACGACATTTCTCTTTACATTAGTAATCTGCAAATTTTACTGCAAGAGCCATGCTCTGCCATATAAAATATCTGATTTTCAATGTCTTTTTTCTTTAAATATATTATGGAAAGACCAAATTATTTTATTGCCAATCGATAGAAGGGCCAAAAATGATGTGTCCAGAATTTTTCACAAAAATGAGGTTTACTTCATAATTCAGTGGAGCCACATTAAACATTTCGTCAAAGAGGATGCCGTAAACGGCATTGCGCTTTTCTCAAGGATATTGGAAGGCACTAAAGGAGAGGTATTGCAGGTTATTCGTGAAGCGAGATCGCCCATTTCACCAAAGAAACATTCCCCTCTTCGTCACGGCGGTATAACAAACAGGATTTGCTCTGTAGCTAATTTTCCTCTACACATACGTAAAATTTGGGGATTCTCCGTTAACCAGAGATTTTTTCCTACTCTTTTAGTGCTCGGTTAATGCACTCGCAGACCACACTAGTATATCACACCCTTCAATTTCACCTGAGGGTATGTCTTAGAACAAAGGAGGACGGAAATAGCTGGGTAAAAGGGAAGTAAAATAAAGGTGTGTTACCAGAGGGAGTGTATTCATCAAGGCAATGTAAAGGTGCCGACTCAAAAAAAAAATGTTTTCTTTGCTTTTCTAGGCGAATGTTTCGTAAGTTAATCTCGGCACATGTGTCTTTTACTCAGGTATTCTCGGTGAAGTCTTTTTGTTTTGAAAACTTGTTTGCAAGAATGGATTTGTATACTTGTTTGTAAAACTTATTTGACCTTTCAAGGGTACTCGTCTAACACGCCTGCGTTACTCGCCTGTCATTCTTTGCTCTCACTAATGAGTTCATTTATTCGGAGTGAATATATTCTTTTTCGCTTTTTTTTTAATACTTAAGAAGTCCACATGAAAGTCCATTGATGCTCAAGAAAGCGAGATGCTCGAGGCAAACTTTTGAACAAAGAAACTGGATATATGAGTACGAATCGACTTTATTTTCATTTAACACAAATAAGTAAACTTATAATAATGTTGTGGAATTTTTGACCGAGTTTAATTATGGAGGGGGAATGGGATATTTTTTACTCTATTAAGGAATACGGATGCAATAGATTCATCCATTAGTGATTGCAATATTTCTATAACATTTTTCTCATCACTTCCATTTAATACTTCACATCTACATCTACACGATACCCTGCAAGCCACCGCGAGGGTGTGTGGCAGGGGATGAAGATCACCAAGCATGAACTACTAACATGCAAACAAGCAACTATAATGTCTAATGCAACTTGATTGTTATTATCTATAGTATTTAAGGGGCATGTACTAAATACTATAGTATATATAGTATTTAATACATGCATCATGCACTACAGAATACTCTAAAATATTTCCCCAACCTATCCCTTTGCTATGCTGCCTATTCTGTTCTCTTATAGTACGGGGAAAAAATGCTATTATAATCTATCAGTACGACAATCTATCTCTCTAATCTTATTTATCTGGTCGAATCTAGCACAATACGCTGGTGTTTTTAATATGTTCCTAACGTCTTCAGTAAAGCTATCCGATTGAAATTTCTCTAATAGATTTAATCTGTACTTTAGCCTACGCTCTGATAATGATTCCCACCCTTTTTCTTCTATTAATTCTGATACACTACTCAACCTATCGTAACACCTTTTAACGAACCTAGCTGCTCTACGCTGCACACTCTCTAGTTCTCTAATCAAACCTAATTCATTAGGATCCCATACACTGGCTGCATACTCAAGGTGGGGCCTAACTAGTGAAAAGTAACATCGCTCTTTTGTATTCTCATCACATTTCCCATGTACTCTTTTTATAAATCCTGGCTTTCTCTTCGCTCGGCCGCATATTTACCAGAGTTCAATTCGTCCTCAGATGGTGTTTTATTCCTCTTGGTCTTTTTTCTAGTAATTAGATAATTGTATTCATATTAATGAACATTATGATTGCATGCATGAACACGTCTTGGTGAATTTCCATACAATTTAGGGCATACCACGATTGCACAACAGGTTTCAGCATTCATCTCATCATTAGGTACTATATACTATTTAAGAATATGTGTAATAAGAAGGTACAGATAGTACTTTATGATGGTGTAACCTTGTTCAATCGTAATAATAAGTAAATTGTATTAGAATTCACCAAGACATGTCCGCACATCCTATTATAATGTGTATTAACGGAATTAATTCTATTCTCCCTCGCCCCAGTTCTGTGAAAAATGTTTTCATAAGATAGCGTGGTGTTACGAAATGGAGTGTCAAGCTATTTCCCTCCTGTTCCTAGGTCCTTATCTGTCAGTGTCCTTTTTCCAAATCTACGACCAGTTTTTTCCCGATGAAAATAAACAACAGATAAGTGGGGCTAGCATTTATGAGGAGTGAACGTTATGAATGTTTGTCGACGGAAACAGTATTCGGTTTTGTTCTAAAATCATCCATGGTCACTCATTATATAATGAGTGACCATGGTACCACATCCCCTCAATCATGGAGGACGACATTAGGTGACCTTGCATGTGTATCATCAATGGTTCGCTAGCTTACTTTGTTGAGGTTCATGTGCGAGATTGAAATCACTTAAACAATTGTCCCTTGACGATAATGACGTGTTGAAACCGGTCGGGTTGTACCAAATAAACCGTGTGAAAGGACAAAGTTCACTTGATTTTACTCTTGACTTTATTAATTGTTATTTGCTCTTGATAAATTGTTAGGGAACATCTTCCAATGTGGTTGCATCATCATCATCATGGGTCAACAATCCTAGGATTGTTTCGACGCAGCCCTCCAATTGATTCTTCTATCGGCTAATCTCTTCGTATTGACGTAATTCCTCTCTTTTATATCCTTCACAACCTGTTTCATATATCTCATACGAGGCATGCCTTTTCCATTCTTCCCGTTTACCTTTCCCTCGACGATTGTCTTCATCATGGGCCATCGTGTCTGTAAGATAGGGCCGATTAAGTTTTCCCGTCTTATTTTTAATGTTTTCAGTAGACTTCTCTTCTCTCCCACTCTTCTTAACACTTCTTCGTTTGTCACTCGATCGATCCATTTTATCTTCATCATTCTTCGGTAGAACCACATTTAGAATGATTCCACCCTTTTCTTCTCTGCTGCTATATACGTCCATACCTCATTGCCGTAAAGAAACATACTCCAGGTGTATGTTCTGATGAATTGTTTCCTTATTATACGCTTGTATTTTCAGCTGTAAGTAAATTCTTCTTTTGATAGAATGCCCTCTTTGCCTGGGCTATTCTACTCACCATTTCTTTCTTGCTTCGTCCATCGCTGTTTACTCGGTTTCCCAGGTAACAGAACTCTATCACCTCTTCCAGTTTCTGTTTTCCTAGTATAACGTTGGTTTTGGCCTCTTTTTTCTTGCTGCGCACCAATATCTTAGTCTTTTTCTTATTGATCTTCAACTGATATCTGACCATTGCCCTTTCCATAGTTATTAGAATCTTATTCAGATCCCTCTCTGTCTCTGCTACGAGTTCTATATCATCGGTGAATCTCAGAATGCTGATTTTTTCTCCGTGGATATTCACTCCAGAAGACTTTTCTTTGATTTTGTTGATGACTCTCACGATGTAAACATTTCAAAATACGGGAGACTGCAAACAGCCTTGTCTCACCCCTTCCCTTACTCATGCTACTTCACAACTGGGTCCAGATTTTATCACATCTACCTACTTGATTTTTACATTGTGGCTGCGAGAAGAGTGAAGCTAGTGTAAATCTTGGATCAATACCAATATTATGATAATTTTAATTGAAAATGACGTGACCTTTTTAATAAAAACAAATAAGTAAAATGTAACTAATTCCGATTGAATTTTATCAATCACTGAAACCGATCTGTCAATATTTACTCTATATTTCAATCTAAAGAATTATATTAAAAGGAATAAAGACTTTCATAGTCTTAGGTAGATGGGTTAATTAAGAATATGATATGTCGTTCATAATGACAGCTTACCTTCTCCATTTATGCAAAACCCAAAGAATCATGGAGATTATTTGCGACTGGAGATGATCACCATTCATGTAGCTAAGAGATATAATGCATTCAGACTTATAGAAACCTTTAGATTTACATTCACGAGTCACGTGCAACTAAATAGCTCTACGTCTACATCCACGCGATTCCTTGGAAGCCACCACGAGGGTGTGTGGCAGGGGGTGAAGATCACCTAGCATGCACTATTGGCATGTAACTAGGATACTACATGGAGACGTGATAGATGATAGGGTCACGTGCAGCTAGATACTTAGTAACGACGAGAGGAGGAGCGAAGAGAGAGGAGCGTGGAAGCCTAGTGGGTCCCTTGGCTACTGATCGAAGGGTCCCGGGTTCAAATCCGGGTGAAGCCTTTCGACGCCACTGAACGAAAAATCCTAGGAGTGCGAGGTGGCCCAGGGAATGGAACTGGCCCCCCCCCCTATACCCTGAATGTGTGAAATTCACACGCCTGTGGCTTAGTCTGGGGTGAGCTCTACCCTCACCTATCAAAAAACCAACCTTCGGGTCGAATCACTTAGTGAGTGAGTGATAATTAGAAAGGTATTATAGGTTGTTATTGTATGAATCATGCACTACAGACTACTCTAACATTATTTAACCTACCTTTCCCGTATGCTATGCGGCCTATTGTGCTCTCTTATAGTACGGGGGAAAAATCACATTTTTAATACATCGATATGAAAGGGAGCGGTTAAAATACCTCCTGATTATTTTGCTTCGTCAAAAATTAATTTTTAAGAACATCCACGAGATATTTCAACAAGTGGACCTGGTGTCATGTAGCGTCATGGAAATGTGAAGTTACTCGAAGCGATGGTAGGAGCATTGAAAATTCTCGAAATGAAAAACGCGAAAAAATCATTGGAGTATCGGACACTCGGAGGACAGGGGAGCTTGATCAAACGCGTAGTGAAAGGTGTAACAATCACTAAGGATTTATCGTGGGGAAGACTAATCCGGGAAATATGCGGCCGAGCGAAGAGAAAGCTAGGATTTATAAAAATATAAAAAAATTTATAAAAAAAAAATTATGGAAATATAAAAAAAGTACTTGGGAAATGTGATGAGAAGACAAAAGAGCGATGCTATTTTTCACTAGTTAGGCCCCACCTTGGGTATGCAGCCAGTGTATGGGATCCGAAAGAATTAGGTTTGATCAGAGAACTAGACAGTGTGCAGCGTAGAGCAGCTAGGTTCGTTAAAAGGTATTACGATAGGTTGAGTAGTGTCACAGAATTAATACAAGAATTAGGGAGGGAATCATTATCAGAGCGTAGGTTGAAGTACATAATAAATCTATAAGAGAAATTTCATTTGAATAGCTTTACTGAAGACGTTAGGCACATATTAAAAAAAAACTAGCGTATTATGCTAGATTCGATCAGATAAATAAGATTAGAGAGATGGATTGTCGTACAGATAGATTCAAAATGGCATTTTCCCCCGTACTATAAGAGAACAGAATAGGCGGCGTAGCAAAGGAATAGGTAGGGGAAATATTTTCGAGTATTCTGTAGTGCATGATGCATGTATTAACCCCTTAAATACTATAGATACCAACAATCAAGTTGCATGAGACATTATAGTTGCTTGTTTGCATGTTAGTAGTGCATGCTTGGTGATCTTCACCTCCTGCCACACACCCTCGCGGTGGCTTGCAGGGTATCGTGTAGATGTAGATCTAGATGAAACGTCTTGAAAGGTGTGTCTCGGAAGAGGGTGCTCCCTTCTTAGGTGGCGTGCCGAACTTCTCACGAGGCAAAAACTGTCGCGTCGTGCTTAGAGATGGTTAAATTACCGTAATTTTCAATTGAGGTAAATCACCGTGGTAAATTACGGTAATTTTCTAAAATTACCGTAATTTTCCGGTAATCTTAAGTTTTGAGCTGCGAATTCTTATCAGATGACTCAAAACGAAATCAAAAAAGTATTGAGATACAAATGCCGACGCTTATATCAAACGTATCACGGCGTTTATCTATTATAACTCATTAAAAAAATTATAACGAGGTATGGCAGCAACACGCAATTTGCCTCTCTTTTGTCGCACCATGAGAAATTTCCGTTCCAAAGACATACCTCTGCGCAATGTGCATTTGTTATTTTACTCTGAATTAATTGGAATTAATCACGGACCCAATGTAGACAAAATTGTTTTAGCGACTTGATTTATGATATCACCCATTCCAATGGTTTCTTCGTGAGGAAGAAATTTTTATGATAAAGAACGTTTCTGAAAATTCCCGTTTATTACGGTAATTTTAAGAAAACCACGTGACGAGAAAGAGATCGAGTCACACAAGGGCCCTATTCCGTGATGGCTGACATCCGCCTTCAAGGACCCTTTCAGGGAGGAGTGGGGTAATGGGGAAAAATAACATTTTTAATACATCGATGTGAAAGGGTGCGGTTAAAATTCCTCCTGATTCCTCCTCCTTTCCTGGGGTAAACACATACGTGAAATAATGGTTAAAGCTAGTCGTAAACTGGGATCCGTCAAAATAGTACTGGGTAAATGCGACGATCATGTACGAGAAATCAGCTACTTTTCCCTTGTTAGACCTCATTTGGAATATGCTGCCAATGTATGGGATCCCCACGAAATCGGTCTAAATAACGAACTTGAACGTGTGCAGCGAAGATCGGCAAGATTCGTAAAGGGACGATACGATAATTATATTGGCGTAACCAGTCTATTAAATGAATTAAAATGGGAATCATTGTCAGATCGCAGGTTGAAATTTAGACTTAATCTCTTACATAAATTCCAAGACCATATTTTCAGTGATGTTAAAAATATTTTATGTACTCCAACTCACTATGGTAGACTGGACAATAATCACAAAATTAGAGAAATTGATTGCCGAACTGAGATTCAAAATGTCCTTTTTCCTTCGTACAATTAGAGATACGAATAACGGTAAATATGTCCAATCGGAGAGCAGCAATGGATAGCATTGGTGGCTGCGTGTTGGTGTCGGTACTTGGAGCTAACGCTACTAACGGAATGTTTTTGCAAGTTTGCTTTGCAATTTCTATCTTTTTTAAATGGTGAAGTTCTGACTATATAGTATTACTATTCCTTTTTTATCTATGATATGTAGTGCATGTTTGGTGTTAGATCACCCACTGCCACACACCTTTGTGGTGGCTTGCAGGGTATTATGTAGATGTTGATGTCGATGAAAAGGACAGACCGCTGCGGTCTTCGTATTGAGCACATAATTTCTCACGCTTCGTGGCGCAAACGTCGCTCCTATCCTCTGCTGTCACCAGAACCTGCTCGTCGTCAGCGGTTGAGCAAGAGCGGTTGACACGTGTTCAACCAGAAAGTCGTGCTACTCAGCACATTCGCAACTGCTTTAAAGAGCGTGCCGTAACTGCTTTTCATGGAATGTATCCTTCACCTACGAGGTCTGCGCCAACGCATTCGGTGAAGATAGGCAAGATTTGTAAAGAGACGGTATGATAACGACTTTAGCGTTCCCAGTCCACAATATACAATTGATGATCTATGCGTACAGAAGTCATGCGTTTCATTTGGAAATTACCTACTTGAATTTATTTTCTACACAAAAATAGGCATAAAATCAATTACAGATTTTAAATTATAATATAATTTTCATCAATTAAAAAAAATCTGTTTTCAAATGGGAACATTGGACTGTAAACAGTTATATAAGATAAATTGGAATCGTTGTCAGATCGTATGTTGAAATTTGGATTTAATCTCTTAACTAAACTCCAAGGCAGTATTTTCACAGATGACGTTAAAGATATTTTGCAAACTCCATGGTAGAATGGGCCATAATCATAAAGTTTGAGAAATTGATTGCCGAACTGAGAGTATCAAAACGTCCTTCTTCCCTCGTACAAGTAGGGATGTGAATAGCTGTAAATATATCCAATAGTATAAATACAAGTGTATCAAAGCATATCAAAGGCAGTTACAAATTGGTATCATGACTTTAACCTAAACCAATTCATCATCATTGGTCTACAATCCTAGAATTGGTCTGACTCAGCTTTCCACTTCATTCTTCTATCGGCCAACCTTTTCATTGTGACGTAATTCCTCTCTTTTACATCCTTCACAACCTGTTCCATGTATCTCATACGAGGCCTCTAAACCAATTAGCATCATGTTTTTGTATGCTAGCTTTACTATTTTTATCTGTTTTTAAATATTCAAGCGTAGACTAGAATATAGTTACCAATCCTTTTTATGCATGACATGTAATGCATGATTTGAGTGTATTCACCCCTTTGCCACACACCTTTATGGTGGCTTGCAAGCGTATTATATAGATGTAGCTGTAAATTAACCCTGTGAACCGCCCCCAGGGCGTGTGGCAGGTAATGGTAGGTCGCCAGCCGTGTTCACAGTGAATCAAGCTTTCTGCTCTTACGTAAACGTGTTTCCTTACATATAATAAGGAACTTTAAAAACATGAAGTGAATTCAATTCTTCAAGAATTGATTACGAGGGAGTACTTGTTTTGCAATGGTGTCTTCATTATCACTTGAAATGCAGGCGTTAGGTTTTTGAGTTACTAGAAGTGTTAGGGAAGTTTGTCGGCGGAAGCAGAGTGAATGAATGACTCTAAAGTCACTCGAGAAAGTCTACATAGTACCCTGCGATTCTGCAATATAGCGCTTGGCGGGGCGTTAGTGAAGTACCCTTACTAAATACTACTCAAATATGATTACATCTGCATGATACCCTGCAAGCCACCATAAAGGTGTGTGGCAGGGGGTGAATCCACACCATCATGCATTACATATCATGCATAAAAAGTATTAGTAATGATATACTAGTCAGTATTCCACAATTTAAAAAAGAAAAAAATAGCAAAGCAAGCATACAATATGATGCTGTTGATTTATAGTGCAGAGTGATTATTTGCAGTGTGCGTAATTTTATCGTCATATGAACGGATGGTCTGTCTACTAAAGCCCATTGGCTTGACAAATCTTAGTAAATATTGGTGTTTTCGTCACGAAAAGTTGCCAACCACCCTTGTGGTGGCTTGCAGGGTATTATGTAGATAGATAGATAGATAGAAATGGAAACGTCGAGAATATCTCGACAAGGTAACCAGGGAGTCACGAGATACAAACACGAATGGCTTGCGAATTTTCAAATGGGGTCGTTTACCATATTCTTTTATTGCCGAATATGATAGAGTTTGTAAAATAAAAAGACCCATATTTTTCCGTTTTTTGATTCGTCAATTATTTCTCGAGCTATAGGCGAGGAAAAACTGATTTTTTTTACCCTTTCGGAAAAGTGGGCGTGGTGCAACCTCTGACGTATAACGACTTCGTCCAATCACAACTGAGCCCGCGAAGCTACTTCGCCTTATCGCAAAGGGGGGGCACACAGCTGGCTCTCCCAATGGGAGCGATTACGACAGCATCTGTGCGAGCAGACCTTCCGAGAACCCCCCTCCACTCCCTTCCCTTCCCAGAAGAGCAGTCAAAGAAAGGAGGAAAATGACGTCAATGTCATCACAGTAGCTTTTTAGTTGGGCGTCACCTTTTTCTTATTTTAATTTTTGATTTATGAGTGATCGGTAGTGGTTACTACATTAATTTTGTTCACTAAAATTCTTTATTTGTTTCCATCTAACATTTTCGTGCAAAAATTGCGATGTCGGTTCCGAGTAAACGCCCCCATTTCAAAGACAACCCTCCAACCTCCGGTCTGCCGACCTATGCCATAATATACAATGAGCCTATTGTTGGAATCAGAACCCTGGATGAACAATGATAGGGGCGGAAAGGGTAAGGCATTTAGAATACTATAAAGGGAGGAACGAAGTGTGCTGTTCGGGATATGGTAATCGTGTACGGAAGAAGTAGTAAGAGAAATACACAGCAGAGTAGAAATATCGTACAAATCTACCCGAACCAAGTGAAGAATAGTTAAAAAAAAGCTTATTTTTTTGTAAATATGACATGAGTGACTATTTGTTTGGGGGTCGTAGTGGCAAGTACTCGTGATTCAATTTTATGTGCGTGAGAAATTCGTAGGAAGTCGCAGGTGGCCCAGGGAAATGAATTGGCCCCCCTACTTTGAAGGTGTGAATTTCACTCGCCATTGCCTAAGTACGAGGTAACATCTACCCTCACCTATCAAAAACAAAACTTCTGGTTATAACACTAATTTATTTATCATTTTTATGATTTATGACAATATTAACGCCATTAAGTCGATACGCGTCCTCCTCAAATCCTTTACATCTACATATACATAATACCCTGCAAGCCACCATAAAGGTGTGCGGCAGGGGGAGGGAAAACAAACTTAATGCAAAACACAAACATTTTATGAAATGAACAGTTGAGGCAAGGATAATATTTCCCATTAATTTTCCCATGCTTCTTTTTTTATTTTCCTTCTATTATTATTCCTTAGGGCTATTATTCCTTCAAAGTCCTTCAATCCATTATTTGCATATTGGCAGAGCCAGAGTATCGATAGATAATTCAGGGTGAATGCCTGTAACGTATTAGCGCAAAATATCTTCTTTTTGTCGTGGTCACCGATTCTCCAGTCGCATTGCTAGCTGCGTGTGACCCTATTATCTAATATTTTTCATGTAGTAGCCTAATGGGGGCGTTTACTCGGAACCGAAATCGCAATTTCGTTCACGAAATTGTTAGATGGATACGTAAAAAGAATTTTAGTGAAAAAATTAATCTTCCAACCACAAACATTCACTAATAAATCAAAAATTAAAATAAGCAATAGGTGACGGCCACCGAAGAAGCTGCTTTGATACCATTTACGTCATTTTACCCCCGTCCTTGACTGCTCTTATGGGAAGGAGAGGGAGTGGAGGGGGGTTCTCGGAAGGTCTGCTCACCCCGATCCTGTCGCAATCGCTCCTATTGGCAAAGTCAGCTCTGCCCCCCCCCCCTTTGCGATAAGGTGGAGTAGCTTCGCGGGGTCAGTTTTGATTGGAGGAAGTCAATGACGTCAGAGGTTGCACCACGCCCACTTTTCCGAAAGGGTTAAAAACATTAGTTTTTCGCCGCTCATAACTCGAGAAAAAATTGTCCGATCGAAAAACGGAGAAATACGGGTCGTTTTATTCTACAAACCCTATCATATTCGGCAATAAAAAAATATGGTAAATGACTCCATACGAAGATATCAAATAAATCTGCACAGGTTTATCAAATTGAAAAACGTTGGAAGGTCATTATGAGAACATGTTTTTTGTTGTGTATCGTCAAATTGAAAAAGTGTCACGATGTCTTTTTCACAGTGTCACGTATTTATGTAAACCACGTCGTGGTATAATTAGACTAGACGAGGACAGACAGAAATTATAGTGTGTGCTAAAAAAATCAATTAAAACGTATTTTCCTTAAAATACGGCTCTTTTTATTTTACAAACTCTATCAGAACCGGCAATAAAAAAATATGGTAAACGACCCCATTTCATGTCAAAAGTGCATGTTTGGTAATATTCACCCTCCGCCACACACCCTCGCGGTGGCTTGCAGGGTATTGCGTAGACTTATAATGACCGGAACTCCTCTTCCTCAGGGCCGTGGGGGCAGCATCATCTGGAAGGAGGTGGTGCAGAGGTGGGGCAACGTCCGGTCGACGGATGACCTCCGCAATTACCTGACCTCGGTGCTGAACGCGCCGCCGGCCGGCGTGTGGTCAGCGATGGCCGAGCTGACCCCCAACGCGTGGGACATCATCGGCGACGGCCCGGGCGGCCTGCGCAAGATGGCCGACGCCGTCAACCGCAACGTGAGCACGTGGTTCGGGGGCACGTGGGGTCACTACGCCAACGTGGTGGCCACGGACTACTTCAGGGCCAACGAAGTGGTGGAGGCTGCGATCGCGTGGAACTTCCGGAGGGCCGTGTGGAGCACGGAATGCCGGAGGCTGTGAACGCGAAATGGCGACGCCACGTGGTCGACTAGAGAGAGAGGACTCTTTTCTTCTTCTTGTCACCTCTGGTCAGAGGCGGCTCACAGACTTTGAAGGAGATGAAGTTCCTTAAAATTTGCTCACTCCGTTTATTTTTGGTATGCACGATACGGCAATTAAAGAGTTTTTAAAGGTAGCTTCTGTCAACTTTCACATTTACAACGATGCGTGCCGGATATTTTCCCCATGCGCTTAGAATGGTGAACTGCAACAATCTCTGGGGAGGCGTGTTTGAAACCGTCGGGATTATCTCGAACTGGTTACCAACGTTATGCAAACACGAATTATATGCGAATTAAGTTTTACTGAAATGTTCGTTTTAATGTTAATGTTAATGTTGTTTTCACATGAGTTTTTGTCATCTGTATCGACTGTAGAGCCCTCAGTTAATTAAAACACAAGTGTTAACAATGAATGTGGTTGTAATTATCGGTTTTAATACACCAAATTTGCGAACCATTCGTATTTATACCTCGTGACTCTTTGGTTACCTATTCGAGATTATCCCGACGGTTTCAAACACAACCCATTCTGGTGGGATTTGAGAGGAGAACCATGGGATACTCCCGCCATTAGGCATGAATATTATATTGAAGGAGAACAAGGTTTTAAGAATGCATTTAAAAGGACCCTTTTGCGTGCACATACGATACCAAGCCAGCCATGCGGTGAAGTGACAAATTATACGAATAAATCGAAATTCAAAAAGCGACCGAGGTGGAAACTCGGATGTGAGGTGGAAACTCGGATGTTTTCACGAGATCGCATGAGCATCTGAGTCTGAACACTTCAGTATCTCAAAAGCTATAGGACCATGAAGCAACCGGAATATTTCCTTTGCACCTTAACTGTCTAAGGCATATGCTCATAGTGGCCTCTTGCAGCATTGTCACGAATCGTCATTGAATGTGGCCTTGCAACAGTGTTGTCATTAATTATAGATGAGTCATGCAGTAAGTTTGATTAGTTGGTAAATTGCAAGTTAAACTGTTGATGAGTACACCGACAATCGATTGAGATCTGTTTCTAATTATTCTCGTTTTGAAATAATCGAAATCTGTATTGGTATCAGCAAAAAAAAAGCTTAAAAATGTGAATACACGAGACCTCCGTATATATATGACACTCAATACAGAGTGAGGATAAATCAGGTCCCCCTGAAATATATTTTGGTCTTCAGACTTTTTGACTCAAGATTGTGGGGTATACACTCCTCTCTCTTCTCTCCATTATTCGGAAGTGTACCATAACATTGGTTATTTGGATCAATGGATAAGCTGATTCCGGTGCAGATGGAGCTGTTGAAAATCAACGAAGAAAGCTTCGATCGTGTAAATGTTGATGCAAGGAACAATAACCTCACTCCGCGAACCACTTGCTCGGAAAAAATCATTGGATCAAAGAGTCGATGTAATTGATGAATGTTGTGTTTTCTAGAAAAGGGAGCTCTTACAGGTTTCAGTTGAGTGGGACGCGAATTGGAGCATTAATTAAGAGCTGAGAGAATTATGTATTCCATTTTGGAGTTGCATGCATTGTTAGCTTTCTCCACCTTACCAGTTGATAGGTTGCCTTTCCCTGACCACTTGGCGATTTACTACTAAGTTCTGACCATCAGGAAATCGGCCGCTAGGATTTTACGCTGGGTGTCCAGAGAGGCTTCACTCGGATTCGAACTCCGGTCCGTAGCCCTGATTTTTTTGTTCCCTAGCCCACTACGCCGTTAGTTCTTGTTTAAAAGTATTCAAAACGCATAGAGGTTCCGAATTTAAAGTTTTAATTTAAAATATTTTCACCAATATTTTTTTATTTCGATAAAAGTAAAGGCAATGAGTAATCTGGAAAGTTGTGTCAATAAAAAGGTATTAGACTTCTCGCACTTCTTCCGTTATCTCAGTTAAGTGAAGAAAGGAAATTCACTTTTCCTAATAAAACCTGTATTCATCACAAAGGTATCAGGTGGCAGCAAGCATTTTTAATTTTCTCTCTACGTTGTAAATATGGATTCAACTAGGGTCTTTTTACATACACGAGGTTTCCTAACCGGATATTCTATCCAGACTACTTTTCGATTTTGAGTCGTCGAGGACAGCTGATTTTCCTTGACATTGAGTGACAAATATATTCACCCATATATATATTGACCTCAGCGAAAGCGATCTTGTTAATGACTCTGCGAGGATTTTTTTTAATTCACTGGACCCAGAAATTAATTAGTTTAAAATAATAGTCGTAATTTCATTATTATCGATTGCAATGTTGGCGTTTACTCGGTGCCGAAATCGCCATTTCATACACGAAATCGTTCGATGGAAACGAATGATTAATTTTAGTGAAAAAAATTAATCTGCTAACCAGAATCATTCACTCACAAATTAGAATAAGCAAAAGGTGAACGCCAGGGGAACGAGCTGCGTTAAGGATAATTATGTCATCCACGTCCCGTCCTGGGGGGTTATTTAGTAATCTCACCTTTTTAATGACTCTTTGCGGGAAGGCGGGAGATCCGTTTCGCTCTCTTAATGATCGGCTCACGAACGGTTCGTGCATTGTCTAAGCTTCTGTCGGTAGCGGTATCTGTTGCCCATCTCGTCAACTTTTAATAAACAAACGAGTGCCTGGCAACGGCGACCGCTTTCTTCAATAATGAGGGAATACGGTGAAGGTGAGTGAAAAATTGCTTGTCCCTATCATTTTAAATATTCGGATGACCTTTCAAGATAATTTATGTCCGATAATTTCCTTACACAAGGTCCAACAATAAAATTTAAAATCGTTTTTATCTTTCCCGCTCGTGCTTTTTTTCCAACTCAAGCTTCAAGTGGAAACGATGGGTGCTCCATGTCACGTTCTTTATGGAGATGAGATGGGAACTGGCAGGCGGAGATAATGAAAGGGATCAAGAGTCGAAAGATACGGATCGAGCGGATGAAACGTCTAAAAGACCAGCACATGACCGGCAGTTCACCGCTTGAGATCCGAAGATGGTCACGCCGCCTGGGTGGCGGAGTTTAACTACTAAAAAGTGACATTTTATGACAGATTCTCAGTAAAGTGAGATTACAAAATAACCCCCCAGATCCTGTCGCATCCTGTAAATAACCCTAAACATGTGAACATCAAAATATTTCGTATAAATTTTGGTGTGACTAAAAGTGCACCGAAGTTTATTCACTTATTCACAAATTACGATGTACATAGTCGAATGCCTAACAACTTTCGAGATAATCCGCTGGGAGTTTAGCAACCACTTCCAATGGCAGAATCAGCTGTGTCTCCACCATTGTGATTGGGCGAAGGAGCTGCGCATCTCACTTGTGATTGGACGAAGTGGATGACGTACGAGTCATTTGCACGCCCACTTTTCCGAAAGGGTCAAAAACATCAGTTTTTCGCCGCTTAAGCAGCGTTTACACGTAGCAGTGTACTGCTATGACAGTCGCGAGATGCGCGATATATCTATTTCGATACTGCTATGATGAGTCTGCATCGTCTGCATCAACTTCTATGCAGCTTAAAGCAGCTATTTAGGCGTTGTCATAACAAATAAAAAGAGTTTTATTTCAATAGTGATTGATGCTTAAATGTTCATGAAATTCTTCAAGTAATAAATTCCATGGCCGATTATCTTTTGTTCCCATTCTTTAAAGATAAGAATCTCCCCTTTTGTGAAGGATATCCTAGTTATTATATCCAAATTCCCAGTATCAGTCGTCGTGTATTGCTTTCCGCTGGAGATTGTTGCGATTGTGTTGAATACATTTCCGCTGGAAAGTAGACGGACTTCAACTTTGCTAATACCTCGAAACAGATTAGATAGTGGAGAAAATAAACTTTGCAAATTTCACTAAATAGATTTATTCACGACCCGGGTTTCAACACATTGTGTGATCATCAGGACCATACACCTGATGATGACACAATGTGTTGAAACCCGGGTCGTGAATAAATCTATTTAGTGAAATTTGCAAACTTTTTCTCCACCATGGAAGAATTTCACAAAGTTATCCCTGAAACAGATTAGATAGTGTTCGACATGTGTTCAGTATCGACCTGAACTCACATCGCAGTTGCTATTTACACATGCAAGTGTGGGCTTAAACGTTGTTTGCAGTTGACTGTCATAGCAGTCAACTGCTACGTGTAAACGCACCTTTATGGGTGCTTTCGATTTGCGGCTACAGTTGGCGATAGACGGCGATCGCCACGCCGCGGCGCCGCGGTGCTTTCGATTTAGCTGGATCACCGTCTATCGTCGGCTGCCGGTGACTCTCTGCTCTGAGGAGAGCCGAACGGATGAAAAGCAGTTGGCGTAATATGACGTAACGTCAAATAATATAACAATAAAGTATCAACAATATTTTTTGTAAACACGCAGGCACAGGAAAGGTATTCTACGGCATTTATCAATCAGAACATCAAAAATACTGTTACGCCATTCCACTAACATACGGAAATAATTACTAAAATTAATCTCGGTACCTTTTACCGAGCAAAATTGGTGAACTGGTTGGTTGATTCGAATTTTACCGGACGATTTCCTTCGTTGCTACGTTTTTATTTACACTCCAACACACTAAACTGACTGCGCAAGCGCGAAAAGCCGGTGCCAGCTGTGTTTAATTTCATTTGCATCCTGGCGATCGACTGCTCCTGCGTTTGATAATCGGCTATCGCCGTACCTACATCTACATCTACATAATACCCTGCAAGCCACCACAAGGGTGTGTGGCAGGGGGTGATTGCTCACCAAACATGCACTACATATCATGCATAAAAAAGGAATAGCATTAATATAGTAGTCAGAACTACACTATTTAAAGAAGATAGAAATTGCAAAGCAAACATGCAGAAACATTCTGTTAGTAGGGTTAGCTTTAAGTACTCATACCAACATGCGGCTACCAATGCTATTCATTGCTACTCTCCGATAGGACATATTTACCGTTATTCGTATCTCTAATTGTGCGAGGGAAAAAGGACATTTTGAATCGGTCAGTTCGGCAATCAATTTCTCTAATTTTATGATTATGGTCCAGTCTGCCATAGTAATTTGGGGTTCGTAAAATATTTTTAGCATCATCACTGAAAATATTTCCTTGGAATTTGTTTAAGAGATTAAGTCTAAATTTCATCCTGCGATCTGACAATGATTCCCATTTCAATTCATTTAATAGACTGGTTACGCTAATATAATTATCGTATCGTCCCTTTACAAATCTTGCCGATCTTCGCTGCACAAATTCAAGTTCATTACTTAGACCGATTTCGTAGGGATCCCATACACTGGCAGCATATTCCAAATGAGGTCTAACAAGGGAAAAGTATCTCATTTCTCGTACATGATCGTCACATTTACCCAATACTCTTTTAATGAAACCCAGTTTACGATTAGCTTGACCACTTATTTCACGTATATGTTTACCCCAGGAAAGATCATGTGTCAGTCTTATTCCAAGATATTTAATGGATTCCACGTTTGTTATTTCATTATTACTTATTTTGTATGTGCTAGGAGGAGAACTATTCTTTTTCCGAAAATTCATTACTACACATTTTTTCAAGTTTAATTCTAACTGCCATGTATCACACCAATTTTCGATTGCTTGTAGGTCATCATTTAAATATTGCTTATCGTTTGGGCTTAGAATTTCCCTGTACACAACTGCGTCAACGGGAAATAGACGAATCTTACTTTTTACCACCTTACTGATATCATTAATGTACAGAAGGAACAGGAGTGGACCTATCACACTACCTTGTGGGACACCCGAAGTGATTTCAATTTTCGGTGAGGTAACACCGTCAAAAACAACCCTTTGAACCCGATCATATAGAAAATCACTTATCCAAGATATAATTTTATTGTCTAGCCCATAAGATTTTAATTTCAAAATTAGTTTGCAATGAGACACCTTTTCAAAAGCTTTTTTGAAATCTAGAAAAACAGCATCCACTGGAATATTACTTTCGCCAGAAACTAAAATACCGTGGGAAAAGAGAGCAAGTTGAGTTTCACATGATCTGCTCTTCCGGAAGCCATGCTGAAAGTTGGACAACAAGTTCTGGCTATCAAGGTGCCCCATGACTGAACTGACAATTATATGTTCTAGGACCTTGCATGAAATGGATGTGAGAGACATTGGTCTGTAGTTAGATGGCTGCTCCCTATCACCACTTTTAAAAATGGGTGTTACATCGGCTACTTTCCAGTCCATCGGTACGACGTGTTCAGTGAGGGATTTATTAAATACTATTTGAAGGTAGGGAGAAATTTCGGAAGCTAACTCACTATACACGCGGGAGGGAATTTGATCAGGGCCAGGAGATTTGTTGGGACTTATATCTTTGAGTAGCTTTTCAATATCATTACAGGAAATTTCTATTGGTTGCATCAGCCGCTGAAAGAGGTCAGGAAACACGACAGTTGGATCGCCTGAAGGTGGGTTAAAAACGGTTTGGAAGAAGGAATTAAGCAAGTTAGCTTTGTCAAGAGTGTTTGTGGCCATTTCCCCCTTATCATTTTTTAGTGAATGTACGGTAGACTTATGGCCTTGCACCTCCCTGACGTAGGACCAGAAGACTTTTGGATTTTCTTTCAATTGTTCCCCAAGTGTTTTTCTTTTGAATTCGGCGAATGCATTACTAAGGGCTGTCTTTGCAGCGGATTTTGAAATTTTATAATTTTCAAATATTACGTTACGCTCATTAGTGGGCATATATTTACTATTTCTTTTCATTTTAGCATGACATATTCGCTGCCGTCTCAGGGATTTTCTCACTTCGGCATTGTACCACCTAGGTTCAGTGCTTTCTTTTTTAAATTTACATGGGATATATCTGTTGATCCCAGAGCGCATGATATCAATGAACGACTTCCAGGATCCCTCCGTACATAAGTTGAGGGAAGACTTTTTAAAATCCGATAAGGAATCTCTTAAATACATTTTAAAGCTAGGAAAGTCAGCTCTTTTAAAAATATAAATCTTTCTCTTTTGTTTAAAATTATTGTCTAAAGTTAGTGCGAATTTCGCTGTTATAACTCTGTGGTCACTGATTCCATCAACCGTGTCAATCTTAGTCACTTGTTGTGGGATGTTGGTTGCCAGTAAATCAAGAATGTTATCCCCTCTATTAGGTGCTGTAGCTAATTGTTGAAGGGAGTTGTTGGAGAACACATCTAATAGAGTCTCACAGATGTCCTTGTCCCTTCCTCCGGCTATGAAGCAGTGAGTTCTCCAGTCTATTGATGGTGCATTGATATCGCCACCTATTATTATATTACGCTCACTGTTACGGGACGTTATAGAATTTATCTACTTTCCCAGTTCTAATAATGACTCAACATCAGTGTTTGGGGGCCTATAGAAAGCGCAGACAGATATTGGTTTGGATTTAGGGCATGTTAATGAACACCAAACACATTCTAAGGGGTTGTCGGGAAATATTACTGCTTTGCTAATTATTGAGTTCTTGACTGCAATGAAAACACCACCACCTGCTCTGTTATGTCTATCTTTTCTATATATTTTAAAAGATTTGGGGAATATTTCTACATGAAAAGCACCCTATCTACCTATCACCCTATCTATCTACCAAAAATCTACCTACATGAAAAGCACCCTATAACTCCACAAGTATTCGATGGATCGATTAATGTAAAAAAATCGGTATTTTTATTTCGCAAACTGTCAGATTCGGCAGTAAAAAAATATGGTAAACGACCCCATTAATTAAGGCTAAGTTCTGGAGGTAGGTCAAGTGTTTTATAGCAGACAGTTTTTGATGTTCTGCTGCTGCTCAAGTAAACCTGCGTGTCTCCGACTGGGAGGAAACTCCGACCCAGTCGGTAAATATTTCAAATGTTGGCAGCGCGTGAGAGGTAACAAGTGCTCGGTCACGAATAGTGGGTTTCGACTTTTGGTGAATCGCCATGGCGACCAAGGGCCGTTTCTGCTGAACATTTCAGGGCCTGTCATCCTGCGGCTATCCTTCTGATAGACGCTGAAAAATTGGAATTTCCGAGGACATGGCTGAATAAATAAACGATTTGAAACACGATGGTTTTGCACGAGGTTGTTCGGCAACGTATGTGACTCTAACAGTAAAACATGCAGATGCGTGACGTTAATGGAAAAATCTTATGTAAACGCTTGCATGGACTGCGACTCTATATATCAAGAAAGCTTTAGTGTATTCGGTTCACTTAAATCATATCAATCATTTTTGGTAAAAAGCAGATAATAAGAAGTAACCCAAAAATGGCCTCGCGTCCGCTACAAATGCTCTTACATCATGCATTGAAGATATCAACCACTTGCCTAATATAGGCAGCTATTTTAGGAAATGAACACGTGGATATTATCAGGTTTCATGCTCTCCTTATTACCACTGCCACATTGAATGCTGTTCTATCGTATGTATTAGGTAATTATTAATGAGATGATAAGAAGCTAGGAACGAACACATGAAATTTTTGCTTTTTAATTCGCTTTATATAATAGGTATATACCTAGTTTATTAATTTACTGTGATAAGGAATAGAACCTGCTAGTTGTGAGCCAATATTTTAAAATGAAGTTCTGAGCCGAGTGGAAAAATTTTCTTGAGAAATATTCAAAAGAATGTATGAAGACAGTGTAAGAAATGGGGCACTTATCTTACAAATTGCTCGTGGGTGGCACTTACATTGGCAGTCAGCTGTGTGTCCCCCAACTGTGATTGGGCGAAGGATCTTCGGGGTCTCAGTTGTGATTGGACGAAGTGGATGACGTACGAGTCCTTAGCACCACTGCTTAAAAAAACAAGTTGATTGCCGAAAAAAATCTCGAGAACTAATTTACGGATTGAAGAACGGAAAAATAGAATTTTTTTACAAAAAAAATCTATCAGATTCGGCAATTATAAAAAAATATGGTAAACGACTCCGTTGGTCTTGCATCTCTTGTGTCAATGGTTTTTGTTTATAATGTTGAAATTCAACCCCGACAACAAATGGGGGCATTTACTCGGAACAGAAATCGCAATTTTTTGCACGAAATTGTTTGATGGAAACGCAAAAAGAATTTTAGTGAAAAAATTAATCATCTAACCACAACCATTCACTCAAAAATTAAAATAAGAAAAAGGTGACGCCCACCGAAAAAGCTGCTGCGATAACGTTGACGTCATTGTCCTCCCGTCCTTGACTGCTTTTAGGGGAAGGGAAGGGAGTGGAGGGGGGTTCTCGGAAGTTCTGCTCGCACAGATGCTGTCGTAACTGCTCCTATTGGCAGAGTCAGCTGTGTCCCCCCATTGCGAGTATGAGACGAAGTAGCTTCACAGGCTCAGTTGTGATTGGACGAAGTCGATATAAGTACGTCAGAGGTTGCACCACGCCCACTTTTCCGGAAGGGTTAAAAACATCATTTTTTCGTCGCTTATAACTCGGAAACAATTGACGGATCAAAAAACGGAAAATTACGGGTCGTTTTATTTTATAAACTCTATCAGATCCAGGCAATACAAAAAATATGGCAAACGACCCCATTTTGTTCTTCACCTCCCGATGCCAAGGGAAGTTGTGCAGCTGTATAAAAATGAATTTTAATCTCGCAAAGTTATTCCACTCCATATTCATCTAAAATGCATGCACCCATAAACTATAATGTGCCCACCTAGAAGGTGTGGGCGAGTATAAATTTGAATTATTTCTGAATAGACGTAAGTATATTATGTAGCGGTGGAATTTCTGGGCCTGGCCAAGGGGGGGGGGGTGGCTTATGCATTGACTTGATTATTGACTTCAAAGAAGGCTGTGTGTTTCAGAAATAGAGTACGAAATGCCGTTCGCTGATCTACTTCCTCATACTTTGAGCCGTAGATTGCCAAATCCAAAAAGACCGACACAGTACGACACAGTCTCAGGCAAAACTTTGTAGAAGTCAATCAAACTAGGAGTAAAGGTATGAACGCTGCCGTTTTCTTGGTAGACGTTTATTAGGCACGGCCAAGGTTTCGTAGTAGGTCTACATCATCAGGTCCTGACGCTACATGCTATAGAAGCTAAGGCTACATCCACTGGCACCTGATGATGTAGCCTGATGTAGGAAACCATGGTCGTGCCTAATAAGCGTTTATGTGGAAGCTGCAGTGTTGATACCTTTACTCCTACAAAAATACCGAGACTATACGTGAAGTGTTATCGGATTTAAAAATGATGAAAAGGCCGAATTTATCTTCGTGGAAAATAACAGCGAAAATATAAAGGGTACCCTTTTATATAATGGGTAATGTATTAATTTAATTGATTAAACTTTGAAAATATAAAAAAATTGAGTAGGCGTTTTCTCATGAAGTTTCATGCCTCCTGATGTTTTTTTCTTTTCGTATTTCTTTCTCTTCCATCACAACATGTGCACAATGAAGACATAAGAAGATTTTTTATGTTTTTTTCAAATACTTCTCTTGTATGACAAATAAGCGATCCTTCCATCTCGCAAGCATGGAGTTCGTCACCATTGAGTACCAAAACACTTAAATAATGTCACAATTGTATAAATAAAAGGTATCTTTTCTTGGTGCCGTAAACAAGGATCTTCCTTTGAAAATGTTTCGCATATGAACACCGTCTTCTTCCATAGAGTTTTTTTTTGTTTAATCCCTCGACCAACTGGAGTACTCCATTAGCATGGGCCCACGGCCACAACTACCCCACTATTGCTGTGAGTTTGACAGGAGAACCTTCAGTCTGACCGCGCGAACTTGGAGGCCACGAAACCTTTGCGTTCCCAATACTCACAAGTTGGGTAAACACTCGTGGACATCACCTGACCTTCTTTGTTCACAATCAGAAACCTCATGGGCATTTTGGGAATCTTCACCCACGGGGGCCCGATCAATTCCTGCTCTGAAGGGAAATGCCTCGCGAAAGCGTAGAACATCCTAGCCACGGCACCATACTGCTCTTCAGGTTTGCTCACTGGGTGGGTTAATATTTCCAGCAGGTCGGCTCCAGGACCGATGGCTGGAGAAGCGGGGCTGTCTCCAGCAGACCGGTCGCCCTTCTCCACCGGAAGGGAATCCGCAATGTAGAAGTAGAGCGGGTGTTCCCTGGCTCTGGAGGAAGCGATGCGAGCCATGGAAATCAGGGGGCAGATGGAGCGAATGTCGGTGATCATCGCGGTCAGCAGGGCCAGGGGGTCTGCCGAGTGCGTGCCATTGGACAAGGTCTTCGCGTACAGTCGGAGGGACTCGGCAGTCAGTCCCGCTGCTCCGACCGAACTCTCCTGAATGTACTTCTCGACTGCACCCGGGACGTTCCAATCCATCCGCTGGATGAGTTCAGCCGTAGACTCGCCGTGAGAGGTGGTGCCTGAAGTAAATTATAGATACGGGTCAGCATCAAAAGAAGTAGAGCAATATGACCACTGAAAACATTAGTTCTGAAATAGTTAGCAACCAAAACTCACTCAAAAAAGCAAAGCATTAGCCGTATCCGAAAACCAAGAATGCTTCGGCAAAGCATTCTTGGTGATGGCGTATTGCGGACGTACATACAATGAAGCATGCTTGGGAAAGAATACTTCATATTCGGAGAGTCTACGGTAAGGAGCGACGTTTAGCAGCAGTGGCAACATAAAAGGTATAGCGAAACACGATAGAGGGCATCATCTATCAAATGTTTACATCGGAAGAAAAAGAGCGATTATATGTATATTTAACTTTTCATTGATATTTATATTAATAAATATGCAAATGAAACATACAAATTGAAAAATAGACGGTACACACATTTATAAGTAGCCAACGGCTCCGCCATCTTTTGTTATTCTCGTCAACAATGCTTCGAAGCCTTTAACAATGGAAGCGTGCTTCTGTGCTTCGGCTTCGTAGCATGCTTCCCCCAGAGTGCTTCGCGTTCGGACATACATCGGGTGTTTCCGACGGTACCCCCCTCCACCCGGAAGCAAGCATTGCAGTATGCTTAGCGCTGGAAGCACACGTTTCGCACAGGGCTATTGACTTCCGGCGAATTTATGCCATATATCAATGCTTTTTAAATCTTGGGCTATCCGACCCCAAGTCTGGTGGAGCTATTATTCAACTTCTCCTCCGCACTGAGATTCTCCATATATTTACCCAGATTTGCTTTATTATTTAACATTCCGACTCAAGACTACCAAAGTAGCTCCAAAGGAATGTACCGATACACAGGAGTGTATGACTGAGCAAGTGATGAACATGGAACTGAAAATTTTGGAGATGAAAAATATTTTTATAAATGCGGAGCAAGCAATTCCAAAGCGTATCTAATAGTGTTTTAAGTATTCCCTAGTGATTTAGTGATCAAATTCATGACCGAGTCCGCATGCTAGGATGAATTTCTCTAATTCTCAAGAAATTTACTGCTTTCTTTTGCTCCAGTCTCAATTTTCTCCCTAACAGTCATTTAAGGTGGCTCCACCGAATTATGAAATAGATGTCAATTTTGTGAAAATTTCAGGACATCATTTTTTGGCCCTTCTATCGATTGGGAATAAAATAATTTGGCCTTTCTCTTCTGCACTTGGAGAAAATAGACTTTGAAAATCAGATATTTTATACATGGCTATACGGCAGAGCATGGCTCTTGAAGTAAAATTTTGCAGATTAATAATGCAAGCAGAAATGTCGTTTTAACGAAAAACTAATATAAGATGCCCAATTTTATGTAGAATTTAGCATTGTAAAAAAATTGCTCGCCTTACCATGCAATTGTTTAATTGATATTAATAAATGTTTGCTCGAAAAAAAGCAGAAAATCCTTAGTTACATGAAAGTGGCACTACAGTATGTTGTTATCATTGGCAATGGTACTTGTGACGGAACATGCTTACAAGCCTATTTACTAACGTAATTAAGGAATATACCTTACCAAGGTCCTTCTTATAATTTTTATGTAGTTTAAGCATTTCATTAGTTATTGACATGGTGTAATTAATACCAATTCTTCCAAATGGTAGCAGCATCATTGTTGCCAAACAGTTTTCAAAAATATCAATATTAATAAAATTCAAAACAAAGAGTTGTATTTGCAAGGGATTAGTTTAAAACTGAGTAAGAAAATATTTAACCCATTTTTTAATCCTATTAGCGGGATTGAGCTTCTTTTCTCACTCTGTTTATTAAACGTGGCAACAACACTTCAACCGTGTTCCGAATTCAAAATGAGTTAAAAGAGCTTGTAAAAAATAGAATGCAACTACAACGCATATTATAATAGTATTCTCATACAATTATTGTGTATGCGTTTTCACCCTATAAATCATTTTCTAATACGTGTTTTTCTGGATCGGTATTTATTCATTAAATAATATAGCTCTTTTACGGAATATTGAATCGCAGAGTCACGGTTGAACCTCCTTAAATTGATAATAATTAATTGATAGCAAGTGTTGAGTGACTGGCCCATCAAAGCTTCATCATCTGATAAATGAATCATATTAGTTTTCTCCACTCTGCCTGTCCTTCACATGCCCTTCCAAGTTTAAATGCATCTTAATCTGAGCATATTAGTATAAAAATTAGTGCTGTCCTCACCTGTTTTACTCTTTTTCCTTATGATAGCTACCCCCATTCATTTTTTATTACTCATGTTTGCAGAGGCTAAATCAGTTAATACTGCAAACAAGTCTTTGATTCATCAAGTCAGGTCCCCATTCTGAGTTCAGCTCTATATGTTATTCCCTTCCATGGATGTTCCTTTTTTTCTCTTTTCAAAATTTCCATCACTCTTAACACCATGATCCTCGAATTCAGTCTTTTTCTCCCTGAACTCAATTTATACTCTACTTATAAGCGGAATTGAAGGTCCTCACAGATCATTATAATGAACTATGGTATGGTCCACACATCTCTTCTTTATTTTCCTTTCAGCTGGAATGAATAAAACAATGGTTGGCTCCTTTTTTCTTCACTGCCTATAATTCCTCTAATGAACTTCTACTAGTATATCATTAGTTTGAGAACCCTTCCTTTTCTTCATTTCCATTTGCATTCATTCAAATATTATAATGACATTTGAAACAGAATTGGATTCCCAGCAGGGCTTTTAAGTTGTATTTATACATTCATTGTAAAATATTTTTGGCTCAAAATATTTACATGTAATATCATGGGCAAATACTGGAAGGCAGTTGTAACCTTGTTTTTTTTATAAGGAAACAAATATATATTTTGACTTAAAATTTATCCGGTACAACTATAGTTTCAATGCATACAGGCATCATCTTCAGGTACCAGCACCTGAGTATGATGAATATGATTTGAAACTAAAGTTGTGCTGAATAAATTTTAAGTGGAAATATACATAGTTGGTTTGATTCTTTATTTGGCCATGAATTTCCACATTATTATGCCGCAAAGCATTGAGTGCTTATTGCTTTACCTTAGCATTGTAGCATCTTCACTCACTACATTAATTTATTTCCTGCCTAGCCTTTCATAATAATTATAATCTTTCAGTTTCAGCTTAAAGATCTATCTCTGAATAATGCACCAACTTGACTATTTTAAATTCTAACATATTCTCATCAACTTTGCCATTCTTTTCTGCAATTGTTTTCTTCTTCCCGTCATTTTTCTTTCCTGAAGATTTCTCCAAACAATTTTCTTCCAAACTTCAACTTCTAAGTGCTGTTCATAGGTAGGTAGACACTCATCATTATTAACACCACAACTAGCTCTCTTCTAGTCCAGGGGCAGGATCGTAGCTTCTTTTTCCTCATTGTTGCTATCATAATCAAAACTCAAATCTATCAAATCAAACTCAATCTTCCAGCTGAGATTTGTCCATTGAAGCACCAGGCCAAATTTGAAGAACTGCAATCAGGTTTTCACATTCATGTGAACAAGTTAAAAAGTGCTGATAATGCAAGCTCAAGAGTTGGAAATTCTGATCTGGACCCTGGACTTAATGAATCTATCAACATATGTGTCAAAGTATTTTTGCTAGTTTTTCAATAATTAATTTTTTTCTCCACTCACTTACATATCCCTTCTCCAATCCTTGAATTCATTTTCGATTTTATTATATGTTTAGGTAATGATATTTTCTGCTTTTTATACTAGTAAGTCTTAGCGTGCCATTAATATGTGCAACCTACCTCCCCTTAAATATTACTGAATTTAAATGATTAATTGTTGTTGCATACTTCACAACTGGGATGTCTAATACATATAGCAATCCCAGAAACTTAGGTTGACAGATAACATCATTTCTGAAATTCTGTTCCAGTTGGTGACAAAAATGTTTGCAAACCCACATTTTCTACAATGCCTGAAAGTGTCGAGTTCAGAATTTTAATAGCATAAAACAATTCTAATCTTGAAAGGCTTTTCCAAACTATGTTAACAATTTAATTCTTGAGTTTTTTATCCTTCAGCCATTTCATTCCATTTCTTTCCATCTCTGATTTATCACTTCTGATACACTATCATTATTACAGTCTTAGTTCACTCCTTTTCTTAGTAAATCTTGATTTTTCTCTCACCCACTTAGTTTTCCATCTTTTCAATGTTCCTGCAAACCTATTTTTATCTCCTTTCCTAGGCTGACTCCCATCTCGTGAAAAACTCTATAAAATCTACAAGAATTCTACCCATGGGTAGGATCCCTAATGAATAAAACCCTTTTGAACTAAACTACAGTTCATTCTCCAAGCAGACTGCAGACACCATGTGCATTTTTTCGATAGCAACTGTTGATTTGCCATTTAACTTTTTTACAAATTTACACAAAATGATGATGATTGGTGTTTTAATTTTTTGTTAAAGGAAAATTAAGGGAGTGCATATTCCATAAAGGCACAATCTGTATGAATTCCCATTCAAATGAGTTACCAAAATGTAATTGATAAGAGTTATTGAAACGGTGCAGGTGACTAACAACTTCATACAGACTAAACTGATTTAAGCTTATGGATGATAGAGTTGTTTCCAGTAAGTTAACAAGGCCTTCAGTTCACCACTACACTCCGAATGAAGAATGTATAAAAGATGAAAATTCAGAAAATGAGGATTAGGATTCCATTTGAGCAAAGAAATTCATAAATTAAAGCCAAGACTAGGCAAGGAATTTATATCTTCCAATAAATGTATCTGTTATTTTTGGAAAGAAAACCATCATGGATAGATGAAAGTATTATCCCCAATGCATTAGGCAATGATGGCATTTTGAAGAGAAGGCTAAGCATTTTACCTATAAAGATATTATTAGCGGAAAGGGAAGAGAGAGGATCTTGAAAGCCTACCTACCTCATAGTAATAAGAAAAGTGTGTGAGAGAGAGAGAGAGAGGTAGGTCTTTGGCAATCGATAGAAAATAAAAGGAAAATGAATAGTAAGATTAATGTGTCAGTTGAAACAGTTAAGATATGGATGATAAGATGGGGAAATTTGTCAAGTGTGCGGAGATAAGAAGTTTATGAAAGTACCTTATTAAGATTTTTTAAGGAACTTTTTGGCACAACAGGCAAAAAAGGAGAGTAATGATGAATAGATGTGAATAATACTGAAGAAATTCCTCAGTCTTAGTAAGTAAAACAAATAATGGAAGACATGAACGGTTTCTCTTACTAGGAGTGAAACAGGAACGGGTATAAGTAACGGGGCCCTAGAACTGTTGCAAACCATTCCTCAGGCTGTTAACCAATGAAAAACACTGAGAACACATACTAATTCTCAATAAATTATCCCCTGACAGTAACCAATACTGTTTCATCTCACCTTGCTTAAACTCTTCTAATCATATACTTTCTTTCTCTGTGACTCTCGCTGCAGTTACACACTAATAGATTCCCGTTTGCTCCGTAGTGTTATTCATCCATCCCATACTCATATGCGTGGAGCATCAGTCCTTGCCTGTGAATTATTTTTCATTGATGTTTTTTTCATCTATGACAGGGATTCGGGGCAATTATGAATTAAAAGCCTATTCTCGCTACAGCCAAGCACAAGTTCTCTTTTAATTGACTTGCATGGAACACAGGATGAATTGTCTATTAATTCTATCAAAATTAGTTATCCAGGAGAGATGGTAAGTCCATGTTGCCATTTTCAATATGTAGTAGTTTAAATGGGACACCGCTACCAAAATGGACAAACAACTGAAGATGTGGCATGAACACTTAGATTGATACTACCTAATTTTAATTAATAATACTTTAAATAGCGGTAATCATTAATGCCTCCAGATTGACTATGGGGAATCAGCAAATATATCTTTTAAATATATTCCCATTTCAAATGATGCGATATTTTCTTGGTAATTAACATATTTAAAATCTTATCTTCTTAAACATAAGATTTGTTCTTGTGAAGGTCCTTTCTGCCATGTTGATAGTAATTTTTGAAGCATGACAAGATTTCTGTACCCTTTTATCCAATATCATCTTAATTTATGCCTTCATAAAAATAGATCAGATCAACAAATATGCAAAAATAGTCATATGCCACATGTATCCAAAATTGCTAGTGATAAAATGCATTTGTGATTGTTAATTTTGCATTTCTTGCTCTGATCTTAATTAAAATCAGTGCTCACATCTTTTTTATTACATGTTGAATTCTACATTAGGGCAGGTATCTTTGTCCAAGTTCAGAGGCAATTTCTCCTTCAAAAAGCATATTCTGTAGTAGTTATTAAAATCTCTTTGTCATAGCATGCTCTGCCAGGGTAAAATAGTATCCTCATTTAAAGATAAGTTATAACTGAATGCATAAAAAAAGGTCTGACTGTTGGATAATGGCTCATTTGAAGGATCTTCTCTCAATATTTCCCAACTTTGGAAGTACCTTTCAAGAACCCATTTCTCTAAATATAGGAAACTCAGCGACTAGAACTTCAATATCAGAGAGTTTAGGATCATGATACTTCCAATGGTCTTGTCTTTGGTGAGGGGCATCTGAGTGGGAACTTATTAGAATGGCTTTATTCATGCTGCACTACTTGGAGATGACAATTATATTTAATATTGAAAGTGATAAAGATAGTGATGTGAGTATAGTAGCCTTCTTAATCATCTCTGAGTATTAACAAATGAGTGTGTTAATCTGAGTGAACCCATGGCTTACCGATGACAACAGGCACTTTCATTCCATTCCACTTCCAAGTAGGAAGTGGTGACCTGCTCAGCACATATCCATCGACATTCAGCCATCTGTGCAGAGCCTCCAACCTCTCGTCTTTGGCAGGAAGGTCGACTGGTCTCCATTTCCAGTCTTCTGGCACTGACTCTACAAGATCCTCTGCATCCATGTCCTGCAGGCATGCAGTCAAGTTGGTCGCCTCCTGAGAGTACGGCACTTCGGACGAACACTCCAATTCCTCGAGGAAAACGTCGCCTTGCTGCTCAGCAGCCGACCACTCCTTTCTGACAATTTCATCGTTGGAAGCTAGAAATGGAGCCGGCCCAGAGAGCCAGACCCTCGAGAACAACTGGAAGGGTTTCCTCACGCTGGTGAGGGCAAGGACAAGGGAAGCTCCTGCTCGATGTCCAAGAACGGTGATGGATGACGGATCCCCTCCAAAACTCCCAGCATTCAACTTGACCCACTCGAGTGCAGCACGGACATCCGCCAGCCCATAATTCCCAGAGCGAGGAGGATGGACGGACTTGGTGAGGGCGGAGGCTGTGAAGAAACCCAGAATGCCCAGGCGGAATCTGACTCGAACAAAGACGACGCCTGTCGCTTGAGCCAGCTTTGGGGTCAGCAGCTGAGGGGAATCGAATCCCCTGCCTCCCCCACCTCCCAACGTCTCGGCTGCCACCAACACCACGATCGGGGCCTTGGTGCTGCTGCGATTAGTCTTTGGCGCAAACACATCCAGAGTCAAGCAGTCTTCAGAACCGTCCAGACTTCCATTGCGGTAGGTCTGCCAGCAGGAATTCAGGGGATCTGCTTTCGTTTGGGTCACCAAGGTGTCATTCCAACAATACTCCAAGCGATGTAGAGGTACCGGCAGCCTCCATCTCAGTTTCCCTTCTGGAGGAAGAGCGTAAGGGATTCCACGGAATGCATATGCACCCTCTTCTGCCCATCTGAAAAAATCACATGTATATATTCACTTACAGCCCAAGGAATATGATTTTTTTTCAATAAATACAATCAAAAGTGTTATAAATAGGTAAATTAGGACCACACTGATAAATTAAATGGGCAGAAAATCTATTGATGTCTTTTGCAGTGAAGTTATACCCAACAAGAGTAATTAATAATTCAATTAAAAATTTATGCTAATTAGAATCAGTTAACAATATCTTGTTCCAGATACTTGGGAAGATTTGGCTGGTAATTAGTTTAAAAGAGAGTGTGTGGTGTTTAAACTTAATCAGGTGTAGAAGAGAGGTTTCCACATTAGAAATAGGTTTTGAAAAAGCATTTTCTGAAAATTCATCGCTTTCACCATCATCAGACCATCAATAATGTATCCTCTGATGAAAAAATAATTTCTTATTTTTCTCTCACTTGCAAGTGAGTTTTTCCCCTCTTTGCCATTTTAAAAAGCTTAGAAGTTCCTTGAAGAGGACCATATTAGGTTCAAAAAAACAATGTCACATAGAAGCAGTTTAGGCCCTGAGACTACTTATGGAAAAAAGGAATGGAGAAGAACCTTACTGACATTTGTTGGGTTTGTAGATTTGGAGAAGGCATTTGACAACCTGGATTGGAACTTAACCACTATGACCTAAGAGTTATCCACAGCTTGTATAGAAACCAGTCAGCTGAAATATCATCAAGGCCCGGCAGTAGAGAAGCAAGAATAAAGAAAGGAGTGAGACAAGGCTGTGCTCTGTCTCTCTTATTACTCAACGTCTACATTGAGAAAGCCATCCAACAAGTCGAGGAAAAGTCTTCAGAAGTGAATATCCATAGGGAGACAATCAGCATGCTGGGATCGGCTGACAACATAGCAGTCGTGGCGGAAATAGGAGATTAAAAGAAGACACTAGGAATACGGTAAGGACAATGGCAAGATATAAACTGATGATCAATAAAAAGAAAATTATGGTATTGGAATGTTATTGGAGAGAAAAAGCCAGGACTGATGTTAAACTAAGAAAACAAAAATTTGAGGTGAATGAATATTGCTACCTGGAAACTGAGTAACCAGCGATGGACAAAGAAAAAGAGAAATCAGAGGAGCAGAGAAGTCAAAGCTGGAGGCATTTAAAGTGTGGTGCTACTGAAGATTGTAGAACATTAAATGGACTCACCAAGTGTTAAGTGAAGAGGTCCTAAGAAGAGTGGGAGAAATGAGAAGTCTGCTGAAAACTCTTAAAAGCAAGATGGAGTATTTTAATCAGCCACATCTTAAGACACAATGGCCTGATGAAGACAATCGTCGAGGGAAAAGTAAATGAGAAGAACAGCAAAGAAAAGCCTCGTATGAGATGTATGGCCGATATGAGAATCAATTCGAGAGTTGCATCAAACAAATCTTAGTATTGTTGACCGATGATGACAGTGTTAGGTACATTTCATGCTGCTATGTCCTCTGTCCACTTTTTCAAGCCACTTTGCTTCTTCCCCAATTTCATTTCCTCTCCTAATAAACCATTTCCTTCTCTCAAATCACTTTATTTTCTCACTCCTCCTACTCAATGGATGCTTGTCATTCCTTCTCAGGAATCAGATTTCTTTGAAATGCAAACCGTTCAACACAAAAATTTCTAAGCAAACCCCATTCAGGCGAGATGTGGTGGAAATGTTCCATATTAAAGGAAATATAATTTAATTTTTCACAAGTAAATAATTTTTATTCCGATTAGTTTTGGTGTACTACACCATTGTCCATTGTAGTACACCTAAACTAGTCGGAATAAAAATTGTTTACTTGTGGAAAATTGCATTATCTTTCCTTTAATACAAAAATTTATATCATTTAGATGAGTATGGTAAAATACTCCATGTGTAGTAGTTCATGAACACATATAATAAATAAATAAACCTTATTAAATTGTATCTACAGATTGGTAAATATTACCTGCGGATTCAATTTGGGATTTTTTTACCTCCCATCTTCAATATCAAAATTTTCATTCATGAGAGTGAGAAAATGGTTATTATATAAGAATGAGCTAAGATTTCATAGATATTCAATGCTTGATTTTTATGAAAGAAGCTTTTAGACCTGATGCAACATCATGGGACAGAGAAGTTTGCTTGCGTTCTACCAAAGGTAATAATACCAAGGGCAAACTGCTATAAATATGTAATGAACTATGTAGTGTTTTCAGCCATAATAATCATGATTTTCTCATCAACTTCACTGACTTCCTTAAATGTAATTGAAATCCACGTGTGCGGCATACCCTTCCACTGGTCCGCAAGAAGTGTAGGCAATCACAGTGTTCCCATGAACAAGGAGAGTGCTGTCCAGATAGGCCTCTGTCGCCTCTTCCGTCCTTAATTGACTTGCCCTGACTGACAATGCTGTGACGATTATTGTGGCAGTGAGGAGGAGTAGGAACAGCAGAACTTTGCCTGAAAAGTAAGAAACAGCATTGTCATTACAGGACAGCTTCATCCCTTAAGAAGGCTTCCTTTGTGTGATGTGTTGAAGCAATATTTCTTCTGAGATGTATTTCAAGTCAGTCTATATTGTTAAATCAAGGGTTTAATTCATTGACATTTTAGTCAGCATCTTCAAGCAAGACGATGCCGACTGCAGGAGCAGTGAAATTGTTGTCTATGAGCACTATAAATCAAGGTAGAAGGCATCCCAGCAGAAACCTATGCTCAAAAAATTAGTTCCTAGCAATCTTGTTGGAAATTATTTCAGTGATGAAAGAAAAAAAGCTGGTTTTTTGAAATGTAAATGATTATGCAAAAAACTTTGCTCAAACTTTGTTTAGAAATAATATTTATCACAATTGACTTTCTTACGATTCTCCCTTTGTTGAATGCGTTTCTTCACTGAAGAAATGCATATAGTCATAGAAAGGGATAAGTCATTTTCTCCGTGATTTATTTTATTCGGGGAATGTGTTTCCAGATTTGAGTGAGGAGACTGGTCCTGTAAAAAGGAACAGTCTCGGTGAAAAATTATTCCTAGCTAGGATTTTTCCATGGATTCTACATGGATTCCATGACAATTTTCCATGTGGATTCCACATGGAATCCACATGGATCCATGGAATTTAGAGGACATTTGCCCCAACTTTCCATGGAATATCCATATGGAATCCACATGGATCCATGGTATTTCCATCATGGAATTTCCATGGGATAAAGGTAGAATCCATACTGATTCCACCATGTGTGCTGTCTGGGAGTTTTCAGGCGGATTGGGAAATACAAGCATATGGGTTTAAACTACACCATAGACATATGTCCATAGAAAAGGCAAGGCGGGACATGAGGATGTCAGTAGGGTTATGCAAAAGATATAAGTATAGATGATGTTCGATCATCACAAATCCACAGTATCGTTTCCCTCACTGTTCCTTGGCTGGAACTTGTGTGTCGTGATTGGTATTACATGACTCATATCAGCTATATAGAAGTCATGAACTGCTATCATAAATACAAATAGGAGAAAAGGCGTTAGGAAATTAAGTTTAGAATCCTTGGCAGGAATTTAAAATGGAAAACACGAAAAAGAACGAGAAAAGCTATTGGGTTCGTAAATATGAGAAAGATTGAGAAGCCATGAATAACTTAAGATGATTAGCAAATGGTACTTCCTCCTTGAAACCCGTACATTGAAACGCCGACCGTAATGGAGATTTTGACCTGTTGATGGAGTTACCCTGGCTTTGACCTTCCACAGAATTCGCCGGGTATGGAACGGAACTGAAAGGGTAATCAGGGAATGGGGGCGTTTACTCGGAACCGAAATCGCAATGTTGTGCACGAAATTGTTTGATGGAAACGAAAAAAGAATTTTAGTGAAAAAATTAATCTTCTAACCACAACCATTCACTCAAAAATTAAAATGAGCAAAAGGTGACGCCCACCGAAAAAGCTGCTTTGATAACATTGACATCATTTTCCTCCCGTCCTTTACCGCTTTTCGTGGAAGGGAAGGGAGTGGAGGGGGGTTCTCGGAAGGTCTGCTTGCACAGATCCTGTCGTAATCGCTCCCATCGGGAGATCCAGCTGTGTCCCCCCACCCATTGCGATAGGCGAAGTAGCATCGCGGGCTCAGTTGTGATTGAACGACGTCGATATGCGTCAGAGGTTGCACCACACCCACTTTTCCGAAAGGGTAAAAAAAACATCAGTTTTTCGCCGCTAATAACTCGAGAAATAATTGACGGATCAAAAAACGGAAAGATATGGGTCTTTTCATTTAACAAACTCTATCATATTTGGCAATAAAATTATGGCAAATGACCCCATTGAGTAGAATAGAACGTTTATGAACGAAAGTTTAAGCTCAGTGGAAGAATGTTCAAGAAACTGAATAATGGCTAATAAAGAAATGGGAAAATGAGTATTTTGTACACGACGAAATAAAGAAATGACTGATATCAGATAAGTGCTCTGAAAAATCATGGGTCAGCATCGCTTACGTGTGTGTGGAAAATCTGTAGCGTGATTTCTTTTATGGATAGTGGAAATTTCTAAAGTAGAAATCAACACGGCAAGAGTTAGCCCCCTGAGGACTCTCTGGGTACGTACTCTGAAAGGGAACGCTTTTCAGCAATCCACTTCGTTCCGCTGAGGGCAGGCCGACCTAATGTTGATGCGATGTTCGGTTTCATATGGGGACAAAAGGTAGCAGAATGTCGCTTACAGCCATTGGGGTCAAAAGTCAAGGACATCTACCGGCTACCGATGCATAAATCCAGGGAACGTCTCACTCAATGAAGTCAACCCGAGCCGTATTCTACCGTGAGCACCAGCCGTCAGGGGCCGTTTTCGGCGTTTGGCCCCATCATTGTCATGTCGCCAGTTCCGGCCCTATTCTACCCATGGACCATGGGTCAGTGCTGAGCTGACCCCAACAGCTCGTCCAAATATTGGGAAGCCGGTGGGAGAGACCTTATGAATAGTAGAGTGACATCTCGAAAAACGGCATCCCTATAAAGCCGTGTTTACAATATGTAGCAAAACCTGCGATATAACTTTTGCTATATAATATTGTTATATCATTTTTGCTATGTAACATTGTTATATCACTTTTGCTATGTAACATTGTTATATCACTTTTGCTATGTAACATTGTTATGTAACTTTTGCTAAACATTGTTATATCACTATTGCTATATAACATTGTTATATCACTTTTGCTATGTAAAATTGTTATATCACTTTTGTTATATAACATTGTTATATCACTTTTGTTATATAACATTGTTATATCACTTTTGCTATATAACATTGTTAAATAACTTTTGCTAAACATTGTTATATCACTATTGCTATATAACATTGTTATATCACTTTTGTTATGTAAAATTGTTATATCACTTTTGTTATATAACATTGTTATATCACTTTTGTTATATAACATTGTTATATCACTTTTGCTATATAACATTGTTAAATAACTTTTGCTAAACATTGTTATATCACTATTGCTATATAACATTGTTATATCACTTTTGCTATGTAAAATTGTTATATCACTTTTGTTATATAACATTGTTATATCACTTTTGCTATATAACATTGTTATATCACTTTTGCTATATAACATTGACGTATCACTTTTTCTGTATAACATTGTTTTATAACTTTTGCTGCAAATAGCAAAGTTAGATTTCGCACGGATTTCTTTTGATCTTTACCGACTCCCAATGGATAGCACAATTTTGCTATACTTAGCAGAATCTGCTACATTTAGCAATGCTATATAGCACTTTTCAGAAGTGAGTTATTCTACTTTTATCAAATGTTATATAAACTTGCTATATGTTATAAAAATTTGATATATAGCAGGTTTTGCAACATAGTGTAAACGCGAGATAACACTCGCGAATCTCGGCCGAACCCATGAGCGCGCACTGCTGAATTTTTTTTTGCAGCTCAAATCAGAATTTGGACCCTTAGCACCTGACTGGCTCAGTGAAAGCGAGAGTCACGATACCCGAGTGATTATTTAAATATAGTTTTGACGTGAAAACATTGTCTTTCTTCGCGCTTAGTATATTGACTACGACAGTGTGGACATTGCAGCGAAAATGCGGACGTTTACCATATTTTTAATGCAAAGTAGCTGATAGACTCAGTGAAATAAAAAGACCCGTATTTTTTCATTCTTCGATCCATCGAGTCGTTCTAGAGTTATAAGCGGGGAAAAAAACTGACTTTTTTAACCCTTTTCGGAAAAATGGGCGTGCGAAAGACTCGTACGTCATTCTCTTCGTCCAATCACAACTGATCCTGCGCAGCTCCTTCGCCCAATCACAATGCGGTAGAGACAGCTGATTCCGCCAATGGAAGTGGTCATTAGCCTCCATGAAGGGAATTTCGAAAGGCTTACACATATTCGACTGCGTCGTAATTTGTGAATAAGCAAATGAACCTAAGCATATTTTTAGTCGCGCCAAAACGTATACGAAAATATTTCGCAGTTCAGTTGCTTTGCGTTATTTACAGGAGGGTTTATGGGTTGGTGTGGTGGCTAGAGTACTGGCCTCCCATCCCGAGGGCCCGAGTTCGACTCCCGGCAGTGGCGGATTTTTCAGTGGAAAACCGGTCCCCACTTGAGTGCCTAGTGAAGGGCATTTCAAGTTCAGTACTCCGTCCGTCGGATGGGACGTTAAGCCGTGGTCCCCTTGGCGCCTTTCGTTAAGAGTAGGCTAATGCCGACACCGGGTTTCTCTCCACCCTTCCTCCGTTCCCTAAAAAAAACTCCTACCATTACCCAATTATCCACCTATCCTATTAATGGCGCAAATGACCTCAGCTGTCGGTCGCCTCCCCTGAATAACCTAAACTAACCTATTGACAGGATGGCGTAGTTAACCTTAACGCAGCTCGATCGGTTTTCGCTCGGTTTGGCTCGCACACTACAATTCATTTTTTCGCTTCTATCTAACGAATTTGTGTATAGGAAGGTGATTTTGGAAACGATTAAACGCCCCCATTCTGACGAGGGCACGAAATAAACAGGTCGTTCAACTTAGACACGAAAAGAAGTATTCTTTTTAGTGCAGTCTGAACTGCCACAATTACCCTAAGGGTCCTGGTTAGTCACTCTTGGATTTAAATCTGATTTACAACAGCACCAAAACACGGAAAATATTTCACTGCATCTAGGTACTGCTAACTCAGCAAGAGTCGATTTCGTAATCCGAAATCCAATTGGTATTATTTTATTATTAAAGTGGTATAATTGATTATTTAAGCGGTAATATTGAGCACTGAGTAAGAACATATTCAGTCCAAATCTATTAAAAATTGAACTTAAAATTAGATCGCAAAACTACCTACAAATGTGATCTAATAATACTGATCTATATTTGTCAAATATCAAGTGAATTATGTAGAAATAATGAAAATGTGTTTATGCAGTCACTGCTTACAAATCATCAACCCGTGTAGCGACAGCCACCCCTTCAAGTTGTCTCTGCAGTCGTACTTTTTCTTCCTCTTCCTGATTCCTGCAGCAATGGCCGCTCGCAACGATTCGTGAGACCCTCCTCCCGAATCAACAGCGTTAATCTGCAAATAGAAAGTGAATCAATATTATTCACAATGTAATTGTCTATCCTAATGCATTTCCCATAGCTAAGTATGTAATTTGAATTAATACTAGTTTGTTTAACTTCAGTTTAGCAGTTTATTCTAGTGGGGCTCTGCCCTCTGTCGGCTTAAAGCGTCCCAGCCATCTCACTTTGAGTTCTCCGACATTAATTTACCAAAGTTTCGGGGATCCTTTCTTATAGTGATATGTCGACACCTTTTTTCAAATTAATTTCTCATAGACCTATCTTTTCCATTCATTCTTATGAGGGTCGACTTTAAAAATATGTTTGGTGATCAAGGTGAAGGTATTTTAAAACTGCAAAAGCTTTTCGAAAAATCGGTGTATTTTGACAAGTTTTTCGTAATTTGGAGTATAATAGGGTAGTTCCTTATTATTTTGTTTATCGTCTCGATCAAAATTTTGTTCATTCTGGAGTAAATATTTAGAGCCCTTCGAGTTTAAAATGACGTTAAGCATTTTTCCTCGTAAATTAAAAAGTGAAAATATTCAACGGCGCGAAAAGGCGACGGCAAACTATTGCATGCCGGTAAATCATACGTGTGACGTCAAAGGTATTTGGTATAAAGGTATTTGGTATATATAATTTGGTATTTGATATAAAGGTATATCCTCGTCCTGCCACCAGGTGGTACCGCGGATGCTTCCAAGCAGACCGTGCACTACATGAAAGGTTATTAACAAGTATCTGAGGTACATCTACTCAGTTAATTACTATGATTAACTTTGGTTTTTTCCAGGAGCACAATGTCCTGGAGCATATAATAGAACGACTATTAATACCATGTTCAACGGAGGAGACTATTAAAACTTCGATAATTTTCATAGGCTAAATAAATACGTCCCCGTGAGGTATCCATAGTAGCTGTTTACAAATATAAAACAATTCAAATTCTCCGTGCGATGAAGACCATCTTAATTTTAATGGAATCTTTCCCTCCCTCCCATCTCTACGATACTATAGCGGTTGGATAATATTTCAAGGTGTAAATAGGAATTGAATAGTGTTTCTAGGAGTAAATAAAAAAATAAACAATATCACCAAGGGAGCAGGAGAGTAAACGGGAGAACAATGGGGGAGACCTAATGAAAAATAGCAGCAGACGAAAACCAAGAACGGCACGAAAAAAAAGAAGAGGATTAAAACGGAAGAAGAAGAGGATTAAGCAGGAAGCCGGTGCGAACCAAGGTAAGAAAGAAAGAAAAAGAAGACAGAAGTGAATGACTTATTGTAAGGAGGTTACAATACTATGTGTAAAATAATTTTATACCGAAGTATTTTATATTTGCTCACTGAATTATACCCGAAGAAGAATTCATGCGTATTCTATTCTAAACAGGGTGGAGTAAAGGTCGGGGGAAAATTGATAAAATCGGTGAGGTTCGCGGATGACCGAGCGCTAGTCAGACAGTCATTCCAGGGGGGTTATTCCCTAATTCTCAAGGCGCCCGATGCCATTCTCGAGACGGCATCCAAAAATGGCATCGGAGGTTATTCCGTAAAATCCGCCAGCGGAAGCATCCGCAAATGGCATCGGTGATTAGCGATGCCATTCGTGCGTCAAAGAACTCCTAGTTGATAATGAAGTTATGCCCGTATACATGATGTCTCACGTTGATGAGTTTATAACAAACGAATAACGTTATACTTAAACCGATGGGATTGTGTTTACTTTAGCTGTGACATAGCGTTTGAAAAACGTTTGTATAGTCGGTGACTTTTGCTTATAGATAATTATATTCTCCAGAGAAAATGGATTGCTCGAGGTAAGTAAAACACACTTAAGTAAAATTAAAACATGTTCCATTTTGTACGCAGGTTTCGATTCGCAATATTAGGTTTCTTAACAACCCGGGGATTACAACATTTATGTGTGGGCCTCCACGGAATATATTATGTAGAAAACGTCGTACTACGGCCCTTTCTCCGTGATGATCCATTTCAGGAAGACATTTCGCTAATAAGAGAGGTGAAATTAAATGATCAAAAATGAAATGTTCGCTTACTAAGTATTTTAGCTGGTTATCCTACTGGTTATACTTGTGAAATTTCTTCATAGCGCTTTTTATATCAATGTATATTAATGATTTTGCACCACTTACTGACGGAAGACCGTTGAAATATAATTGATGGAAGTTGCTGAAAATTAATTGAACTATTTTAATAATTTATTGAAAGATACCTATGTTATCAGTGCAATATTTAAGTCTTCTGATCGTTCTTCTTTCAGAGACCATTTTTGTAGATAAGCTACGGAGAATATGGCTGAAGAACTTATTTATAAATAATATAAATGGATGCAGAATATATATAAACATTCTACAAGTAAATGTAGAATTAATTACTAATAATAAATACAGAGGTAAATAGATGCAAGCGATTGTTTAATTTATACATCCTCTTCTTATTATGTAACTTATGTAATAGCCGTAGGAATATCATTTGGAATTATGTTGGGAATGAATGCATTTAGAAATCTGAGCACAACAGTGTAAATAATTGCCAATGAACGCTTATCCGGTTAAGAAACTAGTTCAATGCTTTAAGGAATATAAAACAGTCCAAGGAATTCTACTAAAGAACTGTAAGGAATTTTTGTCAGGGAGTGCACTACGTATTTCATTACATGATATACGTATACTTGTTTAGTGAAAGGTAATATATACAATTCGATATATTGTGCCAACAACTTCATTCTGTTTTACAACGACAAAACGATTGAAGGGGAAGAGGAAAAATCTAAGAAAATTACTGAACTTCTAATTAAAGATTACTTATAAGCCTTCGAGAGCTCCTTAGGAAAAAATAAATACTTAAAGGCAGCAATGGTAGAAGCTGACAAACCTATTGAACGCGCATGATCTTTGTAAACAATACGACACTAATATCGGAAGATACGAGGAATGGACAAAAGACGACCGCGTAGCGAAGATTTTTCTGATGCTTTTTCGCCGATGCCATTATCTCACGGCCTCTGGCGCCCGTGACACGGATGGCATCGAAAAATGGCATCGGCGACAGTTACGGAATAACTACTGATGCCATTTTGAGAAGCTGATGCCAAAAAAGCATCTCCTGTCAGATAGCATCGGGCGCCTTAGTTACGGAATAACAACCGATGCCATTTCGAGTAGCTGATGCCAAAAAAGCATCTTTTTTCAGATGGCATCGGGCGCCTTCCTTACGGAATAACCCCCCTGGGGTTACAAAAACATTTCGTTTCAGGTGCAGTGCGAAAGACAGGGGATAAAGATAAGTCAGAAGAAAGCGAATGCAATGAAAAATGGAAAATAAAAGGTAGAAGATCTAACTACTTTATGAAACCCGGGTCGTGCCTATTTAAATATAAAGAGAACCTGACAGAGTTCCATTCCTTTATTTTCCATTATGGAAAGGTATCACATAGTTAAGCCTGAAGTTATCAGGGAAAGTAATGAGATTTTCAAGGACAAAAAAGGCTTGTTTAACTATAAAAGTAGGAGGTCAGAAGCTAGAGCAGGTGTAGAAATTTAGCTATTTTAAGTGGTGCTGGAGGAAAACGGGTTTAGCAGCATTGAAGTGAGAAAGAGAATTGCATTTTCAAAAGAATCTTTTACTCGTATGTGTGAACTAATGACTTGGGGCGTTGAGTAGGGAAGTGAAGAAAAGACTAGTGAAAATTCTAATATAAAACGTTGCACAAAATGGGGTAGAAACGTGGACTTTGCGAAAAGAAGATTAAAATAGACTCAGGGCTTTGGAGATGTGGGTGTGGAGAAGGATGGAGAAAGTAAAGTGGGTCGAAAGGAAGACGAACGATGAAGATCTGGAATTGGTAGGAGAGGAAAGAAATTTGATAGGCTACATTAGGAGAAGGCAGAAGGTGTGGATGGAAAAGGTAATAAAAGGGGACGGTGTTTTGAAGGGGGTGATTGAGGGAAGAACGATGGGTAAGTGGGGAAGAGGGAAGAGAAGAACGGGTAGCTTGGACAGAATGACGGGAGGTATGAGGGGCTGAAGAGGGACATAGAGTTATGTGTAGGGTGTGGGAGAATTAATTGTCCATTTAGACCTACCTTCACTGGAGGAAAACTAATGATACAGTTCGAGTTCAAATACTAAAGTAATGCATCTCCCTACAGCTTCTTCTTGTGGCTTCATATTGTGATGTAACCATACAAAATTATTTGATAATTATTATTATCAAAGGCCGGTCAATTTTTAAGCCAATTCTGCCGTTTCTCTTAATCGATTGGTGTATTCAGTCCCGCTTCTGCTGTTGCTACACCCGACTCTGCACCCAATCGGCTGCACACTCACCGCATATCTCTCCACGTTAATGGCCTCCACGCCGTCATCCGAATCCGTTGCAACTTCTGGCTTCCTCTTGTCATATTGGATGCCGTCTATTTCGGCAGCTTCGAGGCTTTTCAAGTCGTAACCACGCCTCCCGAACATTTGGTCCTTTCCCTGCAATGAGAGGACACGACTTTATGCTTTAATGACATAAAAGAAATCAGGCATATGCACAAGACATATCGCTGAAGTAATTCTTTAAGTATGGAGTGATGTGTGTAAAAGTCTCTAAAACACTAACAAAGGTGAAATGCTCTGATTCTTCCAGACTTCCCAATGAGTCTCTCTCTAAAGCAGCGTTTACACGTAGCAGTTGGGAACCCTACTTTACATTGACCCTGTCATTACTTCTCTTCTACGAGTAAACACGTCTTTCGCTTTCACATTTACTTCTTCGACATAACTACTGCCACAACAGACGATTGTTGCGATTGTGTTGGATAGATTTCCGCTGGAAAGTAGACGGGCTTCAACTTTGCTAATAGCTCGAACTAGGATCGATGGTGTTCGGCATGTGTCCAGTATCGACCTGAACTCGCATCGCAGTTGCTAATTACACATGCGAGTGGAGTTAATAGTTGTTAGCAGTTGACTGCTATGACAGTCAACTGCTAACAACTATTAACTCCACTGCGCGTGTTAAGGTGCGTTTACACGTAGCAACGAATCTATTGCTTGAAGAATTTCATGAAAATATAACATCAATCACTATTGAAATAAAACTCTTTTTATTTGTTATGACAACGCCTAAATAGCAGCTTTAAGCTGCATAGCAGTTGGTGCAGACGCATCATAGCAGTAGCGATATAGATATATCGCGCATCTCGCAACTGTCACAGCAGTCAACTGCTACGTGTAAACGCTGCTTTAAGGCTGGTTGGATTAGGGATGCTTTTTATCGATTTTATTTAAGTTGACAACTGTGTTAGTCTGCTCTTCCGGGTAAAATGTTACCATTGAATTTTCACCCACTTCTTGTAGTTCAGTTGACTTGAAATTTGATTATTTTTCTCACGCTTGAAGACAATAAAATATTGTATTGTAATTAATTAATATGATTTAGTAAATAAATTGTAAAATTTTAATAAAATTAACTTTCGGTATGGAGAAAAGTTTCTGCCCTAAGTTTGGTGTCTATTACTAACGTAATTCGCATATTGCACTCTCGCGGTTGGTCTGGTGGGAAGTGTGAGTACGAAATATTCGGAGAAGATGGTGTTCGAATTCCAGGTCTATCCTTAAAATATTTTCAATTTTTTGCGAACTTTTTTCATTCTATATTTTAGGCATTTTCTTTCATAGTTTCGGGGAGTATTACCGGGAAGTTATTTTTTATCTCTGATTTTGGTATTATTTTTTAAGGTGAAACTTGTCTCAGAGAACCTAGGTGAATGGTTTTCTAAAATAATGACTTTGAATTGTATTTTTTATCTTAAGGATTATTGAATTATATTAAAAATTTATCATAACACAACTAGACTAAGAGGAAAAATTTTATTTTAATGAAAAGTGTGCAACATTTTCAAGTTTCCTAAACTTCTTAAAATACTAAAAAGTCAAAAATAAAATTTATAAAAAAATGCTTCCTAAAATCCTCGCTTTTATTTTAGAAGTGCACTAAAAAGTTAAAATTAAATGTTGCCTCCCGGTATTGGGACATTTTCGAATTTGGAGAGAGGAAATTAAATTTTGAGCACATAGTCAAGATATTTTAACTTTTATTGGAGGTTAACAATCACTTTTGGTGATTGCCCAATTGGTGGAAAACAATTTAATCAAATTGGTAGATTGCATACAGGAGTATTTAAAATATCATTACTATGCACTCATGACTTTATTTCCTCTCTTTGAATTGAAAAATACTCAAATATGGGTAAGAAAATTTTTTATGGCTTTTTAGTGCACTCTAAAATAAAATGAAGATTTTAAAAAGGGTTTTTATAAATTATATAATCTTCCATATCTATGCTGCTGATCCCTTTTAGCCAAGAAGCTGTTCGTTCAGAGGGAATTGGATTCTGAGACTTTTGCTCCTTCTTCCCCTGTGTTCCTCAAAACCGTCTTGGAAAAATACTGGAAGAATATGCGTATACTATCAGGTAAAAAACGTTTCTTATAAACAATGGCAAATCATTTGCCAGATAGAGAATACAAATAATTGTACAATAGCAGAAATTCCACAGAGAAAAAATCATTCGCCTTGACCGGGATGTTACCATTGAACAATTAATCCCGGTCAAGGCAATGATTTTTTCTCTGTGGAATTTCTGCTATTGTGCATTTTCAGCGGGTAACGCCGTTAAGGTTCTCGCAGCTAGTTCGCAAACCTTCAATTTTCACAAATAATTGTATTTACCATCAATATCTTCAACAATCAAAATCATCTACGTACTACCCAGCGGTCTGCTTAGAGGGTGGGGATGGGAGTTCTGCTCGCACAGATCCTGCCGCAAGCACTTAAATTGGCAAAGTCTGCTGTATATCCCCCATTGTGATAAGGCGAAGGAACTCTCTGTTGTGATCGAAAGAAGTGGATGACGTACTAATCTTCGGGCACGTTTTAACTATGCATTAAAATCTTTCATGTATTGAAAGTACAACTTTTACTTATTGTAAGAGATTATTTAGTTAAAAAATCAAGGAATATCATAAATAAAAATAAATTAATTGTACCTTGTCACAGGGCAACTACGTACCATAATTCCTTCTATGCAAAATTGTGCAAAATGGAATTCGATTCCTCAATATCTAATGAACATCGAGAAAGTCGAACGATTTTAAAAATGTTTGTTTTTGTTTTAATCTAATGAAATATGATATTTATGTGAACAATATGTGTGAAGCAAAATAATATATTTTCTCAATGTGATTACTTCTATGTGTAGAACTTTTTTCAATATTTATTGTTGTGAGCTATTAATTTGAATGCGACTGATTGATGGGTTACTTTCATTGTGAATGTGGTTGTTTTTCCTCCCCTTTATTAGGCCAGTCTGAGCTGTTATTATGCATGAATGCTCTATAGCGAATTGTTCCTAGAGCTAATAAAGTATTATCTACAATCTGAATGAAGCCCAGAAATGCATAAGAATTGCCTTTATCCAGATTTAAAATCGCATTCATTCCTTGCAAATTAGAAAGAATCAGCAGGTTGGTTTCCATGGTAACATTTTTGCTTGAGACGCTTCCTCCATGAGAGGTCTTGAGTGACTTTATCATCCGATGGAGTTGCACTCATTCCACTTTTCTCTACTACATCTCACTCCACTTAGTTAGCAGCAGTGGAATGCCTTCACTTGGAATTCAGGTGGAATCATTGTGATTCCAAACACCATTTCTTAGACCTTGATTATTTTATGGATGATCTTATGAGCGGGTTCAAAGTTTGAGGCTCTACTTTTTGGAACCACTCGATTGGAAATGAAAATCTACTTTGTACGTTCCACACAAAGGTTTTATTGGTTTCAACCAGAGATACCCACGGACTTTGAGAAGAACATCTTCATTCCTATTGCCAAAAAGAACAGAGCTGAGAACTGTGAACATTTTAGGACCTTAAGCCTGACGACACATGCCTCGAAGATATTGACCAGAATCATCTATAGAAGAATAGAGCGAAAAGCGGAGGAGTTCCTGGATGAGGATCAATTCTGGTTCAGAAGAAACAAGGGCACAAGAGAAGCAATTTTGGCCCTCAGGCTACTTATAGAGAAGAGAATAAAGAAGAATCTACCGACGTTTGTTGCATTTGTAGATTTGGAGAAGGTATTTGACAACTTGGATTGGAATATGATGCTAAAGGATCTGAAAGAAATTGGAGTATCATACAATGACCGAAGAGTTATCCACAGCTTGTATAAAAACCAGGTGGCCATAATCAAATCAGGACCCAGAATTACAGAAACAAGCATAAAGAAAGGAGATGTGATGCTACCGAAGAATGATGAAGATAAAATGGACCGATCGAGTGACAAATAAAGAAGTCATAAGAAGAGTGGGAGAGAAGAGATATCTACTGAAAACTATAAAAAGAAGACGGGTCAACTTAATGGGCCACGTCTTGAGACACGATGGCCTGATGAAGACAATCGTCGAAGGAAAAGTGATCGTGAAGAATGGAAAAGGCAGGCCTCGTATGAGGTATATGGAGCAAGTTGTGAAGGATGTAAAAGAGAGGAGCTACGTCAATATGAAGAGGTTGGCCGATAGAAGAATCAATTGGAGGGCTGCGTCAGACCAATCCTAGGATTGTTGACCGATGACGATGATGATGACCATGGTTTCAGCAATATATGTCATTATCAAGATGTAAAAGATTTTTGCATGGAACGGACATTTATATTTTTACATCTTGATAATGACATACATTGTCGAAACCATGGTAGAAACCAATAAAACCTTTGTGTCGAACGTACAAAATGTATTATCATACCCAATTTCCTTATGAGCGGGCTCCACTTACCCTCCCCATTCTTGATCGGTGATAACAGAAGTCGTAGAAAGGAGATATCGGGCGATTGTGCTCATAAAAAAAATCAGTGAGCGTAAAAGAATTTTTCTAAGCAAGTACTCGATGATGGGAAGTGGTATTGGCGAAAATAGAAGGGTCAAAGAATGGGAGGATACATTTTTTCTTTTTAATTTCCCTGTATTATAACCTTATTAGCGTAACCAGTCTATTAAATGAATTAAATTGGGAATCATTATCAGATCGCAGGCTGAAATTTAGACTTAATCTCTTAAATAAATTACAAGACAATATTTTCAGGGATGATGTTAAAAATATTTTGCGGACCCAAACTTACTACGGTAGACTGGACCATAATCGCAAAATTAGAGAAATTGATTGCCGAACTGACAGATTCAAAATTTCCTTTTTCCCTCGTACAATTAGGGATATGAATAACGGTAAATGTATCCAGTGCGAGTGTAGCAATGGATATAATTGGTAGCTGCATGTTGGTATAAGGCGTTAAAGCTAACGCAACTAACAGCATGTTTTTGCATGTATGCTTTGCTATTTTAATTTTTAATTACAAATTTTATGCATGATATGTAGTGCATGTTTAGTGAGAGATCACCCCCTGCCACACACCTTAATGGTGGCTTTCAGCGTATTATGTAGATGTAGATGTGTAGATGTAAGCAGATGGAAATATCAATTTTTCATCGCGTGACTTCCACGCTCCGATAATATAAAAGAACAGCAAATTTCGTGTCGCGCGAAAATTAATTCTGCCGATAATTTGGTGCCATGGTGCATTAATGACAGATTTCCTTTTTTTTCCATGGGGATACCAAAATGGAAGCTGTCATGGAAATGAGTTGGGTCGGTAGTATATCGGACTCGGGCGATATTTTGGGCCCTTGGCGCCCTCTTGCGGTCACGCGCGACGCTCGGCGTCTTATCTTGAACCAAGGAGGAGGAGGAGAGGCGTGGTCGGTTTCTTTTTTAATAATTCCCAGACACGCCCCTCCCTGCAATCCTCTGTGAACAAAAGTACCCGTGTGGTGCACTAGTTGCGCGTCGATCGCAATGGTGAAGCCCCGGTGCACAGGGCTTCCAGATTCAATCCCTTCGCGTAAACGAACGCTTGTGGTCTAAATTTTCCATACCTGCGCGTGATTTATCACCATGTGTGATACTAGTAAGGGAGTCCTAAGAAGAGTGGGAGAAAAGAGAAGTCTTCTGAAAACTCTAAGAAGAAGACGGTACGACTTAACGATCACATCATGAGACGTTATGTGACGATGAAGACAATTGATGATGCCACCACTTTTCATTCATCTCTTCTCCTTTTCGTCGGCCACTTCACCTACACCTGCGCAATACCCTGCAAGACACCACGATGGTGTGTGGCAGGGGGTCACTTCTAGTCGCCCCTTTAATACATATATATCTCTAGACCCTTATCACGCAAGAAATGATAAATAATAAGGTCACAAGCAGCAGGATGGTTATTATCTACATAGTATTAAATGGATTGGTTGTTAATACATGCATCATGCACTGCATACTACTCTAACAGTATTTAACCTGCCTATCCCTTTGCTATGCTGACTATTGTGTTCTCTTATGGTACGGGGGAAATATGAAATTTTGAATCTATCGGTACGACAATCTATCACTCTAATCTTATTTACCTGGTCGAGTCTAGAATAATACGCAGGGGTATTCATAATATCTAACATCTTACTTGGTATATATTTGTTAACTGCTTTACGGGTGACCTCAAGAAATGCTCTCCACGAATCCTCTGTATCTAATCTTTTGTGTTGTTTGCTAAATACATTACACAATTCCTTTAACTCCTCTTTCATACCGTCGTAATTAGCCCTGCCAAATAAGTGTACCCTCCTTCTTGATTTTTAATGCCTTTCTACGCCCAGAATAAATTTCTCCTGCACTATTTTATGAACACTAATTCCAGTGTCTCAACTATATTTAGAGCACTTTCGGGTATATTTGTTGCTAATAAGTCTATGTTTGTGTTTCCTCTGCTCGATTCTGTTACTAGCTGTTGTAAAGAATGTGACGTACCCAAAGGTTGTATTACTCCTCAGAGTAATACTGAAAACTATTGAGTTGAGATTTTGATTAGGTGTGAGTCATATTAACACGTTAAACGCTGCACTATTTTTTTACGGTTTTGCCGGTGGCTGAAACTTTTTTTTTAAGTTTCGTAATGTAATACCACTAATAACAATAAGTCAATCAACAAAAATACCGTAAAATAAAAATTACTCGTAAAAAATGAATTTTTGTTTTGGACGACGAACGTCGTCCGCCGCCACCCGATAGCACTACTCGGGTGTAGACTGTGTGGTTGCATACCCTCCCCATATAGTTCGTTTCGAAGTTTCTTCGATTGATTCTTGTTATTTACGACGAAATATGTGCGGACTTCCATATTACATATTGTTACTTATATTGCTGTTTACAAAATTTTTAAAAACCGTTCTTATTAATGTTCATGTAGTTCACGGCCTTCATCAATTCCTTCTGAAATCCACGACCTCGCAGCTTCCGGTTTACAGATCGCCGAATCCTTCGCAATAATTCTTTACGAAATATTTCCAATTTTTCCGTGAATGCTAACTCCTGCATCTCTTGCCTTAATGAATAATGTAATTAGTTTTGTACACTCTCGCAGTGAGATTCAGTAATTCACTTTATTAGGATATTTTCTCCGCCTCTGACGTTTTACATAAACTACTTATATGAAGTTTGTTCTTTCTACTGTTGAGTCAGTTGATATCAATATCAACATTTTGTGATTTAAAACTGATGGCTGAATTTTTTTACAGATGTTTAGCACGTTTCAAACATTTTAATGTCAATACGGGAATATTTTAGAAATATAAATGAAAAAATAAACGAAAGAGTGTAAATTACCTAAATGTTTGAGAGTGATAAACGAGTTAAACATACTCTGTAAATAAGTCATTTTCATCCTAATATGTATGAATTGAACTTTTATTATTATTAAAATAACAAAAACTGGATTTTGACCTAATACTAGAGTAAACTATTGATTGAACTAGTAAAAGAAACAAAATCAAATGTAAGAAAAACACCAGGAGTACATGCACGCATAAAATGTCATAAGTAATATAAAACAAATACAGAAATAAAAATAAAAAAAAACATCAATTACAGCCTCACTTCTATTGCTTACGTCATTTAATCTCTATTAAGAGTTGAAGAGGGCATAGAGATTTTCTTCGATATGGTTCGAAGTGGTATATTACGTATCGTTAAGAATTAATACGTGCCGGATATGCAGAGCGGTCCTTAACATCAACTGGACTCAAAGTACAGACTTTAGGACGTAGGTATTGCAAGCGAGCCTGTAGTGGAGATCCTGAACCCTTAAGACTCGGTTTTTCACTTTGAATCACAAATCGTCCATTTCTCCTCCCTTTACTTTCCATATTTCGATCCACTTCCCCTTTTCCTTTCCGAAAGTGGCCGTAAAGATCATTAGGGAGGTATTAATATACGCAGGTCAAAAATGCAGTACCTGCCTTTACCTCAGTCGGAAGGGTATTTTGCGGAATGAATACAAGGAATTGTAAATTGAGTTTCTTGGTCTCTAAAATGGATTCCTCTCAATCGTTTCGCTCCAAATAAGAATGCCCTTGGCGAACATACGTATCTTAAAGTCGATATTTTCAAGGTCCCGCATCTCAGGCGTTAAAAATGTTCCCTGCCACCGCGACGGGGGACTCAGTCGAAGATAAAAATTCCCGGAAAGGTAAGCAGTTCTCTTTCTTTTCCTGCGGAAGATATTTTCTGACCGCCAGTCAGGAAATACATATTGTACCTAGTACAAAGGAGATCAGCGAGACTGCCCAGCCCAAATTGCTATCCGAATAGCCTGGATTAGGCGATTAACTACCTTGAACGTGTAGATACTTTCATTTTGTTGCACTACCACTATTTTTAAATAGAAAAAAATGTTGTCACTCGCAAATATTTTTTCGCTGTGTTGTTGAATCCGCTTATGTTCTGTGAGTAGTCTTCACTTAGAAAGTGAAGGTGTAGTCAATGCCATCGGCTGAGAATAAAAAAAAATACTTGGTATATTCCACACTATTTTATTTACCTACCGCGGTTTCAACGTCAGAGCGTCATAATCATGGTAACTTCGGTTATGATTATGACGCTCTGACGTTGAAACCGCGTTCGGCAAATAAAATAGTGAGGAATATACCAAGTATTTCTTTTTGTTCTCAACATGAATAAATTCCACAAAGTTACGCCTGAAGGCATCTCTTCCATGCCATCGGCTGCACACAAGAAGCTCAAAAGCGCCCAAACATGTAATATCTTGAATCTAAATGCTCTTAGATGTTTTAGACGATGATTTGCATCGCGTATTACTCGGGAGGTGTTGTCAACGTTGAAGGCATGAATGAAATTGGTGAGATCCCTATACTCCATTACCACCATACTCCCTTGGAACACTGGGGGACACTTGGTGTGAGGGGATACAAGAGCCTGATGCTCGCCCGTGCTTTATGTATAAAAGTAATACGCAGCGAGCCACCGCGAGGGTGTGTGGCAGGGGGTGAAAATCACCATTCATACACTACTTACATGCAACTAAGAACTACAGTGAAACTACTACATGGTTAGGTAGAAGTGTCACGTGAAATTGTTAGTGTCTAATTAGTAGCGAAGTGATTATTGGTTAGAAGATTTTCACGAAATAGGTATATTTAACAGTAGAAATCGATGGATTCAGCTTTAGCTTAACGATGACCATGCATGCTGAATGAAGAGATACAACCTACGTAAACCTATGTAAAATATATCCAGTACTAGTATAGCAATGGATAACATTGGTAGCTGCATGTTGGTATAAGGACTTGAAACTAACCCAACTAACAGCATGTTTTTGCATGTTTGCTATGCTATTTTTATCTATTTTTAAATAGTGAAGTTTAGAACAGTATATTAATTCTAATCCATAGACTTGGGTGTACGTTGTTACTGCGACGGTCATTCTGTTATTAAATTAAGCTACGTTTTCCTGGAATATCAGAACAAAATATATTATATGCATTTGCGTGACTCAATTATCATCACCATTGAATGCCAGATGTTATAGTCACTGACTTTTCAGAGGTGTAAACTCTTCATCAGCCAGCAATCCTGAGATTGGTCTGCCGCAGCCCACCACTCGATTCTCCCATCAGCTACTCTTTTCATATTTACGAATTACCTTTCTTTCATATCCTTCATCAATTGTTCTGATTATCTCATACGGGTCATTAATTTGTCATTCTTCCCGTTCACTTGTCCTTGGACGAATGTCTTCAACAGGCCATAATGTCTCATGATATGGCCGATTAAAGTTACCTCGTCTTCTTCATAGTGTATTCAGAAGACTTCTCTTTTCTCCCACTCTTCTTAAGACTTCTTCGTTTGTCACTCGGTCGATCCATTTTGTCTTTATCATTCTTCTGTAGCACAATGCTTCCACCCATGTCTTCTCTGCTGCTGTTTTAGACCATGACTCATTGCCAAAAAAATGCTCCAGATTTACGTTCTGATGTACTGTTTCCTTACTTCTACTCTTGTATTTCCAGCTGCAAGTATATTCTTCTTTAGATAGAATGCCCTCTTCTCTTGGGCTGTTTACTGACATATTTCTTTCTTGCTTCGTATTTTGCTGATTACCTGGTTTCCCTGGTTAAAGTACTATTTAACCTCTTTCAAGTTTTTGTTTTCCTAACGTGTGAACTGTAAAATTAAGCATTTATTTATTAACACGGTGAATTAAGGGTTATGAAGTCCTTTCTTGCACATAGCTGTAAATAAACTACGAAAACATCCATTCCACAGGAAGTGAAATTCCTGTCCGGGCTCGACTCGAAAACACTGCTCGAGTTAATATGCCGAGAACAAATTGATAATAATTATTGGAAACTGGAAGAGGTGAAAGAGTTCTGTTACCTGGGAAGCAGAGTAACTAACGATGGACGAAGCAAGAAATAAATAGTGAGTAGAATAGCCCAGGCGAAGAAGGGATTCCATCAAAAAAAGAATCTACTTACAGCTGGAAATACAAGCTTGGAAGTAAGGAAGCAATTCATCAAAACATATATCTGGAGCATGTTTTTTTATGGCAGTGAGGCATGGACGATGACAGCAGCGGAGAAGAAAAGGGTGGAGGCATTCGAAATGTGGTGCTATCGAATAATGATGAAGATAAAATGGATCGACCGAGTGACAAATGAAGAAGTTCTAAGAAGAGTGGGAGAAAAGAGAAGTCTGCTGACAACTATAAAAAGAAGAAGGGACAACTTAACCGGCCATATCTTAAGACACGATTGGCCTGATGAAGACAATATTCGAAGGAAAAGTGAACGGGAAGAATGGAAAAGTCAGGCCTCGTATGAGTTACATAGAACAGGTCGTAAAGGACGTGAAAGAGAGGAATAACTACGTTAATATGAAGAGGTTGGCCGATACAAGAATCGAGTGGAGGGCTGCGTCAAACCAATCCTAGGATCGTTGACCCTTGATGATGATGAGACTTAATGCCTTCGTCCCAACCGTTTGCTCTGAATACTGGGGAAATCACTTTGAAACGTATTTGAACTTTATGGAAGTCTTAAACTGGGTCCACAGATGGAAAAAATCTCTTCTAACGCCGCCAAACTTCCAATCCGCTGGCGGAGTGAAAATAAAGACACTTTCCTTGGCTTCGAGGCATGCATAGGTATGTACGACGTTCAAGCGATCTGTTCATTTCCCTCCTTCGATCCCCATCGCCTCTTCTGGCAGCCGAACTCCCGAGGTCACCGTATCGGAAGACATCGATGCGGGGTTAACGGTAAGGACGCGGAGGAGATTTCACTGTAAACAATGGGGATGTTAACTCGGAACCGAAATCGCAATTTTGTACACGAAATCGTTAGATGGGAACGAAAAAAGAATTTTAGTGAAAAAATTTATCTTCTAACCACAACCATTCACTCATAAATCAAAAATTAAAATAAGCAAAAGGCGACGCCCACCGAAAAAGCTGCTTTGATAACATTGACCACATTTTCCTACCGTCCTTGACTACTCTTATGGGAAGGGAAGGGAGTGGAGGGAGGTTCTCGGAAGGTCTGCTCGTTCAGATCCTGTCGCAACTGTCCTATTGGCAGAGTCAGCTGTGTCCCCCCCATTGCGAGTATGAGGCGAAGTAGCTTCGCGGACTAAGTTGTGATTGGACGAAGTCAATATACGTCAGAGGTTGCACCACGCCCAATTTTCCGAAATAGTTAAAAACATCAGTTTTTCGCCACTTATAACTGGAGAAATAATTGACGGGTCAAAAAACGAAAAAATACATGCATTTTTATTTTACGAACTCTATCATATTCAGCGATAAAAAAATATGGCAAACGACCCCATTGATGGAATGGATCAATGTTCAACCCGAAGGTCGGTTTTTGATAGGTGAGAGTAGAGCTTACCCCGTACGAAGCCGCTGACGTGAAATTCGCACATAGGTATTCAGGGTAGGGGCCAGTTCCTTTCCCTGGGTGGTGGTGTTCGAAACCGTCGGGATTATCTCGAATAGGTAACCAAGGAGTCAGTGAAACAAATGCGAATGGTTAAAAAATTTGATGTGTGAAAATCGCAGATAACAACATTTTTCATTTACACCTGTGTTTTATCTCATCTGAGCTCTATATAGTCGAGACGGATGGGAAAAACTCAGTGAAAACAATGAAATTGTGACGAGCGATCCAGACTCAATACATTTGCAAATGATTCGTGTTTGTAACAAGTGACTCCTTGGTTACCAATTCGAGATCATCTCGACGTTTTCAAACAAACCCCCCTCTGGACCAACGGCGATCTCCTACGTTCTAAGTTCTGACACACAGAAAATAGACCGTGAAGATTTTTAGGTGGGGACGTCTAGAAAGTCCGGGATTTGAACGCGGGACCCACCGGTTCGTAGCCCAGCAGTCTACCAACTAGGCTACCACGACCCCTTCATTAATGGGCACAGGCAGTAATGGTGTTTTTTTATCATCTTCTGCTCCATAAGTTCATAGCTGGTACCTTTTCGGGTATACATAGTTATGAACTCCATTCAATGCGCCTTCTCCAAGCCTCGTTTAAGGTGGCTCCATCGAATTATTAAGTACCTCTCATTTTTGTGAAAATTTCAGGGCACGTCATTTTTTGGCCCTTCTATTGATTGGCAATAAAATAATTTGGCCTATTCATAATATATTTGAAGAAAAAATACATTGAAATCAGATATTTTATACGTGGCTGTACGGCAGAGCATGGCTCTTGCAGTAAAATTTGCAGATTAATATATAAAGAGAAATGTCGTTTTGACGAAAACAAATATAAGATGCGCAATTTTATGTAAAATTTAGCATTGTAAAAAAGTTCTCCCCTTACAACGCTTGTTTAATGGATATTAATAAATGTTTGCTCGAAAAAAAGCAGAAAAACCTTAGTTACATGAAAGTGGCGCTACAGTATGTTGTTATCATTGGCAACGGTACTTGAGACGGAACGCGCTTACAAGCGTATTTACTAACTTAATTAAGGAATATACCTTACCAAGGTCCTTCTTATATTTTTAATGTAATTTAAATATTTCATTAATTATTGATATGGTGTAATTAAAACCGATGCTTCCAAATGGTAGCAGCGTCATTGTTGCCAAACGATTTTGAAAAATACGAATATCAATAAAATTCAAAACAAAGAGTTGTATTTGCAAGGGAATAGTTTAAAACTAAGCAAGAAAATATTTAACCTATTTTAGAATACTTATTATCGGAATTGAGCATGTATTCTCATTTTGTAAATTAAACGTGGCAACAACACGTCACTCATGTTCCGAAATCAAAATTAGTTAAAATAGCTTGTAAAAACTATAATGCAACTACAACGCGCCATATAATGGCATAATCCTAGAATTATTGTGTATGCGATATCACCCTGTAGATGATTTTCCACATAGGTGCTTCTCTGTGTCGGTATTTATTCATTAAATAACATAGCTCTTTTTCGGGATATTGAATCGTGGAGTCACGGTGGAACCTCCTGAAGGCACGAATTGATAATGAACAATACTCATTAATCTTTATTTATCTATGAAATATTTCTCTTATACGCAAATAATCTAACGTTGCTGTTTCTGCTGGAATGGATGTCATTAATGTATATGTTATAAATAGAGTGAGCACACTTCCCTGCCGCACGGTGGTTGTCACGCCCAACTTCTGTAGATCTGAATCATTCGTTATCTTCTCATTGCTTTAGCCCTGATAATACCTCCCCTATCCAGTTAATCACTTTTTGATCGATTTCGTAAAATCGAGAAAATCAAGTTCGCTTCGAGCCAAATACTTTTTTAAATCCAAAAATCCTGAATGCAGTATTTCCTTAAGGAAATACTCAACTGCATTTTTCACCTCAACAGGGTTTTCACCACGGCGGTATTCATAGTCGTATATAAACTCAGATTATTCATAGTCATAGCGGTATTCATAGTCGTAGGGGAAGGTGGGGCAAGACGGGGTACTTAAGCACTTAACAATTTTTTTAGGATTTCGAAATGTTTAATAAAAATACGAGATATTGCAACTTAAACTTCAGTATTTGTAGAATTTATATAAAAATAATTTACACCGTAAAATGTTAGAACTTGCTTTGCAAAAAAAAATATTTTCAGTGTTTACCAAGTACCCCATCTTGCCCTACAGTGAGGGCAAAATGGGTTGTGCTGATGGGGCAAGATGGGGTCATTACTGGATAAGGCAAAGGTCAAATGAACAGTTGTACAAACTTAAAAAATATTTATTTTAATATATAATAAAAAGGCATTATGTAAACATGTAAGAAGATGTAAGATGATGATTGTCATCTGGATAAGTTACTGATTGATTAATTAGTTATCATCGTCCTTTCTACATCGTTGTTTGAGGCACTTAAAATTCCGTTGCTGCACGATAATAACCCATTCCGCCGTTCACTACTTCCATTACAGAATTTTTTATGGCTTCTTCAATCCAAGAACCCCTCTCAGGTTTTCTTTTATATGTGTTATTTCATATGGGGCAAGACGGGGTATACCCCATCTTGCCCTCCCACTAAGTACCCCGTCTTGCCCCCAAGGACACTTTCTAGTTTAGGTTAGTATTGTAGTACAATGAATATAATCAATTTAGTTGTAGCATGCATTAATTATTCCCTAAAAATCACTTCATTCGATGATAATACTAAAGAGTACGAGAAAAAATTACTTCTCTTACCTTTTCATGTGTAAAAACAACAAAAAATTAGATTAGCATAGGCGAAAAACACGTTTTGATGTGTACACTCCGAAAGGTTTCCTCGAAATAGCTACCAGCACTGTCAAACACTTCCATTGCAACAGCCATCAAGATCAACTATTCGCCGCTAGGTTGCGACATCTGCCGTGGTATCAATTACAAAAACCCCGTCTTGCCCCACCTTCCTTATATAAACTCAGATTATATTCAATCGTCGATTATATCTCCGATTTATCGCAGTTTATAATTCGTACTCGTTCAAACATCTCTGATTGGCCAATCTCTGTTTCATCAAGCATAAATTAATCAACCATTGATTTTAGGTATTCATAGTCGGCAAAAAATTATCGATTATTTTGTAATTATTTTGTAATTATATTTATCATAGTCAAACTATCAGTTATTATTTGGATGAGTAATCAATGATTCATGATCTACGCTCGATTGTTGCTTGGCTGACGGTATTGTTGTTCACAACGCACGTATTTATTTGGTAAACTTGGAAACAAGTTTTGTTTACATTTTTTAACTCGAGTTTTGCGGATTTACCTCAAGAGTTAGTGATTTATGTCGTAAATGAAGATGTTTGCATGATTTGATAGATATACTCTTTAAAAACGATGCCTCAGAGATGTATTAAATCCAAAAAGGTTAGAATACACCGGAGGAGGCATTGGCATACTATCCGTGGAAGTGAAAACGAAGCCAAAATGGTGGATGGATTAGACCTTGCCTACTTCGCACATAACATTGCGTTTTATACGGCCTCTTTTAGTATGATGAGTGTTTATCAATTGTCCTGGGGCTATGGCCCTTAAAAATTGAAATTTTTACTGAAGAATTATGAAGACGAAATGGATCGACCGAATGGCCTACGAAGATGTGTAAAGAGGAAAGATAAGTCAGAGAGGAGAGAAGGTATGATGACGGGAAACGGGAATTGAACCATTCTACGGACGGATTGCTGGTGATTATGATCGGTGACGATTTGCAGGAATATAATTTTTCTCTTTCAGCAAGGCATTTGTTTGTATTCACTTCCATACTCTTTTATTTCGTGCATATTTGAGTACAATTATCCTGCAGCAGAAGATATGCACTAGAAGAACATTTTTCAGAAATACCGCAAGATACGCTTCCTACGATTGCAAGTGTCCATTCTGTGAAAATGTTAATCCGTTTCATGACCACAAATGAGAAACATGCACTAATTTTTATAGCTCTTTGAATGAGAAGTTTATTAATCTAAATAGTATTTGGCGAAAATTTTGATGAAGAATTAAAATGTGTTACAATGATACTACTCTTTGAATATTGTGCGTTTTCGGTAGCTTAAAAACATCGCATCACTGACCGTGACGTCATCGCATGGCGTCAATACACGGTATAACTATTGTTGTTGTTTACCTGCTGTACGTGGGGGTAAGTTGTTGATTGGATGCATAGCCAAAACGTTTGTATTTATCTCATTTGTTTAATTCAAAAAACTAATGTATTTCGATTTTTTATTTAAGTGGTATGGATCGTTACGAGGAAATCATCCATAAAATATATAATACCTGTTTGTTTTCACTCCGCGAATCTCCGCTACGACAAAGCTATCGCTGTTTTTTTAAGAAGGATGCCACCGCATAAGGGAGTCAGCCAAAGACAAATTGTAGGATTCTGCTTTTTTTTAATCTCTTTTCAGTCATGGTTTCGATTAAGAAACGGCTAAAATCCTCAAAACTATATATTCGCTTCGTTTTCTTAAAAAATAAACGTCTCTTTCCGTAGCAAAATGGAACCAATGCCATACAAGTTCCCCATTGTTGTCGGAAAGAAACATGTTTAACCTATCCGCACGACATTCTATCTCCATTATTGTTTCCGTGATCGAATAGGCCGTGACATCTGGTGGTTCCTAAAATAATCTTAACGCGATCAGAAAACAGATCGGAATCAAATTTACTCAAGAATTCTGACTGGATGGTCACGTGAGGTGCAACCCATCCAAGCCCTTCCACGGATGACATAGTTTATCGTATTGCTCTTTCCCAAATACCACCAACCCACGCTATTTCCATTTTCTAATCTGCATCAATTCATTCTATCTCCATATCCAGAACTCTTTTCCCTATCAAATTCTGAACTCTGAAACGCCTCAATACCTCTTTGAGGAATCCAGGAAGCAGAAAAATGTCCATGATTCTTTAACTCCATATAATAGCATTCTTTAATTCCTTGAATTCTATGCTTTAATTTTTTAACTATTTATTTTCTTAACCCCAGATTATAGGTATTTTAAGTCATGACAATTAGATGTTTTATGTATTTACACTGTAAAAATTTTATCTGATTTTCAGTGCGATCTGAATTTAAACGCTGTCTGATTTTACGGTAGTGGTCTAAATTTAAGACTCAACATGCGTGAAAATCAGACACACCTCCGTCTTATTTTAAGAACTTAACAACTGCATATTGAGAATAAGATGGTTGTGATCTGAAATTCATATCAATCGGGCTGAAAACAAGCACGCCTTGGTTGGCTCCGCAACTGGAGCTAACCTGCCAATAGCAGAGGCTTATGGGCGGAGCGTAACCAGGGAGATGGAATTCAACAAGGATTATGAAGCGCAAAGAAGAAAAATTCGAGGTCTAGTCAAATTTTATTGTAAGTAGGTGAAATATGTTTCTTGCGATGAATTAATGGTGTGAGAATGTGGCAATGATACTTACAATTAGTTTATTTGCAGAAGGGAGCCAGTTGTATCTGACTGTGAGTGATGCTCTCTGAGACTAAACTTCCTTATTTTGTCTACATGGCAGGGTTGTAAGAACTAAAAAATAGTTGTCCTCATCAAGTGATAGCTCCTGCCTCGGTTTGTAGAAACTGGCACATATCTGTGGTATCGAAGGCTTTGGTTACTTTTTTCCAATAAATATACAATTTTTCAGATTATCTTTGAAGTTATTGTTAATGGGTTCCTATTTCAGTCCTGAAATCTTTTTCAATTGAAATTCTATGACTTACGTTTGCTCTTTCGAATAATTTAGTCAGTAAAACAGTTTCAATATGAAATGTTAGGGTTTTGGTTTGTATTCGTGTGCAGTGTTTCAAAATGTAGTATTTATAATTAGACATCCCATAAAAGTAGGCTTTAACTTCAATAGCAACCCGTATAGTGACGTGGGACTTATTTTAAGATAGGCCCATACTGAATTTAAGACAGCCCTGGTCTTACATTCAGCATCTTAAAATAAGTCCCACCTGGTCTGATTTTCAGTCCTTCACCTGCCTTATTTTTAGACAAGATATTAGTGCTGAAATTCAACATACACTTTCTTAAAACTGTTGCTTCTGAAATTCAGATCGCTTTTGTACCTTAAAATCAGATTAACTTTTCACAGCGTATTTTGACGAGGCGTTAGATGTCAGAAGGGGCAGTTTTGTCTCAATCTCGCCCCAATCCGCAAAAATATCGTTGAATAAATGACGTAATTAATGTAAATAAATGCCACGTTTTTTTAAGAGACACCAGATGGAGCTAGCACCATTATAGTGACCATTTCACGATCATTGGAGGACCCAGAATAGGTTATGAATTCGTCCCTGAGCATTGAACTATCTAGGCAGGTGCAAGTTTTTCTAGATAGGTGATCCGAGTAGCTGCAATTCCTGATTGTATAAACATTAATGATTGCACCACATTCAGGCATTTGCATCAAATGAGCATTGGTGAATGGTTTAACCGAAGGGTCAAGTTACAAGGCCGAGGAAAATGGAACATGGTATTTTAACCCTATTGCGTCCCTTTAACAGGTCGACCGACACTTTGAAGTTTTTCCATTTCAATAACACTCTTAACTAAAACACCTCAAAATGCATACAAATCTTGAAAAGGAATCAATTTCATGTTCCAGTTAATTTATCGCCATACGATAATCGGTGACCATTTTGTGGAGATGTGTTCTACTTGTGCGGCCTCAAATACTTGTGACGATTTCTCCATAATTTCAACAACTCCTATGGTAACTGAAATTAAATCTCCCAAGTAAGCGATGCTGTTTTTTGAGGTATTCAAAAAGGAGAAGTGATTGTATTTAGTTAAGGAAGGCGACACGTCTCTTGCGTCATTGTTTTCCTTGTGCATCAATGACTTCCCTACCTCTCTAGAAAATTCTCAGAATCATTTTTTTCGCTTGTGATTTCCAAATATAACAACATTCGAAACTAAATAGCTTAGCTCTCACAATTCACAGCATAAGCATCGATATTGAGTGCATAAACACATGGGTGGAGACAAATCAATTAAAATTAAATATAAACAAATCGAAGGCTATCATCATGCTTCTACATCTACATAATACCCTGCTATCCACCATAAAGGCGTGTGGCAGGAGGTGAATTCACACCAAACATGCACTACACATCATGCATAAAAAAGAATTAGTAATAATATCACAATTCAAAAAACATAAAAATAGCAAAGCAAGCATGTAATAAGATGCTGTTAGTTGGGTTACCTTAAAGTCATTCCAAAATCCAACTACCTATGCTACCCATTGATACACTCTGCTTGATTACATTACATTGATACTTGGTATTTATTCTAATGGATACATTTACAGCTATTCATATCCCTAACTGTACGAGGGAAAAAGGACATTTTGAATCTGTCAGTTCGGCAATCAATTTTTCTAGTTTTGTAATCATTGTCTAGTCTACCATAGTAAGTTGGGGCTCGCAAAATATTTTTAACGTCATCATTGAAAATATTATCTTGGAATTTATTCAGAAGATTGAGCCTAAATTTCAAACTGCGATCTGACAATGATTCCCATTTTAATTCATTTAATAGACTGGTTACGCTAATATAATTATCGTATCATCCCTTTACAAATCTTGCCGATCTTCGCTGCACACGTTCAAGTTCATTATTTAGACCTATTTCGTAGGGATCCCATACACTGGCAGCATATTCCAAATGAGGTCTTACAAGGGAAAAGTAGCTGATTTCTCACTATTATATGTAGGTACTATATATATTTCACCTACTTACAATAAAATTTGTGTAGACTTCGAATTTTACTTATTTACACTTCGTTATCCTTGTTGAATTCCATCCCCCTGGTTACGCCCCGCCCGTCAGTCCCTGCTATTGGCAGGTTAGCTCCAATTTCCAATACAATTCTGAATTTCAGATCACAACCACCTTATTTTCAATATGCAGTTGTTAAGTTCTTCAAATAAGACGGACGTGCGTCTGATTTTAACGCATTCTGAGTCTTAAATTTAGACCACCACCGTAAAATCAGACAGCGTTTAAATTCAGATCGCGCTGAAAATCAGATAAACTTTTTACTGTGTTTCTTAACATTCCAGTGTATCTCATCATCGAGTTTCGCATCCGAATTTCTCATTTGCATAAAGAATGCAAATCAAACGCTGGGTTGAATGGAGATACCTCAAGTCCGGTGAGCTATCTCATGGCAAAAATTCACTCTTGGAGAAGGTTGGTTATCCAAGGGTTAGTACGCTGAAGACCACCTTCCTTTGTGCCCCGTCGTTTACGCTGAGGCTTCATTGAAGAGCGGTGATATAACATAAGAGCATTCGGTGATGGAGGGATACGAACAGCAACATCTGCGAGGCAATATTTGGACAGGGTGCATAACTGATCGGGAACATAGCGGGAGATTTCTATTGATCCGAGCCCACCCGAGCTAACAATAGCATGATTGAAGAATAAGAAGCAGTGGGCGGCTTCAGTCTCCTTCCTTCCGTCTTAATGAATTAGGTTTGATCAGAGAACTAGACAGTGTGCAGCGTACAGCAGCTAGGTTCGTTAAAAGGTGTTACGATAGGTTGAGTAGCGTATCAGAATTAATACAAGAATTAGGGTGGGAATCATTATCAGAGCGTAGGTTACAGTACAGATTAAACATATTAGAGAAATTTCAATCGGATAGCTTTACTGAATATGTTAGCCACATATTAAAAACACCAGCGTATTATGCTAGATTCGACCAGATAAATAAGATTAGAGAGATAGATTGTCGTACTGATAGATTCAAAATGGCATTTCTCCCCCGTACTATAAGAGAACAGAATAGGCAGCATAGCAAAGGGATAGGTAGGGGAAATATTTCAGAGCATTTTGTAGTGCATGTTGCACGTATTAACTCCTTAAACATTAAAGATACAAACAATATAATTGCATGAGACCCTATAGTTGCTTGTTTGCATGTCGGTAGTGCATGCTTGGTGATCTTCACCCCCTGCCACACACCCTCGCGGTGGCTTGCAGGGTATCGCGTGGTTGTAGATATTAACTTTCGTTCGTCCCCGCTGGCGCTCGCAGGGGGAGGAGGGAGGGTTTCCACGGAAATTAGGAGAAATGCCCCAATCAAATTGATGTGAGCGTGGTTGCTGGTAGTCGGTATAGTAAACCATAAAAATTTTGACTTGAGGAAATGCGAAGCAAAATGATTAGAGGGATTTGGGGGCACGAAAAGATCGGCGTAATATCATTTGGAAGAGGAAAAAGAGCGGGAGCAATAATTTTATCGACGATCGTTCATCTCTTTTAAATGGGCTAAGATTGTACATGCATTGAGCAAAATTTCTTTACCCATTGAGTCCTACCTTATCGGAGCCTCTGTTGTGAATTTGTCCAGACAAACTCGCAGATCTTTCGGGTTTATCTTCACCCTTTGGTTCCCACCTCGTGGATTACCTCTACGCACTTTGGTTACGCTCATTAATCTCCTCTCAGACATTCATGATATCGGAGCGCTCACCGCATACGGCACAACTGTAATACGTTATTGATGTAGTACTGGAAGGTTTCCATAGATGGCGAGGGAAGAATTTTTCGCGTTTCGTCACTAACGATATATATCGCTTCCATCGCTTTCTTTCTTCTAATCGACTTAAGCGGCAGAATCGAGAAGTGTCTTGTAGTCTGCTCCTTGCAGCGGTGGGTTATGTGTTTTTAATCAAACAACAAGGAATCCCTACTGCGCCAAGGTATGTTTGCTTTATTAGTGAGAGAAATGCTAACTTATCCATGTGACTGGTATCCTTAGGTAGAGGTATATCGCACCATTATCATTAAAAAACAAAACTACAACAATGGGGAACATGCACAATTTTTTATAACTGTTTGAATGTGAAGTTTATTAGCTAAAATGTGCTTGCCGAAAATTTTGTTGAAGAATTAAGTTGCGTTACAAAGATATTACTCTTTGAAAATTGTACCTTTTCGGAAGCTTAAAAACACGACGTCATCGCATGACGTCACGGCACGGTATCACTGTGGGCGTTGTTTATCTGTTTATGCGTGGAGGTAAGTTGTTAAATAAATACTTGGCGATAACGTATATATTTATCTCATTTGTTAATTGCAATAAACGATTGTATTTAGATTTTTATTTACGTAGTATGGATGATAACAAGCAAATCGTCCATTAATTATATAATGCCTGTTTAGTGCCTAAGAATTTCTACTACGTCTATGCAATCGCTCGTTTTTTTTAAGAAGAATGCCGCCATAAGGGAGTCAACCAAACGAAATTGTCGGAATGTGCTTTTTCAAGTATTTTTTCAGTCGTCGTTTCTTTCGAGAAACGGCTAAAAACCTCAAAACAATATGTTCACTTCGTTTTCTTTTAAACATAAATGTCTACCTCCGCAGCAAAATGGAACCATATACCGTGCAGTGACGTCTGAAGGCGTTTCAGGTCACGTCACTTTCGTCGATTTTTGGGAACATTTTAATATCATTCAATAATCTTTGTGGTGGGCGGAAAAATTTGGCTTTTATTTTGCATCAAGTGCATCATTAATCTTCGAGAAACAAATTTTATACATATTCCCCTTTGCTTATGTTATGTGCCGCTCAAGTCGAGTAGAACAACGAAAGCAATGGATTTGTTAATACCGTTTGTGATGTAACTTTGGTTTTTATTAACAATCCATACTCTTTACGTTGTAACCGTTGTGATTCTTACCCCGCCATCTATGGAAAATCTCCAGTATTACGCTCAGAACGTATAACAGTTTTTCCCTATGTGGCGAGCCCTCTAATGATGTTATGCAACAGAGCATCTGTCGGGCTCCGATGCCCGAGGGAACCTGTCATGTTCATCATACTGCCGCCAAAAAGCGCAGTGGTTCAGCAGACGCATTACAGACTTCTTCTGTCAGACCCTTCTCATTGCGCTCTCTCATCTCACATCTGATTGTTGTTCACTTGGGAGCAAGTAAATCCAAGGGTAAAGTCTCTTTCAAATATTAAGGGAGATTTATTGATCAGTATAGAGAAAAACAGCTATTCACAGAGTGAAACTGTTTTTGGAAAAAAATTAATTTTGAGTAATATTAATTTATACCTGAAGATAAAAGCTGCTCTTCAGAGGTCAAAAGAAAAAAAATTTTAGCAAAGAAAGCCTTCCAAACAAAGAAAAGTCTCTTGGTAAAGAACAATGTTATGATGTACGAGATAATAATGTACGAGAAATCAGCTTCTTTTCCCTTGTAAGACCTCATTTGGAATATGCTGCCAGTGTATGGATTCCTACGAAATCGGTCGAAATAACGAACTTGAACGTGTGCAGTGAAGATTGGCAAGATTTGTAAAGGGACGATACGATAATTATATTAGCGTAACCAGTCTATCAAATGAATTAAAATGGGAATCATTTCGGATTGCAGGTTGAAATTTAGACTTAGGGCCGTATTCACAACCTCGTATGGAGTGAAGCTTCTACTCCTTATGACGTAAATCAACACTACATGGTATTCAGAAGCTCTATGGAGTGGCGGTCTCACTGCGGTTGTAGTAACAGCTGGCCTAAAGTGGTAGGGTACCCATACCCACCCTAAAATCACCACTACATAGAATATCAACATGGCCGACGGCGTATAATGGTCGGCGCTTCGCAAATATAAACGCTGTTTTCATGCGATATAAGGTTATTAAGCGTCATTGTTACGTTTTGTAATATCAAGCAACACAGCAAGAGTACACTGATATCAACTTGTGTGCGATCAATGAAACTGTTTGGCAGGAATATCTTGATTACGGATTCTGGGTAATGAACCAAAATTTGTATGTTACACATATGAAAGGCAGTTTGGGTTAGGGGTTAGGTGCTTGCTTCACAGTGTCGAGGGCCCCTGGTTCTTACCTCTCCTCCTCCAATTTTTTTTCGTCGCAGTTTCGTTGTACGACTGTCCCTGGTTTTACATATTTTTAATCTGTTTACCCGGGATGCATTTTAACTATTTCACGTACTAATTACGTAATTTGATAAAATTACGTAATTATTACGTAAAGTAGTTAATTACGTTATTTACCTAAATCATGTAAGTAATTAGCACGTGGCGGAAATACGTCCGCACGCCCTGTTGTTTTTTGTGTACGAAATTAACGGAAGAGCGTGAAGTGTAATCGTGATTTTTATTTTCCGTATCTCTGGCCACGCAGTCCCGACGTACGTACAACATTTGTTCTAATTTGCCTGGTGCTGTGATTTTCCAGCGCTGTGCTTTTTTAGAAAAACTAATTGCAAGAGAAAAAAGAACTTTAAGCTCTGCAATCATATAATTGTAAGTATCTACCGAAATGTTCGGGTGATCGGGCGAAATGTTCTGGTGGGAGAGAGTTTCGAACCAGGGACGTCGCTTGGAAACTGATAAAATACCAGCGGTAACAAATAATTTTGAAGAATTAATGTTTTGCACATTTTCAGGAGCATGCTAGAATGCATATGATTAAATATCATAGTAATGTGGAGTGTATGTACGTAAAGAGTATGGATTGTTAATAAAAACCAAAGTTATTAAATATTATAACTGTGTGAAAAATGTGCCATCCTTATTTTTATTGCATATATTTTGTACTGAGAATAGCTATTTTACGAATAAGAGACTGATATTCTAATAATATTTAAATTATTGATCATGTATATCAGAATAATATAATAATATTTATACAATCCCATGGAGACCATGGGATTGATGTTCAAAACTCCCCCAATTTACCCCTTGTTCCGTATATAACCGTAACCAGGATTACGTAAATGTCGCTGCTTACACTTGAGTCGAGTTGGCAACATAGCGACCATCAACACTCCGGAAGAAGGAGTGGAAGTATTGGTGCTGAATGCCAATTTGCAGGAGAAGGAGCACTAATCTTCATGGAGTGAAGCTGCGAATAGGCGATGTAGTGGAGACATCTGAATGCGGCCCTTACTCTCTTAAATAAATTCGAAGACAATATTTTCAGTGATGACGTTAAAAATATTTTTCGAACCCCAACTTACTATGGCAGACTGGACCATAATCATAAAATTAGAGAAATTGATTGCCGAACTGATAGATTCATAATGTCATTTTTCCCTCGTACAATTAGAGATACGAATAAAGGTAAATATGTCCAATCGGAGAGTAGCAATGGATAGCATTGGTAGCTGCATGTTGGTATGAGTACTTAAAGCTAACCATACTAACAGAATGTTTTTGCATGTTTGCTTTGCAATTTCTATCTTTTTTAAATAGTGAAGTTCTGACTAGTATATTAATACTATTCATTTTTTATGCACGATATGTAGTGCATGTTTGGTGAGAAATCACCCCCTGCCACACACCTTTGTGGTGGCTTTCAGGGTATTATGTAGATGTAGATGAATATTAAATTTGAGACTAAGAAGAAATTTCTGAAAAGTTTTTTTGTGGAGTAGGTAATCCGACGTATGGATGTGAGATATGGACACTAAGAAAGAGTGAAACCACAAAACATTGAGGCTGCAGAAATATGATTTTTTAGGAGAGTATCAAGAACTAGGTAAACCGATGGAAATACAAATTAGCATGTGCTAAAACAAGTTCATACGGAGAGAGAACTATTGAGAAATTTTAAGGTAAGAAACGTTAAACGCATCTACTCCAGAACGACACCTTCATACAAAACATTTTTGAAGGAGAAATTCTTGGGAAAATATTTAAAGAAGAACGACCAAGAACTTCGTATTTAAAAGTTATGGCGCCGGAAATGGTATGAATCGCGTCTGCTGAAATGATGAGGGTGGCTGGAGACAGACGGTTGGGGGTATGGCTGCGTCGATAAGGATCTATGCCTTTTAATCGAAAACAAAATGTATGCTGTACGGGAAGTTTATGGACGATGACAGCAGCAGAGAAGGTGGAACCATTCGAAATGTGGTGCTACGGAAGAATGAAGAAGATTAAATGGATGGACCGAGTAAGTAACGAGGAAGTCCTAAGAAGAGTGGGAGAAAAGAGAAGTCTTCTGAACAGCCTAAGAAGAATGCATTATATATCAAACCTGCCCCGAGAACGGCGGCGAAATTCACAGTAGTTGCCACGATATATTGCCAATTAATTTGTTCCGTCTTCTTCTTAGGTTCATATGGCAATTAATGTGAACTTAAGAATACGATGGGACAACTTCTGGAGGATCCACCGTGACTCCGCGACTCAATATCCCGTAAAAGAGCTATGTTATTTAATGAATAAATACCGATCCAGAAAAACACCTGTATGGAAATTTATCTATAGGGTGATAACGCATGCACAATAATTTTAAGAGTTTGCTATTATATAGCGCGTTGTAGTTACATTCAATTTGTAACGAGCTCTTTTAACTCATTTTGATATCAGAACATGACTGACGTGTTGTTGCCACGTTTAATTTACATAGTGAGAATACATGCTCAATCCCACTAATACGTATTCTAAAATAGATTAAATATTTTCTTACTTAGTTTTAAACTATTCCTTTGCAAATACAACTCTTTGTTTTGAATTTTATTACTCTTCATATTTTTGAAATTTGTTTGGCAACAATGACGCTGGAAGGTGTTTCCATATAGGTGTTTTTCTGGATCGGTATTTATTCATTAAATAACATAGCTCTTTTACGGGATATTGAGTCGCGGAGTCACGGTGGATCCTTCCATTTGGAAGCTTTGTTTTATTTACACCATGTCAAAAACCAATGAAATATTTAAATTAAATAAAAATATAAGAAGGACCTTGGTAAGGTATATTTCTAAATTAATTCGATAAATGAGCTCGTAAGCACGTTCCGTCACAAGTACCGTTGCCAATGATAACAACATACTGTAACGCCACTTTCATGTAACTAAGGCTTTTCTGCTTTTTTTCGAGCAAACATTTATTAAGATCAATTAAACAAGTGTGGTGAGGTAAGTACTTTTTTGCAATGCTAAATTCTACATAACATTGCGCATCTTATCTTAGTTTTTCGTCAAAACGACATTTCTCTTTACATTATTAATCTGCAAATTTTACTGCAAGGGCCATGCTCTGCCGTATAGCCACGTATAAAATATCTGATTTCAATGTATTTTTTCTTCAAATATATTATGAATAGGCCAAATTGTTTTACTGCCAATCGGTAGAGGGGCCAAAAAATGATGTATCCAGAAATTTTCACAAAAACGACATCTACTTCATAATTCGTTGGAGCCTCCTTAATCGGCTATAACGTGAGACATCTGAGTACTTGATAATATCTGATGCCTGATGAAAGGTATAATGAAGACAATCGTCGAAAGATAAATGAACAGGAAGATTTACAAAATATACTTTTCAACTTCCTCGATTTCATTTTAAAAGTGCACTAAAAAGTTGAAAATGAATTTTTCCCTAGCGATATTTGAACATTTTCAAATTCGGACAGAGAAAAAAATCAAGTCGTGAGCGCCAAGTAAAGATATTTTGAATGCTCCCATATGCTATCAACCGATTTTATTAATGTGTGAAATTGTTTACCAGCAATAGAAGTATTGAAAATATGTTGCTCATAAAATTTCATCGCTGCACAGCCTTCATATATCTTCCACGAACCGGGAGGCACGCCGGGCGTTGAGCAAGCCCTCTAGTTTTAAGGAAGTGTACGAAATTGAAGAGCCGCGTCATTTTTTTCTCTTTTGGAAATGGCGCACACTCAAAGGAGCGTTCCTTCGTGATGCATTTCCTCCCCGTGGCTCGAGTATTGAATCTTTCGTTGCCAACAAAATAAATACGCTACCAACTTCTCCTCAAATTGGGTTTCTTGAACTCTCTTTCCACATTTAAATCATGTTTAAAGGAATAGATGGATGAATATGCTGCTGGATATTTAGCTTTGATAACATCCAAAAAAAATTTCTTAAATTATATTTAAGTATGCTATGGACTAAATTGAATTCATCTTTGGAAAAAAACACATCTAAATAAGTGGAATAACGCAGTTTTTTAATTTTTGTAATTAAATATTTAACAAACCATGATCGATAGCAAACCATATCAATAAAGAAAACGGAGTTCGATTATTTGTAAATAATTCTCGAGTTTCCAGTGGAGTAAGATTTTGCGTCGCTGACGTTTCGACGGAATACTCCTCCATCGTCCTCAGAGCAAAGATGGAGGAGTATTCCATCGAAACGTCAGAAACGCAAAATCTTACTTGGCTGGAAACCAGAGAATTATTTATAAATATCATTCGCCGAGAAATAACAAAATCCAGTTCGATTATTTTAGGGGCGGAGTCTTCGGGGGTTAGTACTAGCCTCATGCTTTAGATCTCCCCTTACATTTTACTCAAGTGTGTTTACAGGGTGCAGTTGAATCTCACCCTCTGCTAATTTATATCTCCTGTACATAATTTGAGCCTTTCTTCTTCAACTGCTCCTCGTAACAATAGAAAATGCCTCAAGGTTTTTTTTTGGATTTGCCAACCATCATAGTATTGGTTTGACGCAGCCCTCCACTCGATTTTTCTATCGGCCATCCACTTCATATCGACGTAGCTCCTCTCTTTCAAACCCTTCACAGCCTGTTCCACATATCTCATACGATACCATCCTTTGCCGTTCTTCCCATCCACTTGTCCTTAAACGATTATCTTCATTTGGCCATCGTGTCTTAAGATATTGCCATTAAGGTTGTTCCGTCTTCTTTTTAGAGTTGTCAGCAGACTTCTCTTTTCTCACACTCTTCTCAGGACTTCCTCGTTCCTTCCATTTTATCTCCATCACTCTTGGGTAGCACCACATTCCGAATGCCTCTCCCCTCGACTTATCCGCTGCTGTCAACGTCTTACATGCTGCCGTTAAGAAACATGCTCCAGATGTACTTTCTGATGATGAAGTTTCCTCTTTTCCACGCTTGAGTTTGCAGCCGTAATCACAATCTTCTTTTGGTAAAATGCGCTTTTTGTCTTGGCTTTTCTCTTGTCCATCGCCGGTTTCTCGGCTTCGCAGGGAGGATTATTTATTTCAAATAGATAAACAAGGGGTCACGTGGTAAAAACACGACTAGTTTGAAAATTTAGTGTTTTTGAATCACTCGCTACAATATCAATTGTTTTGACTTGAGTTTTCCTCATATGTCTCGACTATAGAACCCCCAGATGAGATATAACACAAGTGTAAAAATTGAATGAGGTTGTAATCAGCGGTTTCATCACACCAAATTTACGAATATTCGTGTTTATACCACGTGACCCCTTGGATACCTATTCGATTTGACCCCATGGTTTCAAACACAACCATTCAGGTAACAGAACTCTTCTACCTCCTCAGTTTTTTTGTTTTCCTAGTTTGACTCAGGTCCTGGCTACTTTTCACCAACTGAGTTCTTCTGCTGAGTATGGCAAAAGCAACCAAAACGATAAGAATTCCTTCGTTGAGCCGTAAGCGAATACTCTTTGTTGTTCGTTTCACAAACGAAGGAATACATTCATTAGCAACGAATGTTTTTGAGACTTGAAAAAGAATGACGTCATCATAGCGATAAATTTCATTGTTTAAAGAGCAATGAAAGATTCCAATCTGGTGGAAATGCCGGAAATTCGGGCGTCAGCCCCCGAGAGTGGATGGTGCACGGGTGCAGCTGGTGCGGGAGATCAGTTGAGACCTCGGGGAGGCGACGCACGGCGCGGCGTGTCGACACACGTGCGAAGCATGCGCTTCCAATGAGACATATATTTTTAGCCCCGCCCCCCTCCAGCGCTTCGCGGTTAAAAGAGAACGCCTTCCCATGATGCACCTTGGCTCCGCGCGAGCGTCCGCTCGCTTCATCGGAAAAGCTGTTTTTCATCGCTATTCGGAAGAGCAGCGGAGACTTTTGCAATTCCACTGCATCTAAGTGAGGACGCGATGCATGCCACTTCATCTACATTTACGTAATACGTAAACCGGTCGTTCTTTTGATAAAATTGTGGAAGTCACAAAGATATCCCTCCCGGAAGGGGAGATTCTACTCTTTAAAGAATATAAACAAAAGATAATCGTCAATGAAATTTAAGCGAAATTCACATTGAAATAAAGCGCTTTTTATTTGTTGTGGCAACGCCTAAAAAGCGGCTTTAAGCTGCATAGAAGTTGGTGCAGACGCATCATAGCAGTAGCGATATAGATATATCGCGCATCTCGCGACTGTCATAGCAGTCAACTGCCACGTGTAAACGCTGCTTAGGGTGAGCTTAAATGTCCGAATGCCGGAATATCCAAATGCGAATTAATGCCAATGGACATATCATTTTCCCTGCTTTCATTTAGCATTTGGATATTCCGGTCTTCGGACATTTCCGTATAAGTCGATGCTTAACGCAATGAAGAGCGACTTCCATGTCAGTGTACCTCGATTTTCAACGGGAACTTAAAGAAACAACGGGAATTTATTTTAAGTGATGATGTTAAAAATATTTTGCGAACCCCAACTTACTATGGTAGAGTGGACTATAATAACAAAATTAGAGAAATTGATTGCCGAACTGACAGATTAAAAATGTCCTTTTTTCCTCGTACAATTAGGGACACGAATAGCGGTAAATATATCCAGTACGAGTGTAGCAATGGATAACATTTATAGCTGCATGTTGGTATTAAGGGATTGAAGCTAACCCAACTAACAGCATGTTTTTGCATGTTTGCTTTGATATTTTTATCTTTTTTTAAATAGTGTAGTTTAGAACAGTATATAAATACTAATCCTTTTTTATGCATGATATGTAGTGCATGTTTGGTGAGAATTCACCCCCTGCCACACACTTTTATGGTGGCTTGCAGGGTATTATGTAGATGTAAAGCAATACGAAATGAGTCGTTGCTTCCCATCGAAGTAAAGTCAGCGCTGGGAAAACGAGAGTGAAGCAATCTCAAAGGGGGGGCTGAATGATGTGGATGTCTTCTCTTCCCTTTGAAGATGGTGAAGGGTTGGAAATCAGGCTTTGGTATGGAGGCGTGAAAAGGATTCGGAAGTGTTGTGGGGGCGTTTGAGAGAAAGTGAAGAGTCAGGAAGGGCAGGAAGCCACGAGAAAGGGCTGTTAGGAAAGAGCTCAGTGATTCACACTGAGCGATTCTCTTAGTGCCAGACGAGTGGAAACCATCCAAGTTGATGCAAGGATTCTTTATCTCCTTGTTTAAGTTGTGTTTGTTTGTGTTTGTTATTCAGGGGAGGCGACCGACAGCTGAGGTCATTTGCGCCATTTAAGATAGGTGGGTAATCGTTGGAGTTTTTCAGGGAACGGAGGAAGGGTGGAGAGAAACCCGGCGTCGGCATTGGCCTACTCTTTACGAAAGGCGCCAAGGAGACCACGGTTTAAGGGGGTTGGCTCGCGACTGCTTGAGTCAAGTTGTCTATGGAATATTATTAATTTAAGTACGAGTATATGCCTGCTAAGTGATCCTTACTTCACAAAGAAAATTACCTAAGTTATTGAAAGTCATAAATATTACAAGAAATACGATGGAAAGTCGAAGGATTTATTTCTTTATGATAATTTTAATCAGCTCAACGATGGAGTCAGGCATTTACGTTACAGAAATAAATTCGTGTACTCAATAAATGTACTAATGTATAACACCAGAATATTACGATCAAATGTTATGTTATAATATGTCTTGAAATAATCTTTAATATCTCATTAATAATGATATTTTTCATACGCCAATCATTTTGGCTACAGCGACCGCAGCGCCAGTTGAAGTCAACTACCGCATTTCGTCTGCTATAAGCGCAAAAATTGGTGGATTTAGCGAAAAATACGGAAGGTTGAAGCCTTTTTTTTCGTGTCATTTTTTTCTTGTGAAATTACGCATAAAATATTAGTTTTTTTTGCAAAAATGACATGTCACTATGGTATTTTTAAAACTTTACATTCCCATGTGATGGCCATTCTCGCCGTTAATCGCATTTAATTTCAAATGCAACTTATTGCTAAAAGGAGTAAGGATTGGTATAATTATCTTTACATTATTGGATAGAGGAACTTTAAGTGTTGAAAATATAAAAAAATGACATGACTTTCACTCTAAAGGATCAACCCCCTTAACGTCCCATCCGACGGACGGAGTACTGAACTTGAAATCCCTCCACTAGACACTCAAATGGGGACCGGTTTTCCACTGTAAAATACGCCCCTGCGGGGAATCGAATCCATGCCCTCGGGATGGGAGGCCAGTACTCTAGCCACCACTATACCAACCCGATCCCCGTTTAAATTGTGACTCATCAATGTGCTGCATTCGACACGCCTGTTTAATACTGAGGAACTAAACACAGCTGATCGGCATTTTGCTCCCAAATATTTCATTAAGTTCAAGTATGCAGAGATTTGGTCAAATCCCGTTTGCATTCCGTGCTTGGCTGAAGTAATTTAATTTTAAACGCATTCTTTGCGGAAGTTAACGTGTTCCTCTCAGAGAACTTGATGAGGTTATTTCTTCCACTTAAATTGTTGCTGTTGGATGCGACGAGTCTTATCGTTTCATCAAAATCCACTTCTGTATGATTGATCTTATATTGATATAATATTTTCAAAAAAGTGACCATAGGATGTGATTTTGCTTCCCAATGTACCTAAACTCCTTTACTGCTTCAAATCTACAAGCATGTATGTGCATTTACATCGTTCCCCTGCAATCAACCATAAAGGTGTGTGGCAGGGTGTGAATTCACACCAAATATGCATTACATTTCATGCGTAAAAAGGATAAATAACTACATTCTAGTCTAAACTTGGCAATTAAAAAAATTGAAATAGCAAAGAAAGCATTCAAAAACATGCTGTTTGTTGGGTTAGCTTAAAGTCCTTATACCAACATGTTATGTTATCACTTCGTGATTCAACCTAAGGGTTGGTTTTGATAGGTGAGACTAGAAGTCACCCCACACTAAGCCAATGGCGTGTGAAATTCACACATTCAGGGTAGGGGGGCCAGTTCCTTTCCCACCGCCACCTGCGATTTCCTACGAAGTTCTGACAAGCAGAAATTCGAATCGCGAGGATTTCCCGGGATTTGAACCCGGGACCCTCCGGTCAGTAGCTCAGTGCTCTACCCACTAGGCCACCAAGACCCCGCATTTATACTATTTAACATATTTGCAACTATTTATGTCCCTAATGGGGTCGTTTACCATATTTTTGTTATTGCCGAATCTGATAGAGTTTTTAAAATAAAAAGACCCGTATTTTTCCGTTTTTTGATCCGTCAATTATTTATCGAGTTATAAGCGGCGAAAAACTGATGTTTTTAACCCTTTCGGAAAAGTGGGCGTGGTGCAACCTCTAACGTATATCGACTTCGTCCAATCACAACTGAGCCCTCGAAGCTACTTTGCCTTATCGCAAAGGGGGAACACAGCTGACTCTGCCAATGGAAGCAGTTGCGACAACATCTGTGCGAGCAGACCTTCCGAGAACCCCCCTCCGCTTTCTTCCCTTCCCCTAAAATCAGTCAAGGACGGGTGGAAAATGACGTCAATTTTATCACAGTGGCATTTTCGGTGGGCGTCACCTTTTGCTAATTTAAAATTTTGATTTATGAGTGAATGGTGGTGGTTAGAAGATTAATTTTTTCACTAAAATTCCTTTTTCGTTTCCATCTAACGATTTCGTGTACAAAATTGAGATTTCAGTTCCGAGTAAACGCCCCCATTGTACGAGGAATGAATTTTAAATCTGTCACTTTGGCTATCAATTTATTTAATTTTGTGATAATGGTCCAGTCTACTATAGTAAGTTGGAGTTCGCAGAATACTTTTAACGTCATCAGTGAAAATATTGCCTTGTAATTTAGTTAAGGGATTTAGTCTAAATTCAACCTATGTATCTAGGTTAATACCAGACTCTTTTGCGTAGCAACATTTGGGAATTTAATAAAATATAGAATTTCAGAGGGTTGAACACTGTACCTACTCATGCGCTGTCATTACTTTGGCGTCAGGCCAAAGTAATGACCAGAGCCAGGCCAGGGTTTCCGGTGCCTGGGGTGGTGACCGCGGGTATTGTTGTTGACACGTGGGCGGACGAGAAGTCCCTCACTTGACGACGCGATCTGGGAATCGTTTGGCCGCCTAGTAACCTCGAGTGACACTTCCCCTTCCTCCCCCCCCTCGTTTCCCCTCCTCCTTTGTCTGTTTGTGAAAAAAACAACAAAGTTCCATTGAACCAGAGCCCGAAAGAAATTTTTTGTGATAAAAATTAAGAGCTATTGCTTTTTTGACAAGAGTCGTTTGAAGACGGCTCCGAGCAACACTTAAGGAGCAATTGTTGGCGGTTGATCTCGCTCAAGAGAATACTTTCTTGACAGCAATGTGCGGTGCGCCAAAAAGGATAGTGTCTTATTATTCTTTTTGATTGTCTTGATCAATGGTTTATAGCCTCTGGAGTATATATTCTAAGCCGCTTGATTTTAAAAAGACGTTAAGTACTTTTACTCATTAATTAAAAAGTGATAAAATTCAACCGCGCGAAAAGGCAATGACAAACTATTCAAAAATCATATCTTCCCTATTTTTTTTTTTAGATAGAACGACGAAATTTTTCCAACTATTTTTGTTTAGGCTTCTTAACACGAATATTATGATATTTTGCCAAATTAATGATCCAGGGTCTCTTTTTAAACAAATTAGTGGAGACTGAAAAAATCCAAAAATCGACTAGCTGTACCGCTGCAATATATTGAATTTATTTCATGCTCTGGGTTTCCCCATAAGAGCAGTACATAAAGATAACATTGATAAAGTTTGCAACAAAAACAACACAACAGAAACAGCTAGCAAACAAGTCATCAAATAATAAGTCAAAAACTATAAACAATAACAATAACAACATTATCAGAAAAGACGGAGTTACAATAATGTCATAAATTTTATACAAAATAATACAATAGTTAGGTTACATTTAAAGTCCTCATGGAAACAATAATTGTTGACAATTTATGCACAAGTTTAATTACATTTATGATTTATAAGTCCTCATTGAAACAATATTCGAAAAGTTTTCCCTTAAAGATTGGTAGAGAGGCAGAGTTTTTTATGGGCAAAGGCAATGAATTCCAGAGGTTTTAGCCAGATATGAGGAATGATTTAAGATATACGTTAGTTTGAGGTATTGGGCGCATCAGGTAGGAGGGTTCAGTCCTGGAGGGTCTAAAAACAGAGACTGACCTAGGTTTAAACATAGAATATAGGTAGTCCGGGCTTTTACTGTGAAAAAGGGCATAAAGAAAAGAGCCAAGTAAGTATTTCCTCCTAGAAGATATCTTAAGCCATGACAGGTTGCGTAGGTGGTTAGAGATATGTTCATCTTTGCGGAGGTCGAGAATAAATCTAAAACAGGAAAATAATAGCCGCTGAAGCTTATTTTCTAATTCAGAGGGAAGGTCATTAGATACTAAAGCACAATAATCAAAAGTAGGGAATATGAGAGTTGAAACAATCGTTTTTCGAGTGGAAATTGGTAAAAGAGATTTCTGTAATTTTAATTGATGTAAAGTTTTGTTAACTTTGTTTGAGATTTCTTGTATGTGTTGATTCCACGAGAGGTTGTTTGTTAAAGTAATTCCAAGGTTTTTGACAGTATTGCAAAATGCAATATCAGCGTCACCCACCTTGATGTTTGGGAGAGTTGCAAATTCAATTTTGTTGAGCATTCTTGAGTTCCCAAAAATAATTGCCTGCGTTTTGGTAGAGTTTAAAGTCAATAGATTTTCATGGGTCCATTTGCAGATAGCGGAGACATCTTCATTAACCAGAGATATTGCTGCTGCCAATTTGCTAAGATTTGTATGCAAATAAATCTGTAAATCATCGGCATACAACATGTATTTGCAGTGTTGAAGAACTTTTGCTATGTCAAGGATATAAAGGCAGAATAAAAGAGGGCCAAGGACGGACCCTTGAGGCACCCCACAAGGTACAGGCCGCCAAGACGATTTGTTGTTATTAGACCCGATGACTGCCTGGCTTCTACCGTCAAGATATGAATGGAACCAATTTAAAACAGAACAGGAAAAGTTTAGACTTTTTAATTTGTATAGTAGGTGCATATGGTTAACGCGGTCAAACGCTTTACTGAAATCAAATATAGAGGGATTACATGCAAAAGAAATAACTTCATAATTATTTTAAATCTTGAAACAAATAATATAAAAATAAAACATGTAAAATTATTTATTAAAGTTATATAACATGAAAAATTAATTCATCAACCCATTATAAGTTTTCATCGGATTCCAAATCATCGCTGTCCTCATCTGAAGTTGGCTCCTCCATCACAGGCAAATCTTGTGTTTCTTTCGAAACATTTACCGGCTCACGCGTTGAACCTTACAAATATTATCTTTTTAAATAAAATCGTAATGTCTCATTTAAAAAAATGGAACAATAAGGCTTACATAGAGTGAATAATGTATACTTGTGTGGAAAATACGAGTGTTGTCTCATTTTTATCGAGGAATCCTCAACTGTAACAAATTATGAACGGATATCCGCATCTCAGCTCCGTGTCGCGAGGTTGGAACCTTGCGTACGTGGTATTTTTAATGTATTAGTGTACCATGTCTGCGTACATAACTTGATCGAAGTGTTGGGCGGATTGGGGCAGCATTTTTCCTTTGAATATTAAAAGTTGGCATTTTATTTTATAATTTGGTATGAATTTTTTTTCGCTAAAGACCGCTAACATAAAGTTTTTTTCTACTGTATGGTAAAAATACGTGAAAAAAATGCAAATTTTAATTGTATAACAACATTTTTTTAATACCAACAAAATCTAACTTTTCACTATGGCTCATTTAAAAAATAGACGTTTTTACGTTGCAATGCTTGATAATTACGTACCTTACACTACAACGCAACAGTAGCAAAATTATTCCGTCAGTTATTACAAAAAAGGGAAAATAATTTTACGATCATTTTTTATGAACTTTGCCGACGTCTGATATTCTAAAAAAAAAGACATTAGAAATAAAATTCTTTCATTATTTTGTATGTACAATGTTATGGCATATTCAGAAAATATCGTCGTTTTTCCCGAAATAAAAACTGAAAAAAATCATTTATTACCAGCTTTTTTCGATGTCAGCCCACACTGCGACGCTTTCAAACTAGAGGCACTGTAAATTGGGACAGTGCCCCTCTATTCCAAGCAGACGGTGCACTCTGTTAAAGCTTATTAACTACTGTCTGATTAATATTTATTCAGTTAATTCATTATCATTAACTATTATTTATAGAATTCAAAATTATTTATTCTTTCGATTCATTTAAAAACAGTCAGTATTCATTTTACTAAGCGCAACGTGAATTTGGCCCATAGTCGTGCGAACTTCACGCCACGCTTCGCAGTAGGACTCCACGAGTAGGATGCCCTGTGGAACCTTGAATATAACGACTATTGATACTTATGAGGACACTTTCCGAGCTTTGACAATTTTCACATTAATGGAGTCGTTATAAATAAACAACGAGGAAGAGCCGATTGTATGTACCTATGTACCAGCAGGGACCCAATAGCAAACTCTTTTGTTGCCTCATTTAAAAATTAATCGGTTGTCAGGAGAGTCATAAAATCTAAAAAAGTCAAAATAAGAATCTACTTACAGCTGGATATACAAGCGTAGAAGTAAGGAAACAGTTCATCAGAACATACGACAGGAGTATGTTTCTTTACGGCAGTGAGGCATGGACGATGACAGAAGCGGAGAAGAAAAGGGTGGAAGCATTCGAAATGTGGTGCTACAGAAGAATGACGAAGATACAATGGATCGATAAACGAAGAAGAAGTATTAAGAAGAGTAGGAGAAAAGAGATGTCTACTGAAAACCCTAAAAAGAAGACGGGACAACTTAATCGGTCATATCTTAAGACACGATGGCCTGATGAAGACAATCATCGAAGGACAAGTGAACGGGAAGATTGGTAAAGGCAGGCCTCGTATGAGATACATGGAACAGGTTGTGAAGGATGTAAAAGAGAAGAATTACGTCACAATAAAAAGGTTGGCCGATAAAAGAATCGAGTGGAAAGCTGCGTCAAACCAATCCTAGGATTGTTGACCAATGATGATGATGTCAGGAGAGTCGAGTCAGGACATATATGTTGCCTTATTTAAGCGAATGAATGACAAATGAGAGATAATGTAAATCTGCCCACATCAATTAATTATGTTTGTAATTTTATTTATATGTACCATTTCCGGATTATTTCATTTTTTTGGCCAACTAAAGGCTAAATATTTTTGGGGAAGTTGGGTGGGAGGTTGAATATTGGAATTTTCCAAAAAAAGTTTACTAGCATTGACTTAATTTTGGACCAACGGACTTAAATTTTGGTCTCACATCCCCTGATATAAGTTTTTATTTTCAAACCCCTTTTACACTTTTCATTATCCCCTGGGGTTTGCAATTCCATAATAGCGAACTTCTTAATGTATTTTATGAGATTAGGCTCCTACTAGAAATAAAAATAAAAACTCTGTAAAAATGTCATCATCATCATCGGTCATCAATCCTAGGATTGGTTGGACGGAGCCCTCCACTCGATTCTTCTATCGGCCAATCTCTTCATATTAGCGTAGTTCCTCTCTTTCACGTCCTTTACGACCTGTTCTATGTAACTCATACGAGGCCTGCCTTTTCCATTCTTCCCGTTCACTTTTCCTTCGACGATTGTCTTCATCAGGCCATCGTGTCTTAAGATGTGGCCCATTAAGTTGTCCCGTCTTCTTTTTACTGTTTTCAGTAGACTTCTCTTTTCTCTTCATAGGACTTCTTCATTTGTCACTCGGTCGATCCATCTTATCTAAAATGTCACTAAGGGTATTTGGAAAACGACCGGCTTCATCCAACAGTGGACGTCATCAGATGCAATATACAGATCTTTTTATCACCGACACAGACGTCCGCTGTTGGATGTTGAATCCGGTCGTGTTTCAAATACACTTGGTGAAATTTTTACAAAGTTTTTATATTTATTACGATGAGATTTCACAAAGCTGAGCCTGATTCTATAGAACCCCTATTATAGTATGTTGCTATGTTACGTGGAGTAGGAAGAGAATCTAAATACGAAAATCACCTGGTATTTTGAGGCCACGTATGTTGATGAGCGCATTTAGCTTCGCGCTAAAATAGTTTCTCACCCTCGGTGGATTCGGGTGATTCAGGGTCTGATATGTCTGGATTCACTGTGTTCCTCGCTGGGAGTGTCATTTAGATGGTACGCCTCGAGGCCCCCACTTCCCCCCTCCCTCCACTTTAGTTCAGTCCCTCAGGGACCCAATAGCAGGGACTCTTCTGGTGCGTCATTTCAAAACGAATCGGTCATTGTCATCAGTCGATCATAGGAGATCGATTTCCCGCTCGATGGGAGAGCGATCGAGATGTTTGCCCCTCGTCCAATCAGGACTAGTGATGGGAAAAAGACGTGTTTTTCATGCGAACGTTTTAAAACGTAGAATCTTAAAAAACTTTTTTTATACATTTTATTCCCATATTGTATTTATTTTTACGTGGGAATGCATGCTGTTTAGACATTTATGCCTATATTATTCCCGGACAATATGAACTGATTCATTATCTATTTACCCAAGTAATAGTTCTTCGAAGAAAAATTGAAATGTACGATGTGAGATTATTACAAGATGCATGCACATTGAGGAATATGACGTGTTGAAAATCACACGTGAATACTCAATGGTCTCGAACACATTGATCTCGGTGACTCGTCATATTAAACAGCCAATGAATAAACGGAATGGATGAAGTCATTTCATGTAATAGCTATGACATGTATAATAATTAGTATTAGGTAAATATTATTTTAGCCACTTGTAACTGAAGTTGTTCGGCATTTTAGAGCAAAATATTCAATAGGATATAAACAAAGACAACAGTTATCGACGAATTCTGAGGAATCCTCCAGTTTTCGCACGGTCAGGGTGAAGTTTTATAAAATATTAATACATACGACTAACCTCTTACGTAGCAGATACGTCATCGAAAACTTTTTATATCTCCTGCAGTATTTAAACAGTGGTTTTTTATGTAATTATACAATAGGGGATTTATTTAGGCTTAACAGTCAAATTACTATAAGCAGCTACATTTTTTGTGCCCATCTCTAATCAGAACTCCTTCATACTATAGAGCGAAACGTCGTCCTCCGTGCACGTGCACTAAAGACCCTAGTGATGTAGTGCATGATGCATGTATTATTAACATTTACTAACCCAGGAATGTAAGGTAAATACATACAAATATACCTATTTAGATAAATGTCATTATAACCAATAATCCCTTAATTACCATTTAGATACTAACCACCTAGCTACATGTGACTCCACCTATCTTTGGAACATCCTAAAACCGTTCACGGCCCAGAAATGAAAAGTAGGTACTGCCGAATGTTGAACAAAATATGACAACGTGCTGGAACTAAATTTGTGGAAGCTCCTAATATCCACGGTCGGTTTTACTTTTTAAAATAAAAGTGTGGAATTGCACAAGTGGAACTAGAAGAGACAAGAAGGTAAGGTAAGAGGGACATTTTGAATCAAGAACGAGGTAGAAGGACATTTTGAATCCGTCGGTTCCGCAATCAATTTCTCTAATTTGATGACCATGGTCCAGTCTACCAGCGTAAGTTGGAGTTCACAAGATAAACTTAACTTCATAGGTAAAAATATTATCTTGGAATTATTTTAAGTCTAAATATTAACCTACCGTCTGATAATATCAAGTAATGTGTACTTTAGCCAATTTAGCTTTACTAAGTCCATCCACTTTTCTGTTCCTCTTTTGAAGATGGAGCGAAAGATAAGCCGAAAAGTGAATATTCGTGGCCTTTACTTTAATGTCACTCGGCACTTCAAATCGAGAATCTCAGCAGGTAGAGGCGAACGATTTCCGGGAACAGTGAACTTCAAGGCGTATTCGCGTTGTTGTTATATAATGAAAAAGGGGATGCGAACTGAGGGTCCCTAGTACCACCCCTGTTTTCCTCTGCTGACATATGATTTACAGTACATGCGAATAGGTTGGGGCTATAACGTGATTCCTTTCGGGCACGGCGTATGTCTAATTTATTTTTAGTTCACCCACGTGAGGAATCGTGTATTTTGATCCACCGTTTGAAATTTCCGTGATTTCTAAGGCAGCAAATTTAGCGTTATCGCTCATGTGAATTCCCCAGGGTAGCGTAGTAGGTCCGCTTCTATTTCTTTTATACATAAACGATTTGGGTACCATAGTTAGTAGTAAGCTTCGGTTTTTTGCAGTGTGACAAATGGAAGTTAGAACTTAAACTTTAAAAGTGTGTAGCTATCAATTGTTTGAGGAGGAATAATTCGATAGAGCGTACCTATAAAATTAGTAACACGAAGATCGAAAACGTTGAAACCGTAAGATATTTCGGTTTAACACTCACTGAAGATTTATCGTGGGGAAGACACATCCGGGGAATGTGCGACCAAGCGAAGAGAAAGCTAGGATTTATAAAAAGAGTACTTGGGAAATGTGATGAGAATACAAAAGAGCGATGTTACTTTTCACTAGTTAGGCCCCACCTTGAGTATACGCAGCCAGTGTATGGGATCCGAATGAATTAGGTTTGATCAGAGAACTAGACAGTGTGCAGCGTAGAGCAGCTAGGTCCGTTAAAAGGTGTAACGATAGGTTGAGTAGCGTTTCAGAATTAATAAACGAATTAGGGTGGGAATCATTATCAGAGCGTAGGTTAAGGTACAGATTAAATATATTAGAGAAATTTCAATCGGATAGCTTTACTGAAGATATTAGCCACATATTAAAAAAACCAGCGTATTATGCTAGATTCGACCAGACAAATAAGATTAGAGAGATAGATTGTCGTACCGATAGATTCAAAATGGCATTTTTCCCCCGTACTATAAGAGAACAGAATAGGCAGCATAGCAACGGGATAGGTAGGGAAAATATTTTAGAGTAGCCTGTAGTGCATGATGCATGTATTAACCGCTTAAATACTATGGATACTAACAATCTAGTTGCATGAGACACTATAGTTGCTTGTTTGCATGTTAGTAGTGCATGCTTGGTGATCTTCACCCCCTGCCACACACCCTCGCGGTGGCTTGCAGGGTATCGTGTAGAGGTAGATGTGGACTTCAGCTACATTGACATAACACCCTGTAGGCTTCCGTAATGCTGAGTGGCAGGAGGTGAATTCACGCCAAACAAGCATTACATATATCATGCATAAAAAGAGTAAGTATATTCTATTCTAACTAGTTGGGTTAGCTTAATGTCCTTATTCCTATATTCAATTACCTATTTTATCCATTGGCACACTTGTACAATAATACTACTGAACATATTTACAGATATTCATATCTCGAATTGTACGAGGTAAGAAGGACATTTTGAATCAGTCGGTTCGGAAATCAATTTCTCTAATTTTATGACCATGGTCCAGTCTACCATAGTAAGTTGGAGTTCACAAGATATACTTAATTTCTTAGGTGAAAATATTATCTAGGAATTATTTTAAGAGATTAAGTCTAAATATTAACCTACAGTCCGATAGTGATTGCCATTTTAGTTCATTTGATAGACTGGTTACGCTAATATAATTATCATACCGTCCCTTTTCAAATCTTGCCGACCTTCGCTGCACACGTTCAAGTTCATTATTTAGGCCTATTTCGTAAGGATCCCATATACCGGCAGTGTGTTCCAAATGAGGTCTAACAAGGGAAAATTTCTCGTACATGATCGTCACATTTGCCCAGTACTCTTTTGATAAATCCCAGTTTACGCTCAGCTTGACCCATTATTTAACGTATGTGTTTACTCCAGGAAAGATCATGTGTCAGTCTTATTCCAAGAAATAAAATGGATCCCACGTTTGTCAATTTAGCTTTACTTATGTAATAAGTGTTAAAAAGAGAAGTATTCTTTTACTGAAGATTCATTGCTACACATTTTTCAAGTTAAATTAAGAGTCAGGACACGGAGGAAGACTCATCCACTGTCGGAGATGCAACTCGCTTTTCGCTTCATAATATCGGAACAGCTCCATGGTGACTATTCGTTGCCATGGTTACCTGAGAGCCTGCAGTTATCCTGGGTCAGTTTGTTCCGCTGTCGCCGACTGAGAAGACGCATACATCCATTCAGGACACGGGATTGGAGCAATTGCAAAGTCGAAAAGCTGATAAACAAAAGCCCTAAGGTCTGAAATTTATAACTGTGGTGAAATTAGAGTTGTTATTAAGTTTAGCAACATAAACATGGCTATGAGGCGTAATGCAAACAGGTCTGCATATGATTAAATACCAAGACATTTCCCTTTTACAATGGGGTCGTTTGCCATTTATTTTTTATTGCCGAATATGATAGAGTTTGTAAAATAAAAAGACCGGTATTTTTCCGTTTTTTGATCCATCAATTATTTCTCGAGATATAAGCGGCGAAAAACTGATGTTTTTAACCCTTTCGGAGAAGTGGGTGTGGTGCAACTTCTGACATATATCATCTACATCTACATAATACCCTGAAAGCCACCATAAAGGTGTGTGGCAGGGGGTGAACTCTCACCAAACATGCACTACATATCTTAATAAAAAAAGGATTAGCATTTATATAGGTACCGTTCAAAACTACATTTTTTAAAAAAAGATAGAAACTGCAAAGCAAACATGCAAAAACATGCTGTTAGTTGGGTTCGCTTTACGTACTCATACCAACATGCAGCTACCAATGCTATCCATTGCTACTCTCCGATTGGACATATTTACCGTTATTCGTATCTCTAATTGTACGAGGGAAAAAGGACATTTTGAATCGGTCAGTTCGGCAATCAATTTCTCTAATTTTGTGATTATGGTCCAGTCTACCATAGTAAGTTGGGGTCCGCAAAATATTTTTAACACCATCACTGAAAATATTGTCTTGGAATTTATTTAAGAGATTAAGTCTGCATTTCAACCTGCGATCTGACAATGATTCCCAATTTAATTCATTTGATAGACTGGTTACGCTAATCAAATTATCGTACCGTCCCTTTACAATTCTTGCCGATCTTCGCTGCACACGTTCAAGCTCATTATATAGACCGATTCCGTAGGGATCCCATACACTGGCAGCATATTCCAAATGAGGTCTAACAAGGGAAAAGTAGCCGATTTCACGTACATGATCGTCACATTTACCCAGTACTCTTTTGATGAAAACGAGGGTGTAACGAGGGCTTGTGGAATGGCGTTTGGATATGAATTATCGTGAGAGACGAGAGAGAGAGAGAGATTGCGTTGGAGGTGTGACCGCAGCCGTCTTCCTCCCGCCTAACTTCTTCAGCTTCACATCACGTCAGCTTCGAATTCACTTATAAGGTTTAGACTAAATTTTAAAGTGCTTTTAGCGCGTACGGACTCTGAATATTAACAATTACGACGAATCCTTGTGACTTGAGAGGCACACCTTCCAACACGAAAACAATCGCATGCAAATAAAAAAAACAAGAACGACGGGCGCAGCGGAAGGGGAAGAGAGGGGAGGAAGGAAGGTGGGGGGACTCACCGAGTGGCGTCCCCGGCGTCGACTCCGGCGCTGGGCGTCCGTCGCAGGCACTCCGAGGAATGCTCCCGCGGTGGCTGGCGCCGCCGACGGGGGCGAGGCTGATGGGGGCGGGGCGGCGGAGGGGGGCGACGGCCCCTCCCCGCCCCACTCATCCTCATCCTCCTCCTCCCCCGCGAAGAGCCTCGCGGACGGCGAGCTGAAGCGGCGTGCGCGCACCTTCTTGTAGACGACGAACGGCGCCGCCTTGCGGTCCCAAGGGCCCTGCCTCAGGAGGTGCTCCATGGCCTCAAGGCGGCGCCCAGAGCCCCATCCACCCGCCAGGGAGGGCCCTCGGCGGGCCAGGGACGGGCCTTCGCTCGGCGGACAGCGAACGACAGCGTCAACCATGGCGTGGACGATGTGGTGCGTTGGTGATTGCACCAAGAGTCGCTGGAGTGGACACCAAAATGTCCATACTACTCGATCGTGACTTAAAATTCGATTTTCAAAACCGGCTATGAGCCTACTTAGAATCAGTTTTTTTTTTAGGAATACAGTAACGGAAAACCATATCCTAGTCCCTTAATTTCTAGCTAGAGCGCATATGATTATATTTTTGTGCTAGGACGGATTCTGTGTGCTGCCAAGGTCACCTCTTAGAGGTTTTACTCTTCTAGAAACCTGGGTGGTGCCGACGTAGCTGCTTTTGTCTCAGACATTTCACAGATGATCGGTATACTCCGTGATGAGCAGTGTTTTTAACACCAAAACCTTTATTGGAAGAAATCCAATGGTTCTCACGAAGTAAATTTTAAAAAAAATTAAACAGGAGTGCCAAAATGGACGATTTTCTTCCTTATTGTTGATGATATTATATCAAAATGGCCTCACAACATATGCTTTGGAATAGGCAGAGGGGAAACTGACGAAGCAAGTGATTTTTTGAGCGCGAGTGATGAGTGTTCCAAAAAGACTCGAACGCAGTGTTCGTCAAGAGAGCCATTTTCCATTGGCTCAGCATCTTCGACGCCTCGGAACACGATTGCGTGGTCTTCTTCCTTCCATTTATTTATTTCTCCGCCGTTTGCGGAGGGATGCCGAGTCCGTGGGAACTAAATTGCGTGAATTGAAGTGCTCCTCTCCCCCAAGTCCTCTTAATGACCGCAGGGCGTGGCCGGGCGTCTATTTTCATCCCCGGAGTCATCTGCCGTCTCTCCTCTCCCACAGCGAAAGGCGCGCCGCCACGGGAGAACTGTAACAATCATGTAACATTCATGAAAATAATATCTATCGTAACATTTTAAATGTCATTATAATATTCTCCATTGCATTTTAAAAGTTATGTTAACATTAGACCTTGGCTGGACTAAAATTCAGTAGCCTGCTTAGAAACGGGTCGTTTGTAAATAAATTGATCGTTTGTAAATAATTCTTCAACAATAACCCAGTAACTGGGTTGAATTGTTAATTTTGAAATGGTTTGGATGTGTTTCTTTAGTGAAAACAAATTTTTGTGAATAATAAGTTTCAGAATAGTGCATTACAAATAAAAACCAATTGTTAGTTTTACATCCTTTGTGTACTTCGAACTTAGGTACCTAATTTCTCGAAGTTAGCCGGTGCCCAAGAATGTGAAGTAAGTCAAAGTACGCAAAGTAAGCCAAAGCTCCCTACCATCCAGGCACTAGGTTTGCCAGGCGTTTAAGATATTTATTTTATGGAATATAGAACATAACGCAACGCGTTAAATTACTTGGAGAGGACGTCGCAACCGCAACGAAACGCATACTCCCGAAAATAAGCTCACTCTCTGAGCCTATTGTTCTTCACAGTCAACATTTCATCTATAAGCTTTAATTTACTATTGCTTGATGCTCCCCGAGGTGATGAGAACTTTTCATTCAACCACAGCAGTCTTAAGTTAAAGCAACCAAAAGAATAAGGAGCCCCACACGATAATAAGCTATCTATATAATTAACGGGTGATCTTCGATGAGCGACACCAAAAGTATACTCTATTAAGGAGGTTCCACCGTGAATCCGCGGTTCAAACTCCCGTAAAAGAGTTATGTAATTTAATGAATAAATACCGATCCAGAAAAACACCTGTATGGAAAATCATCTATAGGGTGATAACGCATGCACAATAACTGTATGAGTATGCTATTATATACCACGTTGTAGTTGCATTCTATTTTTTACAAGCTCTTTTAACTCATTTTGACTTCGGAACACGGTTGAAGTGTTGTTGCTATGTTTAATTTATAAAGTGAGAATACATGCTCAATCCCGATAATACGTATTCTAAAATAGATTAAATATATTATTATTTAGTTTTAAACTATTCCCTTGCAAATACAACTCTTTGTTTTGAATTTTATTAATGTTGATATTTTTGAAAATTGTTTGGCAACAATGACGCTGCTGGCACTTGGAAGGATTGGTATTAATTACACCATGTCAATAATCAATGAAATATCTAAATTACATAAAAAATATGAGAATGACCTTGGTAAGGTATATCCCTTAATTAAGTTAAAAAATAGGCTTGTAAGCACATTCCGTCACAAGTACCGTTGCCAATGATAACAACATACTGTTGTGCCACTTTCATGTAACTAAGGATTTTCTGCTTTTTTTAGAGCAAACATATATTAATATCAGTTAAACAAGTGTGGTGAGGCGAGCACTTTTTTGTAATGATAAATTCTACATAAAATTGCGCATCTTATATTAGTTTTTCGTCAAAACGACATTTCTCTTTACATTATTAATCTGCAAATTTTACTGCAAGAGCCATGCTCTGCCTTATAACCACATATAAAATAGTTGATTTTCAACGTCTTCGTTCTTCAAATATATGATGGAAAGGCCTCATTATTTTATTTCCAATCGATAGAAGGGCTAAAAAAGGATGTGTCCTGAAATTTTCTCAAAAGTGACATCTAAACTTCATAATTCGGTGGAGCCTCCTTAAGTGTTACAGTATCTTGTGAAGTAAGCGTCGCGTTTAATTGGTGCGAACCTGAGCTACGGGTCGCATCCGTCCCGTTGAAGTCTCAACTTCACAATGAGCAACCCTCCCGGAGGACCAAGACTGTGTTGTCTGCCTTGGTGGACGCAAGCGGGATGCGTAAGAAGTCTCCGGCCGGCAGCCAAGACAGCAAGTATCGAAGACACGCTCCTCTGCTGGAGCGCTGTGAGCAAAGGGATCAACGGACAGCTCTTCCCAAGAGTCCAGGGGAACACTTTCGGCGACCACTTCCTGAATATCAGGATTGAAGTTGAACTGCGATCGGATCTTCGGCAGCACCGTGTGGGTGATCAACATCAGGCGGTTCGCAAGAGGAACAGATGAGGAATATATGAGGATTAGATTGACTCAAGCGAGATCGCTGGCGGTCCGAATATCGCTACCTTTCAAGTTGGGCGATGAAAAATTCGTCGCGCACTGATATGTTTTCTTCCCGCGATCGTTCCGGTAGAGTAGTCGCCGACTGACCAGGAATAGCGAACTATGTCCACTCGGCCTCTCCGCCAATGGCAGGGTCAGAGACGGCTGCCCTTCGCCAGGAGAGGCCTCTGCCTGTAATGGCTCGGGAGGGAGGCGTAAACAGACGAAGGAGGCAGGGCGCAACACGTGACTTCGTGCACGGGACCTTTCAGGAAGATCGATTATTCAAAAAAGAAGTCGGGTCGAAGACGGGGGAGAGGGTCGGTCCAATTTTAAGACGGGTTCGAGCGAGGGGGAGTGAGTCGGGGACCAAGGGCCCTTTTGGGGCCCCTTTCGGAAGGAATCATGGCTGCCGGGAGGTCGGCTTGGCCCATGCTCCTCCCGTCGATATCTGTCCTTCAAGAAAATCTCCGTCGCCGAAATACGAGGACGGCGGCCACAGGACAAGGGCTCCGACTTCCGGCCAAGGGCCATCGGACAAGGGGCCCCCTGTCCATCCAACTCGCCGGCGAGCCGTAGTCGCAGCTGCCTCTCTCTTTGGAGCGAGTGGTCCCTAACCTCTGGGTCACCACTCAAGGCTCTGTGTTGACCACAAGCGTCGGTGCACGTCGCTAGAAGATCCCAGTGCGTCGAAGGTGAACTTGCTCCGAAGAACTTGGCCTTCACGGTCCATTCGTGAGGGCATCAACGATCTCAGACGGCCACTGACTAAAACCCCAGTAGCCTACCACATTGGGCCAATGTTGGCCCAAGATGGCAATGTTGACTTTCATTGGCCATGGACTGCCAATGAAAGCCCATATTGGCCCAATATTGGCTACCCCATGTAACCCCACATTGGCTCCCCACGAAACTCAATATGGGCAACCCCATGTGGTTACATTGGTTACCCCATCAAACTCAATTACGGCTTATACCCCATTATATTTATAATGGTTAATCATAGAGTTCACTAATACTTTATGCCTCAGCGCACACGTTTGCATGATTGCTTTCCCACTTATTTGAGTCCAGACGGTCCAGACACACCAATGTTCTCATATGTCTATATGTACTATAATAAATATCCAGAGTCACAGAGAGACTGCAATCAGGGTAGCCCATATTGAGCAAATATTGGCTATTCATTGGTTCTCATCTCATTGCCAACATATAGCCAATATGGGGTGCCAATGAATAGCCAACATTGTCCAATATTGGGTGGCTACTGGGGAAGCGAACCAGCTTTTAAGAGGTAGCTTTAAGAGACTGCGCGTCTGAGTCGCGTTCCACCCTCTTTGGACACTCCGTCGGCCCACTGGATCACAATTTTTAGATGAATTGTAACTCCTTTCGTGAGATTCGTCTGTCTTACTGCACAAGGTTTTCGCCCTTAGCGCGCTCATCTTCCTCTTCTCATACTCCGATTTCTTGAGGAATTGGCCACTCATACTCCTCGGTTGCCCCATAGCACTTGATATCGAAAAATATCAAATAGTATGTAATCCACACACGAAAACACCAAATCTCACTAATGTTTCCACCAAGGGCTTCCACATAATGTCTCCGTTGACAAACGAGTAACGCATGCGTGTATCGTGACCAACCCAAAAAGTAGAACGAAATTGCCATATCTACTTTATGATTTGTCCTGTTGTAAACTTTAGAGGAGTTATAGTTATAACATTGTTTTATGTTTCGAAATGTATTGTGACGTTGTTCCAAACAGTTTATAATCTAGTATTGAGGTTCAACAGTATGCTATCTATAAAAACAAGATACTATCAATTGTCAGATAATTTGTTTAGTTGGTTACGATGGAAACAAGTCGATTAACTGACTTAATCACTTTTGTTGTTAATACCTGACAAGTTTGATTTTAAAATATTAAGCTTAAAATTCACTAATTGTATCAAATTTGTATTTCTACTGCTTAAAAATCGTGTGCAATAAGAATATGGAAAACATTGTGGTCATTATTATGACTAGGGTTATTATCTCGCTCAAATTACCGTAAACGCCTCCGTCTCCACTGGCGGGCCCCGAGAAGCGAAGGGGGCCCCCTCCGGGAGGCAGGCCTTCAGAGCTGATCGCCGCCGACAACAGGCCTTTTCCCACAAAGTTCAGAACTCGGCCGTGGTCTCTTCTTCCGCTTCTACGGCGTCACTTGGAGGAGCGTGAGGCTACTCAACACCTAGTCCCTCGCCTCATAACAAGTGCCTGTCTTCAGGCGACGCACTGCGCACCAAAGCAGGAACTTGCCATCCCACTCGGGGGGATGAATCCACTGTCGCACCACCAGCACCTTTCCCGCCGACTGATTTGCCGCCATCTCATTTCCGTCGGCCCCCGCGGGGGGGCTAGAACCTGTGGAAACCTGTGGCCGCCCCAAGGCACTCGGTGGGTCGACGAGAGCTTCGGGCCCGTGCCTCGCTGCAATGCCCGCGAGAGGGAAATCAGCCCGTCCGTCAATCCGCCCGCCCCTGGAAGAGGGGAGGGGGCGTTCAATGGGAGGAGGTGGGGGGGGGGGTCAAGCGGTCCCCTCCCCCCTCCACCTCTCGCCGAGAGCCAATCGAAAACTTCGCCCCGAGGCAGGAATCAGAGCCAGCGTCCTCAGGGGCCACGATGACGTCTTACGGTATGCTTAAAGCAGTGCATCAAAATTAACAGAAGAATTAGTTCGGGAATCTTATCAGATCGTAGGGTGGAATACCGATTAAATATCCTGCAGAAATTAACTACGAATATCTTTTCTGTAGATTTTAGATACATCTACATTATACCCTGCAAGCCACCGCGAGGGTGTGTGGCAGGGGGTGAAGATCACCAAGCATGCACTACTACAATGCAAACAAGCAACTTTAGGGTCTTATGCAACTAGATTGTTAGTATCTATAGTATGAAAGCATTAATACATGCATCATGCACTACAGACTAAACTAAAATATTTCACCTACCTATCCCTTTGCTATGCTGCCTATATTGTTCTCTTATGGTACGGGAATGCCATTTTTCCCCAGTACGTAATACACGCACACCTATATCTATACCACCTAAACCCTATTATGCTAGATTTCAGCAGACAAATAAGATTGGAGAGATAGATTCTCATATCAATAGATTTAAAATCATCTTTTTCCCTCGTGCTATTAGAGAGCACAATAGTCAGCATAGCAAAGGGATATGTAGGTAAAAAAATTGTCGGAGTAGTCTGCAGTGGTAGCTCTTAGGTGCATGGTTAGCATTGCATTGTTATATCTTAGTTGCATGTATATGGCATATATGTTTCCTCCTCCTCCTTTTCCTCCACCCTCGTAAACTCAACAATGTATACCCTAAATTTGCCCTCCCCCACACCCCATTGTCATTGGTTCCCCCTTTCTCCCCACCCCCTTCCGCTCTATTGGTATTATTCTAGCTTGTCCTCCCCACTAATTCACTTACAACCCTGCATTGCAAGTGCTCTACCTTCAGCTCGCTGAAGATGGCCACCTTGTGGCCGAAATACGCGTATCCGACGCACATCCTCGTTTTGTCCTTCCACATTGACTACGCTCTTTTTGATCTCTATTCTCCCAGTAGGTGCCCATTTGAGTGTGTGAGTGAGTGTTTTTCCTGAGTGCTTGTGAGTGTGTTTGCGTTCATAACGCAGGCATCCTGACCAGGGTCCCATCAGCCCTGTGGATGATTCCATTTGGGTTGAGTGTGTGTGTCTGTGGTTGTGTCACTGACGAGGAAGTAACATTCCCGTAAACCACCACAGGATGATTTTCTGGTTGAGAGGCTGTGGTTGGTCACTGCTGTGGAATTGACCCTCTCGCAAACCAACACAGCAATTTGTCCTTGACGAGGATTTCCAATTTTACGGCCATTGGAGAATTTTATTTTTAATTTTACTTTTCATATTGACTGCTTGCTGGTGGTAGCCTCCTGTCCTTTTGCAAGCCAAGCTTAATTTTATCGCTGCATCTTCTCCACAGGAAATCCTCCACTGCTGAGGTCGTATATTGTAGGTTCTTAAAGTGTTTATTCTTGAAATTCAAACAACCTTTTTTTCAAGAGAAGAAGTATCTTTGCTTATTTGAAATTTTGCCATTTCACAATATATCATGTAACTAATTCAGAAAGACTCATTTATTTCTTTGAACAGTCAATTTAAATGGTTTTCTATATTGCACACAGGTCTTTAACTTGAGATGAAGCATTCCCCAGGTTTCCCAACATATGATATGGTTTTAAAAAACATTCTCGGGTTTCTAGCCGAGTAAGATGTTTTGTTGCTAACGTTTCGATGGAATACTCCTCCATCGTCCTCAGAGCAATAAAGCTTGCAGGGCATTCTGCCTGCGCTCATATAACCGTCTCATCCGGGGGGCATTGTTGTCTCCTTTTTTCCGTTATTTTTCGAATTAACGGTTTCCATTCTTTGCTGATGATGTACCCAGCATCACGATTTAACGTGTTGTCTTCCAGCCTGATTTCTACGGCCTCTTTAAGGAGACGATCCCAATACCCATTTGTTTTGGACACCAAGCGAGCCTCATCGAAGGAGATGATGTGATCTTCTGATAAGCTATGTTCAGCCAAGGCAGATTTTTCGGGGTGAAACAACCTAATACATCTCCTGTGCTCTTTTATCCGGGTCTCTATTGTGCGCCCTGTCTCTGCGATGTATATTTTTCCACACTGACATGGTATATATACCGTATACGGTAAACTCCAGGTGTTTTGAGTCCCAATTCGTCCTTGACGCGCACTAAATCGCCACGCAGTTTTTTCGGTGGTTTATGAATGGTTTCGATGTTCCATTTCGCTAGGATCCTAGAGATTTTTCCGGCAACGGTTGAAACATATGGCAGACAAGCTCTAGCAGTGGGTTTTTTCTCTTTGGGAGACATTTCAGGACTGAGGAGCTTGGCTTTTTTTAGCTTGCATTAGCTTGCACTTTGAGCTCCGTGAATATTTATTTAAGATTACTTGTTATATCTCTTTGCAAATTATTATCTGTTCTCATGCATAACCTATCTCTGTCCTTCCCTCTTTTCTTACTCATCAGTCTATCTTAAACATAATAGTTGCCATGGATAACAACATTTGTTGGAGGAAATTAACCTAGCTATGATTCAATTCCAAGAAAATGGAGCTCACCTTAGTGTAAATGCTTGTGAGATTTCTTGCTGTGCTGACAATTTTTCAGTAGTAAAGAACAGGAGTTTTGTCTTAGTGCAGATGAAACATCTGATTCAGAGTATATAACAGATTACCATACATCCGTCCATCTTCACCAATTTATGTTATATCCAGCACAGATCAATTCAAGAAATAAGGTTCCAATAGTGATACTAGCAAAGTTTTCCTTTTTCTGACTGAACCAGATTTAGTGAAAATGATGAAATTGTTGTAGTCTGGAATCAATCAAAACAATATCATAAAATATGCAAGCAGAAAATGTTTAATGCAATAACATTTCCACCTTCCTTTGCCATTTTTTCAATGCAAGTTCAACAAAGCTGAAATGATCTAGAATCCAGTTAATTATGCAGACAAGATCCCAGTAGGCTCATCTGAAGTATTTTGACTGTCTTCTACTACTTTTTTACACATTGAAGCTTAGGGCTTTTTCATATTCTAGTGGCCTAAAACCATGGCATTAAATTTTTTTCAGAAAATCATGTATGATTATTTTAGATATTCACGAAGATTAATAACATAGAGAGTACTTATGGCTTTTTATGGGCGAATTATATATTTTCAATAAAAATCAATTGAACCCATAATTATAAAAATAAAAAGTTACAATTTATTCAAAAATTTCAATGTTATTTTTCGTGGTCCCAATTTTAAACATTAACGGTTTTAATATTGTGAAAAATCTGTCAATAAATATATTCATCATAATTTGTAAGTATCAGGTTGTTTTTCTTAGTCCCATAAAGCCAAGCACTCTAGTTATGGTGGGGAATGTCCAGAGGATTCACCTATAATATGCATATTGTCATCTCAGAAGCCAATCAAGATAGCCAGATAGAGCTTGTGTGAAATCTTGTGGCCCATGCACAGGATCCCATTTTTGACCTGGACGTGTCTATTTTTGCAAAAGGCTCACTCTGGGATTTTAAGGGGTTTCTCTTTCCCTCCATTGCCAGGGAACCATCCGAAGAAAGAGGTCTGCCTCCCCTTCCAAGTTTCCACCCCCAAAGCATGCCCTTCACTCCACTCCTTGTCATTCTGCGCATTTAGGTATTTCAAACAAACTACAACAGCCACCTGGATTATGGCCTGGAAATATGGGGGAATAACCCTGGCATGAAATTTGTATTTATTTTGCAAAAAAGGGCTATTGGGGTACTTACAAAAATCTTCATCTTTCAAACTACTTTCATCCACTTTTTATAAGATTGAAAATTCAAGCTGTTCATTGTGTGTATCTATGTATGTATAGTTTTCATATGCCTACATAAAAGAAAATCTCCATCCATTGTCTACAAGATGTGCAACACACATTTACAGTACAAGGAATAATAATTTCCTCTCTCTCAACCAATGCAGATTAACAAAAACTCATCGTTCACTGCCTAATTTGGGTATTAGACTTTTTAACCATTTACCTTAGTCAGCCAGAACAACTGACTTGACAAAATTCAAATCTGCCATGCACTCTTGGCTTGTCTCTAACTATTCCCACCAACACACTAACGTTAGAAAAACATCTGTATGTTTTTTGGTTGGTGCGTGCAACTTTCGTTAGATTTCCTACTGCCACCCTAACGGCCAAGTTCTACAACCCCATCAACTGGTTTAAGAAAAACGCGAAAATAACGTTCGTCGCAAACCTCTGTCGAGTCTAGGAGGTGGTCAGGGCCGAGAGTCGCAGCTCTCCGTCAAACTTCGGTATCCTTCGGAGCCATCGACACATCACAGATAGGGCTTTACACGTGAGCAAAATTTGCGAAATGGTTCCTTCGGTTTGAGCATGGGAGGTCTACCTGTGAAGTTCACCTGAAGTGTGAAGATTTGAGCACTTAAACAAGTTCTATGTTTATAAGTTCGCCATGATTTAAACACCTAAGTAATATGTTTATAAGTTTGCCACCCCCATAATGTGATGTTAGGATATTCAATTTTCCAGTGTTGAGCTTTCATCAGTTTCATCGGTTATGCGCAGTTGTTTTTGCGTAGTTTATCAGACATTTTGCTCATTATGTGTTCACATTTACTACTCATATGTCTTGGTTGTTTAATCCCAAATACCTTGTATTATGTGATTGGGTGGTATATGAATGCTGTCTGTAAGGAGTTACATTCATGTTTTTGTTGTCGTTATTCTAACGTTATCCCCAAACAGTTTACTCAAAATGTAAAAACAAACATTCGGATGGTTGGACATTTTAACGTGCGTCAAATCACGTTCATTCAAACATTATACTAGCGTAATTCTAATGTTTTTGTGTTCGTGGGGATATATTCAGTGGATGAATTTTTTACTCATCACTCTCACTCAGTGATTCAACCCGAAGGTTGGTCTTTGATAGGTGAGGGTAGAGCTCACCCCGTACTAAGACAATATGGCGTGTGAAATTCACACATTCAGGGTAGGGGGGCCAGTTCCTTCCTCTGGTCCACCTACGAAGTTCTGGCACACAGAAAATTGAATCCTGAGGATTTTTAGGTGAGAGTGTGCAGAAAGGCTCTTGCCTGGGATTTGAACCTGGGACACTCTGGTCAGTAGCTCAGTGCTGTACCCACTGGGCCACCACGTTTTTACTCTTGCTACATGTGATATTGTTTTTTTATATGTATGCATAACAGTAATTTATGTACTTCTCTTGATGAGGTCTATGTATTTCTTTAATACTTAATAAATATTATTATTATAGATGACAGCTTCACAAGGCAAACCCTGACCTTTGGAATATGTGCATACATCACATTTGCCAAGGAATTTAAAATTTAGGACAGCAAGTGTTTGTATGACCTTAGCCAATGAAGTGTCTAAAAGCAAAGTGTGCCAGCTCTACAATAACTAAATCACCATTAAAAACTATTTTGCACATGTTTATTTGCTCAAATAATTTTTGGGTCACACATTTATTGCACATAAGAATAAATACTGTACATAAAGTAACCTCTTCCTTCTACTTACATTATTTGGGAGAGTCATCTGCTCCCCCTCAATTTGGTCTCTTTACATATTTCATATCGTTTCAACAGTAGATACAGAACACATATCATCAATCACATTTAAACAAAAAATATTTACCCTGGATTGCCAATCATTCCAATGAGCATTTCTCTTACTTGGCAATCCCAACTCTACATTGAGGCTCTCTGATTTCTAGGTATAGTATATGCAGGTAGTCGATCAACATTTCCTTTAATTAGGTAGGTGGCCATTGTTAGGGGTCTGATGTCTTATTCATTTTCTTTAACTGCAATTTTTCTATGGCAGAGTTAATTTATGAGCAAACTGAAAAAATTGAATTAAACTCTGTACCTATAGCATCAATTATCATTTCATTAACATCTGACCACATTATAGAAAATGTACACGGCTCTAGGGTTGCAAAACAACTCAATATTTCAAATGGGTAGGTACTTTACAGCAGATTGTATAATTTCAGCAAGCCAATGAATTCACCAGTTTATTCAACACAGCACTATAGTATTGTCTTGTACATGGCCACTTTACATTATCAGCCGTTTACTAAATAGTATTAATAATTTAGGTTCACACTTCACTAGATAACATTCAAGTTATTCATTGTAGATATTTACAAAATGCTTTGACCAATGTTTACCATTGAGTCTTCACACTTTTTGACTAGATTGCACTCCTCCCAGGGACTTGAGCATTTTCGCTCCAAGTACAGATAATGAACATACACACATAATAGTATTACCAAGTATTTTTTCATATAACTGTGCATATTCCTATTTCATGTGTTACTTCTACTCATATACATTCTATAACAGTATCTTTCCAAATAATAAAAAACGGTTTTGATAAATCATTTTGTACATAAAAATTATTTACCCCAAACATTTTCAACATATAATAAATCTGTGTAATTTACATCTATAACAACACACGTTCACACTCCATTCAGCCATTCACATGTCAATCACCCTTTCATAACTTTTGTTTGGACATATTTACTCTCCATTTGTCTTTGGTATATTGCTGCATGCCACCTGCTCATTTTAGCTGGTGGGAAATAATAGGGCTATACTATATTTGTGGAAATATAGTTCACCCTTCCAAACAAAACTCATTTCTTAAGCTATTATTACTTACAATTCTTACAAGTTCAGGAGAGACAAAGTCTATCTTGTCTCAGCCTGCATGAAGGACCATTACACGAAGCATGAAAATGATATACTTTATAAATTAACAACTTCTCCAATATTAGCACAGCCAATTAGTCCATCATGATCCAATGTTCATTTTGACACATCTTATTTAAATAATATTTATACAGCATTTGTTTTTAGTAAATTTGTATGCAGAAGATTGTTGTGACTACATACATTTGGATATGACTCGAATAAATGCAGATCTTACAAAATAGGTACTACAAATATCAATTTATGATAAATTGCTTGCATCTTTCAGAAGGTTTGCAGCATTAGCTATATCACCCAATGATTTGAAATAATGTACACTCATTTTTTTTGTATGTTACATTCTGTAGACTGTTGAGGAACTTCTTACTGTGGTATACACACCTGGTACATTCAGACTCAGGGTGTGATTTTTAACTTCCATCAAAACATATACTTTCCACCATCAATAGAAGACACGGTACCAATAACAACACCAAATTTAAATTTACATAAATTTTATGGTAACAAATATTTTTTCTTCATTTTACTGGAAGTCATGAGTGGAAATACTTAGATTGTCGTAACCACAGACTCTCTCAGTCAAGGAGGCTTTACATTTTTATTTACATGTGGAATGTTGATAATCAGCAAAAAAATCAGTCTCTTTATTCACATTTACCTTCATTAGCTCGATGAATCACTATCTGAATCCTTAGCTGATGCATCGTCGACTTTCTCTTCTTCAACAACTGGTTCAGGTGCCTTCGGTGTTGTCACCATAGTTGCTGATATATAAGCACCTGGCCCAGTTCCCTTTGAAAGAAAGTAGGTGCACATTAAAGATTGGAAACGGAATCACTTCTCCAAAATTAAGACATTTATTTCATTTAAGACCAATCCTATCACTGGCTATGGTATTTCAGTTATTCTCTGTTTGTTCACATTAATTGTGATGCGAAAAAATTCACCTGGACCGGGAATCAAACCATGGACCTTTGGCTTTCTGGGCCACTGCGCAGACCACTACGCTACCCAGGATCTCTAATTCGCATGGCAATTTTACCGAGGTTCAAGGTACTAAATGTTGAGCCCTCGCGGTCCATCAAAGATGGCAACACAAGGGAGAAAGGGCTTCAAAGCACGGCTTTAGCACTGGATGTGGTTCACCTTTGGTCATGGCTTCTTTGAAGCCCTTTCTCCCTTGCGTTGCCATCCTTGATGGACCGCGAGGGCTTAACATCTAGTACCTTGAACCTCGGTAAAATTTCCGTGTGAATTAGGGATCCTGGGTAGCGTAGTGGTCTGCGCAGTGGCCCGGAAAGCCAAAGGTCCATGGTTCGATTCCCGGTCCAGGTGAATTTGTTTGCATGGCAATTAATGTGAATTTCACTGCCGTTCACACAGCAGGATTGAAATATCCTACATTCTCTGTTTGTGATTATACATGGCCTACTAAATATGGATCCATCTCATTCACAATAATAATAATAATTTTTAATTTCATGACATGTGATTGACATGTATAGAACATGCCAGAGTATAAATACAAAAGGCACACACACATTGCAGAACGAAACAGAAACATACATAATAGGAAAGAACATCAAAGATCCTGATGCAGTGACATAAATTCAACGGTAGAATAGCAAATTTAATTACTTCAAATTCAATAGCAAGATGACGTTTAAACATTTCGGGAGAAAAATTTTAGATTTTGTTTAAACACTTTGAGGGAAGGGGTAGGAGAACATAGTCGATCAAATTAGAAAAAGTACATATGTACAAATTAAAGGAGTTCTCAATGAGGTTGTTTTACATATTTTTTAATTGCCAAATCTGATAGAGTTTTTAAATAAAAAGACCCATATTTTTCCATTCATTGATCTGTCATGTAGTCCTCAAGTTATAAGTGTTGAAAAACTGATGTTTTTAACCCTTTCAGAAAAGTGGGCGTGCAAAGGACTCTTAACGTAATCCACTTTGTCCAATCAACACTGTGACTGTGAAGCTCCTTCGCCCAATCACAATGGGGGGACTGACAGCTGACTTTGCCAATGGAAGTGGTTGCGACAGGATCTGTGTGAGCAGACCTTTCGACACCCACCCTCCACTCCCCTCCCTTTCCCTAAAAACAGTCAAGGAGGGGAGATGGATGACGTAGATATCCTTAGCACAGCTCGTCAGCGGACATCACTTTTTGCTTATTTTAATTTTTGATTTATGTGAGAATGGATCTGGTTAGAAGATTAATTTTTTCACTAAAATTCAATTTTCGTATACATCCGACGATTTTGGTTCCGAGCAAACACCCCCATCGCTCGTCATCTGCACAAAATCAAGCATACGAAGAAAATTAAATAAAGACGAAGGATACACTCACAAGTGTTCATTCACAAGAACTATTATAGAAGTGGTCCATTATTCGTCACCCACAAACACAAAATTTAGGGAATAGATACAAAGAAATACAAGAGAAGGGTAACTCATTCAAGCACCCATTTCACTAGGTTTCTACACAAAATACAGTCACTCTCATGAATCCAATTACACGCACAAGCAGGGTTTATGAGGATTTCTCCACCACCAGTCAGTGGCATGTTGAACACACACACACACTAAATCAAGAGTGGTGTTATAACATTGATAACAAATAAAATAAGATGAAAAAGGGAAAATGATTCACTTTAAGCACTCATTCACTTGGATTTGTATACAGTACACAGTCAACCCCCTGGAATCTCAATCGCACATACAAGCAGGGTTCAGAGGGGACTTTTCATTCAACAATCACACACTTGGGTTTGTACCTAGTGTACAGTTACCCTCATGAATCACAATCATATGCGCACAAGCAGGATTTATGAGGAATGAGTGTACTTTGGTGTAGAAACTTATTCAAAAGCTGAATTATCATTTCACCACAAAGTTAGCCAATGAGGATTTACCTAAACATTGCCTAGTGCTATAAATAAAGTTTCTCTGCTCTGTCAAGCTTAACCCCTAAAATTATTGGTACTTCAACAGCAACAATGCGAGCTCTGGAATTTGTAACCTGGGGTACTATCCAAAGATTAGGGTGATTTTGAAAATAATTTTCAAATTAAAGCACACATGACATTTTTACTACTAAAAAATATCAAGTGTTTCCGCCATGTTGAATGAAGTAACCCATCCCATCAGACCATCCTCAGGAGGTATGAAGAGGGGTTGGAGAAAAAAGAGCATCAAAATGTAACTTTGAAACTTGAGCTGAAATGTTTGGATCCAACTCCTTCAAGCATTATTCTGCTTAAATGTGGATGAAATAGGGACATAGAATGCACAATATCAATGTAGTATGTATTTAGATTACCTTTCTCTCTTGCTCTTCTCTCTAAAATTCATTGAGAATACATACTTGTCAGCTGAGTAAACAAAACCTACTCACCTGTGTGTGCTCCACTTCGACTCGATATTCATGCCTCGCCAGGTACCTCACATACTTCTCAGGAGGATCATTGTCCCCCCCAGAGACTGATACAGATCGAATAGTTGTGTGCGACACCTGGGTTGCTGGCATGGTGAACTCAACGTAGACATATGGGTCCAGTTTCTCGGGCATTTGGTCATACGATGTCAATGCAAGGCGGCAGACGAATTGATGGGTTGTGTATGCACCTGTTCATCATAATTGATGGGAAAATTCAACTACTATTCAACAACTTTAGAACTACAAGTTTTGACAGATATACACTTTTATAGCAGGCAGGAGTTTACAGGCAAAAAATTAATTGATGTTAGCTCCCCAACACTCATTTGACCATCTTTAAAGCCTATAATTATCCAGGAATTTAATGCATCGTAAAAAGCTACATTATTTCCCAAAAAATACTTCTTAAATAAATATATGTTCTAGGTTGAGCTCAATTATTCATCATTTTTCCATAGGGCCAGAATGTTTTATACATGGCTAAGTCAGCTCTTCCTCAGTTAAGTCAGAATTTAAGGCCCAATGTTTGCAATTTCAGTGCAAAAAGCACATTAGAAGATGTAAAAATAATGTTGCAAATGTTATCAGAGTTTAAAGTATCTTCTTCCAAGAAGAAAGGCTTAGAGGGCCCAAAAAAGTCATTAAGTTAACCTTTTAGTTTATTTATATTATTTATGAATTTTTTATGAAAAATTTAAATCAAATGACTGAAAGTTATGAAGTAAAAAAGTAAATTCAGTAAAATGGAGGGGATGAAGATTATTCCATTAACATGAACTACAAATGGCTACAGCTATTAACCACCGCTTCAACAACAATTTCAATCAAAATTTAATTTTCCTGGCTTCACCATGCAGGTACATCTATGAAACCATTGGAATTGAAAGACATTGAGGTAAAAGGGTTTGATTTGTAAATGAATGATCGTCATACTTGTCCAAGTATAGGAGAATATTGGAATAATGATGTGCAATTTTTCACAAAAATGACTTTTTTATCTTTTTTATTTTAAATATTTTTGTGACAAATTTCACATCATTATTCTAATATTGAACAAATTCCACTCCATTTCACAAGAATCCTCAGATTTTATATAGGAGTAATAAAATACATATAAGTTAAATTTTGCTTTCAGTAAAAGATGCTTTGCTGAATGATTTCAATTTATGTGTAGTCTACTGGCTCAAGTAAAATCTCATTCAATAGAAGTAGATTTCACATTGGACAGTCTCTAAGGACCATGCATCAAGTTCATCTAGGAGAGAGAGATTGCAAGAATCAGCTATTTATGCTGACAAATGATTGAAACTTTGATCATCATCATCGGTCAACAATCCTAGGATTGCTGTGACGCAGCCCTCCACTCGATTCTTTTATTGGCCAGCCTCTTCATATTATTTATCTTTACTATTATATATTTACTATTTATCCATTTAATCTTCATCATTCTTCAGTAGCACCACATTTTGAATGCTTCCACTCTTTTCTTCTCTGCTGCTGACATTGTCCATGCCTCACTGCCGTAAAGAAACATGCTCCAGATAAACATTCTGATGAATTGTTTCCTTACTTCTACACTTGTATATCCAGCTGTTAGTATGTATATTCATCTTTCGATAGATTGCCCTCTTCGCCTGGGCTATTCTACTGACTATTTCTTTCTTGCTTAGTCCATTGTTGGTTACTCTATTTCCCAGGTAACAGAACTCTTTCACCTCTTCCAGTTTTTGTATCCCTAGTTTAACGTTGGTTTTGTCCTCTTCTCTCTTGATGCACACCAATATCTTAGTCTTCTTCTAATTGATCTTCAGCTGATATCTGTCCATTGTCCTTTCCATAGTTATGAGAATCTTATTCAGATCCCTCCCTGTCTCTGCTACGAGTGCTATGTCATCAGCGAATTGCAACATGCTAATTTTTTCTCCGTCGATATTCACTCCAGAAGACTTCTCTTTGATTTCACTTTGAAGGATATCTAAATGCTCTGTCCTGGACAAAATAAAGTGGCTGGCAAAATTCAAATGTCTGTCCTATTTTTTTTCGAAAATTCTGGTATTTCTCATTCTATGGAGATTGAAAAAGAATATTTTTAAAAGCCTCGGGTTTTGTTCAAATATACTTTCAACCATATTTGGCTTCTTACGACAGCTATGATTAATTTTTTTTAGATATGATAATGCCTGACTAATATCTCTTAACATACTCTCTTAGGTTTGTTGTATGTTTTAGTCTAATTTTACTTGAATGACTATATGTGTCATGCTGAAATCAAATGTAATTCAATTAGAATTTATATTTAATTTTGATTAAGGCCTCTTGCCCAAGATTATCCACCTAAAATTGGCAATGTTCGTCGTAGTAGATGATGGCCTTACCTTGCCCCTCTTTGGGTAACCTGCTCATTCGCCAAACAATGGCCCTGTGCTGATGCTCATATTTTGCTTGGCCAGAAGTCACTTCAATCAGTGATGTCTCTGGAGTCTCCACGGTGCCCAGTAGCCTTTCAATTCCTTTTATTTTCCCTGTCCTGAAATTTTGAAGATGACTTTCAGTGGCATAGCAAAACATTGAAGCTGGAAAAAAATTACCCCTTTAATAGATCTGCATACATATATATCAATACTTGCTACTTAAAGATAAAGGATCAATGCTCCCACTTGTCTGTTGGTCATGCCCAGTAAGACCTCAAAGCTGGTCAAACTGGAAAAATGTAAATTAGCAGGTCTTTGGACACAATCTTTCAGAAATTTGGGAAAAAGGATTTTGTAATAACAATTTTATGTAATACATATATTGCACACTACCTACTTCTTTAGATTTTTTTGGCTTAGTGTCGTGGGTATAAGTGATTCAACTTAATTTTTGGAAGCATGCTTTATAGAAGATAATAACTCTCCAATTACACTGATTTTGTTCAACTCCCATTGTTACTCTAGAATTCATAATTTTTGCTTTTTTTATTTAAAAGGAAAAGATCTTGATTTACCCATGCTACACTCAATGAATGTCAAACTATTGGCTAATGAGATGGTGACAGATATTTGCATGCTTATAACCAATTGCAGTTGGAAGAGAGAATTTTGAAAACTCAATGTTGTACGATGAGTTGCTTTAAGATACATGGTTTTGAACAGTATAAACATGACTGCCATCACTATGCAATATATAATGATATCACTATGTAAATATAAACAGTTCATGCTAGTATGAGTATCATGATGAACTCTTGAGGAATATCTAATTTCACATTAGTTGCCTTACAATATGCTCACAATACATTGTTCACTACAACATATTTGGGGGCACTGTTTGTGAGCTGGCAGTTTCCATTGGCTTATAAAGTATTCTCAAAGGTATGACTCAATTTTAAATTGTTCTCATACAGCATAAATGCATTTGAGTTGTGATTAACCCTCCAACTGGGTAGCCCCCAATTTCCACGGGTTAGGCAACCGTCCATTCTCTGCGGATCCCACTATTTCCACAGGCTCATGGTTTTCTTTACATCTGCCCTGTATATCCTGAGATTCCCTATCTGATCCTTCTATCCTATGTGTTACTTTATGGTTATGTAGTTCTACATTTTCAGACATCTACATTCACTTTCTGAAGGATGACTACACGTGTCCTTCCCTCTTTTCTTTCCTCTTCCTTATTTCTAAGGTAAAAAAATACATTTTTTGACCAGTTATCAAAAAAAATTACTCAGATAGAGGATAGAGGGTTACAATAGTAGGTTATGAATCGTTTATTTTAACTCCTCAAATAAATACAGTAGAAGCCCGTTATAATGAGTACGGCATACAGTGAGAATCTTGCAATAACGAGTGATTGGCAATGTACCATCAAAAGGCACATGATTAACATGTAAAAGAAAACGGATATAGCAAGGCCAAGAAGCTCCTGCCACGGTATACACTCGGTATTATGAGCGATATTTCTTGAGGGTAATGCATTGCAAAGTACATATTAACGCATGGTGTTTATGTTTAGTAGCATTATTTGTCAGCCCCAACTTAGAATACAATATTTGTGCCATCTCTATGTTATTTAAAGTCTAATCAATGAACTGATGATTTACGGCTGGCCCTGGAGTACCTTGCGCACACTCAAACTTTTTAGTTATTTTGTTAAGCCAAGTTCACATAGGAGGCATAGGAGCAGAATGGGCAGAAGATGGACTAGCGGAAAAGCATCTAGTCAATCACACGACAGCGGAGAGCGGTGGTGTGGGTAAGGGGCGGAGTTCCGCCCGCCTGTCTTTGTCTGTCAGTGTGTGAGTAGTTGACGGACGAGGAGTTGATTAACTCGGTGAGAAACGAAGGTGATAATGTAATTAGTTCTCTTTCAGAAAAAGAAACAGGGCCTATGCCGACTAAAGCTAAAGCACAGCAGGCTCTTAGAAAAATTAGCACTGTTAACCGGGCTTGTGATGCTTCCACCAACAACTTTAGCAAATTTAATGAAGTGGAAGGGTCTGTGCTTACAACAACTGCCAGTAGACTGAAGCAGACGATGCTCGAATGATTTTTCAGCTGGGAATAGAAATTGAAAGTACTGTGCTGTTAACATGAAGCATGTGTATGTGTGATACTAAAGCTCCAACTCTTGTTTTGTTATGCTTTTTATCATCTCTACAAAGTTGTCAAACTTTTCCGTTGCCAAGGAATTATTTATACCCTTAAAATTTTAAGATTCATCCTGGTTTTGATTCTATTTCCTGTTAGCAGAAGTAATGGGAATACTTATGTTTTCTGGTACATAATTGCTAATTTTTGCATATTTTTCAATGTTATCGTAAATATTTCCAGGGCCATTGTTATGCGAATTATTAAAATGTATCCTGTTTCACAAGTTTTTATTTTATTTTATGATTTCTGACTTCACGGATACATACAATTTTGAGTGAATGCATTGACAATTCTCGGCAATAGTATTTCACGGTAGTTACCTCCGTTCGCTCTAGATCCTCCAGATGACAGCACTAGTACGACGCATGTACATTGTAACCAACGGAGGAATTTGCTTGAGTAAATAAATACTCACTGCAACTAATTTTCGAGAGAGTCCTGAATGTGAGTTTTAGGAATGGCTAGGAAGTGGTAATTATGCAAGAAATACTTTTGACCGCTGAAAAATGCTGTATTTCCGTGAATCATTACGGCAACTTTCCTAACCAATGGACATACTGGTTAACACTTTAATACTTCAGCAAAGGGTAAATTATTGATTTGAAAGATTTTATTCGCAAATTAAACAATAAATATGCAATTGTGCATGAAAACAGCCCTTCTGTTTCTAATAGCATGGTAATGAAAGAAAAACGGAAAATAAGAACAACTGTGGGAATTGAGAGGCATAATGAATCACCTTCGGATATAACAAGCGCTCGCTATAGCCAGCTGTTGAGAGTACTCACTCATTATACCGAGCTTCCACTGCATGTGAATGTTGCAATTAAATGAAATATACCCTCAGAAATTCATCACTCTATACTTCTCTTTACATATTGAATGGGCAAAATATTAACATTGAGGAATATTTAATATGTTTATTAAGTATTAAATTTCTTAGAGCAACTGTGCTTGAGCAATCAAATTGCGAAGAACTTCAAGCTATTTTACCTTCTATGGGCTGACTTCACTGAACCATAGCGGAAGTGCTTCTCCACCCTAAACAGATAGATCCAGCATTCAGGTATGGGGAAACGAACTGCTATATCCTCACAAGGTACCTGTCCCAATTTTCTGCTAGCAAATCCAGGCACAAGGATGTCAGCTTTTATCTCGATCTGTTAGGTAAGAGAATCAGGAGTTGAAAGAGAAATCAAGCATGAATTATTTCCGTTTTACCCTGCTCTATCAAGCATTGACTGGACAAGGGAACAAGATCCTCATACCAAAATGAGGGTTGACAAACATGGTTTCCATTGGGAAAATATATCTAATTTCAAAATTTAACTCTACATAATATGAAGGAGGAAAATACAGGTTTTACATCCCTAATTCAGTGAAACTAATCCTGAATAAATTATCTTTCAAAAATCTTCACTTTATCAAGTTTGAACTTTGCTTCTGGGTACATTTGGCCAAAGTCATCAAACTGGCAAAAAAAAAGTAATGAACATCAGATTTCTAGTCTCTGTAATGAGAAAATATTTTGACTAAAATCAACAGTTAACTGTTAGGTCATCAGGTTAAGTGGACAGTTTGCTTGGGAGAAATTCAATAATTCATGCACCTCTGATAGTTTTATTTGAAAGAGAGCATTATTAATAGGTATGAATTTATATAAATGACTAAGAAATTACAATTTTAGCATGCGGTGACACTCAATATAACTCAATTTTTAATGTCTTTGAATATAACATTCTCTGCTCCATAACCTCGCTACGGCTTGTTAGACCCACAGTGTATGTTGCAAAGATATAACAGAAAGCCCACCAAATTGAGTTAAGTCACAACCTTTTTATGTAAGATTCTAAAACATGTCTTGATAAAATATGTAAACTTAGCTCTGAGAATTGCTCACAAGATTCATAATTTAAACTACAACTTCTATTTGCAAATAGAAAGGTTAGTCACTTGCATACATTGATTGCTCTCAATTGTATTCATGCTCACCTTTTCAAATACTCTTTTGACATTATTTTTTTTTTAGCTTAGACTCCATCAACTTCTATAGCCAAAGTTAAAACTATGGGATCATCTGTCTTTTCTGAGGTAATTTTTATGTAGATATCATGCATTTAAATATCTTCCCTTAACAAAAAAGTCACGGAGAAAGTTTATCAGTAGCTGGAAGACTTGATCAGTTACTGGTCAACACTGTTCAGTAACTGGAGACCTCCATCTGGTGAGCTTCGCTAGTTCTTCTCTCACCAGTTTTTCATTCCTGGAGACCTTCTTAAGTTACTGGTGAGTAACTGATCACTGACCTTCTGGTAACTGAAAACTTTCAAAAAACTATACAAAGCTCTCCAGTATTAATTCTTTAGTTACTAATCACCTTTCTCCAGTACTTTTCCTTAAGGGTTCTTTACTCAAGTCATTAAATTTAGATCAATTTCATTCAGTGTAACAGAAATACCAACATTTTCAGCAGTATAGTATATCAGATATATTGATACCATCAGATATATTGATATCAAATACCATGAATCATGTAACATAGTAATTTATTAGAATACCTTGTTGCCTGTTGTGCATGTTGTCACTTTAAGTTGTAGGGGCAATTCTCTGTTCTTTGGAGGACGAACTCTAAATCGCATCAGCTCAATATAACATGCATCAGGTGGCTTGAATCTTCACATCCCCAATAAGTTCAAATATTAGACAAAAATGTAGGTGTATTAGTAAAGCACAGGGAATAAGGAGACAATTAATTACAGCACTGTGTTAGCATTATTATGAATATACAAAGCATATTGCTGCCATATGCTACATTTAGGTCAGATGGAGGTTAAAACTGTAGGCATTAGTAGGCAATAGTTATATCTTTTACTGTTTAGAGGTTTACAAGAATCAGATCCAAATAACAGATCTTTTGATCACTAAGAAATGTTAATCCATTGAAAAAGTCAAAGATGGTTTTTTGCCAGAATGAAGCTTACAAAAGGCTGGGAATTACAAAACTGACTGTGATAATAGGTATTATCTTCAGGTTTAGAGATAAAAAAATCATGACATGTGATTTTAAACCATCATACATACTTGATTACTCTTGTAGTTTCATATTCACCGGTCTCCACACAGCTATGAAATTCTACATTCTCTAATCTTATCCACTCCTCTGTGACAACTGGTATGATGTCATGACGTCCAACAACTTCTTTACCCTGTCTGACCATATCATTTACCCCGAGCTCAATATCTGGCATACCTAAAGGAAAAATTAGAAGAAATTGAAACATCAGCTAAAGAGAATACTTTTGAAAACCTAAAAATAGTTACTGTTGTCAAAGGAAATAAGGAATATGTATCCACAGTACTGAATTTCATATCAATTGATATTAAAAGAGAAGCCCAAAATTTATCAAAATTTCCATTCAGCATTTGATTATTTAGAGAACCATCAGTTGCGTGGTAATTAACATTTGGTATGTACCTACTTCAATCATTGTCATCAACTTGCAGAATGTAGCTATTTTTTATTCATCTGATAATTCCAGATTTGACTTTCTGCATGTAAAAATTTTCTATAAGAATATTCAGAAAAGTTTGTTTTCAGCATGCAGTGTTACAAATGGTAAAGCAGGGAAAATTTAATTTGGCTGGGAAGAAACCAAAGGTTAGAGATGAACTGTGAGCTTGAGCTGAATGTGAATGGTCACCATTCTAATGCAAGACTCTCCTTATCACTAAATATTTTCCCTCAACATCATAACCTTCTCTCAAGTTAATCAGGCGCCTTGTACTGAAACTCATGAGGAATCTAGTTGTAGCATCTACTAACATCTAGTGCAGTGATTAGATTAGTGATCAGATCATTATTATTCTCCATTACCAAGGATAATCAGCACTTCACAGTAATTAATCTGTAGGTTGGAAGAAGTGCTTCAATTACTTTCACCGTCTGTCAGGCATGAGAGTGGCCAATTCAGAAGTTGGTTCTCTTAAGCATTTTTCGACCTCCCACAGTAATCTTATGACACCCCTTGCTGTTTTCACGGCACCCTTGAATGCCATGGCACACCAGTTGGGAACCACTGATCTAGGAATTTTGTCAAATTTTCCTCACACTCTCTTGAGTCCCAATGAGTTGTCATTGCTACCAGTGGCGAAGCTAAGGTATTCGAAGTGGGTATTCTAGCTCATCGGCCCCTTAATTTGCTGCTTCAGAGATAAATATTCCAGTTGACGAAAATCAGTCGACTTAACACATTGTGTACCGGGCTATTTAAATGGGTTATAACCCTCTGTTCCGGTGGGTTTTTAAAATCTAGTTTTTTTTAACATGCATTGCATACGAAGAGAACGCTAGATGCTTGTTTACTTCTTTACCTCTCGCCCCACTGTTAATTTGAAATAAATTTTCCGGCACCCAACCATGCACAGAGGTCAGCACTTGAGGGGCTAAGTAATTTGCCTTAATGTTTTCCGTTGATCATATAGATTTGGCGGGTTTTCCTTTGGGCAAAGGTGTCGATGACGCATTCCTTGAAACTTTCGTCGCTCGAGTGGTTGTTCAGTAAAGCCTTTTCAACCGCCAGGGTGCTTAAATTGCTTATGCGGGAGTCCGTCATGGAGTTTCTTAAAAATGTGTTCACTGTCTTCAACGTACTCATACTTCTTTCGGACAATACAGTTGATACAGGAAATGTCTGAATCAGTCTTATGATTCCCACAGTTTCTTGATATACCTACTTTATCCAGGCCATTGTCCAAAAAATATTTTTGTAACAAATGTTCGGGCAAGTGTTTACTCTCGTTGGAATAGACATTAATGAGTTCATTTTTTAGCTGTTCACTGTTAAATAATGAGTGCATATTATTAGGCTACTAAATTTCGCTGAGGGAAATGATGTATTTTATGCAGGATCTTCATCTAGTAATTCTGCAAAATAGAAGTTATTGAAGTCTTCAAAATGATTCCATGTGGACAACGAAGGTGTCAATGATTTCAAAAACGAGCCTTCTGAATTAGTGAAACGTGTCTAGTCCACCCTAGTTGTTGTTGTTCAGTCCTTTAGCCTTACGTTGACTTGTTATTTTCCAACCACTACACGAAGAAAAAATTCACATGCAGCGAAACTGTTTCATACAGAGTCTCTCTTAATTTCCCTCTGTCTCGCCATCTCTTGATCATTCGCCGAGACTCGGAAGGGCGCAAGAACTAGGCGCGAGTGTCTAGGCTCTCAGCGCGCAAGAATCACGCAGTTTCAGGTGCAAGCGTCCGGCGGCAAATAAGCGTATGCGCATGCGCCATCCGGCCATTTGGAGTCTACCAGCAGCCAGACTCCCAAGCTTCCAAACCACTTCAACGCAACGCATTGTGCCGAAATATAGGCTATATTTATTTTTCCTATGCTTTCTCGGTAACATAAAATGCATGACAGAGCTGAAAAAATAGTATGTGTTTTATTGTAATCATTTTGGGTATTCTCAGGCTCCCAGACTACCCTTCAGCTTCGCCACTGATTGCTACACAAAGGGATATCATTTTCTCCTACCTCCAAAGTCAGTAATTTTCATTTACTGTGTGCTACAGTTAAATTTTGTAGGGGCTTAAAGTTCTGAGCATTTTGGGACCCAAACATTTTCCCTGCTAAAGCCCGGTTCACATGGTGCGTTTTTCCCGGATGGATTTCTTTCGTGGAGTGCTGATGGGTGCCGTTCAGGCTCGCTTGCTGGAAACGCTGACTGCTGCGGGCTGCCCTGATGGCTAGCTTGCTTGATTTTGAGGTTAAGCCCAGTGCTATTTTCCTTGCGTGTTTTGCTGCTGGCTATTGTTGCCGGCCAATCACCTTTCAGCTGTGCATCACGTGATCAAAATAATGGTTTTCTCCTGGTTCTACCTTCAACAGCATCTCATGGTCGATATTGTTTAAAAATGAGTGCAAATCTAGGACTAGGGATCAAGTTGTGGTGCTTATCGAAGCAGATAGAGACGAAACTTGTTTATATGCTGTTCGTTATCAGAACTATCACAATAAACATCTTCGTGTTGAGGCTCTAAGAAGAGTGAGCAAGGAGGATAGCTTGCTACGTGTGAACTGACAAACATCAGCGAAGCCAGCTTAGTGGCCACCTTCGTCGCCCGCTGGGTAGCCCACACGAAATCCAGCAAGCTAGCACTCAAGGAAAAACACACCATGTGAACTGAGCATAAAACACTTCACTCTGCCTGGCAGCCATTTCTGCTTCCCTCTGGTATTGAACCTAAACCCCTCCCAAAAAACCACCCCATGTACAATCCTTTTGTAACTTCTTCCTCAATAAAGTCCCTTATTCTAAGTCCCTCTGACCACCCAATGTCCACACCCATAGCAAAATTAATGCTATAAATACCATATACAGAATCCTAACCTATTAGGAACAAGTTGACAGTTTCTGTCATAGCTATGCTTAAAAAATCTGATCATGTCCATGAGGACCTCAAACAAATATGTGGCACCTAATTTTACCAAGAACTTTGTTCTGATTGCAACCCATCCTTGTGAAATGAAATCAGAACTCTCCCAAAAGAATGAGATCCACACTCAGTTACCAGGGCATAGACATTTTATCCCCTCTTGACCCTAGAACTCCTCACCTCTACCTTCTCCCCAAAATCAATAAAACCGGTAACTCTTGTAGACCAATCATTTCAAGTTATAATCCCCCCATTGAATGCATTTCTACCTTCATTGATTTTAACCTAAAACCTTTAGTTTCCTCCCTACCATCCTTCATATAAGACACCACTTCTTGGCAATACTGCAAAACACTAACTTTCCCAAAAGCCAATCTATTATAATGACTACCAATGGTGTCACCTCCCTGTACACATCGATTCCCCACCACAATGGCAACATTTACCATCATGCCCTGACACTCCTCATAATCCTTCTACTGACTTCTTTATCCCTTTATTAAAATTAGTCCTCACTCAAAATGCATTCACGTGCCAAGACAAATTTTATTTACAAAGCAAAGGGATTGCAATGCATACGAAACTGGCACCCTTCTACTCACACATATATTCCGAGGTCACCATAAAGAAGTTTCCTTATCTCATAAGCCCTCAAGCCACTTCTTTGATGTTGCTTTATTGATGATATTTTCTTAATTTGGACACATGGGAATGATTCTCTAAAACCCTTCCTTCAGGACCTCTACTCCTTTTTTCTTTTCCCTTCAAATATGCCTTTTTCTCCATGACCAACTCCTCTATGCATTTCACCATGGACCAACCAGGTAGAAAGAATCACTCCCTTATGTATTATTCTTGCTCTAAGCCATACTGTGGACTTCTATTGTATATATAGTATACACAAGATATATACATATATAAATTACTACGTGGATATATAAATCACTCCCTATCTTATATATTATTCTTGACATGAACCATGATTGCTATAGTGGACTAATGCATTTATATAGTGTATACTGTATATACATACCTATATGAATATTTTACAATCATACACGAAAACACGCTCTGAGGCGAATACAAATATACCTAGGATAGAATAAGGAAAAGTGATAGGTAACACATAAAAGGACGAACACAAGGAAGGTGGTGAAGATGGAATGAAGCCAGATCACAACAGAAAGAAGTTTGACTCAGCCGGGAATTGAACCACGGACCTCCAAAAGGCCCTCCTCCATGGACCTTTTTCTTTTGTGATCTGGCTTGATTCCATCTTCACCACCGTCCTTGTGTTCGTCCTTTTATGTGTTACCTATCCATTTTCCTGATTCTATCCTTGGTATATTTAAATAAATATTTTGATGTAAAATTCGAATTCTATGATCACATTCCTTGACTTAAACAGTGGACTCCAAGACAGGAAATTCATGTCTTAGAACGGAGGTCATTGCCGCCATGACCTCTGTCCACACCAAATTCACCAATCACCAACGATACCTCCACTACAAGTTGACTTCCCATTCACAATAAGCACTCCATTCCTAATTGCCTTTTTATCTGTGGGCATAAAATTTTCAACAACGCCTCTTTTGTAATAGTTTTCTAACGGCTGGACTGAAGAAGGAGTGGAGCTGGATTGGAGGAGAGGGAACTCCAATTAGCTAATACATAGTTTACTTTACCTGCTATAAAACCCAAGAAGAACACACGCACTCGTGCTATCTGGCGTGTGACATGGCTTTCATTGTTTTGTTCCACATAGAGTTCATCCACTGCTGTTATTTGCACTTCATCTGTTTTGTAGTTGAGAGCTCGGTCTCTATGGGCGGATAACTTAAACAATGCTTCCTCGATTACTGTGCTGAATACTTTAAGGTCTTCATATGACATTGAGCCTAATTTCAATAGCTGGGATATCTGAAACATAAGTGAATAATATTTAGCGTGAGTCACAATTGGTAAACTGACAGGTCAGTGGATTATACAATATCATTAAATATCTCAATGATATCTCTGTTGAATACCTGTGGGGCATGCTCTACTGGCAAACCAAGTTTCTTGAGGTCACTTCCAAATTCTTTAACTCCTTGATAGTCACCTTGAATGGCATATGCTGCAAACTGACTAAGTTTATTTGTTATACGTTCTGCTTTTGTCACCTGCCCTGGTCTAACTCCTGGTCTCTCTTTGTAGAAAACATACTGAAGCTTCACTGTGAAGATTTTCCCATATGCATCATACTGCTGGGCACCTGAAAGAAAAGCAATCAATTATTACAGGAATTCTCTGATTCCAAGAGGAGAAATTGCTTAGTCAAAGCAAATTGCTTTCCTTGTTGTTGTCTGATTTTGAAACACAAAATTTGATAATAAAGAGAATAAGGTGTTTTCTCAACAATGAGTCTGACATTAGAGAAACTTTGCATACTAAGTTTGCATACATACTTTAATCTAATACTGCAACTCAATGGATGTTGATTTAATGTGTTTTATATAGCCAGGAGCATTGTCGTGTTATTGTCATGTTACGTCATTGTCATGTGTTATTTTCTGACACAGTTAAATCCCTCTAATCATGATGTCAAACTGCATGAATATTGCTAATGTGGAGATCCAGTGTAAGAGACTCGAAGTCCATCATTGTATTCATGTCTCGGTAATTGACCACGTTTTCAGTTAATTGCTTAAAATACTGGTAACTTTAACTTCTATATGTTTTAGTAGTATACTAATCACAATATTTGGAGAGCATTGAAGATGAACCTAGGGATACCAGCACTCTTTTCTGAAAACATGCTTTTCATGATAAGTTAGGAAGTTAGAAATTCATTTTGCATTTTTTTTACACCAGGAAATATAAATGAACTCATGTAAAAGTGAAAGGATTTCAGATTAACCTCTTTCAAATTCCACAAAAAAAGAATTCTCCAGTATGTACTTATAATGTAACAGGAGCACATGTTAAAATAATGAAAATGGTGTGCTCTTACAGCTTACAAATGTGAACGAGTAAAAAGTCTCCAAAAGCTGTTTACAAATGTACCTTCCCAAACAAGTTTGGGGTATCAAATTCGAAAAACCACCCTTATTTGGAAATGTATATTTGATTATGACTTTTGGAAACTCTTTACTCATTCACATGAGCACATGACTACAATTTAACGTTGACCCCAACAATATAAAAATGTTAGAATTATGCTAGTATAATGTTCGAACGAACGTGATTTGAAACACGTTATAATGTCCAACCATCCAAACGTTTTTTTTTACGTTTCGAGCAAAGCATTTAGGGATAACGTTAAAATAACGACAACATAAAACGTTGAATAGTTCCCCATGCAGCACAAAGGGAATAATACGCACTTAATATTCAAATTATTTCAAATAATTTTACAGCAAACTAAAGACACACTTCTTTGTAGAATAGGCACTGACAAAGTTGAGGAACTAGCTGACCTGGGATTGGATAGAGCGGATCACATAATTTGATTTGGCACACGTTAACTATACACAGACTTAGACCGTGCTAATTCATGCACGTCTGCTGCTACTTGTTGTCACATAGCGAATTCAGAACTTTAATAACACATTTATGCGAGTTAAGATGATTGTAAACAAAAACGACTGTTTATTAATAAAATAAATTACATTTATTGACACTGTTTCCATTTTAAATCATTGCATTCACTTGACTTTGTAACACATAAGATTCCAATACTGAGGCATAATCTCAAGAAAAATGAAGTAGTTTAACATTATCAAGAGACATAACAAGATTAGGGTTCCCATGATTATGCCATTTCTGCCTGGACAGTCCCGTTTAAAATGAAAACTTCCTGAGTTAATTCATTGAGTCTCACTCTTTTTTTAAGTATCTTTCAGTGAAAAATTAGTAATGGATTTTTTATGATATTAGCTTTTATTTTTATTGCACTAGGTATTAATAATAATTGATTAATTAATTAATAAAAATAATCAAAGAAATTTTGCATTATAAAATTAACTTTAGGCTATGTTCTTTCTTTCCATTGAAAATAGAATAAATTTTAATACTCACTCATGGCAGTAATTAATGAACAGTATAATAATAATGTTTTCATATTCGACACATCCTGTTTTTTTTCAAAATGTCCCAGGTTTTATAAGTGAAAATTTCAGAATGTCCCAGATGTTAAGGAAAACATTATGTGAACCCTAAACATGATACTAAATTTTCATGTACATTTTAGAAAAAGAGAGATTCAAGAACCGGGTGAAGTAGGGAGGTACTGAAAAATCTACTGCGGGACTCATATTGACAGTGACTACAATTTGGTGATGATGAAATGCCATTTGAAATTCAGGAAACTGAACATAACAATAAGAAGGAAACTTGGCATCAAAAACCTCTTGTAGAAGAGTGGGAAGAGATATGACTGTGAAACCAGTGGAAGAGATGCTAAAAAACATTAAAAATGAACTTCAGTTAGCTGCCAAACAAGTTCTTGGGAGATAGAAGGTTTTCAAAAAGGAGTCATGGATCACAGAAGAAGTTTACTTTTGTGCTCTTTATAGGGATTTGAAAGTGGTATCTAATAAAGTTTTGCTTGTTCCGTTGATAATTGTGGAGGCTGCTTGGGAGAACACTCCTTTTCAACTAATTTTTTGGCCATCTTTTCATGACTCAGTTTTTTTGTTTCCCTTAGAATTTTTGTTTCCTCTTAGAGTATTGACCTATTAATTGAGGCTAGATCCAGTATATAGAAAAAAACATGAATGGGCCACTTCCATGTCGTTGATTGGGTGGAATATTTCCGGCAAATGCCTTCCATAGCATCTACTCCCACTTTGATTTTGTAGTAAAAAAGGATGTGTTCTACAATACAGAAATGCATTTAGATAGCATTTAGATTAAATGTTGAAGGCAGGACTACTTAATTGACCATACCTTGAGACAAGGTGTTCAAACAAATGTCAAAGGACAAGTGTATGTTAAGAATCAAAACCTAGATTGACATATACAGTGGAATGGAGAGTTGCATCAAACCAATCTTAGGATAAATGATGATGATGCCTTTCTTAAGTAAATAAGTGCATTCTTAATACAGCTTTTTCTAAACTTTCTGTTGGTGAGGATCATTGTTGACCACCGCACATTTTTCTCCCCATTATATGCTAGAACAGGTTTTAACAAGTGTAAAATTTACAGGTGCAAATGTGAATGGCACACCCTTGTTGACTTCCTCTTCTCACAATATCACTTACTTATGTCAGACACTGAATAGCATGCCTGCAGAGGAAGCTCTTGGAATGGATCCTTGTCATCCTTTGTATTGTACAGCTGAAGTACTGGATTATCTCCCTGAATCACTAATTTCACGTATACTTTCTTCCAAAACCTTTAAAAAATTATGGAAAAATTGTTAATATTGAATCAACAGCAATTTTTTGGATGTCATATTGTTTACTTTGCAAACATAGTCAGTGTTTTTTATCCTATGAATGCATAATATGCCTGTTACATACTTTTATTCTCTATAATAAATATGTTTTAAACAGTATGTCTTCCAACAAAATGTTTTCTAGACTACTATATTTTAAAGCTCCCATTATGCCTTATCGTAGGAAAAAAGATTTTATTATATCACATTATGCATTCCCCAGTATCATTAATTGATGATGTTCCGCAAGAAACAATAATGAAAATTAGTGTAACCCAGCTGCTGAAAACAATTTTTGAGATAATGTAGTTCCTTTTGGTCATGTACTGCGGTCGTTTTGCTTTTATGGTTTTAGGAATTTTACTGGTCATTAGCTTATCCATTCATGCAACAGAGACATAAAAATCATTATTACCATCTTAAAACCTTGAATATTGCTTCATGCTCCTTTCTTCAATTCTGAGTCAATTCAGAGCCCAGTATTGGTGGACTCACTCTTAAACAATCTTAAACAAACACTCTTTAAACAATCATAATATAAATATGTATCTAAATAATACACTTCTAAATGACTTCAATGCTAATGTAGAGAGCTCCTCCTCAAACCACATAATCCAATTGCTAGTAGGTACATACTTATTATGAATTCATCTACTGTGAAATACTTGTAATGCATTTCAAGTGGATGTTCACCAGTCCACATGGATTTCTGACTCTAATCATTCCCTCTCAACTCCTTGGCAGCTACCCTACCCTCCCCTTACCTCTGGCCAGTGATTTTCTTTTTGTTTGGCTGCCTGAGGTGCATTTCCCATCCCGTCGATTCATCATGGATGGTTCGAGGGAAGTCCTCCAGTGGCTGGGACACGTCCTCATCAAAGAGTGGCGTGGGTGGTGTCTCCTGGGACTCGCTCCTCTGCAGCCCAGCCTCCTGCGGCTCCCCTGTATCAATGCGGAGAGGAGAGCTCTGAAGAAGCACTCTCGTTCCTTCAATTCTAAATGGCCCTTTATCTCCAACCCTAACACATTAATGTACTCAAATGGCATGAATTTCTATAGAAATAAAATCATGCTAAGGTTTTGGCATCTTGGGAGATAAATTAAAATAAAATTCAGTGTAAGCCCTATATAAAGAGCACAGCATACAACAAGAGGCTCAATATAGCAATGGATGACCTAAGGACCCTTAATTACATATGATTTTTATGCTAAATAGATCAGCAATAATGAGGTCAAAAAGTTGCTTTCACATGGTTCGTTCAATACTGTGGCTAATAAACAGGACATTACGAGTGCACAAGCTTGTGGTCATGAGGTTTATCATTTGCTTAAAAATGAAAGCAAATATTTTTCACCAAACGTTCCCACCAATGGTCAAGTGTACATTAAAAACATTCCAGGCACACCTGTATATGTGCGTATATGGTTTCTTGATAGTTTATGCACTTTCAGCTGCTTTTTTGTCATTCTCCTGCATCTGCTACCAGTTCAATAGAAGAACCAACTTCATGACTGAGGAACATGAGTCATTAGATTTGAAAGGAAAAGTTTGTTTACTTAATGAATATTAAAGCAGCAAGGCAGAAGGGCATTATTATCAAAAATATCACATGGGTGGTGCTGGAATTCATTACACCGGAAGATATTACACACACCTTGGTGAAATTCTATTTGGAACTCACAACTGTTGGTACCTGTTGCCCTGCTTGCATAAAATATGATTTTGAATGAATATCAAGAGAATATTCCACAAGAGGTATAATAATTTTTCTGGTTTCAGAAATATGTTTGCCGATAGCTGTCCATCATATTGCTATATTACTTGCTGCCGTGACAAATTTGGAAGTCTAGAAAGTACAATACTTGATGTGCAGGGGGCTAAGTGTCAAAAGTTGGCATTTTATATTTCAAATAATGACATATAAAATGAAATTTGATGTTATTGACAGTTAAAACAACCACGGGTGAATGGTGTGTGCGAAAATTTCATTAATAATAGCTCTCTAAAAGGAATCTCCAGGCTATTTGCTCAAAACATCTACAGTATTGCTTAAACTAGCATTAAAGTCAGAGGAATTGGCTGAAGAATGATTTTTTATACAATCTCGGTAATTGCAAGAGTTCGATATAACGAGTGGTTTTTCGGTTCCTGAGAGCTCTCGTGATATGGAGCTTCTACTGTATTGTTTCTTGGGTGTCACTCTTTGAGTCCACCAGGAACCACTGTTCATGAGACTGCTGAATTAATTGGTTTGTTAATAATGAGAAGAGAAAATATTGAATTAGTAAATAAAATATTGAGCCCTGGTGCTTGGCCAGGAGAGCGAAGAGATGAACGTCTAAAATTGGAAAACATATGGCAGAAAGTACTTCTTGGTACTTTGGTACTTCTTGGGTCTAGAAGCATAATAAAAAAATAGCAAAATACATGTTTAAATAGAGTACCATTATTTTTCTTACTGTGATAACAATGAAGTTGGCCATTTTTTAAAGCCAAAGCTGCTATTTTTTGGGGGATCATAATTTTTCACAAGAAGAGAGAAAGGATGAAATAGCACTCTTTTTGTGGTCCAGAGAACTATTAACAAATCATTATCCAGATGAAAATGCAGCGTGGTGCAATGTTGAAGGTCATTGCCGTCCACAACAGGAGTGGATTATGGCCTTGATGCCATTCACATACAGATTACTTACTAGCAGGGGTGGGGGGATCCAAGTGTGTTGGTTATCCTTTGATGAACACAATTGTGGTATACAGCCAACATACCTCCTTGGAGCTGGCTAGCATCTAGGGCCAGGGACCCTGGTGCGACGGCAGCGGATATTACTTCTGAGGCATCAGCGGCCAGACCTCCCTTGTCGAACGGATTGAACCTCGAGCCTCCTGTCGCCTGATCTGTGTACGCTGCATTCACGGGGCTCTTGGGTGGAGGAGCCAACACCGGCATTCCAGATCCATCGTACTCTGCAGACACGTCTTCTCCTTGTGCTTTAGGCCTGCAAGTGAACTTAAATGTAGCCACTCATGCCATTCAGTGCATTTCCATGACTATTAAGTGGTGAGACACAATTGCCAGTTGTAATATGTTTATTTCACTGCATAACCTGAAGCCTGGTTGACACAGTCCAATCCCTTGGACAATTCATTGGAAATTGGATTGTGTGCCGCATGGCACATTTCACAAATTTCCCCTCCCCCGCAATCCCAATATCTCACCAACAATCTCCAACCCAATATTGAATAGTAGAACACACTCCATTTTATGCTGGCCAATCTCCAATCATAAGTTAGCATTGTGGTATCTTAGTGACCAAAACAACAATACATATCAATGTTGCTGTTTTGGAATTAATTTTTTGGGCAGTTTTAAGCATTAAATTTCTCTCACAGACAATTCTAATGCTTGTAATAATAAATAATTCTTTTATTTCGATCTTATATCTCAAAATTCAATAAACTGGCATCTCATGGTGGTCTATTTTAATATGATGTGGTGTACTCATTGCTATGACCAATATTGGTCCCAAAATTGGTGTCTGTCATGCCGAACACACTGCCCAATATTTCAACAAGTATTGTGCCAAACAGGCTTGAGAAAACACATTTCATCTGATGACCCATTGCATGCCATGGACTGGGAAGCATATGGCACTGGTGAACAGAATATTGAGGATAACTCTTTCAGTGGAATTTACTATAGATTCTCATTATAAATTAACACTTAACCTTGGAATACTCTTTTTACACTAAATTATGTAATGGAGAGATACTCAATGGCCTTTTTTATTGCATCATGTACGTGAAATTTCTAGCTGCTTCATACTCATTTACTAAAATCCACAGTACTTTTCTTGCTCAAACACATTAGAGTTTTAATCCAAAGTTAAGATTTTAATGTTTGCCACTCATACCATTCAGTGCATTTCTATGTCTATTAATTGGTGAGATATATGTAAGTTTTTATGTGTTTCTTTCATAACATTACCTGGGAAAATACATTTTATCTTATGGCAAGATTTGAGTTTGGAATACTCTTTTTACTGTTAATTACATAATGAACATATGGGTGCTCAATAGAATTTTTTTATTGCATTTTATACGTGAGATATCTAACAGCTTCATGCATATTTACTCAAATTCACAGTAGATTGCTTACTCAATCCCATGAGAGCTTTAATCCAAAATTAGGGTTTGTATGCTTGCCCGACTAACTTTGCTCTAGATCATTGATTTTGCCAATAATCTGAGGCATAATCCCACACAGCACACTTGGTGGAATATATATGTATAACAGCTGTAATACAGCCAAAATACACCATGACAAGATGCTGTATTCAACTGTAATACAGCTGCAATTTCTGTGTATTTTGGCTGTATTTATGCTTCAAATGTCCTCTAGTACAGCTGTATTACAGTGTAATACATAATGTACCATCGTGTATTTTTCCACGAAGTTTACATTGTGTACCTTCATGTATCTTTCCATGAAATTTACATTATGTACCATCGTGTACTTTTCCATGAAAATTACATAATGTATTATTCATGAAAATGTCCACTTTCCCAGTATTATTTCATGGCATGCAAGAAACTTACAATATATTTCACATAAAGTAAGCATCAATGCCACTTGAGCAATCGTAGACCCAATTGTAACACCCAAGGAAAATTTAACAGGAAATTTAAGAACTGCATCTTACATCACAACTTTTCAAACAAAAATTTAATGGAGTATGTGCCAATAAAAATAGCCTGCTGAAATAACTCCAATATCGAATAAAATGAAGATTGGTAATGATTAAAAAATAGCAATTACACCATACGATTTCATGAAATAAATAAGCAATTATGTTGAAAAATAAAATTTTATTCAATTGCATTTAACACATTTGGGAAGCTCTTCCTTCTGCTTGCTTGGCACAGCCAATTTGATACCTCCACTTGAAACGCCTTCTCCTCCTATCTCCCGTCAACATTCTTAGCAGCATCTGAAACAAATAATTGCAAGAAATTTATTGTTAGTGTTAAGTACACCAGCACCAACAAAATAACACTTCAGTCTACTTCATACACTTAAAGCAAGAAATGTAGATAGTTCAAAAAAGGTTGTCAAAAATTTTAGGTATTTCCACATCACATGACCACGCAAAAAAGATATTTATAAGTAACTTTTATTTTGTCTTACACCTTTGACTTGATGCTAGCAGCACCCGTCACAGCTGGAAATTGCGTACACGGAGGTGGTGGGGGATAGTTCAGGATGGTTCCTGCACTTCAGATTCATTTTCAACTTTAATGCATGTGCTGAAATCTCAAGGTTCACTCATCTGCGGCTTCCTACATGCTAAAAGTAAAATCAGCACATTTTTTCACTTCCCATGAAAAACACTGGTCTGTGTTTCAAACCTTTATTTTCTATAGTCGATTTTTTTAGGTGCTTTTATACTTATTAGCCCATGCTGAATTCAAAAATGTAATTCTCTTTGACCATTCAGGTTGAATTTTTCAGCTATGCCAATGCAAAGATAGAGGACTTATAGGTAAATTATTTATTTCACTGTAGAATGAAGGTTGTCAAAAATTTTAGGTATTTCCACATCACATGACCACGCAAAAAAGATATTTACAAGTAACTTTTATTTTGTCTTACACCTTTGACTTGATGCTAGCAGCACCCGTCACAGCTGGAAATTGCGTACACGGAGGTGGTGGGGAATTGTGTTAGAGGGAGGAGTAGAAAAATGTGCTGATTTTACTTCTAGCATGTAGGAAGCCCCAGATGAGTGAACCTTGAGATTTCAGCACATGCATTAAAGTTTAAAATGAATCTGAAGTGCAGGAACCATCCTGAACTATTTATCTACATTTCCGTATGAAAAGTATACCGGGTGTCATAAGACTGATCTGTACACCCTAATTATTTTTCTTGTTTTGCACCTTTTAAATAAGTGTGCACATGTATTACATGTCCGATAATTTCACTGAATCAATCTACCTATTACTTGAGAAAGGCATCTTTCGGGACAACAAATCTTTTACAATTATTATTTGGTGGAACATGACGTATATTGACCAGAAGTCTCTAATAAGCAGCTATTTAAAGGTAAAGCAACAAACCAAACACATGCACTTTAAACAAAGCGGAATAAGATTTCTGAATTCAGCATGCACTAAATATTAAGAAATAACTGAGAAACCTTTGAACTCTTAAATGACTTAGACCAGTGAAATATATACCACATTTTATTTCATGAACAGTGAGATTAGGAATTGAAGATATAGATTTCACAGTTTATTTTCCAAACTAGAACCTATTTAGCTAACAATTTTACCTTTTACAAACAGAAATCGACCTGCTTACAAAAAATGTCCTCATTGCTCATGATGTCATTTCATTCTTTGTTGCTATCCCGGCTTAAGCGATGCATGAAATGACGTTACAACCCTCGCATACCAGCAAATGCAATTTTTTAGAGGTTCCAATCCAACAAACTAGCCCTGAATATGTGTCAAATTTTGGAGCTGAAATGAGTTACTTTGGAAATATGCATTTTTAAGGGCCCCCAAAATGATGGTACAATTTCCACAAATCATGATAACCCCCCACTATGTTCCAGAAAATTGAGGATTTACAGACAACATTAACGATTGACCACACATTGATTACTTGAACCGCCATTTATAAATATAGGACTGCTAAGGATATTCAGAAATTTACCAAAATTATTACCTATAAGTACACCAATTAAGCTGTGGAAATCTTTCATTGACCTCTTCCCCTTTTTTCCTGCCCAACTCAAACCTTCTGCCACTCTGTTTGTCATTACTTTAGACAAGCTGTGTCTGACAAACTGCCCCAAGTTTGAAGTAAGGAGCCCACCAAACCATTGGAACTGAAATGAGACAATAACCAGTTCTGGATTAAGTACACGAAGGGAACATGCAAACAGAGATGGATAAAATTAAATGATTTCTTTCATGCATGTTAGCAGATTCTGAGGCATTCATCTCACAGCTTACCACTGTAGTGCTGTGAGCTACATTAGTATCAAATTCTGCAGTGCTACTACACTCATTCTCTTCCACGTTATCAGTTTAATTAGTATTTGTAGCTTCTATTGAAGACAATTTACATCTTACGCAATGTTTGTGCCGGGCACTTACTTCGCTCAAGTTTCTATAGGAACGTTTTGGCATTTTTAAGGTCAAAAAATGAGAACGACCGAATGTAACACAATGAAATGGATGAGAACTGCAAAAATGAAGGCAATAATTCACAGACAACTACAACTCCAGAGAAAGTAGTCTTTAACAAGCTTACATTTAAATTATAACGAAACTACGAGTAGAATGTCATTGGGCATGGAAAATAAATCTAACTAATGAGTTACAAAAAAATGTTGTATCTAAACTTACATCGCAAAGCCCGCTAAATTACTCGCACACAGCTAACAAAGTCAAATCTGTAAAACAAAATTCAAATTAAAATGAAGCAATTACGAAATACTAATATCGGTACATGAATCAGTTCATCACACCAGCTCAAACAATTTTTTTCAACCAGTTCTAAGCTATTGCTACGAAATTCACGTCAGTTTCCATACTAGTATGCGATTTAATAAAACATTTTCACTCAGCAACCGGCTCTTCAGACCACCAAATATGGCATCGGATTCTTACGAAAGTATCGTGAAAAAATTGATCAAACTATTTTCAGTAAAACTACATGCTTCACAGAGATATTTTTCATATTTTCAAAATGCGTATTCTTTTCACTATCCTTTAGGAACCGGATTTAATTACAGCCCTTTACACCAATAAAGCACGGCGTTGTTTATACAAAAAAATTAAAAAGTTTTTAAAACTAACAAAAAATAGTTACTCCATTAAAAATACATCAAAATAGAATCCAAAACAAATTTCCTTTCATCAAATTCAAAGAGTTACAGCCCATCAAAGTGGGCACGCTAGGCGTTTCTACTCATTTCCGTCACTTCGTCGTAGGTTTTCGTAAAATAAAATTGGCTGGCGTGACGGAACGATGAATATACCCTAATATCTATAAAGGCATGGAATAATTAAGCAGTACTGGAGTATTATCCAGGCAATGGAAAATTTTCAAAAGATGTTGGTATTGCAATTTTCATTATCATAAAAAATAATACTTAAACACTATCTTACCTTAAATAATATCTGTTGATGACCACCGAAAAACAGAAGTAGTAGCAAGGCTGCTTGGCATTGCTGAAAACTGGAGTAACTCACACAAACACGACTTAACAACTCGACGCGTTTTCTTCAAAACAAGGAATCTTAGAAATGGCGGACGAACACCGAATCAGTCAAAATGATGAGTGGATTCATTAAAATCAACAATCTTCCACCGGTAAATTATCATTTTCCAGATAATATTAAAATCCATCTATATAATTTCCCTCGACGTTTTACTATTCTGCATCGTTCTAATTAAAAGTATTGGTTGTTATTTTGAGTTCACAGCTTCATGTATATTTGCGATATGGATACATAATTTTACATAATGTAAAATCCCAACCTATTATCGCTGTAATACAGCAATAACATAGTAAAAAATACATCATATAAAATATACATGAATTTCCGTCATAAATACATTATGTATGTCTATACTTGTGCTGTGTGGGAATGATAATCGCTGCAATGAATGGCATTGGATTGGGGATGTTCAAGGGAGTAAATGCCTGATGTTCATTGAAACTAAAAGTATTACTTAATGAATATGGAGAAGTCTGGTCCACCGTCATCTGAATCTGCTGATTCCATCCGACTGACTTTTGCTGGTGCAGGGATTGGTGCTGGTGCTGCTGTCAGGGGCTCGCCCATCGAGAGGAAGGCGTCGAATTGGTCATCGTCTCCTCCAAAACCAGTGCTTCCTCCCCCAACGTCATTAGGTACCACTGAAGCTCCCCATGCTGCAATGTTATAATTATAATAATAATTTTGTGCAGATCGGCAACCAATTTCAGATAAAGAAATCACAATACAAACTTACAAATGAAAACTTCTACAAAAAAAGTTTACAAATGAAACCTGATGCAATGAATTGATTGGTTCTAGTTTAAAATATTCAGGTAATGATTAGATAAGAGAAACAGTACATTAAGTTATCAAGATAAATAATAGTGTAAAATTATCAGCCATATTTTTCATAAATGCCAGTTTAATCAGTCATAAACTAGCATATAGGTTACATGAACATACTCATTTTTGTAACAAGTAGGCTATTGGAAATACCTTAACACAATGTAAAAATGAATTTGTTTTTGTATGAGAACAAAGACTCAGAAAATATATCAACATCAGCCTTAACAGTTAACCTGTTGCATAAATGCATTAACCTGGAAACAATGTTATTAAAAGTTATATTATTTCTGCAATATTTAACATACAAGATATAGGCACTTCAGGTTGAGGTAGCGAAGCAATTAACCCTACAGTGGTGATGTGAATTTTTGGGACATGAGTGGTGATGTGGGATTTGATGGGACGGTCTCCTGGACCGATATGGACTCTGGGGTTTTTTGGAAGGTTTTTACTTGAATTATCTTAAAATAACGAAATTCAATTGATCCATATATCTGAAGAGCAGAATAAAATAGGAAGCTAGTGAAAAGCATGGACTGGAACATTATATATTTTGCACGTGTCACCAGTAAGATTATACCTTTGGTCTGTGAGACCAGGCGTCACTACTCTAGCATTAGTAGAAACATGATCAAGGCAATACGTACAAACAAATGAATTATCACACAACTTATATAAATATATAAGATTATGGAGTTGTCTTCCACTGTTGAAGACAATTTTTTATACAATAATGTTGAAGACAGTCCTCTCATTATATCCTGAGCAAATTTTCGCTGGAGTAGTCAATAGTTTACATGAAGTGTTAGCATAAGTTTCAAAAGCTATGCAATCAATAGGTATTAAAAACTTAGTATCATTGTCTTTAACCTTTAGTTAGTTGTTGTCAAAGCCTGAAAGAGGTTTAATGACAATATTCTTCATTACCTGTGGTTTTATTTTTGCACTAAATTAAGTAGGCAGGTATGAAAATACATTGAGCAGGATAATTTGTGCCAGTTGCGTCATAATTGAGTGTGAGCCATATAAAATCTGATTCAATCCATATACATCCCTTTGAAAAAAACTGTTGTTCTTCAACAGTAACTTTTCGATTACAACAGTTAACTGTTAGATTTATACAGTTTACGGTTGAATTTCTATAGTTTACTGTTGGATTTCTGCAGTTAACTTTTGGATTTCAGCAGTAAGGGAGGTTTAAACAGCTGGTACTTATTACTGTTGAAATTTTCAACTTTTGTTTCTAAAAGATGGTAAGTTAAAATAAATGAAATATTCACAGTGAATGGTCAGTGCAATGGATGCTCATGAGTTATTTCTTTTCATTTACCATTTTATGAAGCCAACCAATGTGTCTAAAGGAAATGCACACTATTCTAAGACGAAATTTATGAATGAGTATGTTAATTTGATTGTCATTTCAGTTTTATTAGTTTTGATACTCACATTAAAGCTGTAGTAGGAATCAGTAATAATGAAAAAGCGATTGTTAGCTAATGGTATCTGCAGTATAGTTACAGGAGATAGGGTCAACACGTTTATTATTTAAAGCAATGATATGAACCCTATAAGCACTGAGGTGTGCTACAGTTTTCCATGGCAATGCAACGGCTCAGTTGTCCACATGAATTCCCAGAAAGCGACGCATTCCGTCCCTCGTGCCCTTCCGCCCATGAGGCCTCCGCACTCACCATCTCCCCCTCCGCCGCCTCCTCCGCCCCCGGCGAACGGGTCGAAGGGGTCACCCTCGCCCCCGCCGCCCCCTCCGCCCCCGACATCCTCCTCCTTGGCTGCGCTCTCGAACTTGGCCGCGAACGCGTCGAAGTCTGCCTCTCCTCCATCCACCAGTGTCGCGGTGGCGGCGCTGGTTGCCGGGGGCGGCTGCTGCGTCACTTCCGGCGCGGCCTCAGACAGGAAGCTGGCCTCTTCGGGCACGGCGGAGGCGGCGGCGGGGGTGGGGGGCGGCGCCGGCTGCGCTGACGTCACTTCCGCCTCGCCGAAGTCGCCCATGAGCAGGTCGGCGGCGGGCGGGGCGTCGGCGAACATGGCGTCCGCCGCCGCGGCCGTCGAAGTCTCCGGCGCCGGGGTGACCTCGACGGGCGGCGCCGACTCGAACAGCGCCAGCAGCTCTGCATTGGAGTGCGGCGGCTGCGGCTTTGGGGGCGGGGCGTGCTGGAAGTCTTGGGCCGCGGCCGGGGCCTCGGCCGGAGGAGGGCCCTCGTCCCCGCCGAAGATGTCGAGGAAGTCCTGGCTGGGAGGGGGGGCGGGCGGTTGTTGCAGCTGCTGCTGGGGCGAGAGGGCCTCGGTGGTGGGCCCTCCGCCCTCGTCGTCCGCCTCGCCCAGGAGGTCCGCGGAGGGCGCCTCGTCGCCCATGAGGAAGGAGGGGTCGGGGGAGGGCGACGGGGAGTGCAGCTCCCGGATGGGCGTCGGTGACGGCGTCTTGGTGGCCCTCAGGCGGTCCAGCAGGTGCGACGACGTGGCCTCCATGGCTCCCGTCACGCTCAGGATCAGTTCCTGCGTCTCCTTGGAGGGCGGTGCTGGGCGGGGCGGCGGGGGCCGGCCCGGGGCGGGGTGCCCCGCCGCCTGCATCGGCTCCATGGGCTGCATGCCCTCCTGGTGGCTCATAATGCGCGACGTTTCGGCGGACGTCGCCTCGTCCTCCTCGTCCTCGTTCCCGCCGCCCAGCAGGTCCATGGTGGGCGCCTCATGCGCTTGGGGCGCCTGCTTGCCCACGTCCTCGGTGCTGAAGAAGTCGGTGTGCGGGGCCGGCCTGGGTGGGGGGTGGGGTGCGGCGGGAGGGGGCCGCGGGGGCGGGTGGTGCGGTGGGGCGGGCCTGCCCGGGGCCTGGTGGGGGGCGGGTGGCGGCGGCAGGTCTTGGGGCACCACGTCGGCAAATATGTCCTGGAAGGCGGAGGTGGCCGCCGCCGCCGCGGCGCCGGGCGCCGGCTCTTCTGGCGCCGCGGTGCCGCCGCCGAAGAAATCCACCTCCTCGACGTCCCCGCCGGCGAAGTCGCTGGCGAAGGGGTTGGTGCCGCCCATGAGGAAGGCGCCGGCGTCTGCATCTTCAGCGCCGGCGTCTCCTCCGCTCAGGAAGGGGTTCTCGCCGGCTCCATCGGAGACGCCGAAGTCTCCGCCACTGAGAAAGGGGTTGGAGTTGATTCCCATGTGCGACACGGCCACGTCTGCGTCGGCATTTCCGTAGTCCGTGAAATCGGTGTCACTGAGGAAAGGATTGGCTCCTGCCATTTTGAACTGACAGACACTTTCAGAACCTGGATGAGGTTAGGAAGGTAACACTTGGAGGGAACACCGATGGTGCACTCAATACCCGGTACTCGGGAGTGTTTCCTACTTATTCCCTAAAATATTGTTGGCGGAGATGCTCATATACAGAAGCACGCTTAATCTCATTGGCCAAAGAGTTCCGACTCTAAAAGCTTTAACTCCGTCCTGCCTGGACCAATTCCTTCTGCTATGGAAGTGTCGAAGGGGTCGTAGTCTTCGCTCACCGGGAAGTCTGAACTCTCAACCAGAGGAGTCAAGGGCTTTGGTCCCGTGGGGGCTTCTTCCACCTCAGGCAGGTGGAGGAGATCGGGGGGTGTTACTTCGGAGGAAGACTGGTTAGTTAGGCCAACGGGGGCTTGGGACGTAGATTTTAACTGTGTTACTAATATTTGGGCGGTTATGTTCGTATGGAAATTGGACGACGCTGCTTGATTTTGCTCCTGAGCTTGTTCACCTATGAGTTCACTCTCCAAAATCTTCAGTTCCGCCTTTCCTGGTTGCAAGACGCTTACTGATACAGCTGACGTATCGAACGGATCGCTTTCCTCCGCTGTCTCCTCTTCCACCTTCTTAGAAGGTGACAGTGGCTTGGCCGCCGCCTCCGTTTCCTCCTCTACTGCCAAAAGGTCCGGTTGATTCTGGCGGATGGGTTCCGGGATGACTGGCGGAACAGCGGCGGGATTCGCTACGTTCTGAAGAGGGAGAGTATTTGGAGGTAAAACTCTTGCAGTGCTCTCCCCTCCTAGCGCTGCGACGTCGGAGAAACGCCGATGTCGGACGTCGGCTCCTGTTGTGGCGCCTGTTTGTACTTGAGGCGCTTGTTTGTCTTCGAAACCTGCCCTAGGATCGAAGTCTGGATCAGAGAGACTTCTTGTTATACCAGTGCCCGCTGTTACGTCTGGTTGCCCAAATAGCTCGCTTTCAATTATCCTCAATTCAGCCTTCCCAGGTAATATGTTTTCTGCAAATGTCGTGTCGAAAGGATCGACGCCGTCAGTCTTGAGAACTGCCTCCGATATTTTTTCTCCTTCCTCAACTAATGGTGTGAGAGGTTTTGAACACTCTACTTCTGCTTCACCAACAAATAAGAGATCTGGTCTTGCTGATGGAGAAAGGACGAAATCTGAATTTCCAGAAGCCTCCTGCACTCTGCTTTCTGCTTCTAATAAATCTGGCTTACATAAATCTGAAGACGGCTGTACGTCTGCTACTTCAGGCTGAACTGCTTCTTCTGATCCCCTAGGATCAAAATCCGGGTCACTCAGTACCCTTTTAAGTCCACAAGGTTCTGCTACAGGAGGAGTATCTACTTCACCCAGCAGTTCTTTCTCTAAAATTTTCAACTCAGCTTTTCCCGGTGCTATCCTAGGATCTACAATCGAAGTGTCGAATGGATCTATGTAGTCTTCTACCTCTTCCTCTACTGTCTGTTCGATTACTTCGTCAGGACTGATGGGATCGTGGCCTAATTTAGAGAGATCTGTAGTACTTCCTCCTAGTAGGTCCCGGTGGGAAAGTTGAAGTGACGACGTGAATTCCCCTTGAGGCTCTTCGGAATCAAAGAGGTCACCCCCACCAGGCCCTTCCCTCCTTTCTGTATCGAGTTCCCCGAATACTTCTTCTGCTCCTTCTTCCTCTCTCGGCAGCGATATATGTATCGTCACGGATGACTGCACTTCCCTCGAAGGCTCCTCCTCCACGTCTCCCAATATCTCACTTTCGATCAGTCGAAGCTCCGCTCGACCGGGTGCCGCGGCTACCTCAGCGAACGAGGTGTCGAACGGATCGTCACCTTCGACGGATTCGAACCTGGAATCGAGGTCGCGAGTTATCTCTTCGATCGCGGACTCCGTGAAAGTCAGTGGGGGCTGCCCATGGGCCGACGCGACGCCAGTGATGGCCGGGGGCCTTGCTGGGGGTTGAGCTGGCCGCGGGGGCCCTCCCGTGGATGGGGGAGCTGGTCGGAGGGGCGGCGGTCCCTTGGCAACAGTTGCTTCCGGTTCGAATTCTTCCCACCCCAAGTTTTCGTTCCTCCCTCCACCCAAGAGAACGTCGACGTCTGGAGACGATACGGGGCGTGGAGGTCTGCTCGGAGGTGGTGCCTTTTGCGGTGTTGCCGGTAGTTCTCCGAGGACCCCAGCTGCTGCTGATGTGTCGAAAGGATCGTCTTCCTCTAATGCATCGATTTCCTCTAGATTTAATGTAGACGGAGGCACTGGTGACTTCTTGACCGATTGGGCAGCAAGAGCTGCGAACTCGTCCTCTTCCTCTTCTTCTCCTGGTTCCTCCTTCTTTGGTTCCGCTTTCTTCCCGAATATCAATTCTTCTTCGGCTTTCGCGGTTTCTACTTCTCCGATTATATCAAATTCCGCGACTAAATCTTTGAGGTCTGTATCCTCCCCGCCTTCGTCTTCCCCGGCCTCCTCTCTCAGTACACTGGCCGGCCGCGGAGGAACAGTGGTCAGAGCCTCTCCGATGGGAGTGGTGTCCGGGAGTTCATCGTCGAGGCCTCCGAATGGATCGGATGATTCTTTCGACGCCCTTCTGGATCTCGCCGCTTCCCCTTCGGTGGATTCAGAACCCCCTACGGCTACGGATTGGTCTCCGTCGTCTAAGATGAATAGATCGACGTCTTCCGGTCTCCGCGGAGGTGCGACCCTCCTCTTCTTAGAAGACTGGGTTGCGGGTGTGACTGTGATCACCTGGGATTTGTCGACTCTGCCCGTGAGAACTTCGACGGCGCAACCCAAGCTGACTAGCTGCCTCGGTTTCTTCCCTGCGGGCGGCTCGGGCCCGATGACCTTCTCTGCAATGGATGTGTCGAAAGGGTCGTCTCCCGCGGTCGGGTCCTCTGTGGGGCTCTCGGGGATGTAGGCGAGCTTGACCTCTCCGCTCGCGACAACGTCCACGTATGAGGTGTCGAAGATGTCCTCTCCCTCCTCCTCCTCTTCCTCCTCCTCCTCCTCCGGCTTCGGTTGCTGCTCCTCGAGGGCCTCCTCCTCACCCCCTACCCCCTCCTCACCCGCTACCTCCTCTTCTTCTTCTGGTGGAGGAGGCTCGTCGATAGGAGCGCCCTCTTCGAAGCCCACCCACCGCTTTGGCTTCGCCCCGGGCGGCGGCTTTGGGGCCGACTCCTGCGGGGCCGAGACGGCTGCCTCCGCCTTGGGGCCCTTCTGGTCCTTCTGCTCGCTGGGGCCCGGCCTCTTCCTCTGGAAGTAGCTGGTGGACTTGATGCGGTCTAGGTCACCTTGGGTCTTCTTGAGCACGGAGTCGACTCCGGCTGTGAGGAGCTTGAACCTCTGCCACTCCTCGTCCTCCTCCTGCTTGGGGGTGGCGTCGTCTCCGCCCCCGCCGCCCTCCTCGCCCCCCTGCCCCCCTTCGCCCCCCTGCCCCCCTTCGCCGTCTGCAGCCGCCGCCGCCGCTGCCGCCTCCCTCTGCTCCTTCTCCCGCCGGTACTTGAGTAGCTCGTCTGGGTCGAAGAGGTCCTCCTCCTTATGACCTTTCTTCGACTTTATCTTTTTCTTTATGCCCTTTTTTATTTTGTGCATATTCCGCCCTTGCGCGGTCGTGAGTTGCTATTCCTCTGGAAATAAGAACAAAAGATTATTATTCAGTTAATTTCGCGATTGAATAGCCATTCAGTATACAAGACCGTAAAAATAATGATATTTTTTTGTAAATCTCTGCAGGGGGGTTATGTTTGAAACCATCGGGATTATCTCGAATAGGTAACCAAGGAGTCACGTGAAAGATGAGAAAAACTGGCGTGAAAACAATTAATGGTATTGTAACACGATTTCAGACGCACCAAATTTGCAAACCATTCGTGTTTGTACCATGTGACTCCTTGGTCACCTATTCGAGGTAATTCCGACGGTTTCAAACTCAACCCCCCAGGACAATTAAAATTTAGTGCAGTGTTAACACTTTTTTGGATATGACATTTGGAAATATTCTTTACCTGAAATTCTAACAGCTAAACTTCTACCTTAAAAATGTTAATATTCAAGAGCAAACATGAAGTATTTGTAATACCCATTGCATTAATTACATCATAATTGTTTTAAATTCAAGTGCTGTTAAAGTCTCATATTAATATTCAATGTTCCCTTCAAATGCATTCATCGCCATCGTCATGAGTCAGTAATCCTAAGATTTTGTGAAATTTTCTCGTGGAATTTAATGAAGACCTTTCGGTGTATGACTCAGAGGGATGATTTAAAAATTCGATAATATTCGTAATGTTAACCGGCCTATTCGATTCTTGGTTCCAATCTCAGAAAAAAAACATTAAGGAGGAAAAGTTTGGACTCGATCGGGCAACGAATAGGGGCAGCACAATGTATTCAAATTAAGATTGTACACAAAATACATATTTCCCTAACTGCCGGGGTCACGAAGATCGGGTTGTTTCACATGGGAGGTGATTTCAGCGGTATGACATCAATTACATCTTCGCCCAATGCATTTTCTAATGTGTGCTTTCAAATGAGTATCACTTGTACTTGAGGGATAACTGTGTCCCATAAAAGTTTAGATTTGCGGATATTTTGCACTTAAAAATGATATACATGAAAATTAATGTTATTGAAATTTTCAATATTCAATTCAACATCATCGGCCAACAGCCCTAGGATTAGTTTGACGCAGCCCACCACTCGATTGTTCTATCGGAAAACCTCTTCATATTTACATAATTCTTCTCTTTCAAATTCTTCACTACTTACACCATGTATCTCATACGAGACCTGCCTTTTCCAATCTTCCCGTTCACTTTTCCCTCGACGATTGTCTTCATCAGGCCGTCGTGTCTCAAGATACGTCCGATTAAGTTTTTAAGGTTTAAGGATTTTTAAGGTTTTCAGTAGACTTCTCTTTCTTCCACTCTTCTTAAGACTTCTTCGTTCGTCTATCCATTTTATCTCCATCGTTCTTCGGCAGTATCACATATCCAGTCATTTCTTCTGATCACCCGTGATCCTGGTTATATAGAATATGGAACTGTCCCCATAAAGATTAAATCGAGCCAATCGCTTGGAAGTTAGAGTAGACTCCTCACTTTTTACGATTGAATGGAGATATGTTCGTTATGATATCAACTTGAACTATTGAAATTTAAACTGTATAAACCTGGAGCTTTTAATTTTAATTGCTAGGATGAAACCTAACATAATACGGAGAGCTCAAAATTGGACTAAAAATTTCACACGCCGACTACCGTGACTTTAAAAAAATTATAATTTAGTGAAAATGATTCTAAAATGATTGCAAACATTTTTGTACATTATTAAACGAAAAAATAACCAAGCGTCGTAAGGGTTTTAAGACAATAACTTCTCTTTCCTCGCCTGGAACTCGATACGAATTTGAATGCTCACTCGAGCTGCAACAACTAGGGTTGGTGAAACGGTCAGAGCACTGGGGGGGTGTGCTTGAATCGCTTGGGGTTGATTCCGGTACGTAACTAAGTACTCACTCGTATGTTTTTACATTACGTTCGGGATTATTCCGTACCCGTATTCAATCTCGAACGATTCAAGCACACCCCCCCTGGCCTCTCATCCCGAGGGCCCGTTTCAAATCCCGGGAGTCGAAGATATTTTTGTAAGTGGTATACCGGCCACTACTTGAATGCTCAGTGTAGAACATTCGAGTTCAGTACTCCGTCCGACGGATGGGACGTTATGCCATGAACTCCTTGGCGCCTTTCTTCTCGGTCTGAAGCGCCGCGCGGGTGCAGACCTGGTACCTGCGGGATTTCGCTAAACGTATGGCGTGCTACCAGTGTTATTTTATCGAAAAGAGAAGTATTGGAATTGTTCTTTTCCAGCAATGAATTTGTGATTGCATAATCCTTGGCTGATCTCCATATGTTGGGGACTGTTTAAGTGTTGTCGGCCATATCGATTCTTGAGCCGTTTGAGCTCGCAGCCCTGATCATCATTTGCTAAAATCGGAGAGAGAATTTGAAGGGGAGAGCAGAAAGTAAAGCGCGGTAAACAAAAAAAATGTCGCCATTTTCCTAATTTCTTCAGATATCCCACCTAAGGGTAAGACCCAAGGAAGTGTCATAAACTTTAATCGTAGCTTTCACGACTCGCGTACACCCGCATAATTATTAGATGAGGCACGACGGCTGAGATTAGGCGGTTTAAGTAATCAGCAGGCAATAATGTATGTTGTAAAGTAATGTATGCCTTTTCCAGATCACGTATAGAAGGTGTAAATTAAAATTAGCGTGTTGTGGGACAATAAAGTGGCGCCTCCAGCATTTAGAATGAGAGATAACGCCATTTCCGTCTACATCCCCTTCTTACTCACTTGGGGCTTACGAAGTATATCGCGCGCTGCCACGAATTTGCATTTTCCGGGAAAGGAGGCAGAAAGGGCTTGGTTGAAAGTTCGTATATCTTTGCCATTCTTTATGAAGTAACTAACGTTATAATGTGGAATCACGATTACTGTCTGGTTCACCATGCCACAGCACTTTTAACTGAAATTCACGGAACGGAACGGCGCCATAGAATAGAATACTTTGAGCAGTTTCCGGCAGATTTCGGATTTTTCCGGGTGTATCATATAAGAGAATTACTTGCTCTGGCTACGCAGCGAACACCATACCCTGGATTCTCACGGCTTTCGGATAAATGTGACAGGGTCATTAAGCTCTCCAGAAGAAGGAAAACTCATTGTAAATGGTTAAATCCGGCAGCCACAACAGTTGGCAATTCTCTGTTCAATCCTCAATGGTTACTCACCAGTGAGTCAACATATTACGATCAGACCAGATTTTCCTCCGAGGCTTCGGAATCAGTGACTAGGATAAACACGTGGAGTAGCTATGAAGCTGCACCCGTGACTTCGTCCAATCAAAGAGTTACCTGCACCTTTATGTATGACGGGGTAACACATGGATGTCCAGATGATATCGAAAAGACAGTTCAGATTTGAAACAGGCAATCCCAATGAATTTCAGTAGTATGTACTGAAGATAACCATTGTACATTTAAGCTCTCATTGTCTCCAAATATTATTTCCCAAAGCGGTTATCATAAAGATATTTTATGATAATGACATTGAGCCATGGAGGATGACAGCAGTGGAGAAGTCAAGGCTGGAAGCATTCGAAATGTGGTGCTAACGAAGAATGACGAAAATTAAATGGATCTATCAAGTAATTACCGAGGAAGTCCTGAGATGAGTGGGAGAAAAGAGAAGTCTTCTGAATGCCCTAAGAAGAGGAAGGGACAACTTAATCGGCCACATCATGAGACGTGATGCCCTGATGAAGACAATCGTTGAAGAACAAGTAGACCGGAAGAACGGCAAAGGAAGGCCTCGTATGAGATAAGAAGTGATGAAGGATGTGAAAGAAAAGAAATATGTAAATATGAAGAGATTGGCCAATGGAAGAATCTGGCTTTCATTGGCTTTCCGGACCACTACGCAGACCCAGGATCTAGACGCTACCCAGGATCCCTGATTCGCATAGCAATTTTACCGAGGTTCAAGGTACTAGATTTAGAGCCCTCGCGGTCCATCAAGGATGGCAACGCAAGGGAGAAAGTGCTTCAAAGAAGCCACGACCAATGATGAACCCCATCCAGCGCTAAAGCCGCGCTTGGAGGTAAATGTAGGCAACACCTAGTACCTACCTTGAACCTCGGTAAAATTGCCATGCGAATCAGGGATCCTGGGTAGCGTAGTAAGTCTGCGCGGTGGCCCGGAAAGCCAAAGGTCCGTGGTTCGATTCCCGGTCCAGGTGAATTTTTTCACATGGCAATTAATGTGAATTTCACCGCCGTTCACGCGGCAGGAATGAAATATTCTACAATCCTAGCATTGTTGACTGATTGTCAAATTATGATACTTTACTTGCTCTACGAGTGAGGTACAAGGAGAAGGACACGCTGAAACATGTCGCTGCGCTGCAGGGTGGGTGCAGGGCAGAGGAGGAGCGGGTGGTGCGGCAGTGGATGGATGCGTGGGCGAGCCGAGTCCCAACTGAATATATCCCCCCGTCCACGTGCCAAACGGGACACGGGAATATATTTTTGGATCGCTCCAAAACACGTCCTCCCCACCCACCCTGCGGCTGGCGCCAAGAGGGCCCCCTGACGCCACTCTGTCCCACCCGAGAACTGCATTGTGTTGGCATCTCCGATCCTTGCACGTGCAGTTCGGGGGAAAGAATGATGCGACGGAATGTGATCCATGCTAAAGTGGCTGCTGGAGCTATGTACAGCTGTATGCATAGGTTTACTTGAAACTTTGTATACATATGTCTATCGGTGAAGAGTAAAATATGTACTTTACCGATACTAATTTTCTGTAATTTGACTCTTTTTTAACACGCTACCTTAGGGTAGTGCCTATATGAGATACAGTTCGTTATAAATCGATAACACGTGTACAGATTTTCTTCCTAACGTAAAATAATAATTAGAATATTATTGTAATTACTCCAAAAATATCACTGTACCACACCGATTTAATAATACAAAAAATTATATTTAAATATAAATTTCACCTTAATTTGGAATACGACGCCAAAAGCTATCAATAGTAACCATCACATTATTTGTTTGGCCAAGTCAAAACATGCTTTAATTAAGGCGAAAACACTATATGCAATGGGGAACATGCACTATTTTTATAACTCTTTGAATGTGAAGTTTATTAGCTGAAATGTGCTTGCCGAAAATTTAGCTGAAGAATTAAGTTATGTTACAAAGATATTAATCTTTGAAGATAGTACCTTTTCGGGAGCTTAAAAACACGACGTCATCGCATGACGTCACGGAACGGTATCACTATGGGCGTTGTTCATCTGTTTATGCGTGGAGGTAAGTTGCTAAATAAAAACTTGGCGATAACGTATGTATTTATCTCATTTGTTTAATGCAATGAACGATTGTATTTCGATTTTTTATTTACGTAGCATGGATTGTAAGGAGCAAATCGTCCATTAATTATATAATGCCTGTTTAGTGCCCAAGAATTTCTACTACGCCTATGCAATCGCTGGTTTTTTTAAGAAGAACGTCACCTAAGGGAGTCAACCAAAGGAAATTGTCGGAATGTGCTTTTTTGAGTATTTTTTCAGTCTTCGTTTCGTTCGAGAAACGGCTAAAAACCTCAAAACAATATATTCACTTCGTTTTCTGTTTAAAATAAATGTCTATCTCCGTAGTAATATGGAACCTATACCGTGCAGTGACGTCAGAATTCGTTTCAGGTCACGTGACTTTCGTCAATTTCCGGGAACATTTTAAATTCATTTAATAATCTTTGTGGTGGGCGAGGAAAGATTTGGCTTGTATATTTCTATTGGTGAGAAAATTTCGCATCAAGTGCATCATTAATCTTTGATAAAGAAATTTCATGCATATTCCCCATTGTTGAGGAAATTCCATAATGGCATTGTTGGTGCATTACAATTAGTTGTACTGCAGTTAAATGTCATTCTATTATATTTTTGAAGTACATAATTGAAAAATTAATTCAATTTGTACTCAGTGACTCACGATTACCGCTCCAGCCATCTTAACCGGGGGATCGGGTTGGTTTGCTGCCCAATAGAGAACTGGCCTCCCATCCCGTGAGCCCGGGTTCGAATCCCGGAACAAACGGGTTTTTCATCGGTATACAGACCCCTAAATGAGTGTTGTGCAGAGAGCATTCGACTTCAATACTGCGTCCGTCGGGTGGGACGTTAAGCCGTGGTCCCATCGGCGCCTTTCGTTAAGAGTAGGCTAATGCCGACGCCGGGTTTCTCTCTCCGCCCTTCCTCCGTTCCTTGAAAACTCCTACCTCCACGCAGTTACCCACTTATCTTCTCTGGCGCAAGGTTCCTCAGTTGTCGGTCGATTAAACTCAAATACCTAGAACTAACAACTGCAACGATCCTTGTGACTCATCCCTTGAACCTTTCATGGACATGATTTCGACGAGAATGTTGCCGAGGTATCTTCCGAGGTCCCCACATAGCGAACAAAGTTGGATGTTAGTGAGACGCTGTGAACTTATATTTTCAATAATTTATTTTTTAAGGTTTCAGACTCTCCTTATTATAGAACGTACACCTTCGATCCTCTCCCTTCAGACTCTGACATAATAATCCTCCTTCTCTCCTCTATTAACTACTTCTTAACAACCTTAACAAAAAAAATTTCCTTCAAAACATCAAAACAACCATAATTCCCATCTCAATTAAACGAAAATATCATGAAGAACAACCAAGAAAACAAAGTCTCGAATATTAAACAAAACAAATGGCCTTCTATTTAGCGTATGACACGACGTTACATTAAACAATCAACCGAATGGCTAATGAGCTTCGCGAAGTCATTTCCTTTCGGCCAATGGCTAGAACAAAGAGGAGACGGCGAGATGCGATGGCCATTCCTCCTGAAGGTCATGCGAGGTCAAGCATAGGCGCAAGAGAAGGGTCAATAAGGCGGGTCCGCTCGAGAGGAAAAGTTTCAACGTGGTCAGGTCTCTTGGGGGGTCGTGTTTGAAACCGATGGAATTACCTCGAATAGGTAACCAAGGAGTCACGTGGTATAAACAAGAATGTTTCGAAAATTTGGAGAGTTAAAACCGCTGATTACAACCTCATTTATTGTTTACACTTGTGTTTTATCTCATATAGGGGGGCCTATAGTCAATGCCGATGAGAAAAACACAATTGAAAACAATTATTATAATAAAATAAGGAAAGAAAACGACAAAATAAGAAAATATTAATGATATCGTAACAAATGACTCAGACACACCAAATTTGCAAAACATTCGTGTTTGTATCACGTGAGTCATTGGTCACCCATTCGAGATCATCCTGACGACTTCAAACTCACCCCACTTAGTCAATTTTTCCGGCAGCGATTCATACAAGGAGTATTCCTTGAATCGGCATTACTTGGCCTTTAATAAGCATTTTAAGAATTGGAATCTGTTCGGTGCCAATATTCTTGTAACATCCGATCGGGAGAGTTGGGACGAAAACGTAAAATCTTTATTCAGAGGTCTCTCTTCTCGACAAGTGCCAGGGATGTATTGATTCGGACAACGAGTGAACTTCTTTTTCCTCCGCCGACGAAACGAGAGATGCCAGGTTGCGCATCGCACAGGGAGAGGAAGAGGTGGGGGCAACGGTTAGATCGCGCCCGCGATTAGCGAGATTAGCCGCCATTGTTTTATTCAGCTCAATGAAGTGCTCTCAAGATGCGGCACACGTTTAAGCTGTTGTACAAGGAGAAATTTATTGTACAAGAACTTTTTCAATGTGCAAATCGTATCGTGTACGAGGTCTTGGTACAATTTCTTGTATAAGAAATTAGAACATACTCTAAATTACTAGATGAAACCATCAAAGATACACTCCGTAGCTTCTGGGCATAACATGTGACGGTTGTGATGCGTTCTCATAGTAGGTATTCGTAAGGTTGGTGTTCTTTGTTCGCGATCATTTTTAGTCCTACACGTGTGGCAAAACTAACATATTTGCTGTACATATCGTTATGTTTCTTGTTGATTCCATATTGTTATAGTCGTCGTGGAGGTGGAAATGTTATATTTCTCAAAATATGAGAGGAACACACTGATTAACGTTAAACTTCAACAATGAAATTAGGGAGACGTTATTAAACCAATTGAGAAATGTAGTAACGAACATAAACATAGTATTCAGAGGGTAAATGGTGGGTTATATGAGTCGATGAAAGAGTGCAAGTAATCAATCGTATAATTTCTATTAATTATTGCTGGGATTAATGATAGTAAATTATTGAAACCAAGTTGCTGTGGCAGTGTTCTTCAAAATACTATCGTCATCATCGCTAAAATTATACATTTTTAAATGGATACGTAAGATTACTAGAAAAATACTACTGAATATTACTTGATATTTTGTTTCACTTCGGAAACTTACAATGCAGGGCGTTGGTGGATATCACAATTCAGCTGTCCGACAAAAAAACGATATCTGCGCATGTAATTGGTGAACAAATTGCATAAAAATCTGTGATAGTGTATGACCGTCAATCAACTTCTTGTACAGTTTCCTGGTCAAATATCGCCGTTTAATTTTTGTTACAAAATCTTGTACGAGAAATTTCAGCGTGCGCAGCGGTCTTTACATGGTGACACGAGTGTGGTAGCTTGTAGAAACGAGGGTCAATAGTCTGTTATTTCCTTTTTCCCATCCCCGAGTTTTTCTTCCGCAATTCTGGGTAAAATACTACGAAGTTACACTCATTTCTCAACCACTGCCATCGCGACTTTGGAGCGAGCAAGAAAAACGTCAATCACGGTCATGAAAACGATAAATATTTTAATTTAATTCGATTCAAGAAGGAAACCTTTTGGGTCCAACAACTTGCTCAAAATAACTTCCCTTGCTAAGGAAGCTGGAGCAATTTTTGTCTAGAAACAGATTTGCGTGAAACTTTATGTACGTGTCCTTATTATTGATAGATGTGGGAAAAAGTGAAAAAAAAATGCACTTGACCGATTTGATTTTTTGGTACTTCGATATTTTTTTAAAACGTAATCTATTGGTAAATGAATTAAATTTCGATATAATTCGAAAACACGTCTAAAAGATTTTCTTTAAGACGCAAAATAATAAATAAATAATTATTTTAATGACTATTGACAAATATCACTGTGTCTCGCTGTACAAAAAAGCCAATTTAAATTATTTTTGGCGTAAACAATTGATTTACAAAAATCTTTCATTCTTTACGATTATTTAGCTTTTTTGCAAAAACTATTTAACACTATTTTATGCTTGAATTCTTAAATTCAAGGTATTTTAGTTATCAACGACCTAACATCTCCTAATTTTTGTCTATAATTATTACCTCGTTTTGGTAAAAAAACTGAATTTCGACCACTTTGAAAGCTCGTGGCTCAGCCCATGGCTCAGCACATTTCTAGTGGCTTGGCTGAGGCAATGCTGTGACTGGACGTTGAGGAATGTTCTCTCATCCCCTTCACACTGCAGAACCGTCCGTCTCTCAATTGGCGCAATTGAAAAGGCAGTTCTTCTGCATGGCATTGATTCGAAGCCAAGAAGTTCTAGGGTGAGAAAAAGGCCCCATTCCTAAGATTGGTTTGACGCAGTCTTCCACTCGATTTTCCTATCAGATAACCTCTCTTCATATTTGCATAATTTTTCTCCTTCCCATCCTTGGTTTGAAATTGACTATTCATAGAATTAATTTAGTAACGTCGAATATATATAATGATGATAAACAATTCAAACCATTTTAGTATGTTTACTAAAATGTCACGTGGCCGGTGAGTGACGTAGCACCTTGGTTAGAAACGTTCAGGTGACGACAGAAACGTTAATGACTGCCGGTGGCTGCTGGCATTTGAGTCACCGGATATGCTGAATGCGACCAAGGACGCAAGCAAAACGTCAGAGAGAGAGATAAGAGATGCAGTATACATGCAATGCCATCATCATCGGTCAGTAATCCTGAGATAGGTCTGACGCAGCTCTCCTTTCAATTCTTCTATTACCGATTCTCTTCATATTTATGGGTATTTGTTCAGGGAGTCGAGCACCTCCATCAGAGGAGGACGAATGGCGTTTTGGCCACTAAAAGAGGAAAGGACAATTTAACTGTTTCGTTCACGCCTGCTCGATTTCCCAATGCTCGGAGTAAATTTGCCGCCATTGCTCCGAATGACCGAGAAATTGAAGTTTTAAATGATGAAGTTGAATAACTCAGAAAATATAGCTCCTCAAGCACAGACAGCCGAAAGTCAACCCATCAGGTCTAAAACAAATAAAATTCAGCCCGTTATAGGTGACCAATTCAAATGTTTCTGCGAGTAAAAATAACATTAGACGCAAGCTAAGTAGTAGCACTTTGAATTATGGTAATAATAACACGATGTTGAGCCTATGGAAGTTGTCCAGGGGCATTGTGTTTGAAACCGTCGAGATTATCTCGACTAAGTAACCGAGGAGTCACGTGTTACAAACTTGTTACATCAAGGATTACAAACACGAATGGTTTGCAAATTTGTTGTGTCTGAATCACTCGCTATAATTTCATGAATTCTTTTCAATTGAATTTTTCTCATCTGTCTCGACTGTAGTGGCCCCAGATGAGATAAAACGCGAGTGCAAAAAATGAATGAGGTTGTAATCAGCGGTTTTAGCACTTAAAATATTCGACTCATTCGTGTTTATACCACGTGACTCCTTGGTTACCTATTCGAGATATTCCCTACAGTTTCAAACACAACCCCCCAGGGCAGGGGTAAAGGAAAGATGCCGCCATTGAAAGTTTAGGACCAAAGTAAATGGACTTATATGCAATCAGATCTCCATTCTCACATCATCTTACGTTTTCTGCTTCAGGAATTAATAGAGTTGATCCGTTTCTCTGGTTTAAAACTGAGTTTACGAATTGTAATACCGTTTAACCATGCAATAAGCAATGGGGATATGCTGTGCTGCGGGTGTGAGAAATACTCCACAAGTTATTTTGACTGATTTTCCCTTCACAAAAATCTTTCTCTTTGGACCCAAACTAAATTTAATCTATCCCGTCGGCAATGCAACTAGATGTTGATACTTTCCACGCTTAACCGGAAGTGATTTCTCCAAAGAAGGCTTAGGATGAGTGCTTAGGACCACAGTCAGTAAAATATCTTTATATATTGTAGTAATTCTCTACGTGGTATATCACTCGTCTTGATATCTATAAATGAATGCACTTAGTCACTCAGTCAGTTTCATTCTTTGAGCCATCGCCTTCTAAACGTCCCATTATTAATTTCAAATTTTAACCTCGAACTTAATATCAACCGAGAAATTGTCCACAATAATTGTATGAAGATTATTTAATAACTAGAATCCTAAATTATATGTTAAAATGTCTTGCTTCGTCATATTTTAGCTCCCTGTTACCCGTCGAAAATAAAAATAAAACTAAATGGTTTAATATGCCTTTCATAGGTCACTTATCGTATGCGGCATTAACGACTATCCCTAGGGACACTTTCAACCCGTTTTTATAATACTTACACTTTGAACCGTCTGATAAATAATAACAAAGATTTTATTGAACCCATTTTAAGAACTGGAGCGTATAAACTTGCATGTAAAAACAGTAAGGGATTTTACTTCGGCCAAACTGGATTACGTAATTTTAAAATCAGGACCAAAGGACACAGAACGCGCTTCAAAAGCAAATACTACGATTCGTTGTCTTTCGCCCCAGCACCTTCTTGCATTGGGCCACCAGAGAGACTCCCACCCGGAGATCATACAATATGCTGAAAAAGCCGAAAATTGGACGCCTGTGAGCAGCGGGCGATCGGCATTGAGAGGAATTCCAATAGCCTCCTAAACGACGTCACTTTCAAAAACTAGTCTCCTTCGTTGCTCGTCACCTTACCTCCCCGCAATCCCCTCTACCCACTCTCCCACCACCATGACTATATAGTATACGTTCCGACTATACTCACATTATTTGTACCTGATGATGTAACCAGATGGATTGGACGCACAATGAATTAGTTACAAATATAATATAAGGGAAAATTGAAGGGAAGGTTCCACGAGGAAGACCAAGGCAGAAATATATAGGACAAATAAAGAAGGACGTGAAAGAGAAAACATACGAGGGCGTGAGGAAATTAACACTGAATAGGGCAGAATGGGAGGCTGCAGTAAACCAATCCTAGGATTGAAACTATGACGATGATGGCGTAACTGCCGAAACCGATCGTTTGAAAAATACATTTTGTGGAGGTGACTTAGTGAATTTTATTAATAGCATGCATTGCTTCTGCAAAAAGAATCTCTCAGCCTGCCCTTACGCAATGTAGCAGTTTGTATATCACTCCACTCAAAGTTTGATCTCTGATAATAGTTGAAACTCAATTGAAAAATTTTTCCCCAATGTTACCATGGGCACTCACATGATGGCAAGAACATTAACATGGCTTACGTTGGCTTTCAATCGAGGATACGACACTCTGGGAAAGAAGGAAGATTCTGTGGGGCATTATTTGGTCGAATATTTCGCTGACCTTGCAAATTCAACCCACCTTCCAATTACTGGGTGGACTTGATGTCTATATTTGGGTTTGCGGCAGTAGATGCCTCTCCAGGGAATCGATACACGACCTCGCCATCTCCATGCGCATCAAACCTCTCCTGCTATCGACCCACACCACGACACGGAAACACTTTCGCCTTCTTCGAGGAAAACGACTCCTCCAGTCCAAAACCGAGTATGCTTGAATCCGCAGATTCAAGCATACTCGGTTCTACTCTTCTACAGTGGGGGCGTTTACTCGGAACCGAAATCGCTATTCTGTACGCGAAATCGTTAGATGGAAACGAAAAATGAATTTTACTGAAAAAAATAATCTTCCGAACAGAGTCATTCACTCATAAATCAATAGTTAAAATAAGCAAAAGGTGACGCCCACCGAAAATGCTGCGTTAAGGATAACTACGTCATATACCTCCCATCCCTGACTGTTTTGAGGGAAATGGAGGGGAGTAGAGGTAGGGGCGGAAGGTCTGCTCCTACAGATCCTGTCGCAACCACTTCCATTGGTAGAGTCAGTTGTGTGTCCCCCGTTGTGATTGGGCAAAGGAGCTTCGTGGTCTCAGTTGTAATTGGACGAAGAATAATTTTATAATGACGTACGAGTCCTTTGCACGCCCACAATGGGGTCGTTTGTCATATTTTTATATGGGGTATTTTATATGGGGTGGGTATTTGATTCATCATCAGTATGTCAATACCAAGATAAGTTATCTGCAGTCTTAACTTTTGGGCTTTTTATTGAGAGTACTTTTTTACTTCCCAGTAAGTCTTCTTGCGTGCACCCCTCTTGATATTCCCTGGATACTTGTCTCTTGGTATCTTTCATTGGACCTTTTCTTCGATTTCTCCTCCATTATGTTATCTTCATATCTATTGCGCCTCAAGATGTGCTCAATGCAGCGGGTTATTTTTCGTATGCTGCTCCTTAGACTGTTTTCTTCCTTGTCTTATCTTTATGCTTCATCATTTCCTACCCTTTAAATATATTTGAACTTCAGCTACCTACTCAGCACAGGGCTTCAAGTCATCCGCTATTCAAGTGATCCACACTTCCGATATGTAGAATGCCACTGTCAACTCAAACCTTTTTTACATATTTATACCTGGTATTCAGTAGTATTTTTTCCTCGAGTACATAAGCTGTCGCTTTATCAGATCCATTTGTCAGTAATTTAGTCAGGGGATTTCTCAGGGAACGGAGGAAGGGTAGAGAGAAACTCTTGGCATCATTCCTATTCTTAGCGCAATGCCACGGAGTTCTACGTGGCAGACGGAGATTTGACCTTGAAGTGACCTCCTCATGACCCTCAATAACGGACGGGTGTTCTACTGCCAGAAATTCTCTGCCAATGCCAATTAAAAAATACTGTAGTTACCACATAAACCAGATGGGGCTCCTATTTTCCCTCGTATATTCCGCACTCGGCAAACACCTCTAATCGCTATTCTCTCCCGTTCCATGCTCCGGAAGCCCTTTGAAACACCCTGAAGGCATCGAGAGCCTAAACCGAATATTTCAAGGGTGTCCATTTTCTGATCACTTTTGAGGCGTCCATAAAAATTCTACCCTAGAGAATTTCGTTATCGGTGAACTCCGCCTTCGCAAGCAGTTAAGGGCCCCAATGGAAAGCACTCCTCCTTTGTTTCAGTTCCATGTGGCATTCCACAGGGTTCGATTCTTGGCCCTCTGCTGTTTACAATATTTATAAGATCACTACCTAACGCAATCACAAATTGTAGCTACCACTTCTATGCTGATGATTTGCAAATTTACTACAGCTGTCATTCTCATGAAATACATTATGCAATAGAAGTATTTAATCAAGACATACAGGTCATATGTAATTGGAGCTCTGAAAACCTTCTCACGTTAAATGCAAAGGAACTAAAGCCATCATTATTGGAAGCTCACAATATATCAATTCAATGGGAATTAACCTGTTACCAAAAGTCTATGTTAACGATGTTGACATTGAATATTCAAATACAGTAACAAGTCTTGGTTTGACTTTAAATCATACACTAACCTGGCATGAACATATTAAAACAACTTCCAATAAAGGGCACAGAATATTATATGTAATTAAGCAATTCAAGGATCTAATTCATACTTCCCTGAGAATCAAATTGTTTAATACCCTAAAAATGCATCATATTGATTACTGTTCACTCGCCTATACCGATGTTAGTATGGAGCTAAATCAACAACTTCAGAGGTTACAAAACTGTGGAATAAGATTGATATTCAATATTCCTTATGATAAACAGGTTACACCATATTATGACGCACTCAGGTGGTTGAAGATAGAAAAGAGACGATAATATCAAATAAATGTGTTAATGTGCAAGCTAATTAAAACTGAGTGTCCAAGTTATTTGTTTGAAGAAGTTATCTTTAATGCTAACACGCATAAACGGCTGACACGCAATACTTAGGTATTATTAATATCAAATTTCCGCACAAGTTCGGTAATTCTTTTCATGTAACATCTTGTAGGTTATGGAATCACTACCTGATAGAATAAGGTCTTCCGAAAACATTTATATGTTTAAAAAGCGGTTGCACTCACATCTTAAGCAAAGTAAATAAAATAATTTATGTATGCATAAACATAATAAGTAAATGAATATGCTATTAAGTTTTTGTTGGTACTATTATATTTGTCGGTACTATACTATTTATTGTTAAATTGGTTGTATTATAATATTATAGTTCAACCATTGACACCTTGTATTGATTGCTAAGATTTCTTCGATTGTCGCAGCTTAGACAGCTACTCATTTCTAATATTAATATTACCCTTTTGATGTTGTAATGAGACTATGTAAATGTTTTTATGTATATGTTTCAAGGGACAATAATGTCCTAGAACAAATAAATATCTCTATCCATCATCTCTCTAGGATATTGCGAAGGTGTAGAAGAATGGATGTTTCTGCAGACCGTGACGCCACGGTTTCGCGTGGGTGGAGCCCTCGTCAGGATCCCGCATTGTACACGGGCGCTTTCCCGCTACGCAGTGGTCCAGTCTCCTCGAGGATCGATCTGCAGCCTCCCCCCCCCACCTCCCCCTCTGGTTATGAGCGCCGAGGCAAAATCGGAGGCACAGGTGCAGGCCGAGATTCTCAAGAGCCGACGAGGCGCTCGAAGACTTCTTGAAGACACCGTACCCTGGGAGTCACCACAAATGTGAGTGTGGCAAGGGGTGAATCTTCACTACAAATTCTTTAATGCTAACAGAGGATTTATAGCTATATTTTAGTCAAACTATAACAATTTGCAATAACACCTGATAACATAGCACTCATTGTAGAATGCACATCGCACAACGCACGGCTGCAACGCTGACAAAATGGCATCCCTAAAATATACGAACTACGCTTATTTCCTAATATTTTCATTAATCGATTTCATATAACTTGGAATTCTGAAAGAAAATGGAGTGTTCTACAATGACCATAGAATGGGAGTGTTTACTCGGAACAGAAATCGCAATTTTGTACACGAAATCGTTAGATGGAACGAAAAACAAATTTAAGTGAAAAAATTGATCTTATAACCACAACCATTCACTAATAAATTGAAAAGTAAAATGTGCAAAAGGTGACGCCCACCGAAAAAAGCTTCTTTGATAACACTGACGTCATTTTTCTCCCGTCCTTGACTGCTTTTAGGGGAAGGGAAGGGTGTGGAGGGGGGAACTCGGAAGGTCTGCTCGCACTGATCCTGTCGCAATCGCTCCTATTGGCGGAGTCAGCTGTGTCTCCACCTTTGCGATAAGGCGAAGTAGCTTCGCGGGCTCATTTGTGATTGGATGAAGTCAACATACGTCAGAGGTTGCACCACGCCCACTTTTCCGAAAGGGTTAAAAACATCAGTTTTTCGCCGCTTATAACTCGAGAAATAATTGACGGATCAAAAAACGGAAAAATACTAGTCTTTTTATTTTACAAACTCTATCAGATCCGGCAATAATAAAATATGGTAAACGACCGCATTATCCACAGTTTATATAAAAACCAAGTAACTGTGATTAAATTTGGACCCTTCTGTGAAGAAGCAAGAATAAGGAAAGGAGTGAGTCGAGGCTGTGCACTGTCTTCCGTAATTATTAATGTTTATATCGAGATATCCATCGTTGAATTCAAAGAGAGGTTTTCTGGAGTGAATGTCCACGGAGAAAAAATTAGCATTATTCGATTCGTCGATGGCATAGCACTCATAGCAGAGCCGGAGTGATTCTAAGAATCATGGAAAGGACAATGGCCAGACATCAGCTGAAGATCAATAAGAAGTTGACTAAGATATTGGTGTGCAGCAAGTGGGAAGAGGCAACAACCTTAGGAAAACAATAAATGGAAGAGGTGAAAGAGTTCTGCTACCTGGGAAGCAGAGTAACCAACGATGGCCGAAGCGAGAAAGAAATAGTGAGTAGAATAGCCCAGGCGAAGAGGGCATTCTATCAAAAGAAGAATCTACTTACAGCAGGAAATTCAAGCATAGAAATAAGGAAAAAGTTCATCAGAACATACATCTGGAGCATGTTTCTTTACGGCAGTGAATCATGGACGATCACAGCAGCGGAGAAGAAAAGGGTGGAAGCATTTGAAACGTGGTGCTACAGAAGAAAGTTGAAGATTAGATGGAACGACCGAGTGACAAACGAAGGAGTCTTAAGAAGAGTGGGAGAAAAGAGAAGTCTACCGAAAGCTCTAAAAAGAAGACGGGACAACTTAATCGGCCATATCTTAATACACGATGATCTGATGAAGACAATTGTCAAGGGACAAGTAAACGAGAAGATTGGAAAAGGCAGGCCTCGTATGAGATACTTGGAGCGAGTTGTGAAGGATATGTAAAAGAATAATTACGTTAGTATGAAGAGGTTGACCGATAGAAGAATCTGTGGAGGGCTGTGTCAAACCCGAGGCTACTCCTTCCCATTTTTGTCCACTGTTACGAGGTATTTCTCTTACCCAGTTGAAACTTTTTCTTCTTCTTAAGGGAATTTTTCCCTAGCTTTTTCCAAGATTATGCCCCTTTTGCTCATATGTTACTATTACCACTCTATATGAAATAATGGCCGCATCAATTATCCACCCCAGAGAACTAACTTCGAAATAGATATCACCCTTGCACCGTTTGTAATTTTGAATCCAGATCTCCTTAATTAGTGTAAGAATTGATTTAGCCGAAGAATCCTTTTGGTAATATAACGACAGCGACACAGAGATGAGAAGAAAGTCCCTGGAGACACCGGAACCGTGGATTTGCTTGTCTCCAAAACCTAGACCGTATGGAAGATTGCTGAGAATATTTATAGAGTACTTGTAGGTATAAGGGTCTCATCATCATCATTAGTTAGCAATACTGAGAATAGTTTGACGCAGCTCTCCGATTACTTCTTTTATCAGCTAATCCCTTCATATTTACGTATATCTTCTCTTTCACACCCTTCATCACTTGCCCTACATATCTCATACGAGGACTTCCACGGACCTCCTTCCTGTCCAACAATCCTTCAACAATTTTCTCCATCAGGTCATCATATTTTATGATGTGGCCGATTAAGTTGTACCGTAATCTTCCTAGACTTCAGTATTCCTAGTATTCGGAAGACTTCTCTTTTCTCTCACACTTCTGAGGACTTCTTCGTTACTTACATGGTCGATCAATTTAATCTTCATCATTCTTCGGTGGCACCTGATTTCGAATGCTTCCACCCTTTTCTTTTCCGCTGCTGTCATCGTCCATCCCTCGCTGCCATATGGAAACATTCCAGGAAGGGGAAGGCAAGAGGAAACCACCACCTTATTATGATTATCCCAAGGATTCGCAGCTACTCCATCCTTTTCATGTTATCAAGACCTGATAAGGGTCTGGAGAAGTATATTAACGTAATAGGTGACTAGCGGAGACCACCTGCCAACCACCATCACGATGTAGGGTATTTTAATCCTGCCGCGTGAACAGCGGTGAAATTCACATTAATTGCCATGCGAAAAAATTCACCTGGACCGGAAATCGAACCACGAACATTTGGGATTCCGCAGACCACTACGCTACTCAGGATCCCTAATTCGCATGGCAATTTTACCGAGGTTCAGGTGCTAGATGTGGAGTCCTCGCGGTCCATCAAGGATGACAACGCAAGGGAGAAAGGGCTTCAAGGAAGCCACGACCGAAGGTGAACCCCATCCAGCGCTAAAGCCGCGCTTGGCGGTAAATGTAGGGTATTTCTGTGGCAATTAATGTGAACCCTCACGATGGATTGAAGGGTATTGCATAGATGTAGATAAGGCGGCCGATGGAAGAGAGACGAGATGAGACGAGGTGGCATCTTATAGAGCTCGCGGGAATGACTAACTGTTCCACATATAATAATAATTTCACGAAAAACAGTAATAGTGTGTTTCCCATCGGGGCAAGCAGGTGGGGCGGGCCCCTTTAAAGGAGAAGCGCTGGGCGGCGCCCCCGCGGGCCCCCTTGTCAGAGGCGGTGGCTGCGCGGTCGATGCCGGGGGCGGGTCGGCACAGTCGGACGGCAGAGTGCGGGGGAGATAGCGTCCGCGCGGCGGAGAACGTTTCGATCGATCACCCCCGCGTCTACGTCCTCGTTCCCTGCGGCCGCGGAGTGGGGGTGGAGGCCGGTGAATGGGTTTCGCCTTCGCGTTGGGGTCGCAGTGCATTTGATGTCGAGAGCACCCGGCAAGGGAGGGCCCGAGGGAGGATCCTGTGTTGTGCCTCTATCGCGTGGTTTTTGGATTCTGCTTGATAATCCACAAATGCGCAATACCCTGCGAGCCACCGTGAGGGTTTGTGGCAGGGGCTGAAAATCACCATACGTACACTACCCTAGTAGCAATTGATATCTATACAATATCCATAGTGTTACCAATATCCAAAAAGCATTACATCTGAGAGTAATATTTTGTGGATATTGTTTGGATGTTGATTTACTACTGCTTTTTTGATAACCCATTACATCTAAATGTAGTATTGTATGGATGTTAATGTATGACTGCCTTTTGGATATTGAATGGTTATTTTGGTTATCAGGATGCAAATATACTATTATTTCACAATTGGATATTGCTGTACTTAATATTTCTAGCATAATAATTTACAATGATGGTGAAATACATTTTTAAGTTAGTGATCGAACAACATGTAGGAGTAAGAATCAATGTTAGACGAGTAATCTTTGAGAAAATTCATTACAATAAAACAGAGCAGCACTGTGTAATTTTCCACAGTTGTTTTATTTCACCTCAACCATGTTTTGACATTCCTTACATCATTATCTAAAGGCTGCTATATGCAGTAGCCTTTAAGTAATGACAAAATGTACGTCGGAACTGTTTCAGGTGAAATAAAACAAGTGTGGAAAATTGCAGAGTGCTGCTCTACTGATTTCTAGCAAGTAGGAGGGTAATATTAAAATATCATTTAGAGAAAAAAATGAAGCAGCGGAAGGGATCCCCTTTTTATTTAATATCCAAGTTAGATATTATATGGATGGCATTTGGTGGCAACTTCGGATATTGTATGGATATAAGATTAGCGGATGAAAATTGAATATTGTTTGGAAATTATAGTTGGATATTACGGATATTTTGGGGATATTGTATGGGTATCAATTGCTACTAGGGTAGTGACAATAAATTAAGAGCTACTATTACTACATGGAAACAGGTATAGGAGTCACATGCATCTAGATGGTTACTATCTACAAAGTTATGAAGTGAATACTGGTTAGGAAGATTTTCACTAAATATATTTTTCTGTGTTTGCCCCAAATGCATAGATAAGTAGTAATGAAACGTGCTTCATGTGCTACAGATTACTCCAACAATTTTCACCTACCTATTCCTTCGTAATGCTGCCTTTTGTGTTTTCTTATAGTATGCGGGAAAAATTACGTCTTAAATCTATCGGTACATCAATCTATCTCCCTAATCCCGTTTATTTGATCAAACCTAGCATGGTTAGCAGGGGTTCATAGTATATATCTAACGCCTTCTGTAAACAAATTAGCTTCGAATTTACATGAAAGGTTTAGCCTAAATCAGGCACGTAGCCAGAAATTTGTTTTGGGGGGGCTAAATCTTGCGTAAGTTGTAACAAATCAGCCTTGCTCATTCGGTGCCGACATGTTACAAATCTCTTCCCTTCATTATCAGTGCTTAGTATTTATTTTTACAGTGCCCATATTTATCTCTTCTCACTGGTAAAGTTCACTCCTAAACCCCCCCTGGCTACGTGTGTGGCCTAAATTAAAACCTGTGTTCTAAGAGCAAATCTTATCCTAGTTCTTCTATTAAACTCTTGACACTAATACGATTATCATAACGGCCTTTCACAAACCTAGCTGATATCATTAAATATGCCTTAATTCTCCTCAGATTGCAAGTATTACGGAAACGACAGTGATATATGTGCTTTAAGTCGATGGTGCAGCTGGTAATCCGCAGAGTTGACTGAGAGGGCAGGGCGCTCACCTTTGACCCCAGTGCCGCGGGTTGCAGTTCTTTTAGCGCACTCGAGTGCATGTCACTTTTGTTCGGCACGCAGCAAGAGTGATGCGGCGAGCACCTTCTTAATCGCCTCCAGAAGCTGTGCACCCGATGTTCCAAAAGATGTTCGCTAAACGGATGGTGGCGTGGGAATTTCCCATAGCAAGTGAAGGCTTCGTGTATTATTGTAATTAAGTGATTTGTGGACTGTGATAATCGCTCGTAACTTAGAAGGACGGCTTAAAATCAAGCTTGGACGGTCAGCGTGTGAAGTATTTCTGAAGAATCCATCGAAATGATCCCCTACTAGATGAGAAAAAACATTGGTCATATATTTCCCGTATTTGGAATACTGTGAAATTTAGGGGGTGGGAAGAATCAAACGTCAATTTAAACCTACCTTCACCGGTAGAATATTTATAATAATAATTTGGAATACCTACTTTATCCTAGCAATCACTAACTGTCATGAATGAAAGACCCTATATTCAAGGAAAAGTACTTGATCTATATTTCATTAACTGAACGATTATTTTGAACGTGAAGAATAAGTAAACGACAAATGTGTAAAAAAATGTTTCAGTGTTGGAGACATTCCTACATGTTTTGACTTTATGCAACAAATTCTTGTTTGGTAGTCAAGGAAAAGTATGTGATTTTTCATATCCTTATATCAACGATAATTTTGAACGCGAAGAAATAGTAAGATACAAATTTATAAATTCAAATTCAGTTTCTTGTTGAACATACTGTGCCCCTAGATGTAATCAGATATGCAAGATCATTTCATGTGATAGGTACCATTACACCAGATTCTTGTTAGATTCAACTGATATGGTTGCCGTTGAATAAGTATTCCCGAGGCCTTGCTCCACTATTCCATGTTTGTATCGCCAACATTACGTTAAGTGCGTTTGCCAACATTGCGTTAAGTGAGCCGATCGAGACGTGGACGTCATTAAATGAACTTTTCGGAGCGTGCATCATTGCAATGTTCAAAAACCCAATTTCAAATATCCTCTGAAGGCAGCGCCAAAGAACGGAGTGTAGGCTTATTCCGACCTTGACATGGTGTGCGCCGAACTGACGTACACCCCTTCCTTCTGTTTCATATGTTGCCCTAGGTCATGGTTGGGGACTCCCGGTGTTCGTGACACGAGTACTCGCGGCTCATTCCCAGCGGCATTCCTGTCGGGTTTAAGCCAAACGCATTTCTTTGCCTTTAGTCCAATTTTAGAACGCGAAGTCATGATCGTTCATGCACTGTGCCGCTAAAGATACTTTTCCCACCAAATTGTGTCCCGATTACTGTGGTTTCTGGTCACCTAAACTGGCTGAAGTGCAATCGGTTGCCATGGAAACGAAATATCCGCAGTAACGGTCACAATGCTCGCCGCATTTTCTTGCCCCAGTCAACTACAGGGAGACCTTACTCAAGTAACGGGCTATCCACGGGATCAAGACTTTTCCCCTTGCATTTTTAAACTGCCCTGTTCAAGGGTCGGGGTTGTTCGGACAAAATATTCGTTCCCGAAGGAACTTAACCCTAGTGTTTTTTCGTTTATATTAACTATTGTAACAAGGAGTTTAACCTCGCAATGAGGATTCACTGAAAATTTCCGAATGCGAAAAGAAACGTCGATCTATGTCTTCGGCTAAGCACTTTCTTCCTGGTGGCGTGGTCTCATTCAGAAACCTCTTGCGGCCCTTTAACTATCGGAAAGAAGCTGAACATCGACAAGGAAGTAAGAGGTCACTGAACGTTCTCAATCCCCCCGAACAACGCAGGCGATTCTCTGAACGCGGGAGGTGTCAATCTGCGACGTCTCAGGACAAGTGTCTCCTCATTCCCCCTGAGATCGTAATCCTTCTTTCGCTCAATCGCTCCTCGAGTGGTTGACGCCATTCTCTCCCACGTCTGCAGTAGAAAAAGTGTGGCGCCGGCGCCAGGCCGAGCGCAGCGAGAGGCTCCATCTCAATTTGCCTCTGTCTCCAGATGAGTTAGTACGACGGTGGGGTTTTAGTGTGATCGCCAGATTATTGGCGCACTTTCAACCCGCAATGATTGATATCTGACTAAAAAACGGTGATTAATAATTTTGGAGAATGTCTTACGAAAGGGCTATCGCATTTTTTTTGGTCATAAATATTAATTTACCGGTGGTCTAGGAATCAGAATTTTTTCACCAATCTCTCCCTGAGAATACCCGGAGTTTTTTTGTTAATTCAATGGGATTATTCTTTTTCTTTTAATAACTTATAGCATTTCATAAATTTGAAGCATTCTTCGTCCTTATCTTTTTAGACAAGGCTTCACAATCGTCTTGAATAAAGAGCTTTGCCATTCCTCAGTTACCGTATAATCTTCATGCTATAAGCTCCTTAATTGAAAGAACTACAAAAAAATCTTTTGGCGTATCATAAGTCATAAGAACCCTGGGAAAAAGCTGCACCAAAACGAAAGATTTCGCTTTTAAAACGCTCGTTAAGCCTATTTCAAAATAGAGGGGCGTAAGTTTGAGATCCTTATCTGAGAGCGGAGATCAAGCAACCGACAAAGGGTCAGCATTTAGCCGCAAGATTTGTGTTGGGAATTTCACAAGAAAGGTAAGGAGATCATATAAATCTAGGTTGGAAATAGCTTGAAACAAGGAAGAATGCACGCCTAAAGCCTGCATTTGTGATCCCTCGCGGATCGACATATCCGAATAATTAAAACGCCCTTGTCATGTGCCAAGGAAAGACCTAGAGCCTTCAAGACAACTATCAAATACATAAGAAGTATTTCTTTCTGCATAGGGAGATAGGGGATTGGAATAGTCTACCCGAGAAAATCTTTCAATTGATAGATTGAAAATAATGATGATTTCATTGAACAATCATGCTGTTTCTATATTCAATATATAGGGGCATTCGTACATACATCTCATTTAAACGTATAATAATTTTGAAAAGTGAATTGTCGGTGATTCGCTCGAAGTTCCCTAAATATCATTAAAATGAGAATATTTTCTGTCTACGACACGTTGAGACAGACAGTGTCGTGGATTGGCAACAATGCACCTGACCGATCCGCGTCTGATTTTTTAGATCCCATAGAAATCGAGAAGCAAGCATCTTAAGATCTCATGTGTACCTATGCATGCATAGATATAGAATATGATCAATATCGCTATCCTCATAATAATATAAATGAATAAACTTGATTTTTCCACAAATTTTATTTCCTTCCATTACCCAGATTTCGACGGGTAAGTCATCATCAGGTGAATACCACAGAAACAGTTTTCCAGCAAGTATATATACAAAAAGTGAAGAGGGGCGGGTTTGGTTTTGTTAGGAAGGGGGGGAGGGAGGTAAGAAGGGTGAAAGCGGCGGGGAAAGAGGGCGGGGGTAAGAAAAGTCAAAGGGACAGGGAAAGGGGGATGGTCGGTGAGGGAAAAGGTTTAGCGTTGAGTGACGTATTGGGTAGTTATGGTGGGTCGGTGTCCCTGGACAGTGAGAGGTCTAGGAGGGGTGAACGGGAGGCATACATTACATTTGACATACATAGACAAGACATACATCATTAAGGATTTCACCATTCGAATCAACGGTTTTCATAATCTCTAGCTGTTCTAGAGCATCCAGGCAAAGGCCTTTCTTTCCTACATGCAGAATTTTAGGGGTGAAGTCACTCACCTGTCTTTTTTCCAAGAGATGTTTCGCGAAATGGGAGGTGTCGTTTGAATTTTTGAAACAAGCCTTATGTTTCTTTACTCTCTGTTTGATTTGCCGTCCTGTTTGACCTATCTGTTTGACCGATATATACGGCCGAGCATTCGCATTTTTGCTGGTACACTCCGCTTTTTTCTAAGATAGGGATTTTATCCTTAGTTTTGGAAAGAAGATTCTGCAAGTTAGCTTTGTTATAGAAGGCTGGTTTTAGTTTGTCTTTAGGGATGACTTTCGTGGCTGAATGGGATATTTGTGGAAAAAATGAAGTTTATTCATTTATATTATATTGAATCGTTTCTATCACGTCACGGTCGATAACACCACCTACATCGCTATCGTCATCAATCGATATCACTTGAACTTTGGATAGACCTATGAATAATCTGGCGCATAGAGAATACCTAATGAATGAGAATCGAGAGTTCAGCAATTAGTTTCATTTCCGCATTGGGACTATTTCCGGCCATTGTGCTCTGATTTATCGCTGGATCCGTGGCCACACATTAAAGAGATCATTCGGCCTGCGTTCGCTTTAAAGTTTACACTGAAGTACACTGACATGCAATTCGCTCTTCCTTGTATAAGCATCGACTTCGATGGCAGTAAGGGTCGATAGTGGCTGTAATCGATGCGCTAGCGACCATGATTCTAGCTTCCAGGGAAACAGACGCGTTGCTATTTTACTCGGAAGTGGCGGTATCTTATTGTATCGCGCAACATGCGGCGTAATTCCGAGGAAAACTGTCGCTAGCGGGCCATGAAATTTATGAAGAGGATTAATATGTTGGAGGAAGATATAGTCATATAGCAAGCTACAAAGTAAAAGAAAGTTTTTATTTTTATTGTTTGTTCATGGGGAACATTCATAATTTTTATAACTTTTTGAATAAGAAGTTTATAAGCTAAATTGTAGATACATGGTGCATTTTTTACTGAAGATTTAAGTTGGGCCTCAATTAAGATTAAATATTTTCGGCAGCTTAAAAATACGACGTCATCGCATGACGTCACGGCACGTTATCACTATGGGCCTTGTTTATCTGTTGCACGAGGAGGTAAGTGGTTTAATGAATACTTAGCGAAAACGTATGTAATTATCCCATTATTTAATGCAAAAACTGATTTATTTCGAATTTTTATTCAAATAGCATGGATTGTATTGAGCAATATATGATACCTGTATAGTGCCCCGTTTGTTTTCACTCCAAGAAAATCTGATACGACAAATCAATCGCTGTTTCTTAAAAGAGAATGCCACCAAATAGAGAAGTGAACCAAAGAAAAATTGTCGGATTGTGCTTTTCAAGTCCCTCTTTTCAGTATTTGTTTCCATCAAGGAACGGATTCTCTTTATTTAATTTGGTTTTACAATTATATCTGAATCATATTATGCCTGAAATTTTTATTTTTAATCGAGAAAAAGCGCGAATATATTAACAGCCGTTAAAATGTATTCATTGCATATGGTATAATCCCCAAAGTAAATCTGCGGTATTAATGGGACCTGCATGATTAAAAATCTTGGAAATTAAAGCCATGCAGACATTTGTGTCAAGCGACTTAATCCCGTGATATTTCCGCGTTAAATGAATATTTGCTGACGGTACCAGGCTTAAATGCGAATTTCGTGTCATCAACTGTTCGTTTAGGGATTTAGTGAATGTGACATGAATTTTGAATAGCCTCCTGTCAGCGTAAACAAAATAGATGGATTTCTGTGAGCAATTTATTTTACCTTTTAAGTCAATAGGCAATGTTGGCATAGATACATAAAATAGAATAGATGTAGATATTAATTATATCACAAATTATTTCTCTGTCAAAGCTTGCATGAAATATATCCATGGTTTTTAAATCGGAGGTTGAGTTAAATCTGTCTCAATTTTTTTCATTGGATTGGTTTTGGTGAAAAAATACCTGGTGAACACTTTCAGGGCAACTTATACGTCTAGGGCTTAGTTCTCAGTCTCCATTACAGTTCATTAGAGATGGAATATGTTAGGTGGTAGTGGGAATTTAAAGAGCTACAGTCCATTAGGATCAATTCTATGATATATAAAAAAATTTGATGGTGAGCTTATTGCTTAGTGTTTCCACTGGTGCTATGAGCAGCAATGAGTGCTCTGAAATTGGATGAGTTCCTCCTAAAAATGTCTTTGGAATCAGGACATATGGTTGGCATAGTAGCATGCAAAATGGTCCAGCATACTCCGAGAACAGTTTGTCAGAGGTCCTTATCCGGTCCGGTTCACCTCCGGTAATTTGAAATGAATGGGTTCCATTTCCATCTCATAAAAATGGAATTTTCTCACGTATTTTCAGGGCGTACAATAAAGCATTGGCCTATTTCCGCAGAAGAAAATTTCTGGGTAAAACATAACGAAGTCAGGAGAGCAATGGGGAACTGATATATTTGACAACAGTGTCAATGGTCTTGTTTCAAATGCTAGCTGTAAATTTTTCATTAGGGAAAGTGGTGAATTTTCTGGTGATAGGGTACAAATACAAGCGTTGAAGTGAGGAAACATTTCATTAGAACATACATTTGGAGCAAGATGCTTAAGGCAGTGAGGCATGGACGATGACAGCAGCGGAGTAGAAAAGGGGGGAAACATTTGAAATATAGCGCTACCAAAGAATGATGAAGATTTAAATGGATTGATCGAAGAAGTTTGAAAAAAGTGGGGGACAAATTAACCGGCCATTTATTAAGGCACGATGGTCTGATGAAGACTTTCGTCGAGGGAAAAGTTAACGGGAAGAATGGAAAAGGCAGGCCTAGTATGAGGCATATGGAGCAAGTTGTGAAGGATTTAAAAGAGAGGAGCTCCGTCAATATGAAGAGGTTGGCCGATAGAAGAATCAAGTGGAGGGCTGCGTCAAACCAATCCTTGGATTGTTGACCGGTGATGATGAAGGTCAAAAATAAATTGAAAATTAAAAAGTGTAATTTAGCACAGCAAGTAACTCAAATAAAAGGATCCAGATTGAAATACCAGATCCATACTGTGACCAGATCCGGTGTCATTACTTGTTAATATATGCTATTAATAAGTCAGAGGGATCTGTGATTATCTAAATATTTTCTAGTTTCCTTGATAAGTGGATTGTTTCAAATGCACTCAGGGTGTCTGAAACATCTGAAACGGGATTTAGTGTATACGAATCCCGGGATTCCGAGATTGACGTGCACATTTTCGCTAAGAGTTGACGCTAGTAAGTAGGTTTCCTTGGACATGAAATGCAACATGTTAGACATCTGATTTAAGTGACTAATACATTTTATTGGAATAAGTAATTTGTCATCATTTGTAATACATAAGATAAACGGATATTAGCTAACGGTGCTCAGCCTAAAGACACAATGATTGCCAGTATGAAAAAAATAGACTGAATTCCAGGATTTTTTCTAACACTCGATGAATGGACTTCGCCACGCAATAGAAGATATATTTATATTAACGCTCACTCCCGAAAGAGAATGAAAGATCTGGAGCTTGGAGCTTATCTGCATTAATGGGAATATGCCCTCAGAAGTGTGTATTGAACTTATAAAAAAGAAATTAATAAAATATGAAATTTCTTCAGGAAAAGACGTTTTCGCAATCACCACTGATGGTGCAAGTGTAATGGCAAAGGTTTGTAGGTTAATATCAACAAATCATCACCTTTGTTTTGCTCATGGTATCTACCTTGCAATTATTAATGGTATGTAAAAATCGGAGGGTAGAGCAAATGCGAAAAAGAATTAATTTGAAGTAGAAGAAGAAGTCGAATTTGAAGATGGTGAATTCAGCGAAGAAGACTTTCCGTCCAGTGATGAAACAGACGGGAATGATCCATTTGAAGATGGATATGCGTATAAACAATCACAACTAAACATTAAGAGTTTGATTCAAAAAAATAAGGAAAGCAGTTCCTCTCATTTGGGGAATAATATGAAAACTGCCCTGCAGAATTGAATACTGAAGGGACTAACTGCTTTATCAGGGGTTTTACGGTATCGTCACTGCGGTTCATGGACAAGTGTTAATGATTTGGGGAATTTATATTCTGTGCTAACACTAGCGAACCTAAAAAAATTTGTCGAAGAAAACTCGCTTAGATTTCGTTATTATAATGCCACAAAAAAATTTAAATCAGCGAGCAAGGAAGAAGAAATAGCTTCTTTAGTATCAAAAAGTCAATATATTGATGGCTTGCATAGAGAAAGAGAGAGAGTCAGCTGCAAAATATTCAGAGAGTGGTTCACTATGCTCGGATGAGCTAAAGAAGGAACTTGATTCGGTCATTACCAGATGTTTTATTCCTCCCAAACAATATCCTCCTAACTGCAGTTCAAAGGACAAAGGACCCAGGATCAATAGTTCAAAAACTAGAGAATTTCCGTGAAAGTGGACGGACAGGAATAAAGATGCAAATTATTCACGAGCACTTACTAGTTATTCCTCACACTAGTTTTGAATCAGAAAGGGTTTTTTCATCAGCTGGTTTGCTTTGCATTAAATATAGGTCATGAATAATGGACAAGACATTGCACACTGTGTTTTTCAAGGGCGTATTATAAAAAAGTGTAACTTTTCAGTGAGGATAACCTAATTCTAGAGTTTCTGTTTGATTTTTTTTTAAAGACTACAATTTCTTTCAATTTAAGAGTGATTGCTACTGCTATTGGTGCTTTCTTTTTTATTTCCAAGAAAAACTGCATTGTTTTACTGTTTAGTAAAACAGATTCTTTAGTAACTTTGTGGGTTTTTTCCAATTTTAATGCCAAAGATAAAACAATAAAAAAACACAAGCATAGTAAAACAAACGCACGATTCGGATTTCAGTGTTTCAACATCATCATCATCAGTGAAGATACTCCCCTGTTTCTAAACTTTGTGTGGTGTTGTTTTATAATAATTTTAACTTTGTTATTAATCAATGTTGCTTAAAATTTGAGTAATTTTAATATGGATTCCATATGTACATGTGATATTTGAGTTATTTTTCAATTTTAATTCCATATGTGCATGTGATACTTTAGTTAAATCCCGGGATTCCGGGATTGAGGAAATCACAATCCCCTAATCCCGGAATTGAAAAATCTCTCCGGGATCACCATCGTTATGTCTAACATCTTGATCTGGAAGACAAGCGCCATACGTGTGCCTCCGTGAGAACGACTGAATGCAAGGCCATTTAGGCAGGATCTTATAATCTCATTCGCCTTGTTTGCGTAAGATTGCGGCTTTCCCCTCGTCCCCTTCCTCTGCTCAGCCGCGGCGTGGAAACCTTTGAGCAGCAGATTGCGCAACCCGGCCTCGAGCGCCCAAACGCCGGCACAGACCTTCTCCACAGCCACCTCTACAAGCCTCGGGAGGCTCACCAAGGTTCCTCAATGGCCGCCAATGAATCAGCGCAATGGGGTCGTTTGCCGTATTTTTTTAAATTGCCGAATCTGATAGAGTTTGTAAAAAAAAAGACCCGTATTTTTCCGTTCTTCGATCCGTCAATAAGTTCTCGAGTTATTAGCGGTGAAAAACTGATGTTTTTAACCCTTTCGGAAGAGTGAACGTGCAAATCACTCGTACGTCATCTACTTCGACCAATCACTGCTGAGACCGCGAAGCTCCTTTGCCTTATCTCAATGGGGGACACACAGCTGACTCTGCCAATGGAAGTGGTTGCGACAAGAACTCTTCAGGCCGACCTCCCCTCCCTGCCTCCGCTCCCCTCCCATTCTTCCTCAACACAGTCAAGGAGGGGAGGTGGATGACGTAGATATCCTTAATTCAGTTTCTTAATTCAATTCTTTCGGTGGGCGTCAACCTTTTTGTTATTTTAATTTTTGATTTATGAGTGAATGGATCTGGCAGGAGATTAATTTTTTTCACAATTCATTTTTCGTATCCATCTAACGTTTTTTTTGTACAGAATAGCGATATCGGTTCCGAGTAAACGCCCCCGTTATTATGTTGAGCCATTGTATCGCTCAGAATATATGTTGCTTTTCCGATTCATTCGAGTCAACATAAAAAATTACAATGACTGCCTGTCGGTTTATCCTCTGTGTTGTATTGTGTATGGTGTATGCGGCAAATCCAACAGAAAGTTAGGGTTGAAATAGTACCGGGAAAATTTGACGAGAAGACAAAAAGACGATGTTACTTCCGACTACTTAGGCCCCACCAAGAATATGTAGCCAGCAGAATTGAAATGAAGGCTGTTAAAGCGTCATTTACTGCCTAAACACTCATTGCATCAAGCGCCTGCTCTAGACAGTGTGAAATTATCACATTACACTGAATGCGACATTTGTCACACTATCTAGCAGTATGCATTTTCTTTCTCTGCATTGATAGTTTTGCGAATGAAGACTCGTTCGAAGTACAACCCTACGGGCTCAGTTTCTAAGTTTCAGTCTTCAGACATCTCGGGGTGATGATGGCGTCATAGTAATCGCGGCTTTCATTTGTGCATTTGATCCTATCCCATTCATATCTGGAAATGGGGTCGTTTACCGTATTTTATATTTCCTAATCTATTAGTTTGCAAAATAAAAATCCCGTATTTTTTCGTTCTTCCATCCGATGAGTCGTTCTCGAATTGTAGTTGACGAAAAACTTAATGTTTTTCGTCCTTTTCGGTTGACTGGGCGTGAGGAAGTCTTGTGCATCTGTATTTCCCCTGCCACACACCTTTATGGTGGCTTGCAAGGTATTATGTAGATATACGTCATTCTTTCATTCAATCAGAGCTGAGGCTCAATCGCCTTATCACAATCGGGGTCACACAGCTGATTCTGTCTATGAAAGTGGTTGTTAAGTCTCCGTGCGGAGTATTTCGAATGGCATATACATATTCAACGGCATCGCAATTTGTGAATTAGTAAATGAACTTAAGCACACTTTCACTCATGCCAAAATGTATACGAAAATGCTTCGCTATTCAGTTGTTTTGGGTTATTTATAGGATACGCAGGATCTTCATACGCAGACCTCCCCCCCCCCTCCACTCCCTCCCGTTCTTAGCAGACAAGAACGGGATGTGGATGAGAAATCTTTAGTGACGTTCGTTTTCTGGGTGTCAACTTTTGGGCATTTAATGTTGTATTATGAGTGAATGGCTCTTGTTAGAAGATTGATTTTTTAAAATTTCACTCAACTTCGTTTTTCATTTCCATCTAATAATTTAGAGTATAAAATAGAGATTTTGGTTTGGAAAAAGAATAATTAATCAATTGACAACAAATATTGATGTTATCCCCTACTCTACTACTCGAGTAAACGCCCCCATTTTTTACTTGCACTGTAACTACGAGAGTTTCGAGCTTTCGCTGTGAAAGCGTTTTTCATCATGAATGCTAAAAAACTGCCTTTATGTAAACAATCAAAGGATACGGTGGAGCAAAGAATAATCTATCAATTGACCAGAAATACATGATTATGTTAGCTCCTACTCTACGTCAGGGGCGACGACGGCTTTGTGGAACAGAAACTCGTAACTCGTACTCGTAGCAACAGAAAATTTAAAGGGACCTCCACCAGCATATACATCCTATGTATGTATGTAATCATAGTTTGCCGGAGCATACATCTCGAGAACCGGCTCGATTGAAGCATCGAAGCTCATCTCCTCAGCAGTCAATTTTTTCGCTTCCAAAAGCCATCTCCATGGAGATAGCCCCCTGTTTACCTCCCCCCCCCCCCTCGCTCACCCCCTCTTCACTCTGCGCACGGCGACAACATGAGAAGGGTGAGGGGGGGACTTAATAGGGGGGGCTCCGCAAATCCATCGGAAGGGGTGGATCGTGTGGGGGTTCGCTGAGTGCTAGGGAGACGGGGCTGTTATCCCGGGGAGGGGGTGGAAATGGGAGTCAGTGGAGCGGGCCGACAGAGGGGGGGGGGGGCGAGGTGGGTGGGGGGCTTACTCCTGGGGCTCAGGGCTGCCACAAAGGCCTTTCCCATGGAGCACACGATTCGCATTGCTTCTAACGAGATGTCCAGAAACGCAAAGAAGTTTGCTTCTTCACTCCCATGACATTAGGATAGTTTAGACACTGATTAGGATAGTTAGGATAGACACTGATTCCTTAAAATCGAGATGATACAAATAATAAAATGAATAGAACTGTTCGGCTCGAAGAGATATGTTTTTAATAACATTACGTCAACACTCAAGAAAACGAAAAGATTGTTATTAGGATGACATGCATATAAGTCGGATAAGCTGGTGGTGTGACTGCTTGCCTAATCCTTGGCTAAACCGTGCGGGAGAAATTTCCTACATCGCTTCATTCAAAATGGACAACGGATCAACACGAATTTAATAGAATAACTAGTATAGTAATTACTATCAGAACGAAGGTTTAAGTAAAGATAAAATACTTGCTTGATTACACAATTTCCCCCTTGTTCTCCGTACCGGTTCCCCCACCTCCACCTCCATAGTCTAATACGGTTTTCCCTTGTAGGTTTTGTTTCCTTCTGGATTGTTCTTCCTTCTCTTCCCCCCACCTCCTTCTTATTGTTTTTGGAAAAACAATTCCTCCTCATACCCCCCTCTACATTCTTCGGGTGTATATTCACGTCCCTCTCTGTCTGTGATTACTCCGGAGGATGACCTATAAAGGCTGAAACCGGTAGAGTCGAAATGAATTGTGGAATCAACCTTTTATCTTTACTATGTCTAAATTCCACGACGTAAATTCGCCGACTATCGATTTTATACGCAGGTTAAAATGTAGGCTAAACGTTTTAAGTAAATTTGAAACTGATTTGTTTGCAGATGACGTTAGATATATATTACGAACCACAACGCATAATACTAGGTTTACTCAGATAAACAAGATTAGAGAGCTAGATCGTTGTTCTAATCGGCCAGGACAACTCTGACGCCAGTAGTGTTCCGTCACTTCCGGTTCGACTGTCCCTCTCCCCCCTCCACTCCGCAGTTCCATCGCGAAACCGATATGTGCTCTCATTGCTACCCACCGAACGGCATCGATTTATTCGCCCAGGGAGTGGCTGTGTTTGAAACCGTCGGGTTTATCTCGAATGGGTAACCAAGGAATCACGTGGTACAAACACAAATGGTTTGCAAATGTTATGTGTCTGAATTGCTTCTTACAATGTCATTAATTGTTTTCACTTGAGTTTTTCTCATCTGTCTCGACTATCGAGCTCCCAGATGAGATAAAACACAAGTGTGAACAATGAATGAGGTTGTAATCAGCCGTTTTAACACAACAAATTTGCGAACCATTCGTGTTCATACTATATGAATATTTGATTACCTATTCGAGATAATTCCAAAGGTTTCAAACATAGCCCCCCAGGAGCCAAATACATACGGTTAAGCTAAGAGAATAAAACTTTAGCGTTAGCATAAAACAGCGACGGAAGTGTGAGTATACACCTTATGTTTATTAGGTTTGATGCACGTCTCCCATATAATTCACCAATATTAACAGAAAAACGTTAAATAAGGCCATTTTCTCAACACTCACGAATGAAATGAAGGGTACTAAAGCAAGAATAAATTGAAATTTGGCGAGTACTAGCTGTTGGAAAACCCTCAGTCCTTCCTGATAATCCGAAGCGCAGACGGTTCAGCTTTTTGGCGATGACGTCAGGGAATAATCGTCGCTGAAATCTACGTGCCACTTACTTCTTGGCCCTTCGCCCACCTGAGGAGTGGAGGCCCCTCAGTGAGCATTCTGCGACGGATGGCTCTTTGCTGTGCAAGTGTCATTGCGTTTAGTGACCTCACATTTCTCGGTTGCAGACCCGCGCGCCTTTTCACTGGACGCCGTTCAAAGAACAACTTCACCGTGAGCCAATGTCAATGGCGAGGAGAAGCGTAGACCGGCGAAACAAGAATATGAATCATAAGATGAGTTGAGTTTGAGTTGGAATTCGTGATTTTCTTGATTACTACCTCATTATTTTTCCTGTGAGGGTTCGAGTTTAGATCCATAACGAGAGTAAAATCAAGTAAACCTTGTTATTCCAAACTATCTATTTGGTACGGTTTCAACACTTCCATGGGACAATATTAAGGTATTGTCCCTTGAGGAAGACACTGGAGTGTTGAAACCGGTTGGGCTGTGCTCAATACATAGTATGTATTCCACAAGGTTTACTTGATCTTACTCTCGTCTGTTCATGAACTTCCACAAAGTAAGTTCATGAACAAATGATGTAATTAGAGTTTGTTAGCAAATGCGGTAAATTATATCTATATCTACGGCATCCCCTGCAAGCCACCTCGAGGGTGTGTGGCAGGGGGTGCATCCACACCAGGAACAATGACGCAACGAACAAAAATGAACAACACAAAACAAACACCACACTAAAAAGTAATTAGGGAAAAAAAAAGAAAAACTACAAAATCCCAATCATGCAGAACATACCCACGAATACCATGCATGACGTGAAATCTGACACCAATTTCATAGATACCCATGCATGCAAAAAAAGCCATACATGCGAGTTATAGAAGCATGCATAAGCAAGCATATGTGCAAGCTTATAGAAGCTGGATAAAGGTTACATTTTCTGGTGTTACTTTGTGGAGCTGTATGCTATAAAATAAGTACAGTAACTTGGTATATCCACACTTCCAATTCATTAGCGATCACGGTTTCCACTCAAATAGCCAGTATCATGGTATACACAAGAGTGCAGGTTGCCTGGCTACCAGTATATACATCTACATAATACCCTGCAAGCCACCACAAGGGTGTGTGGCAGGGGTATGGTATATACATGTCATATATACCATATATACTATCATCTCAATTCGTGGACATGTTCATATACTGGAAATTAAGGTATCTGTGCTGCTTACCTTACATCTATATAATACCCTGCAAGCCACCATAAAGGTTCGTGGCAGGGGGTGAATTCGTACAAAACATGCATTACATGTTATTCTTAAAAAGAAGTAGTAGCTATATTATATTATAAATATAACCATTAAAAAAAATTAAAATGGCCACGCAAGCGTGCTCAAACATACTTTTGGTTGGGTTAGCTTAAAGTTCTTATACCAATATTATCTGCAATTATACCTGTGCTATCCGTTGATACACTTGTATATATAGGTACTATCAAACACATTTAAAGCTATTTATATCCCGAAGTGTGCGAGGGAAGTAGGACATTTTGAATCTATCTGTTCGGAAATCAGTTTCTCTAATTTCATGATTATGGTCAAGTCTGCCATTGTAAGTCGGAGTTGGTAAAAAGTTTTTTACGTAATCAGTGAAAAATATTGTCTTGAAATTTAGTTAAGAGATTAAGTCTAAATTTCAACCAACGGTCTGATAATGATTCCCACTTTAGTTCATCTAATAGACTGATTACGCTAGTATAGTTATCGTGCCGTCCCTTTACAAATCTTGCCGATCTTCGCTGCACACGCTCCTGTTGGTTATTTAAGCCTATTTCGTAAGGGTTCTTTGTGCATACCTTGAAAATGACTAAGGAAATCGAAACCCAGGTCGGCAAATAAATCTAAAGTGTGTACTGATTCAAGTTATTGTACTTTTTATATTGAAAGTGGACTATTCGTCGAATATTAGCATCATCGCCTTTTTTCTGTATTATCCAAACATTCTCACTTTCCTCAACACGTCGCAGGAGCAGGCGTGGGGGGTGTGTTATGGTCTGGAATACCTTGAGGAGGCGAATGACCCCTCGTTCGCCCTGAGCCTTCATTTCTCTCTTATCCGTTCGAGACTCCAGCCAGCGAACGCGGCGGCCCCTCCCCCTTTGCTGGTCCATGGGGGGGAGGCCCCTGTGACCCACATCTTCTATATTTAGAGCCCTCTCCGCGTGGCCCACCGAAGACGTGGATGGAGAGAGAGAGAAAACACGCGTGTGTTCCCTCGTCTAAACGCTTGCGTACCTCCAAGTGTCAGCACTGAGGTTTTTTGATGAAAGTTTCATGCCTTACGGAGCCTCTGAAGGGAAATGGATTCGTGAGATGCACCTTAATAAATCTGGGCTCACGTATGAAATATGCGCATGACATGATAAAACATAAATTGATTATGTGTATTTAGCACAGAAAAAAGGTGGTGCTACGTATTTTTTGGGGTGTAGCGAGCCATTTTGGCTCGTAAGGTGAATCCTTGGGTAGGCATTTCTCGTTCGATTATTGGACAAAAGTAAGTCTTGCTTCTGATTACCATTACAATCAGTGTAATTTATACTTACAATACCACTCTGATTCTTGTAGGTAAATAGCAGTTGCTTTATATAGTTAAAATACTCATATAAATTTGAAATGATAATATTTCATTGTTGTTTAATTATTTATTTAATTATTTATTTAATTCAATGGCAACAAACGTAAATATTATTTCTTATAATCAGAATATAAAAATATTTCTTAAATGTTAATGTGTGTTAAAACCGATAATTACAACCTAATTCATTGTTTACACTTATGTTTTATCTCTTCTAGGGGCTCTCTATTCAAAACATATGAGAGAATCTCAAGTGAGACGATTAATGATATTGTAACGAGTGATTCAGACACACCAAATTCGCGGACCTCGTTTTTGTATCACTTGACTACCTGGTTCACTATTCGAGATAATCCCGACGATTTCCAAATCAACCCACCTAGAGAGGATAGTAAAATCCCCACAATTTATGCAAACCCCTACGTATCAAAGCTCTTGTTTGTTGGCATACACTGGATATTTAGAATTAAAAGGAATTAAATTACGTGCATAATTTTATTTATTAGCGTAATTTACATTTGCTGCATGATAAAAATGACCTTCAAATGCAAAATTGCACTTAATCCATTAAAAGTGTTATAAATGTATAATGTAAAAAGAGTTATAATGCTCAAATTTTCCTTCCTCGGTGGTGCTCTTGAGCAATATTTGTTTAAACGGTATTTATTTGGCATTTCTAAATTTTTTTACTGTATTTTATCTATCTAGGTAGTGTGTTGGAGGGAAAAGGGTATTGCATCATTGAAGTGAGGAGAATCGTATTAGCAAAAGAAGCTTTTACTCGTAGGCGTGAATTAATGACAGGGGCGCTGAGTAGGGAAGTAAAGAATTGACTAGTGAAGCGTTTAATATAAAACGTTAGACTGTATAGGGCAGAAACGTGGGCTTTGTGGAAAGAAGATGAAAATAGACTTAGGGCTTTGTAATGTGAGTGTAGAGAAGGATGGAGAAAGTAAGAAGGGTCGAAAGGAGGACAAACGATGAGGGGCTAGAATTTGTAAAAAGGGAAAGAAATTTCAAAGATGAAATTTCTGGGGAGGAAAATGAAGGGAAGAATGTTGGACAAGCAGGGAAGAGGGAGGAGAAGAAAGGGTAACTTGGATATAATGATGGGAGGTATGAGGGGCTGAAGAAGGACATCGTGTGAAATTTAGGGGGTGGGAAGAATTAAATGTCCATATAGACCTACCTTCACCGGTAGAAAACTAATAATAATAATTTCTACAGTGCTCCTGATACGTCTGCTTCAGCAGACATGGTCATGAGGCAGCAGGAACGCTGCCGAAATATTGTCAAAAAGTGTACAAATGCGGAATAATTCGCCACAAAAGAAATATTGCATATATGGTACATTTCCTTGAGTAAAGCCCGTTTCACACGATACTTTACAAGCTCACAATAATACAGCATAAGTCTTGTGTGTTAGCGGCTAATTGATATTGAGAACGTAATCTAGCATGATTGGAACCGTCCTAGGAGGTTTCACACGACTGTTGACCTTGTGGTTGTTATACACCGGTTATTCCAAATGATTCCATACTCATGTTTAAAAAAAATAGAAGATCGCACACTGTCTGCAACGTGGCGTGATTGGTCGATAGCCACTGGGTCCTACTAAGAGCTGGTAGCAAACTAGTTCCGCATCAATTGCAAAATCCAGTAGCTCAGCGAGTATCAATCATTCTTGATAGTCAGCATACTGGTTCTATTCACACGATCCTGGAAAGCTAACATACTAGCAGGTATCCGCTGGATTGCATGAAACATGCTTATTCGAGCCTGCCAATCCAGGCACTGTGACCCCCATACTGGAAAAGGCAGCTGACGGGAATTTGATGCGATCCGCCTGATCCTTTTGTCGCCTATTAGATAAGTTATATTCGCGGCGGCCGCGTTACTCGGCCACTTGTTCTTCGAGCCCACCACCCCGCCATTCATCTCGCAGTGCAGGGGAATCCTAATCCAATATGCTCTCTTGGTGGGTGCAGGCGAGGTCAGCGACGTCGATGTGGCAACGCTGCCTCTCGAGGGGCAGCGTTGCCACATCGACCTTCCAGAAAATCCACGAAATTCGCGTGGAGTGAGCTGAGATAAGATTCTATTTCATTTGCACCTGGGAGAAGGGGCGGAACCTCAAGGATGGAATTTATTCATCACGCCCTCTTAAAGGCTGCTTCATCTCATAATGAAACTGAGACGTTAACGCTGCAATCTCCTTTCTGGTCTAGTGGCGTTGGTCTGGCGGTCGGAAAAATCTTCTGCTTTCCAAACTGGAGGTCACGGTTTCGAGTCCCACCCGGGGAGGATTTTCACTTCACGGTGCATGGATGTTCGTGTGTTTTACTGTAGTTAATTGCGAGAGAGGGCTTCATAGCCCTAAATTCGCTGTGAGACATGTTCAGTTGTCATTTAATTTAATTTTACCCAGGAGAATTTACGACAGAAAGTTCCCTAGGAGAATGAAACCTCGGGTTTCACACAAATCAATCGTAAAATTTCAAAAATGTCCTCTACCCTATTCTTTTCATAATTTAGTTTTGCGGCTTATGAGTATATTGTGAGGCATTTTATTATAAGGTGTGTTATTGACATATTAAGATAAGTTGAATCAAGAGCCCTCTAGTGGTATATGGCTGCGTAAATCACCATGTATCACCCAGTACAGTATTAATTGACATATCATGAGTATGGTTACCCATATTGTTGTCATTAATTTTTTTATAGTTCGCTGAATAGCGTGGTATTGTATTCTGTAGGTATACTGAACTGTGAAAAAATTGTATTAGTAGAAAAATCCTGAGTTTAAAAGCAAAAATACCCCATCCGTGTATGAGTGTAAGTTTTTCAAATAAAACTGGAAAATAGAAGTGAAGTTAAGGCATCTCCTTCCCGTACCCTTTCCTTTTCTATTTAATCGTCGTAAAAGAAGCAGATGAGATCAGAGTACGAAATAACACAATATCTGCTTAAAGTTATAATTCTGCCCAAAGTTTCTAAGAAAAGGTTGTTTCATTTCATTATATACGTTAGAATTTTTCAAGAAAGCGTCTGGCCTCGCGTGTGTTGCCAAAGATGGACTAGATGCTCCCATAAATTTTACTGGAATCCTGGTTAGCCTGACTGAGGTCCGCCAAAAGTCCCTGGTTCTCACGATATGCTTTCTCCAGCAATTTTCAACGCACTCGGCCGTCTAGTGACAACTAACAGAGATAGCTGAACTCAATAAAAACTGCTAGGTTCACCGAAGACGTTAGATGCATATACTTACGTATTATACTAGATTTAATCAGATAAATAAGATACGAGAGATAGATTGTCGTACAGATAGATTTAAACGATATTTTTTCCCGCACACTATAAGATAACAGCCATTATAGCAAAGGTATAGGTAGGTGACATACTTTTGGAGTAGTCTGTTGTGCATGACACATACATTAACATTACTAACCCATGAATGGTCGGTAAATACAGATGAGAGAAAAGCAGATATTAAGAGAAAACTTTTCCAACCAGTAACCACATCGTCACTATGTTTACACTAACCATCTGGTCGCACGTGACTCTCATATCTAACATGTTTCCATTAAGTAGTAGAATTGTAGCTCTTGGTCGCAAGTAAGTAGTTCACGTATGGTGATCTTCACCCCCTGCCATATACCATCACGGTGACTCGCTGGGTATTCCCTAGAAGTAGATGTGGATAAACTCTTGATCCAACACTCCACGCAGAATCACGTGGGATTGCACCTGAGGTTGTCGAAAGAGACGAGGAAAATGTTTTTACAGGCTGCCTCGAAGCATAAGACTCGCTGAGGCGGATTCACAAAACCATTGTCACGCCAAGGGGCTCCGTGACCGCACCTCGTTCCATTCACGGATCGCCTCTAATCACCCGCAGCCGCTCGAATCCTCCTCACCGGTGCTGCAAGGGGCGGCTACGTTATGATCGGCAGTAGCAGCAATGTAAACCATCCTAGGCATGTAGACACTCAAAAACGAAGGTGCGGTTAAAGGTAGGTGCTGTAGCAGTATACACCGAGACCAATCTACATCTACACCTGCGTAATACCCTGCGAGCCACCGCGAAGGTGTATAGCAGGGGGTGAAGGTCACCAGACATGCACTACTAACATCTAAATCTACATAATACCTTTCAAACCACCTCAAAGATGTTTGGCAGGGGGAAATTCTCACCAAACATGCACTACATAGCATGCATTTAAAAGGATTAGTATTAATATATTAGTCTAAACTGCAATGTTTTAAAAGATAAAAATAGCAAACTACGTATGCAAAAACTTGCTGTTAGTTGGGTTTCCTTCAAGTCCTTACACCAACATGCAACTACCTATGCTATGGATTCAATCACTCGTATTGGACATATTTACCGCTATTTATATCCCTAATTGTACGAGGGAAAAGGGACATTTTGAATCTGTCAGTTCGACAATCAATTTCCCTAATTTTGTAATTACGGTCCTGTCTACCATAGTAAGTTGGGGTTCGTAAAATATTTTTAACATCATCACTGAAAATATTATCTTGGAATTTATTTAGGAGATTGAGTCTAAATTTCAACCTGCGATCTGGCAATGATTCCCATTTTAATTCATTTAATAGACTGGTTACGCTAATATTGTTATCGTACCATCCCTTTACAAATCTTGCCTATCTCGCTGCACACGTTCAAGTTCGTTATTTAGGGATTTCGTAGGGATCCCATACACTGGCAGCATATTCCAAATGAGGTCTAACAAGGGAAAAGTAGCTGATTTCTCGTACATGATCGTCACATTTACCCAGTACTCTTTTGATGAATCTCAGTTTACGATTCGCTTGACCCATTATATCACGTATGTGTTTACCCCAGGAAAGATCATGTGTCAGTCTTATCCCAAGTAATTTAATGGATTCCACATTTGACTAACATGTGACTAAGAGCTACAGTGCTCCTTTCACATGGAAACACGTTAGGTACAAGTGTCACGTATAATGTTGTGTCTAAATAGTAACGAATAGATTATATATAGCAAATATATTTACCAAGCATGAACTACAGACTACCCCAACAACATTTCACCTACCTATCCCTTTACTGTGCTGCCAATTGAGTTTTCTTATGGTACGCGGGAAAATTGCCTTTTTGTTCTATCGGTACGACAATCCATCTCTCTAATCTTGTTTATCTGATCAAACCTGTCGTGAAGAGTCAAGAGACCAATGTCTACATTTGCACCATAATCCCACTCCCGAACACTTAGGCATTCTTAGGCCTTGGATTTCTTAGGTCGTTGTCCATCTCACGTTCACTGTTGCAAGTATTTGACGGAAGTGACCGACAACTGAGGTCATTTGCATCAGAAAGGATAGGTGGATAACTGGATAAAGGTTTTGGAGTTTTCAGGTAATGGAGAAAGGAAGAAGATAAACCCGGCGTCGGCTTTAGCCTGCTCTTAACGAAAAGTGCCAAGGAGACCGCGGCTTAACGATCCATCCGACAGACGGAGTACTGCACTTGAAGTACTCTCCACAAATAACTCACGTATTGACCAGTATACCAATGAAAATCCATCGAGATTCGAGCTCGGGCCCTAGGGATGGGGGGCCAGTACTCTAGCCACCACAACAACTCGATTACCTCACACGCTTACGCGCTCATCACGAGTAATATTCCATTTTTTACGAATAATTACGTTCTATATGAAAGGGAAAGGATACTTTTCGAGTTAGGTGCAAGGTTAATGTAAAAAAAATCAAAGGAGTCGGAAAAAATAACAGCTTGGAACATAAATAACCATTTGTTTTGATAACACTTCCCTCGCGGTAAGGATCAACGGAGCGACCCCTGGGCAGGGGTGACCCTGTCTCCGGCACCCACCGCTTTAACGCCATTGCACAGGGATGCCCTGACGTCATCGAGTTCACCACAGCTTGCCTGACGTCACCCAGGAGACCACCCCTTCCCCCAATCCCTCCCTCCCCTCGGCAAAATGAAAGCCTGCATTCGCCAGACGAATCACTCTCTATATCCCCCCCTCCCCTTGGTGTTTCATCCCCTCAGACCCCTCCGCCGACAGGCACGACAATGGACGCCCTAGGCAGGGGTTTTTGTGTGCAAGACCGAGCAGAGTTTGAAGAGGGGACGCATTCTCATTTGCAAGGGATCGCCGGCAGGGCGAGGAGGAATCCCTTTGAGGGGGCTAGGGTGCGGCGTAGTGCAGCGGGGGGGGGGGGGATTGTCGTGGGGCTGCAGCCCCCTCCTTGGTGCTCTGTTGGTGGTGCTGGGCACCGAGTGGCAGAGAGCCCTGCGCTATGAGGAGGGAGCAATAGCTCCGTGACATGACCTTTGACAAAATTTCAATGCCCTTCCACGAAACCCTTAAAGATTACGGATAGTTTTACTGTCCTTTCGAAGCAACTGAAATCAGCACCGCATCATCATGCCAAGAGGCCAAAACCAACGTTATACTAGGGGAGCAGAAACTGGAAGAGGTGAAAGAGTTATGTTGCCTGGGAAGCAGAGTAACCAGTGATGGACGAAGCAAGAAAGAAAGAGTGAGTAGAATAGCCCAGACAAAGAAGGCATTCTATCAAAAGAAGAATCTACTTACAAGCTTAGAAGTAAGGAAGCAATTCATTAGAACGTACATCTGGAGCATATTTCTTTACGGCAGTGAGGCATGGACGATGACAGCAGCAGAAAAGAAAAAGGTGGAAGTATTCGAAATATGGTGCTACCGAAGAATGATGAAGATAAAATGGATCGACCGAGTGGCAAATGAAGTCTTAAGCAGAGTGTGATAAAAGAGAAGTCTGCTGAAAACTATAAAAAGAAGACGGGACAACCTAATCGGCCATATCTTAAGACAAGATGGCATGATGAAATGAAGACAATCGTCGAGTGAAGAGTGAACGGGAAGAATGGAAAAGGCAGGCCTCGTATGAGTTACATAGAACAGGTCGTAAAGGACGTGAAAGAGAGGAAACACGATAATATGAAGAGGTTGGCCGATAGAAGAATCAAGTGGAGGGCTGTGTCAAACCAATCCTAGGATTGTTGACCCATGATGATGATCATCATGCCAAAAATTTTGTAATTTGGCGCATTGAAACATCCTCCGTTGTAGTAAAATTTCCTCATTGCATTTAATTATTTGTGAATAGTGACAACCATGAAAAAAATTAATTTAATCTAGATAAAAAATAACTACAACAAAATGTGAACTATTAAACCTACGAATCAATTTATCACTTGCATTTTCTCGTTTTCAAAGTGATTACTATTTAAATCAGTGAACACTTTCTAAGTGACAAGTTGCCTAACTACTACCACATGAAATGGAAACAGCACAGATTACAAATAATTTCTCTTGCATACTATGTTGTTCATTTGCTGAGATCTCTCTGGAGATGAATGGCAATATCTCTGCTGTCATGATTAATTGGTGCCATGAAGATAGATATGCAACCGAGTATCACAACCAATTAGGTCCCAGGAACACAAAAACGGCCATAGAAATCAATTCTCGAATCAGGTTGCTTACTGCGGCGTAACATTTAGCCATGGAGGGTCGAGCGCAACGCCATTCACTGTCCCTGCGAGGTGGATGTCGGATTGGACGAGTCATCGCCTTCATTCGATAAAAACGAAATCAGGGCGTTGAGCATTCAACCAGCAATTGCACAGGCATTACAAAACAGTGTACGATGAAGATATGGTAAATATGATTAAAGACGCAATGTAATCGATCTAGAACTAATTGTATATCTTGGATTGCATGAGATCGACGAATTTCATGACACAAGATTAAAAAAGTAGGTCTAATATTTGACGAAATCATGCGTAACTAATATAATCACTTCATCATCGGACCAAAGATTACTCTCATTTGAAGTGCACATACGTTTATAATACATGAATATGACGAAAGGTTTAAGTTAAGGTCAAAATACGGCATTAAGGTGGAAGAGTGGAAAATACATTTGCCGTTACTTGGCCTTAAGGTGGCTGGAGCCATTTTTGTCTGTATACCTACATGTTTGCGTAAAACTTTATAAACGTATCCTTATTAGTGATGGCTATAGGGAAAAATGTATTTTTCCGATATTTTTTTGGTGATTCGATGCTTTTTAACACGTAACCTTAGGTGAGATACAATTCGTTGCAACTCGATAACACGTGCACACATTTTCTTCTTAATGTAAAATAATGAGTAGAATTTTATTATATTGCCTCCTAACAAGTACCATGGTGTCGCCTCGACTCAAAAATACAAATAATCCTATTTAAACATAACTTTTACCTTAGTTTCGGATAAATGTAGGTATCAGTGTTAATCATGACATTGCTTGTTTTGCCAAGCCATAACGAGCTTTAATTAACGAGTAAATACGAGGTATAATTCTTGGATATTTTTCATAATGATATGTAAGGTACCGCATAATTAATACAGTTGTATTTAGATTAAATGTGATCTTAGTGTTGTTTTGGACGTAATTGAAAAATTAATACAATGCACACTCAATGACTAGCACGATGGACACTAACTAACTTGAATTTAGTCCTCCTTGAGTGACTTGTTTTCAATCGTCCACCTTATGGGGACGATTGAAAACAATTGTGGTGAGATGCGATGGATGCTTCGAGGGCAGTGACTCCTGAACGTAGTGGCCAGCTTTAACCCTCCCTTTAAGCACCCCATCAGCCTACGGAAGCCAGTGGTCCGTCGAACTGCCCCTCGTCCAAGTGACGACGCAGCAGACGCGACGCCCGCGTGCACTGGGTTGCCCACGCACACAGGCGCCGGGAACACGCGAACGATAGCCGTGCAAGAGACCCACCGAAAGAAATCGAGTCTCCCGTGCACCATTCTGTCCCTCGTAAGGGAAGAATAAAAACGGATCGACTTGAGTGACAAACGAAGAAGTCTTGAGAAGAGTGGGAGAAAAGTGAAGTCTGATGGAAAACTCTATAAAAAAAAGACGCGACAACTTAATCGGCCATATCTTAAGACGCGATGGCCTCATGAAGAGGGAAAAGTGATGTGGAAGAATGGAAAAGGCAGGCCTCGTATGAGGTGCATGGAGCATGTTGTGAAGGTTGTGAAAGAGAAGAATTACGTCAATGTGATGAGGTTGGCCGATAGGAACATCGAGTGGAGGGCTGTGTCCAACCAATCCTAGGGCTATTGACCAATGATGAAGTACAATAAGGGATACGAACTGTAGTAAATTTGTTCAATATGATATTAATGTATGCAAGTGTATCAACGGATAGCATATGTAGTTGCACGTTGGCACAAGGAATATGAGCTAACCCAATTAACAGCATATTTGAGTATGTTTGCTTTTCTATTTTAATCTTTTTTGCAATAGATTGAATTTAGACTAGACTATAGTCTCTAATCCTTTTAAAGCATGCTATATCAAGCAGGCTTGGTGTGAATTCACCCCGTGCTACACAACTTTTATGATGGTATTCAGGGTGTTATGTAGAAGTAAATTGCAGAGAAGAGCAACGCCCGTCCTATTCTTGCGTATCCTAACACTTGAGTTTCTTTTAATGGAGAATGAATTCAATTCCTCTCTCGTGATGGACAAGAATTTTGATTTTTCTATCCTGGTTAAGGTGCTCAATGTATATTTGGACGTGAACGGAGGCATGCGGTACTCCAGATCGAACGAGCGAGAGGGGGGTTGAGGTAAAGAGATTCCCCCGGTGCCCCGGGGCGTCGAATGCAATGCGTACGCCGAAGTGGAGGCCGTCCACACCAAGGGTCGACCGTGCGTCGCTCCGTTGCCGTGAATATCGATCTCGGTGGAAGCACGACTTGGAGGGAGTCTCGTGAGCGAGTGGGTCAGCCAATGAGGAGGGGGCGGACGTGAGGACACGCGGCATGCCGGGAGCTCTCCGAAAGGCGTTCACTCTCTTCTCGATCAGCAACGCACGACAATCCGGCTAGGGAATCAAGGTTTCAAGCCGACATTTCGAAGCGAGGACCGCCATTTAAGAGACTTATGACAACCGAATCGGAGAGTTTGGATTACAGAGAGATGACTCATTGGAACCACACCACGAAATCTGACTGCTGGGAGGGAGTCTATTTGGTGCTATTGTTCCTTGGAGGTTGTTTTTGAAACCGTTGGGATTGTCTCGTATAGGTAACCTAGGGGTCACGTGGAGTAAACACGAATTGTTCGCAAAGTTGGTGTGCTAAAAGCGCTGATTGTAACCTAATTGTTCGCTCATTACTTGTTTGCGTTCATCATTCATCGTTTGAATTTGTGTTTTATCTCATCTGAGGGCTCTGTAGTCGAGGCAGATGAGAAAAACTCGAGTGAAAACAATAAATGATATTGCAGCCAGCGCTAAATTTGCAAACCATTCGTTTTTGTATCATGTGATTCCTTGGTTACTTATTCGTGGTAATCCCGACTGTTTCAAAAACACCCTCCTGGCAAGTGACCACCAGATCTTCGGTCCACCGTCGTCCGTGGAATCCTCCACTTGGGCATGCAACGCATACCTGCTGAGTTAAACAGCCTGGATGTTCAACCGTGGGACACGAAAAGAGTATGGCCGAGCACTCGTGGGTTTTGATTTCCGTGGGAGGTGTCACGTGGTGCCGTGGTTCAAGATGGCGGTCCTCGGAATGGTACTCACCGCGCATTCCTCATGCGGAGGGCCACCATGGCTTCCGAGGTGAGACCATGGGGTAGGCCTTCCTTAAGTCCGCCTCCTTCCTCGCTCTCTCGGGGAAGGGCCCTCCCTCGGGCCCTCCTGGGTCCTCACCACAGCCCTCTCAACACGCCCTCCTTCGCCAGTTCCACCACTCTCCACCCTTTGCTCTCGGCATGCCTCTTGGACCGCTGCACCCCACTGTCCACGCACCAGCCTGCCGCTCCTCGGGAAACACTCCGCGTTCCGCCGCTCTCCCCACAGAGGGCCTCGTCGTCGGGCGCATGCGTCCCGAGACCGCCATATCGATTGCGGCGGAGGCTTGGATGGGATCGACCGGAGGAGAGATACATGTCGGACGTGGCGCCGTGCCGTGAATGGAGCGCCCACTACTCTCGCCCTCTCCTCCATTCTACTCCACTCCCTCCCCTCCCCTCTCCTCTCCCCCTCCCACTCCCTTCTCTCTATTCTCATGACGTATTTGGGATCCTTACGAAATTGGCTTAAATAACGAACCGGAGCGTGTGCACAGAAGATCGGCAAGATCAGTAAAGGGACAGTATGATAACTATATCAGCGTAACCGGTCTCTTAGAAGAATTAAAATGGGAATCATTATCTAAACGTAGGTTGAAATTTAGACTTGATCTCTTAACTAATTTCCAAGATAATATTTTCCCTGATGACGTTAAAAATATTTTGCAAACTACAACTTACTACGATACACTGGACCATAATCATGAAATTAGAGAAATTGATTGCCCAACTGATAGATTTAAAATGTCCTTCTTCCCTTGCACAATTAGGGATGTGAATATATGTAAATATATCCAATAGTATAAATACAATTGTATCAATGGATAGCATAGGTAGTTGAATGTTGGTAAAAGTACTTGAAGCTAACCCAACCAACAGCATGTTTGTGCATGCCTGCTTTGCTATTTATATCCTTCTTTAGATTGCTAAGTTTAGACTAGGATATTATCACTAATTCTTTTTAAGCATGATATACTATGCCTAGTTGGTGTGAAATCAGCCCTGCCACACACCTTTATGGTGGCTTGCAAGGTGTTGTGTAGAAGTAGATGTAGACGTGTGTATCGTTCGGTGGAGGATAATGCGCTTTCCACTCCTCACCTTGCCTATGGACGCTCTTCTTCCACACGCACTGTTATATACATCTCGGGAAGCAATGCCTTGAAAATCACCCCTGCGTCTGTAACATCAAATTGATGCTCCCTAGTAGTTCTGTGCCATTTGTTGCAACCTTTACGTATGGGCCGCATATATGCTTGCAGGAGGAATATGGAACAGCGCAAATAATCCAATATAGAAGGATCGCACCTATGTTTATGCACCCATGCTCATCTTCATGATTCCTGGTATAGGGTTGCTAATTTCCTGCTGTGTGGTGTTTAGGCCCTGAAGACATTTCTGCTTTCAGAACATTACTTTGAACATCAACGCAGTCATCCTCTCTTTAACCATATTGATGGCCCATATTTTGAATGCCTTAGGTGAAAATATTACGCTCTTGGAAATTATTATTGTTTATACCGTGACTATATTACTTTACACCTTGAAACGCGGAATGATGAAACTCTCTTTCATGGGACTGCCATATTATATTAGATGTTGCTGAGATGCCTTTGAAATGAATAGCCAATCACGGGAAAATATATAAGTTACCTTCTAATCCTTTTTTCAGTATCAAATTGAAGACGACTTGATGTTTCAAGATCTTACAGACGTCATAATCCTCATCTTTTAGGAAATACTCAGCGTTACTTTTTATATGTTGCAAATAATAATCACCATCAATTTGTTGACCAATAAGATTGATGACCAATGATGGTCAACAATCCTAGGATTGGTTTGACGCAGCCCTCCACTCGATTCTTCTATCGGCCAACCTCTTTATATTAATGTAATTCCTCTCTTTTACATCCTTTACAACCCGTTCCATATATTTCATACGTGGCCTGCCTTTTCCATTATTCCCGTTCGCTTTTCCTTCAACGATTGTCTCCATCAGGCCATCGTGTCTCAAGATGTGGCCGATCAAGTTGTCCCGTCTTCTCTTTAGGGTTTTCAGCAGACTTCTCTTTTCTCCCACTCTTCTCAAGACTTCTTCGTTTATTACTCGGTCGATCCATTTAATCGTCACAATTATTCTGTAGCACCACATTTCGAATGCTTATATATTGCTGCAGAATTAAAATGGACGTTGCTGCCAATGAAGTTGGTATTCCACTATAGCTTCGTGGAAGATGTTTGTGGCCGGGATTTGAAGTTGGCGACGCTGAGTTCTTGACTTGGATATCGGGCATTGCGACGCGCATTTCCGTTTGAGGGCGACTCCACCTTCCCCAAGGGATTCCGTTTATCGATAGACACTGGACTGCTGAGCGAGCATTTTTCCAGGCGTTGTTGTGTCCCCCCACCCCCCAGGGACGTCGGAGGGGTGTCGTGGTCGTAGTGCTTTCAGGGTGCGGGCAGGGTTCTTTTTTAACCTCGGTCGGGGGGATCTCCTGCACCCCTAAAAAACATTGCCCTCAATCTCCCCCCTGGACCCCTTCTACCTCCTCCCCCCTACCTCGGTGCGTAACCCACCCCCTCCACCAGTCGCGCGAGCCGCATCCCTTCCCTGTCTCCAGGGAAACCTCCCCCCTTCCCCTCCCACGACCGCCTCCCCGTCACTATGGTCGGCTCCCACTCGCCGATCGATAAGACTGGATACTCTGTTCCCCCCCCCGCCCCCCCCACCTCCCTCATTCCCCCTCCCCCTTCATTCTCACCTCCCCCTCATTCCGCCCTCATTCCTCTTCTACCCCCTGGAATCTCCCCCCTCCCCCCCCCCCCCCCCCTCGCACGAGATTTTGTTTACGCAGCGCTCATGCCCACTTCGCTTTGTCTTCCGTCGTTACGCCTCTGATTAAATAAACGTGCGCTTCACTCCCTTCTTCCCGGTCTCAGCATGTCACTTACTCATTCATCGCCGCCTTTCCTCGTGTCGCTTTTTCGAAATGAATCTCGCTGCCCGTGAAACAGCGTGACGTGCAAGGGTGGGACGCAGTGTCGTTCGACCTTTGACCCCTTGCTTGAGAGGCCAAGGTTTCCCTACGTTTGAACGTTCCATTTCAATTTCGCAAAAATCGACGAAGACTTAAAATCAGAGTACAGAGGTTTATCAGCCTCTGTGACCCAAATAAAGTACGATGCATACTTTTATTTCGAGGTTAGTGATGCAAAAAACGTAGGAATAGTAACGCAGTTATAATAATTATGGTGTATTTGCCTTACATGAAATAATTTAAATTTCTTAAGTTGCACTTTTCATCAAAATGAAAGTTATTAATGGCCTATTAGAGTAAATAATTATGTCGATGATGGCATCCCAATGGCACGGTCCGGAGTGATGTTGCGAGTGTAACATCATTACAAAATGAAGAAAATGTGAGTATGAAGCTCGCGTCCTTCGGCAAGTATATCCCGTGAGACAGCAATAGTATACTCTTCATATCTAAGTTTGAAAATGGTAGCAAGTGCCATTGTACAGTTGCAGCATCGATTACTCTTATATATTAAGTAGAATGTATGTATGTAAATATGTTAATATGTTCGCCTAAAACTTGAGAACCAAATCTTTCACAGCTTTAAAACTTTAAGGTTTATTAAATGTCATCCTCGGACAGACAATAGGCTATTTTTCTTGTAACTAATGGTCCTTGGTTCGACCCCAGTGGAATCAAAAGAATCCCCATAAGAAATGCATCTAAAGAGCCTTCTTACAGCTTGCAGCCAATTTTTCGTTTGAAAATTTTAATTATAAATACCTATTGTACAAACTTGAGATGCACACCAACCGAAAGATAATTCAATAAATATTTATATTATTATCGTCAAATTCTGATTTCGGATCAAAACTACTGGTACTTCAGCAAAATGTGACGATTTATGGTGAATTTTTTTTCAGTTTAAACAGCCCTATCTCATTGACGACTAAAGAGATTGTTGCATTATAAAGTAGGATAGGCAGTAGGTATAAAATGTAGGCATATTTATAGGCATATTCACTCGCATAAAACTCGAGAACCAAACGTATTACGTCATTCAAACTTTGAAGTGAAATACGTTTCTTTCTTGCGCGGACTAGACTAGAATAGACTAGTCTAATTTAATAGACTACTTTTCTTGTAGCAATGGTCCCCGTTTCGTCCCCATACGAGTCAGAGCGTTCACATAAGATGTGCATGTAAATATCTTTTTGGTTGAGGCAATTATTTCATTTGTAAATTTTAATTAGAAATATTCATTGCAGAAACTTAAGATGCATACTAGCCGAAAGATATTTCAATAACGATTCTTACTTTTGTCGTTTAATGTCACGAGAGCGTCACGGGACGAATGGTAATAAAGATGCGAAACGAATGAAACTTAAGACGCCAGAATGAAAATAAAGCGACAGTACGGAGAGATTCAGCTTTTTAAGGGAAATTAATTTAAGATTTTAGGTGTGAGCTTCTCTCCTCAAATCTCAACTGCTCTATTATTTCCTGCTTTTATCCCTCCCGTTGAGAATCAACGAGCACCCTCCGCTAGTTAATTAATAATTTTGAAATTATAATATCTTTTGATTACTTTTTCGGCTGCTGAAAGAGCTGAAATCCTTTCCTTCATGTGTAAAATGTCAAGGTTTAGATGCAGGTCCTATAATTTACAACCTCTTCAGTCCAAAACAGAAGTGGTGTCTTCTTCTTCCACCTTAGGTATCTACTTCCATACTATGCACTCTAAGAATATTACCCTTGGAGTAATTTTGTCAGAGAAAAACCCATTGGGTGCTCATGAAAATGTTCTTTATATAGTGTAGCCTAAGCCTTCCCCTGTGCACTCACACAGCCACTTTCCCCGTGCCTGTTGTTGCGCCGGCTGCTGAGGTGTGATTAATCTTCATGGGCAGAGTGCGAGGTCAAGTTACCGTTTCATATCATACTGTTGTATACACTTTTTCACTCATATATTAAATCAACACTCGTATTTCAACAAACCAGAATAAGAGACGGGAATACCTGTGCGAATCCCGCCGACAGCCTCCCCTGGGCAGTTTCCCCTTTTCCACGATTGTTTGTTCACTCTGCGTCTTCCACTGCTTCTCTTTCCTCTTCTTTCGTCTTGCTTCGTACACCAACACACAGTCTCAAATCTGTCGACTATCCACTATCCCTCCCACACACGTCCGTCCACATTTTAAGCTCTCCTCCGCTCTTCTTTATCCCATTCTTGTACCCCTCTCGTATCCACCGACGCTCTTCCCCCACTCCTTCTCTCCTATTGTCGAGTTGTTTATATGGCGATTGAAATGTTTTGCCACAATAACAATCAAAGTACAATTCGTATATACTAGTTTTTTTTATCATTATTTCACTTGGCCTTTCTACGAATACACATTAATTGCCATGAGAAAAAATTCACCTGGACCGGGAATCGAATCACGGAACTTTGGATTAATTTACCAATAACCCGGAAAGCCAAAGGTCAGTGGTTCGATTCCCGGTCCAGCTGAATTTTTTCTCATGGCAATTAATGCAGTGAAATTCATCGCCGTTCTCGCGGCAGGCTGGAAATATCCTACATTTCTTCGAATAGATGCTGTCAACTAAATTTTCCCTGTGGGATTCATTTGAAAACATTCTCCTTACCAAGGGTCTGGATCAAGAGAGGAATTATGTTAATATGAAGAAGCTGGCCGATAGAAGAATCGAGTGTAGGGCTGCGTCAAACCGATCCTATAGGATTGTCGACCGGTGAAGATGAATAAGAAAGATTTAATTTGTTTTAAAATTATTTCTGCAACACAATATTCATTTTTTATTTTTTTAATTCTAATATTGCTAAAAGTAGCTTAATTTAAATAGTAACTCCAACAAGTTGTTTACTCTTCAGAAAAGGTTGCCAACCATGATAATAGGTTGCCAAACTGAGCAACTAAGTTGCTTAAATGGCAACACTAATTTGTCTTGGGATAGTAGCCAACATTTTCAAAATTTCTCTGGTCCGAGGCATTCATGGACATGTGTCAAAATCAACTAAAATGAGAAGTTGGTAATGAGGCAGTTTGTAGGTGCGGATGAGGAGAGATTGCAGTTTGGTTCTATTGCATCCACAGTTTGATAATTGATTCTGAATGATAGAGAGGAAAGAAAAGATGATGTAAGCAGTCATTAAAAGAAACATGATGGATTTAGAAATGTCTTGGGTTGAAGAGAGTCAGTCAATCAGTTTAGTCTAATGCAGAGAAGTATGGACCAATGTAGAAAGCCAGAGATGAATCACAGTTCAGAGTGCAGCAGAGATGTGACATGTTTTGCATCATAGTCCATTAAGGGTAAGGACAGGAGAGGTCTTGTGGAGAAGTGAGGTTGTTTTAAAAAAATCACTCACGTTGGAAGATGAGTGGGTGACCAAAGGGCAATCTGGGAAGAAATAGAAGAAGCTCTTTTGGAATAATTGTGAGGGACCGTGCATCTAAGATGTAGGTAGTGCAAATGGAAATGTTGTTGAGGTTTTTGTATTGGTAATGTTTTGAATAGTGGAATAATCTCTTAGGACATTTATTTTAGGGGAGACATGCCAAAGAAGAGAGGTGTGAAGGTTTGATAGGAATGGTTTTGGGCAATCCTGGTTATTACAAACACAATATTCAAGAAGCAAATGAGGGATAGTATAGAACATTGGTACAATGTGGATGGATATTGTTGTACATTTATGCCAGCATTGTAATTTAAGATGCATTAGGTGTGACCAGTGGTTTTGAACTTGTGTTTATTTATGAGAGTTGTGTTCGCATGTAGGAAGACTATTATGCTATGAGCAGAAGTAGTAGGAAAGAGATAGGTGAATAAATACTGAGGATTTAGTATTGAGGGAAGGACTGACTTGAGAGTCATAGGGGCAGACGAGAGAAATGTGATTCATGCACTTGATCAGCGATAAGAGGGAATGGAGTGAGGAATTAGAAAGAAAAGATTGCTCATTGAGACTGAGATAATTATTGGCATAGGAAGAGCAAAGCTGAATCCCATATGGAAAAATGGTAGGTCATGTCTGAGAGCAGAAAGGCATTATGGGTGCTCATCGAGATGTACCTACATGAGGGATAATTATTGGTAAACGTAGTAACAATGTGTTCATCTGGGTAAAGAGTGTTAAAATCTGATTTGGAAAGGAAGTGACTTTGATGCATGGGGACTGGACAAAGATTTGAAAGTAATATTCAGCTTGGGTTGAAAGTCATACCGTGGGCAGAAATTCCCCATCCCGTCCCAAAAAGCTTCCCACCTCAGCAGGAATTGAGAAAGAGGAGCAAATGTTTTCCTGATCCATAGGCACAAGTTGCCAAATTCTGTGCAGGTGATAATTTTATCATAATGTGGAAGATTGGCAAGAAATGCATGGAAGCAATGAAAATAGACTTGGAGAGAGAGGGAGAGATAAATGAGATGAGATAATAACTGCTATTCTTTAACTTTTTCCCAAGCATTCCTTTGCGGAAGCTGCCCACACAGACTTAAGTAATTTTTCCCTTGTGATCTTAAAAATTATTTACTGCCAAGTAATTTGGTAGCTCTTACATTCTGTGACCAATGACTTCAACTATAGTTTCTAATTCTGGGTTACTTCAGTGATCACTTACTAGCAAATTTTCTGTTGAGGTTCAGTATCCCTAGTGAGCCCAGTTGAGTGAAGTAGGGGTTTGCTAGACCTGCTGAACCCAGTATAGAACAATTGAATTAAGTAAGCCAACTGAACACAGTAGAATATTTCAAATAGTACCTATGCTAGCCACCAAACCAGGTAGGAAAAATTTTCAACAGGGTACTAATATATATTTCTATACTGGTTGCAACGATATAGCGAAAGTGATTGCAGGGAGTTGCACTACTCATTGCAATCATGTTGCCAACGAGGTTGCTGTTATTTTGCACTGCAGGTTACAATCACATTGCTAAGATGCTGAGAAAGCATCATAGGAGGACTTATGGAAGCTCTCATCATGTTGTCATTACGCTACAGCTACTCCATATTGTTCTCAGTGCAATGCTTCTGCAACATTATTTCTCAACTCAATTTATTTACTGGGTATTATTAAAATTACGTAGTTGATAATAAAATATTCTTTTTGAATCATTGAAGAAAGAAGTAGCAAACGATTTTATGTCAATCTTAATCCTTTTACAAAAGTGGCACTATAGTGCCACTCCTAATCTACTGGTATGCGTGGAAAATTCCAGTGTTGTTTTTTAATTGAAAGATTGGCCTGTTCAAGTCTCTCAACAATACCCCATGGCCATTAGAGTGACCAGCTGGCACTATAAGGATACTATGAGTATAAGTGCTGCTCTAAGGAGCAATTTTACTATGGTCATCCATACTCAAGTTGCCACCTATACCCTTGGAGTTTCATCCATCCTTCCATCTTACCCTGATCTAATCCTTCTTAACCTAATACATATACATATCAATATACATATCTGTACACATAAGTTTGCTGATGCCATCCCAGGTTAGTTCACTGAGTACATTACATTCCCTTTGAATTGATGAAATAGGTACATAATTCAGTTTCTGTTTGGAATAAACATGTACACTTGAGCCCCTTCAAGTTCACCTTCACGGCTTTGTCCACTATATTATTGATTGAACAATGCATGTGAAAAAATATAAAAGTTTCATAATAGTTAAAGATATATGAGCATCAAAATCTACATTGTAACATTGCCATTTTCAGCTGAAAGGTTCCTAATACAAAAATAGATATTCCAATTTCTATGCTTGGGGGCCGTAGGACTGTATATTTTAATTGAGGGTTTATAAATGATGTCTATATTGGTTCAGTCTTGGGTGTGGCACTCTTGGTATAGGACTTGGTATCATGGATGACGTTCCCAAGAAAGACCTTTAGGACGATGCAGGCCTCTTAATAACTACTCTAAGGGGCAGATGCTAGATGGCATTCTTGATAGTATAGTAGTATTGAACTAAGTTCTTAGGTACTGCAACTCTCATATTATGTAGATTTAAAATGAACTTGAAATTCTTGAGGTGAGAATATCTGTTTGAAATCCATGATAATACATTAATGTGGATATTTATGCCTGGTTTCCAAGGAAATTTCCATTGTCAAACAGGAAGAAAAAAGATGATTTTGCACCTAAAAACAATATTTTAGGCAAAATTATGTGGATAAGGAAACTAAATAAACCAATATGCACTACATTCCTCTAACCATTCAGTGATAAAGCTTCTCTTCCAATGCAGTACAGGTTTTGCAAGTACAGGTTGGCATTAAAATATCTGGCTACCTCCAGACCTGAGGTTGACAAATTTTCAACAATGCCAGATTTTTCATGGTAATATATTCAGTGTATATTTAATAGATAACCACAACCTCTACAATCCTTTAAAGAAGGTAAATTAATCTGAAATGAAAAAACCCACCTTACCTAATTTAAATGATAAAATGGAAAGGAACCCAACCATTGCACTGACGTCCATTGGACATCCATTGGATGTCCCGCATGGATGTTACTGACAGCCATGGACATCCATTTGACGTCCAATGGACATCCTATGCATGTCCAAATGTCCCACTTGTGGACATCCAATGGATGTCCAAATTTGCCACTTGTGGACATCCAATGGACGTCCAATTTAAGGCTTTGAAAGGATGTAGGCAAATATTTCAGTTTCTTGGGATCTACAGATGCAACCCATATGCAGTGCGGTCATAACTGAGAGAAATTACGTAATTAAATAAATTAGCGTGAGGCATGAAAATTGTCATCACTAAAAGTTACCTATATGTTCAATTAAGTTGGGAACTTCATTTGGTTCTAAGCTAGCAGCACTGCATGCTAATAACGGTACTGGGGTTTTCTTAATTCAAAATGTTCTCGGCAGCCATTAAACCACGAATACAAAGTGAATCACAAGGAAACTAAAAGAGATACAGAAACTAAAAGAAATAGAAACTAAAAGAAACACAGCTTTCAAGTTTTCCCGAAGGTAAAGATTGCTGGCGAAATACATATATGTATATATACATATATAAACACAAAGAAAATATATAAAGTATTTGATAAATGTAAATTGGAGGGGTGGGCGGGGGCCTTCTGGAGCCCCCCTGGCACTTAGACCTCTTTAGATCCATTGTGCCAACCCACATTTAACCTGCCCGCCACATGCAGACAGGGGACAAGAGCACCACGGTAGAGGTATGGAAGGGGGCTACCCATCCAACCTCCGTCCGGGCCCAACGCTGCTTAACTTCGGTGATCTCACGGGAACCGGTGTGCCAACGTGGCTAGGCCCTTGCCTCCACAAGTATTTGATAACAGTTACGAGAAGATGGGAAGGAATTTAACTTGAAACCTAGTACGCCAAGGTAAAGAATGAAATAGGCATGTTATTCACCTGTCTAATTTTGTTTTACCACTGTGCACTTCACCATCGTAGGATTCCAAAACCACAACGAAACATATAAAATGGTAATATTGCACAAATAATGCAAATAAACGCAAGTACGATTAAAACAGCACGTTTCACAGTCCCAACCGCAAACAAACATACAAATATCAACAATAAAAATCTTATAAACAAGCCGGGGAAACAATTAAGCAACACCTTTCGTTCTTATTTCTTTCTTGACGTAACAGAGTAGTTTTTGTCCCATGCAGCAGGCCTGTGTATATCGAGAATACCCTTCAATGCTCATTTACAACTAAAACTTTGAACATCATTTCCTGGCCTGCATATTGATGTAACTGCATGGACGTTTTAAGTATGTCATTTTCATGGCATTGGATGGACATCCAAAGGGTGTCCTTTTCCTGACATCCAATGGATGTCCTTTTTCTGACATCCACAGAATGTCCTATTCCTGACATCCAAAGGATGTCCTGCATGGACCTTTTAGGGATGTCCTTACCCTGACGTCCAATGGACATCCAATGGATGTCCATAAGGGACTTCTGGATGTCAGGATGTTAAATGGACGTTCATTGGACGTCATGCAGTGGCTGGGAATGAGCAGAAATGCCTATTATTAGGTGGAAGCAAGACTGAACCAGGTGTGCCAGAAGAATATAATGGCATCATATGGCAATCCTGAACCCAACAATACCATACCAACAATGATTATTGAATACAGCATTTAAAACAAAAATGGTGCCCCTAGCAATGAAGTGCTTTGACGTGGTATATTTGAAAATGCATTCCAAAATCCATTGATAGTCAACCTTTGTTTATTGATTTGATAGTCTACCTTTAATTTAAAAAAGGAAATCAAGCAAAAACTGCACTGACTCCAACTCTTTTCTCATGGGAGTAGAAGTTAACATATCTCCTCAGGGGTAAAAATACAGAAAATTCTGCAGAAACCCTTCATTAATGCACCTCTACACCATAAAAGACATATTTTCTCATAACTTCAAATTTTTGTCACCCGTAGTTTGGGCTGTGAGTTCATGAGTGAGTGAATCAGCCTGTCAGGATATTCCGTTCTGTGTATATAAATTGTATGTCCCGCCTTTGTCCAAACTTGCTGTTCTGAAGAAACCTCTAGTTTCTATTATGCCCCTTTCCACTTGCCTTTTTTCTTGGACAAGACACTGCAATAAATTTAGTTTCACCGCAGTTTATCTTCATCTTAAATGTGACAAACTGGATTTGTAAAGGGTAATGACAAATTCTTTTTCTGGTTGTCGTACTTTGTCATCAAGAAGCCTTAAAGTTAGCATGCCTTCATCTTTGATGCCAGCAACAAGTTCCTCCGCCTATGTCCTCACCATTTTGTCCACATCATAAGGCACTGACTGCAACAGCAACACTCCATCACTGCCCTCCCAGATCCTCCATTTTGTCTTTTTATTTGGGCCATCTGGCCCATGAACAGGTTCCCCATGCACTTCAAATCGCTGCAGTCCACTCTTCCTTCAGTTTTTTCATTATTTTCTCCTTCCGCCATTGGAATCAAACTCCATTCCAAAGAAAATAAAAATATGCAAAAATAGCTGCTTTTGCTACACAGGAAGTTAAATCTACCCTCAAATATTTAACAGCAGATCATTGGTGACCTTCATCAAGAATACACTAATGCCAGGAGTGAAAGGTTCCTTTCTACCATTCTATGCCGCTGCATTGTATGCCAAATTAATATGAATAGGAACACATTTTTTTGCGCTCCAGCAAATACCTTTTCTTTCCTCTCATGCCCTAAGGTTGTAGGTTTTTTAACCTCCAATTCTAACATCAGTTTGTAATGTTGTTGCAAACAAAAAGGGGTGGAGTTAAATTATATATATCTGGTTACCAAGATTTTATTGCCTTGGTCACAATAGTACCATGATAGTCTATGCTATGCACAACCATAACTTGTGAGTCTTAAAACCAGACTGCTCCGTGCTCATCGTTCCAACCTGGCTGACACTGCACAGATAGCCTGCACAGCTGCCAACATAGCAAAGCTAATAATAATGATCTTTATTTACTCTGGGACAATTCTGTCCAGTAGGGCATGAGGAAAAAATTTTATATTTATAAATTCAATTGGTCACGGTCTTTCACAGGATATTTGTCAGAAATATATTTGTCAGAATTATAATTGCAGGCAAAGTAGAAGAATTGGTTCGAAGTAGGTATTACAAACATTGCACGAAAGTACATTTTACAACAATTGATAAGCATACATACATAACACATGTTTCTAAGACAACTATTGAAGAAGTTATGACAGCTGTGAGGATTTTTTGGAGCTAGATATGGTTTTGCTATCAGCAAAAGGGAATACTTAATAGGTACCTAATTTAGTTATTTCTTGTTCGCTGGTTTTGAAACAAGTTTATATAGAGTATACTCTTTTAGCTATTTGGACCTACTTCATGAGATCCTACAAGGAATGAGGTTTAATCTACCAAAAGAGTTATGAAGCAACTATTTACCAAAATTTCAATTACATATTAAAGCTCTGAATGAGTTGACAGAATAACAGATAACTGATGTGGGAAGTCATATTTCATAACCACAACTTACTTACTGTTTTTAAGCTTGCTTGTGGAGTCTATTCATCCTCATTGTTTTCTTCTCATGTCAATCTCTCTTTGAGATATTTAAATATAAGCACCATATTTCAATGATGATCCATTCAGGCCTATTCAGCCTAAGATATTCTACTGTTGGCCATTCCACTTGCTGTCCATGCTATTTGAGTAAATAACTTTGGTTTGTAGGTACGTGCCTGTTTTTGAATTATACCTTTGTATTATTTTTAACAGCTGTCCGTAAAAGATGGCCATGATGTGTGTATTCAATGATAACCTTTTACTGATTGAAAATTATGATCATGTCATGAACAAGATATCCTTTATTTCTCTATCATTAATATGTGAAAAAGATAAATCCAGAGACAGTTTTAATCTCAAAAACAGGTTCAAGTGCTGTTGCCATTTAAATTTACACACCAAACTTGGGTACAGAGTGGCATAGTTAACTACTTCAAAAGAATTTGACTTGCTTTTGATAGAAAAATCAAGTATGATGGATCAAGGATGGTATAATGGTAGGATGGATAGATCAAGGAGGGTATGTATTAGGCTTCACTAAATGGAATTCCTTCCTTACAGGGTTAAATGAAACTACGCAGTTCCACTGAATATTTTATTGTAAACTTAATGACCATGGTTTATGAATAGGGCAATATTACCTTAGTTGGATGCATGGTTGGACCTTATGAACAAAATGAGAGAATTGGGTAGGTTGGGAAAGCTCATGATTGGTGGTAGTTCATTATATGTCTTGGAATATATATTGAGAACAGAGGTCTGTGTTGACCGAGTGTGCTGCTGGCCTGGTAATCACACAGAAACTTTGATCATTAATTTAATAGCTTATTTTTGCAAAGAGAAAATTTTATTGTGGCATATGGCAATACTCCAGAAAGTTATGTGAAAGGTTAGAAATGGATAGATGTTAGCATGGCAAATCATCTTCATTGTATGATAAAATAAATAGATATATATATAAATAGATGTTACTTCAGCCAAATTTGGTATGATACATATGCCACTACATAGCTTTTTGTTATATGCATCATCGATATATGTGATGACCAAAGAAATTCACTCACAAAATTATCAAAATATATTTTAGTCCAGAGGGATTGTGTTTAAAGCAATCAGCATTATGTTGAATAGGTAACAAAGGAGTCACGTGGTACAACCACGAATAGTTTGCAAATTAGTTGCGACTGAATCGCTCATTGCAATATCAATAATTGTTTCGCCTTTTTCTCATTTGTCTCGACTATAGAGCCCACATATCAGATAAAACGCAAGTGTAAGCAATGAATTTGGCTGTAATCAGTGGTTTTAACACACCAAAATTTATCAATCATTCTTGTTTATACCATATGATTACTTGGTTACTTATTCAAGATAATTCCAACAGTTTCAAGCACAACCCACAAGAATTATTTAAGGTTTTGTTGTGGTTTATACGTCGATGAAAATTCTCTCAAGTACCCTGATACTATCTGTGTTCTGCTCAACAGAGACTGTTATCCTATGCAAGAGAGTACAATCCTGTGTTGGCTGACTAATTAATCACTTGCTTATTCACAAATTTTACAGCCTTTTCCTGACTCCAGGAAACTGTCAATAAGCTCAACCTTTTTTTTCTTACCTTTCATCTGCCATTTACTCTCATTTAAGCCTCAACCAACCTTGCAACACTGTAGTTGCCAGGTTTGTGATGTGCCAGCATGGCCACCCAAATTGGTGATGGATTTGGATTTCGTTTGTCCTAGGATGAACCTCATGGGCTATATGGGGACATAACCTTAGTCTGGACCCAGCTGTGAAGTAGAAAGAATAAGGAAAGGAGTTAGACAAGGAGACACTGTCTCCCTTAATTTTTAATATTTATATTTAGAGAGCCATCAATGAAATCAAGGAGAAGTCTTCTGGGGTGAATATCCATGGAGAAAAAATTGAAATGCTGCAATTCACCAATGACATAGTGCTCATGGCAGAGACAGAGAGGGATCTGAATAAGATTCTTTTAACCATTGAAAGGACAAAGGCTAGATATCAGCTTAAGATCAATAAGAAGAAGACTAAGATATTGGTGTGCAGCAAGAGAGTACAGGACAAAACCAACATTAAAATAGGAAAACAAAACCTTGAAGAGGTGAAAGAATTGTGTTACCTGGAAAGCCGAGTAACCAACAATGGACGAAGCAACAAAGAAATAGTAAGTAGAATTGCCCAGGCAGAGAAGGCATTGTACCTAAAGAAGAATTTATGTACTTACTGCTGGAAATGGAAGCATAGAAGTAAGGAAACAATTCATCAGAAAATACATTTGGAGCATTTTTCTATATGGCAGTGAGGCATGGATTTTGACAGCAGTGGAGAAGAAAAGGGTAGCAGCATTTGAAATTAGGTGCTACCGAAGAATAATGAAGATAAAATGGATCGACTGAGTGACAAATGAAGAAGTCCTAAGAAGAGTGGGAGAAAAGAGAAGTCTGCTGAAAACTATAAAAAGAAGACGGTACAACTTAATCGGCCACATCTTAAGACACAATGGCCTGATGAAGACAATCGTTGAAGGAAAAGTGAACGGGAAGAATGGAAAAGGCAGACCTCGTAGTAGGTATGTGGAGCAAGTTGTGAAGGATATAAAAGAGAGGAACTACATTAATATGAAGAGGTTGGCCGATAGAAGAATCGAGTGGAGGGCTGCGTCAAACCAATCCTAGGATTGTTGACCGAAGATTATGATGATAACCTTAGTCAAAACAGTCATTACCTTACCATTAACCTTAGTCATTACAGCAAAAAATATCTCCTAAAAACTCAAGTATGTACTATTAATAATCAAACCTTTTAACCATTACTCAGTATTTATGGGGACTAAGTCAAATGATGCTAGAGTTTTTGGACTTCTCTGACTTTCCTCCTCTCACTGCCCATCTGCATACTTCATCAACAACTTTTATCAATACAGTCTGAGCCTTAGAGTAGCTTCTAAAGTTCATCCCTCTTCTAATTTCAGTATTTTTACCCCTATAACACCATTAAAACCTGTAAAATGCCTACCCTGAATGCAATCAAAATATCTACTTTGCTTCCATGTCACTTCATTCTTACATTTTTATGACAAGTACAGCATTACGCTTTTCCTTTTTTCTAATTACCACTGATGCCCTCTTTAGGGCCTATGTACATTCAGTGCCTCACTGGTTCACTTGGTGGAAGATCCACAATGAATTGAACTGCATATATGTCAGGAAAGCAAGAAGTCTATCGTTTGAAGTGAACTATTCTTTCCTTCAGTAATATTTCAGCCTAATATCTTATTTAACATTTATATTACACTTAAAATTATTTACTAATCTTGTTTCCCTCACTCACTCACTGATATTTAAAAAAATAACCTGGGTTATTCTCATCACACAATATTTGTGAACTGTAACTTTTTTATGCATGTCACATTATTGTTGAAAATATTATTTTATTGCCCTTAATTGGAAAAGCTTGATGTTGAAAATTTGGAATGAATTTCTCTTCATATTATTTGTATCTTCCTTAATTTGTTTCTCATTCCAATGAAAGCTATACTACTTATCACTTGTAAGGTAGGAGCACTATTTTTCTATCCCTTGAACAATCTTACTTAGCTGTTAAAAGCTTTGGCTTTCATATTTCCAGGATTTCCCCATTTATTTCAAAGATTCTTTCACAGCATTTCTGAACTGATTGGATTATTTCTGGAGATTGTGGTAGTTGGTATTTGGGGAGGCAAATGGTTGCTAAGGTCATCTCCTTGGGCATGGGTGTTTTGTTTTTCCTAGAATTAAGATCTCGGGTGTGAAATAACATCAGTCAGTGGAGCAGTACTAAATACCCAAGACCATTACCACTGATGCCCTCTTTAGGGCCTATGTCAGTGCCTCACTGGTTCACTTGGTGGAAGATCCACAGTGAATTGAACTGCATATATGTCAGGAAAGCAAGAAGTCTATCGTCCAAAGTAAATTAAATGGCTGTGAGGCCAACTTTAAAATTCAGATTTAGGATTATGGACTTCAAGTTTTTCCTGTGCATGACTATTTTAGATTGAGGACAACTTCTTAATAATTAATTATTGCCATACATGACAGTTATGCAATTCTGTTTTTGTTATATTAATGTATGTAGTTTATGAGAGATGGTGTAGGATTCTATAATATGTGGATATACTTCAAACCTGAGTCTTGCCATTAAACAAAATTCAATTTTCATATTGATGGTGCATGGTCATGTGTTCATTACATACATGGTTGTAGAATGGGGAAAGGTAGGTACCCAAGTAACACAAAATAGTCACCATTACCTCACGATGACATCACCATGACCAAATTTTGGTCACTACGTGACTAAGTGAGCAGGCGTTGATCCAGTGAGACCTCAAAATGACGTCCATTTGACCTCACAGATTTTATTCCTCTGATTTGTTATTAAAAAAAACATTAGTGTTTTGATTAAGAAGAATATTTCACACAGTGTTCCTTTTTACTTTTCATTTTTTTGGAAAATAAATATGCAAAATATATTTGTTATTGAGTTCTTCACAATGCTTGCTAAATTCTGTTCTTTTATATTACATGATACATGGACTGTGGTACACACATTGAATATTTGATACAAATTTGTTGAAGTGTGCATCTTTGTTCGTGGATCATGTATAAAAGAACTAATCAAGAATTTAGCCTTTAATTTTCTTTACTTTAGTCCTTGTACTAGTACTTGCAGTATCAGCTGGGAGTGAGAGGGAAGTGGGGAGGCTCAGCCCCATCAACACAAAAAGCTAAATTGTACTTCATTGTGACCCTTTTTAGTCTCGAATTGGACAAAATCATATGACTACACTGTGACTAGGAGTGCAGATGGTTGTCAGGTCATGGTGATGTCACTATGACGTCAAAATCACATCACTATTTTGGTCTAAAATTTGACAAAAAAAAGCTAATTTTGACCTTGGGGTCCGTGAGTTACTTATGATGTCATCATGAGGTAATGGTGACTTTTTTGTGTTACTTGGGTAGTTGACAACACTTCATATTGTGCAATATGGGCAATGGACTATATAGAATCTGCTCTTAAATATGTAATAATTTCATTCCTAAGTTTCTTCTGTACATATGTGCATGCATATAAGAATCTTAGGTAAATATTGCATGAATGTGTGTACTGCATCATTTATAATTTAAACAAATTTATTTTATTTTTGAGTGATGTTGTAATTCCACAAAATTAACTTGCCTGCTTTTGCTATGACATGAATATCATCACTTGGCTTAAAGAAAAGCTAGTTCCAAAGGAGACACTGATAAAAATATTTACACTTTTCATGGTCAGATTTTATTATCAGTTTTCTTCGGGAGAAGGAAGGTAGGTCTAAATGAACATTAAATTGCTCCCACCCCTTAAATTACATGCAATGTCCCTCTTCAGCCCCTCTCATTCTATCCAAGCTACCCGTTCTTCTCCTCCCTCTTCCCTGCTTACCCAACATTCTTCCCCCAATCACATTCTTCAAAACACCTTCGCCCTAAATTGCCTTTTCCATCCACACCATATGCCTTCTTCTTATTTCATCTATCAAATTTCTTTCCTCTCCTACCAATTCTAGCACTTCATCATTCGTCCTCCTTTCGACCCTTTTTACTTTCTCCATCCTTCTCCTCACTCACATCTCAAAAGCCCTAAGTCTATTTTCATCTTCTTTCCACAAATCCCACGTTTCCGCACTATACAGTGCATCATTATATATTAAACTTTTCACTAGTCTTCTCTTCACTTCCCTACTCGACGTCCCTGTAATTAGTTCACACCTTCGAGTAAAAACTTCTTTTGCCAATTTAAATTGCTCTACCTGCTCTAGCTTCTGACCTACTACTTTTATCGTTATACTGGCCTATTTTGTTCTTGAACATCGAATTACTTTCATTTTCTTGATTTATCTCTATCCCGTATCTTTTGGATTGTCCATGCAATGCATCCAGCATTTATTTTTTAGCAATGGGCTGACTGGCTGACTAGCGCTTGGTCATCCGCGAACCTCACCGATGTTATCAATTTTCCCCTGACATTTACTCCAGCCTCCAGCTCATCCCAAACCTCTCTCACCATTTCCTCCGAGTATACGTTGAAAAGTACCGGCGATAACGGACAGCCCTGCCTAACTCCCCTCCCTATTGTGGCCCAATCCGATTCTCCATCGGCTACTCTCACTTGCGCCTTCTGCGCCATGCATAAAACAGTCTCCTGTCTCTCCAGTCTACTCCTATCTTCCGCAATATTTCCATTAACTTGTCTCAGCTCACTCTGTTGAACATCTTTTCGAAATCAACAAACAGCACGCGAATACACCCTGATTGTATACTAGATTCCTTTCCACCAGTATTCTCACCACTGAAATCGCATCCCGAGTGGCCCTCCCCTTCCGAAATCCAAACTGATCCTCGCCTAGGAATTCGTTTGCTCTCTTTTCCATTCTCCTATTGATGATTCTAAGCACTACCTTTGCCGCATGAGAAATTTTTTCGGTATAGGTATCAGCACGGTTTTTATAAAAAAATCCTCCGGCCAAGCCCACTCCTCATATATTCTACGAACAAGTTCATATAATCTCTCCCTTCCCCTCTTTCTAGGTTCTGCTGGAGTTCAGCTGGGATATTACCTATCCCCACCGCTTTACCCGCCTTCATTTCTCGCAAGGCCTTTTCTATCTGACTATCTAGTATTCCTGGGTCCACCTCATCTTCATCTACATACCTACTTTTCATCTTCTATGTCCAAGCTCCCAGGCCTATTTTCGCTGTCGTTCATGTTCCTCTTCTTAACTTACCTTGACATATTCCATCCACCGACGCTGGATCTCCTCTGGCTCCATTGCTAAATTTCCCCTTGTGTGTGCTAGGGACCGTTTTCCATTTCTTGATGCACGGCAATATTGTAACCTTGGAGCACAGACTGCCTATTTCTCCTTCTCTATGGAGCATCTCCATCTCCTCACACTGCCGACTCCACCACTTTTCTCGTTCTCTCTTTGTATCTCTCCGAAGCCTGTTGTTTATCTCCTTATAATTCTATTTGCCTAGCTCTGTGTGTTTACATTTTTCCATCTCCTTCCTCCCTCGACCCTTTCCATAATTTCCGCTGTTACCCATGGTTTCTTGATCCTCCTAGCGTCAACCGTTCCTATTGTTTTCCCAGCTGCTTCTTTTATCCCCGTCTTTATCATTTCCCACCTTTCATCTATTGTTCTTCTTCCCTCAGGCATCTACCCACAATCTCTTGATATTCCCTCTTCTTCCCTCCAATCAGAGCTCCTACATCCCACTTCTTTATTTTGCTTCATACTTTCAACGTTTTTAGTCTCTTCTCACATTTTGTCACCACCAAGTTGTGATCGGAGTCTGGATCTGCACCTGGAAAATATATGCGAATTCTTCACGCTATTCCTCAATCTTTGCCTAATCATGATGTAATCTAGTTGGTATCTTCCAGTATCCCCCGGCTTTTTCCATGTGCACCTACGCCTAGGGTGGCGTTTAAACTACGTGTTTGTAATCATTAAATTATACCTCATGCGGAACTCCACTGCTTTCTCGCCGCTGTCCTTTCTTACACCCTTTCCTACACCTTCTTACTCCACTTCTGTCCTTCCCTTTCCCGTACTACTGCCTTCCAGTCTCCCATAGTTATTAGGTTCTTCCTGCCCTTAACTTTTCCGATTACTTCTTCCAACTGGTGACATACTTCGTCCACTTCCTCTTCTTTGTGCCCACTGTAAAAATAGAAATAGAAACAACTTTATTGTTCTGGGAACAGAGTACCATGGACCATAAATTACAATATGCATGCCACCATGGGGCAAATAATACAAAACATAAATGCAAAGAACTTTAGGAAATTGTGATAACTAAATCAACCAGAGGCCAAAGAAAATTATACAATTGTCACGTTTATAACTCCAAAACTTAATTGTTAATCAGCTTGGATACTGAAAGATGCAAAAATCAGAAAATATATTTTATTGATATATCAATAATCATAACAATTTACAAATATTATTCAATATGCTGTAGTAAAACATTTCTTTCGCGATGAAAACAACCCGATAATGGAAAAAAAAGAGTGAGGAGTGGTCACTAAGGACGCGGTCTGGGATAAACAAGCAAGCAAAGCGAAGACGAAGGACAACAAAGGACGCGGTCGGAGGAGAACAAGCAAGAAAAGCGGAGGCGGAAGAAAATTGAAGAAAGAAGGAAGAGGAAGTTAATTTTTAAGACTGTGACCGGGGGCAGAGGTTGCATTGTTTAAATATAAAGTTATGTTCAAGACACTGAAGGACATAGGTTATCAGCCAGGACCTTGATAAAACAACTAATCAAAAGATAGGTAATAATCAAAATTGCCTGTACGAATAACAAATAAAAATGCCAAGTAAAATTTGATTATTTTAAATTATAAATGTGGTGTTCAGTACACTGAGGGAAACACAAAAAAAAACATAAATATAAAAGACCAGCTGTGCTCCTTTTGAACTTTTATACATTCTTGGATAATTTGATATGAATTGGCAAGGAGTCAATAATTTACATTTGGAGATATAAAATAATTTTCCACGTTTTTCTGTGCGGTAATTGCTATAGAAAAGGAAACGTAATTTATTGCTCTGGGAACAATCCTTGGAACATAATTTCAAAATAACATCTACAAATAACAAAATGACAGACACAAATAATAAATATAGCTCGATTTGATGGAGTCAAAGGAAGGAAGGACACTGGGGTCAATAAATAATCAGCCATGCTACTTTTGAACTGTGAGAAGTTCTTGGATAATGTGATGTAATTTGGCAGGGAGTTCCACAGTTTACAAGAGGAGATGTAGAATGCATGTTCGCATTTAGTAGTGCGGTTTTTGGAGACATGAAATATTTTAGTCATGCGGGTTGACTCTTAGTCGTTTGGGCATTAAATAAAAATTGTTCATGTAAGTACGAAGGGGTTTTCGTGTTGACTGCTTTAAAAAATTGCAAGGCCTTTTGAACCCGTCTTCTCTGCTCCAGTTTCATCCGATTCAACTTTAGGTAGTAAGAAGTTACGTGTTTGTCATAACGGCTATTAAATGTACACTAGATGTACACTAAACTCTCGATTTTCCGCGCTAATGACTGGTAAAGGGTGCACTTATAAACGGGAAAACGGATATTCCGCTGCTTGGATCTGTCAGGATCAACTCCTCTACGGTGCGCCGCCAAAAAAAATGAACTCTCTAAGAAAGCAACGCAAAATATTCCAAAGAAAGGATGTTCGCTGTACGTCTAAGCATTTTATGACCAAAAAGAATCCAGTAGAAGAGCTGTTCCGACCGCAATTAAATGTTCGCAAGCCTCGGGTGGCGACACTAAGCATGGCATGTAAGACATCGGAACAGTCACAAAGGCCGTAGTGAAAGTCACGATTGGAGGAAAATAGCAAAAGTTTACATCTACATCTACATGATACCCTGCAAGCCACCGCGAGGGTGTGTGGCAGGGGGTGAAGATCACCAAGCATTCACTACTAACATGCAAACAAGCAACTATAGGGTCTCATTCAACTAGATTGTTAGTATCTATAGTGTTTAAGGGGTTAATACATACATCATGCACTACAGGCTACTCAAAAATATTTCACCTACCTATTTCTTTGCTATGCTGGCTATTCTGTTCTCTTATAGTTCGGGGGAAAAATGCCATTTTGTATCTATCGGTACGACAATCTAGCTCTCTAATCTTATTTATCTAGTCGAATCTAGCATAATACGCTGGTTTTTTTAAATATGTGCCTAACATCTTCAGGAAAGCTATCCGATTGAAATTTATCTAATAGATTTAATCTGATCTCTGATATTGATTCCCACCCTAATTCTTGTATTAATTCTGAAACGCTACTCAACCTATCGTAACACCTTTAACGAACCTAGCTGCTCTACGCTACACACTGTCTAGTTCTCTGATCATACCTAATTCATTCGGATCCCATACACTTGCAGCATACTCAACGCGGGGCCTAACTAGTGAAAAGTATCATCGCTCTTTTTGTCTTCTCATCACATTTCCCAAGTACTCATTTTATAAATCCTAGCTTTTTCTTCGCTCGGCCGCATATTTCCCGGATGTGTCTACCCCACGATAAATCTTTAGTGATTGTTACACCGAAATATCTTATGGTTTCAACGTTTTCTATCTTCGTGTTACTAATTTTATAGGTAAGCCCTATCGAATTATTCCTCCTCCAAAAATTGATAGCTACACACTTTTTAAGGTTTTTTTGGAGGAGGAATAATTCGATAGAGCGATAATTCTTCTAACTGACATTTGTCGCACTACTCTTGAATTGCTTCTAAATCCTTGCTAAGCGATTTCCTGTCTTATTCTTTACCCCTATACACTACCGCATCGTCTGCAAAAAGTCTAAGCTTACTACTAACTACTGTACCCAAACCGTTTATTTATAAAAGAAATAGAAGCGGACCTACTACGCTACCCTGGGGAACTCCCGATGTGACTTTGATTGCGTCCGACATGATACCATCTATGACAACCCTCTACTCTCTCCCACTTAAGAATTCTTTTACCCAACATACAACTTATGGTTTCAACGTTTTCTACCTTCGTGTTACTAATTTTATAGGTACGCTCTATCGAATTATTCCTCCTCCAAAAATTGATAGCTACACACTTCTTTATTTATATCAAAACTCTCTAGCTTCAAGTTTAATTTATCATGAGGAAATTTATCAAATGCCTTTTTAAAATCTAAAAATATCGCATCAACTTCAGTACTGTTTTCACCGTAGACTAAAATATCGTGTACAATATCTTGCGAGACACAATTAGCTTTGTAGCTAATTGTGTCTCGCAAGATCTACCTTTCCGGAATCCATGTTGGCTGTTTATGAGTAATCTCTCACTATCCAAATGCCCCATGATCGAACTGACTACAATGTGCTCAAATATCTTACAAGAGATTGACGTGAGTGAAATGGGTCTGTATTTACTAGGTTCTTCCCTGTCACCGCTTTTAAAAATAGGTGTAATGTTAGCTACTTTCCAATCCTTGGGTACGGTTTGGTTCTTTAGTGTTTTATTGAATATTATTTCTAGATATGGGGCTATTTCAGAAGCTAATGTTTTATATACTCTGAAAGGAATCTGATCGGGACCTGGTGATTTGTTTTTACTAATGCTTTTTAACTGCTGATCTATTCCGGGACATGAAATTTTTATTTTGGGCATTTGCTCACTGAAAGTGTTCGGCGGTGGTTCCACTGTGTTGTGTGACGATGAGTTGAATACACTTTGGAAGAAGGTGTTTAAAGTGTTGGCTTTTTCTACAATGCTATTGACTCTAATTCCTTTATCGTTTTAAAGTGTGTGCACTGTGGACCTATTTTCCTGAAGCTCTCTCACATATGACCAAAACGCTTTAGGATTGCTATCTAAATATTCTCCTAACATCTTGCTCTTGAAATGTGATAACGCTTGCCGACATGATTTCCTTACTAATGCTGTCAATTTTTTTTTATAGTTTATAACTAACTCATTTTTTTCTTCTACCGATAGACCCCGTCCTGCATTTTTCATCCTAGCGAGGCATACCCTTTGTCGCTTTAGTAATTTCCTAACCTCCGCGTTATACCACCTTGGCTCTGTATTATCACTAATGAATTTACTTGGTATGTATTTATTAACTGCGTTACGAGTGACCTCAAAAAATTCTCTCCACAAATCCTCTGTATTTAATCCTTTGCTTTATTCGCTAAATAGATTAAACGATTCCCTTAATTTCTCTTTCATACCGTCGTAATTAGACTTGCCAAATAAATATACCCTCCTCCTTGGTTTATAATGTCTTTCAACGCCTACAATAAATTTCGCATGCACTATTTTATGATCACTAATTCCAATGTCTGTAACTGTATTTAGAACTCTTTCGGGTATGTTTGTTGCTAATAAGTCTAGAATATTTTTCCCCTGGTCGATTCGGTTACTAGCTGTTGTAAAGAATGTGAGGTAAAGGTGTTAACTTGCCTTTGAGACCACTGCCGATGCACTAAATAGACTGGCGATGCACTGATAATCCGGAATCCGGATAATGCAAGCACGGACTGTATCGTAAGCAGGAATTTTGGATTCTTTGTAATTTAATGCTTAATTCTTTGTTCACATCAGAGGAAATCGCAGAGCAATAGTCGAAATGGAAATACTAAGGTCCGAACCAACCTCTGGTGCAATTTTGTAGGGATTGGATGCCTGAAATACTTCATTTTGTATAGAGTTTTATTGACTCAATTCGAGACAGCATTTACCTGCTTGCGCCAAGTTAAGGTGCTACTTAAGGAGGCTCCACCGAATTATGAAGTAGATGTCGTCTTTGTGAAAATTTCAGGACACTCAATTTTTTGGCCCTTCTATCGATTGGCAATAAACATACTGAGACCTTTCCATAATATATTTGAAGAAAAAAGTCGTTGAAAATCAGCTACACTAATGTAAGAAGCGCAATTTTATGTAGAATTTGTAAAAAAGATGCTGGCCTTACCACATTTGTTTAGTTGATATTAATAACTAATGTAAGAAGCGCAATTTATGTAGAATTTGTAAAAAAGATGCTGGCCTTACCACATTTGTTTAGTTGATATTAATAAATGTTTGCTCGAAAAAAAGCAGAAAGCCCTTAGTTAATTGAAAGTGGCGCTACAGTATGTTGTTAACATCAAGGTCCGTCTATATTCGTCCGTATAGATGGACCTGGTTAACATTGGGAACGATACATGAGACGGAACGTGCTTACGAGCCTATTTACTCACTTAATTCAGGAATATACCTTGCCAAGGTCCTTCTTATATGTTTTATGTAAAATAAATATCCGGATTGGTTATTTATATGGTGTCATTATTACCAATGCTTCCAAATGGTAGCAGCAGTAGCAGCATCATTGTTGCCAAACATTTTACAAAAATATCAATGTAAATAAAATTCAAAACAAGGAGTTGTATTTGCAATGGAATAGTTTAAAACTAAGTAAAAAAATATTTAACCAATTTCAGAATACGTAAGAGCAGGAATGTCAATTTGGAAATCAAACGTGGCAACAACACGTCAGCTATATTCCGAAGTCAAATGAGTTAAAACAGCTTGTAAAAAAATAGAATTCAACTACAACGTGCTATATAATAGCATACTCATACAATTATAGAGTATGCGTTATCACATTATAGAGGAATTTCCATGTAGGTTTTTTTCCTGGATCGGCATTTATTCATTAAATAACATAGCACTTTTACGGGATTATGATGCGCGGAGTGACGGTGGAACCACCTTAATTGAGGTGGTTTCCCGTTGCCCGCCTAAATGGTGTTTTTAACGTGACACCATCACTTGATAGGCCGCCCCACTGGTGTCAGACGCCTTCTCACAGCAGCCTCACTGAGGAACAGACGCTGCGAGTACGGTACGTGGACTACCTTTCCTTACCTGCACCCAATCCCACCACGATAAGGCGTAGTTTATGAGGAATTAAATTTAGTCAGTTTAAAGTTATAACGAATGACAAATTTCTAGAACTAAAATTAAGAAATAAAATTTGGAGTATTATCTGACCATGATAATATTCCAATTTTTATTCCCCGATGTTAATTCCTAAAATTTGTCTTCGGTTATTTATTTTTATTTATTTATTTAGAATAGTTTATCCAACAGCAAATGAAAATTACGGGACAATCTTAAAAATAACTAATAATTATATATACAACAGTTTATGAATCCCTTACATATTCTAATTTGGATGAAAAAACATCCAATACCTTGGCAAAAAAATTATAAACGCTAAATATTCTATGATTTAATTCTTTCCCGGTAAATTATTTTCGTAAAGCCTTCTCGGAATTTCCACCGGGTTAATTTTTTACATAACACCAACGTTTCAACGGACGACTCGTCCATCGTCTTCAGGGTGAGTTAGTAAATTAAAGCCGTTGAGACGTATCAATAAACGGTTGCAACAATCAGGTTACTCCTGATTGGCCGAAAGGATCTTCGAAATTCGGATAAAAAGGAGTTCTATCGTTTTTTATTTTATTTAAAATGGGATTCCACCAATTGCTAAGTTTTTATCCCGTGTCTCTATTAAAATTATTTTTGTTAAGCCGCGTCTCAATAGCCTCCTTAGCAAGCCTGTCCCAGAATTTGTTCGATGCGGTAGATTAATTTTGCGCCATCCCATTTTATCCTGTGGTCCCGAGTGATACTATGTTCAGCCACAGCAGACTTATCAGGTTCTCCAAGCCTAAAATGCCTCCGATACTCCTTTGAACCTGGTGGCTAATGTTCTACCAGTCTCCCCCACGTAGACTTCGCCACATTCGCAAGAGATCTGGGCGTCGATTCCCGTTCTCCTTTCGCCCGGGTCTTCGCTTCGCCACGGCAACTCGAAGCGAAGCGAAAATTTTCTCCGCGATTATTCTCGTTCTTTTCGCCCCGCCTATCGCTTCAGTTCGCGTATCCTCGTTTCTTGGCGAAAGATTGTGACGTAAGCAATGACGAATTACCCATAAGTCAATGGGCAAGATGACTATTTATGGGAAGGTATGAAAACCTATGATGAAAACCCAGCGGGAGTGTAAGAAAATTTCAGCGATCAACGCACTTTGTCTCCGCAGTCAGAATCAATTGAACAGCGCAAGGCACGGTGTTAAGTTCAAATCATATCTCTAGAATATATTGTCATGTTTTGTTTATTTGGTGAAACTATCAAATTGTTACACTTAGTATTGTTATACAATGTATCTAATTCATTAGTCGTTTTCCGTAGCTGAACATAAGACCATTCTCTTTGTTTTTCATCTTTTACAGAGATATAAACGATGAGTCCAAAAGTCACTCCGGTGAAACTTATGGGTTAGTATTTTCAATGCAAACCTAAGTAGTTCGTGAATTTACCATTTTTATTTTCGTGTTTGTTACTGTTAACGATGGCATCACTCATGTACGTAATACTTTTCATGAAGTTAGAGTCGATTGAAACATCTTTTATAGGAACGTCAGTAAATGATTTTGTTTCTTATGTGTGCGTGTCACCGGTGTTTGATGTGGTATATTCACTAAGAGGACAACTATAAGGCACGAGATCCTTATACTTCCAGAAATTATTATCACATAACCTATTATAATCCTATCCTTAATTTAACAGTATCAAGATTCGTTCTCAGTGTTTGTCCTAAGTAGTACATACAAGTTTTGACGAAATGTAACAAACTTTAAAAGCCAATTTTGGATAATTTTTTAACAAATCATGAGTTAAATACTAGTTTCTTATTTTTTTAGCAAAGACAGCGTAAAAACGCCCGAGCCTCTGGAGCTCAGCTGAATAATTTAGTTGACTACATGTTAGCACATAAAGAGTTTGCTGCCGGGTGCCTGAGTGGTGTGCAAGGAAAAACAAGTCAAAAACTTCAATGGTAGAGGCTGGCAGATAGTGGAAATACAGATAAACCGCTCATCTTAGAGATTGAATGCGTTGCTTCGTTCCCTCAGAGAACACACAACAGCAGCCTCTTCATTTTCTTCCACCTCCACGGCTAACGCATTTAGCATTGGCACTAGGGCCGCCATTCTCGTCCTTAATGCATAATAGTGAAGTTGTAGATCCAAATGCTATTTCAAAATGTTCATTAAACTTTTACCCATATATAAACCTCTGTTTTTGCCTTACCTGTTGCGTTCCTATCTTTCTACCCCCGCGTCAGTCTCTTTCTAATTGTTTCTGGTGAAACGTTCACAATCAAAAGAACCAAAACAACAAGTTTTCTCAAGTAATCCAACACAAGAATAACCTCAGAAAAAAACAGCACACCCACGGTAGTACAATACGCTTATCAAACAAACGCTTCGCGGTTCATTCAAATGCAAACACACTTCGATTCCCATTTATTTAATTACATAGAACGACAAGACGAGTGAAGCTACACACTAGGTGTATGCCAAACATATTAATAACAATTAGACTAATTGGGATGAAAAATGTAACATAATAATGGTGTGTGGCGGTAATTAAATCACGAGTCGGTCTCTCGTCAATTCTTTCGCTAAGCCGCTAGAGCGACTTCATTGTCGTCGCTTGCGAAATTCGCTCTTGGCGAATGTTTACATTCGCTATATGTTCGCCAGACAGAACGAGAATAACTTTTTTGTCGCCAGATGGACGAAGCGAAGCATTCCTGGCGAAATAGCTAGCGAATGAAAACGAGAATACGAATGCGCACTCCGTTCGCCAATATTTTCGACAAATCGCGCTAGCTATAGCCAGAAAGAACCAGAATCAGGCCCCTGGGGCCTGATTCTGGCTCTTTCTGGCTATAGCCAGCGCGATTTGTCGAAAATATTGGCGAACGGAGTGCGCATTCGTATTCTCATTTTCATTCGCTAGCTATTTCGCCAGGAATGCTTCGCTTCGTCCATCTGGCGACAAAAAAGTTATTCTCGTTCTGTCTGGCGAACATATAGCGAATGTAAACATTCGCCAAGGGCGAATTTCGCAAGCGACGACAATGAAGTCGCTCTAGCGGCGTAATGAAAGAATTGACGAGAGACCGACTCGTGATTTAATTACCGCTATACACCATTATTATGTTACATTTTTCATCCCAATTAGTCTAATTGTTATTAATATGTTTGGCATACAACTAGTGTGTTGCTTTACTCGTCTTGTCGTTCTATGTAATTAAATAAATGGGAATAGAAGTGTGTTTGCATTTGAATGAACTGCGAAGCGTTTGTTTGATAAGCGTATTGTACTACCGTGGGTGTGCTGTTTTTTCTGAGCGTATTCTTGTGTTGGATTACTTGAGAAAACTTGTTGTTTTGGTTCTTTTGATTGTGAACGTTTCACCAGAAACAATAAGAAAGAGACTGACGCTGGGGTAGAAAGATAGGAACGCAACAGATAAGGCAAGAAGCAGAGGTTTATATATGGGTAAAAGTTTTGATGGACATTGTGAAATAGCATTTGGATCTACAACTTCACTATTATGCATTAAGGACGAGAATGGCTGCCCAAGTGCCAATGCTAAATGCGTTAGCCGTGGAGGTGGAAGAAAATGAAGAGGCTGCTGTTGTGTGTTCTCTGAGGGATCGAAGCAACGCATTCAATCTCTAAGATGAGCGGTTTATCTGTATTTTCGCTATCTGCCAGCCTCTCCCATTGAAGTTTTGACTTGTTTTTCCTTGCACACCACTCAGGCGCCCGGCAGCAAACTCTTTATGTGCTATCATGTAGTCAACTAAATAATTCAGCTGAGCTCCAGAGGCTCGGGCGTTTTTACGCTCTGTCTTTACTAAAAAAATAAGAAACTAGTATTTAACTCATGATTAGTTAAAAAATTATCCAAAATTGGCTTTTAAATTTGTTACATTTCGTCAAAACTCGTATGCACTACTTAAGGGCAAACACTGAGAACGAATCTTGATACTGTTAAATTATGGATAGGATTATAATAGGTTATATGATAATAATTTGTGGAAGTATAAGGATATCGTGCCTTATAGTTGTCCTCTGAGTGAATATACCACATCAAACACCGTTGACACACGCACACAAAAGAAACAAAATCATTTACTGACGTTCCTATAAAAGATGTTTCAATCGACTCTAACTTCATGAAAAGTATTACATACATGAGTGATACCATCGTTAGCAGTAACAAACACGAAAATAAAAATGGTAAATTCACGAACTACTTAGGTTTGCATTGAAAATACTAATCAATAAGTTTCACCGGAGTGACTTTTGGACTCGTCGTGTATATCTCTGAAAATATGACAAACAAAGAGAATGGTTTTCTGTTCAACTACGGAAAACGACAAATGAATTAAAAGTATTGTGCAACAATAATAAGTGTAACAATTTGATAGTTTCACCAAATAAACAAAACATGACAATATATTCTAGAAATATGATTTGAACTTAACACCGTGCCTCGCGCTGTTCAATTGATTCTGACTGCGGAGACAAAGTGTGTTGATCGCTGAAATTTTCTTACACTCCCGCTGGGTTTTCATGTTTTCATCATAGGTTTTCATACCTTCCCATAAATAGTCATCATGCCCATTGACTTATGGGTAATTCGTCATTGCTTACGTCACAATCTTTCGCCAAGAAACGAAGATACCCGAACTGAAGCGATAGGCGGGGCGAAAAGAACGAGAATAATCGCGGAGAAAATTTTCGCTTCGCTTCGAGTTGCCGTGGCGAAGCGAAGACCCGGGCGAAAGGAGAACGAGAATCGACGCCCAGGTAGACACCAGGGGTCATTAGGCCTACGGGGTCCTTCAACTTAACTACTAGTTGGTCTCTCAGTTTACTAATTGGTTTATGGACCGTATCTATGTTGTATCTCTTGAAAATTCTCGAGATCTTGGCAGAGACTGTTGACAAATACAAATTAAGGAAGTTCCACCGTGACTCCGCGATTCGAAATACCGTAATAGGGCTTTGTTAAATAAATGAATAAATAACAAACCAGAAAAACTCCTATATGGAAAATCATCTATAGGGTGATAACGCATACACAATGCTATTACATCGTTCGTTGTAGCTGCATTCTATTTTTTAAAAGCTCATTTTGGCTTCGAAACATCACTGACGTGTTGTTGCCACGTTTAATTTATAAAATGAGAATACATACTTAATCCCGCTAATACGTATTCTAAAATAGGTTAAATATAATATTGCTAAGTTTTAAACGTTTCCCTTCCAAATACAACTCTTTGTTTTGAATTTTATTAATATTGATATTGAATTGAAAACTTTTTGGCAACAATGACGATGCTACCATTCGGAAGCATTTGTATTTATTACACCATGTCAATAACTAATGAAATATTTAAATAACATAAAAAATATAAGAAGGACCTTGGTAAGGTATATTCCTAATTTAAGTCGGTAAATAAGCTTGTAAGCACGTTCCGTCACAAGCACCGTTGCCGATGACAACAACATACTATAGCGTCACTTTCATGTAACTAAGGCTATCCTGCTTTTTTCGAGCAAACATTTATTAATATAAATTAAACAAGTGTGGTAAGGAGAGCACTTTTTTACAATGCCAAATTCTACATAAAATTGCGCATCTTATATTAATTTTTCGTCAAAATGACATTTCTCTTTACATTGTTAAATTGCAAATTTTACTGCAAGAGTCATGCTCTGCCGTATAGCCACGTATAAAATTGCTGATTTTCAACGTCTTTTTTCCTAAAATATATTATGGAAAGGCCTCATTATTTTATTACCAATCGATAGAAGGGCCAAAAAATTGAGTGTCCTGAAATTTTCACAAAAATGACATCCACTTCATAATTTATGGTGGAGCCACCTTAAATTGTTACATATTCTATTGATTGTAGCTTTTTCACAGCACTCCGTATTTTGTCTTTTTCTTAAAAATAGCCTACCACTTCTACATTGAAGTGGGAGTGCAAAACGTTTAATTTTTCTAGCAGTAAAGTGCTTTTACCATTTTTTACAAGGACACAGAAACATCAAATCTTTAAAAATTCTTCTACTTTGTAGTGCACTAAAATCAAAAATTTCTAATAATACCTTTGCGGAAACATGTTTATCCATCACGTGGGATACTACCCATGATCTCTTATGACTAATGTTCCTACGAACCTTCTGCACCTTTTCAAGAATAGCAATATATTTTCTCTGAAATGGAGACCCCATCACAGTTGTATATTATAGTCTGCTTCTCACAAGTGTATCAAACAACACAATAATGTTGTTTTAAAGCATCTTTTAACTCGTGGGGCGAATCCTAGTGTCTTCACTGAAACAGAGACCACCTCAGTAATATGCTCTCCAAAACTCATTGCCTTGCTGAACACAACTCCCAGATACCTGTGTGATTCCACTTCCTTCTAACTAGCTCCCCTCACGGTATATGGGAATTTTAACTGCCTTTCATTTCTTGTACAGGATAATAACTTTAAATTGGCTACATTTAAGTAGAGAAAAACATCTAAAAGAATAGTTTTATGGGTTTTGGCTCAAAGTTTAGAGTTTATAAGCTTATTGACTCTCAAACTCGATTCTTAATTTGCTAATTACTTTCCGAATGTATCCCGTCGATAAATGAACTGCCAGTATGATTTATTGCACCAATAGAATGAACTCGCTCGAATAATATCGTAACTTATGTATCCAATACATCAGGTAGAAAATCTTCGCGAAAGACGGAAACTATCAATTTTGTCGAAATTGTGAACACATGCTTCGCTTAGACTCAATCTCCCTGAGTTTATCATTCAGCAATAATGTCGTGTACTTCAAAGGAAATTAACTCAAGTCACTGGTCTGGGATATTCACACTTGAAATTCTATTCGGCTTTGATGGTAAGTGTATTAAGGATCAAGAACCAATTCAAATACCAATCTTAATGGCATCTGACGAAGAAAACGGGGAAGAAATGTATACAACCCATGACAACGTTGCCAACTGACTCCATGGTTGGGCGAGGGTAACATATCACTCAACCAACAATGAGCGCAAACAACTGGAATGAGCAAATACCCCCAGCATTCTGGGTGAGAAATCCAATTCCCATTTCGCCGGGATGTACTGCGCCAATAATTCAGGAGGCAAATAAGAAAGGTGTGCTGGAAAAATGGAAAACAGCTCTCTCTCACACTTCGCAGAACGTATTTCATTCGTTTTCCCGAACGCGATGGATTTCTGTCGCAGGGGAAAGAATCAGCCAGCCGGGGTGAGACCAACGGAGGAAAAAGGCAGCGGACAGCAGTTCTTAAAGTCCTCGGAGTTCGCATCGACGCTTAAAGAAAACAAACGGGCTAGCAGAAAACTTTTGGATAGTCATTCCGTCATGCACCCAGCGACACCAACGGGATACGATCCGGTCTATTCTCCTGACGAAAACACCATCATCAGTTCAATAGACGTCGCTGGAAATTTCTAATTATTTCTCTAGGCATCTCTCTCAGATTAATCTACGACAATCTGGTGATTTGGGCACGCTCCTGCATGTGATTAAGAGCAGTTGTTTCCAAAAGGCACGCCGCGGCATTTCAGGGTACCAAGAAAACAGCAATAGGGGTGCCACGAGATTACTGCGGGAAAGTGGGAAATGTTTAGCTGGACCAACTTCTGAATTGGTCACGTCCGACAGATGGTGAAATATAACGAAGCACTTCTGCCAACCTAAGGAATTTTTACTGTAATGCTTCGTTTCCGCTACTAGTGTAGCTACGCGCAGTGCGTTCCCTTTACTATCGTAACTCAGTGCTGCACTCCTTTGGCAGTTGTACTGAACAAGTTGCAAGTAAGTGGTTAAGCTTAGTTAATCCCTGCAGAACTACAGCCCATTCTTAATGTTTTCGCAGTTTTAAAAATCATAAGATACTTCTTCATCAATGCACACCCGACACATATCCATTTTGTTCAACTTTGTAGAATATCGTGTTTCTTCATTCCTAGTTACCACCCCGCCGCTAGCGCCTGCTGCGCCTAACCAATGTAAGTTGGCAGCGTTACGAACTACGAGTTACGATGGCACTTACGTGTATTCCCACGTCGTTTTCTGGTTACACGCGTATCTACGAGCGTAGCTACGGTAGTAGTATAGTAGTAGTAAACCGCCTTGGTAATGGAGAGGGAAGCTCACTCGGATGAGTAAAAAAAATCTGAGTAGCCTGCTTCTAAGATTACAGCTCTGAAGGGTGCCGCCAATGTAAAACTCTGGGAATCACTGGCTTATAGCGAGAGTGACTGGAGGTTTCGGATAGTGCCATGAAGAGGTCCCTGAGCGTCTACGCGGCCTTCGGCCCCATGTTCCACGCCTCCCGTCTCCTGGGAGTGCTGCCGCTGACCCGTGCCAGGAGGAGCCACGGGTGTACCAGCTACAAGCCATCCGCTCTGGCCCGGGCGTACAGCTTCTCCCTGCTCTCCGCCTCGGTGGCCGTGGTCATCTACCTGTGGGAAGACTCTATCCGGCTCTTCTACGACCTCGTCCGGGACGGCAAGGACAGCCACAAGAGAATGCTCGTGAACAAGGTCGAGTACGCCTGTTCCGTCGTCTCGTCCGTGGGAAACCTGATGTTCAGCATGACTTGTGGGAGACGTCTGGCGCGCACCTTCCGGACTCTGAGCAAAGTCGACGCGACGCTGGAGTTCCCGGTGGTCGCCCTCTCGAGGGATATGGGGACGCGACAGCGAGCCATGTGGCGGACGGCGGCCGTCCAGTCCTCCTCCTTCCTCGCCTCCTGGGTGCTGGCCCTCACCGTAGACATCCTGAGCTACGGGAAGGGGAACCTCGGGTACTGGCGATTGGCTCCCTTCTACTTCCTGCGCTTGGTGACGCTATGCGTGGAGCAGCAGTTCATCCAGGTGGCGCTGATACTTCGCGAGCGATTCTCCGCCATAAACGACGCCCTAGAGAACGTCTCCCCTCCGGCGGGCTTGAAGAAGCCCTCCGAGAAGGTCGCCAGGGTCCGTATTCGGGCGTGGCCGAAGGCGTTCGCGGTCTGCGCGGCCGCGGAGCTGGTGGAGCGGCTGAGGGACGCCCACGGCACCCTCTGCGCCGAAGTGGACGGCGTCAGCAAGGTGTACCAGTTGCCGCTGCTGACCGACATGTTCATGATGTTCTTCGACTTCATCGCCGGCGGCTACTTCTTCATCACGGATCTACTGGGCGAGGGTGAACTGAGGTCGTTGGCCTCCTCGTGCTCGTGGCTGTTGAACTCCTCGCTGCGCATTGCGCTCCTCTCCTGGGCCGCGTGGAGAACTTCCAGCGAGGTCAGCCGCAGGGAACGCTTCCAGAGTCCACTTCTCTTGATTTCCGGGTCTCTTTTTCTGGACAATATTTTGCCCGCGTTCTAGCTGGCTTCTGCAGGTCCACTGAAATGTCGAAGTAGATATGGCCCGAGTTTTTGTAGCGGCTCCGTCAGGTTGGATGTGTCGTGATTGGTCCATTCTGTTGAAAATCCGTTTCGAAGCGCTAGTGAGCTTGTAGTCATTAGCCGTATCCGGAAACCTAGTATGCTTCGGCAAAGCATTCTTGGTGATGACGTATTGCTGACGTACAATAAAGCATGATTGGGAAAGAATACTTCAAATTCGGACATTCTACGGTAAGGAGCGACCTTAAGCAGTAGTGGCAACAAAAAAAACACTAGGTATAGTGAAAAACGGTAGAGGGCAATATATATAAAATATTTAGATCGGAAGAAAAAGAGCCATTATATGTATATTAACCTTTTCACTGATATGTATTTTAATAATTATGCAAATGTAATATACGAAGTAACAAATAGATACTACACACATTTATAAGAAGGCAACGGCTCCGCCATCATTTGTTATTCTCGTCAACAAAACTTCGAAGCAACAATGCATGGAAGCGTGCTTCTGTGCTTTGGCTTCGTAGCATGCTTCCCCCAGAGTGCTTGGCGTTCGGATATACTTCGGGTGTTTCCGACAAAACCCCCCTCCACCTGGAAGCAAGCATTGTAGTATGCTTAGCGCTAGAAGCACACGTTTCGGACAGGGCTATTCTTTCGGTTGATGTTTTTTTTTTGTTATTTGGCTGATTCAAAGGCTTCTCTCATGATTCTAGGGAAATAGCGGACTTCTCTTTTTACCAATTGTTTCCATTCGTCGATCACGATGCCGTGTGTCGGCAGTCACCATTGTGGTGAAAGTTTAAAGAAATGGGGAAGACACACTAATTTTGATAACTCTTTGAATGAGAAGTGTGTTAGATAAAATTTACTTGGTGAAAATTTTGCTGAAGAATAAGGCTGTGTTATTGATATATCACACTTTAAAAACTGAAAGTTTTAGGCAGCTTAAAAACACGACGTCATCGCATGACGTCACCACACGGTATCACCATGGGCGTTGTTTATCTGTTGTACGTGGGGGTGTTTTTTAACGAATACTTGGCGAAAACGTATGCATTTATCTCATTTGTTTAACGCAGTAAACTAATGTATATAGAGTTTTTTAATTAAGTAGTATGGATCGTAACGAGAAAATCGTCCATGAAATGTATAATGCCTGCATAGTATTCCTGTTTGTTTTCACTCCGCGTATCTCCGCTGCAACAAAGCCACCTTAAGAGTCAACCAAAGGCAAATTGACGAATTGTGCGTTTTAAAATCCTTTTTGGTTCATCGTTTCGATCAGGGGACGACTAAAAACCTCAAAACAATTTATTCGCTTCGTGTTCTTCAAAAAAATAACTCTGTTTCAGTAGCAATGTGGAACCTAAACCGTGCAGTGACGTATGAAGGCGTTTCAGGTCACGTGACTATCGTCAATTTTCGGGAATATTTTAATAGCTTTTAGTAATCCTTGCGGTTGTCATTGAAAATGTTGGCTCGTATATTTGAATTTGTGAGAAATGAACCATTTGGCTTAAAGAGCCGGCGAATCGTTGGGCATCCCTCAATTTATTTATATATTCCATTATTCTTTTATCGTTCACAGATTTTTCACATTTAGGGTCATAAATGAAAAATTAATATTCTCTTGATGCAAAAAATCCATGATAATGGCTGTAAAATATTTTTTAATCAATTAAAAATAACTACAAAATACCATTTCAATAAAAATTAGTGAAATAAGTGGCAAAAAAGCAGTAAAAATACTAAGCCAATGAGCGCATCAAGTTCATCATAAATGCACAATAAACAAAAAATGCCATGTACATTCTCCCATATTGGAAGAGGGTGCTTCAGGCAATTCCTTCATTCACTATTGTACATTGTGATTGCATTGTGATGTGAATGCACGTTCACTCTCGTGAGATACGTAAATATGTCTTTCCAGGCTAGAATGGCTGGCCAGTTGACCGTCCGGTTGATGGGGAGGCAACTGGATGAGGAGGCCAAAGAGGAGGTCAGCACTTCGACATAGTACTCTCTGACCGACGAACCGTCACACGCATCTCGATAATACATTTTTTTTCAAATTTCAGCTGAATATATTTATGATGCAGCTGTCACAGCAAGAAGCGCGCTTCAGTATAATGGGACTTTTCTATTTGGACATGACGGTTCTTCAAGCGGTGAGGAAAATATTCATGCATGATTTAATTACTTCCTATCAGCTGGTATCTCGAAATCTTGAAGCAGATACCTGAATACTCCTCCATACTATTCGAATCAGTAAGGTTTTATCAGAAAATATAAATTTACTTGATTGAAATCATTTGCTGAAGAGAAGCTTATAAGTTTTTTTAATGCAGAAAGCGAGCATCTTTCAGGAACAGTCATTTTCCACGTGTTCTAACAATAGTCTCTTTATGCTTTTCATCGGGATCAGTCGAGATGAAAGCAGACATTTGCTGAATCACAATGACTAGACAATATTTTTCAGTAACTTTATGTTTCGGACCCTGCATTTTCTTTGCAAGGAACACATAATAATTCCGTTTCATTGTGGATTCTCTAATCATTTTTAAACAATATAAATTTTGACAAACATGCTAAGATACGCCATTTATTTGATGAGATTAGTTTTCAATTTACTCTGCTGTTTTACTTCCAATTGGTGTACAACCTACGTGCAGGCCTGAAAAATACCTGGCCTCTGAAAAAACATTTTGTCATCTCTTTTGAGCACATATGGGACTACTGATGTAAAAATGTTTTGTTTTAGTTGAAATATTTAATGTCCACATGTGTACAGTTGTTATTTGACAGGTAGGACAAAAATTACTGATCCAATGAATAATAATGAATTACCGCCTTAAGTATTAATATTCTCTACGTGACTAAGAAAAATGCAACATAGGCAAGAGATGAATAAATGAAATAAAGCTCACTTTATTTATGGCCACCATATTGATTTCTGAAAAATTAAAAACAAAAGTGATAGCTTCTAGTGTATGAAATTGGCGCTGTCAAGAGGGAAATTCAAAATCAGGTACGTTCACAGATAGGTGCAACAGTACAATCATAGAATAAATATAATCTAGAGGGCTCACCACATAGGATCAAACTATTTTACGTTTTGGATGTAGTACTGGAAGGTTTCCATAGATGGCGAAGTATGAATTTTTCACGTTACATCACACAATCGCGTTGAATCGTCAAACGGTGTTAACACATCCATTGTATTCTACCTGGCTTATGAGGCACATAACATATGCTACTGTCGTAATTATGTTATTTTATTGCAATTGTGCGATATACCTTCACCTAACGTCAACAGTCACATGGATAAGTTAACATTTCCTTCACTATTAAAGCAAATATATCTTGTGTTACAGGAGGGATTCCTTATTGTTTGATTAAAAACACATAATCCACCGCTGCAAGGAGCGTCTCGATTGTGCCGCTGAAGTCGATTATAAAAACGAAAGCAATGGAAGCGATATAAATTGTTTGTGATGTAACGCAAAAAATTCTTCCCTCGCCATCTATGGAAATTTCCAGTACTACATCCGAAACGTAAAACAGTTTTTCCCTCTGCGATGAACCCCCTATATCATACTTCCACTATATAGTATACAATATTCCATTGGACAAGGCTAACCTCTGAGAGACATATCACCACATATGTGGACAAGGGGAGCGAAAAGGGTATATATAAATATGCTTGATCTGTTTCTCTCTGTTCTTGTTTCTGCAGCTGACCCAAGCGGCGACCTCCTACTTGCTTGTTTTGGTACAGTTCCAATCGTGACGAGGGAATGGAGACGGAGCTCTTTCATATTCCAGATGGAATTTCAACCAGAATATGTACATTTGCTATTTCTATTTACGTGTTTCATCCCTCTGCTACTCTTCACCTTCCTCTCAAATCACGTGACACAAAGCTTTTGGAGGAAATAAAACTTTGAATGTGCGTGAGACTGAAGGCTACTACTTCCGTCCTCAGTGTGGTGGGGGGCGTGGGTGATGCATGCAGAAAATGCGCGATCAGTTGGTGATTGTTTGGTTGGTGGGAGGTATTGTGCACAGGATCAATGGGTGAAACGGGTGCCGTAAAACGTGAAGAGATGGTGGGAGAACGGAAACAGACATAAACAGCGCGAAATGTGTGCGTGGGAGATGGGCATCTCCAATCTCTTACGTGTCACGTACACGGAAAACCAATGAAAAGTGTTCCAGGATTTGGCGATAAGGAGCCACCTGTGGGGAGTAGCTGAAGTTAAAAGTGGATGCATTCCTCTTTTAAACTGAAATTTTATTCTCAAATTCTTTGAAACATTCTGTAAAACATTCTCAAATTCTGTTCAGTCTTTGGTTTTAGCACAGAGACTTTTCTGATATTTTTTGTAATGAGGGACTCAATGAATGAACAGTTATTTAAAGTTATTTCCTTTTAATGAGGTTTTACAAGGTAACTAATGACGTGAAATAGATTTTTCGTGGTTGTTGCCAATAGTTATATCGTGGACATTTAGACCGGAAGGATTGAACACGGTATTCACGAATTAATTTTTGTGAATTGTAATAAACTTATGCGATCTGGTATCTTCATTAACGGCATAGAATACGTAAGTATCTCTAAAATCTTGAGTATTAATTATTAGCTCCTGTTTACATTCACTACGGATTCCCTTTTGCGCATTTATCTGTCAATTTTTTCCTGAGGATCGCGTATGTTGATTGAGACCGCTAGAGGAAAAGTTCCCGTCTTACGTTTCCCGTGAACGACTCACGTCACCCGTTTGCGTTGACTGTATCTCAGCCTTGACGAATACATGAGCTTCAATAATGTCTCCCTAACTTAATGCTCTGACCCTTGAACGTGTAGTATATGTAGTAACATAAAAATATAGTACATATAGTAACCGTCAAACATCTTCATAGGATCGCAATTTGTATAATTACTTGCGAGTCTAAATTTGTGAGTAATATTCCACCTTATCTGAGTATTAAGTCTTCACTTGTTGTGTGAGCAATAGCCGTTACTATCGTTCCACTCGAAATTATAACTCTGGGTTTCCCTCTATCCATCCCCGTGCTCAACAGAGACCCTACTTACTTCGGGCCATCTTAGTGTGACGGACTGAATGAAAACGAATCATATTTCTTTCAAGAACATTACGCACCACGCTTCATTATTTATTTGCGTTGTTTTTTTTCGGAAAAATGTCATCTCCAAGGCTTGTTGACCTGTCAAACCCTTCCACTGGTAAGAATAATGAAACAGGACGAAAACATGCATGTTTCCCGTGCATGTGAGTGAATAAACCGAATCACGCAAGTGACCTCCGCTGCCTCTCCCGACAGCAACACCTGGGGTAGGCTTGTGCAATGACCGATTTTGGTCATCGATTTTCGATGAAAAAATTTCATCGAAAATCGAATAAAATTTATTAACCGGTATCTGAGGACTCATTTATTGAGTACATTCATTATGATTCTCTTTTACTTGTTCATTTAATATATTTATTCAGTTGATTCATTAAAAAGCAGTTAGTATTCATTTAACTAAGCGCACCCTGATGTTAGCCGCGCAAACTTAATGGCATGCTTCGCACTTGCAGAGAACTTCACTATCATGGGGCCTATAAAACGACCATTAATACCATGTTTGACGGAGGAGACTTTTTGAACTTCAATAATTTTCTTAGGCTATTATTAATAGATATTCACTAAAGCTGAAGGGATTTCAAATACAATGGTAAGTTCGGGAGACTAATATTTCCTATGTCTCGCAGCGTGAACTGTTATCCTGTTAAAGCATCAACAACGCATCCCATGAGGCCATTTCTGAGCGTTTTCAAATTAACTTAAAATTAGCATTTAAGTTTCTCGTGAACTGGGATTACTCAATCCAAATTCTTTGCGTGAAAAGAATACATATATGGTGGGGCACAAATAGCAATTAATGAATTCTCTTTTCTATATTGTCGACACAACGTGGATTGGAATATGATGCTAAAGGTTCCGAAAAAAATTGGAGTATCATACAATGTCCGAAGAGTTATCCACAGCTTGCATAAAAGCCAGGTGGCCATAATAAAATCAGGACCCAGTAGTACAGAAGCAAGCATAAAGAAAGGATGTGCACTGTCTGCCGTATTATTCAATGTCTACATGGAGAAAGCCATCCAAGAAGTTAAAGAAAAGTCTCCGGTAGTGAACATCCACGGGGAGAAAATCAGTATGGTTCGATTCACCGATGACATAGCATTCATGGCAGAAACAGAAGGAGATTTAAAGAAGACACAAGGAAATATGGAAAGGACAGTGGCAAGATATCATCTGAAGATCAATAAAAAGAAAACTAATGTATGCAGTGGAAGAAAGGAAGCCAGGACCAATTTTAAACTATGAAAACAAAAAATCGAGGAGGTGGAAGAGTTTTGATACCTAGGAAGCCGAGTAACCAGCGATGGACGAAGTAAAAGAGAAATTGCCAGTAGAATTGCCCAAGCAAAAAGGGCATTTTACCAGAAGAAGATTCTGCTTACAGCTGCAAATACAACCGCGGAGGTGAGGAAATATTTCATTACGACATATATCTGGAGCATTCTACTATATGGCTTCAAAGCATGGACAATAACAGCAGCCTGGAAGCATTTGAAATGTGGTGCTACCGAATAATGATGAAGATAAAAGGATCGACCGAGTGACAAATGAAGAAGTCTTATGAAGAGTGGGAGAAAAGAAAAGTCCGCTGACAACTCTAAAAAGAAGAAGGGACAACTTAGTCGGGCATATCTTGAGACACGATGGCCTGATGAAGACAATCGTCGAGGGTAAAGTGAACGGGAAGAATGGAAAAGGCAGACCACGTATGAGATATTTGGAGCAAGTAGTGAAGGATGTAAAAGAGAGGAGCTACGTCAATATGAAGAGGTTGGTCGATAGAAGAATCGAGTGGAGGGCTGCGTGAAACCAATTCTAGGATTGTTGACCCATGATGACGATGTTGTCGACGAACACTCTAAAAAAGATGGCACTGAGCACTTCAATCAGCGTACCAGCTTTTGAGAAACGTGGAAAAAGAGACATCACTAATTTCATTTAATGTCAGAGTTTCTCTTGGGATTTACATTAATGCTTCGGTCTTTGTATATATTTAAATTTGTAGGAACGACGGATATGAGCGAAATTATTTCGTCATTGATCATGAATTGACTTCATTGTATTGACTTCATCATCCAAATGCTAGCTCACCCGCGATATTATTCAATAGGTACGTTTTTGTAGAATACAATGCACAGTTTTAAATATTGACTGAAAGCTCACCATGTCTCCTACGCTCACTGTGACATCGGCAGCGATGTTATTACTCCGTCACAAAAGAGTTCCTGAATAATGGAACGACGCATTAAGGAGGTTCCACCGTGACTCCGCAAATCAAACTCCCATAAAAGAGCTATGTTATTCAATGAATAAATACCGATTCAGAAAAACACATATATGGAAAATCATCTATAGGGTGATAACGCGTACACAATAATGGTATGATAATGTTATTATATAGCGCGTTGTAGTTGCATTCTATTTTTTACGAGCTATTTTAACTCATTTTGATTTCGGAACATGACTGACGTGTTGTTGCCACGTTTATTTTACAAAATGGGAATACATGCTCAATCCCGCTAATACGCATTCTAAAATAGGTTAAATATTTTCTTACTCGTTTTTAAACTACAGGTATTCCCTTGCAAATACAACCCTTTGTTTTCAATTTTATTACTATTCATATTTTTGAAAATTGTTTGGCAACAATGACGCTGCTACCATTTGGAAGCATTGGTATTAATAACACCATGTCAATAACCAATGAAATATTTAAATTATGTAAAAAATATTAGAAGGACCTTGGAAAGGTATATTCCTAAATTAAGTTAGTAAATAGGCTTGTAAGCACGTTCCGTCACAAGCACCGTTGCCTATGATAACAACATACTGTAGCGCCACTTTCACGTAACCAAGGCTTTTCTGCTTTTTTTCGAGCAAACATTTATTAATATCAATTAAACAAGTGTGGTAAGGCCAGCACTTTTTACAATGGTAAATTCTACATAAAATTGCGCATCTTATATTAGTTTTTGGTGAAAACGACATTTATCTTTACATTATTAATCTGCAAATGTTACTGCTACAACCATGCTCTGCCATTTAACCACATATAAAATTGCTGAATTTCAACGTCTTGTTTCTTCAAATATATTATGGAAAGGCCTCATTATTTTATTGCCAATCGATAGAAGGGCCAAAAAATGATGTGTACTGAAATGTTCACAAAAATGACACCTACTTCATAATTCGGTGGAGCCTGCTTAAGAGACTGGAGAGGAAACGAAGAGGAAGTTCCTTCCCCTTCGCTGCATGACTTCAACCCCAGCCGGTCTCCAACTCACGGTTCAAAGCGATATGCCAGCGACATATGTAGACGAACATTTCACCCGCCGCCGCCTTAAAAGTGCGTGCAAAAGAAGGCACGTCCTTGGAAGACAGCGAAGGACATGATCAACTTACTGATGTGCGATGGTGAAGGCGGTACAGTTTATGTGTATTGGGAATGTCTCAAAACGGCGTTGCATCCCATGCCATTGCTTATTTATCTCAAGAAGTGGAATGGAGATGAGACGCAAATGTATATTTCCGTTTCGCGAAATCTGAATCCGAATGCCCGAGCATTTCAGATAGTAAATATTTCTTTAGTGAATTCTTCGCAGTACTAAAGAAATAATTATCGTCACAGTTGCACTTCATTCAATGAATTTGCATTGCCAGCAAAAATGCAATGAGTGTGTGGTGTGAATTCACCCCATGCCACGTACCTTTATGGTATCATGCATGGTGCTATGTAGCTGTGGGGATTATGTAGAAGATACAAAATTTCATTTTCCCCCGTACTATTAGAAACACAATAAGCAGCGTAATAAAGTGATAGGTAGGGAAAATATTTTAGAGTAGTCTGTAGTGATTGATGCGCGTATCAACAACCATTCCCTTTATTACTCCATAGATACTAACCAAGTAGCTGCATGTGATCCTATTATCTAGCATGTCCATGTAGCAGCCTATTTGTACGTGAATTTTTGGTGATCTTCACCCTCGCGTTGGCTTGCAGGTTATTGCGTAGATGCAGATGAATTCACCCCGCTATCGGACACCTTTATGGTGGCTATCCGGGTATTATGTACACGTCGATGTACATTCAGAATTGTTTTCTTCGAAGGAAAATAAATTTTTTCCTGTTTTTGACTTGTTTGGAAGAGAGGAGATAGCTTGCATTTCAAAATAAAAACAAATTCAATGGCAATGTAATAGTTAGAGAACCTAAACATTGGAACATTCTAAGAATCGGGAAACAAAAGAAATTGGGGATCGGGTTGGTGTGGTGGCTAGAGTACTGGCATCCCATCCTGAGGGCCCGGGTTCGATTCTCGGATGGCGAAGTGGCGGATTTTTCAGTGGCAATCCAATCCCTACTCGCGTGTATGGTGGAGGGCATTTCAGGTTCAATATTCCGTCCGTCGGATGGGACGTCAAGCCCTGTTCCCCTTGGCGCCTAAGTATACTAATGTCTGCGCCGGGTTACTCTCCACCCTTCCTCCATTACTTTAAATGCTACCATACCCAATAACCCACCTATCCTAATTGGCGCAAATGACCACAGATGTCGGTCGTCTCCCCTGAATAATCAACCAACAAAAGAAATTCAATGCCGTTTTGGGTGCAACAAAAAGTTAGGATTTTCATTGGCGACAGTGAGAATGAGACTACAAGATGACCTAGGTAGCCGAAGTTAAAAAAAAATAGTAGGCAATGAGGGCGTTCAATCGGGACCTAAGTCACTATTTTGTGCACGAAATCGTCAAAATAGTAACGAAAATTGAATGTTAGTAAAAAAAATTATCTTCTAACCAGAGCCATTTACTCATAAATCCAAAGTTGAAATAATAAAAAAAGGTGACGCCTACCGAACGAGCTGCGTTAAGGATTACTACGTCATCCACGTCCCCTCCTTGAATGTGTTGAGGAAGAACGGGAGGGAAGGGGAGGTGGAAAGGGGAGGTGGGAAGGGGAGGTCTGCCTGAAGAGATCCTGTCGCCTCCACTTCCATTGACAGAGTCAGCTGTGTGCCCCCCATTGTGATTGGGCGAAGGAGCTTCGCAGTCTCAGTTGTGATTGGACGAAGTGGATGACGTACGAGTCCTTTGCACGCCCACTTTTTCGAAAGGGCTAAAAACATCAGTTTTTCGCTGCTCATAACTCCAGAACTACTGAGCGATCGAAGAACGGAAAAATACGGGCCTTTTTATTTAACAAACTCTTTTAGATTTGCCAATAAAAAATGTGGTAAATGACCTCATTGAAATATAATAGCCATATTACATATTAATAACATATGAACTGTAATGGAAGAAGAGCCGATCCTTCTCGAACTGAGAAAACTTGTTGGCGAGCCTGCTGGAAAAACGTCGGTCGCTAGAAAAAGATATTGGTGACTAACGGCGAAAATTGGAATTGAGTGATAAAAATATGGTACATACATGAGAAGGATAAAGGGTATTATACCACAAACAACTTGTGGTACTTGTGCATACAGAAGTTTGGGAGATTTCTGCCTAGCATGCATCATGAATTTCACCATCATTGAAAGATGAATAGAAAAGTATTTGGAAAAATACCATGAACAATTTGGGTATCTTAGTTAGTAGCAGACTTAGAATTTTTACGGACCACGTGGTAGTGAACAGAGATATACATGAAACTTAGAAGATATGGAAATGGCGGAGCACGCCACGTTAACCGGGACACGCGGTTTATTTCAACAAAGAAAATGTTATTTGCAACGAGAGCCGCTGATATCTATCCACCTAATTCAGGAAGCAGCAAAACTCTTGATAAAAATCCCGAATGTTTCCAACCGGGAGGACGGTTATGCTCTTTTTAATAGCTGGAAGAGAGTATTCAAACTAAACGGTCATGAAATTGGTGCGAAGGTTTCCGCGGCGTTGTTCAGATGTTCTCTGCATCTCGGGTTCTGCGTCCACGTTTGTTGACTGGGGGTTTGTTGACTGGGGGTCGAAGGCCTTCGACCTGAAGACGCTAGCAGGACGGCTAGCGAAACTGTTGTCACCCCCAGTCAACAAACGCGGACGCAGAACCCGAGATGCAGAGAACAAACGGTCATGATTGTTTAATTCATTGACCAGACAACCATCTCGAACAACCAAAGCCAACCTGGAGCCATTTATGTTAATGAGACGGCCAAGAATGGAAGAATCGTCACTCCAGACCTGAAGACGCCAGCAGTATGGCTGGAGAAACTGTTGCCACTAAAAGACATCATAACGCGGAGGAAAGCCTGAAAGCCATTTTTATTATGATCGCCGCGGAAGCCTGAGATTTAATTTAAAAACCACTTTTATTTACAAACAAATCAAATATGTTTCTTCGGCATTCATTAATGGTCATTTTAAGCTTAAAATTTCTTTTACGGACACTTCAGATACTCATAATAATAAATCATCGTCATCATCATCATTGGTCAACAATCCTAGGATTGGTTTGACGCAGCTTTCCACTCGATTCTTCTATCGGCCAACCTTTTTATTGTGACGTAATTCTTCTCTTTTACACTCTTCACAACTTGTTCCATATATCTCATACGAGGCCTGCCTTTTCCAATCTTCCCGTTCACTTTTCCCTCGACGATAGTGTTCATCAGGCCGTCGTGTCTCAAGATATGGCCGATTAAGTTTTCCCTTCTTCTTTTTAGAGTTGTCAGCAGACTTCCCTTTTCTCCTACTCTTCTTAGCACTTCTTCGTTACTCACTCGGTCGATCCATTTAATCTTCAGCATTCTTCTGTAACACCACATTTCAAATGCTTCTACCCTTTTCTTCTCCGCTGCTGTCATCGTCCAAGATTCACTGCCGTAAAGAAAAATGCTCCAGATGTATGTTCTGATGAACTGTTTCCTTACTTCTATGCTTGTATTTCCTGCTGTAAGTAGAATCTTCTTTTGAAAGAGTGCCCTCTTTGCCTGGGCTATTCTACTCACTATTTCTTTCTTGCTTCGTCCATCGTTGGTTACTCTGCTTCCCAGGTAACAAAACTCTTTCACCTCTTCCAGTTTCTGTTTTCCTAGTTTAACGTTGGTTTTCGCCTCTTCTCTTTTGCTGCACACCAATATCTTAGTCTTCTTCTTATTGATCTTCAGCTGATATCTGGCCATAGTCCTTTCCATGGTTGTTAGCATCTTATTCAGCTCCTTCTCTGTCTCTGCTATGAGAGCTATGTCATCAGCGAATCGTAGCATACTGATTGTTTCTCCGTGGATTTTCACTCCAGAACACTTCTCCTTGACTTCATTAATGGCTCTCTCGATGTAAACATTAAAAATTACGGGAGACAGTGGGCAGCCTTGTCTCACTCCTTTCTTTATTCTTGCCTCTTCACAGCTGGGTCCAGATTTAATCACAGCAACTTGGTTTTTGTACAGACTGTGTATAATTCTTCGGTCATTGTAGGACACTCCAATTCCCTTCAGAATTCCAAGCATTGAATCCCAATCTACGTTGTCAAAGGCCTTCTCTAAATCCACAAATGCAATGAGCGTCGGTTTGTTCTTCTCCATTCTCTACTCTATGAGTAGGCTAAGGGCCAATATTGCTTCCCTTGTACCCTTACTTTTCCTGAATCCGAATTGATCTTCATCCAGGAACTCCTCTGCTTTTCGTTCTATTCTTCTGTAGATGATCCTGGTCAGTATCTTCGATGCATGTGTCGTCAGGCTTATAGTCCTAAAATTTTCGCATTTCTCCGCTCTCTTCTTCTTGGGAATAGGAATGATGATGTTTTTCTCGAAGTCCCTTGGAATTTCCCCTGTTGAATACATGTCGCAGATGGTTTTGTAGAGATGAATTAATGTCTTCTCTCCTGCATTTTTAATTAGTTCTGCAGGGACATCATCAATACCTGAGGCCTTATTCATCCGAAGATCCCTTACTTCAGCGTCGAATTCCGATCTTAATATTGATGCCCCCATATCATCTATTTCCACTTCGCTTTCCTCTTCAATAGCTTTTCTGCTGAGATTTTTTCCATTGTATAGCTCTTCCAGATATTCTTTCCATCTCTTCACTTTGTCCTCGTTTTCAATCAAAATTCCTCCATTCTTGTCCCTTATGGCATTGCATCTTGCGCTCCGTTCCTTGAAGTGGTTCCTCACTATGCTGTAGGCCGCTTCCACCTTTCCAAGTGCAAGGTTGCTTTGTACATCTTCGCAAAGATTTTTCAACCACAGCTCTCTAGCTTTCCTTGCTTTGCGACTTATTTCGTTCCTTATTCTTTTGTAGCAGAGCTGCCCTTCTTCAGTTTTCGCATTCTTGTACTTTCTTCTTTCTTCAATCAATTCTAAGACTTCCTCCGTGATCCATGGCTTCTTCTTGGCAACTTTTCTTCTTCCAAGAACTTCTTTTGCGGCTTCCTGAAGTCCACATTTAATGTTTTCCCAACGCTCTTCCACTGATTTCTCATTCAGGTTCTCTCCTATGTTGTTTCCCACTGCTTTTTGAAATGCCAGCTGATGTTGAGCCTCCTTTAGTTTTTCTACTTGCCATATATTTTTCTTTGTTTTCTTCAATTTCTTGAATTTTAGATGACATTTCATCATCACTAAATTATGGTCACTGTCGATGTCTACCCAAGGGTAGCTTTTGCAGTCCTTCACTTGGTTTCTAAATCTCTGCTTCACTAAAATGTAGTCTATTTGGCATCTTCTTCTGTCTCCTGGCATTTTCCATGTGTATCTTCTGCGGTTGTGATTTTTAAACAATGTGTTGGCAACCACTAACTTATGTTGAGTGCAGAACTCCAGCAGCCTTTCTCCTCTTTCGTTTCGGTTTCCCAATCCGTATTTTCCAGTTATTCTTCCATCTTGACCTTCGCCGACGATAGCGTTCCAGTCTCCTAAAATAATTAGGTTTTCTTCTCCTCTTACCTATTTTATAACTTCCGTGATATCTTCGTAGACGTCTTCCACTTCTTCATCTTCATAGTCAGTCGTAGGCATGTAAACCTGCACCACCACGGTATCTACAGGTTTGGTCTCGATTTTCACCATTATTATCCATTCATTGTACTGCAGGAAGCTCTTCACACGCATTCCGGCGCTCTTTCTGAGCATGATCCCTACTCCAGCATTACCATTTAATGATCCTGTATGTATAATCCTGTAGCTTCCACTCCAAAAGTCTCCTTCTTCGGGCCACTTCATTTCGCTGATTCCTAATACGTCGAGGTCCATTCTTCGCATTTCTACCTTCAGGTTCTCCAGTCTTCCACAGGTCCGAAGCGATCTCACGTTCCATGTTCCTACCTTAAAAAGTGTATCACATTTGACTGATGTACTCTCTCGGGTAGTCCCCGCCCGGAGATCCGAATGGGGGACTATTTTACCTCCGGAATATTTTACTCGAGAGGGTGCCATCACGTCTTGATTATAAAGGAAAGAGTGGAGTATCTGCGACTCCTCGGGATATTAATGTGGTGGTTTCCCCTTGCCTTCCACATCGCAGTACTACAGCCGTTAAAGTAAATGTTACCACGCCTGTAGTGAAATGAGTGTCGCTGTACCGACCACTGTGGTCTCCACCTTCACTCATGTGAAGAAGAGCTGCTGCTCTCTCCTCCGGGTGATGAGAAGCGTAATTATTGGCGGTCTCCCGTCGCCAAGCCACGGCATCTTCACAGGTTCTGTATTATTTAGAGGCCTATCTTACCCAGGGATAGACCAATACCCCCTCGGAATGCCGTCGCTTTTTGTCCACGACTGCTTATTCGACGAGTAAACTCGCTTATCTCGCAGCTAACCTCTATATCTAGAGGTCGACCCACCATCCGCAACCCGGTGGACGCACTCGGTGGCTTTAAGCTCAGCCGCGAGATAATAATAAATAATACTTTTATTTCCATCCTCTATCTCGACTTTCAATAAACCATCGTCTTTTCGTTTACATACATATTATATGGCGTGCGCATGCAGGATACAAGAGCACTGTTATGACCAATATTAGTGGTGTCTTGCGGAAAATATCGACGATTTTCAATCCAATATTGTGCCAATGTATTGGGCAATAAATCGGAGCGTGGGAAACGGGATTTAGGAAGAGGTTATGTCAATAATTGACCAATCCTTATTAACGAGAGAGAAAGATTTAATTCTTAGGCATCTCTCTCAAAACTATTTCTTTGCCCCAGATTTCGGACAGAAAGTGCAACATGAAGTCACCAGTCGTTTTAGACCAATAAACCCTCTTAAGACTTCTCATGTATTCAAAACAGTGAGTTCGAATTCGCTCAACTGATTGCATTGAGCGGGTGTGAAGGCGGTTGGAGACCAGGACCTCTAGGCCAACGACTTTAGGGTCAAGACTGGGACACACAATCAACGCAAACGGGTGACACGAGTCTCACACGGGAAACGTGAGACGGGAACTTTATCTCTATCGGATACAATCGACATAACGCAACCTTCAGGAAAAAATTGACTGATGAAGCCGCTATAGGGAATCCGTTGTGAATGTAAACAGGAGTTCACAGTTAATTTTCAAGACTGTAGAGGTACTTAACGTATTCCATGCCGTTGTTGAAGTTAACAAATCGCTTAACTTTATTATGATTCACAGGAATTAATACGTGAAAACCGTGTATAATCCTTCCTAACTAAATTTTCACGATCGTGAACATTGTCAACAATTGCAAACAAGCTTTTTCATTTCATTGTTTACATTGCAAAATCTCACTAAAAACACAATATCTTCAAGTAAATATTCAATCATTGATTCCCTCATTACAGAAAGAGTCAGGCAATTCCCTACGCTAAAAATCCAAAGACTGAAATAAAATTTACAATATGGGAGAAATGATTCACTTTGAACTTATTCCACGAATTTGTTTTAACCCAACCGGTTTCGACGTTAGCACGTCATCATCAATAGGGGTACAATCTCCGAGGTTTCTGGGAGTGCAAGTCACATATATATGAAATTCCTGGGGGTGGGGGTTAGGTGAGAAGTAGTTGAATGAGGGAAGAGTCACTGAATCGGCAATGTTGGGTTGTCAAAAGGAGTTGACGTAGGGTAGTGGAAGGGGGTAGTGGGGGAGAACGGGGCCAAGGGGGGTGGGAGAATAGGTGGGGAGGGTATTGCTAATCACCGATGGTCAAGGTGAAGAGGAAGAGACTGCGGACGGTCAAGGTGCAACAAGGATAACATTTAAATTCGGAAGAGTCATTTAAAACCAATACATTAGGAACACCTTGTCTCTTAACAATTTCAAAATTTTCTAAAAAATCCAGTTTAAACCCTTTTTCATTTATACATATAGTCTTGGGTGAAAAATTACCATGATGTCCAGTCTCAATAAGATAATTTTCAAACCCGGATTTTGGGTCATTATTTAATAAATATTTCTTGTGTTCTTTTGCTCTGATGGTGAATTTACGACCTGTTTGTCCAGCATAAACACCATTACAATCATCACACCTTAGTAGATTCACACCACATTTTTCGGAACTATCAATCATGTCCTTGGAGTTGAAAAGTTTTTCTATGGTTACCGGATTGTAGTAGCCAATTCTGAGTCGGTCACCAGGAATGTGTCTAGCTATTTTGTGGGTAATAGTACTTAAAAATGAAATTAATCCTGGGACAGTTTCCATTGGTTTTCCGTGTACGAGAAACGTAAGGGATGCCCACTTCCAATGCACACGGCCTTACGTCACGCACTGCGGTTGTGTCTGTTTCCGTTCTCCCAAGACTCTATTCACGTTTTCCGGCAAACGACTCCCGTCACCCGTTTAAGTTCCTTGTGTCCCCTCACCATTCCATTACGTGACTTGAGGAAACAGCAAATCGATTGGAGGACCATTGTGAAAGGCATTTGCGGAGTCACTGTCCGTCTCCTTGCCCACAGGCGTGAATGCGGATGGGGTCTTTAGAAACTAAGGCTCATCACGCAAATTGGTTTACTTTCGCTTCTACGCAATTCGCTCCACGCAATAAAACTCCATTCGTCAACTCGTCGTGGATGTGCGATGTAGCATTAAGTGCTGGACTCCAACAGTTCTGTTAAAGGGGTCGAAACTTTTCTTAGCGATGATAAAAGATAAGGAATTCCGTCATTCGAGGCTGTCTTAGCAAGTGCTCTAGGCTTCTTTCTAATGCCGGGATTACAATGAACATTTTCTGACTTGACGGAAACGGATGGTGGCGGTGAACGCCAAAGTAGCGGCTCAATTGTTGGTGGCATATCACGATCGACGGCAGATTGCACACACTGCGGTTTTCCAATATGGCGGCGCGGCGAACAGTCACCTCTCGTGTTCGAATTGGTGTAAAACCGTAAGTTTTTACCTTTTTCCAAAAAGTTTCCAGCACGAATGAAGTGTAAACATAGCAGATTGTTTTTTGAAAATTTTATCGAGAAAGAACGATTTTCAGTGGTCGAAAAAAATGTTTGAAAAGTGTCACCCTCATCCAAGCATTTACCCCCACTTGATTTTCAAGTCGCTCGTGATTGGCTGACGGAAACCAACGCGCGGGTAAAGCTAGACCTTGGCAACTTTGTTCAACGTACGTCAACGCGGCACGTTAACGTCCGTCCATCGTGATTAGCTTCATTGCGTTCCCATTCTCCTAACTTCAACAATGCCACCGTCCGTTTCCGTCACGTCAGAAAACGTTCATCGTAATCCCGGCCTAACAACGCAAAACGCTAATCCCGGTCTAACACGCTACTAGATCTATGTTTTGTTGATGATTCTGAAAAAATCATCTCCTACTCCCAAACCCCAGTACCTTTCCTTTCAGCTCACGACCTGATAGCCATAACCTATCGTTTCAAATTTCCTCATTTGCCAGCCCCTATGTTTATGTATCGTAATGTAAAAAAATTTGATGTTGTCAAGTTCCATGAAGAACTTTCTTCATGTGACTGGAATGAAATTATAAATTCAAACTGTATTGATGATAAACTACATTGTTTTAATTCTAATATGTTAAATTGTATCGATAAGGTTGCTCCCCTAAGGTCTTGTATTCCAAAGAGACACAAGTCCCCGTGGTTTAGCCCTGGTATTAAAAAATTAATATTAGAAAGAAACCGTCTCCGACGAGCATTCAATCGGACAAGAGAACCTAATATATTTTACCGATTCAAGGTACTCCGTAATATAGTTAAAACACGGGTAATGGAGGCCAAGCGTCTTTATTACTCTAAAAAAGTTTCTGGTATAAATGACCCCACTCATACGTGGCGACTATTGAGAAATCTTGGCCTCATCCGAACACGAGTAAATACCCTCCCAGTTCACATTTCCGTTGACCAACTTAATGACTATTTCATTTCAGTATCCATTAATTCCAACGAACACGCTATCTCTGTTTCTACTACATTTGATGATCCCTATCTACCTTTTAAAGCTGATGGTTTCTATTTTAAATACGTAACACCTGAAATACTATCTAAATTTCTGCCCCAATCCAAAACCTATTCATGTGGGGTTGACAATATTTCAAATGGGTTCATTCGTAAACTCCCAGAAAATTTGTTCCCCATAATCCTCGAAATTTTTAACTTCTCCTTGTCCCACTCTGTTTATCCTAGCCTATGGAAAAATGCACTTGCTAGGCCGATTAATAAAACTAAAAAGCCCTCTTCTCCTGCTGACTACCGTCCAGTCTCGATTCTTTGTGCCTTATCTAAATCGTTGGAGAAAATTGTCCACCACCAAGTGATTGATTACCTTACCTCCAAGGGGAGGCTTGACCCCTTTCAATCTGGCCTTCGCAAAAATTATAGTACACAATCCGCTCTACTCAAAGTTACAGAAGTTCATTAAAACAATATTGCACGGGAGTAATGTGGCACGGTGGCCGTTCCTGCAAGTACCCTGCCTTAAACCACGAAAACATAATAAAATTTTTGAACCTAGGAGCAGAAAACTGTAAATGCGTGAATGATTGCATTTTTAAAATATTGTTTCTCTGAAAGAGGCTCACATTTATCTGATCCAATATTACTCGATCACAAATTTTGCGGACGAAATCTTTCCACGTACGAAAAAGTACACATCGAGAGGTTGAATACGTCCCGTAGTTTTAGGAGGAATCGTCTTCACTAGAATTTTTTGCCCTCCGGTGTCACTTCCGCCATGGCGTCTTCATCCTTGTAGGGGCCCCATGAATCAACCAAAAGAACGCATTCATTGTTTATTTTTGGGGAAAGAACTCGACCGAAATATTCCTGCATTAGAATATTTTTCGTCAGTAGTCCTGAGGTTGATGCAACAGAATGAATGTTGGAGGATTTAAATACGTTTGCATGTTTGGGAAATTTACCGTCCTTTTCCTGTAAACAGATGAGGAGAGGAGAGAGAAGCTCTCCTTCGATGGAAATTGTCGGCTGCATAGTGTAGGAATGTGTGGTTGCATGTACACTCTGAACAACTGATTCCACTATTTTCACACCTCGGAAGTCTAATGTGCGACCGGAATGAATTTCTTTTTTAAAACCACTCTGATCGGTATTTAAAACTTGCGATGCACCACTATCAATCACTCTTTTCACTTCCTCGACGAATTCCTTTGCCTTCACTGTGACGGACCTTTGTTCTAAAGAATATTTTTTCGAAACAACTTTTGTAATCTTTCGTGAAACTATGTTTTGCTGTTTTTTCCATTTCCATAGCTAGACAGGAGTTGCTTTAAAATTCGGTATTGTCTGCTATAGTTTCTTATTCTCTTCAAGAGCCCACCTTCGCAAATCCCTGTCGTGATCCACAAGGCGATCTTCTTTCGCTCTCTTGAAGCGTGAGAGGAGAGCATCTCGGACTGACCGGTATTTTTCCCTCAAAGCCCCAGCTTCCATTACCTGCTTTTCGTATCGGTACAGTTGTGACCTATTGGTGACTAAGCGGAAATTGTGGCGAACTGTCTCTAGTCGAAGATTTCCCTTCTTCCCAGATTTCCAAAAGTCAACTGCCATTCTTTTCTGGAGCATTGATGGCTCGGGCCTTGGTTTTTTTATCGGCGAGACTTCGTAGGATGTAGAAGAAGAAGGGGACGTAGGAGAAATATCTTCTTCCCTTTCGGATTCACTGCTGCTCTCTGGATACTCCTCAACACCTTCCTCATCCCTCTCATTTTCCAGGTCAAATATCAGATCATCTTCGGTCTCACAGAGGTATTCGTCATCTTCGATACAGGATTTAAGAGTAGCTGAAACACGTACAGTAAAAATTTTAGTGATAGCTCTTTGAGTTGAACAGTGAGTAAAATAATCCGCAATAAAAATAATTTATCATGTTAAAATTCCGAAATACTTACATGCAAGCTTATCCGCCAAATCGGTTTCTTCCACTGTAGTTTCCGAAAAAGGAAGCGTATCAGGAAATTTACTCCTCATGAGCTTCAACACATTTAGAGGATTTATCACCTGGGCCATAATCGTCGCCTAAGCAGTCCTAAAATAAATGAGACCCTAGGTATGTTTTGGCATCAACACTGAATCCAAAAGGTGTGAGAGGTGAGATTCTGGGATTTAAACGATGCGTCCGAACAAACCGAAAGGTAATGTAGAGGACAAAAGTCAAGTTTCGAATTGTCAAGTTAACAATCGAGTTTTTATTAGTTTAACTCTTTAAAGTCTAACTATAACGTAGCGTGGGTCATGTATCGCTTAAAGCTGGGTCTCATTGTTGCCGTAAGGATACCGTCAACAATCCACTAATTATTAGAGGACGGTGGACATCGGCAGTCGCAGCTGCAAGTTAGGGGGAGAATCACGCATAACTCTGCAGCGTGGTGGAATATTTTGAAAAAATAAAATGGATATTAAAGGCTCATGGAAGATATTTCCGATATAAAATGACTCGGCAAACACTATACCGTGATAAATATATATTTTCATGTTACCTAATGACACTACACATAAAATGTTTGAATTCGTTTTTACAAAATGAATACCTAACTTCAAATTTATCTTAAAGAAACTAGAAACCGTTATATTAAATTATACCCATGGTACTATATGCCGGTAACCGTTCACAAAATATTGGTCCACGATGCCGATATCATTAATTATTTCCTTTTGCCAATTGGACAACTTTTCGAAGAGACACAAGAAGCTCGAAACAAGGAATTAAGAAGACATCGACAGCATCATACCAGAAAGATGTCTAGAGTACACACAAGCAGAGATATTCTATTAATACTTTTAATATCAGCAGATCCTTTGATTTCGAGCCCGAAAGAGCCAGCCCATAAAACAGGGTCATCTCTGTCTCATGAAGTTAAACAACTTCGGTTGGATTCCCCTCCTTATTCTAAAAATGATACAAGTGAGTGTGGAAGTGATAGTGGTTAAATATAGAAGGATTTTTGCCTTGTTCATTTTGCTAATTGTGCAGTTGAACTTGAATGTTTTTTCTACCTTATTTCGTTAATTTGTCTATAATTCTGTATTACGATCTTTTTCCCCCGTGATGCTTATTATACCATTTGCATTAATTGTGTGTGTACGTTACGTGTCAGAGAAAAATGTCCTTCTTTCCTGGTAGAATTAGGGATATGAACAGCTGTAAATATATCCAATAGTATGCATAAAAGTGTATCAATGGTTAGAGAGGCATAGGTAATTGTAAGTTAGTATAAGTACCCTGCCATACATCTTTATGGTGGCTTAAAGTGTATTATGTAGATGTAGAACTAACGACGACTGCTTTCGTACCGCGCCGTCCACAGAACGGCGGCGGCGGCGGGCGGGAGGGACTCTCCCTGCGCGGAAAGGTCGGTCGCAGAGACGGCGAATGTGACGTCACTGTGTTAAGCGGGTTGCATTTTCTCCTATTTTTTAATCGCTAATATCTCGACTCGTGGGTCACGAGGGCACGTAAAATTTCACGGAGTTCATTTTTTCACTGTAATCTACGAGCCTACGAAATTTGATTCAAATCGGGGGGTAGCACTTCGTTAATGTTCCTTGTCAGTCTTTTCTGACATAATTGTTATTGTTTATAGTTTTGACTTATTATTTGATGACTTGTTTGCTAGCTGTTTCTGTTGTGTTGTTTTTGCTGCAAACTTTATCAATGTTTTCTTTTTGTACTGCTCTTATGGGGAAACCCAGAGCATGAAATAAATTCAATTCAATTCAAAAAGAGCATGCGAAAAACCGTACACAACACAACCGGTCATTCAACAAGAATATTGCGCTATGTCCGTAGATTATGAAGTGTTATGTGTGTTAGAGCTGGCGTGAGGAAGTAGCTCACCTGATAATATATCATAAACTGCTAAATACATAACCTGAGTACAAACTCATCAAAAATATTGATAAAAGAATAAAATAGGGTTAAACTAACCTAAGGCAAAAAAGTAACCTTAAATAAATAAGAATGTCGGCAATGGGTTTTTCAGAATTTTTTCAGCATGTTTGGTTAATTTTTGTCGGTTTTTCAAGGCAGTTTTTGATAGTAAATGGATAGAGGCTTCTTTTAGTCATAATGGCATAAAAGTTGAAACAATATAAATAGCAGTTAAAAAGCATGAACAAAATTAGTATGTGGAATATCCTAAGTAAGTCCCGTAGGAGAAAGTTGGTGCGCCGGCTGAGCTTCTATTGTTTCCCTCCGCGAGCCAGAATCCCTGGCAATCAACCCGTGCCGACAGTCCCGTCTGCTGGAGCCGAGTTGCTGGAGTCCAGTGGCTGCTCCTTCTCTCCCCTCCTGCACCCGTCCCGCGCTGTAGGAGTTTTCCCGTTCCGCCGGCGAGGCGCTGTCTTCGAGCTGTCCCGCCTCCTGCAGGTCTACAGTGTCGTCTTCATCGCCGCGGCATCTGCAGTCCTCCTGGTCAAGTACGAGACGGCCACCAGGTAGGGCTGCCGACTATATGCTAAATAATCGATTATCTATAATCGAATGTAGTCGTTAAGCAGCGCTTACACGTAGCAGTTGACTGCTATGACATTCGCGAGATGCGCGATATATCTACATCGTAACTGCTATGATGCGTCTGCACCAACTTCTACGCAGCTTAAAGCCGCTATTTAGGCGTTGCCATAACAAATAAAAAGAGTTTTATTTCAATAGTGTTTGATGCTTAAATTTTCATGAAATTCTTCAAGCAATAAATTCCATTGACAATTATATTTTCTTCCCATTCTTTAAAGAGTTTACCATCAGAGACCATCTTTCCTTCGGGGAGGGATATCCTTGTTATTATATCGAAATTCCGTCGTGTATTGCTTTCTGTTGGCGATTGTTGCGATTGTGTTTGATATATTTCCGCTGCAAAGTAGACGGGCTTCAACTTTGCTAATAGCTCGAACTAGGATCGATAGTGTTCGACATGTGTCCAGTATCGACCTGATCTCGCATCGCAGTTGCTATATACACATGCGAGTGGAGTAAATAGTTGTTAGCAGTTGACTGTCATAGCAGTTGATGCCTTGTTCAGAATACGATGGTCCTTACGCGCGTAATTTCCTACGTGCGTTCAGAGTACTCTTGAATTACAGCTTAAATTCAGTTCTGCACTCAAGCCGCTAATGGCTGAAGTTTATAAGAAACAAGTCACTACTGTGGACCAAAATATTATGTGCACTCGAGTTTGATGGGCATTTATGAAATAACCTAAAGATCTACGAAAAATTTAATTATATTATATTTTTTCTCGTTTGATAACACGTTAATTATTGTACGCATAACATTTTTGAATCATATTGTTGTATTTTTTACTAGAGTTAAATGGAAAAAGTGACGGTTTTTTTGTGTTGAACAACTACGCCGACTTTTTCGAAGAATTTATTTCTCGAAGAAACGACGAAGAATTTATTTCTCAAAAAGCCATCGCCAATCTATCGCAAATTACAACACAGTGTACACAAGAATGTTTTTCTCAGGCGTTTTTCCTGGCTCTAAATTGCGGTTTAATCCTTGGATATCCACAAGTTATAATACATCGTCTTTAAGAACGTAATATAAGCAACCTTTTCTACATCAGATTATATATTATATGGGTAACGGGCCAGCAGCTATATGCTGCGTCAAGTAGCACATCTTTCCAAGCAACAAATAGCCGCGCAGATAACAATCTATTTATAACGCAATATACAAAAGAATGCCTAATACGTTTTCTGTAAATCTCAGACATATCTGCGCAAAAATGTTGCTGACATTATTATCACAAGCAATTCCTTGCGTCTGGTTGGTATTCTAATGATATTCTCATTGCGTTGTAATCCTTAAGGCCGTTTTACACGGTACATTTTTTGTACAAACGCTTGTATGAGAAAATTGTACCATTTAAAGCGGCAAATAGGGAATATGCAAGAAATTTGTTTCTCGATGATTGATGATGTACTTGATGCGAAATTTTCTCACCAATTATATAAGCCAAATTTTTCTACTTCCACCACAAAGATTATTAAATGAATTAAAATGTTCCCGGAAAGTGACGAAATTCACGTGACCTAAAACGCCTTCTGACGTCACTACAAGGTATAGGTTCCATACTGCTATGGAGATAGACATTAATTATTAACAGAAAACGAAATGAATATATTGTTTTGAGGTTTTTAGCCGTTTCTCGGACGAAAATATGACCGAAAAAATACTTAAAAAAAGCACATTCCGACAATTTCCTTTGGTTGACTCCCTTATGGCGGCGTTGTTCTTAAAAAAAACAGCGATTGGATAGACGTAGTAAAAATTCTTGGGCACTAAACAGGCATTATATAATTAATGGACGATTTGCTCGTTACAATCCATACTACGTAAATAAAAGTTCTAAATACAATCATTTATTGCATTAAACAAATGAGATAAATGCATACGTTTTCGCTAAGTATTTATTTAGCAACTTACCTCCACGCATGAAAAGATAAACATCGCCCATAGTGATACCGTGCCGTGATGTCATGCAATGACGTCGTGTTTTTAAGCTGCCAAAAAGGTACAATTTTCAAAGAGTAATATCTTTGTAACACAACTTAATTCTTCAGCAACATTTTAGGCAAGCACATTTTAGCTAATAAACTCACATTCAAAGAGTTGTAAAAATAGTGCATGTTCCCCATTGTATGAACGCTTGTGCGAATGTCCGAATAGAAAATAGAACCTGTCATAATTCCATTCAGATAAACATGCAATTTCGTTCAGTTTCATACCATCATTTGTACTATAAGTTGTACCGTTTCAAACGGCCTTTAGATATCCAAATGTTATACAGGGTGCGGAAACATAACTTCCTTTTTTATATGGATATATCCATACAAAATATGAAAACATATAGTATAATATCTTTTCGTAAAGCGCAAAATTTAATAAATTTTTTAATATCAATATATATTTACATGGGTAGAAATGAGATGGGTCAGCAGCTAATTGTTGCTTGGAAAGCCGCACGTCGCTTTCCAAGCAACAATTAGCTAAGATTCGCTAAGTCCAAAACTGATTTTTATGAGATAACGTCTTGAAATTTGGCACATATACACACAAATGATTGCTGATTATGGAATGGTAAGTCATAATCATGCTGATTTTAAACAGAATTTTGAATTTCATTGTAAGAAGCTATAAAGAATGATATTGTGAAAATGATTCCCTTTAGGTAATCCTTAAAATTAAATATCAATTTTCATATATTGTCAGTTCCAAGTTACTTTTAAGAGAGTATACACTAATATTATTTGTGACGCATCAAAGAGTCAGATAACAAAGAGCAACAACAAGTTGTAATTTGTCAAGCAGGCATGTTTTTTTAAGACTGCACATTGTCATAAAGCGTTCCGTTTTGCGCCACCTTCCTCGGGTAGTAAAGGCGTAGGATGTAGTTTGGGGTGGAGGACGAGGGGGTAAAGGGAAAGAAGGGAATCCCAAATGTTGCCTTTCTATGGAGAACATGTATGGTTCCCCGAGAACCGGCATTCTTGCTCAAGAGCTGAAAGACGTTCATAAGTTTAAGCATGATTCCGAAAATTATCCAAATAAAAAAATTACCGCAGTTATGAGTGCACTAATCCATTCTCTAGAACAAATATCCTCAAAAAATCTTCAGTATAGAATCTTTAGAAATCAGTGACAGTATGCAAAGCCTGAAAAATTATATTCGAGGAGTTATTATCCACACAACATGAACAATCCAACGGAGTCTCGGTATTTCCAGGTCCCGCTGCGCGGAGCCGGGCCGCGACGCGCGATCGAAAAATCAAGTTTATTCTCGGCGTCGCAAACTTTTTTCAAATATTTTTACGGAATAACCTAGAAATATCTTCAATTTATACTCTGATGAAGTATCCCAGAGACCATTTTCCGAATAAGGATTATATTGTCTACTTTATGTAAAATTTTGTCTAAAAAAAGGGTCCGCCATTTTGTGACGTAATAGCACTCAAATATAGGCAAAAATGTCTGAAACTTATGCATAGTATAGGCACAATACTCTGTTCACAATTTGTAATGTTTTTTATTTCATAAAAATCCTTTAATTACTCATATATCTCCTCAACTTTTAAGATATTCGAAGAAAAATGAGAGCGGGCGCTTTTTTCGAATTTTGGTCGTGTTTGAGCCTCTGTATCTAAGTAACGGGTAAAACCTATAAAAAATGACTTTAAATTCCATAATCAGCAATCATTTGTGTGTATATGTGCCAAATTTCAAGACGTTATCTCATAAAAAGCAGTTTTGGACTTTTGTCCGGCAAAATGCGATTTGGCCCCACTTTGCGTCGTACCCGCCAAATTATTCGAGAAAAAATGATGTAATTAAATTTTCTTTAGGTCTTCTGGTTATTTCATAAATACCCATCAAACTCGAGTGCCCATAGCATTTTGGTTGGCAGTGGCTAGTATCGCATTGGAAGTTTAATTGAAACCACCTGTGGTTTCTATTATATTCACTAATTTTCAATTAACTGTATTCATTTCGGCGATATTTTGAATTCGGTGTGGGTGTGTGCATTGCCTTTTCGTTGGTCTCTTCTTATTTCCCGTTTCCAGTTTTCACTGTGACTGCACCGCCGACCATCGTAATCTGACAGCGTTCAGAACTGCGAGATACGAGCGTACGAACTTGCGTTCAGACGGGGACAAAGGCCTACGCGCGTAAGGACGAGCGTAAGGACCACCATAGTCTGAACGGGGCATGACTGCTATGATAGCCGCGAGATACACGATATATCGCTGTCGCTACTAAGATTAGTCTGCACCGACTGCTATGCAGCTTAAAGACACTAGCTCGGCGTTGTCATAACAAAGAAAAAGCGTTTGATGGTTATAGTGTTCGATGCTTAAATTTTCACGGAATTCTTCAAGCAATAAATTCCAATTGCCATTTAGTTGGCGTTCCCATTCTTTTAAGAGTAGAATCCTCCCTTCCGAGAGGGATATACATGTTATTATATTCAAATTCCCGGTTTCAGACGTCGTGTCTTACTTTTCGTTGCCGATTGTTGCGATTATGTTGAAACATTTCCACTAGAAGGTAGACGACTTCAACTTTAGCTCGAACCTGGATTGATGGTGTTCGATATGTGTCCTGTATCGACCTAAACTCTCATCGCAGTTGCCGTTTACACGTGCAAGTGGAGATTGACAGTTGACTGTCATAGGATCCAACTGCTACGCGTAAATTCACCTTAAGTTCATTAATCGATTAGAACGATTAATCGTAGGCCGAGTAATCGATTAACGTACTATGTTTACTAACTTGTTTGTGCGAGTTTCCTGACATAGTGTCGCAATCGCAAGTCATTCTGACAGTAAAACTTCCTTTCCGAAATATTCAATCAAGATATATCGCTGTGGTTTCTAAAGTATTTCTTTAAAATAGTTAGTAAAGTATTTCTAATGTTATGCCTAATATCTTTTGTGTCCGAATGTTTATGAAATAGTTCAGAAATGGAATCGGAGGCTATAACTTATCACAATATTCCACATCTTAATGTTACATATTCATCATGGGTAAATAACGGGGAATTGGTTATAGGTGATTTAGAGTTGAGGGCAATCGAATGATATACCAACAAACGCAATTAAAGGAAAAACGATAATTTCAATAAAATATGCAGATGGCTCGGTTTGGCACAGCCTGGCGGACGCGGAAGGGCAAATCTACTAAGAAATTAAACACGAATGGACTATCCATGACTTCCAGTTATCCAGTCAAGCTACAACCATCAATTACTATGGATAATCGGCGGTACACTGCATACGAAAATGAATTTTTGCCCTCTTAAACTTACTTGCAAAATAAATGAGGGTCTCGTCCGGCAGCAATTCTAATTCTCGACTCCTCCTGAGGCTGCGCAACCCGCATATACACTCCCTATCACGAACCCCCGTGCAACGAAGTGTCATTTATACGGGCCCTGCGAAAGGACCTGAAAACAGGGAGGTTTCTCTAAAATAATGTTTTTAAAATTATGAATAAAGTTTTGTTTTTATCAAAATTTTATTTATTTTCATTCCCATGGTCATTCACTCGAGTATCACTCTATTTCTAGGGTAATATATCCTTAATTCAATTGGTTAACCATGTATATATCAAAATGAGTAAATGTATTCACTAAATTGATGATGCGGAAGGGAATTAATGTAAATAATATGGGAAAATTCACCTTGTAAATGATTGATCTCAGCCTTAATATTTTCCCTAGAGCAGCGTTTTTTGTAAGGAAATAATGCCCTAAAAATTTGATTTTCGAAGGAATAAAGTTCTAGGAAATAATTCCCTGTACTCTAAGGGAAGTTCTTCGAAAAGATATATTTTCTAAGCAAATTTAAATTTTTTCCTAGATTTTTCCTACGTACTAGTGAATTCTTGTGGGGAAATTTACAACAGGGAAGCTGCATAGCCTTTGGTGTAGACGAGTCGTAGCGATAGCGATATATCGCGAATCTCACAGCTGTCATAGCAGTCAAATGCTGCGTGTAAAGGCCCGTTAGCAGTAGCAGTTAACTGCTATGATAGTCAACTGCTAACAACTGTTAAGGAGGAACCATCATTTTAAGGCATGCCCGAAAACTTGCCCTGATTTTAACATATATTATAGTCCATCGCTTTCCCTATCGAATGGTGTAAAAATATTGATATATCATCGGCCATTTAACGAAGATATATGGATTGGAAATGAAGGTTTTTCACGTTGAAATGCATTGTCCTTATGGGAGTATGATGACCTTCCTTCACATAAAAATTTTTATTTCAATTTCGGCCCGAAAAAAATGGTTAAAAAACTAAGGGAACGTGCAAAAGATATTAAAGCACATAATATATTTTTTCCAGCCTAGGTCATCGGATGTTTAACGTTAGTATTTAAGTTCAAAGAACATACTTCCGGTTTTCTTCCGAGGAAGGACCCGGCAAGCTGCGATGAACATGGCAACGTTGCTAAGGAGCTCTTTCAATTTAATTACTCTTGTTCAAATTTTGTTTCTTATCATTTTTGCTATTATTATAAATTGTTTTCATAATTAATATTTTATATAACTCAATGTAAAGGCTTTAGTGCAGTTTCTAGAGTTAAATAAATAAATAAAATATGAAATGGGGTATAGAAATTAAGGAGAAGACTTGAATTTTAATCTTCATAATGCCTATGTACATGGAATATGTATAAGGGGGTACTCATAGAAAACGTTTCCAACATCTTTCGTGAAATTGATTACTTTGCACATACTACGTAGGTTACTTTTTTACGATTGCCAACTTACGTCAAATCAGAATGTTCACACCTATGTGTTCAGAATATTTGGAGTTTAGCAGCACCACTTCTTTATCGATCTCACTTGCGGTAGACGTTTTTCTTAATGTAAAGGTATCTGTATACAGTAATGTAAATGCACCTATATACGTACGAACATATTCATGCAATCACGTGTTTAGCATTTCGACCAGATTTAGATAAACATAAAGAGTCTGCAGTCTACTAAAACCGGAGAATGATCGACGAACGGGAGTCACAAGAAATCGGGTCTCAGGCAGTAGCGAAAACTTAGAATATCAGAAATCCCTGAAAGTATCTAAAGTTTTTATTAAGGTACCTTACCATTAGCGAGAATAGGAAGCAAACCTGTTCATTAACCTCAATTTTAAAATTAGAATGCATAATTTGACCGTATGAGTTCAGATAATACAACAGTATTAGTGCAAGCATAATTATTATACCGGCTTTTATGCGCGTAAGTACATCGCATGTGTAAGGTTCGCCCTCCGTATATACTGTACCTTTTTTCATTTCCTCTTTAGTATGTCATTTTTCCATAATCTTAGAAGGTAAAGTTTGCCTCAAACATTGTTTACGGACTCAAACGAAAGCTGACTAATTTCATAATTCAGTTGTTTGATCATTTCTTGGTCACATTTGAATAGCAATTAAAAATAGTAATAACATTTATTGAATATTGGCCAGATTATTGTGAGTACTAGCTAAACTCGGCCACTCTTTGCTGTGGATCAGTCTGACATGAAATGAATGGGAAAGTAAATAAAAGTATTTTAGCAAACTTAGATTAACCGAGAAAAGACATCATTCAATTCAATAGCCTACCGTGTGTTGCTGTGGATATGCTGTGGAATGAAAGGAAAGGAAGAAAAATGATGTTTTTCACAGAAATTCATTTTTTTATTGTAAATCTAATGGATTGACTACATTTTTTCTTTGTCCGTTTGCCGCATAAACATAAAGATCAGACTCTGGAGCCTGAGACGCATAATTGCCCATGAGATAAGTAGTCGTTTTCCAGATTCAAACCGCACACTCGCAAAGATAGCCCTTGCGCAGGAATTAATAGTCATAGAGAACTCAAGGGGTATTGGAAGTTAATGTTCTAAGTCCAGTCCGTAAGTTATTAAAACATTGAACTTTCTTTTTTCATAAACCTGCCCTTATGTTGAGTAAGGCTGCCTATTTTAAGAAATTTGGATTCAATAGGTTTCATTAATACGGTCAATACGAACGTATTAATCAGAGATCAATACGATTCCACTAAAAATGAGATGGCGAAAAAGTGATGCTGAATTTGATGCATGAATAATGCCACGAAAAAATGATTGTAGTAAAAAAACAATGGGTGATGAAAAGGTAAATGATGAATGCAATATCTATTGCGTGAAGAAACCTACTGAATACTTGAAAATACAAAGGCTGCACACTTCTACCGCTGTCAACAAGATACCGTAGGGTACCCCTCAACTGTTTATGCAATCTCGGTGTTGCCATGTGCTTCTATTATACGTTCATAATGCAATTTATCACAAAAATACACAGTTAAGGCACATTTTCATACGTTTTACAACAAAAAATAATTATATCTTTTCCTCAGTTCATTAATAATTATTGTAATCAAATTATGACTACATAGCAACGAATGCTGGAGTCAATACAATATTTAGTTTTCATTACGTACCTAAAACTTTTGTTTAACATATTGTTGCATGATATTTTACCCTGTGGATCTTTCTAATACATATTTTAAAATACAAAAGGCTTCACAAAGCCTAAATTCATTCATTACCGCAAATGATATAAATCATAAGAATACAGTATTTCGAAGCGCAGGTTCCTCCTTAAGCCCTACTCGCATGTATAAATAGCAACTGCGATGCGAGTTCAGGTCGATACTAGACACATGTTGAACACTATCGATCATAGTTCGAGCTATTAGCAAAGTTGAAGCCCGTCTTATTTCCAGCGGAAATGTATCCAACACAATCGCAACAATCGCCAACGGAAAGCAATACACGACGTCTGATATCGGGAATTTGGATATAATAACAAGGATCCCTCCCCAAAAGTGGAGATTCTACTCTTTAAAGAATGGGAACAAAAGATAATCGTCCATGTAATTTATTGCTTGAAGAATTTCATGAAAATTTAAGCATCAATCACAGTTGAAATAAAACGCTTTTTATTTGTTATAACAACGCCTTAATATCGGCTTTAAGCTGCATAGAAGTTGGTGCAGACGCATCGTAGCAGTAGCGATATAGGGTTCTTTTCATTTAGGTACGCCGATAGCCGATTATCGAACGCAGGAGCAGTCGATCGCCAGGATGCAAATGAAATGAAACACAGCTGGCACCGGCTTTTCGCGCTTGCGCAGTCAGTTTATTGAATTGGAGGGTAAATAAAAACGTATCAACGAAGGGAATCGTCCGGTAAAGTTCGATTCAACCAAGCAATTCAACAATTTTTCTCGGTTAATGGTACTGAGATTAATTTTAGTAATTATTTTCGTGTGTAAGTGGAATGCCATGACAATATTTTTGGAGTTCTGATTGATAAATGCCGTAGAATACCTTTCCTGTGTCTGCGTGTTTACAAAAATATTGTTGATCCTTTGTTGTTACCTTGGTTTACATGACGTCATATTACGCCAATTGCTTTTCATCTATTCGGCTCTCCTCAGAGCAGAGAGTCACCGGTAGCCGGTGATCCAGCTAAATCGAAAGCAACGCGGCGTGGCGATCGCCGTCTATCGCCGGCTGTAGCCGCAAATCGAAAGCACCCATAGATATATCGCGCATCTCGCGACTGTCATCTGCTTCGTGTAAACGCTGCTTAAACGCCGCTTAATCGGACCTTCCGTAATCGATTAATTTTGCTCGAATGATCGAGATTGGTGCACTATATCACTCGCATCCCTACCACCAGGCTGCTGGCGGCGTTGGCGGCCGACAAAAGATAATCGTCAAATGAATTTATTGCTTGAATATATTCACGAAAATTTAAGCATCAATCACTATTGAAATAAAACTCGTTTTATTTGTTATGACTACGCCTAAATAGCGGCTTTAAGCTGCTTAATAGTTGGGGCAGACACATGATAGCAGCAGCGATACAGATGCATCGCGCATCTCGCAACTGTCATAGCAGTCATATGCTACGTGTAAACGCTGCTTTAGTTCATAAATCGATTACAACGATTAATCATAGGCCGAGTAATCGATTAACATACTATGTTTACTAACTTGTTTGTGCGAGTTTCCTGTCATAGTGTCGCAATCGCAGGTCATTCCGACAGTAAAACTTCCTTTCCAAAATATTCAATCAAGATTACTGGTATATCTAATGTTATGCCTAATATCTTTTGTGTCCGACTGTTTATGAAATAGTTCAGAAATGGAATCGGAGGCTATAACTTATCACAATGGAAATAAGGTTTGGCAGTAATTAAGCTATACTGGTTTGAGGATTCCAAGGCCTCTGATTGTATATCTCTTCACTTTTCTATTCTGGGAACCATCGTGTTTTCAGTGAGAACACGCAACTGAATATTCCATATCTTGATGTGACATATTCATTATGCGCAAATACCGTGGAATTGGTTATAGGTGATGTAGAGTTGAGGGCAATCGAATGATATACCAACAAACGAAATTAAAGGAAAAACGATAATTTCAATAAAATATGCAGATGGCTGGGTTTGGCGGTGGCCTTAAAACCAAGGGCAAATCTACTAAGAAATTAAACACGAATGGACTATCCATGACTTCCAGTTATCCAGTCAAGCTTAACCATCAATTACTATGGATAATCGGCGGTACACTGCATACGAAAATGAATTTTTGCCCTCTTAAACTTACTTGCAAAATAAATGAGGGTCTCGTCCGGCAGCAATTCTAATTCTCGACTCCTCCTGAGGCTGCGCAACCCGCATATACACTCCCTATCACGAACCCCCGTGCAACGAAGTGTCATTTATCCGGGCCCTGCGAAAGGACCTGAGAACAGGGAGGTTTCTCTAAAATAATGTTTTTAAAATTATGAATAAAGTTTTGTTTTTATCAAAATTTTATTTATTTTCATTCCCATGGTCATTCACTCGAGCATCACTCTATTTCTAGGGTAATATATCCTTAATTCTATTGGTTAACTATGTATATATTAAAATGAGTAAATGTATTCACTAAATTGATGATGCGGAAGGAAATTAATGTAAATAACGTTAGAAAATTCACCTTATAAATAATTGATCTTAGCCTAAAAATTTTCCCTCGAACAGCGTTTTTTGTAAGGAAATAATGCCCAAAAAATTTAATTTTCGAAGGAATAAAGTTCTAGGAAAATATTCCCTGTACTGCAAGGGAAGTTCTTCGAAAAGATATATTTTCTAAGCAAATTTAAATTTTTTCCTAGATTTTTCTTACGTACTAGTGAATTCTTCTGTGGAAATGTACCACAGGGAAGGTGCTTAGCCTTTGGTGTAGACGAGTCGTAGCGATAGCGATATATCTGGAATCTCACGGCTGTCATAGCAATCAAATGCTGCGTGTAAAGGCACGTTAACACGTAGCAGTTTACTAATATGATAGTCAACTGCTAACAAATGTTAAGCCCTACTCGCATGTATAAATAGAAACTGCGATGCGAGTTCAGGTCGATACTGGACACATGTCAAACACTATCGATAATAGTTCGAGCTATTATCAAAGTTGAAGCCCGTCTAATTTCCAGCGGAAATGTATCCAACACAATCGCAAAACTCTCCCACGGAAAGCAATACACGACGTCTGATACCGAGAATTTGGATAAAATAACAAAGATATCCCTACCCGAAGGAATGATCCTTATCTTTAAAGAATGGGAACAAAAGATAATCGTCAATGTAAGTTATTACTTGAAGAATTTCTGGAAAATTTAAGCATCAATCACTATTGAAATAAAACTCTTTTTATTTGATATGACAACGCCTAAATAGCGGCTTTGAGCTGCATAATAGTTGGGGCAGACACATGATAGCAGTAGCGATACAGATGCATCGCGCATCTCGCAACAGTCATAGCAGTCAAATGCTACGTGTAAACGCTGCTTTAGTTCATAAATCGATTAGAACGATTAATCACAGGCCGAGTAATCGATTAACATACTATGTTTACTAACATGTTTGTGCGAGTTTCCTGTCATAGTGTCGCAATCGCATGTCATTCCGACAGTAAAACTTCCTTTCCAAAATATTCAATCAAGATTACTGGTATTTCTAATGTTATGCCTAATATCTTTTGTGTCCGAATGTTTATGAAATAGTTCAGAAATGGAATCGGAGGCTATAACTTATCACAATGGAAATAAGTTTTGGCCGTAATTAAGCTAAACTGGTTTGAGGATTCCAAGGCCTCTGATTGTATATATCTTTTCTTTTCTATTCTGGGAACCATCGTGTTTTCAGTGAGAACACGCAACTGAATATTCCACATCTTGATGTGACATATTCACTATGCGCAAATACCGTGGAATTGGTTATAGGTGATGTAGAGTTGAGGGCAATCGAATGATATACCAACGAACGAAATTAAAGGAAAAACGATAATTTCAATAAAGTATGCAGATGGCTGGGTTTGGCGGTGGCCTTAAAACCAAGGGCAAATCTACTAAGAAATTAAACACGAATGGACTATCCATGACTTCCAGTTATCCAGTCAAGCTTAACCATCAATTACTATGGATAATCGGCTTTACACTGCATACGAAAATGAATTTTTGCCCTCTTAAACTTACTTGCAAAATAAATGAGGGTCGCGTCCGGCAGCAATTCTAATTCTCGACTCCTCCTGAGGCTACGCAACCCGCATATACACTCTCTATCACGAACCCCCGTGCAACGAAGTGTCATTTATCCGGGCCCTGCGTAAGGACCTGGGAACAGGGAGGTTTCTCTAAAATTATGTTTTTAAAAGTTATGAATAAAGTTTTGTTTCTATCAAAATTTTATTTATTTTCATTCCTATGGTTCTTCACTCGAGTATTACTCTATTTCTAGGGTAATATATCCTTAATTCAATTGGTTAACCATGTATATATCAAAATGAGTAAATTTATTCACTAAATTGATGATGCGGAAGGGAATTAATGTAAATAATATGAGAAATGATTGATCTCAGCCTTAATATTTTACCTAGTGCAGCTTTTTTTTGTAAGGAAATAATGCCCTAATCATTTAATTTTCGAAGGAATAAAGTTCTAGGAAAAAATTCCCTGTACTGTAAGGGAAGTTCTTGGAAAAGATATATTTTCTAAATAAATTTAAATTTTTTCCTAGATTTTTCTTACGTAATAGTGAATTCTTCTGTGGAAATTTACAACAGGGAAGCTGCATAGCCTTTGGTGTAGACGAGTCGTAGCGATAGCGATATATCGCGAATCTCGCGGCTGTCATAGCAGTCAAATGCTGTGTGTAAAGGCGCGTTAACACGTAGCAGTTAACTGCTATGATAGTCAACTGCTAACAACTGTTAAGCCCTACTCGCATGTGTAAATAGCAACAGCGATGCGAGTTCAGGTCGATACTAGACACATGTTGAACACTATCGATCATAGTTCGAGCTATTAGCAAAGTTGAAGCCCGTCTTATTTCCAGCGGAAATGTATCCAACACAATCGCAGAAATCGCCAACGGAAAGCAATACACGACGTCTGATATCGGGAATTTGGATACAATAACAAGGATATCCCTCCCCGAAGGAAAGATTCTACTCTTTAAAGAATGGGAACGAAAGATAATTGTCAATGGAATTTATTGCTTGAAGAATTTCATGAAAATTTAAGCATCAATCACAGTTGAAATAAAACGCTTTTTATTTGTTATAACAACGCCTTAATATCGGCTTTAAGCTGCATAGAAGTTGGTGCAGACGCATCATAGCAGTAGCGATATAGGGTGCTTTTCATTTAGGTACGGCGATAGCCGATTATCGAACACAGGAGCAGTCGATCGCCAGGATGCAAATGAATTGAAACACAGCTGGCACCGGCTTTTCGCGCTTGCGCAGTCAGTTTATTGAATTGGAGGGTAAATAAAAACGTATCAACGATGGGAATCGTCCGGTAAAGTTCGATTCAACCAAGCAATTCACCAATTTTTCTCGGTTAATGGTACTGAGATTAATTTTAGTAATTATTTTCGTATGTCAGTGGAATGCCATGACAATATTTTTGGAGTTCTGATTGATAAATGCCGTAGAATACCTTTCCTGTGTCTGCGTGTTTACAAAAAATATTGTTGAAACTTTGTTGTTACCTTGGTTTACATGACGTCATATTACGCCAATTGCTTTTCATCTATTCGGCTCTCCTCAGAGCAGAGAGTCACCGGTAGCCGGAGATCCAGCTAAATCGAAAGCAACGCGGCGTGGCGATCGCCGTCTATCGCCGGCTGTAGCCGCAAATCGAAAGCACCCATAGATATATCGCGCATCTCGCGACTGTCATCTGCTTCGTGTAAACGCTGCTTAAACGCCGCTTAATCGGACCTTCCGTAATCGATTAATTTTGCTCGAATGATCGAGTTTGGTGCACTATATCACTCGCATCCCTACCACCAGGCTGCTGGCGGCGTTGGCGGCCGACGGCCGTGAGCTCGGCAAGAGCCTGTTCGTCAACAAGATGGAGTACCTCATCTGCCTGCTCAACTCGCTGAGCAACCTGGTGTTCAGCGTTGGTTGCGGGGAGCGGGTAGTTTGCCTCTTCGCCACGCTGGCGCGTGTGGACGCCGCCCTGGGCGGGCCCCGGCCTACCTTCGTCGCCGCAGGCCTGCAGGTGACCTTCGTGACCTTGTTCTCCGGCCTCGGGGCCGCGGCCTACCACCTCAACTTCGAAGCCACGGCCGAGTACTACGCGGTCATCGTGCCCATCAACGCGCTCCGCGTCGGGACGTTCTGCGTCGAGCAGCAGCTGGTGCACGTGGCGCTGATGCTGCGCGAACGGTTCCGACGCATCAACGATGCCATCACGCGCACCGGCGCCTCGCCGCCGGAGATGAGGTGAGGTTAAGCGCCGCCGCCGGAATGAGGGACGCCAAGCGCACGGCGGGAAAAAATGGAAGTACACTGCCATGGAAGTCACTTAAAAGTGCTGTAAACTTCCGATTTTCCGTGCGAATGATTGGTAAATGGTGCACAGATAATCGGGAAACACGGAATATCCGCTGTTTGTTTCTGTCCTCAAAGGGTCGCCGCCAAAATAAACAAACCCCCTAAGAAAACAACACAATTTGCCAATGGAAAGATCCTCGCTGCACATACATAACAGTATTTTATGACGGAAAACAATCCAGTAGAACTGTCCCGGTCGCAGTAAAATTTTCGCAAGCCTCGGGCGGCGGCACGAAGCCTGTGGCTTAAGACATCGGACCAGTCGGTAGTGAAAGTCACGATTGGAGGGTAATAACAAAAGTTGACTTGCCTTTGAGATCGCTGCCGATACACTCAATGGATTGGCGATGCACACGAATGATTCGCAGCCCGGATAACAGGCGCCGAACGGATAATCGGGAGTTTACTGTAGTACTTCCATTTGTAAACATCGACTTCTATGGCAGTATGGGTCGATAGGTACCGTGATCGATAACACTTTCGACCTATGATTCCAGCTTCCAGGGAAATAAAGGCGTTGCTATTTTGATTGGACGTGGCGTCGGTAAATGTTCGGATGAGGTTGACACATTTTTTAAATTTTCCTGCAGAAACTACATCAATGACCGATTTTATTCCAAGAATGTACAATAGAGGAAGGATGAATCTATAATGAAATAATTTTCAATGCTCTAAAACTATTATTTAATGAAATATAACACTTAGAAGTTGACGGTTTTCAGCTTGAAAATCGATGTTTTTGACGCCATCTGGGTCTGTTCCCAAGACCTACGCTAGAGGGGCCGCAGCAATATCACTTCAGAGTCCTCTGGATGGCATTCTCACCACTACTCGCTCACTACTTCATAGTTATTATTTGGCAATCCCACTTTGACTCTGTTTCTTCTGACTATCAAATTTGACTCTGTTTCACCTATTCGCTTAATCCTACGACGACATGCGCAGAACGATACGGAGTGTCCACTGACAAGGGGAGTGTCCGAGTTTCGGGTCTAGCATTTTGACGATTTTTCCAGGTAGGTAGTCCTTGATGAGTTATTTGCGAATCACCCCCCATATAGGGTTATATATCCAGGTGATATAGGGTGATCGGGCGAAACATTCGGGTGGGAGAGAGTTTCGAATCAGGGACTCCTTGGAAATTGATAAAAATCCAGCGGTAACAAATAATTTTGAAGAATTAATGTATTGCACCTTTTCAGGAGCATGTTAGAATCACCCGAACATTTCGGTAGATACTTACAATTATATGATTACAGAGCTTAAGTGCTTTTTTCTCTTGCGATTAGTTTTTCCAAAAATGCACAGCGCTGGAAAATCACGGCACCAGGCGAATTAGAACAAGTGCTGTACGTGCGTCGGGACTGCGTGGCCAAAGATACGGAAATTAAAAATCACAATCACACTTCATGCTCTTCCGTTAATTTCATACATAAAAAACGACTGACGTGCGGAAGTAATTCCGCCACGTACTAATTACGTGATTTAGGTAAATAACGTAATTAATTATTTTACGTACTAATTACTTAATTTTATCAAATTACGTAATTAGTACGTAAAATAGTTAAAATGCATCTCGGGTAAACAGATTAAAAATATGTAAAACCAGGGAAAGTCGTACGACGAAATTGCGATGAAAAAAAAAATTAGAAATGAAGAGACTCGTACTTGGCACATCGATATTGGGAAGCGAGTACCGTACCCCAAACCCAAACTGCACTAATTACACAACGCCAATTATTAGCTTTATATTTGCAATCAAATATTTAAAACTCGTTTTTTGACGAAGTTTCTGGATATATAACTCTATATGGGGGGTGATTCGCAAATAACTCATCATGTACCTGCCTGGAAAAATTCGTCAAAATCCTAGACCCGAAACTCGGACACTCCCCTTGTGAGTTGGTTCTAGCTTTTGAAGGACATTTTTTAAATACGCGATGTCGTGATACGTTGGGTTTTTAGCTTCTGATGTTTAAACGCCACCAAATCTACAATGGTAGTCACTAGAGGCGGAAAACTATCGATAGTCCTGACCATCGATAGTTATCGATAGTTCGTCTTTCAACTATCGATTGTTGCCGATAGTTTCCGATAGTTTTAAAAAATTCTAATTTATTCATAAAATTGTAAGAGAATTTTCGTTGTCAAAGGATATGGCTAGTAACAGTAAAGAAAGACGGAAATGGCTGACATTAAAGTCGTATATATTTAGCAAAGTTATGTTTAGTGACGAATTGAAAAAATAACTTTGCTTAAAAATAAAATTACAAAACCACGAATCTTCATGCACAAAACTTAAACACAAAATATTGTTTTATTAAGAAACAATAACATATCAATGTTTTTCTGTTTGATGTTGGGCCTTCTATTAGATATGACTAGTCCAGCTTTGCTGAAAATTCATTCTGATGGCACTGAAGTGGCAGGAACACAAAGGTACTTCAGTGCACATCTTTGAAGTGAAACATACTCATGGCCATTCACCTACATAAAAATATTGGTGTAATAAGCATGATGGAAATAATTCTACGGAAATTGGTAAGAGAATATTAGTATAAAAGAGCTCATCTTCCAAAACACCGTAGGTGTTAAGTCGTTCGAGATACTGTCTCAATAAAATTGTGTCAACAGTCTTGCTTCGTTGTTTTTCTGTTATTCTTTTTTTTATAAAGTCAAATTCAATGGTGCTAACTGTAATGCCAGCGGAATTTCCTCCTAATTGTGATGTTTCATTTATTAGTGCCTAAATGGGTTCAGTTGAAGACAGGGCATGACCGGGTAGTTCACTCTGCAAAATTGATACTGCCGCCTTACAAATATCAACACAGCGGAAAGCTTCCTTCTTTAGCCTCGGGTCAAGGAGAGTTGCGAATCTACAAGTTGTCCTCTCTTCATAAGAAGCAGTCAAACTCTAACTCCATCTATTAACAAATTCAATAGTAGCTCCTTATCCACATCCGTTTTCACACATATTCCAGTTAATTTCGTGTGATTGTCAAAAACTGTAGGAATATTAATGACACTGTGATATATGTATCCCTAGGTTTGTGTGCCTCTTCAAAGGGATTAAGAAGTTCAACAACTGCATTTAAAACTGAAGCGTCATCTGCAGCAAGCACTGGCGGAAGCGTTCGTAGTCATTGATAGAGCCACTGTAAGAGGACCTCTAGTAATCGCTGGATCATATACAATGAACTATTCCATCTAGTTCAACTCAAGTTCTGGTTTATTCATTCCACGCTGCTCTTTTTTTAGATTTTTGCAGGCAAGATTGCTATGTTTCACATGCGTAACGATATCTTTAAATTCTTTCAAGATGGTAGAAAAGTTCTGCTGCTTCAGAACATCTTAAACAACAAGATTAAGGGAATTTGCTAAGCACGGTTGAAGTATAATCTTCAAAGCATCACAACCATCTGCTTTCACAATTGTTGGTGCATTAATGACACATACCACTTTCTTCTTGAGATCCCACTCAAATAACACATCACTAATAGCTAAAGTTAAATTTTCGGCAGTATGACCTAAAACTAATTGTTTTGTGGACAAACAGCATTTCGGAATACGTATTCATGAAAAAAGTGGCAAGTGACTGTAAAATAGCTATCACTTGCCCTAGAAGTCCAAAGATCACATGTTACATTTACCTACTAAAAGTTGACGAGATAACAATTTCGCAAGGTCCCTTTGCTGGGTAAATTTTACTTCGGATATAACAATTTTACAAAACTTGTAAATCCTTTGTCCTCGACAATTTTAAAAGTCTGAAAATCAGTAGCAATCATATATGCTAAAGCTTTGTCCAATTCTTTTTTCCTTGAACTGTCAGCGTCATAAGAGTTTTGACGGCTAAAATACTCGGGAAGAGATCTTTTTGACGCCGATGATGAGCTCTGAATACTGGCCTTATCAGAATCACTTACATGTCCAAGTTTTGAATTTTTTAACGTATTCTCCTTCAGTAAATTACTATGTGCTCTTTTGACATGATCTGACAATTTACTAGTATTCCCACTTCATTTATAGTCTTTACCACAGGTACTTCACTGAACTTCGCAATTTTTTGTCTTAGCTTCGTTCAAACCATTTCCACACTTGCGATATTTTACGTTTTGGCGTTATTAAAGCCGTTGAACCACAAAAGATATTCTAAAAGAGAACAAGATTAAACAGAAACATTAATGAAATGAAAGACACAAGAAAACGTAACGAAAAGAAGACTGTACATAAACTTGGCACGCTGTTAAAGAGCTACGATTTTCTGTAACTGACTATCGGATACTATCGATAGTGGCGGTACAACTATCGATAGTAAGCGATAGTCGGAACTATCGATAACTATCGAGAGTGCTATCGATAGTTTTCCGCCCTAGTAGTCACCAAGGAGACCATGGTCCTTATATTACCTTGGGACCTTGGGACCTTTATAGGGACCTTGAAGGAGACGTACGAGTTGCTGAGGTGGGCGGGTCAAGGAGGAGGGGAAGGATGGGGGGGATCGATGAGAAGGTGATTTTACGACAGAAGCTACACTAACATTGCCCTCGCTATCTGGTGTCGACTCCGGGAAACACTACCGTTTTCCAATATGGCGGTGCGGCGAACAGTCATCTCTTGGGTTCGAATTGCTGTAAAACTGTAAGTTTTAACCTTCTCATGCAACGTTTTTAGCATGAGTAAAGTGTTAACTTAGCAGGTTTTTCGGTGAAAATTTCATTGATTTACAACGATTTTCAGTGGTCGAAAAACATTTTTGAAAAGTGTCACCCTCATCCGAAATTACCCGTGGAGTCTTCAATATCCCATCATATCTCACAACATCCCTCGGTATTGTGCGATGGCGAAAAAATGGCAGGACTTTTGATATGTATGTAGAGGATTAATATGTATCGGTGAAAGAAGACATATTTAAACGCATGGAAATCTGCAAAGTTAAAGAAAGATTGTTAGAGTATTCTGTATTGCATTCACCTGTTTAAGCATCACTGATTCATGGTAAATATATGTAGAGAAATGCCTTTTAAGCCAGTCATCCTTTCATTGATATGTAGATACACTCCCATCTAGTTGCACGTGAGTATTATGTCAAACATTTTTTCATTTGCTAATAGCATTGAAGCTCTAAGTTGCATGTGATTGGTGCATCTTTGGTGATCTTCACACCCTGCCACACACCGTCGCGTATGATTGCAGGGTATTACATATATGCGGATGTATCAATTAAAGAGGTTCGTACGTCAATGATCAACCTTTTATGTGAGAAATAGCAAATAAGATAATTAGTAGAATTTAACTGTGCATAGTTTCCTTTGTCTTACGTGAGCGGGCCGACACACGTCATTTTGCCTTCCTTCCTCCTTATTTATTTATTTGTTGTTAAGTGTCGACGACAGAAAACAATTGACAGTCGGCGCCCGTCACATGCACCCATCCGCGCACTTTCCGCGTCCCATTACACTACTCGAAATTCTGCCCCAGGGGGGAGGGTAGTGTTTGAAACAGTCGTGATTATCTCGAATAAATAACTAAAGAGTGATGTGGTATGTGGTGAGGACAAATGGTTCGCAAACAACCGCAAATGGTTTTAATCGCTCATTACAACTTCATTTATTGTTTACATTGTGTTATATCTCATCTGGGGCTTTATAGTCGAGACCGATGAGAAAAACACCAGTGAAAACAGTTAATTACATTGATACGAGCGCTAAATTTTCAAACCATTCTTGTTTATACCACATCACTCATTGGTTACCTATTCGAGATAATCCCGACGGTTTTTGAATAAAACCCCTCAGACCGACCGCCATCGCCTCCCACCCGTTCACTGTGTAATTGGGACTTTTTGGCATCTCAATTTCCTCCTCCGGCAGCCGCGAGTGGGCCGAACAGCTGAAGGTGCTGCGGCGTGCACACTCGCAGTTGTCCCGGGAGATCGGCAGCGCCACACGCACCTACGCCTTCTCCATCCTGGCCGACCTGCTGCAGCTCTTCTTCGACTTCATCGCCGGCGGCTACTTCATGCTGACCGTGGTCCGCGGCGAGGGCAGCTACAAGTCCGCCAGCATGGCCGGCCTCTGGGTCGCCAACGCGTGGACCCGGATCGGTCTCCTCTCCTGGGCCACCGGGGACACGACCCGCGAGGTAACCTTTCTGCTTTCTCTTCCTTCCACTACCATTTTGATTCCCAGCTCTCCACTCCAACCACTCACTCCTCCACAAAAATCTCCACCGCACCACTCAAAAGTAAAATAAATTTTGTTACATTCCCTTTCTTATTCCTGTTCCCTTTGACATAATCCCCGTATTACTACGTTGACACTGACCATCCGTCTTCACGTGACCCTATTGTATAACAAGGGGAGTGTTCGAGTTTCGGGTCTAGGATTTTGACGAAATTTGCCAGGCAGGTAGTCCTTGATTAATTATTTGCGAATCACCCCCCATATAGGGTTATATATCCAATAACTTCATGAAAAAACGTGTTTAAATATTTTATTGCCAACATAAAGCATGATAATTAATCATGTTTAATCAATGCAGTTTGGGTAGGGGTTAAGTACTCGCTTCACATTAATTTTAGTAAATTACCTATTTAGTACGTAAAATAGTTAAAATGCATCCCGGGTAAAAAGGTTAAAAATATGTAAAACCGGGTACAACGAAACTGCGATGAAAAAAATTGGTTACCGAGAATCACGAACTAGGGACGTCGACACTGTGAAGCGATTACTTAACCCCTAGCCCAAATTGCACTAATTAAGCATGATTAATTATCATGCTTTATATTGCAATAAAATATTTCAAACTCGTTTTTTGGCGAAGTTATTGGATATATAACCCTATATGGGGGTGATTGGTAAATAACTAATCAAGGACTACCTGCCTGGCAAATTTCGTCGAAATCCTAGACCCGAAACTCGGACACTCTCCCTGTAAGATGTTTCCATATTTGTTTCCATCTTGTTGCTTGTCAATAGTGCATGTTTGGTGATCTTGACGTTTCAATCTGTGTCGACGTCCCTGGTTCGAGATTCTCGGTATCCAATTTTTTTATCGCAGTTTCGTTGAACCTTGAATTGACCCTATTGGCCCTTTACAACTTTCAGTAATTGGCACGAAAAAAGTCGAAAACTTGAATTTTTATTTCATAGATCACCGTTTAACCACGAAATAAGCAGATTAAATTCAGATTTCACGCAGGGCCACTGAATAATACTTTTCAGTTGTCTATAATTTCCTTTATAACTTTCGGGGATGTGCAGCAGAAAATTCGAAACATTGAATTTTTATTTAATAACCAACTTTTAACCACGAAATAAGTGGAATAAATTCAGAATTCACGTATGGCTACAGAATAAGATTATTCAGTTTGCTATTATTTCAATAAATATTTTCGGGGTAGTTCAGAAAAATTGTCGTTAAAAACAAAATATGTAGCATTAAATAAGAATTCACGCAGGTCACTTAATAATATTAATCAGTTTGCAATAATTTCGTTAACAAATTTTAAGGGATTTTCATGAGAAAAGTCGAATCAATAAATTTTATTTGTATAATCAGCGTTAAACAAAGAAATAAGTAGAATAAATTCAGGATTCACGCGAGGCCACTGAATAATGTTATTCAGTTTCCTATGAATTTGTTAACAAATTTTACGGATGTGAACGAGAGAAATCGGATCAGTGAAATGTATTTGTAAAATCAGAATTTTAAAACGAAATTCATTGAATAAATTCAGAATTTACGAAGGCCCACTAAATAATATTTATCAGTTTGCTATGATTTTCCTAAAAAATTTCAAGGATGTGCACGAGAAAAATCGTATCAATGAATTAATTTGTAAACTCAGCGTTTAACAACGAAATAAGTTGAACAAATTCAGAATTCACGTGCAGCCACTGAATAATATTTTTCTGTTTGCTATGATTTCCTTAACAAATTTCAAGGATGTGATCGTGAAAAGTCATAACATTGATTTTATTTTTAAAATCAGCGTTTAACCACGAAATAAGTAGAATAAATTCAGCATTCGCGTAGGGCTATTGAATAATATTTTTCAGTTGTCTATAATTTCCTTTATAACTTTCGGGGATGTGCAGAAGAAAATTCGAAACATTGAATTTTTATTTAATAACCAAATTTTAACCACGACATAAGTGGAATAAATTCAGAATTCACGTATGGCCGTTGAACAATATTTTTCAGTTTGCTATGATTTCCTTAACAAATTTCAGGGATGTTCACGTGAAAAGTCGAAACATTAACTTTATATGTAATAAATCAACGTTTAACCACGAAATAAGTAGAATTAATTCCGAATTCGCGTAAGGAACTGAAAAATATTTTTCAGGGTGCTACGATTTTTTTAACAACTTTCAGGGATGTGCACGAGAAAAGTCGAAACATTGAATTTTTCATTAATAAATCAGCGTTTAACTTCGAAATAAGTAGAATAAATTCAGAATTAGCCTAGGTACATTAAATAATATTTTTCAGTTTGCTATGATTACTTTACAACATGCCGAGATGTTCGCGAGAAAAGTCGAAAAATTGAATTTTTCATTAATAAATCAGCGTTTAACCACGAAATAAGTAGAATAAATTCAGAATTCGCGTAGGGCCATTGAATACAATTTTTTTCAGTTTGCTATGATTTCCGTAATAAATTTCAAGGATGTGCGCGAGAAAAATCGTATCAGTGAATAAATTTGAAAAATCAGCGTTTAAAAACGAAATAAGTAGAATAAATTCAGAATTCGCGTAGGGCCATTGAATACAATTTTTTTCAGTTTGCTATGATATCTTTAACAATTTTCAGGCAAGAGCACGAGAAAAGTCTCTAAATTGAATTTCTATTTTAATAATCAAAGTTTAACCACGAAATAAGTAGAAAAATTCAAAATTCGCGTAGGGCCATTGAATAATATTTTTCAGTTTGGTATGATTTCGTTAACAACTTTCAGGGTTGTAATTGAGAAAAGTCGAAACATTGACTTTTTATTTAATAAATCACCGTTTAACCATGAAATATGTAGAATAAATTCAAAATTCGCGTAGGGCCACTGAATAATATTCATCAGTTTGCTATGATTTCCTTAACACCATTCAGTGATGTGCACGAGAAAAGTCAAAACATTGAATTTTTATTTAATAAATCAGCGTTTAACCTCGAAATAAGAAGAATAAATTCAGAATGTGCCTAAGGCCATTGAATAATATTTTTCAGTTTGCTATGATTTTTTTAACTCCTTTCCGGGATGCACACGCAAAAAGTTAAATGATTAATGATAAGCACGAGAAAAGTCGAAACATTGAATTTTTATTTAACCAATCAGCGTTTTACCTCTAAATAGTTAGAATAAATTCAGAATTCGCGTAGGGCCACTGAATAATATTTTTCACTTTGCTGTGATTTCCTTAACAACATTCAGGGAATTTTACGATAAATGTTGAAACATTCATTTTTATTTAATAAATCAGCGTTAACCACGAAATAAGTAGAATAAATTAAGAATTCGCGTAGGGCCATTAAATAATATTTATCTCTTTGCTATGATTTTCTTAACTACTTTCAGGGATGCACACGCAAAAAGTTGAATGATTAAATTTTATTTGTAAAATCAGCGTTAAACAAATAAGCGAGTAAATTAAACTCAAAATACGCATAGGGCACTGAATAATATTTTTCAGTTTGCTATCATATCATTAAATAATTTCAGGGTAGTGCAAAAAAAAATTAGCATTAAAAACGAAATAAGTAGAATTAAATAAGGAATTCTCGAGGGACACTTAATAATATTACTCAGTTGGCAATGATTTCGTTAAAAAAGATTTAGGTATTTTCATGAGAGGTGACGAATGAGTAAATTTTATTTGTTTAATCAGGGTTAAACAAAGAAATAAGTTAAATATATTAAGGATTCCCGTAGGGCCACTGAATAATATTATTCAGTTTGCAATCAGTTCCTTAAAAATTTCGTGGATGAGCACAAAAAATTCGAATCATTGAATTTTTTTGTGAACTCAACTTTTCACAACGAAATAAGTAGAATAAATTAAGAATTCACGTAGGGCCACTAATTAATATTTTTCTGTTTGCTATGATTTACTTAACAAATTTCAGGGATGTTCACGTGAAAAGTCATAACATTAAATTTTATTTTTAATATCAGCGTTTAACCAAGTAATTAGTAGAAAGAAATCAGAATTCGCGTAGGACCACTGAATAATATTTTTCCATTTCTATGATTTTTATAAAAAATTATAGGGAAGTGCACGAGTAAAATCGTATCAGTGAATTTAATTCGTATATTTACCGTTGTGCCTGAGAAAATTCGAATAAGTGATTTTATTTAAAAAATCAGCGTTTAAGCACGAAACATGTGGAATAAATTCAGGATTCGCGTGGGTCCACTGAATAATATTTTCTTTTTGCTATCATTTCCTTACCAACTTTTGGTGATATGCAAGAGAAAAGTCGAAACATTGAATTTTTATTTAATAAATCAGCGTTTAACCCTTAAATAAATAGAATAAATTCAGAAATTGCCTAGGGCCATTGAATAATACTTTTCAGTTTGCTATGATTTCTTTACAACCTTTAGGGATACGCACGAGAAAAGTAGCAACATTCAATTTTTATTTAATAAATCACCGTTTAACCACTAAATAAGTAAAATAAATTAAAATTCGCGTAGGGCCACTGCATGATATTTTTCAGTTTGTTATTTTTCCTTAAAAACTTTGAGGTATGTGCACGAGATAATTCGGAATTATGCATTTTTATTTAAATAATCAGCGTTTAATCACGAAATAGGAAGGATAAATGAACAATTCGCGTATGGCCATTGAATAATATTTTTCAGTTTGCTATGATTTCCGCAACAACACTAAGGTATGTACAAGAAAAAGTTGAATGAGTGAATTTTATTTGTAAAATCAGCGTTAAACAAATAAATGAGTAAAATAAATTCAGAACACACGTAGGGCCACTGAATAATATTATTCAGTATGCAATCATTTCCTTAAACATTTCTTGGATGTGCACAATAAAATTCGAATCAGTGTATTTTTTTGTGAATACAACTTTTCACAACGAAATAAGTAGAATAAATTGAGAATTCACGTAGAGCCACTGAATAATATTTTTCTGTTTGCTATGATTTCCTTAACAAATGTCAGGGTTGTTCACGTGGAAAGTCATAACATTGAATTTATTTTTAAAATCAGCGTTTAACCAAGAAATTAGTAGAAAGAATTCAGAATTCGCGTAGGGACATTGATTACAATTTTTTTCAGTTTGCTATAATTTTCTTAATACACTTCAGAATTGTGCACGAGAGAAGTCGAAACATGTAATTTTAATTTAATAAATCACCGTTTAACCAGGATATCAGTAGAAGAAATTCAGAATTCGCGCAGGGCTTCTGAATAATTTTTTTCAGTTTGCTATGATTTCCTTTACAACTTTCAAGGGTGTGCACGACAAAAGTCGATACATTGGATTTTTATTTAATACATCAGCGTTTAACCTGGAAATAAGTAGAATAAATTCAGAATTCTCGAAGGACCACTGAATAATATTTTTCAGTTTGCTATGTTTTCCTTAACAACTTTCAGGGGTGTGCACGAGAAAGGTCGAAACTTAATTTTTATTTCAGAAATCAGCGTTTAACGCGAACCACGAAATAAATCTAATAAATTCCAAATTCGCGTAGGGACACACAATAATATTTTTCAGTTTGCAATGATTTCCATAACGTGCACATCATGATGTGCACGTTGTCAGAAAAGTCAAAACATTGAATATTTATTTGATAAATTAGCGTTCACCCTAGAAATAATTAGAATAAATTCAGAATTCGCGTAGGGACACTGAATAATATTTTTCAGTATGCTATGATTTCCGTAACAACTTTCAAGGGTGTGCACGACAAAAGTCGAAACATTGGATTTTTATTTAATAAATCAGCGTTTAACCTGGAAATAAGTAGAATAATTTCAGAATACGTGAAAGACCACTGAATAATCGCATTCCATTACAACTTTCAGTAATTTGCACGAAAAACGTCGAAAACTTGAATTTTTATTTCATAGAACACTGTTTAAGCACGAAATAAGCAGAATAAATTCAGAATTCACGTAGGGCCACTGAATAATAGTTTTCAAATGTCTATAATTTCCTTTACAACTTTCGGGGATGTTCACCAGAAAATTCGAAACATTGAATTTTTATTTAATAACCACCTTTTAACCACGAAATTAGTGGTATAAATTCAGAATTCGCGTATGGCCACTGAATAATATTCTTCAGTTTGCTATGATTTCCTTAACAACTTTCAGATAAGTGCACGAGAAAAGTCGAAACATTGAATTTTTATTAATAACCACCTTTAACCACGAAATAAGTGGAATGAATTCCGAATTCGTGTAGGGCCAATGAATAATATTTTTCAGTTTGCTATGATTTCCTTAACAACTTTCAAAGATGTGCACGAGAAAAGTCAAAACATTGAATTTTTATTTAATATATCAGAGTTTACCCTCTAAATAAGTAGAATAAATTAAGAATTCTCGTAGGACCACGGAATAATAATTTCAGTTAGCTGTGTTTTCCTTAAAACTTTCAGAGAATTTCACGAGAATAGTCGAAACATTGAATTCATATTTAACAAATCAGCGTTTAACCACCAAATAAATAAAATAAATTCAGAATGGCCACTGAATAATATTCTTCAGTTTGCTATGATTTCCTTAACAACTTTCAGATAAGTGCACGAGAAAAGTCGAAACATTGAATTTTTATTTAATAACCACCTTTAACCACGAAATAAGTGGAATGAATTCCGAATTCGTGTAGGGCCAATGAATAATATTTTTCAGTTTGCTATGATTTCCTTGACAACTTTCAGGGATGTGCATGAGAAAAGTCAAAACATTGAATTTTTATTTTATAAATCAGAGTTTACCCTCTAAATAAGTAGAATAAATTCAGAATTCTCCTAGGACCAAGGAATAATAATTTCAGTTAGCTGTGTTTTCCTTAACAACTTTCAGAGAATTTCACGAGAATAGTCGAAACATTGAATTCATATTTAATAAATCAGCGTTTAACCACCAAATAAATAAAATAAATTCAGAGTTCACGTAGGGCCATTAAATATTATTCAGTTTGCTTTGATTTCCTTAACAACGTTCAGGGATGTGCACGAGAAAAGTCTTAACATTGAATTTTTATTTAATAAATACCGTTTAACCACGAAATAAATAGAATAAATTATGAATTCACGTAGGACCACTGAATAATGTTTTTCAGTTAACTATGATTTCCTTAACAAATTTCAGGGATATACACGAAAAAAGTTGAATGAGTGAATTTTATTTGTAAAATCAGCGTTAAACAAATAAATGAGTAATATATATTCACAATACACGTAGGACACCTAATAATATTACTCAGTTTGCTATTATTTCATTAAATATTTTCGGGGTAGTGCAAAATAAATTATCGTTAAAAACAAAATAAGTAGATTTAAATAAGAATTCACGTAGGTCACTTAATAATATTAATCAGTTTGCAACAATTTCGTTAACAAATTTTTAGGGATTTTCATGAGAAAAGTCGAATCAGTGAATTTTATTTGTTTAAAATAGCGTTAAAACAAGAAATAAGTAGAATAAATTCAGAATTCACGTGGGCCACTGAATAATGTTACTCAGTTTCCTATTAAATTTTTAACAAATTTTACTGATGTGAACGAGAGAAATCGGATCAGTGAAATGTATTTGTAAAATCAGAATTTTACAACGAAATTAATTGAATAAATTCAGAATTGACGAAGGATCACTAAATAATATTTATCAGTTTGCAACAATTTCGTTAACAAATTTTTAGGAATATTATGGATATATTGCGCACAGGGATGTGCACAATATTATGGGACAGTAAGATTTAGGGATAATATTTTTTAGATTGCTATATTTCCATTAAATTATTTCAGGGTAGTGCAAAATAAATTATCGTTAAAAACAAAATAAGTAGAATTAAATAAGAATTCACGTAGGTCACTTAATAATATTAATCAGTTTGCAACAAGTTCGTTAACAAATTTTTAGGGATTTTAATGAGAAAAGTCCAATCAGTGAATTTTATTTGTATAAAATAGCGTTAAAACAGGAAATAAGTAGAATAAATTCAGGATTCACGTGGGCCACTGAATTATGTTACTCAGTTTCCTATGAATTTGTTAACAAATTTTACTGATGTGAACGAGAGAAATCGGATCAGTGAAATGTATTTGTAAAATCAGAATTTTACAACGAAATTAATTGAATAAATTCAGAATTTACGAAGGGTCACTAAATAATATTTATCAGTTTGCTATGATTTCCCTAAAAAAATGTCAAGGATGTGCACGAGAAAAATCGTATCAATGAATTAATTTGTAAACTCAGCGTTTAACAGCGAAATAAGTTGAACAAATTCAGATTTCACGTGCAGCCACTGAATAACATTTTTCTCTTTGCTATGATTTCCTTAACAAATTTCAAGGATGTGATAGTGATAAGTCATAACATTGATTTTATTTTTAAAATCAGCGTTTAACCACGAAATAAGTAGAATAAATTCAGCATTCTCGTAGGGCTATTGAATAATATTTTTCAGTTTGCTATGATTTCCTTAACAACTTTCATGGATGTGGACAAGAAAGATCGAAACATTGCATTTTTATTTAATTAATCAGCGTTTAACCACAGATAGTTATGATAAATGCAGAATTCACGTAAACCATTGAATAATATTTTTCAGTTTGCAATGATTTCCTTAACAACTTTCAGGGATTTAAGGAAAAAAGGTAGAATGAGTGAATTTTATTTGTAAAATCAGCGTTAAACCAATAAATTAGTAATATTATTTCAGAATACACGTGGGGCACTGAATAATATTTTTTAGATTGCTATATTTCCATTAAATAATTTAAGGGTAGTGCAAAATAAATTATCGTTAAAAACGAAATAAGTAGAATTAAATATGAATTAACATGGGTCACTTTATAATATTAATCAGTTTGCAATAATTTCGTTAACAAATTTTTAGGGATTTTCATTAGAAAAGTCGAATCAGTGAATTTTATTTGTATAAAATAGCGTTAAAACAGGAAATAAGTAGAATAAATTCAGAATTCACGTGGGCCACTGAATAATGTTACTCAGTTTCCTATGAATTTGTTAACAAATTTTACTGATGTGAACGAGAGAAATCGGATCAGTGAAATGAATTTGTAAAATCAGAATTTTAAAACGAAATTAATTGAATAAATTCAGAATTTACGAAGGATCACTAAATAACATTTATCAGTTTGCTATTACTTCCCTAAAAAATTTCAAGGATGTGCACGAGAAAAATCGTATCAATGAATTAATTTGTAAACTCAGCGTTTAACAACGAAATAAGTTGAACAAATTCAGATTTCACGTGCAGCCACTGAATAATATTTTTCTGTTTGCTATGATTTCCTTAACAAATTTCAAGGAAGTGATCGTGAAAAGTCATAACATTGATTTTATTTTTAAAATCAGCGTTTAACCACGAAATAAGTTGAATAAATTCAGCATTCGCGTAGGGCTATTGAATAATATTTTTCAGTTTGCTATGATTTCCTTAACAACTTTCATGGATGTGGACAAGAAAGGTCGAAACACTGCATTTATATTTAATTAATCAGCGTTTAACCACAGAATAGTTATGATAAATGCAGAATTCACGTAAACCATTGAATAATAGTTTTCAGTTCGCTATGATTTCCTTAACAACTTTCCGGGATGTAAGGAAAAAACGTATATTGAGTGAATTTTATTTGTAAAATCAGCGTTAAACCAATAAATTAGTAATATTAATTCAGAATACACGTGGGGCACTGAATAATTTTTTTTAGATTGCTATATTTCCATTAAATAATTTCAGGGTTGTGCAAAATAAATTATCGTTAAAAACGAAATAAGTAGAATTAAATAAGAATTAACATGGGTCACTTAATAATATTAATCAGTTTGCAATAATTTCGTTAACAAATTTTTAGGGATTTTCATTAGAAAAGTCGAATTAGTGAATTTTATTTGTATAATCAGCATTTTACAACGAAATTAATTAAATAAATTCATAATTCACTAAGGCCCACTAAGTAATAATTATCAGTTTGCTATGATTTCCCTAAAAAATTTCATGGATGTGCACGAGAAAAATCGTATCAAGGAATTAATTTGTAAACTCAGCGTTCAACAACGAAATAAGTTGAATAAATTCAGAATTCACGTACTGCTACTGAATAATATTTTTCTGTTTGCTATGATTTCCTTAACAAATTTCAAGGATGTTCACGTGAAAAGTCATAACAATGAATTTTTATTTAATAAATCAGCGTTTAACCACGAAATTTGTAGAATAAATTGAGAATTCACGTAGGGCCACTAAATAATATTAATCAGTTTGCAACAATTTCGTTAACAAATTTTTAGGGATTTTCATGAGAAAAGTCGAATCAGTGAATTTTATTTGTAAAAAATAGCGTTAAAACAAGAAATAAGTAGAACAAATTCAGAATTCACGTGGGCCACTGAATAATGTTACTCAGTATCCTATGAATTTGTTAACAAATTTTACTGATGTGAACGAGAGAAATCGGATCAGTGAAATGTATTTGTAAAATCAGAATTTTACAACGACATTAATTGAATAAATTCAGAATTTACGAAGGATCAGTAAATAATATTTATCAGTTTGCTATGATTTCCCTAAATAATTTCAAAGATGTGCACGAGAAAAATCGTATCAATGAATTAATTTGTAAACTCAGCGTTTAACAGCGAAATAAGTTGAACAAATTCAGATTTCACGTGCAGCCACTGAATAATATTTTTCTGTTTGCTATGATTTCCTTAACAAATTTCAAGGATGTGCACGTGAAAAGTCATAACAATGAATTTTTATTTAATAAATCAGCGTTTAACCACGAAATTTGTAGAATAAATTTAGGATTCACGTCGGGCCACTGAATAATTTTTTCAATTTGCAATAATTTTATTAAATAATATCGTGGGTGTGGACAATAGAATCCGAAAATATGGAATTTTTTTTTGTGATATCAACTTTTCACAAGAAAATAATTAGAATAAATTGAGAATACACGTAGGGCCACTTAATAATATTTTTCAGTTTTCTTAGATTTCCTTAACAACTTTCTGGGATGTGCACGAGAAAAGTCGAAAAATTAAATTTTTATTTAATAAATCAGCGTTTAACCTCGAAATAAGTAGAAAAAATTCAGAATTAGCCTAGGGCCGTTGAATAATATTTTTCAGTTTGCTATGATTACTTTACAACGCGAGAAAAGTCGAAAAATTGAATTTTCATTTTTTAAAACAGCGTTTAACCACGAAATAAGTAGAATAAATTCAGAATTCGCGTAGGGCCATTGAATACTTTTTTTTCAGTTTGCTATGATATCCTTAACAACTTTCAGGCAAGCGCACGAGAAAAGTCGCTAAATTGAATTTTTATTTTAATAATCAAAGTTTAACCACGAAATAAGTAGAAAAATTCTAAATTCGCGTAGGGTCATTGAATAATATTTTTTAGTTTAGTATGATTTCATTACAATTTTCGGTGTTGTGCACGAGAAAAGATGAAACATTGAATTTTTATTTAATAAATCACCGTTTAACCACGAAATAAGTAGAATATATTCAGAATTCGCGTAGGGACACTGAATAATATTTTAGAGTTTGCTATGATTTCCTTAACAACTTTCAAGGAAGTGCACTAGAAAAGTCGAAACATTGAGATTTTATTTCATAAATTAGCGTTTAACTACGGAATAGGTAGAATAAATTCAGAATTTTCGTAGGGCAACTGAATAATATTTTTCGGTTTACTATGATTTCCTTAACAACTTTTAGGGATGTGCAAGAGAAAAGTCGAATCATTGCATTTTTATTTCATAATTCAGCCTTTTACGACGAAATAATTCAGAATTCGCGTATTTCCACTGAATAATATTTATCAGTTTGCTATGATTTTCTTAACTACTTTCAGGCATGTGCAGGAGAAAAATCGTATCAGTGAATAAAATAGTAAAATCAGCATTTAACAACGAAATAAGTTGAGCAAATTCAGAATTCACGTAGAGCCACTGAATAACATTTTTTTGGTTGCTATGATTTACTTAACAAATTTCAGGGATGTTCACGTGAAAAGTCAAAACATTGAATTTTATTTTTAAAACCAGAGTTTAACCACGAAATATGTAATATAAATTCAGAATTTATACAGAATTCAGATTTCATTTAATACAATTTTTTTCAGTTTCCTATGATTTCCTAATCAACTTTCAGGCATGAGCACGAGAAAAGTAGCTACATTGAATTTTTATTTAATAAATCACCCTTTAACCACGAAATATGTAGAATAAATACAAATTTCGCGTAGGGCCACTGAATAATACTTTTTCACTTTGCTATGATTTTCTTAACAACTTTCAGGGATGTTCACGTGAAAAGTCGAAACATTAACTTTATATGTAATAAATCAACGTTTAACCACGAAATAAGTAGAATTAATTCCGAATTCGCGTAAGGAACTGAAAAATATTTTTCAGGGTGCTACGATTTTTTTAACAACTTTCAGGGATGTGCACGAGAAAAGTCGAAACATTGAATTTTTCATTAATAAATCAGCGTTTAACTTCGAAATAAGTAGAATTAATTCAGAATTAGCCTAGGTACATTGAATAATAATATTTTTCAGTTGTCCTATGATTACTTTACAACATGCCGAGATGTTCGCGAGAAAAGTCGAAAAATTGAATTTTTTTTTTTAAACAGCGTTTAACCACGAAATAAGAAGAATAAATTCAGAATTCCCCGAGGGCCATTGAACACTATTTTTTTCAGTTTGCTATGATTTCCGTAATAAATTTCAAGGATGTGCACGAGAAAAATCGTATCAGTGAATAAATTTGTAAAATCAGCGTTTAAAAACGAAATAAGTAGAATAAATTCAGAATTCGCGTAGGGCCATTGAATACAATTTTTTTCAGTTTGCTATGGTATCCTTAACAACTTTCAGGCAAGAGCACGAGAAAAGTCGCTAAATTGAATTTCTATTTTAATAATCAAAGTTTAACCACGAAATAAGTAGAAAAATTCAAAATTCGCGTAGGGCCATTGAATAATATTTTTCAGTTTGGTATGATTTCGTTAACAACTTTCAGGGTTGTAATTGAGAAAAGTCGAAACATTGACTTTTTATTTAATAAATCACCGTTTAACCATGAAATATGTAGAATAAATTCAAAATTCGCGTAGGGCCACTGAATAATATTCATCAGTTTGCTATGATTTCCTTAACACCATTCAGTGATGTGCACGAGAAGAGTCAAAACATTGAATTTTTATTTAATAAATCAGCGTTTAACCTCGAAATAAGAAGAATAAATTCAGAATTTGCCTAAGGCCATTGAATAATATTTTTCAGTTTGCTATGATTTTTTTAACTCCTTTCCGGGATGCACACGCAAAAAGTTAAATGATTAATGATAAGCACGAGAAAAGTCGAAACATTGAATTTTTATTTAACCAATCAGCGTTTAACCTCTAAATAGTTAGAATAAATTCAGAATTCGCGTAGGGCCACTGAATAATATTTATCAGCTTGCTATGATTTTCTTAACTACTTTCCGGGATGCACAATCAAAAAGTTGAATGATTAAATTTTATTTGTAAAATCAGCGTTAAACAAATAAATGAGTAAATTACACTCAAATTACACATAGGGCACTGAATAATATTTTTCAGTTTGCTATCATATCATTAAATAATTTCAGGGTAGTGCAAAATAAATTAGCGTTAAAAACGAAATAATTAGAATTAAATAAGGAATTCTCGTAGGACACTTAATAATATTACTCAGTTTGCAATGATTTCGTTAACAAACTTTTAGGGATTTTCATGAGAAAAATCGAATCAGTAAATTTTATTTGTATAATCAGCGTTAAACAAATAAATGAGTAAAATAAATTCAGAACACACGTAGGGCCACTGAATAATATTATTCAGTATGCAAATAATTTCCTTAAACATTTCTTGGATGTGCACAATAAAATTCGAATCAGTGTATTTTTTTGTGAAATCAACTTTTCACAACGAAATAAGTACAATAAATTGAGAATTCACGTAGAGCCACTGAATAATATTTTTCTGTTTGCTTTGATTTCCTTAACAAATTTCAGGGATGTGAACGAGAGAAATCGGAACAGTGAATTGTATTTGTAAAATCAGAATTTTACAACGAAAATAATTGAATAAATTCAGAATTAACGAAGGGCCACTAAGAAATATTTATCAGTTTGCTATTTTTTCCTTAAAAAATTTCAAATTTGTGCACGAGAAAAATCGTATCAGTGAATTAATTTGTAAAATCAGCGTTTAACAACAAAATAAGATGAACAAATTCAGAATTCACGTAGAGCCACTGAATAATATTTCTCTGTTTGCCAAAATTTCCTTCACAAATATCGGGATTTTTCACGTGGAAAGTCATAACATTAAATTTATTTTTAAAATCAGCGTTTAACCACGAAATTAGTAGAAAGAATTCAGAATTCGTGTAGGGACATTGAATACTATTTTTTTCAGTTTGCTATAATTTTCTTAACACACTTCAGAATTGTGCACGAGAGAAGTCGAAACATGTAATTTTAATTTAATAAATCACCGTTTAACCACGATATCAGTAGAAGAAATTCAGAATTCGCGCAGGGCTTCTGAATAATTTTTTTCAGTTTGCTATGATTTCCTTTACAACTTTCAAGGGTGTGCACGACAAAAGTCGATACATTGGATTTTTATTTAATACATCAGCGTTTAACCTGGAAATAAGTAGAATAAATTCAGAATTCGTGAAGGACCACTGAATAATATTTTTCAGTTTGCTATGTTTTCCTTAACAACTTTCAGGGGTGTGCACGAGAAAGGTCGAAACTTAATTTTTATTTCAGAAATCAGCGTTTAACGCGAACCACGAAATAAATCTAATAAATTCCAAATTCGCGTAGGGACACACAATAATATTTTTCAGTTTGCAATGATTTCCATAACGTGCACATCATGATGTGCACGTTGTCAGAAAAGTCAAAACATTGAATATTTATTTGATAAATTAGCGTTCACCCTAGAAATAATTAGAATAAATTCAGAATTCGCGTAGGGACACTGAATAATATTTTTCAGTATGCTATGATTTCCGTAACAACTTTCAAGGGTGTGCACGACAAAAGTCGAAACATTGGATTTTTATTTAATAAATCAGCGTTTAACCTGGAAATAAGTAGAATAATTTCAGAATACGTGAAAGACCACTGAATAATCGCATTCCATTACAACTTTCAGTAATTCGCACGAAAAACGTGGAAAACTTGAATTTTTATTTCATAGATCACTGTTTAAGCACGAAATAAGCAGAATAAATTCAGAATTCACGTAGGGCCACTGAATAATACTTTTCAAATGTCTATAATTTCCTTTACAACTTTCGGGGATGTTCACCAGAAAATTCGAAACATTGAATTTTTATTTAACAACCACATTTTAACCACGAAATTAGTGGTATAAATTCAGAATTCGCGTATGGCCACTGAATAATATTCTTCAGTTTGCTATGATTTCCTTAACAACTTTCAGATAAGTGCACGAGAAAAGTCGAAACATTGAATTTTTATTAATAACCACCTTTAACCACGAAATAAGTGGAATGAATTCCGAATTCGTGTAGGGCCAATGAATAATATTTTTCAGTTTGCTATGATTTCCTTAACAACTTTCAGGGATGTGCACGAGAAAAGTCAAAACATTGAATTTTTATTTAATATATCAGAGTTTACCCTCTAAATAAGTAGAATAAATTCAGAATTCTCGTAGGACCACGGAATAATAATTTCAGTTAGCTGTGTTTTCCTTAGCAACTTTCAGAGAATTTCACGAGAATAGTCGAAACATGGAATTCATATTTAACAAATCAGCGTTTAACCACCAAATAAATAAAATAAATTCAGAATGGCCACTGAATAATATTCTTCAGTTTGCTATGATTTCCTTCACAACTTTCAGATAAGTGCACGAGAAAAGTCGAAACATTGAATGTTTATTTAATAACCACCTTTAACCACGAAATAAGTGGAATGAATTCCGAATTCGTGTAGGGCCAATGAATAATATTTTTCAGTTTGCTATGATTTCCTTGACAACTTTCAGGGATGTGCATGAGAAAAGTCTAAACATTGAATTTTTATTTTATAAATCAGAGTTTACCCTCTAAATAAGTAGAATAAATTCAGAATTCTCCTAGGACCAAGGAATAATAATTTCAGTTAGCTGTGTTTTCCTTAACAACTTTCAGAGAATTTCACGAGAATAGTCGAAACATTGAATTCATATTTAATAAATCAGCGTTTAACCACCAAATAAATAAAATAAATTCAGAGTTCACGTAGGGCCATTAAATATTATTCAGTTTGCTTTGATTTCCTTAACAACGTTCAGGGATGTGCACGAGAAAAGTCTTAACATTGAATTTTTATTTAATAAATACCGTTTAACCACGAAATAAATAGAATAAATTATGAATTCACGTAGGACCACTGAATAATGTTTTTCAGTTAACTATGATTTCCTTAACAAATTTCAGGGATATACACGAAAAAAGTTGAATGAGTGAATTTTATTTGTAAAATCAGCGTTAAACAAATAAATGAGTAATATATATTCACAATACACGTAGGACACCTAATAATATTACTCAGTTTGCTATTATTTCATTAAATATTTTCGGGGTAGTGCAAAATAAATTATCGTTAAAAACAAAATAAGTAGATTTAAATAAGAATTCACATAGGTCACTTAATAATATTAATCAGTTTGCAACAATTTCGTTAACAAATTTTTAGGGATTTTCATGAGAAAAGTCGAATCAGTGAATTTTATTTGTATAAAATAGCGTTAAAACAAGAAATAAGTAGAATAAATTCAGAATTCACGTGGGCCACTGAATAATGTTACTCAGTTTCCTATGAATTTGTTAACAAATTTTACTGATGTGAACGAGAGAAATCGGATCAGTGAAATGTATTTGTAAAATCAGAATTTTACAACGAAATTAATTGAATAAATTCAGAATTGACGAAGGATCACTAAATAATATTTATCAGTTTGCAACAATTTCGTTAACAAATTTTTAGGAATATTATGGATATATTGCGCACAGGGATGTGCACAATATTATGGGACAGTAAGATTTAGGGATAATATTTTTTAGATTGCTATATTTCCATTAAATTATTTCAGGGTAGTGCAAAATAAATTATCGTTAAAAACAAAATAAGTAGAATTAAATAAGAATTCACGTAGGTCACTTAATAATATTAATCAGTTTGCAACAAGTTCGTTAACAAATTTTTAGGGATTTTCATGAGAAAAGTCCAATCAGTGAATTTTATTTGTATAAAATAGCGTTAAAACAGGAAATAAGTAGAATAAATTCAGGATTCACGTGGGCCACTGAATTATGTTACTCAGTTTCCTATGAATTTGTTAACAAATTTTACTGATGTGAACGAGAGAAATCGGATCAGTGAAATGTATTTGTAAAATCAGAATTTTACAACGAAATTAATTGAATAAATTCAGAATTTACGAAGGATCACTAAATAATATTTATCAGTTTGCTATGATTTCCCTAAAAAAATTTCAAGGATGTGCACGAGAAAAATCGTATCAATGAATTAATTTGTAAACTCAGCGTTTAACAGCGAAATAAGTTGAACAAATTCAGATTTCACGTGCAGCCACTGAATAACATTTTTCTCTTTGCTATGATTTCCTTAACAAATTTCAAGGATGTGATAGTGATAAGTCATAACATTGATTTTATTTTTAAAATCAGCGTTTAACCACGAAATAAGTAGAATAAATTCAGCATTCTCGTAGGGCTATTGAATAATATTTTTCAGTTTGCTATGATTTCCTTAACAACTTTCATGGATGTGGACAAGAAAGGTCGAAACATTGCATTTTTATTTAATTAATCAGCGTTTAACCACAGATAGTTATGATAAATGCAGAATTCACGTAAACCATTGAATAATTTTTTTCAGTTTGCTATGATTTCCTTAACAACTTTCAGGGATTTAAGGAAAAAAGGTAGAATGAGTGAATTTTATTTGTAAAATCAGCGTTAAACCAATAAATTAGAAATATTAATTCAGAATACACGTGGGTCACTGAATAATATTTTTAGATTGCTATATTTCCATTAAATAATTTCAGGGTAGTGCAAAAGAAATTATTGTTAAAAACGAAATAAGTAGAATTTAATAAGAATTAACGTAGGTCACTTAATAATATTAATCAGTTTGCAACAATTTCGTTAACAAATTTTTAGGGATATTATGGATATATTGTGCACAGGGATGTGCACAATATTATGGAACAGTAAGATTTAGGGATAATAATTTTTTAGATTGGTATATTTCCATTAAATAATTTCACGGTAGTGCAAAATAAATTATCGTTAAAAACAAAATAAGTAGAATTAAATAAGAATTCACGTAGGTCACTTAATAATATTAATCAGTTTGCAACAATTGCGTTAAAACATTTTTAGGGATTTTCATAAGAAAAGTCGAATCAGTGAATTTTATTTGTAAACTCAGCGTTTAACAGCGAAATAAGTAGAATAAATTCAGCATTCGCGTAGGGCTATTGAATAATATTTTTCAGTTTGCTATGATTTCCTTAACAACTTTCATGGATGTGGACAAGAAAGGTCGAAACATTGCATTTTTATTTAATTAATCAGCGTTTAACCACAGATAGTTATGATAAATGCAGAATTCACGTAAACCATTGAATAATATTTTTTAGTTTGCTATGATTTCCTTAACAACTTTCAGGGATTTAAGGAAAAAAGGTAGAATGAGTGAATTTTATTTGTAAAATCAGCGTTAAACCAATAAATTAGTAATATTATTTCAGAATACACGTGGGGCACTGAATAATATTTTTTAGATTGCTATATTTCCATTAAATAATTTCAGGGTAGTGCAAAATAAATTATCGTTAAAAACGAACTATGTAGAATTTAATAAGAATTAACGTAGGTCACTTAATAATATTAATCAGTTTGCAACAATTTCGTTAACAAATTTTTAGGGATATTATGGATATATTGTGCACAGGGATGTGCACAATATTATGGGACAGTAAGATTTAGGGATAATATTTTTTAGATTGCTATATTTCCATTAAATTATTTCAGGGTAGTGCAAAATAAATTATCGTTAAAAACAAAATAAGTAGAATTAAATAAGAATTCACGTAGGTCACTTAATAATATTAATCAGTTTGCAACAAGTTCGTTAACAAATTTTTAGGGATTTTCATGAGAAAAGTCCAATCAGTGAATTTTATTTGTAAAATCAGCGTTAAACCAATAAATTAGTAATATTATTTCAGAATACACGTGGGGCACTGAATAATATTTTTTAGATTGCTATATTTCCATTAAATAATTTCAGGGTAGTGCAAAATAAATTATCGTTAAAAACGAACTATGTAGAATTTAATAAGAATTAACGTAGGTCACTTAATAATATTAATCAGTTTGCAACAATTTCGTTAACAAATTTTTAGGGATATTATGGATGTATTGTGCACAGGGATGTGCACAATATTATGGGACAGTAAGATTTAGGGATAATATTTTTTAGATTGCTATATTTCCATTAAATTATTGCAGGGTAGTGCAAAATAAATTATCGTTAAAAACAAAATAAGTAGAATTAAATAAGAATTCACGTAGGTCACTTAATAATATTAATCAGTTTGCAACAATTTCGTTAACAAATTTTTAGGGATTTTCATGAGAAAAGTCCAATCAGTGAATTTTATTTGTATAAAATAGCGTTAAAACAGGAAATAAGTAGAATAAATTCAGGATTCACGTCGGCCACTGAATAATGTTACTCAGTTTCCTATGAATTTGTTAACAAATTTTACTGATGTGAACGAGAGAAATCGGATCAGTGAAATGCATTTGTAAAATCAGAATTTTACAACGAAATTAATTGAATAAATTCAGAATTTACGAAGGATCACTAAATAATATTTATCAGTTTGCTATGATTTCCCTAAAAATAATTTCAAGGATGTGCACGAGAAAAATCGTATCAATGAATTAATTTGTAAACTCAGCGTTTAACAGCGAAATAAGTTGAACAAATTCAGATTTCACGTGCAGCCACTGAATAACATTTTTCTCTTTGCTATGATTTCCTTAACAAATTTCAAGGATGTGATAGTGATAAGTCATAACATTGATTTTATTTTTAAAATCAGCGTTTAACCACGAAATAAGTAGAATAAATTGAGCATTCTCGTAGGGCTATTGAATAATATTTTTCAGTTTGCTATGATTTCCTTAACAACTTTCATGGATGTGGACAAGAAAGGTCGAAACATTGCATTTTTATTTAATTAATCAGCGTTTAACCACAGATAGTTATGATAAATGCAGAATTCACGTAAACCATTGAATAATATTTTTCAGTTTGCTATGATTTCCTTAACAACTTTCAGGGATTTAAGGAAAAAAGGTAGAATGAGTGAATTTTATTTGTAAAATCAGCGTTAAACCAATAAATTAGTAATATTAATTCAGAATACACGTGGGTCACTGAATAATATTTTTAGATTGCTATATTTCCATTACATAATTTCAGGGTAGTGCAAAAAAAATTATCGTTAAAAACGAAATAAGTAGAATTTAATAAGAATTAACGTAGGTCACTTAATAATATTAATCAGTTTGCAACAATTTCGTTAACAAATTTTTACGGATATTATGGATATATTGTGCACAGGTATGTGCACAATATTATGGAACAGTAAGATTTAGGGATAATATTTTTTTAGATTGGTATATTTCCATTAAATAATTTCACGGTAGTGCAAAATAAATTATCGTTAAAAACAAAATAAGTAGAATTAAATAAGAATTCACGTAGGTCACTTAATAATATTAATCAGTTTGCAACAATTGCGTTAAAAAATTTTTATGGATTTTCATGAGAAAAGTCGAATCAGTGAATTTTATTTGTAAACTCAGCGTTTAACAGCGAAATAAGTAGAATAAATTCAGCATTCGCGTAGGGCTATTGAATAATATTTTTCAGTTTGCTATGATTTCCTTAACAACTTTCATGGATGTGGACAAGAAAGGTCGAATCATTGCATTTTTATTTAATTAATCAGCGTTTAACCACAGATAGTTATGATAAATGCAGAATTCACGTAAACCATTGAATAATATTTTTCAGTTTGCTATGATTTTCTTAACTACTTTCAGGCATGTGCAGGAGAAAAATCGTATCAGTGAATAAAATAGTAAAATCAGCATTTAACAACGAAATAAGTTGAGCAAATTCAGAATTCACGTAGAGCCACTGAATAACATTTTTTTGGTTGCTATGATTTACCTAACAAATTTCAGGGATGTTCACGTGAAAAGTCAAAACATTGAATTTTATTTTTAAAACCAGAGTTTAACCACGAAATATGTAATATAAATTCAGAATTTATACAGAATTCAGATTTCATTTAATACTATTTTTTTCAGTTTCCTATGATTTCCTAATCAACTTTCAGGGATGTGCACGAGAAACGTCGAAAAATTAAATTTTTCTTTCATAAATCAGCGTTTAACCTCGAAATAAGTAGAATAAATTCAGAATTAGACTAGGGCCATTGAATAATATTTTTCAGTTTGCTATGAATTTATTTATAACTTTCAGGGATGTGCACGAGAAAAGTCAAAACATTGAATTTTTAATTAATACATCACCGTTTAACCACGAAATAAGTACAATAAATTATGAATTCGCGTAGGGCCGTTGAATAATATTTTTCAGTTTGCTATGATTTCCTTAACAAATTTCAGGGATGTTCACGTGAAAAGTCGAAACATTAACTTTATATGTAATAAATCAACGTTTAACCACGAAATAAGTAGAATTAATTCCGAATTCGCGTAAGGAACTGAAAAATATTTTTCAGGGTGCTACGATTTTTTTAACAACTTTCAGGGATGTGCACGAGAAAAGTCGAAACATTGAATTTTTCATTAATAAATCAGCGTTTAACTTCGAAATAAGTAGAATTAATTCAGAATTAGCCTAGGTACATTGAATAATAATATTTTTCAGTTGTCCTATGATTACTTTACAACATGCCGAGATGTTCGCGAGAAAAGTCGAAAAATTGAATTTTTTTTTTTAAACAGCGTTTAACGACGAAATAAGAAGAATAAATTCAGAATTCGCGTAGGGCCATTGAACACTATTTTTTTCAGTTTGCTATGATTTCCGTAATAAATTTCAAGGATGTGCACGAGAAAAATCGTATCGGTGAATAAATTTGTAAAATCAGCGTTTAAAAACGAAATAAGTAGAATAAATTCAGAATTCGCGTAGGGCCATTGAATACAATTTTTTTCAGTTTGCTATGATATCCTTAACAACTTTCAGGCAAGAGCACGAGAAAAGTCGCTAAATTGAATTTCTGTTTTAATAATCAAAGTTAAACCACGAAATAAGTAGAAAAATTCAAAATTCGAGTAGGGCCATTGAATAATATTTTTCAGTTTGGGGTGATTTCGTTAACAACTTTCAGGGTTGTAAATGAGAAAAGTCGAAACATTGACTTTTTATTTAATAAATCACCGTTTAACCATGAAATATGTAGAATAAATTCAAAATTCGCGTAGGGCCACTGAATAATATTCATCAGTTTGCTATGATTTCCTTAACACCATTCAGTGATGTGCACGAGAAAAGTCAAAACATTGAATTTTTATGTAATAAATCAGCGTTTAACCTCGAAATAAGAGGAATAAATTCAGGATTCGCGTGGGTCCACTTAATAATATTTTCTTTTTGCTATCATTTCCTTACCAACTTTTGGTGATATGCAAGAAAAAAGTCGAAACACTGAATTTTTAATTAATAAATCAGCGTTTAACATCCAAATATGTAGAAAAATTTCAGAATTAGCCTAGGGCCATTGAATAATATTTTTCAGTTTGCTATGATTACTTTACAACGCGAGAAACGTCGAAAAATTGAATTTTCATTTTTTAAAACAGCGTTTAACCACGAAATAAGTAGAATAAATTCAGAATTCGCGTAGGGCCATTGAATACAATTTTTTTCAGTTTGCTATGATATCCTTAACAACTTTCAGGCAAGCGCACGAGAAAAGTCGCTAAATTGAATTTTTATTTTAATAATCAAAGTTTAACCACGAAATAAGTAGAAAAATTCTAAATTCGTGCAGGGCCATTGAATAATATTTTTTAGTTTGGTATGATTTCTTTACAACATTCAGGGTTGTGCACGAGAAAAGTCGAAACGTTGAAATTTTATTTAATAAATCACCGTTTAACCACGAAGTTAGTAGAATATATTCAGAATTCGCGTAGGGACACTGAATAATATTTTAGAGTTTGCTATGATTTCCTTAACAACTTTCAAGGAAGTGCACTAGAAAAGTCGAAACATTGAGATTTTATTTCATAAATCAGCGTTTAACCACGAAATAGGTAGAATAAATTCAGAATTTTCGTAGGGCAACTGAATAATATTTTTCGGTTTACTATGATTTCCTTAACAACTTTCAGGGAAGTGAAGAGAAAAGTCGAATCATTGCATTTTTATTTCATAATTCAGCGTTTTACCACGAAATAAGTAGAATTAATTCAGAATTCGCGTATTTCCACTGAATAATATTTATCAGTTTGCTATGATTTTCTTAACTACTTTCAGGCATGTGCAGGAGAAAAATCGTATCAGTGAATAAAATAGTCAAATCAGCATTTAACAACGAAATAAGTTGAGCAAATTTAGAATTCACGTAGAGCCACTGAATAATATTTTTTTGGTTGCTATGATTTACCTAACAAATTTCAGGGATGTTCACGTGAAAAGTCAAAACATTGAATTTTATTTTTAAAACCAGTGTTTAACCACGAAATATGTAATATAAATTCAGAATTTATACAGAATTCAGATTTCATTTAATACAATTTTTTTCAGTTTCCTATGATTTCCTAATCAAATTTCAGGCATGAGCACGAGAAAAGTAGCTACATTGAATTTTTATTTAATAAATCACCCTTTAACCACGAAATAAGTAGAATAAATACAAAATTCGCGTAGGGCCACTGAATAATACTTTTTCACTTTGCTATAATTTTCTTAACAACTTTCAGGGATGTGCACGAGAAACGTCGAAAAATTAAATTTTTCTTTCATAATTCAGCGTTTAACCTCGAAATAAGTAGAATAAATTCAGAATTCACGTAGAGGCTCTGAATAATATTTCTCTGTTTGCCAAAATTTCCTTCACAAATATCGGGATTTTTCACGTGGAAAGTCATAACATTAAATTTATTTTTAAAATCAGCGTTTAACCACGAAATTAGTAGAAAGAATTCAAAATTCGCGTAGGGACATTGAATACTATTTTTTTCAGTTTACTATAATTTTCTTAACACACTTCAGAATTGTGCACGAGAGAAGTCGAAACATGTAATTTTAATTTAATAAATCACCGTTTAACCAGGATATCAGTAGAAGAAATTCAGAATTCTCGCAGGGCTTCTGAATAATTTTTTTCAGTTTGCTATGATTTCCTTTACAACTTTCAAGGGTGTGCACGACAAAAGTCGATACATTGGATTTTTATTTAATGCATCAGCGTTTAACCTGGAAATAAGTAGAATAAATTCAGAATTCGTGAAGGACCACTGAATAATATTTTTCAGTTTGCTATGATTTCGTTAACAAATTTCAGGGATGTTCACGTGAAAAGTCGAAACATTAACGTTATATCTAATAAATCAACGTTTAACCACGTAATAAGTAGAATTAATTCCGAATTCGCGTAAGGAACTGAAAATATTTTTCAGGGTGCTACGATTTTTTTAACAACTTTCAGGGATGTGCACGAGAAAAGTCGAAACATTGAATTTTTCATTAATAAATCAGCGTTTAACTTCGAAATAAGTAGAATTAATTCAGAATTAGCCTAGGTACATTGAATAATATTTTTCAGTTTGCTATGATTACTTTACAACATGCCGAGATGTTCGCGAGAAAAGTCGAAAAATTGAATTTTTTTTTTAAACAGCGTTTAACCACGAAATAAGTAGATTAAATTCAGAATTAGGGTAGGGCCATTGAATACTATTTGTTTTAGTTTGCTATGATTTCCGTAATAAATTTCAAGGACGTGCACGAGAAAAATCGTATCAGTGAATAAATTTGTAAAATCAGCGTTTAAAAACGAAATAAGTAGAATAAATTCAGAATTCGCGTAGGGCCATTGAATACAATTTTTTTCAGTTTGCTATGGTATCCTTAACAACTTTCAGGCAAGAGCACGAGAAAAGTCGCTAAATTGAATTTCTATTTTAATAATCAAAATTTAACCACGAAATAAGTAGAAAAATTCAAAATTCGCGTAGGGCCATTGAATAATATTTTTCAGTTTGGTATGATTTCGTTAACAACTTTCAGGGTTGTAATTGAGAAAAGTCGAAACATTGACTTTTTATTTAATAAATCACCGTTTAACCATGAAATATGTAGAATAAATTCAAAATTCGCGTTTGGCCACTGAATAATATTCATCAGTTTGCTATGATTTCCTTAACACCATTCAGTGATGTGCACGAGAAAAGTCAAAACATTGAATTTTTATTTAATAAATCAGCGTTTAAACTCGAAATAAGAAGAATAAATTCAGAATTTGCCTAAGGCCATTGAATAATATTTTTCAGTTTGCTATGATTTTTTTAACTACTTTCCGGGATGCACACGCAAAAAGTTGAATGATTAATGATAAGCACGAGAAAAGTCGAAACATTGAATTTTTATTTAACCAATCAGCGTTTAACCTCTAAATAGTTAGAATAAATTCAGAATTCGCGTAGGGCCACTGAATAATATTTATCAGCTTGCTATGATTTTCTTAACTACTTTCCGGGATGCACAATCAAAAAGTTGAATGATTAAATTTTATTTGTAAAATCAGCGTTAAACAAATAAATGAGTAAATTACACTCAAATTACACATAGGGCACTGAATAATATTTTTCAGTTTGCTATCATATCATTAAATAATTTCAGGGTAGTGCAAAATAAATTAGCGTTAAAAAGGAAATAATTAGAATTAAATAAGGAATTCTCGTAGGACACTTAATAATATTACTCAGTTTGCAATGATTTCGTTAACAAATTTTTAGGGATTTTCATGAGAAAAATCGAATAAGTAAATTTTATTTGTATAATCAGCGTTAAACAAATAAATGAGTAAAATAAATTCAGAACACACGTAGGGCCACTGAATAATATTATTCAGTATGCAATCATTTCCTTAAACATTTCTTGGATGTGCACAATAAAAATCGAATCAGTGTATTTTTTTGTGAAATCAACTTTTCACAACGAAATAAGTACAATAAATTGAGAATTCACGTAGAGCCACTGAAAAATATTTTTCTGTTTGCTTTGATTTCCTTAACAAATTTCAGGGATGTGAACTAGAGAAATCGGAACAGTGAATTGTATTTGTAAAATCAGAATTTTACAACGAAAATAATTGAATAAATTCAGAATTAACGAAGGGCCACTAAGAAATATTTATCAGTTTGCTATTTTTTCCTTAAAAAATTTCAAATTTGTGCACGAGAAAAATCGTATCAGTGAATTAATTTGTAAAATCAGCGTTTAACAACAAAATAAGTTGAACAAATTCAGAATTCACGTAGAGCCACTGAATAATATTTCTCTGTTTGCCAAAATTTCCTTCACAAATATCGGGATTTTTCACGTGGAAAGTCATAACATTAAATTTATTTTTAAAATCAGCGTTTAACCACGAAATTAGTAGAAAGAATTCAGAATTCGCGTAGGGACATTGAATACTATTTTTTTCAGTTTGCTATAATTTTCTTAACACACTTCAGAGTCACACAAGTCGAAACATGTAATTTTAATTTAATAAATCACCGTTTAACCAGGATATTAGTAGAAGAAATTCAGAATTCGCGCAGGGCTTCTGAATAATTTTTTTCAGTTTGCTATGATTTCCTTTACAACTTTCAAGGGTGTGCACGACAAAAGTCGATACATTGGATTTTTATTTAATACATCAGCGTTTAACCTGGAAATAAGTAGAATAAATTCAGAATTCGTGAAGGACCACTGAATAATATTTTTCAGTTTGCTATGTTTTCCTTAACAACTTTCAGGGGTGTGCACGAGAAAGGTCGAAACTTAATTTTTATTTCAGAAATCAGCGTTTAACGCGAACCACGAAATAAATCTAATAAATTCCAAATTCGCGTAGGGACACACAATAATATTTTTCAGTTTGCAATGATTTCCATAACGTGCACATCATGATGTGCACGTTGTCAGAAATGTCAAAACATTGAATATTTATTTGATAAATTAGCGTTCACCCTAGAAATAATTAGAATAAATTCAGAATTCGCGTAGGGACACTGAATAATATTTTTCAGTATGCTATGATTTCCTTAACTACTTTCAAGTGTGCACGAGAAAAGTCAAAACATTGAATTTTTATTTAATAATCAGAGTTTACCCTCTAAATAAGTAGAATAAATTCAGAATTCTCGTAGGACCACGGCATAATAATTTCAGTTAGCTGTGTTTTCCTTAACAACTTTCAGAGAATTTCACGAGAATAGTCGAAACATTGAATTCATATTTAATAAATCAGCGTTTAACCACCAAATAAATAAAATAAATTCAGAGTTCACGTAGGGCCATTAAATATTATTCAGTTTGCTTTGATTTCCTTAACAACGTTCAGGGATGTGCACGAGAAAAGTCTTAACATTGAATTTTTATTTAATAAATACCGTTTAACCACGAAATAAATAGAATAAATTATGAATTCACGTAGGACCACTGAATAATGTTTTTCAGTTTACTATGATTTCCTTAACAAATATCAGGGATATACACGAAAAAAGTTGAATGAGTGAATTTTATTAGTAAAATCAGCGTTAAACAAATAAATGAGTAATATATATTCACAATACACGTAGGACACCTAATAATATTACTCAGTTTGCTATTATTTCATTAAATATTTTCGAGGTAGTGCAAAATAAATTATCGTTAAAAACAAAATAAGTAGATTTAAATAAGAATTCACGTAGGTCACTTAATAATATTAATCAGTTTGCAACAATTTCGTTAACAAATTTTTAGGGATTTTCATGAGAAAAGTCGAATCAAAGAATTTTATCTGTATAAAATAACGTTAAAACAAGAAATAAGTAGAATAAATTCAGAATTCACGTGGGCCACTGAATAATGTTACTCAGTTTCCTATGAATTTGTTAACAAATTTTACTGATGTGAACGAGAGAAATCGGATCAGTGAAATGTATTAGTAAAATCAGAATTTTACAACGAAAATAATTGAATAAATTCCGAATTAACGAAGGGCAACTAAGAAATATTTATCAGTTTGCTATATTTTCCTTAAAAAATTTCAAATTTGTGCACGAGAAAAATCGTATCAGTGAATTAATTTGTAAAATCAGCGTTTAACAACAAAATAAGTTGAACAAATTCAGAATTCACGTAGAGCCACTGAATAATATTTCTCTGTTGGCCAAAATTTCCTTCACAAATATCGGGATTTTTCACGTGGAAAGTCATAACATTAAATTTATTTTTAAAATCTGCGTTTAACCACGAAATTAGTAGAAAGAATTCAGAATTCGCGTAGGGACATGGAATACTATTTTTTTCAGTTTACTATAATTTTCTTAACACACTTCAGAATTGTGCACGAGAGAAGTCGAAACATGTAATTTTAATTTAATAAATCACCGTTTAACCAGGATATCAGTAGAAGAAATTCAGAATTCGCGCAGGGCTTCTGAATAATTTTTTTCAGTTTGCTATGATTTCCTTTACAACTTTCAAGGGTGTGCACGACAAAAGTCGATACATTGGATTTTTATTTAATACATCAGCGTTTAACCTGGAAATAAGTAGAATAAATTCAGAATTCGTGAAGGACCACTGAATAATATTTTTCAGTTTGCTATGTTTTCCTTAACAACTTTCAGGGGTGTGCACGGGAAAGGTCGAAACTTAGTTTTTATTTCAGAAATCAGCGTTTAACGCGAACCACGAAATAAATCTAATAAATTCCAAATTCGCGTAGGGACACACAATAATATTTTTCAGTTTGCAATGATTTCCATAACGTGCACATCATGATGTGCACGTTGTCAGAAAAGTCAAAACATTGAATATTTATTTGATAAATTAGAGTTCACCCTAGAAATAATTAGAATAAATTCAGAATTCGCGTAGGGACACTGAATAATATTTTTCAGTATGCTATGATTTCCGTAACAACTTTCAAGGGTGTGCACGACAAAAGTCGAAACATTGGATTTTTATTTAATAAATCAGCGTTTAACCTGGAAATAAGTAGAATAATTTCAGAATACGTGAAAGACCACTGAATAATCGCATTCCATTACAACTTTCAGTAATTCGCACGAGAAACGTGGAAAACTTGAATTTTTATTTCATAGATCACTGTTTAAGCACGAAATAAGCAGAATAAATTCAGAATTCACGTAGGGCCACTGAATAATACTTTTCAAATGTCTATAATTTCCTTTACAACTTTCGGGGATGTTCACCAGAAAATTCGAAACATTGAATTTTTATTTAATAACCACCTTTTAACCACGAAATTAGTGGTATAAATTCAGAATTCGCGTATGGCCACTGAATAATATTCTTCAGTTTGCTATGATTTCCTTAACAACTTTCAGATAAGTGCACGAGAAAAGTCGAAACATTGAATTTTTATTAATAACCACCTTTAACCACGAAATAAGTGGAATGAATTCCGAATTCGTGTAGGGCCAATGAATAATATTTTTCAGTTTGCTATGATTTCCTAAACAACTTTCAGGGATGTGCACGAGAAAAGTCTTAACATTGAATTTTTATTTAATAAATACCGTTTAACCACGAAATAAATAGAATAAATTATGAATTCACGTAGGACCACTGAATAATGTTTTTCAGTTTACTATGATTTCCTTAACAAATTTCAGGGATATACACGAAAAAAGTTGAATGAGTGAATTTTATTTGTAAAATCAGCGTTAAACAAATAAATGAGTAATATATATTCACAATACACGTAGGACACCTAATAATATTACTCAGTTTGCTATTATTTCATTAAATATTTTCGGGGTAGTGCGAAATAAATTATCGTTAAAAACAAAATAAGTAGAATTAAATAAGAATTCACGTAGGTCACTTAATAATATTAATCAGTTTGCAACAAGTTCGTTAACAAATTTTTAGGGATTTTCATGAGAAAAGTCGAATCAGTGAATTTTATTTGTATAAAATAGCGTTAAAACAAGAAATAAGTAGAAAAAAATTCAGAATTCACGTGGGCCACTGAATAATGTTACTCAGTTTCCTATGAATTTGTTAACAAATTTTACTGATGTGAACGAGAGAAATCGGATCAGTGAAATGTATTTGTAAAATCAGAATTTTACAACGAAATTAATTGAATAAATTCAAAATTGACGAAGGATCACTAAATAATATTTATCAGTTTTCAACAATTTCGTTAACAAATTTTTAGGAATATTATGGATATATTGCGCACAGGGATGTGCACAATATTATGGGACAGTAAGATTTAGGGATAATATTTTTTAGATTGCTATATTTCCATTAAATTATTTCAGGGTAGTGCAAAATAAATTATCGTTAAAAACAAAATAAGTAGAATTAAATAAGAATTCACGTAGGTCACTTAATAATATTAATCAGTTTGCAACAATTTCGTTAACAAATTTTTAGGGATTTTCATGAGAAGAGTCCAATCAGTGAATTTTATTTGTATAAAATAGCGTTAAAACAGGAAATAAGTAGAATAAATTCAGGATTCACGTGGGCCACTGAATAATGTTACTCAGTTTCCTATGAATTTGTTAACAAATTTTACTGATGTGAACGAGAGAAATCGGATCAGTGAAATGTATTTGTAAAATCAGAATTTTACAACGAAATTAATTGAATAAATTCAGAATTTACGAAGGATCACTAAATAATATTTATCAGTTTGCTATGATTTCCTTAACAAATTTCTAGGATGTGCACGTGAAAAGTCATAACAATGAATTTTTATTTAATAAATCAGCGTTTAACCACGAATTTTGTAGAATAAATTTAGGATTCACGTCGGGCCACTGAATAATTTTTTCAATTTGCAATAATTTTCTTAAATAATATCGTGGGTGTGGACAATAGAATTCGAAAATATGGAATTTTTTTTTGTGATATCAACTTTTCACATGAAAATAATTAGAATAAATTGAGAATACACGTAGGGCCACTTAATAATATTTTTCAGTTTTCTTAGATTTCCTTAACAACTTTCTGGGATGTGCACGAGAAAAGTCGGACAATTAAATTTTTATTTAATAAATCAGCGTTTAACCTCAAAATAAGTAGAAAAAATTCAGAATTAGCCTAGGGCCATTGAATAATATTTTTCAGTTTGCTATGATTACTTTACAACGCGAGAAAAGTCGAAAAATTGAATTTTCATTTTTTAAAACAGCGTTTGACCACGAAATAAGTAGAATAAATTCAGAATTCGCGTAGGGCCATTGAACACTATTTTTTTCAGTTTGCTATGATTTCCGTAATAAATTTCAAGGATGTGCACGAGAAAAATCGTATCAGTGAATAAATTTGTAAAATCAGCGTTTAAAAACGAAATAAGTAGAATAAATTCAGAATTCGCGTAGGGCCATTGAATACAATTTTTTTCAGTTTGCTATGATATCCTTAACAACTTTCAGGCAAGAGCACGAGAAAAGTCGCTAAATTGAATTTCTATTTTAATAATCAAAGTTTAACCACGAAATAAGTAGAAAATTTCAAAATTCGAGTAGGGCCATTGAATAATATTTTTCAGTTTGGTATGATTTCGTTAACAACTTTCAGGGTTGTAAATGAGAAAAGTCGAAAATTTGACTTTTTATTTTATAAATCACCGTTTAACCATGAAATATGTAGAATAAATTCAAAAATCGCGTAGGGCCACTGAATAATATTCATCAGTTTGCTATGATTTCCTTAACACCATTCAGTGATGTGCACGAGAAAAGTCAAAACATTGAATTTTTATTTAATAAATCAGCGTTTAACCTCGAAATAAGAGGAATAAATTCAGAATTCGCGTAGGGCCATTAAATAATATTTATCTATTTGCTATGATTTTCTTAACTACTTTCAGGGATGCACACGCAAAAAGTTGAATGATTAAATTTTATTTGTAAAATCAGCGTTAAACAAATAAATGAGTAAATTACACTCAAAATACGCATAGGGCACTGAATAATATTTTTCAGTTTGCTATCATATCATTAAATAATTTCAGGGTAGTGCAAAATAAATTAGCGTTAAAAAGGAAATAATTAGAATTAAATAAGGAATTCTCGTAGGACACTTAATAATATTACTCAGTTTGCAATGATTTCGTTAACAAATTTTTAGGGATTTTCATGAGAAAAATCGAATCAGTAAATTTTATTTGTTTAATCAGGGTTAAACAAAGAAATAAATTAAATATATTAAGGATTCACGTAGGGCCACTGAATAATATTATTCAGTTTGCAATCAGTTCCTTAAAAATTTCGTGGATGAGCACAAAAAATTCGAATCATTGTATTTTTTTGTGAACTCAACTTTTCACAACTAAATAAGTAGAATAAATAAAGAATTCACGTAGGGCCACTAATTAATATATTCTTTTTGCTATCATTTCCTTACCAACTTTTGGTGATATGCAAGAGAAAATTCGAAACATTGAATTTTTATTTAATAAATCAGCGTTTAACATCCAAATATGAAAAAAATTTCAGAATTAGCCTAGGGCCATTGAATAATATTTTTCAGTTTGCTATGATTACTTTACAACGCGAGAAACGTCGAAAAATTGAATTTTCATTTTTTAAAACAGCGTTTAATCACGAAATAAGTAGAATAAATTCAGAATTCGCGTAGGGCCATTGAATACAATTTTTTTCAGTTTGCTATGATATCCTTAACAACTTTCAGGCAAGCGCACGAGAAAAGTCGCTAAATTGAATTTTTATTTTAATAATCAAAGTTTAACCACGAAATAAGTAGAAAAATTCCAAATTCGTGTAGGGCCATTGAATAATATTTTTTAGTTTGGTATGATTTCTTTACAACATTCAGGGTTGTGCACGAGAAAAGTCGAAACATTGAAATATTATTTAATAAATCACCGTTTAACCACGAAATTAGTAGAATATATTCAGAATACGCGTAGGGACACTGAATAATATTTTAGAGTTTGCTATGATTTCCTTAACAACTTTCAAGGAAGTGCACTAGAAAAGTCGAAACATTGAGATTTTATTTCATAAATCAGCGTTGAACCACGAAATAGGTAGAATAAATTCAGAATTTTCGTAGGGCAACTGAATAATATTTTTCGGTTTACTATGATTTCCTTAACAACTTTCAGGGAAGTGCAAGAGAAAAGTCGAATCATTGCATTTTTATTTCATAATTCAGCGTTTTACCACGAAATAATTCAGAATTCGCGTATTTCCACTGAATAATATTTATCAGTATGCTATGATTTTCTTAACTACTTTCAGGCATGTGCAGGAGAAAAATCGTATCAGTGAATAAAATAGTCAAATCAGCATTTAACAACGAAATAAGTTGAGCAAATTTAGAATTCACGTAGAGCCACTGAATAATATTTTTTTGGTTGCTATGATTTACTTAACAAATTTCAGGGATGTTCACGTGAAAAGTCAAAACATTGAATTTTATTTTTAAAACCAGTGTTTAACCACGAAATATGTAATATAAATTCAGAATTTATACAGAATTCAGATTTCATTTAATACAATTTTTTTCAGTTTCCTATGATTTCCTAATCAACTTTCAGGCATGAGCACGAGAAAAGTAGCTACATTGAATTTTTATTTAATAAATCACCCTTTAACCACGAAATAAGTAGAATAAATACAAAATTCGCGTAGGGCCACTGAATAATACTTTTTCACTTTGCTATGATTTTCTTAACAACTTTCAGGGATGTGCACGAGAAACGTCGAAAAATTAAATTTTTCTTTCATAATTCAGCGTTTAACCTCGAAATAAGTAGAATAAATTCAGAATTAGACTAGGGCCGTTGAATAATATTTTTCAGTTTGCTATGATTTCCTTAACAAATTTCAGGGATGTTCACGTGAAAAGTCGAAACATTAACTTTATATGTAATAAATCCACGTTTAACCACGAAATAAGTAGAATTAATTCCGAATTCGCGTAAGGAACTGAAAATATTTTTCAGGGTGCTACGATTTTTTTAACAACTTTCAGGGATGTGCACGAGAAAAGTCGAAACATTGAATTTTTCATTAATAAATCAGCGTTTAACTTCGAAATAAGTAGAATTAATTCAGAATTAGCCTAGGTACATTGAATACTATTTTTTTCAGTTTGCTATGATTTCCGTAATAAATTTCAAGGACGTGCACGAGAAAAATCGTATCAGTGAATAAATTTGTAAAATCAGCGTTTAAAAACGAAATAAGTAGAATAAATTCAGAATTCGCGTAGGGCCATTGAATACAATTTTTTTCAGTTTGCTATGGTATCCTTAACAACTTTCAGGCAAGAGCACGAGAAAAGTCGCTAAATTGAATTTCTATTTTAATAAATCAGCGTTTAACCTCGAAATAAGAAGAATAAATTCAGAATTTGCCTAAGGCCATTGAATAATATTTTTCAGTTTGCTATGATTTTTTTAACTACTTTCCGGGATGCACACGCAAAAAGTTGAATGATTAATGATAAGCACGAGAAAAGTCGAAACATTGAATTTTTATTTAACCAATCAGCGTTTAACCTCTAAATAGTTAGAATAAATTCAGAATTCGCGTAGGGCCACTGAATAATATTTATCAGCTTGCTATGATTTTCTTAACTACTTTCCGGGATGCACAATCAAAAAGTTGAATGATTAAATTTTATTTGTAAAATCAGCGTTAAACAAATAAGCGAGTAAATTAAACTCAAAATACGCATAGGGCACTGAATAATATTTTTCAGTTTGCTATCATATCATTAAATAATTTCAGGGTAGTGCAAAAAAAAATTAGCGTTAAAAACGAAATAAGTAGAATTAAATAAGGAATTCCCGAGGGACACTTAATAATATTACTCAGTTGGCAATGATTTCGTTAAAAAAGTTTTAGGGATTTTCATGAGAAAAGACGAATGAGTAAATTTTATTTGTTTAATCAGGGTTAAACAAAGAAATAAGTTAAATATATTAAGGATTCACGTAGGGCCACTGTATAATGTTATTCAGTTTGCAATCAGTTCCTTAAAAATTTCGTGGATGAGCACAAAAAATTCGAATCATTGAATTTTTTTGTGAACTCAACTTTTCACAACGAAATAAGTAGAATAAATTAAGAATTCACGTAGGGCCACTAATTAATATTTTTCTGTTTGCTATGATTTACTTAACAAATTTCAGGGATGTTCACGTGAAAAGTCATAACATTAAATTTTATTTTTAATATCAGCGTTTAACCAAGTAATTAGTAGAAAGAAATCAGAATTCGCGTAGGACCACTGAATAATATTTTTCCATTTCTATGATTTTTATAAAAAATTATAGGGAAGTGCACGAGTAAAATCGTATCAGTGAATTTAATTCGTATATTTACCGTTGTGCCTGAGAAAATTCGAATAAGTGATTTTATTTAAAAAATCAGCGTTTAAGCACGAAACATGTAGAATAAATTCAGGATTCGCGTGGGTCCACTGAATAATATTTTCTTTATGCTATCATTTCCTTACCAACTTTTGGGGATATGCAAGAGAAAAGTCGAAACATTGAATTTTTATTTAATAAATCAGCGTTTAACCCTTAAATAAATAGAATAAATTCAGAAATTGCCCCGGGCCATTAAATAATACTTTTCAGTTTGCTATGATTTCTTTACAACCTTTAGGGATACGCACGAGAAAAGTAGCAACATTCAATTTTTATTTAATAAATCACCGTTTAACCACTAAATAAGTAAAATAAATTAAAATTCGCGTAGGGCCACTGCATGATATTTTTCAGTTTGCTATTTTTCCTTAAAAACTTTGAGGTATGTGCACGAGATAATTCGGAATATTGCATTTTTATTTAAATAATCAGCGTTTAATCACGAAATAGGAAGGATTAATGAACAATTCGCGTATGGCCATTGAATAATATTTTTCAGTTTGCTATGATTTCCGCAACAGCTCTAAGGTATGTACAAGAAAAAGTTGAATGAGTGAATTTTATTTGTAAAATCAGCGTTAAACAAATAAATGAGTAAAATAAATTCAGAACACACGTAGGGCCACTGAATAATATTATTCAGTTTGCAATCTTTTCCTTAAACATTTCTTGGATGTGCACAATAAAATTCGAATCAGTGTATTTTTTTGTGAAATCAACTTTTTACAACGAAATAAGTAGAATAAATTGAGAATTCACGTAGAGCCACTGAATAATATTTTTCTGTTTGCTATGATTTCCTTAACAAATTTCAGGGATGTGAACGAGAGAAATCGGAACAGTGAATTGTATTTGTAAAATCAGAATTTTACAACGAAAATAATTGAATAAATTCAGAATTAACGAAGGGCCACTAAGAAATATTTATCAGTTTGCTATTTTTCCCTTAAAAAATTTCAAGGATGTGCACGAGAAAAATCGTATCAGTGAATTAATTTGTAAAATCAGCGTTTAACAACAAAATAAGTTGAACAAATTCAGAATTCACGTAGAGCCACTGAATAATATTTCTCTGTTTGCCAAAATTTCCTTCACAAATATCGGGATTTTTCACGTGGAAAGTCATAATATTAAATTTATTTTTAAAATCAGCGTTTAACCACGAAATTAGTAGAAAGAATTCAGAATTCGTGTAGGGACATTGAATACTATTTTTTTCAGTTTGCTATAATTTTCTTAATACACTTCAGAATTGTGCACGAGAGAAGTCGAAACATGTAATTTTAATTTAATAAATCACCGTTTAACCAGGATATCAGTAGAAGAAATTCAGAATTCGCGCAGGGCTTCTGAATAATTTTTTTCAGTTTGCTATGATTTCCTTTACAACTTTCAAGGGTGTGCACGACAAAAGTCGATACATTGGATTTTTATTTAATACATCAGCGTTTAACCTGGAAATAAGTAGAATAAATTCAGAATACGTGAAAGACCACTGAATAATCGCATTCCATTACAACTTTCAGTAATTCGCACGAAAAACGTGGAAAACTTGAATTTGTATTTCATAGATCACTGTTTAAGCACGAAATAAGCAGAATAAATTCAGAATTCACGTAGGGCCACTGAATAATACTTCTCAAATGTCTATAATTTCCTTTACAACTTTCGGGGATGTTCACCAGAAAATTCGAAACATTGAATTTTTATTTAATAACCACCTTTTAACCACGAAATTAGTGGTATAAATTCAGAATTCGCGTATGGCCACTGAATAATATTCTTCAGTTTGCTATGATTTCCTTAACAACTTTCAGATAAGTGCACGAGAAAAGTCGAAACATTGAATTTTTATTTAATAACCACCTTTAACCACGAAATAAGTGGAATGAATTCCGAATTCGTGTAGGGCCAATGAATAATATTTTTCAGTTTGCTATGATTTCCTTAACAACTTTCAAGTGTGCACGAGAAAAGTCAAAACATTGAATTTTTATTTAATATATCAGAGTTTACCCTCTAAATAAGTAGAATAAATTCAGAATTCTCGTAGGACCACGGAATAATAATTTCAGTTAGCTGTGTTTTCCTTAACAACTTTCAGAGAATTTCACGAGAATAGTCGAAACATTGAATTCATATTTAATTAATCAGCGTTTAACCACCAAATAAATAAAATAAATTCAGAGTTCACGTAGGGCCATTAAATATTATTCAGTTTGCTTTGATTTCCTTAACAACGTTCAGGGATGTGCACGAGAAAAGTCTTAACATTGAATTTTTATTTAATAAATACCGTTTAACCACGAAATAAGTAGAATAAATTATGAATTCACGTAGGACCACTGAATAATGTTTTTCAGTTTACTATGATTGCCTTAACAAATTTCAGGGATATACACGAAAAAAGTTGAATGAGTGAATTTTATTTGTAAAATCAGCGTTAAACAAATAAATGAGTAATATATATTCACAATACACGTAGGACACCTAATAATATTACTCAGTTTGCTATTATTTCATTAAATATTTTCGGGGTAGTGCAAAATAAATTATCGTTAAAAACAAAATAAGTAGATTTAAATAAGAATTCACCTAGGTCACTTAATAATATTAATCAGTTTGCAACAATTTCGTTAACAAATTTTTAGGGATTTTCATGAGAAAAGTCGAATCAGTGAATTTTATTTGTATAAAATAGCGTTAAAACAAGAAATAAGTAGAATAAATTCAGAATTCACGTGGGCCACTGAATAATGTTACTCAGTTTCCTATGAATTTGTTAACAAATTTTACTGATGTGAACGAGAGAAATCGGATCAGTAAAATGTATTTGTAAAATCAGAATTTTACAACGAAATTAATTGAATAAATTCAGAATTGACGAAGGATCACTAAATAATATTTATCAGTTTGCAACAATTTCGTTAACAAATTTTTAGGGATATTATAGATATATTGTGCACAGGGATGTGCACAATATTATGGGACAGTAAGATTTAGGGATAATATTTTTTAGATTGCTATATTTCCATTAAATTATTTCAGGGTAGTGCAAAATAAATTATCGTTAAAAACAAAATAAGTAGATTTAAATAAGAATTCACGTAGGTCACTTAATAATATTAATCAGTTTGCAACAATTTCGTTAACAAATTTTTAGGGATTTTCATGAGAAAAGTCGAATCAGTGAATTTTATTTGTATAAAATAGCGTTAAAACAAGAAATAAGTATAATAAATTCAGAATTCACGTGGGCCACTGAATAATGTTACTCAGTTTCCTATGAATTTGTTAACAAATTTTACTGATGTGAACGAGAGAAATCGGATCAGTGAAATGTATTTGTAAAATCAGAATTTTACAGCGATATTAATTAAATAAATTCAGAATTTACGAAGAATCACTAAATAATTTTTATCAGTTTGCTATTATTTCCCTAAAAAATTTCAAGGATGTGCACGAGAAAAATCGTATCAATGAATTAATTTGTAAACTCAGCGTTTAACAACGAAATAAGTTCAACAAATTCAGATTTCACGTGCAGCCACTGAATAATATTTTTCTGTTGGCTATGATTTCCTTAACTTATTTCATGGATGTGATCGTGAAAAGTCATAACATTGATTTTATTTTTAAAATCAGCGTTTAACCACGAAATAAGTAAAATAAATTCAGCATTCGCGTAGGGCAATTGAATAATATTTTTCAGTTTGCTATGATTTCCTTAACAACTTTCATGGATGTGGACAAGAAAGGTCGAAACACTGCATTTTTATTTAATTAATCAGCGTTTAACCACAGAATAGTTATGATAAATGCAGAATTCACGTAAACCATTGAATAATATTTTTCAGTTTGCTATGATTTCCTTAACAACTTTCAGGGATGTAAGGAAAAAAGGTAGAATGAGTGAATTTTATTTGTAAAATCAGCGTTAAACCAATAAATTAGTAATATTAATTCAGAATACACGTGGGGCACTGAATAATGTTTTTTAGATTGCTATATTTCCATTAAATAATTTCAGGGTAGTGCAAAATAAATTATCGTTAAAAACGAAATAAGTAGAATTAAATAAGAATTAACATGGGTAACTTAATAATATTAATTAGTTTGCAATAATTTCGTTAACAAATTTTTAGGGATTTTCATTAGAAAAGTCGAATCAGTAAATTTTATTTGTATAATCAGCATTTTACAACGAAATTAATTAAATAAATTCATAATTCACTAAGGCCCACTAAGTAATAATTATCAGTTTGCTATGATTTCCCTTAAAAATGTCATGGATGTGCACGAGAAAAATCGTATCAAGGAATTAATTTGTAAACTCAGCGTTCAACAACGAAATAAGTTGAATAAATCAGAATTCACGTACTGCTACTGAATAATATTTATCAGCTTGCTATGATTTTCTTAACTACTTTCCGGGATGCACAATCAAAAAGTTGAATGATAAAATTTTATTTGTAAAATCAGCGTTAAACAAATAAATGAGTAAATTACACTCAAATTACACATAGGGCACTGAATAATATTTTTCAGTTTGCTATCATATCATTAAATAATTTCAGGGTAGTGCAAAATAAATTAGCGTTAAAAACGAAATAATTAGAATTAAATAAGGAAACAAATATCAAGGATGTGCACGTGAAAAGTCATAACAATGAATTTTTATTTAATAAATCAGCGTTTAACCACGAAATTTGTAGAATAAATTGAGAATTCACGTAGGGCCACTAAACAATATTTTTCAGTTTGCTTAGATTTCCTTAACAACTTTCTGGGATGTGCACGAGAAAAGTCGAAACATTAAATATTTTTTTTATTAAATCAGCGTTTAACCACGAAATAAGTAGAATAAATTCAGAATTCGCGTATTTCCACTGAATAATATTTATCAGTTTGCTATGATTTCTATACAACATTCAGGGATCTGCACGAGAAAAGTCTAAACATTGAATTTTTATTTAAAAAATCGACGTTTAACCACGAAATAAGTAGAAAACATTACAAATTCGCGTAGGGACATTGATTAATATTTTAGAGTTTGCTATGATTACTTTACAACGCAAGAAAATTCGAAAAATTGAAATTTCATTTTTTAAAACAGCGTTTAACCACGAAATAAGTAGGATAAATTCAGAATTCTCGTAGGGCCATTGAATACAATTTTTTTCAATTTACTATGATATCCTTAACAACTTTCAGGCAAGCGCACGAGAAAAGTCGCTAAACTGAATTTTTATTTTAATAATCAAAGTTTAACCACGAAATAAGTAGAAAAATTCTAAATTCGCGTAGGGCCATTGAATACTATTTTTTAGTTTGGTATGATTTCTTTACAACTTTCAGGGTTGTGCACGAGAAAAGTCGAAACATTGAATTTTTATTTAATAAATCACCGTTTAACCACGAAATAAGTAGAATATATTCAGAATTCGCGTAGGGACACTGAATAATATTTTAGAGTTTGCTATGACTTCCTTAACAACTTTCAAGGAAGTGCACTTGAAAAGTCGAAACATTGAGATTTTATTTCATAAATCAGCGTTTAACCACGGAATAGGTAGAATAAATTCAGAATTTTCGTAGGGCAACTGAATAATATTTTTCGGTTTACTATGATTTCCTTAACAACTTTCAGGGATGTGCAAGAGAAAAGTCGAATCATTGCATTTTTTTAATAATAATTTAGCGTTTTACCACGAAATAAGTAGAATTAATTCAGAATTCGCGTATTTCCACTGAATAATATTTATCAGTTTGCTATGATTTTCTTAACTACTTTCAGGCATGTGCAGGAGAAAAATCGTATCAGTGAATAAAAAAGTAAAATCAGCATTTAACAACGAAATAAGTTGAGCAAATTCAGAATTCACGTAGAGCCACTGAATAATATTTTTTTGGTTGCTATGATTTACTTAACAAAATTCAGGGATGTTCACGTTAAAAGTCAAAACATTGAATTTTATTTAATAAATCACCCTTTAACCACGAAATATGTAGAATAAATACAAAATTCGCATAGGGCCACTGAATAATACTTTTTCACTTTGCTATGATTTTCTTAACAACTTTCAGGGATGTGCACGAGAAACGTCGAAAAATTAAATTTTTCTTTCATAAATCAGCGTTTAACCTCGAAATAAGTAGAGTAAATTCAGAATTAGACTAGGGCCATTGAATAATATTTTTCAGTTTGCTATGATTTCCTTAACAAATTTCAGGGATGTTCACGTGAAAAGTCGATACATAAACTTTATATGTAATAAATCAATCTTTAACCACGAAATAAGTAGAATTAATTCCGAATTCGCGCAAGGAACTGAAAAATATTTTTCAGGGTGCTACGATTTTTTTAACAACATTCTGGGATGTGCACGAGAAAAGTCGAAACATTGAATTTTTCATTAATAAATCAGCGTTTAACTTCGAAATAAGTAGAATAAATTAAGAATTAGCCTAGGTACATTGAAAAATATTATTCAGTTTGCTATGATTACTTTACAACATGCCGAGATGTTCGCGAGAAAAGTCGAAAAATTGAATTTTTTTTTTAAACAGCGTTTAACCACGAAATAAGTAGAAAAATTCAAAATTCGCGTAGGGCCATTGAATAATATTTTTCAGTTTGGTATGATTTCGTTAACAACTTACAGGGTTGTAAATGAGATAAGTCGAAACTATGACTTTTTATTTAATAAATCACCGTTTAACCATGAAATATGTAAAATAAATTCAAAAGTCGCGTAGGGCCACTGAATAATATTCATCAGTTTGCTATGATTTCCTTAACACCATTCAGTGATGTGCATGAGAAAAATCAAAACATTGAATTTTTATTTAATAAATCAGCGTTTAACCTCGAAATAAGAAGAATAAATTCAGAATTTGCCTAAGGCCATTGAGTAATATTTTTCAGTTTGCTATGATTTTTTTAACTACTTTCCGGGATGCTCACGCAAAAAGTTGAATGATTAATGTTAAGCACGATAAAAGTCGAAACATTGAATTTTTATTTAACCAATCAGCGTTTAACCTCTAAATAGTTAGAATAAATTCAGAATTCGCGTAGGGCCACTGAATAATATTTATCAGCTTAGTAGTGCAAAAAAAAATTAGCGTTAAAAACGAAATAAGTAGAATTAAATAAGGAATTCTCGAGGGACACTTAATAATATTACTCAGTTGGCAATGATTTCGTTAAAAAAGTTTTAGGGATTTTCATGAGAAAAGACGAATGAGTAAATTTTATTTGTTTAATCAGGGTTAAACAAAGAAATAAGTTAAATATATTAAGGATTCACGTAGGGCCACTGAATAATATTATTCAGTTTGCAATCAGTTCCTTAAAAATTTCGTGGATGAGCACAAAAAATTCGAATCATTGTATTTTTTTGTGAACTCAACTTTTCACAACTAAATAAGTAGAATAAATAAAGAATTCACGTAGGGCCACTAATTAATATTTTTCTGTTTGCTATGATTTACTTAACAATTTTTCAGGGATGTTCACGTGAAAAGTCATAACATTAAATTTTATTTTTAATATCAGCGTTTAACCAAGTAATTAGTAGAAAGAATTCAGAATTCGCGTAGGACCACTGAATAATATTTTTCCATTTCTATGATTTTTATAAAACATTATAGGGAAGTGCACGAGTAAAATCGCATCAGTGAATTTAATTCGTATATTTACCGTTGTGCCTGAGAAAATTCGAATAAGTGATTTTATTTAAAAAATCAGCGTTTAAGCACGAAACATGTGGAATAAATTCAGGATTCGCGTGGGTCCACTGAATAATATTTTCTTTATGCTATCATTTCCTTACCAACTTTTGGGGATATGCAAGAGAAAAGTCGAAACATTGAATTTTTATTTAATAAATCAGCGTTTAACACTTAAATAAATAGAATAAATTCTGAAATTGCCTAGGGCCATTAAATAATACTTTTCAGTTTGCTATGATATCTTTACAACCTTTAGGGATACGCACGAGAAAAGTAGCAACATTCAATTTTTATTTAATAAATCACCGTTTAACAACTAAATAAGTAAAATAAATTAAAATTTGCGTAGGGCCACTGCATGATATTTTTCAGTTTGCTATTTTTCCTTAAAAACTTTGAGGTATGTGCACGAGATAATTCGGAATATTGCATTTTTATTTAAATAATCAGCGTTTAATCACGAAATAGGAAGGATTAATGAACAATTCGCGTATGGCCATTGAATAATATTTTTCAGTTTGCTATGATTTCCGCAACAACTCTAAGGTATGTACAAGAAAAAGTTGAATGAGTGAATTTTATTTGTAAAATCAGCGTTAAACAAATAAATGAGTAAAATAAATTCAGAACACACGTAGGGCCACTGAATAATATTATTCAGTTTGCAATCATTTCCTTAAACATTTCTTGGATGTGCACAATAAAATTCGAATCAGTGTATTTTTTTGTGAAATCAACTTTTCACAACGAAATAAGTAGAATAAATTGAGAATTCACGTAGAGCCACTGAATAATATTTTTCTGTTTGCTATGATTTCCTTAACAAATTTCAGGGATGTGAACGAGAGAAATCGGAACAGTGAATTGTATTTGTAAAATCAGAATTTTACAACGAAAATAATTGAATAAATTCAGAATTAACGAAGGGCCACTAAGAAATATTTATCAGTTTGCTATTTTTTCCTTAAATAATTTCAAGGATGTGCACGAGAAAAATCGTATCAGTGAATTAATTTGTAAAATCAGCGTTTAACAACGAAATAAGTTGAACAAATTCAGAATTCAGGTAGAGCCACTGAATAATATTTCTCTGTTTGCTAAGATTTCCTTAACATATATCAGGGTTGTTCACGTGGAAAGTCATAACATTGAATTTATTTTTAAAATCAGCGTTTAACCACGAAATTAGTAGAAAGAATTCAGAATTCGCGTGGGGACATTGAATACTATTTTTTTCAGTTTGCTATAATTTTCTTAACACACCTCAGAATTGTGCACGAGAGAAGTCGAAACATGTAATTTTAATTTAATAAATCACCGTTTAACCAGGATATCAGTAGAAGAAATTCAGAATTCGCGCAGGGCTTCTGAATAATTTTTTTCAGTTTGCTATGATTTCCTTTAGGTACAACTTTCAAGGGTGTGCACGACAAAAGTCGATACATTGGATTTTTATTTAATACATCAGCGTTTAACCTGGAAATAAGTAGAATAAATTCAGAATTCGTGAAGGACCACTGAATAATATTTTTCAGTTTGCTATGTTTTCCTTAACAACTTTCAAGGGTGTGCACGGGAAAGGTCGAAACTTAATTTTTATTTCAGAAATCAGCGTTAAACGCGAACCACGAAATAAATCTAATAAATTCCAAATTCGCGTAGGGACACACAATAATATTTTTCAGTTTGCAATGATTTCCATAACGTGCACATCATGATGTGCACGTTGTCAGAAAATTCAAAACATTGAATATTTATTTGATAAATTAGCGTTCAACCTAGAAATAATTAGAATAAATTCAGAATTCGCGCAGGGCTTCTGAATAATTTTTTTCAGTTTGCTATGATTTCCTTTACAACTTTCAAGGGTGTGCACGACAAAAGTCGAAACATTGGATTTTTATTTAATAAATCAGCGTTTAACCTGGAAATAAGTAGAATAAATTCAGAATATGTGAAAGACCACTGAATAATCGCATTCCATTACAACTTTCAGTAATTCGCACGAAAAACGTGGAAAACTTGAATTTTTATTTCATAGATCACTGTTTAAGCACGAAATAAGCAGAATAAATTCAGAATTCACGTAGGGCCACTGAATAATACTTTTCAAATGTCTATAATTTCCTTTACAACTTTCGGGGATGTTCACCAGAAAATTCGAAACATTGAATTTTTAATTAATAACCACCTTTTAACCACGAAATTAGTGGTATAAATTCAGAATTCGCGTATGGCCACTGAATAATATTCTTCAGTTTGCTATGATTTCCTTAACAACTTTCAGATAAGTGCACGAGAAAGGTCGAAACATTGAATTTTTAATTAATAACCACCTTTAACCACGAAATAAGTGGAATGAATTCCGAATTCGTGTAGGGCCAATGAATAATATTTTTCAGTTTGATATGATTTCCTTAACAATTTTCAGGGATGTGCACGAGAAAAGTCAAACATTGAATTTTTATTTAATATATCTAAGTTTACCCTCTAAATAAGTAGAATAAATTCAGAATTCTCGTAGGACCACGGAATAATAATTTCAGTTAGCTGTGTTTTCCTTAACAACTTTCAGAGAATTTCACGAGAATAGTCGAAACATTGAATTCATATTTAATAAATCAGCGTTTAACCACCAAATAAATAAAATAAATTCAGAGTTCACGTAGGGCCATTAAATATTATTCAGTTTGCTTTGATTTACTTAACAACGTTCAGGGATGTGCACGAGAAAAGTCTTAAAATTGAATTTTTATTTAATAAATACCGTTTAACCACCAAATAAATAGAATAAATTATGAATTCACGTAGGACCACTGAATAATGTTTTTCAGTTTACTATGATTTCCTTAACAAATTTCAGGGATATACACGAAAAAAGTTGAATGAGTGAATTTTATTTGTAAAATCAGCGTTAAACAAATAAATGAGTAATATATATTCACAAAACACGTAGGACACCTAATAATATTTCTCAGTTTGCTATTATTTCATTAAATATTTTCGGGGTAGTGCAAAATTAATTATCGTTAAAAACAAAATAAGTAGATTTAAATAAGAATTCACGTAGGTCACTTAATAATATTAATCAGTTTGCAACAATTTCGTTAACAAATTTTTAGGGATATTATGGATATATTGTGCACAGAGATGTGCACAATATTATGGAAGAGTAAGAATTAGGGATAATATTTTTTAGATTGCTATATTTCCATTAAATAATTTCAGGGTAGTGCAAAATAAATTATCGTTAAAAACAAAATAAGTAGAATTAAATAAGAATTTACGTAGGTCACTTAATAATATTAATCAGTTGGCAACAATTTCGTTAACAAATTTTTAGGGATTTTCATGAGAAAAGTCGAATCAGTGAATTTTATTTGTATAAAATAGCGTTAAAACAAGAAATAAGTAGATCAAATTCAGAATTCACGTGGGCCATTGAATAATGTACTCAGTTTCCTATGAATTTGTTGACAAATTTTACTGATGTGAACGAGAGAAATCGGATCAGTGAAATGTATTTGTAAAATCAGAATTTTACAACGAAATTAATTGAATAAATTCAGAATTTACGAGGGATCACTAAATAATATTTATCAGTTTGCTATGATTTCCCTAAAAAATGTCAAGGATGTGGACGAGAAAAATCGTATCAATGAATTAATTTGTAAACTCAGCGTTTAACAACGAAATAAGTTGAACAAATTCAGATTTCACGTGCAGCCACTGAATAATATTTTTCTGTTTGCTATGATTTCCTTAACAAATTTCAAGGATATGATCGTGAAAAGTCATAACATTGATTTTAATTTTAAAATCAGCGTTTAACCACGAAATAAGTAGAATAAATTCAGCATTCGCGTATTTCCACTGAATAATATTCATCAGTTTGCTATGATTTCTTTACAACATTCAGGGATCTGCACGAGAAAAGTCTAAACATTGCATTTTTATTTAAAAAATCGACGTTTAACCACGAAATAAGTAGAAAACATTAAAAATTTGCGTAGGGACACTGATTAATATTTTAGAGTTTGCTACGATTTTCTTAACAACTTTCAAGGAAGTGCACTAGAAAAGTCGAAACATTGAATTTTTATTTCATTAATCAGCGTTTTACCACGAAATAGGTAGAATAAATTAAGAATTCGCGTAGGGCCATTAAATAATATTTATCTGTTTGCTATGATTTTCTTAACTACTTTCAGGGATGCACACGCAAAAAGTTGAATGATTAAATTTTATTTGTAAAATCAGCGTTAAACAAATAAGCGAGTAAATTAAACTCAAAATACGCATAGGGCACTGAATAATATTTTTCAGTTTGCTATCATATCATTAAATAATTTCAGGGTAGTGCAAAAAAAATTAGCGTTAAAAACGAAATAAGTAGTATTAAATAAGGAATTCTCGAGGGACACTTAATAATATTACTCAGTTGGCAATGATTTCGTTAAAAAAGTTTTAGGGATTTTCATGAGAAAAGACGAATGAGTAAATTTTATTTGTTTAATCAGGGTTAAACAAAGAAATAAGTTAAATATATTAAGGATTCACGTAGGGCCACTGAATAATATTATTCAGTTTCCAATCAGTTCCTTAAAAATTTCGTGGATGAGCACAAAAAATTCGAATCATTGAATTTTTTTGTGAACTCAACTTTTCACAACGAAATAAGTAGAATAAATAAAGAATTCACGTAGGGCCACTAATTAATATTTTTCTGTTTGCTATGATTTACTTAACAAATTTCAGGGATGTTCACGTGAAAAGTCATAACATTAAATTTTATTTTTAATATCAGCGTTTAACCAAGTAATTAGTAGAAAGAAATCAGAATTCGCGTAGGACCACTGAATAATATTTTTCCATTTCTATGATTTTTATAAAAAATTATAGGGAAGTGCACGAGTAAAATCGTATCAGTGAATTTAATTCGTATATTTACCGTTGTGCCTGAGAAAATTCGAATAAGTGATTTTATTTAAAAAATCAGCGTTTAAGCACGAAACATTCGCGTGCACGAGAAAAGTCTTAACATTGAATTTGTATTTAATAAATACCGTTTAACCACGAAATAAATACAATAAATTATGAATTCACGTAAGACCACTGAATAATGTTTTTCAGTTTACTATGATTTCCTAAACAAATTTCAGGGATATACACGAAAAAAGTTGAATGAGTGAATTTTATTTGTAAAATCAGCGTTAAACAAATAAATGAGTAATATATATTCACAATAAACGTAGGACACCTAATAATATTACTCAGTTTGCTATTATTTCATTTAATATATTCGGGGTAGTGCAAAATAAATTATCGTTAAAAACAAAATAAGTAGATTTAAATAAGAATTCACGTAGGTCACTTAATAATATTAATCAGTTTGCAACAATTTCGTTAACAAATTTTTAGGGATTTTCATGAGAAAAGTCGAATCAGTGAATTTTATTTGTATAAAATAGCGTTAAAACAAGAAATAAGTAGAATAAATTCAGAATTCGCGTGGGCCACTGAATAATGTTACTCAGTTTCCTATGAATTTGTTAACAAATTTTACTGATGTGAACGAGAGAAATCGGATCAGTGAAATGTATTTGTAAAATCAGAATTTTACAACGAAATTAATTGAATAAATTCAGAATTTACGAAGGATCACTAAATAATATTTATCAGTTTGCTATGATTTCCCTAAAAAATTTCAAGGATGTGCACGAGAAAAATCGTATCAATGAATTAATTTGTAAACTCAGCGTTTAACAACGAAATAAGTTGAACAAATTCAGAATTCACGTGCAGCCACTGAATAGTATTTTTCTGTTTGCTATGTTTTCCTTAACAAATTTCAAGGATGTGCACGTGAAAAGTCATAACAATGAATTTTTATTTAATAAATCAGCGTTTAACCACGAAATTTGTAGAATAAATTTAGGATTCACGTCGGGCCACTGAATAATATTTTTCAGTTTGCTATGATTTCCTTAACAACTTTCATGGATGTGGACAAGAAAGGTCGAAACATTGCATTTTTATTTAATTAATCAGCGTTTCACCACAAAATAGTTATGATTAATGCAGAATTCACGTAAACCATTGAATAATATTTTTCAGTTTGCTATGATTTCCTTAACAACTTTCAGGGATGTATGGAAAAAAGGTAGAATGAGTGAATTTTATTTGTAAAATCAGCGTTAAACCAATAAATTAGTAATATTAATTCAGAATACACGTGGGGCACTGAATAATATTTTTTAGATTGCTATATTTCCATTAAATAATTTCAGGGTAGTGCAAAATAAATTATCGTTAAAAACGAAATAAGTAGAATTAAATAAGAATTAACGTGGGTCACTTAATAATATTAATCAGTTTGCAATAATTTCGTTAACAAATTTTTAGGGATTTTCATTAGAAAAGTCGAATTAGTGAATTTTATTTGTATAATCAGCATTTTACAACGAAATTAATTGAATAAATTCATAATTCCTTAATGCCCACTAAGTAATAATTATCAGTTTGCTATGATTTCCCTAAAAAATTTCATGGATGTGCACGAGAAAAATCGTATCAACGAATTAATTTGTGAACTCAGCGTTCAACAACGAAATAAGTTGAATAAATTCAGAAATCACGTACTGTTACTGAATAATATTTTTCTGTTTGCTATGATTTCCTTAACAAATTTCAAGGATGTGCACGTGAAAAGTCATAACAATGAATTTTTATTTAATAAATCAGCGTTTAACCACGAAATTTGTAGAATAAATTGAGAATTCACGTAGGGCCACTAAATAATATTTTTCAGTTTGCTTAGATTTCCTTAACAACTTTCTGGGATGTGCACGAGAAAAGTCGAAACATTAAATATTTTTTTTATTAAATCCGCGTTTAACCACGAAATAAGTAGAATAAATTCAGAATTCGCGTATTTCCACTGAATAATATTTATCAGTTTGCTATGATTTCTTTACAACATTCAGGGATCTGCACGAGAAAAGTCTAAATATTGAATTTTTATTTAAAAAATCGACGTTTAACCACGAAATAAGTAGAAAACATTAAAAATTCGCGTAGGGACACTGATTAATATTTTAGAGTTTGCTACGATTTTCTTAACAACTTTCAAGGAAGTGCACTAGAAAAGTCGAAACATTGAATTTTTATTTCATTTATCAGCGTTTAACCACGAAATAGGTAGAATAAATTAAGAATTCGCGTAGGGCCATTAAATAATATTTATCTGTTTGCTATGATTTTCTTAACTACTTTCAGGGATGCACACGCAAAAAGTTGAATGATTAAATTTTATTTGTAAAATCAGCGTTAAACAAATAAGCGAGTAAATTAAACTCAAAATACGCATAGGGCACTGAATAATATTTTTCAGTTTGCTATCATATCATTAAATAATTTCAGGGTAGTGCAAAAAAAAATTAGCGTTAAAAACGAAATAAGTAGAATTAAATAAGGAATTCTCGAGGGACACTTAATAATATTACTCAGTTGGCAATGATTTCGTTAATAAAGATTTAGGTACTTTCTTGAGAAAAGACGAATGAGTAAATTTTATTTGTTTAATCAGGGTTAAACAAAGAAATAAGTTAAATACATTAAGGATTCACGTAGGGCCACTGAATAATATTATTCAGTTTGCAATCAGTTCCTTAAAAATTTCGTGGATGAGCACAAAAAATTCGAATCATTGAATTTTTTTGTGAACTCAACTTTTCACAACGAAATAAGTAGAATAAATTGAGAATTCACGTAGAGCCACTGAATAATATTTTTCTGTTTGCTATGATTTCCTTAACAAATTTCAGGGATGTGAACGAGAGAAATCGGAACAGTGAATTGTATTTGTAAAATCAGAATTTTACAACGAAAATAATTGAATAAATTCAGAATTAACGAAGGGCAACTAAGAAATATTTATCAGGTTCTATTTTTGCCTTAAAAAATTTCAAGGATGTGCACGAGAAAAATCGTATCAGTGAATTAATTTGTAAAATAAGCGTTTAACAACGAAATAAGTTGAACAAATTCAGAATACACGTAGAGCCACTGAATAATATTTCTCTGTTTGCTAAGATTTCCTTAACATATATCAGGGTTGTTCACGTGGAAAGTCATAACATTGAATTTATTTTTAAAATCAGCGTTTAACCACGAAATTAGTAGAAAGAATTCAGAATTCGCGTAAGGACATTGAATACTATTTTTTTCAGTTTGCTATAATTTTCTTAACACACTTCAGAATTGTGCACGAGAGAAGTCGAAACATGTAATTTTAATTTAATAAATCACCGTTTAACCAGGATATCAGTAGAAGAAATTCAGAATTCGCGCAGGGCTTCTGAATAATTTTTTTCAGTTTGCTATGATTTCCTTTAGGTACAACTTTCAAGGGTGTGCACGACAAAAGTCGATACATTGGATTTTTATTTAATAAATCAGCGTTTAACCTGGAAATAAGTAGAATAAATTCAGAATACGTGAAAGACCACTGAATAATCGCATTCCATTACAACTTTCAGTAATCCGCACGAAAAACGTGGAAAACTTGAATTTTTATTTCATAGATCACTGTTTAAGCACGAAATAAGCAGAATAAATTCAGAATTCACGTAGGGCCACTGAATAATACTTTTCAAATGTCTATAATTTCCTTTACAACTTTCGGGGATGTTCACCAGAAAATTCGAAACATTGAATTTTTATTTAATAACCACCTTTTAACCACGAAATTAGTGGTATAAATTCAGAATTCGCGTATGGCCACTGAATAATATTCTTCAGTTTACTATGATTTCCTTAACAACTTTCAGATAAGTGCACGAGAAAAGTCGAAACATTGAATTTTTATTTAATAAATCACCGTTTAACCACGAAATAAGTAGAATATATTCAGAATTCGCGTAGGGACACTGAATAATATTTTAGAGTTTGCTATGATTTCCTTAACAACTTTCAAGGAAGTGCTCTAGAAAAGTCGAAACATTGAGATTTTATTTCATAAATCAGCGTTTAACCACGAAAGAGGTAGAATAAATTCAGAATTTTCGTAGGGCAACTGAATAATATTTTTCGGTTTACTATGATTTCCTTAACAACTTTCAGGGATGTGCAAGAGAAAAGTCGAATCATTGCATTTTTATTTCATAATTCAGCGTTTTACCACGAAATAAGTAGAATTAATTCAGAATTCGCGTATTTCCACTGAATAATATTTATCAGTTTGCTATGATTTTCTTAACTACTTTCAGGCATGTGCAGGAGAAAAATCGTAACAGTGAATAAAATAGAAAAATCAGCATTTAACAACGAAATAAGTTGAGCAAATTCAGAATTCACGTAGAGCCACTGAATAATATTTTTTTGGTTGCTATGATTTGCTTAACAAATTTCAGGGATGTTCACGTGAAAAGTCAAAACATTGAATTTTATTTTTAAAACCAGTGTTTAACCACGAAATATGTAATATAAATTCAGAATTTATACAGAATTCAGATTTCATTTAATACAATTTTTTTCAGTTTCCTATGATTTCCTATTCAACTTTCAGGCATGAGCACGAGAAAAGTCGAAGCATTGAATTTTTATTTAATAAGTCACCCTTTAACCACGAAATATGTAGAATAAATACAAAATTCGCGTAGGGCCACTGAATAATACTTTTTCACTTTGCTATGATTTTCTTAACAACTTTCAGGGATGTGCAAGAGAAACGTCGAAAAATTAAATTTTTCTTTCATAAATCAGCGTTTAACCTCGAAATAAGTAGAATAAATTCAGAATTAGACTAGGGCCATTGAATAATATTTTTCAGTTTGCTATGATATCCTTAACAACTTTCAGGCAAGAGCACGAGAAAAGTCACTAAATTGAATTTCTGTTTTAATAATCAAAGTTTAACCACGAAATAAGTAGAAAAATTCAAAATTCGCGTAGGGCCATTGAATAATACTTTTTCACTTTGCTATGATTTCTTTATAATTTTCAGGGATGTGCACGAGAAAAGTCAAAACATTGAATTTTTAATTAATACATCACCGTTTAACCACGAAATAAGTAGAATAAATTCAGAATTAGCCTAGGTACATTGAATAATATTTTTCAGTTTGCTATGATTACTTAACAACATGCCGAGATGTTCGCGAGAAAAGTCGAAAAATTGAATTTTTTTTTTAAACAGCGTTTAACCACGAAATAAGTAGAATAAATTCAGAATTCGCGTAGAGCCATTGAATACTTTTTTTTCAGTTTCCTATGATTTCCGTAATAAATTTCAAGGATGAGCACGAGAAAAATCGTATCAGTGAATAAATTTGTAAAATCAGCGTTTAACCTCGAAATAAGTAGAATAAATTCAGAATTAGACTAGGGCCATTGAATAATATTTTTCAGTTTGCTATGATATCCTTAACAACTTTCAGGCAAGAGCACGAGAAAAGTCACTAAATTGAATTTCTGTTTTAATAATCAAAGTTTAACCACGAAATAAGTAGAAAAATTCAAAATTCGCGTAGGGCCATTGAATAATACTTTTTCACTTTGCTATGATTTCTTTATAATTTTCAGGGATGTGCACGAGAAAAGTCGAAACATTGAATTTTTCATTAATAAATCAGCGTTTAACTTCGAAATAAGTAGAATAAATTCAGAATTAGCCTAGGTACATTGAATAATATTTTTCAGTTTGCTATGATTACTTAACAACATGCCGAGATGTTCGCGAGAAAAGTCGAAAAATTGAATTTTTTTTTTAAACAGCGTTTAACCACGAAATAAGTAGAATAAATTCAGAATTCGCGTAGAGCCATTGAATACTTTTTTTTCAGTTTCCTATGATTTCCGTAATAAATTTCAAGGATGTGCACGAGAAAAATCGTATCAGTGAATAAATTTGTAAAATCAGCGTTTAAAAACGAAATAAGTAGAATAATTTCAGAGTTCGCGTAGGGCCATTGAATACAATTTTTTTCAGTTTGCTATGATATCCTTAACAACTTTCAGGCAAGAGCACGAGAAAAGTCGCTAAATTGAATTTCTATTTTAATAATCAAAGTTTAACCACGAAATAAGTAGAAAAATTCAAAATTCGCGTAGGGCCATTGAATAATATTTTTCAGTTTGGTTTGATTTCGTTTACAACTTTCAGGGTTGTTATTGAGAAAAGTCGAAACATTGACTTTTTATTTAATAAATCACCGTTTAACCATGAAATATGTAGAATAAATTCAAAATTCGCGTAGAGCCACTGAATAATATTCATCAGTTTGCTATGATTTCCTTAACACCATTCAGTGATGTGCACGAGAAAAGTCAAAACATTGAATTTTTATTTAATAAATCAGCGTTAACCTCGAAATAAGAAGAATAAATTCAGAATTACTAAGGCCATTGAATAATATTTTTCAGTTTGCTATGATTTTTTTAACTACTTTCCGGGATGCACACGCAAAAAGTTGAATGATTAATGATAAGCACGAGAAAAGTCGAAACATTGAATTTTTATTTAACCAATCAGCGTTTTACCTCTAAATAGTTAGAATAAATTCAGAATTCGCGTAGGGCCACTGAATAATATTTATCAGCTTGCTATGATTTTCTTAACTACTTTCCGGGATGCACAATCAAAAAGTTGAATGATTAAATTTTATTTGTAAAATCAGCGTTAAACAAATAAATGAGTAAATTACACTCAAATTACACATAGGGCACTGAATAATATTTTTCAGTTTGCTATCATATCATTAAATAATTTCAGGGTAGTGCAAAATAAATTAGCGTTTAAAACGAAATAATTAGAAACAAATAAGGAATTCTCGTAGGACACTTAATAATATTACTCAGTTTGCAATGATTTCGTTAACAAATTTTTAGGGATATTCATGAGAAAAATCGAATCAGTAAATTTTATTTGTATAATCAGCGTTAAACAAAGAAATAAGTTTAGTATATTAAGTATTCACGTATGGCCACTGAATAATATTATTCAGTTTGCAATCAGTTCCTTAAATATTTCGTGTATGTGCACAAAAAATTCGAATATTTGAATTTTTTTATCAACTCAACTATTCACAACGAAATAAGTACAATAAATTAAGAATTTACGTTGGGCCACTTAAAATGTTTTTCAGTTTCCTATGATTTCCTTAAAAAATTTCAAGGATGTGCACGAGAAAAATTTATCAATGAATTAATTTTTAAAATAAGCGTTTAACAACGAAATAAGTTGAACAAATTCAGAATTCACGTAGATCCACTGAATAATATTTTTCTTTTTGCTATGATTTACTTAATAAATTTCAGGGATGTTCACGTGAAAAGTCATAACATTTAATTTTTATTTTAAAAATCAAAGTTTAACCACGAAATAAATAGATAAATTCAAAATTCGCGTAGGGCCATTGAATGATATTTTTCAGTTTGGTATGATTTCGTTAACAACTTTCACGGATGTGCTTTAGAGAAGTCGAAACATTGACTTTTTATTTAATAAATCAGCGTGTAACCTCGAAATAAGTAGAATAATTTCAGAATTCGTGAAGGACCACTGAATAATATTTTTCAGTTTGCTGTGATTTCCTTAACAACATTCAGGGAATTTTACGATAAATGTTGAAACATTCATTTTTATTTAATAAATCAGCGTTAACCACGAAATAAGTAGAATAAATTAAGAATTCGCGTAGGGCCATTAAATAATATTTATCTATTTGCTATGATTTTCTTAACTACTTTCAGGGATGCACACGCAAAAAGTTGAATGATTAAATTTTATTTGTAAAATCAGCGTTAAACAAATAAGCGAGTAAATTAAACTCAAAATACGCATAGGGCACTGAATAATATTTTTCAGTTTGCTATCATATCATTAAATAATTTCAGGGTAGTGCAAAAAAAATTAGCGTTAAAAACGAAATAAGTAGAATTAAATAAGGAATTCTCGAGGGACACTTAATAATATTACTCAGTTGGCAATGATTTCGTTAAAAAAGTTTTAGGGATTTTCATGAGAAAAGACGAATGAGTAAATTTTATTTGTTTAATCAGGGTTAAACAAAGAAATAAGTTAAATATATTAAGGATTCACGTAGGGCCACTGAATAATATTATTCAGTTTGCAATCAGTTCCTTAAAAATTTCGTGGATGAGCACAAAAAATTCTAATCATTGAATTTTTTTGTGAACTCAACTTTTCACAACGAAATAAGTAGAATAAATTGAGAATTCACGCAGGGCCACTAATTAATATTTTTCTGTTTGCTATGATTTACTTAACAAATTTCAGGGATGTTCACGTGAAAAGTCATAACATTAAATTTTATTTTTAATATCAGCGTTTAACCAAGTAATTAGTAGAAAGAAATCAGAATTCGCGTAGGACCACTGAATAATATTTTTCCATTTCTATGATTTTTATAAAAAATTATAGGGAAGTGCACGAGTAAAATCGTATCAGTGAATTTAATTCGTATATTTACCGTTGTGCCTGAGAAAAATCGAATAAGTGATTTTATTTAAAAAATCAGCGTTTAAGCACGAAACATGTAGAATAAATTCAGGATTCGCGTGGGTCCACTGAATAATATATTCTTTTTGCTATCATTTCCTTACCAACTTTTGGTGATATGCAAGAGAAAAGTCGAAACATTGAATTTTTATTTAATAAATCAGCGTTTAACCCTTAAATAAATAGAATAAATTCAGAAATTGCCTAGGGCCATTGAACAATACTTTTCAGTTTGCTATGATTTCTTTACAACCTTTAGGGATACGCACGAGAAAAGTAGCAACATTCAATTTTTATTTAATAAAACACCGTTTAACCACTAAATAAGTAAAATAAATTAAAATTCGCGTAGGGCTACTGCATGATATTTTTCAGTTTGCTATTTTTCCTTAAAAACTTTGAGGTATGTGCACGAGATAATTCGGAATTATGCATTTTTATTTAAATAATCAGCGTTTAATCACGAAATAGGAAGGATTAATGAACAATTCGCGTATGGCCATTGAATAGTATTTTTCAGTTTGCTATGATTTCCGCAACAACTCTAAGGTATGTACAAGAAAAAGTTGAATGAGTGAATTTTATTTGTAAGATCAGCGTTAAACAAATAAATAAGTAAAATTAATTCAGAACACACGTAGGGCCACTGAATAATATTATTCAGTTTGCAATCATTTCCTTAAACATTTCTTGGATGTGCCCAATAAAATTCGAATCAGTGTATTTTTGTGTGAAATCAACTTTTCACAACGAAATAAGTAGAATAAATTGAGAATTCACGTAGAGCCACTGAATAATATTTTTCTGTTTGCTATGATTTCCTTAACAAATTTCAGGGATGTGAACGAGAGAAATCGGAACAGTGAATTGTATTTGTAAAATCAGAATTTTACAACGAAAATAATTGAATAAATTCAGAATTAACGAAGGGCCACTAAGAAATATTTATCAGTTTGCTATTTTTTCCTTTAAATTTCAAGGATGTGCACGAGAAAAATCGTATCAGTGAATTAATTTGTAAAATCAGCGTTTAACAACAAAATAAGTTGAACAAATTCAGAATTCACGTAGAGCCACTGAATAATATTTCTCTGTTTGCCAAAATTTCCTTCACAAATATCGGGATTTTTCACGTGGAAAGTCATAATATTAAATTTATTTTTAAAATCAGCGTTTAACCACGAAATTAGTAGAAAGAATTCAGAATTCGCGTAGGGACATTGAATACTATTTTTTTCAGTTTGCTATAATTTTCTTAACACACTTCAGAATTCTGCACGAGAGAAGTCGAAACATGTAATTTTAATTTAATAAATCACCGTTTAACCAGGATATCAGAAATTCAGAATTCGCGCAGGCCTTCTGAATAATTTTTTTCAGTTTGCTATGATTTCCTTTACAACTTTCAAGGGTGTGCACGACAAAAGTCGAAACATTGGATTTTTATTTAATAAATCAGCGTTTAACCTGGAAATAAGTAGAATAAATTCAGAATACGTGAAAGACCACTGAATAATCGCATTCCATTACAACTTTCAGTAATTCGCACGAAAAACGTCGAAAACTTGAATTTTTATTTCATAGATCACTGTTTAAGCACGAAATAAGCAAAATAAATTCAGAATTCACGTAGGGCCACTGAATAATACTTTTCAGTTGTCTATAATTTCCTTTACAACTTTCGGGGATGTTCACCAGAAAATTCGAAACATTGAATTTTTATTTAATAACCACCTTTTAATCACGAAATTAGTGGTATAAATTCAGAATTCGCGTATGGCCACTGAATAATATTCTTCAGTTTGCTATGATTTCCTTAACAACTTTCAGATAAGTGCACGAGAAAAGTCGAAACATTGAATTTTTATTTAATAACCACCTTTAACCACGAAATAAGTGGAATGAATTCCGAATTCGTGTTGGGCCAATGAATAATATTTTTCAGTTTGATATGATTTCCTTAACAACTTTCAGGGATGTGCACGAGAAAAGTCAAAACATTGAATTTTTATTAAATAAATCAGAGTTTACCCTCTGAATAAGTAGAAAAATTCTAAATTCACGTGGGCCACTGAATAATGTTACTCAGTTTCCTATGAATTTGTTAACAAATTTTACTGATGTGAACGAGAGAAATCGGATCAGTGAAATGTATTTGTAAAATCAGAAGTTTACAACGAAATTAATTGAATAAATTCAGAATTTACGAAGGATCACTAAATAATATTTATCAGTTTGCAACAATTTCGTTAACAAATTTTTAGGGATATTATGGAACAGTAAGATTTAGGGATAATATTTTGTAGATTGCTATATTTCCATTAAATTATTTCAGGGTAGTGCAAAATAAATTATCGTTAAAAACAAAATAAGTAGAATTAAATAAGAATTCACGTAGGTCACTTAATAATATTAATCAGTTTGCATCAATTTCGTTAACAAATTTTTAGGGATTTTCATGAGAAAAGTCGAATCAGTGAATTTTATTTGTATAAAATAGCGTTAAAACAAGAAATAAGTAGAATAAATTCAGAATTCCCGTGGGCCACTGAATAATGTTACTTAGTTTCCTATGAATTTGTTAACAAATTTTACTGATGTGAACGAGAGAAATCGGATCAGTGAAATGTATTTGTAAAATCAGAATTTTACAACGAAATTAATTGAATAAATTCAGAATTTACGAAGGATCACTAAATAATATTTATCAGTTTGCTATTATTTCCCTAAAAAATTTCAAGGATGTGCACGAGAAAAATTGTATCAATGAATTAATTTGTAAACTCAGCGTTTAACAACGAAATAAGTTGAACAAATTCAGATTTCACCTGCAGCCACTGAATAATATTTTTCTGTTTTCTATGATTTCCTTAACAAATTTCAAGGATGTGATCGTGAAAAGTCAAAACATTGATTTTATTTTTAAAATCAGCGTTTAACCACGAAATAAATAGAATAAATTCAGCATTCGCGTAGGGCTATTGAATAATATTTTTCAGTTTGCTATGATTTCCTTAACAACTTTCATGGATGTGGACAAGAAAGGTCGAAACACTGCATTTTTATTTAATTAATCAGCGTTTAACCACAGAATAGTTATGATAAATGCAGAATTCACGTAAACCATTGAATAATAGTTTTCAGTTTGCTATGATTTCCTTAACAACTTTCAGGGATGTAAGGAAAAAAGGTAGAATGAGTGAATTTTATTTGTAAAATCAGCGTTAAACCAATAAATTAGTAATATTAAATCAGAATACACGTGGGGCACTGAATAATTTTTTTTAGATTGCTATATTTCCATTAAATAATTTTAGGGTAGTGCAAAATAAATTATCGTTAAAAACGAAATAAGTAGAATTAAATATGAATTAACATGGGTCACTTTATAATATTAATCAGTTTGCAATAATTTCGTTAACAAATTTTTAGGGATTTTCATTAGAAAAGTCGAATCAGTGAATTTTATTTGTATAAAATAGCGTTTAAACAAGAAATAAGTAGAATAAATTCAGAATTCACGTGGGCCACTGAATAATGTTACTCAGTTTCCTATGAATTTGTTAACAAATTTTACTGATGTGAACGAGAGAAATCGGATCAGTGAAATGAATTTGTAAAATCAGAATTTTAAAACGAAATTAATTGAATAAATTCAGAATTTACGAAGGATCACTAAATAACATTTATCAGTTTGCTATTACTTCCCTAAAAAATTTCAAGGATGTGCACGAGAAAAATCGTATCAATGAATTAATTTGTAAACTCAGCGTTTAACAACGAAATAAGTTGAACAAATTCAGATTACACGTGCAGCCACTGAATAATATTTTTCTGTTTGCTATGATTTCCTTAACAAATTTCAAGGAAGTGATCGTGAAAAGTCATAACATTGATTTTATTTTTAAAATCAGCGTTTAACCACGAAATAAGTTGAATAAATTCAGCATTCGCGTAGGGCTATTGAATAATATTTTTCAGTTTGCTATGATTTCTTTAACAACTTTCATGGATGTGGACAAGAAAGGTCGAAACACTGCATTTATATTTAATTAATCAGCGTTTAACCACAGAATAGTTATGATAAATGCAGAATTCACGTAAACCATTGAATAATAGTTTTCAGTTCGCTATGATTTCCTTAACAACTTTCCGGGATGTAAGGAAAAAAGGTATATTGAGTGAATTTTATTTGTAAAATCAGCGTTAAACCAATAAATTAGTAATATTAATTCAGAATACACGTGGGGCACTGAATAATTTTTTTTAGATTGCTATATTTCCATTAAATAATTTCAGGGTTGTGCAAAATAAATTATCGTTAAAAACGAAATAAGTAGAATTAAATAAGAATTAACATGGGTCACTTAATAATATTAATCAGTTTGCAATAATTTCGTTAACAAATTTTTAGGGATTTTCATTAGAAAAGTCGAATTAGTGAATTTTATTTGTATAATCAGCATTTTACAACGAAATTAATTAAATAAATTCATAATTCACTAAGGCCCACTAAGTAATAATTATCAGTTTGCTATGATTTCCCTAAAAAATTTCATGGATGTGCACGAGAAAAATCGTATCAAGGAATTAATTTGTAAACTCAGCGTTCAACAACGAAATAAGTTGAATAAATTCAGAATTCACGTACTGCTACTGAATAATATTTTTCTGTTTGCTATGATTTCCTTAACAAATTTCAAGGATGTTCACGTGAAAAGTCATAACAATGAATTTTTATTTAATAAATCAGCGTTTAACCACGAAATTTGTAGAATAAATTGAGAATTCACGTAGGGCCACTAAATAATATTTTTCAGTTTGCTTAGATATCCTTAACTACTTTCAGGCATTAGCACGAGAAAAGTCGCTAAATTGAATTTTTATTTCAATAATCAAAGTTTAACCACGAAATAAGTAGAAAAATTCTAAATTCGCGTAGGGCCATTGAATAATATTTTTTAGTTTGGTATGATTTCTTTACAACATTCAGGGTTGTGCTCGAGAAAAGTCGAAACATTGAATTTTTATTTAATAAATCACCGTTTAACCACGAAATAAGTAGAATATATTCAGAATTCGCGTAGGGACACTGAATAATATTTTAGAGTTTGCTATGATTTCCTTAACAACTTTCAAGGAAGTGCACTTGAAAAGTCGAAACATTGAGATTTTATTTCATAAATCAGCGTTTAACCACGAAATAGGTAGAATAAATACAGAATTTTCGTAGGTTAACTGAATAATATTTTTCGGTTTACTATGATTTCCTTAACAACTTTCAGGGATGTGCAAGAGAAAAGTCGAATCATTGCATTTTTATTTCATAATTCAGCGTTTTACCACGAAATAAGTAGAATTAATTCAGAATTCGCGTATTTCCACTGAATAATATTTATCAGTTTGCTATGATTTTCTTAACTACTTTCAGGCATGTGCAGGAGAAAAATCGTATCAGTGAATAAAATAGTAAAATCAGCATTTAACAACGAAATAAGTTGAGCAAATTCAGAATTCACGTAGAGCCACTGAATAATATTTTTTTGGTTGCTATGATTTACTTAACAAATTTCAGGGATGTTCACGTGAAAAGTCAAAACATTGAATTTTATTTTTAAAACCAGTGTTTAACCACGAAATATGTAATATAAATTTAGAATTTATACAAAATTCAGATTTCATTTAATACAATTTTTTTCAGTTTCCTATGATTTCCTATTCAACTTTCAGGCATGAGCACGAGAAAAGTCGAAGCATTGAATTTTTATTTAATAAATCACCCTTTAACCACGAAATATGTAGAATAAATACAAAATTCGCGTAGGGCCACTGAATAATACTTTTTCACTTTGCTATGATTTTCTTAACAACTTTCAGGGATGTGATAGAGAAACGTCGAAAAATTAAATTTTTCTTTCATAAATCAGCGTTTAACCTCGAAATAAGTAGAATAAATTCAGCATTCGCGTAGGGCTATTGAATAATATTTTTCAGTTGTCTATAATTTCCTTTATAACTTTCGGGGATGTGCAGAAGAAAATTCGAAACATTGAATTTTTATTTAATAACCAAATTTTAACCACGACATAAGTGGAATAAATTCAGAATTCACGTATGGCCGTTGAACAATATTTTTCAGTTTGCTATGATTTCCTTAACAAATTTCAGGGATGTTCACGTGAAAAGTCGAAACATTAACTTTATATGTAATAAATCAACGTTTAACCACGAAATAAATAGAATTAATTCCGAATTCGCGTAAGGAACTGAAAAATATTTTTCAGGGTGCTACGATTTTTTTAACAACTTTCAGGGATGTGCACGAGAAAAGTCGAAACATTGAATTTTTCATTAATAAATCAGCGTTTAACTTCGAAATAAGTAGAATAAATTCAGAATTAGCCTAGGTACATTGAATAATATTTTTCAGTTTGCTATGATTACTTAACAACATGCCGAGATGTTCGCGAGAAAAGTCGAAAAATTGAATTTTTTTTTTAAACAGCGTTTAACCACGAAATAAGTAGAATAAATTCAGAATTCGCGTAGAGCCATTGAATACTATTTTTTTCAGTTTGGTATGATTTCCGTAATTAATTTCAAGGATGTGCACGAGAAAAATCGTATCAGTGAATAAATTTGTAAAATCAGCGTTTAAAAACGAAATAAGTAGAATAAATTCAGAATTCGCGTAGGGCCATTGAATACAATTTTTTTCAGTTTGCTATGATATCCTTAACAACTTTCAGGCAAGAGCACGAGAAAAGTCGCTAAATTGAATTTCTATTTTAATAATCAAAGTTTAACCACGAAATAAGTAGAAAAATTCAAAATTCGCGTAGGGCCATTGAATAATATTTTTCAGTTTGGTTTGATTTCGTTTACAACTTTCAGGGTTGTTATTGAGAAAAGTCGAAACATTGACTTTTTATTTAATAAATCACCGTTTAACCATGAAATATGTAGAATAAATTCAAAATTCGCGTAGAGCCACTGAATAATATTCATCAGTTTGCTATGATTTCCTTAACACCATTCAGTGATGTGCACGAGAAAAGTCAAAACATTGAATTTTTATTTAATAAATCAGCGTTAACCTCGAAATAAGAAGAATAAATTCAGAATTACTAAGGCCATTGAATAATATTTTTCAGTTTGCTATGATTTTTTTAACTACTTTCCGGGATACACACGCAAAAAGTTGAATGATTAATGATAACCACGAGAAAAGTCGAAACATTGAATTTTTATTTAACCAATCAGCGTTTTACCTCTAAATAGTTAGAATAAATTCAGAATTCGCGTAGGGCCACTGAATAATATTTATCAGCTTGCTATGATTTTCTTAACTACTTTCCGGGATGCACAATCAAAAAGTTGAATGATTAAATTTTATTTGTAAAATCAGCGTTAAACAAATAAATGAGTAAATTACACTCAAATTACACATAGGGCACTGAATAATATTTTTCAGTTTGCTATCATATCATTAAATAATTTCAGGGTAGTGCAAAATAAATTAGCGTTTAAAACGAAATAATTAGAAACAAATAAGGGATTCTCGTAGGACACTTAATAATATTACTCAGTTTGCAATGATTTCGTTAACAAATTTTTAGGGATATTCATGAGAAAAATCGAATCAGTAAATTTTATTTGTATAATCAGCGTTAAACAAAGAAATAAGTTTAGTATATTAAGTATTCACGTATGGCCACTGAATAATATTATTCAGTTTGCAATCAGTTCCTTAAACATTTCGTGTATGTGCACAAAAAATTCGAATATTTGAATTTTTTTATCAACTCAACTATTCACAACGAAATAAGTACAATAAATTAAGAATTTACGTTGGGCCACTTAAAATGTTTTTCAGTTTCCTATGATTTCCTTAAAAAATTTCAAGAATATGCACGAGAAAAATTTATCAAGGAATTAATTTTTAAAATAAGCGTTTAACAACGAAATAAGTTGAACAAATTCAGAATTCACGTAGATCCACTAAATAATATTTTTCTTTTTGCTATGATTTACTTAACAAATTTCAGGGATGTTCACGTGAAAAGTCATAACATTTAATTTTTATTTTAAAAATCAAAGTTTAACCACGAAATAAATAGATAAATTCAAAATTCGCGTAGGGCCATTGAATGATATTTTTCAGGTTGGTATGATTTCGTTAACAACTTTCACGGATGTGCTTTAGAGAAGTCGAAACATTGACTTTTTATTTAATAAATCAGCGTGTAACCTCGAAATAAGTAGAATAATTTCAGAATTCGCGAAGGACCACTGAATAATATTTTTCAGTTTGCTGTGAATTCCTTAACAACATTCAGGGAATTTTACGATAAATGTTGAAACATTCATTTTTATTTAATAAATCAGCGTTAACCACGAAATAAGTAGAATAAATTAAGAATTCGCGTAGGGCCATTAAATAATATTTATCTGTTTGCTATGATTTTCTTAACTACTTTCAGGGATGCACACGCAAAAAGTTGAATGATTAAATTTTATTTGTAAAATCAGCGTTAATCAAATAAGCGAGTAAATTAAACTCAAAATACGCATAGGGCACTGAATAATATTTTTCAGTTTGCTATCATATCATTAAATAATTTCAGGGTAGTGCAAAAAAAATTAGCGTTAAAAACGAAATAAGTAGAATTAAATAAGGAATTCTCGAGGGACACTTAATAATATTACTCAGTTGGCAATGAGTTCGTTAAAAAAGTTTTAGGGATTTTCATGAGAAAAGACGAATGAGTAAATTTTATTTGTTTAATCAGGGTTAAACAAAGAAATAAGTTAAATATATTGGGGATTCACGTAGGGCCACTGAATAATATTATTCAGTTTGCAATCAGTTCCTTAAAAATTTCGTGGATGAGCACAAAAAATTCTAATCATTGAATTTTTTTGTGAACTCAATTTTTCACAACGAAATAAGTAGAATAAATTGAGAATTCACGTAGGGCCACTAATTAATATTTTTCTGTTTGCTATGATTTACTTAACAAATTTCAGGGATGTTCACGTGAAAAGTCATAACATTAAATTTTATTTTTAATATCAGCGTTTAACCAATTAATTAGTAGAAAGAAATCAGAATTCGCGTAGGACCACTGAATAATATTTTTCCATTTCTATGATTTTTATAAAAAATTATAGGGAAGTGCACGAGTAAAATCGTATCAGTGAATTTAATTCGTATATTTACCGTTGTGCCTGAGAAAAATCGAATAAGTGATTTTATTTAAAAAATCAGCGTTTAAGCACGAAACATGTGGAATAAATTCAGGATTCGCGTGGGTCCACTGAATAATATTTTCTTTTTGCTATCATTTCCTTACCAACTTTTGGTGATATGCAAGAGAAAAGTCGAAACATTGAATTTTTATTTAATAAATCAGCGTTTTACCTCTAAATAGTTAGAATAAATTCAGAATTCGCGTAGGGCCATTGAACAATACTTTTCAGTTTGCTATGATTTCTTTACAACCTTTAGGGATACGCACGAGAAAAGTAGCAACATTCAATTTTTATTTAATAAAACACCGTTTAACCACTAAATAAGTAAAATAAATTAAAATTCGCGTAGGGCCACTGCATGATATTTTTCAGTTTGCTATTTTTCATTAAAAACTTTGAGGTATGTGCACGAGATAATTCGGAATTATGCATTTTTATCTAAATAATCAGCGTTTAATCACGAAATAGGAAGGATTAATGAACAATTCGCGTATGGCCATTGAATAATATTTTTCAGTTTGCTATGATTTCCGCAACAACTCTAAGGTATGTACAAGAAAAAGTTGAATGAGTGAATTTTATTTGTAAAATCAGCGTTAAACAAATAAATGAGTAAAATAAATTCAGAACACACGTAGGGCCACTGAATAATATTATTCAGTTTGCAATCATTTCCTTAAACATTTCTTGGATGTGCCCAATAAAATTCGAATCAGTGTATTTTTGTGTGAAATCAACTTTTCACAAAGAAATAAGTAGAATAAATTGAGAATTCACGTAGAGCCACTGAATAATATTTTTCTGTTTGCTATGATTTCCTTAACAAATTTCAGGGATGTGAACGAGAGAAATCGGAACAGTGAATTGTATTTGTAAAATCAGAATTTTACAACGAAAATAATTGAATAAATTCAGAATTAACGAAGGGCCACTAAGAAATATTTATCAGTTTGCTATTTTTTCCTTTAAATTTCAAGGATGTGCACGAGAAAAATCGTATCAGTGAATTAATTTGTAAAATCAGCGTTTAACAACAAAATAAGTTGAACAAATTCAGAATTCACGTAGAGCCACTGATTAATATTTCTCTGTTTGCCAAAATTTCCTTCACAAATATCGGGATTTTTCACGTGGAAAGCATAATATTAAATTTATTTTTAAAATCAGCGTTTAACCACGAAATTAGTAGAAAGAATTCAGAATTCGCGTAGGGACATTGAATACTATTTTTTTCAGTTTGCTATAATTTTCTTAACACTTCAGAATTCTGCACGAGAGAAGTCGAAACATGTAATTTTAATTTAATAAATCACCGTTTAACCAGGATATCAGTAGAAGAAATTCAGAATTCGCGCAGGCCTTCTGAATAATTTTTTTCAGTTTGCTATGATTTCCTTTACAACTTTCAAGGGTGTGCACGACAAAAGTCGAAACATTGGATTTTTATTTAATAAATCAGCGTTTAACCTGGAAATAAGTAGAATAAATTCAGAATACGTGAAAGACCACTGAATAATCGCATTCCATTACAACTTTCAGTAATTCGCACGAAAAACGTCGAAAACTTGAATTTTTATTTCATAGATCACTGTTTAAGCACGAAATAAGCAAAATAAATTCAGAATTCACGTAGGGCCACTGAATAATACTTTTCAGTTGTCTATAATTTCCTTTACAACTTTCGGGGATGTTCACCAGAAAATTCGAAACATTGAATTTTTATTTAATAACCACCTTTTAATCACGAAATTAGTGGTATAAATTCAGAATTCGCGTATGGCCACTGAATAATATTCTTCAGTTTGCTATGATTTCCTTAACAACTTTCAGATAAGTGCACGAGAAAAGTCGAAACATTGAATTTTTATTTAATAACCACCTTTAACCACGAAATAAGTGGAATGAATTCCGAATTCGTGTAGGGCCAATGAATAATATTTTTCAGTTTGATATGATTTCCTTAACAACTTTCAGGGATGTGCACGAGAAAAGTCAAAACATTGAATTTTTATTAAATAAATCAGAGTTTACCCTCTAAATAAGTAGAAAAATTCTAAATTCACGTGGGCCACTGAATAATGTTACTCAGTTTCCTATGAATTTGTTAACAAATTTTACTGATGTGAACGAGAGAAATCGGATCAGTGAAATGTATTTGTAAAATCAGAAGTTTACAACGAAATTAATTGAATAAATTCAGAATTTACGAAGGATCACTAAATAATATTTATCAGTTTGCAACAATTTCGTTAACAAATTTTTAGGGATATTATGGATATATTGTGCACAGGGATGTGCACAATATTATGGAACAGTAAGATTTAGGGATAATATTTTTTAGATTGCTATATTTCCATTAAATTATTTCAGGGTAGTGCAAAATAAATTATCGTTAAAAACAAAATAAGTAGAATTAAATAAGAATTCACGTAGGTCACTTAATAATATTAATCAGTTTGCAACAATTTCGTTAACAAATTTTTAGGGATTTTCATGAGAAAAGTCGAATCAGTGAATTTTATTTGTATGAAATAGCGTTAAAACAAGAAATAAGTAGAATAAATTCAGAATTCCCGTGGGCCACTGAATAATGTTACTTAGTTTCCTATGAATTTGTTAACAAATTTTACTGATGTGAACGAGAGAAATCGGATCAGTGAAATGTATTTGTAAAATCAGAATTTTACAACGAAATTAATTGAATAAATTCAGAATTTACGAAGGATCACTAAATAATATTTATCAGTTTGCTATTATTTCCCTAAAAAATTTCAAGGATGTGCACGAGAAAAATCGTATCAATGAATTAATTTGTAAACTCAGCGTTTAACAACGAAATAAGTTGAACAAATTCAGATTTCACCTGCAGCCACTGAATAATATTTTTCTGTTTTCTATGATTTCCTTAACAAATTTCAAGGATGTGATCGTGAAAAGTCAAAACATTGATTTTATTTTTAAAATCAGCGTTTAACCACGAAATAAATAGAATAAATTCAGCATTCGCGTAGGGCTATTGAATAATATTTTTCAGTTTGCTATGATTTCCTTAACAACTTTCATGGATGTGGACAAGAAAGGTCGAAACACTGCATTTTTATTTAATTAATCAGCGTTTAACCACAGAATAGTTATGATAAATGCAGAATTCACGTAAACCATTGAATAATAGTTTTCAGTTTGCTATGATTTCCTTAACAACTTTCAGGGATGTAAGGAAAAAAGGTAGAATGAGTGAATTTTATTTGTAAAATCAGCGTTAAACCAATAAATTAGTAATATTAAATCAGAATACACGTGGGGCACTGAATAATTTTTTTTAGATTGCTATATTTCCATTAAATAATTTTAGGGTAGTGCAAAATAAATTATCGTTAAAAACGAAATAAGTAGAATTAAATATGAATTAACATGGGTCACTTTATAATATTAATCAGTTTGCAATAATTTCGTTAACAAATTTTTAGGGATTTTCATTAGAAAAGTCGAATCAGTGAATTTTATTTGTATAAAATAGCGTTAAAACAAGAAATAAGTAGAATAAATTCAGAATTCACGTGGGCCACTGAATAATGTTACTCAGTTTCCTATGAATTTGTTAACAAATTTTACTGATGTGAACGAGAGAAATCGGATCAGTGAAATGAATTTGTAAAATCAGAATTTTACAACGAAATTAATTGAATAAATTCAGAATTTACGAAGGATCACTAAATAACATTTATCAGTTTGCTATTACTTCCCTAAAAAATTTCAAGGATGTGCACGAGAAAAATCGTATCAATGAATTAATTTGTAAACTCAGCGTTTAACAACGAAATAAGTTGAACAAATTCAGATTTCACGTGCAGCCACTGAATAATATTTTTCTGTTTGCTATGATTTCCTTAACAAATTTCAAGGAAGTGATCGTGAAAAGTCATAACATTGATTTTATTTTTAAAATCAGCGTTTAACCACGAAATAAGTAGAATAAATTCAGCATTCGCGTAGGGCTATTGAATAATATTTTTCAGTTTGCTATGATTTCCTTAACAACTTTCATGGATGTGGACAAGAAAGGTCGAAACACTGCATTTATATTTAATTAATCAGCGTTTAACCACAGAATAGTTATGATAAATGCAGAATTCACGTAAACCATTGAATAATAGTTTTCAGTTCGCTATGATTTCCTTAACAACTTTCCGGGATGTAAGGAAAAAAGGTATATTGAGTGAATTTTATTTGTAAAATCAGCGTTAAACCAATAAATTAGTAATATTAATTCAGAATACACGTGGGGCACTGAATAATTTTTTTTAGATTGCTATATTTCCATTAAATAATTTCAGGGTTGTGCAAAATAAATTATCGTTAAAAACGAAATAAGTAGAATTAAATAAGAATTAACATGGGTCACTTAATAATATTAATCAGTTTGCAATAATTTCGTTAACAAATTTTTAGGGATTTTCATTAGAAAAGTCGAATTAGTGAATTTTATTTGTATAATCAGCATTTTACAACGAAATTAATTAAATAAATTCATAATTCACTAAGGCCCACTAAGTAATAATTATCAGTTTGCTATGATTTCCCTAAAAAATTTCATGGATGTGCACGAGAAAAATCGTATCAAGGAATTAATTTGTAAACTCAGCGTTCAACAACGAAATAAGTTGAATAAATTCAGAATTCACGTGCTGCTACTGAATAATATTTTTCTGTTTGCTATGATTTCCTTAACAAATTTCAAGGATGTTCACGTGAAAAGTCATAACAATGAATTTTTATTTAATAAATCAGCGTTTAACCACGAAATTTGTAGAATAAATTGAGAATTCACGTAGGGCCACTAAATAATATTTTTCAGTTTGCTTAGATATCCTTAACTACTTTCAGGCATTAGCACGAGAAAAGTCGCTAAATTGAATTTTTATTTCAATAATCAAAGTTTAACCACGAAATAAGTAGAAAAATTCTAAATTCGCGTAGGGCCATTGAATAATATTTTTTAGTTTGGTATGATTTCTTTACAACATCAGGGTTGTGCACGAGAAAAGTCGAAACATTGAATTTTTATTTAATAAATCACCGTTTAACCACGAAATAAGTAGAATATATTCAGAATTCGCGTAGGGACACTGAATAATATTTTAGAGTTTGCTATGATTTCCTTAACAACTTTCAAGGAAGTGCACTTGAAAAGTCGAAACATTGAGATTTTATTTCATAAATCAGCGTTTAACCACGAAATAGGTAGAATAAATACAGAATTTTCGTAGGGCAACTGAATAATATTTTTCGGTTTACTATGATTTCCTTAACAACTTTCAGGGATGTGCAAGAGAAAAGTCGAATCATTGCATTTTTATTTCATAAATCAGCGTTTTACCACGAAATAAGTAGAATTAATTCAGAATTCGCGTATTTCCACTGAATAATATTTATCAGTTTGCTATGATTTTCTTAACTACTTTCAGGCATGTGCAGGAGAAAAATCGTATCAGTGAATAAAATAGTAAAATCAGCATTTAACAACGAAATAAGTTGAGCAAATTCAGAATTCACGTAGAGCCACTGAATAATATTTTTTTGGTTGCTATGATTTACTTAACAAATTTCAGGGATGTTCACGTGAAAAGTCAAAACATTGAATTTTATTTTTAAAACCAGTGTTTAACCACGAAATATGTAATATAAATTTAGAATTTATACAGAATTCAGATTTCATTTAATACAATTTTTTTCAGTTTCCTATGATTTCCTATTCAACTTTCAGGCATGAGCACGAGAAAAGTCGAAGCATTGAATTTTTATTTAATAAATCACCCTTTAACCACGAAATATGTAGAATAAATACAAAATTCGCGTAGGGCCACTGAATAATACTTTTTCACTTTGCTATGATTTTCTTAACAACTTTCAGGGATGTGATAGAGAAACGTCGAAAAATTAAATTTTTCTTTCATAAATCAGCGTTTAACCTCGAAATAAATAGAATAAATTCAGCATTCGCGTAGGGCTATTGAATAATATTTTTCAGTTGTCTATAATTTCCTTTATAACTTTCGGGGATGTGCAGAAGAAAATTCGAAACATTGAATTTTTATTTAATAACCAAATTTTAACCACGACATAAGTGGAATAAATTCAGAATTCACGTATGGCCGTTGAACAATATTTTTCAGTTTGCTATGATTTCCTTAACAAATTTCAGGGATGTTCACGTGAAAAGTCGAAACATTAACTTTATATGTAATAAATCAACGTTTAACCACGAAATAAGTAGAATTAATTCCGAATTCGCGTAAGGAACTGAAAAATATTTTTCAGGGTGCTACGATTTTTTTAACAACTTTCAGGGATGTGCACGAGAAAAGTCGAAACATTGAATTTTTCATTAATAAATCAGCGTTTAACTTCGAAATAAGTAGAATAAATTCAGAATTAGCCTAGGTACATTGAATAATATTTTTCAGTTTGCTATGATTACTTAACAACATGCCGAGATGTTCGCGAGAAAAGTCGAAAAATTGAATTTTTTTTTTAAACAGCGTTTAACCACGAAATAAGTAGAATAAATTCAGAATTCGCGTAGAGCCATTGAATACTATTTTTTTCAGTTTGGTATGATTTCCGTAATTAATTTCAAGGATGTGCACGAGAAAAATCGTATCAGTGAATAAATTTGTAAAATCAGCGTTTAAAAACGAAATAAGTAGAATAAATTCAGAATTCGCGTAGGGCCATTGAATACAATTTTTTTCAGTTTGCTATGATATCCTTAACAACTTTCAGGCAAGAGCACGAGAAAAGTCGCTAAATTGAATTTCTATTTTAATAATCAAAGTTTAACCACGAAATAAGTAGAAAAATTCAAAATTCGCGTAGGGCCATTGAATAATATTTTTCAGTTTGGTTTGATTTCGTTTACAACTTTCAGGGTTGTTATTGAGAAAAGTCGAAACATTGACTTTTTATTTAATAAATCACCGTTTAACCATGAAATATGTAGAATAAATTCAAAATTCGCGTAGAGCCACTGAATAATATTCATCAGTTTGCTATGATTTCCTTAACACCATTCAGTGATGTGCACGAGAAAAGTCAAAACATTGAATTTTTATTTAATAAATCAGCGTTAACCTCGAAATGAGAAGAATAAATTCAGAATTACTAAGGCCATTGAATAATATTTTTCAGTTTGCTATGATTTTTTTAACTACTTTCCGGGATACACACGCAAAAAGTTGAATGATTAATGATAACCACGAGAAAAGTCGAAACATTGAATTTTTATTTAACCAATCAGCGTTTTACCTCTAAATAGTTAGAATAAATTCAGAATTCGCGTAGGGCCACTGAATAATATTTATCAGCTTGCTATGATTTTCTTAACTACTTTCCGGGATGCACAATCAAAAAGTTGAATGATTAAATTTTATTTGTAAAATCAGCGTTAAACAAATAAATGAGTAAATTACACTCAAATTACACATAGGGCACTGAATAATATTTTTCAGTTTGCTATCATATCATTAAATAATTTCAGGGTAGTGCAAAATAAATTAGCGTTTAAAACGAAATAATTAGAAACAAATAAGGAATTCTCGTAGGACACTTAATAATATTACTCAGTTTGCAATGATTTCGTTAACAAATTTTTAGGGATATTCATGAGAAAAATCGAATCAGTAAATTTTATTTGTATAATGAGCGTTAAACAAAGAAATAAGTTTAGTATATTAAGTATTCACGTATGGCCACTGAATAATATTATTCAGTTTGCAATCAGTTCCTTAAACATTTCGTGTATGTGCACAAAAAATTCGAATATTTGAATTTTTTTATCAACTCAACTATTCACAACGAAATAAGTACAATAAATTAAGAATTTACGTTGGGCCACTTAAAATGTTTTTCAGTTTCCTATGATTTCCTTAAAAAATTTCAAGGATGTGCACGAGAAAAATTTATCAAGGAATTAATTTTTAAAATAAGCGTTTAACAACGAAATAAGTTGAACAAATTCAGAATTCACGTAGATCCACTGAATAATATTTTTCTTTTTGCTATGATTTACTTAACAAATTTCAGGGATGTTCACGTGAAAAGTCATAACATTTAATTTTTATTTTAAAAATCAAAGTTTAACCACGAAATAAATAGATAAATTCAAAATTCGCGTAGGGCCATTGAATGATATTTTTCAGTTTGGTATGATTTCGTTAACAACTTTCACGGATGTGCTTTAGAGAAGTCGAAACATTGACTTTTTATTTAATAAATCAGCGTGTAACCTCGAAATAAGTAGAATAATTTCAGAATTCGCGAAGGACCACTGAATAATATTTTTCAGTTTGCTGTGATTTCCTTAACAACATTCAGGGAATTTTACGATAAATGTTGAAACATTCATTTTTATTTAATAAATCAGCGTTAACCACGAAATAAGTAGAATAAATTAAGAATTCGCGTAGGGCCATTAAATAATATTTATCTGTTTGCTATGATTTTCTTAACTACTTTCAGGGATGCACACGCAAAAAGTTGAATGATTAAATTTTATTTGTAAAATCAGCGTTAATCAAATAAGCGAGTAAATTAAACTCAAAATACGTATAGGGCACTGAATAATATTTTTCAGTTTGCTATCATATCATTAAATAATTTCAGGGTAGTGCAAAAAAAATTAGCGTTAAAAACGAAATAAGTAGAATTAAATAAGGAATTCTCGAGGGACACTTAATAATATTACTCAGTTGGCAATGATTTCGTTAAAAAAGTTTTAGGGATTTTCATGAGAAAAGACGAATGAGTAAATTTTATTTGTTTAATCAGGGTTAAACAAAGAAATAAGTTAAATATATTAAGGATTCACGTAGGGCCACTGAATAATATTATTCAGTTTGCAATCAGTTCCTTAAAAATTTCGTGGATGAGCACAAAAAATTCTAATCATTGAATTTTTTTGTGAACTCAATTTTTCACAACGAAATAAGTAGAATAAATTGAGAATTCACGTAGGGCCACTAATTAATATTTTTCTGTTTGCTATGATTTACTTAACAAATTTCAGGGATGTTCACGTGAAAAGTCATAACATTAAATTTTATTTTTAATATCAGCGTTTAACCAAGTAATTAGTAGAAAGAAATCAGAATTCGCGTAGGACCACTGAATAATATTTTTCCATTTCTATGATTTTTATAAAAAATTATAGGGAAGTGCACGAGTAAAATCGTATCAGTGAATTTAATTCGTATATTTACCGTTGTGCCTGAGAAAAATCGAATAAGTGATTTTATTTAAAAAATCAGCGTTTAAGCTCGAAACATGTGGAATAAATTCAGGATTCGCGTGGGTCCACTGAATAATATTTTCTTTTTGCTATCATTTCCTTACCAACTTTTGGTGATATGCAAGAGAAAAGTCGAAACATTGAATTTTTATTTAATAAATCAGCGTTTAACCCTTAAATAAATAGAATAAATTCAGAAATTGCCTAGGGCCATTGAACAATACTTTTCAGTTTGCTATGATTTCTTTACAACCTTTAGGGATACGCACGAGAAAAGTAGCAACATTCAATTTTTATTTAATAAAACACCGTTTAACCACTAAATAAGTAAAATAAATTAAAATTCGCGTAGGGCCACTGCATGATATTTTTCAGTTTGCTATTTTTCCTTAAAAACTTTGAGGTATGTGCACGAGATAATTCGGAATTATGCATTTTTATCTAAATAATCAGCGTTTAATCACGAAATAGGAAGGATTAATGAACAATTCGCGTATGGCCATTGAATAATATTTTTCAGTTTGCTATGATTTCCGCAACAACTCTAAGGTATGTACAAGAAAAAGTTGAATGAGTGAATTTAATTTGTAAAATCAGCGTTAAACAAATAAATGAGTAAAATAAATTCAGAACACATGTAGGGCCACTGAATAATATTATTCAGTTTGCAATCATTTCCTTAAACATTTCTTGGATGTGCCCAATAAAATTCGAATCAGTGTATTTTTGTGTGAAATCAACTTTTCACAAAGAAATAAGTAGAATAAGTTGAGAATTCACGTAGAGCCACTGAATAATATTTTTCTGTTTGCTATGATTTCCTTAACAAATTTCAGGGATGTGAACGAGAGAAATCGGAACAGTGAATTGTATTTGTAAAATCAGAATTTTACAACGAAAATAATTGAATAAATTCAGAATTAACGAAGGGCCACTAAGAAATATTTATCAGTTTGCTATTTTTTCCTTTAAATTTCAAGGATGTGCACGAGAAAAATCATATCAGTGAATTAATTTGTAAAATCAGCGTTTAACAACAAAATAAGTTGAACAAATTCAGAATTCACGTAGAGCCACTGAATAATATTTCTCTGTTTGCCAAAATTTCCTTCACAAATATCGGGATTTTTCACGTGGAAAGTCATAATATTAAATTTATTTTTAAAATCAGCGTTTAACCACGAAATTAGTAGAAAGAATTCAGAATTCGCGTAGGGACATTGAATACTATTTTTTTCAGTTTGCTATAATTTTCTTAACACACTTCAGAATTCTGCACGAGAGAAGTCGAAACATGTAATTTTAATTTAATAAATCACCGTTTAACCAGGATATCAGTAGAAGAAATTCAGAATTCGCGCAGGCCTTCTGAATAATTTTTTTCAGTTTGCTATGATTTCCTTTACAACTTTCACGGGTGTGCACCACAAAAGTCGAAACATTGGATTTTTATTTAATAAATCAGCGTTTAACCTGGAAATAAGTAGAATAAATTCAGAATACGTGAAAGACCACTGAATAATCGCATTCCATTACAACTTTCAGTAATTCGCACGAAAAACGTCGAAAACTTGAATTTTTATTTCATAGATCACTGTTTAAGCACGAAATAAGCAGAATAAATTCAGAATTCACGTAGGGCCACTGAATAATACTTTTCAAATGTCTATAATTTCCTTTACAACTTTCGGGGATGTTCACCAGAAAATTCGAAACATTGAATTTTTATTTAATAACCACTTTTTTACCACGAAATTAGTGGTATAAATTCAGAATTTGCGTATGGCCACTGAATAATATTCTTCAGTTTGCTATGATTTCCTTAACAACTTTCAGATAAGTGCACGAGAAAAGTCGAAACATTGAATTTTTATTTAATAACCACCTTTAACCACGAAATAAGTGGAATGAATTCCGAATTCGTGTAGGGCCAATGAATAATATTTTTCAGTTTGATATGATTTCCTTAACAACATTCAGGGATGTGCACGAGAAAAGTCAAAACATTGAATTTTTATTAAATAAATCAGAGTTTACCCTCTAAATAAGTAGAAAAATTCTAAATTCACGTGGACCACTGAATAATGTTACTCAGTTTCCTATGAATTTGTTAACAAATTTTACTGATGTGAACGAGAGAAATCGGATCAGTGAAATGTATTTGTAAAATCAGAAGTTTACAACGAAATTAATTGAATAAATTCAGAATTTACGAAAGATCACTAAATAATATTTATCAGTTTGCAACAATTTCGTTAACAAATTTTTAGGGATATTATGGATATATTGTGCACAGGGATGTGCACAATATTATGGAACAGTAAGATTTAGGGATAATATTTTTTATATTGCTATATTTCCATTAAATTATTTCAGGGTAGTGCAAAATAAATTATCGTTAAAAACAAAATAAGTAGAATTAAATAAGAATTCACGTAGGTCACTTAATAATATTAATCAGTTTGCAACAATTTCGTTAACAAATTTTTAGGGATTTTCATGAGAAAAGTCGAATCAGTGAATTTTATTTGTATAAAATAGCGTTAAAACAAGAAATAAGTAGAATAAATTCAGAATTCCCGTGGGCCACTGAATAATGTTACTTAGTTTCCTATGAATTTGTTAACAAATTTTACTGATGTGAACGAGAGAAATCGGATCAGTGAAATGTATTTGTAAAATCAGAATTTTACAACGAAATTAATTGAATAAATTCAGAATTTACGAAGGATCACTAAATAATATTTATCAGTTTGCTATTATTTCCCTAAAAAATTTCAAGGATGTGCACGAGAAAAATCGTATCAATGAATTAATTTGTAAACTCAGCGTTTAACAACGAAATAAGTTGAACAAATTCAGATTTCACCTGCAGCCACTGAATAATATTTTTCTGTTTTCTATGATTTCCTTAACAAATTTCAAGGATGTGATCGTGAAAAGTCAAAACATTGATTTTATTTTTAAAATCAGCGTTTAACCACGAAATAAATAGAATAAATTCAGCATTCGCGTAGGGCTATTGAATAATATTTTTCAGTTTACTATGATTTCCTTAACAACTTTCATGGATGTGGACAAGAAAGGTCGAAACACTGCATTTTTATTTAATTAATCAGCGTTTAACCACAGAATAGTTATGATAAATGCAGAATTCACGTAAACCATTGAATAATAGTTTTCAGTTTGCTATGATTTCCTTAACAACTTTCAGGGATGTAAGGAAAAAAGGTAGAATGAGTGAATTTTATTTGTAAAATCAGCGTTAAACCAATAAATTAGTAATATTAAATCAGAATACACGTGGGGCACTGAATAATTTTTTTTAGATTGCTATATTTCCATTAAATAATTTAAGGGTAGTGCAAAATAAATTATCGTTAAAAACGAAATAAGTAGAATTAAATATGAATTAACATGGGTCACTTTATAATATTAATCAGTTTGCAATAATTTCGTTAACAAATTTTTAGGGATTTTCATTAGAAAAGTCGAATCAGTGAATTTTATTTGTATAAAATAGCGTTAAAACAAGAAATAAGTAGAATAAATTCAGAATTCACGTGGGCCACTGAATAATGTTACTCAGTTTCCTATGAATTTGTTAACAAATTTTACTGATGTGAACGAGAGAATTCGGATCAGTGAAATGAATTTGTAAAATCAGAATTTTAAAACGAAATTAATTGAATAAATTCCGAATTTACGAAGGATCACTAAATAACATTTATCAGTTTGCTATTACTTCCCTAAAAAATTTCAAGGATGTGCACGAGAAAAATCGTATCAATGAATTAATTTGTAAACTCAGCGTTTAACAACGAAATAAGTTGAACAAATTCAGATTTCACGTGCAGCCACTGAATAATATTTTTCTGTTTGCTATGATTTCCTTAACAAATTTCAAGGAAGTGATCGTGAAAAGTCATAACATTGATTTTATTTTTAAAATCAGCGTTTAACCACGAAATAAGTTGAATAAATTCAGCATTCGCGTAGGGCTATTGAATAATATTTTTCAGTTTGCTATGATTTCCTTAACAACTTTCATGGATGTGGACAAGAAAGGTCGAAACACTGCATTTATATTTAATTAATCAGCGTTTAACCACAGAATAGTTATGATAAATGCAGAATTCACGTAAACCATTGAATAATAGTTTTCAGTTCGCTATGATTTCCTTAACAACTTTCCGGGATGTAAGGAAAAAAGGTATATTGAGTGAATTTTATTTGTAAAATCAGCGTTAAACCAATAAATTAGTAATATTAATTCAGAATACACGTGGGGCACTGAATAATTTTTTTTAGATTGCTATATTTCCATTAAATAATTTCAGGGTTGTGCAAAATAAATTATCGTTAAAAACGAAATAAGTAGAATTAAATAAGAATTAACATGGGTCACTTAATAATATTAATCAGTTTGCAATAATTTCGTTAACAAATTTTTAGGGATTTTCATTAGAAAAGTCGAATTAGTGAATTTTATTTGTATAATCAGCATTTTACAACGAAATTAATTAAATAAATTCATAATTCACTAAGGCCCACTAAGTAATAATTATCAGTTTGCTATGATTTCCCTAAAAAATTTCATGGATGTGCACGAGAAAAATCGTATCAAGGAATTAATTTGTAAACTCAGCGTTCAACAACGAAATAAGTTGAATAAATTCAGAATTCACGTACTGCTACTGAATAATATTTTTCTGTTTGCTATGATTTCCTTAACAAATTTCAAGGATGTTCACGTGAAAAGTCATAACAATGAATTTTTATTTAATAAATCAGCGTTTAACCACGAAATTTGTAGAATAAATTGAGAATTCACGTAGGGCCACTAAATAATATTTTTCAGTTTGCTTAGATATCCTTAACTACTTTCAGGCATTAGCACGAGAAAAGTCGCTAAATTGAATTTTTATTTCAATAATCAAAGTTTAACCACGAAATAAGTAGAAAAATTCTAAATTCGCGTAGGGCCATTGAATAATATTTTTTAGTTTGGTATGATTTCTTTACAACATTCAGGGTTGTGCTCGAGAAAAGTCGAAACATTGAATTTTTATTTAATAAATCACCGTTTAACCACGAAATAAGTAGAATATATTCAGAATTCGCGTAGTGACACTGAATAATATTTTAGAGTTTGCTATGATTTCCTTAACAACTTTCAAGGAAGTGCACTTGAAAAGTCGAAACATTGAGATTTTATTTCATAAATCAGCGTTTAACCACGAAATAGGTATAATAAATACAGAATTTTCGTAGGTTAACTGAATAATATTTTTCGGTTTACTATGATTTCCTTAACAACTTTCAGGGATGTGCAAGAGAAAAGTCGAATCATTGCATTTTTATTTCATAATTCAGCGTTTTATCACGAAATAAGTAGAATTAATTCAGAATTCGCGTATTTCCACTGAATAATATTTATCAGTTTGCTATGATTTTCTTAACTACTTTCAGGCATGTGCAGGAGAAAAATCGTATCAGTGAATAAAATAGTAAAATCAGCATTTAACAACGAAATAAGTTGAGCAAATTCAGAATTCACGTAGAGCCACTGAATAATATTTTTTTGGTTGCTATGATTTACTTAACAAATTTCAGGGATGTTCACGTGAAAAGTCAAAACATTGAATTTTATTTTTAAAACCAGTGTTTAACCACGAAATATGTAATATAAATTTAGAATTTATACAGAATTCAGATTTCATTTAATACAATTTTTTTCAGTTTCCTATGATTTCCTATTCAACTTTCAGGCATGAGCACGAGAAAAGTCGAAGCATTGAATTTTTATTTAATAAATCACCCTTTAACCACGAAATATGTAGAATAAATACAAAATTCGCGTAGGGCCACTGAATAATACTTTTTCACTTTGCTATGATTTTCTTAACAACTTTTAGGGATGTGCAAGAGAAACGTCGAAAAATTAAATTTTTCTTTCATAAATCAGCGTTTAACCTCGAAATAAGTAGAATAAATTCAGCATTCGCGTAGGGCTATTGAATAATATTTTTCAGTTGTCTATAATTTCCTTTATAACTTTCGGGGATGTGCAGAATAAAATTCGAAACATTGAATTTTTTTTTAATAACCAAATTTTAACCACGACATAAGTGGAATAAATTCAGAATTCACGTATGGCCGTTGAACAATATTTTTCAGTTTGCTATGATTTCCTTAACAAATTTCAGGGATGTTCACGTGAAAAGTCGAAACATTAACTTTATATGTAATAAATCAACGTTTAACCACGAAATAAGTAGAATTAATTCCGAATTCGCGTAAGGAACTGAAAAATATTTTTCAGGGTGCTACGATTTTTTTAACAACTTTCAGGGAGGTGCACGAGAAAAGTCGAAACATTGAATTTTTCATTAATAAATCAGCGTTTAACTTCGAAATAAGTAGAATAAATTCAGAATTAGCCTAGGTACATTGAATAATATTTTTCAGTTTGCTATGATTACTTAACAACATGCCGAGATGTTCGCGAGAAAAGTCGAAAAATTGAATTTTTTTTTTAAACAGCGTTTAACCACGAAATAAGTAGAATAAATTCAGAATTCGCGTAGAGCCATTGAATACTATTTTTTTCAGTTTGCTATGATTTCCGTAATAAATTTCAGGCAAGAGCACGAGAAAAGTCGCTAAATTGAATTTCTATTTTAATAATCAAAGTTTAACCACGAAATAAGTAGAAAAATTCAAAATTCGCGTAGGGCCATTGAATAATATTTATCTGTTTGCTATGATATCCTTAACAACTTTCAGGCAAGAGCACGAGAAAAGTCGCTAAATTGAATTTCTATTTTAATAATCAAAGTTTAACCACGAAATAAGTAGAAAAATTCAAAATTCGCGTAGGGCCATTGAATAATATTTTTCAGTTTGGTTTGATTTCGTTTACAACTTTCAGGGTTGTTATTGAGAAAAGTCGAAACATTGACTTTTTATTTAATAAATCACCGTTTAACCATGAAATATGTAGAATAAATTCAAAATTCGCGTAGAGCCACTGAATAATATTCATCAGTTTGCTATGATTTCCTTAACACCATTCAGTGATGTGCACGAGAAAAGTCAAAACATTGAATTTTTATTTAATAAATCAGCGTTAACCTCGAAATAAGAAGAATAAATTCAGAATTACTAAGGCCATTGAATAATATTTTTCAGTTTGCTATGATTTTTTTAACTACTTTCCGGGATACACACGCAAAAAGTTGAATGATTAATGATAACCACGAGAAAAGTCGAAACATTGAATTTTTATTTAACCAATCAGCGTTTTACCTCTAAATAGTTAGAATAAATTCAGAATTCGCGTAGGGCCACTGAATAATATTTATCAGCTTGCTATGATTTTCTTAACTACTTTCCGGGATGCACAATCAAAAAGTTGAATGATTAAATTTTATTTGTAAAATCAGCGTTAAACAAATAAATGAGTAAATTACACTCAAATTACACATAGGGCACTGAATAATATTTTTCAGTTTGCTATCATATCATTAAATAATTTCAGGGTAGTGCAAAATAAATTAGCGTTTAAAACGAAATAATTAGAAACAAATAAGGGATTCTCGTAGGACACTTAATAATATTACTCAGTTTGCAATGATTTCGTTAACAAATTTTTAGGGATATTCATGAGAAAAATCGAATCAGTAAATTTTATTTGTATAATCAGCGTTAAACAAAGAAATAAGTTTAGTATATTAAGTATTCACGTATGGCCACTGAATAATATTATTCAGTTTGCAATCAGTTCCTTAAACATTTCGTGTATGTGCACAAAAAATTCGAATATTTGAATTTTTTTATCAACTCAACTATTCACAACGAAATAAGTACAATAAATTAAGAATTTACGTTGGGCCACTTAAAATGTTTTTCAGTTTCCTATGATTTCCTTAAAAAATTTCAAGGATGTGCACGAGAAAAATTTATCAAGGAATTAATTTTTAAAATAAGCGTTTAACAACGAAATAAGTTGAACAAATTCAGAATTCACGTAGATCCACTGAATAATATTTTTCTTTTTGCTATGATTTACTTAACAAATTTCAGGGATGTTCACGTGAAAAGTCATAACATTTAATTTTTATTTTAAAAATCAAAGTTTAACCACGAAATAAATAGATAAATTCAAAATTCGCGTAGGGCCATTGAATGATATTTTTCAGTTTGGTATGATTTCGTTAACAACTTTCACGGATGTGCTTTAGAGAAGTCGAAACATTGACTTTTTATTTAATAAATCAGCGTGTAACCTCGAAATAAGTAGAATAATTTCAGAATTCGCGAAGGACCACTGAATAATATTTTTCAGTTTGCTGTGATTTCCTTAACAACATTCAGGGAATTTTACGATAAATGTTGAAACATTCATTTTTATTTAATAAATCAGCGTTAACCACGAAATAAGTAGAATAAATTAAGAATTCGCGTAGGGCCATTAAATAATATTTATCTGTTTGCTATGATTTTCTTAACTACTTTCAGGGATGCACACGCAAAAAGTTGAATGATTAAATTTTATTTGTAAAATCAGCGTTAATCAAATAAGCGAGTAAATTAAACTCAAAATACGCATAGGGCACTGAATAATATTTTTCAGTTTGCTATCATATCATTAAATAATTTCAGGGTAGTGCAAAAAAAATTAGCGTTAAAAACGAAATAAGTAGAATTAAATAAGGAATTCTCGAGGGACACTTAATAATATTACTCAGTTGGCAATGATTTCGTTAAAAAAGTTTTAGGGATTTTCATGAGAAAAGACGAATGAGTAAATTTTATTTGTTTAATCAGGGTTAAACAAAGAAATAAGTTAAATATATTAAGGATTCACGTAGGGCCACTGAATAATATTATTCAGTTTGCAATCAGTTCCTTAAAAATTTCGTGGATGAGCACAAAAAATTCTAATCATTGAATTTTTTTGTGAACTCAATTTTTCACAACGAAATAAGTAGAATAAATTGAGAATTCACGTAGGGCCACTAATTAATATTTTTCTGTTTGCTATGATTTACTTAACAAATTTCAGGGATGTTCACGTGAAAAGTCATAACATTAAATTTTATTTTTAATATCAGCGTTTAACCAAGTAATTAGTAGAAAGAAATCAGAATTCGCGTAGGACCACTGAATAATATTTTTCCATTTCTATGATTTTTATAAAAAATTATAGGGAAGTGCACGAGTAAAATCGTATCAGTGAATTTAATTCGTATATTTACCGTTGTGCCTGAGAAAAATCGAATAAGTGATTTTATTTAAAAAATCAGCGTTTAAGCACGAAACATGTGGAATAAATTCAGGATTCGCGTGGGTCCACTGAATAATATTTTCTTTTTGCTATCATTTCCTTACCAACTTTTGGTGATATGCAAGAGAAAAGTCGAAACATTGAATTTTTATTTAATAAATCAGCGTTTAACCCTTAAATAAATAGAATAAATTCAGAAATTGCCTAGGGCCATTGAACAATACTTTTCAGTTTGCTATGATTTCTTTACAACCTTTAGGGATACGCACGAGAAAAGTAGCAACATTCAATTTTTATTTAATAAAACACCGTTTAACCACTAAATAAGTAAAATAAATTAAAATTCGCGTAGGGCCACTGCATGATATTTTTCAGTTTGCTATTTTTCCTTAAAAACTTTGAGGTATGTGCACGAGATAATTCGGAATTATGCATTTTTATCTAAATAATCAGCGTTTAATCACGAAATAGGAAGGATTAATGAACAATTCGCGTATGGCCATTGAATAATATTTTTCAGTTTGCTATGATTTCCGCAACAACTCTAAGGTATGTACAAGAAAAAGTTGAATGAGTGAATTTTATTTGTAAAATCAGCGTTAAACAAATAAATGAGTAAAATAAATTCAGAACACACGTAGGGCCACTGAATAATATTATTCAGTTTGCAATCATTTCCTTAAACATTTCTTGGATGTGCCCAATAAAATTCGAATCAGTGTATTTTTGTGTGAAATCAACTTTTCACAAAGAAATAAGTAGAATAAATTGAGAATTCACGTAGAGCCACTGAATAATATTTTTCTGTTTGCTATGATTTCCTTAACAAATTTCAGGGATGTGAACGAGAGAAATCGGATCAGTGAAATGTATTTGTAAAATCAGAATTTTACAACGAAATTAATAGAATAAATTCAGAATTTACGAAGGATCACTAAATAATATTTATCAGTTTGCTATTATTTCCCTAAAAAATTTCAAGGATGTGCACGAGAAAAATCGTATCAATGAATTAATTTGTAAACTCAGCGTTTAACAACGAAATAAGTTGAACAAATTCAGATTTCACCTGCAGCCACTGAATAATATTTTTCTGTTTTCTATGATTTCCTTAACAAATTTCAAGGATGTGATCGTGAAAAGTCAAAACATTGATTTTATTTTTAAAATCAGCGTTTAACCACGAAATAAATAGAATAAATTCAGCATTCGCGTAGGGCTATTGAATAATATTTTTCAGTTTGCTATGATTTCCTTAACAACTTTCATGGATGTGGACAAGAAAGGTCGAAACACTGCATTTTTATTTAATTAATCAGCGTTTAACCACAGAATAGTTATGATAAATGCAGAATTCACGTAAACCATTGAATAATAGTTTTCAGTTTGCTATGATTTCCTTAACAACTTTCAGGGATGTAAGGAAAAAAGGTAGAATGAGTGAATTTTATTTGTAAAATCAGCGTTAAACCAATAAATTAGTAATATTAATTCAGAATACACGTGGGGCACTGAATAATTTTTTTTAGATTGCTATATTTCCATTAAATAATTTTAGGGTAGTGCAAAATAAATTATCGTTAAAAACGAAATAAGTAGAATTAAATATGAATTAACATGGGTCACTTTATAATATTAATCAGTTTGCAATAATTTCGTTAACAAATTTTTAGGGATTTTCATTAGAAAAGTCGAATCAGTGAATTTTATTTGTATAAAATAGCGTTAAAACAAGAAATAAGTAGAATAAATTCAGAATTCACGTGGGCCACTGAATAATGTTACTCAGTTTCCTATGAATTTGTTAACAAATTTTACTGATGTGAACGAGAGAAATCGGATCAGTGAAATGAATTTGTAAAATCAGAATTTTACAACGAAATTAATTGAATAAATTCAGAATTTACGAAGGATCACTAAATAACATTTATCAGTTTGCTATTACTTCCCTAAAAAATTTCAAGGATGTGCACGAGAAAAATCGTATCAATGAATTAATTTCTAAACTCAGCGTTTAACAACGAAATAAGTTGAACAAATTCAGATTTCACGTGCAGCCACTGAATAATATTTTTCTGTTTGCTATGATTTCCTTAACAAATTTCAAGGAAGTGATCGTGAAAAGTCATAACATTGATTTTATTTTTAAAATCAGCGTTTAACCACGAAATAAGTAGAATAAATTCAGCATTCGCGTAGGGCTATTGAATAATATTTTTCAGTTTGCTATGATTTCCTTAACAACTTTCATGGATGTGGACAAGAAAGGTCGAAACACTGCATTTATATTTAATTAATCAGCGTTTAACCACAGAATAGTTATGATAAATGCAGAATTCACGTAAACCATTGAATAATAGTTTTCAGTTCGCTATGATTTCCTTAACAACTTTCCGGGATGTAAGGAAAAAAGGTATATTGAGTGAATTTTATTTGTAAAATCAGCGTTAAACCAATAAATTAGTAATATTAATTCAGAATACACGTGGGGCACTGAATAATTTTTTTTAGATTGCTATATTTCCATTAAATAATTTCAGGGTTGTGCAAAATAAATTATCGTTAAAAACGAAATAAGTAGAATTAAATAAGAATTAACATGGGTCACTTAATAATATTAATCAGTTTGCAATAATTTCGTTAACAAATTTTTAGGGATTTTCATTAGAAAAGTCGAATTAGTGAATTTTATTTGTATAATCAGCATTTTACAACGAAATTAATTAAATAAATTCATAATTCACTAAGGCCCACTAAGTAATAATTATCAGTTTGCTATGATTTCCCTAAAAAATTTCATGGATGTGCACGAGAAAAATCGTATCAAGGAATTAATTTGTAAACTCAGCGTTCAACAACGAAATAAGTTGAATAAATTCAGAATTCACGTACTGCTACTGAATAATATTTTTCTGTTTGCTATGATTTCCTTAACAAATTTCAAGGATGTTCACGTGAAAAGTCATAACAATGAATTTTTATTTAATAAATCAGCGTTTAACCACGAAATTTGTAGAATAAATTGAGAATTCACGTAGGGCCACTAAATAATATTTTTCAGTTTGCTTAGATATCCTTAACTACTTTCAGGCATTAGCACGAGAAAAGTCGCTAAATTGAATTTTTATTTCAATAATCAAAGTTTAACCACGAAATAAGTAGAAAAATTCTAAATTCGCGTAGGGCCATTGAATAATATTTTTTAGTTTGGTATGATTTCTTTACAACATCAGGGTTGTGCACGAGAAAAGTCGAAACATTGAATTTTTATTTAATAAATCACCGTTTAACCACGAAATAAGTAGAATATATTCAGAATTCGCGTAGGGACACTGAATAATATTTTAGAGTTTGCTATGATTTCCTTAACAACTTTCAAGGAAGTGCACTTGAAAAGTCGAAACATTGAGATTTTATTTCATAAATCAGCGTTTAACCACGAAATAGGTAGAATAAATACAGAATTTTCGTAGGGCAACTGAATAATATTTTTCGGTTTACTATGATTTCCTTAACAACTTTCAGGGATGTGCAAGAGAAAAGTCGAATCATTGCATTTTTATTTCATAAATCAGCGTTTTACCACGAAATAAGTAGAATTAATTCAGAATTCGCGTATTTCCACTGAATAATATTTATCAGTTTGCTATGATTTTCTTAACTACTTTCAGGCATGTGCAGGAGAAAAATCGTATCAGTGAATAAAATAGTAAAATCAGCATTTAACAACGAAATAAGTTGAGCAAATTCAGAATTCACGTAGAGCCACTGAATAATATTTTTTTGGTTGCTATGATTTACTTAACAAATTTCAGGGATGTTCACGTGAAAAGTCAAAACATTGAATTTTATTTTTAAAACCAGTGTTTAACCACGAAATATGTAATATAAATTTAGAATTTATACAGAATTCAGATTTCATTTAATACAATTTTTTTCAGTTTCCTATGATTTCCTATTCAACTTTCAGGCATGAGCACGAGAAAAGTCGAAGCATTGAATTTTTATTTAATAAATCACCCTTTAACCACGAAATATGTAGAATAAATACAAAATTCGCGTAGGGCCACTGAATAATACTTTTTCACTTTGCTATGATTTTCTTAACAACTTTCAGGGATGTGATAGAGAAACGTCGAAAAATTAAATTTTTCTTTCATAAATCAGCGTTTAACCTCGAAATAAGTAGAATAAATTCAGCATTCGCGTAGGGCTATTGAATAATATTTTTCAGTTGTCTATAATTTCCTTTATAACTTTCGGGGATGTGCAGAAGAAAATTCGAAACATTGAATTTTTATTTAATAACCAAATTTTAACCACGACATAAGTGGAATAAATTCAGAATTCACGTATGGCCGTTGAACAATATTTTTCAGTTTGCTATGATTTCCTTAACAAATTTCAGGGATGTTCACGTGAAAAGTCGAAACATTAACTTTATATGTAATAAATCAACGTTTAACCACGAAATAAGTAGAATTAATTCCGAATTCGCGTAAGGAACTGAAAAATATTTTTCAGGGTGCTACGATTTTTTTAACAACTTTCAGGGATGTGCACGAGAAAAGTCGAAACATTGAATTTTTCATTAATAAATCAGCGTTTAACTTCGAAATAAGTAGAATAAATTCAGAATTAGCCTAGGTACATTGAATAATATTTTTCAGTTTGCTATGATTACTTAACAACATGCCGAGATGTTCGCGAGAAAAGTCGAAAAATTGAATTTTTTTTTTTAAACAGCGTTTAACCACGAAATAAGTAGAATAAATTCAGAATTCGCGTAGAGCCATTGAATACTATTTTTTTCAGTTTGCTATGATTTCCGTAATAAATTTCAAGGATGTGCACGAGAAAAATCGTATCAGTGAATAAATTTGTAAAATCAGCGTTTAAAAACGAAATAAGTAGAATAAATTCAGAATTCGCGTAGGGCCATTGAATACAATTTTTTTCAGTTTGCTATGATATCCTTAACAACTTTCAGGCAAGAGCACGAGAAAAGTCGCTAAATTGAATTTCTATTTTAATAATCAGTTTAACCACGAAATAAGTAGAAAAATTCAAAATTCGCGTAGGGCCATTGAATAATATTTTTCAGTTTGGTTTGATTTCGTTTACAACTTTCAGGGTTGTTATTGAGAAAAGTCGAAACATTGACTTTTTATTTAATAAATCACCGTTTAACCATGAAATATGTAGAATAAATTCAAAATTCGCGTAGAGCCACTGAATAATATTCATCAGTTTGCTATGATTTCCTTAACACCATTCAGTGATGTGCACGAGAAAAGTCAAAACATTGAATTTTTATTTAATAAATCAGCGTTAACCTCGAAATGAGAAGAATAAATTCAGAATTACTAAGGCCATTGAATAATATTTTTCAGTTTGCTATGATTTTTTTAACTACTTTCCGGGATACACACGCAAAAAATTGAATGATTAATGATAACCACGAGAAAAGTCGAAACATTGAATTTTTATTTAACCAATCAGCGTTTTACCTCTAAATAGTTAGAATAAATTCAGAATTCGCGTAGGGCCACTGAATAATATTTATCAGCTTGCTATGATTTTCTTAACTACTTTCCGGGATGCACAATCAAAAAGTTGAATGATTAAATTTTATTTGTAAAATCAGCGTTAAACAAATAAATGAGTAAATTACACTCAAATTACACATAGGGCACTGAATAATATTTTTCAGTTTGCTATCATATCATTAAATAATTTCAGGGTAGTGCAAAATAAATTAGCGTTTAAAACGAAATAATTAGAAACAAATAAGGAATTCTCGTAGGACACTTAATAATATTACTCAGTTTGCAATGATTTCGTTAACAAATTTTTAGGGATATTCATGAGAAAAATCGAATCAGTAAATTTTATTTGTATAATCAGCGTTAAACAAAGAAATAAGTTTAGTATATTAAGTATTCACGTATGGCCACTGAATAATATTATTCAGTTTGCAATCAGTTCCTTAAACATTTCGTGTATGTGCACAAAAAATTCGAATATTTGAATTTTTTTATCAACTCAACTATTCACAACGAAATAAGTACAATAAATTAAGAATTTACGTTGGGCCACTTAAAATGTTTTTCAGTTTCCTATGATTTCCTTAAAAAATTTCAAGGATGTGCACGAGAAAAATTTATCAAGGAATTAATTTTTAAAATAAGCGTTTAACAACGAAATAAGTTGAACAAATTCAGAATTCACGTAGATCCACTAAATAATATTTTTCTTTTTGCTATGATTTACCCAACAAATTTCAGGGATGTTCACGTGAAAAGTCATAACATTTAATTTTTATTTTAAAAATCAAAGTTTAACCACGAAATAAATAGATAAATTCAAAATTCGCGTAGGGCCATTGAATGATATTTTTCAGTTTGGTATGATTTCGTTAACAACTTTCACGGATGTGCTTTAGAGAAGTCGAAACATTGACTTTTTATTTAATAAATCAGCGTGTAACCTCGAAATAAGTAGAATAATTTCAGAATTCGCGAAGGACCACTGAATAATATTTTTCAGTTTGCTGTGATTTCCTTAACAACATTCAGGGAATTTTACGATAAATGTTGAAACATTCATTTTTATTTAATAAATCAGCGTTAACCACGAAATAAGTAGAATAAATTAAGAATTCGCGTAGGGCCATTAAATAATATTTATCTGTTTGCTATGATTTTCTTAACTACTTTCAGGGATGCACACGCAAAAAGTTGAATGATTAAATTTTATTTGTAAAATCAGCGTTAATCAAATAAGCGAGTAAATTAAACTCAAAATACGCATAGGGCACTGAATAATATTTTTCAGTTTGCTATCATATCATTAAATAATTTCAGGGTAGTGCAAAAAAAATTAGCGTTAAAAACGAAATAAGTAGAATTAAATAAGGAATTCTCGAGGGACACTTAATAATATTACTCAGTTGGCAATGAGTTCGTTAAAAAAGTTTTAGGGATTTTCATGAGAAAAGACGAATGAGTAAATTTTATTTGTTTAATCAGGGTTAAACAAAGAAATAAGTTAAATATATTAAGGATTCACGTAGGGCCACTGAATAATATTATTCAGTTTGCAATCAGTTCCTTAAAAATTTCGTGGATGAGCACAAAAAATTCTAATCATTGAATTTTTTTGTGAACTCAATTTTTCACAACGAAATAAGTAGAATAAATTGAGAATTCACGTAGGGCCACTAATTAATATTTTTCTGTTTGCTATGATTTACTTAACAAATTTCAGGGATGTTCACGTGAAAAGTCATAACATTAAATTTTATTTTTAATATCAGCGTTTAACCAAGTAATTAGTAGAAAGAAATCAGAATTCGCGTAGGACCACTGAATAATATTTTTCCATTTCTATGATTTTTATAAAAAATTATAGGGAAGTGCACGAGTAAAATCGTATCAGTGAATTTAATTCGTATATTTACCGTTGTGCCTGAGAAAAATCGAATAAGTGATTTTATTTAAAAAATCAGCGTTTAAGCACGAAACATGTGGAATAAATTCAGGATTCGCGTGGGTCCACTGAATAATATTTTCTTTTTGCTATCATTTCCTTACCAACTTTTGGTGATATGCAAGAGAAAAGTCGAAACATTGAATTTTTATTTAATAAATCAGCGTTTAACCCTTAAATAAATAGAATAAATTCAGAAATTGCCTAGGGCCATTGAACAATACTTTTCAGTTTGCTATGATTTCTTTACAACCTTTAGGGATACGCACGAGAAAAGTAGCAACATTCAATTTTTATTTAATAAAACACCGTTTAACCACTAAATAAGTAAAATAAATTAAAATTCGCGTAGGGCCACTGCATGATATTTTTCAGTTTGCTATTTTTCCTTAAAAACTTTGAGGTATGTGCACGAGATAATTCGGAATTATGCATTTTTATCTAAATAATCAGCGTTTAATCACGAAATAGGAAGGATTAATGAACAATTCGCGTATGGCCATTGAATAATATTTTTCAGTTTGCTATGATTTCCGCAACAACTCTAAGGTATGTACAAGAAAAAGTTGAATGAGTGAATTTTATTTGTAAAATCAGCGTTAAACAAATAAATGAGTAAAATAAATTCAGAACACATGTAGGGCCACTGAATAATATTATTCAGTTTGCAATCATTTCCTTAAACATTTCTTGGATGTGCCCAATAAAATTCGAATCAGTGTATTTTTGTGTGAAATCAACTTTTCACAAAGAAATAAGTAGAATAAGTTGAGAATTCACGTAGAGCCACTGAATAATATTTTTCTGTTTGCTATGATTTCCTTAACAAATTTCAGGGATGTGAACGAGAGAAATCGGAACAGTGAATTGTATTTGTAAAATCAGAATTTTACAACGAAAATAATTGAATAAATTCAGAATTAACGAAGGGCCACTAAGAAATATTTATCAGTTTGCTATTTTTTCCTTTAAATTTCAAGGATGTGCACGAGAAAAATCATATCAGTGAATTAATTTGTAAAATCAGCGTTTAACAACAAAATAAGTTGAACAAATTCAGAATTCACGTAGAGCCACTGAATAATATTTCTCTGTTTGCCAAAATTTCCTTCACAAATATCGGGATTTTTCACGTGGAAAGTCATAATATTAAATTTATTTTTAAAATCAGCGTTTAACCACGAAATTAGTAGAAAGAATTCAGAATTCGCGTAGGGACATTGAATACTATTTTTTTCAGTTTGCTATAATTTTCTTAACACACTTCAGAATTCTGCACGAGAGAAGTCGAAACATGTAATTTTAATTTAATAAATCACCGTTTAACCAGGATATCAGTAGAAGAAATTCAGAATTCGCGCAGGCCTTCTGAATAATTTTTTTCAGTTTGCTATGATTTCCTTTACAACTTTCACGGGTGTGCACCACAAAAGTCGAAACATTGGATTTTTATTTAATAAATCAGCGTTTAACCTGGAAATAAGTAGAATAAATTCAGAATACGTGAAAGACCACTGAATAATCGCATTCCATTACAACTTTCAGTAATTCGCACGAAAAACGTCGAAAACTTGAATTTTTATTTCATAGATCACTGTTTAAGCACGAAATAAGCAGAATAAATTCAGAATTCACGTAGGGCCACTGAATAATACTTTTCAAATGTCTATAATTTCCTTTACAACTTTCGGGGATGTTCACCAGAAAATTCGAAACATTGAATTTTTATTTAATAACCACTTTTTTACCACGAAATTAGTGGTATAAATTCAGAATTTGCGTATGGCCACTGAATAATATTCTTCAGTTTGCTATGATTTCCTTAACAACTTTCAGATAAGTGCACGAGAAAAGTCGAAACATTGAATTTTTATTTAATAACCACCTTTAACCACGAAATAAGTGGAATGAATTCCGAATTCGTGTAGGGCCAATGAATAATATTTTTCAGTTTGATATGATTTCCTTAACAACATTCAGGGATGTGCACGAGAAAAGTCAAAACATTGAATTTGTATTAAATAAATCAGAGTTTACCCTCTAAATAAGTAGAAAAATTCTAAATTCACGTGGGCCACTGAATAATGTTACTCAGTTTCCTATGAATTTGTTAACAAATTTTACTGATGTGAACGAGAGAAATCGGATCAGTGAAATGTATTTGTAAAATCAGAAGTTTACAACGAAATTAATTGAATAAATTCAGAATTTACGAAGGATCACTAAATAATATTTATCAGTTTGCAACAATTTCGTTAACAAATTTTTAGGGATATTATGGATATATTGTGCACAGGGATGTGTACAATATTATGGAACAGTAAGATTTAGGGATAATATTTTTTAGATTGCTATATTTCCATTAAATTATTTCAGGGTAGTGCAAAATAAATTATCGTTAAAAACAAAATAAGTATAATTAAATAAGAATTCACGTAGGTCACTTAATAATATTAATCAGTTTGCAACAATTTCGTTAACAAATTTTTAGGGATTTTCATGAGAAAAGTCGAATCAGTGAATTTTATTTGTATAAAATAGCGTTAAAACAAGAAATAAGTAGAATAAATTCAGAATTCCCGTGGGCCACTGAATTATGTTACTTAGTTTCCTATGAATTTGTTAACAAATTTTACTGATGTGAACGAGAGAAATCGGATCAGTGAAATGTATTTGTAAAATCAGAATTTTACAACGAAATTAATTGAATAAATTCAGAATTTACGAAGGATCACTAAATAATATTTATCAGTTTGCTATTATTTCCCTAAAAAATTTCAAGGATGTGCACGAGAAAAATCGTATCAATGAATTAATTTGTAAACTCAGCGTTTAACAACGAAATAAGTTGAACAAATTCAGATTTCACCTGCAGCCACTGAATAATATTTTTCTGTTTTCTATGATTTCCTTAATAAATTTCAAGGATGTGATCGTGAAAAGTCAAAACATTGATTTTATTTTTAAAATCAGCGTTTAACCACGAAATAAATAGAATAAATTCAGCATTCGCGTAGGGCTATTGAATAATATTTTTCAGTTTGCTATGATTTCCTTAACAACTTTCATGGATGTGGACAAGAAAGGTCGAAACACTGCATTTTTATTTAATTAATCAGCGTTTAACCACAGAATAGTTATGATAAATGCAGAATTCACGTAAACCATTGAATAATAGTTTTCAGTTTGCTAAGATTTCCTTAACAACTTTCAGGGATGTAAGGAAAAAAGGTAGAATGAGTGAATTTTATTTGTAAAATCAGCGTTAAACCAATAAATTAGTAATATTAAATCAGAATACACGTGGGGCACTGAATAATTTTTTTTAGATTGCTATATTTCCATTAAATAATTTAAGGGTAGTGCAAAATAAATTATCGTTAAAAACGAAATAAGTAGAATTAAATATGAATTAACATGGGTCACTTTATAATATTAATCAGTTTGCAATAATTTCGTTAACAAATTTTTAGGGATTTTCATTAGAAAAGTCGAATCAGTGAATTTTATTTGTATAAAATAGCGTTAAAACAAGAAATAAGTAGAATAAATTCAGAATTCACGTGGGCCACTGAATAATGTTACTCAGTTTCCTATGAATTTGTTAACAAATTTTACTGATGTGAACGAGAGAAATCGGATCAGTGAAATGAATTTGTAAAATCAGAATTTTACAACGAAATTAATTGAATAAATTCAGAATTTACGAAGGATCACTTAATAACATTTATCAGTTTGCTATTACTTCCCTAAAAAATTTCAAGGATGTGCACGAGAAAAATCGTATCAATGAATTAATTTGTAAACTCGGCGTTTAACAACGAAATAAGTTGAACAAATTCAGATTTCACGTGCAGCCACTGAATAATATTTTTCTGTTTGCTATGATTTCCTTAATAAATTTCAAGGATGTGATCGTGAAAAGTCAAAACATTGATTTGATTTTTAAAATCAGCGTTTAACCACGAAATAAATAGAATAAATTCAGAATTCGCGTAGGGCTATTGAATAATATTTTTCAGTTTGCTATGATTTCCTTAACAACTTTCATGAATGTGGACAAGAAAGGTCGAAACACTGCATTTATATTTAATTAATCAGCGTTTAACCACAGAATAGTTATGATAAATGCAGAATTCACGTAAACCATTGAATAATAGTTTTCAGTTTGCTATGATTTCCTTAACAACTTTCAGGGATGTAAGGAAAAAAGGTAGAATGAGTGAATTTTATTTGTAAAATCAGCGTTAAACCAATAAATTAGTAATATTAAATCAGAATACACGTGGGGCACTGAATAATTTTTTTTAGATTGCTATATTTCCATTAAATAATTTAAGGGTAGTGCAAAATAAATTATCGTTAAAAACGAAATAAGTAGAATTAAATATGAATTAACATGGGTCACTTTATAATATTAATCAGTTTGCAATAATTTCGTTAACAAATTTTTAGGGATTTTCATTAGAAAAGTCGAATCAGTGAATTTTATTTGTATAAAATAGCGTTAAAACAAGAAATAAGTAGAATAAATTCAGAATTCACGTGGGCCACTGAATAATGTTACTCAGTTTCCTATGAATTTGTTAACAAATTTTACTGATGTGAACGAGAGAAATCGGATCAGTGAAATGAATTTGTAAAATCAGAATTTTACAACGAAATTAATTGAATAAATTCAGAATTTACGAAGGATCACTAAATAACATTTATCAGTTTGCTATTACTTCCCAAAAAATTTCAAGGATGTGCACGAGAAAAATCGTATCAATGAAATAATTTGTAAACTCAGCGTTTAACAACGAAATAAGTTGAACAAATTCAGATTTCACGTGCAGCCACTGAATAATATTTTTCTGTTTGCTATGATTTCCTTAATAAATTTCAAGGATGTGATCGTGAAAAGTCAAAACATTGATTTTATTTTTAAAATCAGCGTTTAACCACGAAATAAATAGAATAAATTCAGCATTCGCGTAGGGCTATTGAATAATATTTTTCAGTTTGCTATGATTTCCTTAACAACTTTCATGGATGTGGACAAGAAAGGTCGAAACACTGCATTTTTATTTAATTAATCAGCGTTTAACCACAGAATAGTTATGATAAATGCAGAATTCACGTAAACCATTGAATAATAGTTTTCAGTTTGCTATGATTTCCTTAACAACTTTCAGGGATGTAAGGAAAAAAGGTAGAATGAGTGAATTTTATTTTTAAAATCAGCGTTAAACCAATAAATTAGTAATATTAAATCAGAATACACGTGGGGCACTGAATAATTTTTTTTAGATTGCTATATTTCCATTAAATAATTTAAGGGTAGTGCAAAATAAATTATCGTTAAAAACGAAATAAGTAGAATTAAATATGAATTAACATGGGTCACTTTATAATATTAATCAGTTTGCAATAATTTCGTTAACAAATTTTTAGGGATTTTCATTAGAAAAGTCGAATCAGTGAATTTTATTTGTATAAAATAGCGTTAAAACAAGAAATAAATAGAATAAATTCAGAATTCACGTGGGCCACTGAATAATGTTACTCAGTTTCCTATGAATTTGTTAACAAATTTTACTGATGTGAACGAGAGAAATCGGATCAGTGAAATGAATTTGTAAAATCAGAATTTTACAACGAAATTAATTGAATAAATTCAGAATTTACGAAGGATCACTAAATAACATTTATCAGTTTGCTATTACTTCCCTAAAAAATTTCAAGGATGTGCACGAGAAAAATCGTATCAATGAATTAATTTCTAAACTCAGCGTTTAACAACGAAATAAGTTGAACAAATTCAGATTTCACGTGCAGCCACTGAATAATATTTTTCTGTTTGCTATGATTTCCTTAACAAATTTCAAGGAAGTGATCGTGAAAAGTCATAACATTGATTTTATTTTTAAAATCAGCGTTTAACCACGAAATAAGTAGAATAAATTCAGCATTCGCGTAGGGCTATTGAATAATATTTTTCAGTTTGCTATGATTTCCTTAACAACTTTCATGGATGTGGACAAGAAAGGTCGAAACACTGCATTTATATTTAATTAATCAGCGTTTAACCACAGAATAGTTATGATAAATGCAGAATTCACGTAAACCATTGAATAATAGTTTTCAGTTCGCTATGATTTCCTTAACAACTTTCCGGGATGTAAGGAAAAAAGGTATATTGAGTGAATTTTATTTGTAAAATCAGCGTTAAACCAATAAATTAGTAATATTAATTCAGAATACACGTGGGGCACTGAATAATTTTTTTTAGATTGCTATATTTCCATTAAATAATTTCAGGGTTGTGCAAAATAAATTATCGTTAAAAACGAAATAAGTTGAATTAAATAAGAATTAACATGGGTCACTTAATAATATTAATCAGTTTGCAATAATTTCGTTAACAAATTTTTAGGGATTTTCATTAGAAAAGTCGAATTAGTGAATTTTATTTGTATAATCAGCATTTTACAACGAAATTAATCAAATAAATTCATAATTCACTAAGGCCCACTAAGTAATAATTATCAGTTTGCTATGATTTCCCTAAAAAATTTCATGGATGTGCACGAGAAAAATCGTATCAAGGAATTAATTTGTAAACTCAGCGTTCAACAACGAAATAAGTTGAATAAATTCAGAATTCACGTACTGCTACTGAATAATATTTTTCTGTTTGCTATGATTTCCTTAACAAATTTCAAGGATGTTCACGTGAAAAGTCATAACAATGAATTTTTATTTAATAAATCAGCGTTTAACCACGAAATTTGTAGAATAAATTGAGAATTCACGTAGGGCCACTAAATAATATTTTTCAGTTTGCTTAGATATCCTTAACTACTTTCAGGCATTAGCACGAGAAAAGTCGCTAAATTGAATTTTTATTTCAATAATCAAAGTTTAACCACGAAATAAGTAGAAAAATTCTAAATTCGCGTAGGGCCATTGAATAATATTTTTTAGTTTGGTATGATTTCTTTACAACATTCAGGGTTGTGCACGAGAAAAGTCGAAACATTGAATTTTTATTTAATAAATCACCGTTTAACCACGAAATAAGTAGAATATATTCAGAATTCGCGTAGGGACACTGAATAATATTTTAGAGTTTGCTATGATTTCCTTAACAACTTTCAAGGAAGTGCACTTGAAAAGTCGAAACATTGAGATTTTATTTCATAAATCAGCGTTTAACCACGAAATAGGTAGAATAAATACAGAATTTTCGTAGCTTAACTGAATAATATTTTTCGGTTTACTATGATTTCCTTAACAACTTTCAGGGATGTGCAAGAGAAAAGTCGAATCATTGCATTTTTATTTCATAATTCAGCGTTTTACCACGAAATAAGTAGAATTAATTCAGAATTCGCGTATTTCCACTGAATAATATTTATCAGTTTGCTATGATTTTCTTAACTACTTTCAGGCATGTGCAGGAGAAAAATCGTATCAGTGAATAAAATAGTAAAATCAGCATTTAACAACGAAATAAGTTGAGCAAATTCAGAATTCACGTAGAGCCACTGAATAATATTTTTTTGGTTGCTATGATTTACTTAACAAATTTCAGGGATGTTCACGTGAAAAGTCAAAACATTGAATTTTATTTTTAAAACCAGTGTTTAACCACGAAATATGTAATATAAATTTAGAATTTATACAGAATTCAGATTTCATTTAATACAATTTTTTTCAGTTTCCTATGATTTCCTATTCAACTTTCAGGCATGAGCACGAGAAAAGTCGAAGCATTGAATTTTTATTTAATAAATCACCCTTTAACCACGAAATATGTAGAATAAATACAAAATTCGCGTAGGGCCACTGAATAATACTTTTTCACTTTGCTATGATTTTCTTAACAACTTTCAGGGATGTGATAGAGAAACGTCGAAAAATTAAATTTTTCTTTCATAAATCAGCGTTTAACCTCGAAATAAGTAGAATAAATTCAGCATTCGCGTAGGGCTATTGAATAATATTTTTCAGTTGTCTATAATTTCCTTTATAACTTTCGGGGATGTGCAGAAGAAAATTCGAAACATTGAATTTTTATTTAATAACCAAATTTTAACCACGACATAAGTGGAATAAATTCAGAATTCACGTATGGCCGTTGAACAATATTTTTCAGTTTGCTATGATTTCCTTAACAAATTTCAGGGATGTTCACGTGAAAAGTCGAAACATTAACTTTATATGTAATAAATCAACGTTTAACCACGAAATAAGTAGAATTAATTCCGAATTCGCGTAAGGAACTGAAAAATATTTTTCAGGGTGCTACGATTTTTTTAACAACTTTCAGGGATGTGCACGAGAAAAGTCGAAACATTGAATTTTTCATTAATAAATCAGCGTTTAACTTCGAAATAAGTAGAATAAATTCAGAATTAGCCTAGGTACATTGAATAATATTTTTCAGTTTGCTATGATTACTTAACAACATGCCGAGATGTTCGCGAGAAAAGTCGAAAAATTGAATTTTTTTTTTTAAACAGCGTTTAACCACGAAATAAGTAGAATAAATTCAGAATTCGCGTAGAGCCATTGAATACTATTTTTTTCAGTTTGCTATGATTTCCGTAATAAATTTCAAGGATGTGCACGAGAAAAATCGTATCAGTGAATAAATTTGTAAAATCAGCGTTTAAAAACGAAATAAGTAGAATAAATTCAGAATTCGCGTAGGGCCATTGAATACAATTTTTTTCAGTTTGCTATGATATCCTTAACAACTTTCAGGCAAGAGCACGAGAAAAGTCGCTAAATTGAATTTCTATTTTAATAATCAAAGTTTAACCACGAAATAAGTAGAAAAATTCAAAATTCGCGTAGGGCCATTGAATAATATTTTTCAGTTTGGTATGATTTCGTTAACAACTTTCAGGGTTTTAATTGAGAAAAGTCGAAACATTGACTTTTTATTTAATAAATCACCGTTTAACCATGAAATATGTAGAATAAATTCAAAATTCGCGTAGGGCCACTGAATAATATTCATCAGTTTGCTATGATTTCCTTAACACCATTCAGTGAAGTGCACGAGAAAAGTCAAAACATTGAATTTTTATTTAATAAATCAGCGTTAACCTCGAAATAAGAAGAATAAATTCAGAATTTGCCTAAGGCCATTGAATAATATTTTTCAGTTTGCTATGATTTTTTTAACTACTTTCCGGGATGCACACGCAAAAAGTTGAATGATTAATGATAAGCACGAGAAAAGCCGAAACATTGAATTTTTATTTAACCAATCAGCGTTTAACCTCTAAATAGTTAGAATAAATTCAGAATTCGCGTAGGGCCACTGAATAATATTTATCAGCTTGCTATGGTTTTCTTAACTACTTTCCGGGATGCAAAAGCAAAAAGTTGAATGATTAATTTTTATTTGTAAAATCAGCGTTAAACAAATAAATGAGTAAATTAAAATCAAAATAGGCATAGGGCGCTGAATAATATTTTTCAGTTTGCTATCATATCATTAAATAATTTCAGGGTAGTGCAAAATAAATTAGCGTTAAAAACGAAATAATTAGAATTAAAATAGGAATTCTCGTAGGACACTTAATAATATTACTCAGTTTGCAATGATTTCGTTAACAAATTTTTAGGGATTTTCATGAAAAAAAATCGAATCAGTAAATTTAATTTGTATAATCAGCGTTAAACAAAGAAATAAGTTTAGTATATTAAGTATTCATGTATGGCCACTGAATAATATTATTCAGTTTGCAATCAGTTCCTTAAACATTTCGTGTATGTGCACAAAAAATTCGAATATTTGAATTTTTTTATCAACTCAACTATTCACAACGAAATAAGTACAATAAATTAAGAATTTACGTTGGGCCACTTAAAATGTTTTTCAGTTTCCTATGATTTCCTTAAAAAATTTCAAGGATGTGCACGAGAAAAATTTATCAAGGAATTAATTTTTAAAATAAGCGTTTAACAACGAAATAAGTTGAACAAATTCAGAATTCACGTAGATCCACTGAATAATATTTTTCTTTTTGCTATGATTTACTTAACAAATTTCAGGGATGTTCACGTGAAAAGTCATAACATTTAATTTTTATTTTAAAAATCAAAGTTTAACCACGAAATAAGTAGATAAATTCAAAATTCGCGTAGGGCCATTGAATGATATTTTTCAGTTTGGTATGATTTCGTTAACAACTTTCACGGATGTGCTTTAGAGAAGTCGAAACATTGACTTTTTATTTAATAAATCAGCGTGTAACCTCGAAATAAGTAGAATAATTTCAGAATTCGTGAAGGACCACTGAATAATATTTTTCAGTTTGCTGTGATTTCCTTAACAACATTCAGGGAATTTTACGATAAATGTTGAAACATTCATTTTTATTTAATAAATCAGCGTTAACCACGAAATAAGTAGAATAAATTAAGAATTCGCGTAGGGCCATTAAATAATATTTATCTGTTTGCTATGATTTTCTTAACTACTTTCAGGGATGCACACGCAAAAAGTTGAATGATTAATTTTTATTTGTAAAATCAGCGTTAAACAAATAAGCGAGTAAATTAAACTCAAAATACGCATAGGGCACTGAATAATATTTTTCAGTTTGCTATCATATCATTAAATAATTTCAGGGTAGTGCAAAAAAAATTAGCGTTAAAAACGAAATAAGTATAATTAAATAAGGAATTCTCGAGGGACACTTAATAATATTACTCAGTTGGCAATGATTTCGTTAAAAAAGTTTTAGGGATTTTCATGAGAAAAGATGAATGAGTAAATTTTATTTGTTTAATCAGGGTTAAACAAAGAAATAAGTTAAATATATTAAGGATTCACGTAGGGCCACTGAATAATATTATTCAGTTTGCTATCAGTTCCTTAAAAATTTCGTGGATGAGCACAAAAAATTCGAATCATTGAATTTTTTTGTGAACTCAACTTTTCACAACGAAATAAGTAGAATAAATTAAGAATTCACGTAGGGCCACTAATTAATATTTTTCTGTTTGCTATGATTTACTTAACAAATTTCAGGGATGTTCACGTGAAAAGTCATAACATTAAATTTTATTTTTAATATCAGCGTTTAACCAAGTAATTAGTAGAAAGAAATCAGAATTCGCGTAGGACGACTGAATAATATTTTTCCATTTCTATGATTTTTATAAAAAATTATGGGGAAGTGCACGAGTAAAATCGTATCAGTGAATTTAATTCGTATATTTACCGTTGTGCCTGAGAAAAATCGAATAAGTGATTTTATTTAAAAAATCAGCGTTTAAGCACGAAACATGTGGAATAAATTCAGGATTCGCGTGGGTCCACTGAATAATATTTTCTTTTTGCTATCATTTCCTTACCAACTTTTGGTGATATGCAAGAGAAAAGTCGAAACATTGAATTTTTATTTAATAAATCAGCGTTTAACCCTTAAATAAATAGAATAAATTCAGAAATTGCCTAGGGCCATTGAATAATACTTTTCAGTTTGCTATGATTTCTTTACAACCTTTAGGGATACGCACGAGAAAAGTAGCAACATTCAATTTTATTTAATAAATCACCGTTTAACCACTAAATAAGTAAAATAAATTAAAATTCGCGTAGGGCCACTGCATGATATTTTTCAGTTTGCTATTTTTCCTTAAAAACTTTGAGGTATATGCACGAGATAATTCGGAATATTGCATTTTTATTTAAATTATCAGCGTTTAATCACGAAATAGGAAGGATTAATGAACAATTCGCGTATGGCCATTGAATAATATTTTTCAGTTTGCTATGATTTCCGCAACAACTCTAAGGTATGTACAAGAAAAAGTTGAATGAGTGAATTTTATTTGTAAAATCAGCGTTACACAAATAAATGAGTAAAATAAATTCAGAACACACGTAGGGCCACTGAATAATATTATTCAGTTTGCAATCATTTCCTTAAACATTTCTTGGATGTGCACAATAAAATTCGAATCAGTGTATTTTTTTGTGAAATCAACTTTTCACAACGAAATAAGTAGAATAAATTGAGAATTCACGTAGAGCCACTGAATAATATTTTTCTGTTTGCTATGATTTCCTTAACAAATTTCAGGGATGTGTACGAGAGAAATCGGAACAGAGAATTGTATTTGTAAAATCAGAATTTTACAACGAAAATAATTGAATAAATTCAGAATTAACGAAGGGCCACTAAGAAATATTTATCAGTTTGCAATTTTTTCCTTAAAAAATTTCAAGGATGTGCACGAGAAAAATCGTATCAGTGAATTAATTTGTAAAATCAGCGTTTAACAACAAAATAAGTTGAACAAATTCAGAATTCACGTAGAGCCACGGAATAATATTTCTCTGTTTGCCAAAATTTCCTTCACAAATATCGGGATTTTTCACGTGGAAAGTCATAACATTAAATTTATTTTTAAAATCAGCGTTTACCCACGAAATTAGTAAAAAGAATTCATAATTCGCGTAGGGACATTGAATACTATTTTTTTCAGTTTGCTATAATTTTCTTAACACACTTCAGAATTCTGCACGAGAGAAGTCGAAACATGTAATTTTAATTTAATAAATCACCGTTTAACCAGGATATCATTAGAAGAAATTCAGAATTCGCGCAGGGATTCTGAATAATTTTTTTCAGTTTGCTATGATTTCTTTACAACATTCAGGGATCTGCACGAGAAAAGTCGAAACATTGAATTTTTATTTAAAAAATCGACGTTTAACCACGAAATAAGTAGAAAACATTAAAAATTCGCGTAGGGACACTGATTAATATTTTAGAGTTTGCTACGATTTTCTTAACAACTTTCAAGGAAGTGCACTAGAAAAGTCGAAACATTGAATTTTTATTTCATTAATCAGCGTTTAACCACGAAATAGGTAGAATAAATTCAGAATTTTCGTAGGGCAACTGAATAATATTTTTCGGTTTACTATGATTTCCTTTACAACTTTCAGGGATATGCAAGAGAAAAGTCGAATCATTGCATTTTTATTTCATAAATCAACGTTTTACCACGAAATAAGTAGAATTAATTCAGAATTCGCGTATTTCCACTGAATAATATTCTTCAGTTTGCTATGATTTTCTTAACTACTTTCAGGCATGTGCACGAGAAAAATCGTATCAGTGAATAAAATAGTAAAATCAGCATTTAACAACGAATAAATTTGAACAAATTCAGAATTCACGTAGAGCCACTGAATAATATTTTTTTGTTTGCTATGATTTACTTAACAAATTTGATGGATGTTCACGTGAAAAGTCATAACATTGAATTTTATTTTTAAAACCAATGTTTAACCACGAAATATGTAATATAAATTCATTTAATACTATTTTTTTCAGTTTCCTATGTTTTCCTTATCAACTTTCAGGCATGAGTACGAGAAAAGTCGCTACATTGAATTTTTATTTAACAAATCACCCTTTAACCACGAAATATGTAGAATAAATATAAAATTCGCGAAGGGCCACTGAATAATACTTTTTCACTTTGCTATGATTTCCTTAACAACTTTCAGGGATGTGCACGAGAAAAGTCGAAAAATTAAATTTTTATTTAATAAATCAGCGTTTAACCTCGAAATAAGTAGAATAAATTAAGAATTCGCGTAAGGAACTGAAAAATATTTTTCAGGGTGCTATGATTTTCTTAACAACTTTCAGGGATGTGCGCGAGAAAAGTCAAAACACTGAACTTTTAAATAATAAATCAGCGTTTCACATCCAAAAAGGAGACAAAATTCAGAATTAGCCTAGGGCCATTGAATAATATTTTTCAGTTTTCTATGATTACTTTACAACGCGAGAAAAATCGAAAAATTGAATTTTCATTTTTTATAACAGCGATTAACCACGAAATAAGTAGAACAAATTCAGAATTCGCGTAGGGCCATTGAATACAATTTTTTTCAGTTTGCTATGATATCCTTAACAACTTTCAGGCAAGAGCACGACAAAAGTCGCTAAATTGAATTTTTATTTTAATAATCAAAGTTTAACCACGAAATAAGTAGAAAAATTCAAAATTCGCGTAGGGCCATTGAATAATATTTTTCAGTTTGGTATGATTTCGTTTACAACTTTCAGGGTTGTAATTGAGAAAAGTCGAAACATTGACTTTTTATTTAATAAATCACCGTTTAACCATGAAATATGTAGAATAAATTCAAAATTCGCGTAGGGCCACTGAATAATATTCATCAGTTTGCTATGATTTCCTTAACACCATTCAGTGATGTGCACGAGAAAAGTCATAACATTGAATTTTTATTTAATAAATCAGCGTTTAACCTCGAAATAAGTAAAATAAATTCAGAATTACTAAGGTCATTGAATAATATTCTTCAGTTTGCTATGATTTTCTTAACTACTTTCCGGGATGCACAATCAAAAAGTTGAATGATTAAATTTTATTTGTAAAATCAGCGTTAAACAAATAAATGAGTAAATTAAACTCAAAATACGCATAGGGCACTGAATAATATTTTTCAGTTTGCTATCATATCATTAAATAATTTTAGGGTAGCGCAAAATAAATTAGCATTGAAAACGAAATAAATAGAATTAAATATGGAATTCTCGTAGGACAGTTAATAATATTACTCAGTTCGCAATGATTTCGTTAACAAATTTTTAGTGATTTTCATGAGAAAAATCGAATCAGTAAATTTTATTTGTATAATCAGCGTTAAACAAAGAAATAAGTTTAGTATATTAAGGATTCACGTAGGGCCACTGAATAATATTATTCAGTTTGCAATCAGTTCCTTAAACATTTCGTGTATGTGCACAAAAAATTCGAATATTTGAATTTTTTTATCAACTCAACTATTCACAACGAAATAAGTACAATAAATTAAGAATTTACGTTGGGCCACTTAAAATGTTTTTCAGTTTCCTATGATTTCCTTAACAAATTTCAAGGATGTGCACGAGAAAAATTTATCAAGGAATTAATTTTTAAAATAAGCGTTTAACAACGAAATAAGTTGAACAAATTCAGAATTCACGTAGAGCCACTGAATAATTTTTTTCTGTTTGCTATGATTTACTTAACTAATTTCAGGGATGTTCACGTGAAAAGTCATAACATTTAATTTTTATTTTAAAAATCAAAGTTTAACCACGAAATATGTAGAATAAATTCAGAATTCGCGTAAGGCCACTGAATAATATTTTTCAGTTTGCTGTGATTTCCTTAACAACTTTCAAGGATGTGCTCGAGAAAAGTCGAAAAATTGAATTTTTATTTAATAAATCAGCGTGTAACCTCGAAATAAGTAGAATAAATTCAGAATTCGTGAAGGATCACTGAATCATATTTTTCAATTTGCTGTGATTTCCTTAACAACATTCAGGGAATTTTACGATAAATGTTGAAACATTCATTTTTATTTAATAAATCAGCGTTTAACAACGAAATAAGTAGAATAAATTAAGAATTCGCGTAGGGCCATTAAATAATATTTATCAGTTTGCAATGATTTTCTTAACTACTTTCAGGGATGCAAAAGCAAAAAGTTGAATGATTAATTTTTATTTCTAAAATCAGCGTTAAACAAATAAATGAGTAAATTAAAATCAAAATACGCATAGGGCGCTGAATAATATTTTTCAGTTTGCTATCATATCATTAAATAATTTCAGGGTAGTGCAAAATAAATTAGCGTTAAAAACAAAATAAGTAGAATTAAATAAGGAATTCTCAAGGGACACTTAATAATATTACTCAGTTGGCAATGATTTCGTTAAAAAAGTTTTAGGGATTTTCATGAGAAAAGACGAATGAGTAAATTTTATTTGTTTAATCAGGGTTAAACAAAGAAATAAGTTAAATATATTAAGGATTCACGTAGGGCCACTGAATAATATTATTCAGTTTGCAATAAGTTCCTCAAAAATTTCGTGGATGAGCACAAAAAATTCGAATCATTGAATTTTTTTGTGAACTCAACTTTTCACAACGAAATAAGTATAATAAATTCAGAATTCACGTAAAGCCACTGAATGATATTTTTCTGTTTGCTATGATTTCCTTAACAAATTTCAGGGATGTGAACGAGAGAAATCGGAACAGTGAATTGTATTTGTAAAATCAGCATTTTACAACGTAAATAATTGAATAAATTCAGAATTAACGAAGGGCCACTAAGAAATATTTATCAGTTTGCTATTTTTTCCTTAAAAAATTTCAAGGATGTGCACGAGAAAAATCGTATCAGAGAATTAATTTGTAAAATAAGCGTTTAACAACGAAATAAGTTGAACAAATTCAGAATTCACGTAGAGCCACTGAATAATATTTCTCTGTTTGCTAAGATTTCCTTAACAAATGTCAGGGTTGTTCACGTGGAAAGTCATAACATTGAATTTATTTTTAAAATCAGCGTTTAACCACGAAATTAGTAGAAAGAATTCAGAATTCGCGTGGGGACATTGAATACTATTTTTTTCAGTTTGCTATAATTTCCTTAACAAACTTCAGAATTGGCACGAGAGAAATCGTAACACGTAATTTTAATTTAATAAATCACCGTTTAACCAGGATATCAGTAGAGGAAATTCAGAATTCGCGAAGGGCTTCTGAATAATTTTTCTCAGTTTGCTATGATTTCCTTTACAACTTTCAGGAATGTGCACGAGAAAAGTCGAAACATTAAATTTTTATTTAATAAATAAGCGTTTAACCTCGAAATAAGTAGAATAAATTCAGAATTCTCGTAGGGACACTGAATAATATTTTCAGTATGCTATGATTTCCGTAACAACTTTCAAGGGTGTGCACGACAAAAGTCGAAACATTGGAATTTTATTTAATAAGGAAGCGTTTAACCTGGAAATAAGTAGAATGAATTCAGAATTCGTGAAGAACCACTGAATAATATTTTTCAGTTTGCTGTCATTACCTTAACAACTTTCTGGGAAATTCACGATAAAATTCGAAACATTAAATTTAAATTTAATAAATCACCTTTTAACTACGAAATAGGTAGAATAAATTCAGAATTCGCGTAGTGCCATTAAATATATTTTTTTCAGTTTGCTATGTTTTCCTTAACAACTTTCAGGGATGTGCACGAGAAAGGTCGAAACTTAATTTTCATTTCAGAAATCAGCTTTTTACCACGTAATAAGTAGAATAAATGCAGAATACGCGTAGGGCCATTGAATAATATTTTTCAGTTTGCTATGCTTTCCTTAACTACTTTCAGGTATGTACACGAAATAAGTTGAAAGAGTAATTTTATTTGTAAAATCAGCGTTAAACAAATAAGAGAGTAAAATTAATTCAGAATACACATACGTCACTGTATAATATTTTTCCGTTTGCTTTCCTTTAACTAAATAATTTCAGGGTAGTGCAAAATAAATTAGCGTTAAAAATGAAGTAGAAATCAATTAGGAATTCACGTAGATCACTTAAAAATATTACTCAGTTTGCAATGATTTTGTTAACAAATTTTTAGGGATTTTCATGAAAAAAGTCGAATCAGTGAATTTTATTTGTATAATGAGCGTTAAAAAAATAAATAAGTGGAATAAATTAAGGTTTCACGTATGGCCACTGAATTATTTAGTTTGCAATCATTTCCTTAAACATTTCGTGGATGTGCACAAAAAATTCGAATCAGTGAATTTTTGGTGAAATCAAATTACACAACGAAATAGTAGAATAAATTGAGAATTCACGTAGACCCACTGAATAATATTTTTCAGTTTGCTATGATTTCCTTAACAAATTTCAGGGATATTCACGAGAAAAGTCATAACATTGAATTTTATTTTTAAAATCAGCGTTTAACAACGAAATAAGTAGAATAAATTCACAATTCGCGTAAGGCCATTGAATTCTATTTTTTTATGTTTCCTCTGATTTCCTTATCAACTTTGAGGCATGAGCACGAGAAAAGTCACTACATTGAATTTTTATCTAATAAATCACGGCTTTACAACGAAATAGGTCAAATAAATTCAGAATTCGCGTAGGGCCATTGAATAATATTTTTTTTCAGTTTGCTACTATTTCCTTAACAGTCGTCAGAATTGTGCTTGACAGAAGTCGAAACGTTGAATTTTAATTTAATAAATCAGCGTTTAACCACGATAACAGTAGAAGCAATAAAAAATTCTGCGCAGGGCTTCTGAATAATATTTCTCAGTTTGCTATGATTTCCTTTACAACTTTCAGGGATGTGCACGAGAAAAGTTGAAAAATTAAATTTTTATTTAATAAATCAGCGTTTAACCTCGAAATAAGTAGAATAAATTCAGAATTAGCCTAGGGCCATTGACTAATATTTTTCAGTTTGCTATGATTTCTTTATAACTTTCAGCGATGTGCACGAGAAAAATCGAAACATTGAATTTTTAATTAATACATCACCATTTAACCACGAAATAAGTAGAATAAATACAGAATTCGCGTAGGACCACTGAATAATATTTTTCAGTTTGCTCTGATTTCCTTAAAAATTTTCAGCGAATTTCACGATAAAAGTCGAAACATTGAATTTATATGTAATATAATCTTTATTTTATAAATGAACGTTTAACCACGAAATAAATATAATAAATTGAGCATTCGCGTATGTCCATTACATTATATTTTTCAGTTTGCTATGATTTCCTTAACATTTTTCAGGGATGTGACGAGAGAAGTCGAAGCATTGAATTTTTATTTAATAAATCACCTTTTATCCACGAAATATTTAGAATCAATTCAGAATTCGCGTAGGCCCACTGAATAATATTTTTCTGTTTGCTATGATTTCCTTAAAAAATTTCAGGGATGTTCACGTGAAAAGACAATAACATTGAATTTTATTTTTAAAATCAGCGTTTAACAACGAAATAAGTAGAATAAATTCAGAATTCGAGTAGGGTTTCTGAAAACAATTTTTCAGTTTGCTATGATTTCCTTAACAAATTTCAGTGATGTGCCTGAGAAAAGTAGAAACATTAAATTTTTATTTAATAAATCAGCATTTAACCTCGAAATAAGTAGAATAAATTCAGAATTAGCCTAGGGCCATTGAATAATATTTTTCAGTTTGCTATGATTTCGTTACAACTTACAGGGATGTGCACCAGAAAAGTCGAAACATTGAATTTCTATTTAATAAATCACAGTTTAACAACGAAATAGATAAAATAAATTCAGAATTCGCGTAGGGCCATTGAATAATATTTCTTTCAGTTTACTAATATTTCCTAAACAACCTTCAGAATTGTGCACGAGAGAAGTCGAAACATTGAATTTTAATTTAATAAATCACCGTTTAACCACGATATCAGTAGAAGAAATTAAAAATACGCGCAGGGCTTTTGAATAATATTTCTCAGTTTAATATGATTTCTTTACAACTTTCAGGGATGTGCACGAGAAAAGTCGAAAATTAAATTTTTATTTAATAAATCAGCGTTTAACCTCGAAATAAGTCTTTTAAATTCAGAATTAGCCTAGGGCCATTGAATAATATTTTTTAGTTTGCTATGATTTCTTTATAACTTTCAGCGATGTGCACGAGAAAAGTCGAAAATTAAATTTATATGTAATTGAATTTTTATTTATTAAATCAACGTTAACCCACGAAATAGGTAGAATAAATTGAGAATTCGCGTAGGTCCATTAAATTATATTTTTCAGCTTCCTATGATTTCCTTCACAACTTTCAGGGAGGTGACGAGAGAAGTCGAAACATTGAATTTTTATTTAAGAAATCACTTTTTATCCATGAAATAAGTAGAATCAATTCAGAATTCGCGTAGGCCCACTGAATAATATTTTTCAGTTTGCTGCGATTGCCTTAACAACTTTCAGGGATGTGCACGAGATAAGTCGAATAATTGAATTTTTATATAATAAATCAGCGTTTAACCACGAAAAAAATAAAATAAATTCAGAATTCACGAAAGGTCACTAAATAATATTTATCAGTTTGCTATGATTTCCTTTAAATATTTCATGGATGTGCACGAGAAAAATCGTATCAGTAATTAATTTATAAAATCAGCGTTAAACAAAGAAATAAGTAGAATAAATTCGGAATTTACGTAAGGATACTGAATAATATTTTCCAGTTTGTATGACTTCTTTAACAAATTAATGTAGATGCACCAAAATAGGCAAATCATTGAATTTTATTTTTAAAATCAGCGTTTAACTAAAAACTAATACCGAATTTACATAAGGCCACTGAATAATATTTATCAGTTTGTTATGATTTCTTTAAAAAAATTCAGGGATGTGCACTTGAAAAGTCATAGCATTGAATTTTATTTTTTAAATCAGCGTTTAACCACGAAATAAGTAGAATAAATTCAGAATTCGCGTAGGGCCATTGAAGAATATATTTTTTTCAGTTTGCTATAATTTCCTTAACAACATTCAGAATTGTGCACGAGAGAAGTTGAAACATTGAATTTTAATTTAATAAATCGCCGTTTAACCACGATATCAGTAGAAGAAATTAATAACTCGAGCAGGGCTTCTGAATACAATTTTACAGTTTGCTATGTTTTCCTTCACAACTTTCAGGGATGTGCACGAGAAAAGTCGAAACATTAAATTTTTATTTATTAAATCAGCGTTTAACCTCGAAATAAGTAGAATAAGTTCAGAATTCGCGTAGGGCCATTCAATAATATTTTTCAGTTTGTTATGATTTCCTTAACAACTTTCAGGGATGTGCACGAGAATAATCGAATCATTGAATTTTTATTTAATAAATCAGCGTATAACCACGAAATAAGTAGAATAAAATCAGAATTCCCGTAGGGATATTGAATAATATTTTTCAGTTTAGTATGATTTCCTTAACAACTTTCAAGGATGTGCACGAGAAAAGTCGAAACATTGCATTTTTTTTAAATCAGCGTTTAACCAAGAAATAGGTAGGATAAATTCAGAATACACATAGGTCACTGTATAATGTTTTTCCGTTTGCTATCATTTAACTAAATAATTTCAGGGTAGTGCAAAATTAATTAGCGTTAAAAACGAAATAAGTAGAAATAAATTAGGAATTCACGTAGGTCACTTAATAATATTACTCAATTTGCAATGATTTTGTTAACAAATTTTTAGGAATTTTCGTGAAAAAAGTCGAATCAGTTAATTTTTTTTGTATAATGAGCGTTAAAAAAAGAAATAAGTAGAATAAATTAAGGATTCGCGTAGGGCCATTGAATGCTATTATTCAGTTTGCAATCATTTCCTTAAACATTTCGTGGATGTACACAATAAAATTCGAATCAGTGAATTTTTTGATGAAATCAAATTTCACAACGAAATAGTAGAATAAATTGAGAATTCACGTAGAGCCACTGAATAATATTTTTCTGTTTGCTATGATTTCCTTAACAAATGTCAGGGATGTTCACGTGAAAAGTCATACCATTGAATTTTATTTTTAAAATCAGCGTTTAACAACGAAATAAGTAGAATAAATTCAGAATTCGCGTAAGGCCATTGAATACTATTTTTTTACGTTTGCTCTGATTTCCTCATCACCTTTCAGGCATGAGAACGAAAAAACTCGCTACAATGAATTTTTATTTAATAAATCACCTTTTAACCACGAAATACGTAGAATATTGTTCGGAATTCGCGTAGGGCTTGTGAATAATATTTTTCAGTTTGCTACGATTTCCTTAACAAATTTCAATGATGTGCACGAGAAAAGTCGAAACATTAAATTTTTATTTAATAAATCAGCGTTTAACCACGATATCAGTGGAAGAAATTAAAAATACGCGCAGGGCTTCTGAATAATATTTCTCAGTTTGCTATGATTTCCTTTACAACTTTCAGGGATGCGCACGAGAAAAGTCGATAACTTAAATTTTTATTTAAGAAAACAGCGTTTAACCTCGAAATAAGTAGAATAAATTCAGAATTAGCCTAGGGCCATTGACTAATATTTTTCAGTTTGCTATGATTTCTTTATAACTTGCAGCGATGTGCACGAGAAAAATCGAAACATTGAATTTTTAATTAATACATCACCGTTTAACCACGAAATAAGTAGAATAAATTCAAAATTCGTGTAGGACCACTGAATAATATTTTTCAGTTGGCTCTGATTTCCTTTAAATATTTCATGGATGTCCACGAGAAAAATCGTATCAGTAATTAATTTATAAAATCAGCGTTAAACAAAGAAATAGGCAGAATAAATTCGGAATTTACGTAAGGATACTGAATAATATTTTCCAGTTTGTATGACTTCTTTAAAAAATTAATGTAGATGCACCAAAATAGGCAAATCATTGAATTTTATTTTTAAAATCAGCGTTTAACTAAAAGCAAATACCGAATTTATTTCAAGGCCACATAGGCAAGGCAACAATAAGGCCACTGAATAATATTTATCAGATTGCTATGATTTCTTTAAAAAAAATTCAGGGATGTGCACTTGAAAAGTCATAGCATTGAATTTTATTTTTTAAATCAGCGTTTAACCACGAAATAAGTAGAATAAATTCAGAATTCGCGTAGGGCCATTGAATACTATTTTTTTCAGTTTGCTATGATTTCCATTACAACTTTCAGGGATGTGCACGAGAATAATCGAAACATTAAATTTTTATTTAATAAATCAGCGCTTAACCTCGAAATGAGTAGAATAAATTCAGAATTAGCCTAGGGTCATTGAATAATATTTTTCAGTTTGCTATGATTTCTTTACAACTTTCAGGGATGTGCACGAGAAAAGTCGAATCATTGATTTTTTATTTAATAAATAACAGTTTAACAACGAAATAGGTAAAATAAATTCAGAAATCGCGTAGGGCCATTGAATAATATTTTTTTCAGTTTGCTATAATTTCCTTAACAACATTCAGAATTGTGCACGAGAGAAGTCGAAACATTGAATTTTAATAATTAAAATGCTAATAGATATCAACCTAATCCATCCGGTAAGCAGAGGCAGACACCTCCGGTGAGACGGTACAGCAGCCGAGAACAAATGGATAGGCGGAGTTACGAAGAAAGACCACCCAGGGAGAATGCAAACATCCGCACGATGATTGTGAAAAACTCCGGGAGTAGTGAAGAAAGGCCTGAAGAGCAGGGAAACTTGAAGGGGCAAGTCGTGCAAGCAGTCCCGACACGACATTAGCCAGAGAAATAGGGACCGAAGAAAGCAATGGAGGAGACAGGAGCAAATACGACAAGGAAGTCAGAAATATATTATGCATACCCGAAGATTTGACCGAAGAAGAAAAGGAACACGGATCGCATGAAGAAAACAAGTGTCCGGAAATTGTAGTGGAAATAGGGGGGCGGAAGTTTAAGGCACTAGTGGATACCGGTTCAGAAATCACATGTCTGAATGAGAACACATTTACGGAGAATCCAGAGGTATTCAAAGGTGTATTAGAGGTACCAATACGGGGAATTCAGGTGATCGGAGCAATAGGTAGGAGGAGCGGGAGAATTAGTAAACAAATCTTTCCCACAATAAACATAGGGAAGATTGACGTAGTAATTAATTGCACCATCATACCAAATCTAGTGAAGCTGTTAATATTGGGCACGGATACATTACAGATGCTGAGAGCGGAGATTAATTATAATGAAAGCACAATAATCCTGAGACAAGGGCGGAAGATGGAAGAAAGAAGATTCGGAATGCCTACGGAGTCGTCACAGAAGCTAATAATGGCAATTAAACAGGCGCAATATGAGGAGAGAGAAGATACAGTTTCTATGGGGGAAATCCACAACAGCATGAGAAGCATCAGCGATTTACAGGAGAAGGAGTTTAGAGAATTAGCGGGTATTATTTATAAGGAGAAGGAGATTTTCAGAAATACGCCCGGAAAAATAAAGGGGTATTATTATAAGGTGGAGATTAAAGGTGAAGAGGAGTTCCACGGAAAAAGTTACAATGTACCGCTAAATTACCGTGCGAAGGCACGCCACGCTATTAATCAGCTGTTGGCGCAGGGACTCATAGAAAAGAGTACATCACGATATGTATCACCCCTGATATGTTTACCGAAGCAGGATGGCTCAATAAGGCTATGTCTGGATGCAAGGGCGGTGAATAAGATTATGAAGCCGGATTACGCTACGTCAAGAACGCCTCAAGAAATATTTCAAGATTGTGCTAACGTGAAATACATGACATCTTTAGATCTCACGCAAAGCTTCTACCAAATTCAACTACATCGAGATTCTCGGAAGTATTGTGCAGTTTACTTTGAAGGATTCATAGACCAATTTACTAGAGGGCCGTTTGGCTGTGCAATTAGCAGTAACGCATTAGTCAGAGCACTTGACTACGTACGTGGAAAGGAAGTAAAGAAGTGTTATCTATATTTTGAAGACGACTTACCTTGTCTAATGGCAGACAGCACCCAAGAAAAGGAAGATACACCAGGGTTAGTTGAAAGATTCCGGCGTAGAATCAAAACAAAGGGGCAGAAAGGAAGAGTGCTACGCTCTAGTAAGACACAACAAAGAGAGAACTTCGAGATAGGAGATCGGGTTCCATTATGCACAAAAGGAACGATGGAAATTCCATGTATCCCACATTAAACCATAGGTAGAAATCACTGCACTCACAACAACACGCACAAGAAACAATCTTCACACAGAACATCGCGCAAGCACAGAGGAAGGCATACTGAGAACGTAAGAAAATAAGCGCTGAGTCATGCGATTTACGAGTTACATTGTGAGCAAGCGTCGGCAGACACAGATATACCACGCCGTTTGAACACATTTTATCGCAAGGTTGCAGGGATGTAACAAATCAAGGGCTTGTGATTAAAACTTTGTATTTGTGCTGTGAGGGAGTGGATCTACGGTTACTAAATTGGTGTTGAAGTGAAGTCAGCTGGGTGAATGAACATTTTGGACTCAATATGATGAGGCTGACAGTTATAATGTAAAACTTTAATGGTGAAGGAGATTTTATGTTTGATGTGTAGCAAAGGGTGATTCTTTTGATTATTTGAAACAAATTTATTAATGGTTATGCACTTGCATGTTAAATATGTACATTTGAAAATTACATATGACCCAATGTTTTATGTAAAAACTGTAACTTATTTTAAAGATGTTAAATGTAAAAAGGGCATATGACATTTATTTTGAATATTTGTATGTTATGTTTTAAAGGTCTTGTTGATGTTTTAAAGAAGGGTATCATTGCATTTATTGTATTTTATGAATGTATGTAAACATAGTGGATGTGGACCAATTTCAGGGGGAAAACGATCTTTAGAGGCGCCGGGGCGACGCTTTATTTTAATTAGAGGCTTCGAAAGAAAATCTTATAGGATATAATATTTGCTTTCGACGGGGCAGATGTAACGTCCGAGGCAGATGTAATATCTTTCCGTTTGCTATCATTTCCTTAAATAATTTCGTGGATGTGTACAAGAAAATTCGAACCATTGAATTTTTTTTGTGAAATCAACTTTTCGCAACGAAATAAGTAGAATAAATTTAGAATTCAGGTAGAGCCACTGAAAAATATTTTTAATTGTGCTAATATTTTATTAAGTAATTTCAGGGATGTGCAAGGAAAAAGTAGAATCTGTGAATTTTATTTGTAAACTCAGCTTATGACAACGAAATTAGTGGAGTAAATTCATAATTCACTTAGGGCAAATGAATATTATTTTGCGTTTTGCAATGATTTCTTTACCAAATTTTATGGATTCACATGAGAAAAGTAGAATCAGTGAATTTTATTTGTATAATCAGTTTTAAAAAAAGAAAAAAGTGGAATAAATTCCGAATTTACGTAGTGCCTCTGAATAAATATTTTCAGTTTGCATTGACTTCCTTAAGAAATTTAGATAGGTGCACCAGAAAAGACGAATCATTGAATTTTATTTTTAAAATCGGCGTTTACCTAAAAAGTAGTACCGAATTTACGTAAGGCCACTGAATAATATTTATCAGTTTGCTATAATTTCTTTAACACATTTCAGGGATGTGCACGTGAAAAGTCATAACATTGAATTTTATTTTTAAAATCAGCGTTTAACCACGAAATAAGTAGAATAAATTCAGAAATCACGTACGGCCACTGAATAATATGTTTCAGTTTGCTATGATTTCCTTAACTTATTTCAGGGATTGTAACGAGAAAAATTGAATCCGTGAATTTTATTTGTAAAATCAGCGTTAAAAAAATGAGTAGAATAATTTCAGATATCACGTAGGGCACTGAATAATATTTTTCAGTTTGCTATCAATTCCGTAATAAAATTCAGGTGTGTGCACAAAAAAATTCGAATTTTATTTGTTAAATCAGCGTTAAAGAAGAAATAAGTAGAATTAAATTACGAATTCACGTAAGACCACTAAATTATTTTTGTCAGTTTGCAATGATTTCGTTAATAAATTACAGGGTTTTTCGTGAGAAAAGAAGAATTAGTAAATTTCATTTTTATAAATAGCGTCAAACAAAGAAATAAGTAGAATAAATTCAGAAATCGCGTAGGGCTATAAAACAATATTTTTCATTTTGCTATTATTTCCTTAACAACTTTGAGGGATATGCACGAGAAAGGTCGAAACATTGAATTTTTATTTAATTAATCAGCGTTTAACCACGAAATAAGTAGAATAAATTCAGAAGTCACGTAGGACAACTAAATAATAATTTTCAGTTTGCTGTGATTTCCTTAACAAATTTCAGGAATGTGCACGAGAAAAGTCGAAACATTGTTATTATATTTAATATATCAGCGTTTAACCACGAAATAAGTAGAATAAATTCAGAATTTGCGTAGGGCCGTTGAATAATATTTTCCAGTTTGTATGACTTCCTTAACAAAAAAAAGTAGACACCAGAATAGGCAAATCATTGAATTTTATTTTTAAAATCAGCGTTTAACTAAAAAGAAATACCGAATTAACATAAGGCCACTGAATAATATTTATCAGTTTGCTATGATTTCTTTAAAAATTTCAAGGATGTGCACGTGAAAAATCATAACATTGAATTTTATTTTTTAAATCAGCGTTTAACCACGAAATAAGTAGAATACATTCAGAATTCGCGTAGGGCCATTCAATTATATTTTTCAGTTTGTTATGATTTCCTTAACAACTTTCAGGGATGTACACGAGAATAATCGAAAATTTTAATTATTATTTAATAAATCATCGTTTCACCACAGAATAAGTAGAATAAATTAAGAATTCACGTAGGACCACTAAATAATATTTTTCAGTTTGCTGTGATTTCATTAACAACTTTCGGGGATGTGCACGATAAAAGTCGGAACATTGTATTTATATTTAATAAATCAACTTTTCACAACGAAATAAGTAGAATCAATTCAGAATTCGCGTAGGGCCACTGAATGATATTTTTGAGTTTGCTATGATTTCCTTAACAACTTTCAGATATATGCACGAGAAAATTTGAAAAATTGAACTTTTATTTAATAAATCAGCGTTTAACCACGAAATAAGTAGAATAAAATTCAGAATTCACGAAAGGTCACTAAAAAATATTTACTGTTTGCTATGATATCCTTTAAATATTTAATGGATATGCAGAAGATAAATCGTATCAGTAATTTACTTATAAAATCAGCGTTAAACAATGAATAAGTAGAAAAAATTCCGAATTTACGTAAGGCTACTGAATAATATTTTCCAGTTTGCTAAACCTTCCTTAAAAAATTAAAGTAGGTGCACCAGAAAAGACAAATCATTGAATTTTTTTTTTGAAATCAACGTTTAACTAAAAAGAGGTACCGAATTTAAGTATGGCCCCTAAATAATATTTATCAGTTTGCTATAATATCATGAATTTTATTTCTAAAATCAGCAATTCGTTCATTTTCAGTTTGCTATGACTTCCTTAACAAATTTAGGTAAGTGCACGTGAAAGTCATAACATTGAATTTTATTTTTAAAATCAGCGTTTAACAACGAAATAAGTAGAATAAATTCAGAATTCACGTACGGCCACTGAATAATATGTTTCAGTTTCCTATGATTTCCTTAACTTATTTCAGGGATTTTAACGAGAAAAGTATAATCCGTGAATTTTATTTGTAAAATCAGCGTTTAAAAAATCGAGTAGAATAATTTCAGATATCACTTTGGGCACTGAATAATATTTTTCAGTTTGCTATCAATTCCGTAATAAATTTCAGGTGTGTGCACAAAAAATTCGAATTTTATTTGTTAAATCAGCGTTAAAAGAGAAATAAGTACATTTAAATTAGGAATTTACGTAAGACCAAAAAATAATTTTTGTCAGTTTGCAATGATTTCTTTTATAAATTTCAGGGATTTTCATGAGAAACGTCTAATTAGTAAATTCCATTTTTATAAATAGCGTCAAACAATGAAATAAGTGGAATAAATTCTGGATTTACTTAGGGGACTGAAAAATATCTTTCTGTTTGCTATCATTTCCTTAAATAATTTCGTGGATGTGCACAAGAAAATTCGATACATTGAATTTTTTTGTGAAATCACCTTTTCACAACGAAATAAGTAGAATAAATTTAGAATTCACGTAGAGCCACTAAATAATATTTTTAATTGTGCTATCATTTTCTAAAGTAATTTCAGGGATGTGCAAGGAAAAAGTAAAATTTGTGAATTTTATTTGTAAACTCAGCTTATGACAACGAAATTAGTGGAGTAAATTCAGAATTCACTTAGGGCAAAGGAATATTATTTTGCTTTTTGCAATGATTTCTTCAACAAATTTTACGGATTCAGATGAGAAAAGTAGAATCAGTGAATTGTATTTATATAATCAGCTTTAAACAAAGAAAAAAGTGGAATAAATTCCGAATTTACGTAGTGCCACTGAATAATTATTTTCAGTTTTCTATGACTTCCTCAACAAATTTAGGTAGGTGCACAAGAAAAGATGAATCATTGAATTTTATTTTTAAAATCAGCGTTTAACTAAAAAGAAGTACCAAATTTACGTATAGCCAATGAAGTATATTTATCTTATACTTTTCACAACGAAATAAGTAGAATCAATTCAGAAATCGCGTAGGGCCACTGAATGATATTTTTGAGTTTGCTATGATTTCCTTAACAACTTTCAGATATATGCACGAGAAAATTCGAAAAATTGAACTTTTATTTAATAAATCAGCGTTTAACCACGAAATAAGTAGAATAAAATTCAGAATTCACGAAAGGTCACTAAAAAATATTTACTGTTTGCTATGATATCCTTTAAATATTTAATGGATATGCAGAAGATAAATCGTATCAGTTATTTACTTATAAAATCAGCGTTAAACAATGAATAAGTAGAAAAAATTCCGAATTTACGTAAGGCTACTGAATAATATTTTCCAGTTTGCTAAACCTTCCTTAAAAAATTAAAGTAGGTGCACCAGAAAAGACAAATCATTGAATTTTTTTTTTTGAAATCAGCGTTTAACTAAAAAGAGGTACCGAATTTAAGTAAGGCCCCTAAATAATATTTATCAGTTTGCTATAATATAATGAATTTTATTTCTAAAATCAGCAATTCGTTCATTTTCAGTTTGCTATGACTTCCTTAACAAATTTAGGTAAGTGCACGTGAAAGTCATAACATTGAATTTTATTTTTAAAATCAGCGTTTAACAACGAAATAAGTAGAATAAATTCAGAATTCACGTACGGCCACTGAATAATATGTTTCAGTTTCCTATGATTTCCTTAACTTATTTCAGGGATTTTAACGAGAAAAGTATAATCCGTGAATTTTATTTGTAAAATCAGCGTTTAAAAAATCGAGTAGAATAATTTCAGATATCACTTTGGGCACTGAATAATATTTTTCAGTTTGCTATCAATTCCGTAATAAATTTCAGGTGTGTGCACAAAAAATTCGAATTTTATTTGTTAAATCAGCGTTAAAAGAGAAATAAGTACATTTAAATTAGGAATTTACGTAAGACCAAAAAATAATTTTTGTCAGTTTGCAATGATTTCTTTTATAAATTTCAGGGATTTTCATGAGAAATGTCTAATTAGTAAATTCCATTTTTATAAATAGCGTCAAACAATGAAATAAGTGGAATAAATTCTGGATTCACTTAGGGGACTGAAAAATATCTTTCTGTTTGCTATCATTTCCTTAAATAATTTCGTGGATGTGCACAAGAAAATTCGATACATTGAATTTTTTTGTGAAATCACCTTTTCACAACGAAATAAGTAGAATAAATTTAGAATTCACGTAGAGCCACTAAATAATATTTTTAATTGTGCTATCATTTTCTAAAGTAATTTCAGGGATGTGCAAGGAAAAAGTAGAATCTGTGAATTTTATTTGTAAACTCAGCTTATGACAACGAAATTAGTGGAGTAAATTCAGAATTCACTTAGGGCAAAGGAATATTATTTTGCGTTTTGCAATGATTTCTTCAACAAATTTTACGGATTCAGATGAGAAAAGTAGAATCAGTGAATTGTATTTATATAATCAGCTTTAAACAAAGAAAAAAGTGGAATAAATTCCGAATTTACGTAGTGCCACTGAATAATTATTTTCAGTTTTCTATGACTTCCTCAACAAATTTAGGTAGGTGCACAAGAAAAGACGAATCATTGAATTTTATTTTTAAAATCAGCGTTTAACTAAAAAGAAGTACCAAATTTACGTATAGCCAATGAAGTATATTTATCTTATACTTTTCACAACGAAATAAGTAGAATCAATTCAGAAATCGCGTAGGGCCACTGAATGATATTTTTGAGTTTGCTATGATTTCCTTAACAACTTTCAGATATATGCACGAGAAAATTCGAAAAATTGAACTTTTATTTAATAAATCAGCTTTTAACCACGAAATAAGTAGAATAAAATTCAGAATTCACGAAAGGTCACTAAAAAATATTTACTGTTTGCTATGATATCCTTTAAATATTTAATGGATATGCAGAAGATAAATCGTATCAGTAATTTACTTATAAAATCAGCGTTAAACAATGAATAAGTAGAAAAAATTCCGAATTTACGTAAGGCTACTGAATAATATTTTCCAGTTTGCTAAACCTTCCTTAAAAAATTAAAGTAGGTGCACCAGAAAAGACAAATCATTGAATTTTATTTTTGAAAACAGCGTTTAACTAAAAAGAGGTACCGAATTTACGTAAGGCCCCTAAATAATATTTATCAGTTTGCTAAAATATCATGAATTTTATTTCTAAAATCAGCGTTAAACAAATAAAAGAGTAAAATAAATTCAGAATACACGTAGGGCACTGAATAATATTTTTCAGGTTGCTATCAAATCCGTAACAAGTTTCAGGTGTGTGCACAAAAAATTCGAATTTTATTTGTTAAATCAGCGTTAAAAACGAAATAAGTAGAATAAAATAATGAATTCACGTTGGACCACCAAATATTTTTTGTCAGTTTGCAATGATTTCTTTTTTAAATTTCAGGGATTTTCATGAGAAAAGTCTAATTAGTAAACTTCATTTTTATAAATAGCTGCAAACAAAGAAATAAGTAAAATAAATTCTGGATTGACCTAGGGGACTGAACAATATCTATCTGTTTGCTATCATTTCCTTAAATAATTTCGTGGATATCCACAAGAAAATTCGAACCATTGAATTTTTTTTTTAAATCAACTAACGCCGATTTTCATGAGAGAAGTCAAATTAGTAAATTACATTTTCTTAATCAGCGTCAAACAACGAAATAAGTAGAATAAATTCAGATATCGCGTACGGCCACAGAATAATATGTTTCAGTTTGCTATGATTTCCTTAACTTATTTCAGGTATTTTAACGAGAAAAGTTGAAATCGTGAATTTTAATTGTAAAATCAGCGTTAAAAAAAACGAGTAGAATAATTTCAGAATTCACCTAGGGCACTGATTAATATTTTTCATTTTGCTATCAATTCAGTAACATGTTTCAGGGATGTGCACAAAAAATTCGAATTTTATTTGTTAAATCAGCGTTAAAAACGAAATAGGTAGAATAAAATTAGGAATTCACGTTGGACCACCAAATAATTTTTTTCAGTTTGCAACATTTCTTTTATAAATTTCAGGGATTTTCATGAGAAAAGTCGAATTAGTAAATTTCATTTTTATAAATAGCGTCAAACTAAGAAATAAGTAAAATAAATTCTGGATTCACCTAGGGGACTGAACAATATCTTTCTGTTTGCTATCATTTCCTTAACTTATTTCAGGGATTTTAATGAGAAAAGTATAATCCGTGAATTTTATTTGTAAAATCAGCGTTAAAAAAATCGAGTAGAATAATTTCAGATATCACGTAGGGCACTGAATAATATTTTTCAGTTTGCTATCAATTCCGTAATAAATTTCAGGTGTGTACACAAAAATTCGAATATTATTTGTTAAATCAGCGTTAAAAAAGAAATAAGTAGAATAAAATTAGGAATTTACGTAGGACCACTGACTCATATTCGTCAGTTTGCATTGATTTCATTTATAAATTTCAGGGTTTTTCATGACAAAAATCGAATTAGTAAATTTCGTTTTTATAAATAGCGTCAAACAAAGAAATAAGTGAAATTAATTCAGGATTCACGTAGGGGACTGAACAATATCTATCTGTTTGCTATCATTTCCTTAACAAATTTCAGTGATGTATAAGAGAAAAGTCATAACATTGAATTGTATTTTTTAAATCAGCTTATATCAAAGAAATAAGTAACAGAATATTATTTTTCTGTTTACATTTTTTCCTTAACAAATTTTCAGGGACATGCATGAGAAAAGTCATAGAATTAAATTTTATTTTTAAAATCAGCGTTTAAACTCGAATTAAGTAGAATAAATTCAGAATTCGCGCAGGGCCACTGAATAATATTTTTCAGTTTGCTGTGATTTCCTTAACAACTTTCAGAGAATTTCACGAGAAAAGTCGAGACATTGAATTTCTATTTAATAAATCAGTGTTTTTACCACGAAATAAGTAGAATAAATTCAGAATTCGCGTAGGGCTAAAAAACAATATTTTTCATTTTGCTATGATTTCCTTAACAACTTTGAGGGATATGCACGAGAAAGGTCGAAACATTGAATTTTTATTTAATAAATTAGCGTTTAACCACGAAATGAGTAGAATAATTTCAGATGTCACATAGGGCACTGAATAATATTTTTCAGTTTGCTATCAATTCCGTAATAAAATTCAGGTGTGTGCACAAAAAAATTCGAATTTTATTTGTTAAATCAGCGTTAAAAAAGAAATAAGTAGAATTAAATTACGAATTCACGTAAGACCAATAATTAATTTTTGTCAGTTTGCAATGATTTCGTTAATAAATTACAGGGTTTTTCGTGAGAAAAGAAGAATTAGTAAATTTCATTTTTATAAATAGCGTCAAACAAAGAAATAAGTAGAATAAATTAAGAATTCACGTAGGAGCACTAAATAATATTTTTCAGTTTGCTGTGATTTCCTTAACAACTTTCAGGGATGTGCACGAGAAAAGTCGAAACATTGTTATTATATTTAAAATATCAGCGTTTAACTACGAAATAAGTAGAATAAATTCAGAATTTGCGTAGGGCCGTTAAATAATATTTTTCAGTTTGCTATCAATTCCGTAATATATTTCAGGTGTGTGCACAAAAAATTCGAATTTTATTTGTTAAATCAGCGTTAAAAAAGTAATAATTAGAATAAATTCAAAATTCTCATAGGGCCAGTAAATAATATTTTTCAGTTTTCTATGATTTCCTTAACTTATTTCAGGTATTTTAACGAGAAAAGTTGAAATCGTGAATTTTAATTGTAAAATCAGCGTTAAAAAAAACGAGTAGAATAATTTCAGAATTCACCTAGGGCACTGATTAATATTTTTCATTTTGCTATCAATTCAGTAACATGTTTCAGGGATGTGCACAAAAAATTCGAATTTTATTTGTTAAATCAGCGTTAAAAACGAAATAGGTAGAATAAAATTAGGAATTCACGTTGGACCACCAAATAATTTTTTTCAGTTTGCAACATTTCTTTTATAAATTTCAGGGATTTTCATGAGAAAAGTCGAATTAGTAAATTTCATTTTTATAAATAGCGTCAAACTAAGAAATAAGTAAAATAAATTCTGGATTCACCTAGGGGACTGAACAATATCTTTCTGTTTGCTATCATTTCCTTAACTTATTTCAGGGATTTTAATGAGAAAAGTATAATCCGTGAATTTTATTTGTAAAATCAGCGTTAAAAAAATCGAGTAGAATAATTTCAGATATCACGTAGGGCACTGAATAATATTTTTCAGTTTGCTATCAATTCCGTAATAAATTTCAGGTGTGTACACAAAAATTCGAATATTATTTGTTAAATCAGCGTTAAAAAAGAAATAAGTAGAATAAAATTAGGAATTTACGTAGGACCACTGACTCATATTCGTCAGTTTGCATTGATTTCATTTATAAATTTCAGGGTTTTTCATGACAAAAATCGAATTAGTAAATTTCGTTTTTATAAATAGCGTCAAACAAAGAAATAAGTGAAATTAATTCAGGATTCACGTAGGGGACTGAACAATATCTATCTGTTTGCTATCATTTCCTTAACAAATTTCAGTGATGTATAAGAGAAAAGTCATAACATTGAATTGTATTTTTTAAATCAGCTTATATCAAAGAAATAAGTAACAGAATATTATTTTTCTGTTTACATTTTTTCCTTAACAAATTTTCAGGGACATGCATGAGAAAAGTCATAGAATTAAATTTTATTTTTAAAATCAGCGTTTAAACTCGAATTAAGTAGAATAAATTCACAATTCGCGCAGGGCCACTGAATAATATTTTTCAGTTTGCTGTGATTTCCTTAACAACTTTCAGAGAATTTCACGAGAAAGGTCGAAACATTGAATTTCTATTTAATAAATCAGTGTTTTTACCACGAAATAAGTAGAATAAATTCAGAATTCGCGTAGGGCTAAAAAACAATATTTTTCATTTTGCTATGATTTCCTTAACAACTTTGAGGGATATGCACGAGAAAGGTCGAAACATTGAATTTTTATTTAATAAATTAGCGTTTAACCACGAAATGAGTAGAATAATTTCAGATGTCACATAGGGCACTGAATAATATTTTTCAGTTTGCTATCAATTCCGTAATAAAATTCAGGTGTGTGCACAAAAAAATTCGAATTTTATTTGTTAAATCAGCGTTATAAAAGAAATAAGTAGAATTAAATTACGAATTCACGTAAGACCAATAATTAATTTTTGTCAGTTTGCAATGATTTCGTTAATAAATTACAGGGTTTTTCGTGAGAAAAGAAGAATTAGTAAATTTCATTTTTATAAATAGCGTCAAACAAAGAAATAAGTAGAATAAATTAAGAATTCACGTAGGAGCACTAAATAATATTTTTCAGTTTGCTGTGATTTCCTTAACAACTTTCAGGGATGTGCACGAGAAAAGTCGAAACATTGTTATTATATTTAAAATATCAGCGTTTAACTACGAAATAAGTAGAATAAATTCAGAATTTGCGTAGGGCCGTTAAATAATATTTTTCAGTTTGCTATCAATTCCGTAATATATTTCAGGTGTGTGCACAAAAAATTCGAATTTTATTTGTTAAATCAGCGTTAAAAAAGTAATAATTAGAATAAATTCAAAATTCTCATAGGGCCAGTAAATAATATTTTTCAGTTTTCTATGATTTCCTTAACTTATTTCAGGTATTTTAACGAGAAAAGTTGAAATCGTGAATTTTAATTGTAAAATCAGCGTTAAAAAAAACGAGTAGAATAATTTCAGAATTCACCTAGGGCACTGATTAATATTTTTCAGTTTGCTATCAATTCAGTAACATGTTTCAGGGATGTGCACAAAAAATTCGAATTTTATTTGTTAAATCAGCGTTAAAAACGAAATAGGTAGAATAAAATTAGGAATTCACGTTGGACCACCAAATAATTTTTTTCAGTTTGCAACATTTCTTTTATACATTTCAGGGATTTTCATGAGAAAAGTCGAATTAGTAAATTTCATTTTTATAAATAGCGTCACTCTAAGAAATAAATAAAATAAATTCTGGATTCAACTTGGATTCTGAACAATATCTTTCTGTTTGCTATCATTTCCTTAAATAATTTCGTGGATGTGCACAAGAAAATTCGAACCATTGAATTTTTTTTGTGAAATCAACTTTTCAGAACGAAATAAGTAGAATAAATTTAGAATTCACGTAGAGCCACTGAATAATATATTTAATTGTGCTATCATTTTCTTAAATAATTTCAGGGATGTGCAAGGAAAACGTAGAATCTGTGAATTTTATTTGTAAACTCAGCTTATAACAACGAAATGAGTAGAGTAAATTCAGAATTCACTTAGGGCCAAGGAATATTATTTTGCGTTTTGCAATGAATTCTTTAACAAATTTTTCGGATTCACATGAGAAAAGTAGAATCAGTGAATTTTATTTGTATAATCAGCTTTAAACAAAGAAAAAAGTGGAATAAATTCCGAATTTATGTAGTGCCCGACAAATTTCAGTGATGTATAAGAGAAAAGTGATAACATTGAATTGTATTTTTTAAATCAGCTTATATCAAATAAATAAGTAACTGAATATTATTTTTCTGTTTACTATTTTTTCCTTAACAAATTTTCAGGGACATGCATGAGAAAAGTCATGGAATTAAATTTTATTTTTAAAATCAGCGTTTAAACTCAAATTAACAAGAATAAATTCAGAATTCGCGCAGGGCCACTGAATAATATTTTTCAGTTTGCTGTGATTTCCTTAACAACTTTCAGCGAATTTCACGAGAAAAGTCGAAACATTGAATTTCTATTTAATAAATCAGCGTTTTTACCACGATATAAGTAGAATAAATTCAGAATTCGGGTAGGGCTAAAAAACAATATTTTTCATTTTGGTATGATTTCCTTAACAACTTTGAGGGATATGCACGAGAAAGGTCGAAACATTGAATTTTAATTTAATAAATTAGCGTTTAACCACGAAATAAGTAGAATAAATTCAGAATTCACGAAGGGCCACTAAGTAATATTTATCAGTTTGCTATGATTTCCTGAACATATTTCACGGATGTGCAAGAGAAAAATCGTATCAGTAATTAATTTATAAAATCTGCGATAAAAAAAGTAAGTAGATTAAATACAGAATTCGCATAGGGCCACTGGATAATTTTTTTCAGTTTGCTATGACTTTCTTAACAACTTTCAGGGATGTGCACTAGAAAAGTGGAAACATTAAATTTGATTTTTAAAATCTGCGTTTAACCACGAAATAAAAGGAATAAATTCAGAATTCACGTACGGCCACTGAATAATATGTTTCAGTTTGCTATGATTTCCTTAACTGTTTTCAGGGATCCTACGAGTAAGGTTACATCCGTGAATTTTATTAGTAAAATCAGCGTTAAAAAAAATGAGTAGAATAATTTCAGATATCACGTAGGGCACTGAATAATATTTTTGAGTTTGCTATCAATTCCGTAATAAAATTCAGGTGTGTGCACAAAAAAATTCGAATTTTATTTGTTAAATCAGCGTTAAAAAAGAAATAATTGGATTTAAATTAGGAATTCACGTAGGACCACTGACTAATATTCGTCAGTTTGCAATGATTTCATTTATAAATTTCAGGGTTTTTCATGACTAAAATCGAATTAGTAAATTTCATTTTTATAAATAGCGTCAAACAAAGTAATGAGTAGAGTAAATTCAAAATTCACTTAGGGCCAAGGAATATTATTTTTCGTTTTGCAATGATTTCTTTAACATATTTTAGGGATTCGCATGAGAAAACTAGAATCAGTGAATTTTATTTGTATAATCAGCTTTAAACAAAGAAAAAAGTGGAATAAATTCCGAATTTATGTAGTGCCTCTGAATAATTATTTTCAGTTTTCTATGACTACCTTAAGAAATTTAGGTAAGTGCACGTGAAAGTTATAACATTGATTTTTATTTTTAAAATCGGCGTTTAACAACGAAATAAGTAGAATAAATTCAGAATTCACGTACGGCCACTGAATAATATGTTTCAGTTTGCTATGATTTCCTTAACTTATTTCAGGGATTTTAATGAGAAAAGTATAATCCGTGAATTTTATTTGTAAAATCAGCGTTAAAAAAATCGAATAGAATAATTTCAGATATCACGTAGGGCACTGAATAATATTTTTCAGTTTGCTATCAATTGCGTAATAAATTTCAGGTGTGTACACAAAAATTCGAATTTCATTTGTTAAATCAGCGTTAGAAAAGAAATAATTGGATTTCAACTAGGAATTCACGTAGGACCACTGACTAATATTCGTCAGTTTGCAATGATTTCATTTATAAATTTCAGGGTTTTTCATGACAAAAATCGAATTAGTAAATTTCATTTTTATAAATAGCGTCAAACAAAGAAATAAGTGAAATTAATTCAGGATTCACGTAGGGGACTGAACAATATCTATCTGTTTGCTATCATTTCCTTAACAAATTTCAGTGATGTATAAGAGAAAAGTCATAACATTGAATTGTATTTTTTAAATCAGCTTATATCAAAGAAATAAGTAACAGAATATTATTTTTCTGTTTACATTTTTTCCTTAACAAATTTTCAGGGACATGCATGAGAAAAGTCATAGAATTAAATTTTATTTTTAAAATCAGCGTTTAAACTCGAATTAAGTAGAATAAATTCAGAATTCGCGCAGGGCCACTGAATAATATTTTTCAGTTTGCTGTGATTTCCTTAACAACTTTCAGAGAATTTCACGAGAAAAGTCGAGACATTGAATTTCTATTTAATAAATCAGTGTTTTTACCACGAAATAAGTAGAATAAATTCAGAATTCGCGTAGGGCTAAAAAACAATATTTTTCATTTTGCTATGATTTCCTTAACAACTTTGAGGGATATGCACGAGAAAGGTCGAAACATTGAATTTTTATTTAATAAATTAGCGTTTAACCACGAAATGAGTAGAATAATTTCAGATGTCACATAGGGCACTGAATAATATTTTTCAGTTTGCTATCAATTCCGTAATAAAATTCAGGTGTGTGCACAAAAAAATTCGAATTTTATTTGTTAAATCAGCGTTAAAAAAGAAATAAGTAGAATTAAATTACGAATTCACGTAAGACCAATAATTAATTTTTGTCAGTTTGCAATGATTTCGTTAATAAATTACAGGGTTTTTCGTGAGAAAAGAAGAATTAGTAAATTTCATTTTTATAAATAGCGTCAAACAAAGAAATAAGTAGAATAAATTAAGAATTCACGTAGGAGCACTAAATAATATTTTTCAGTTTGCTGTGATTTCCTTAACAACTTTCAGGGATGTGCACGAGAAAAGTCGAAACATTGTTATTATATTTAAAATATCAGCGTTTAACTACGAAATAAGTAGAATAAATTCAGAATTTGCGTAGGGCCGTTAAATAATATTTTTCAGTTTGCTATCAATTCCGTAATATATTTCAGGTGTGTGCACAAAAAATTCGAATTTTATTTGTTAAATCAGCGTTAAAAAAGTAATAATTAGAATAAATTCAAAATTCTCATAGGGCCAGTAAATAATATTTTTCAGTTTTCTATGATTTCCTTAACTTATTTCAGGTATTTTAACGAGAAAAGTTGAAATCGTGAATTTTAATTGTAAAATCAGCGTTAAAAAAAACGAGTAGAATAATTTCAGAATTCACCTAGGGCACTGATTAATATTTTTCATTTTGCTATCAATTCAGTAACATGTTTCAGGGATGTGCACAAAAAATTCGAATTTTATTTGTTAAATCAGCGTTAAAAACGAAATAGGTAGAATAAAATTAGGAATTCACGTTGGACCACCAAATAATTTTTTTCAGTTTGCAACATTTCTTTTATAAATTTCAGTGATTTTCATGAGAAAAGTCGAATTAGTAAATTTCATTTTTATAAATAGCGTCAAACTAAGAAATAAGTAAAATAAATTCTGGATTCACCTAGGGGACTGAACAATATCTTTCTGTTTGCTATCATTTCCTTAACTTATTTCAGGGATTTTAATGAGAAAAGTATAATCCGTGAATTTTATTTGTAAAATCAGCGTTAAAAAAATCGAGTAGAATAATTTCAGATATCACGTAGGGCACTGAATAATATTTTTCAGTTTGCTATCAATTCCGTAATAAATTTCAGGTGTGTACACAAAAATTCGAATATTATTTGTTAAATCAGCGTTAAAAAAGAAATAAGTAGAATAAAATTAGGAATTTACGTAGGACCACTGACTCATATTCGTCAGTTTGCATTGATTTCATTTATAAATTTCAGGGTTTTTCATGACAAAAATCGAATTAGTAAATTTCGTTTTTATAAATAGCGTCAAACAAAGAAATAAGTGAAATTAATTCAGGATTCACGTAGGGGACTGAACAATATCTATCTGTTTGCTATCATTTCCTTAACAAATTTCAGTGATGTATAAGAGAAAAGTCATAACATTGAATTGTATTTTTTAAATCAGCTTATATCAAAGAAATAAGTAACAGAATATTATTTTTCTGTTTACATTTTTTCCTTAACAAATTTTCAGGGACATGCATGAGAAAAGTCATAGAATTAAATTTTATTTTTAAAATCAGCGTTTAAACTCGAATTAAGTAGAATAAATTCAGAATTCGCGCAGGGCCACTGAATAATATTTTTCAGTTTGCTGTGATTTCCTTAACAACTTTCAGAGAATTTCACGAGAAAAGTCGAGACAATGAATTTCTATTTAATAAATCAGTGTTTTTACCACGAAATAAGTAGAATAAATTCAGAATTCGCGTAGGGCTAAAAAACAATATTTTTCATTTTGCTATGATTTCCTTAACAACTTTGAGGGATATGCACGAGAAAGGTCGAAACATTGAATTTTTATTTAATAAATTAGCGTTTAACCACGAAATGAGTAGAATAATTTCAGATGTCACATAGGGCACTGAATAATATTTTTCAGTTTGCTATCAATTCCGTAATAAAATTCAGGTGTGTGCACAAAAAAATTCGAATTTTATTTGTTAAATCAGCGTTAAAAAAGAAATAAGTAGAATTAAATTACGAATTCACGTAAGACCAATAATTAATTTTTGTCAGTTTGCAATGATTTCGTTAATAAATTACAGGGTTTTTCGTGAGAAAAGAAGAATTAGTAAATTTCATTTTTATAAATAGCGTCAAACAAAGAAATAAGTAGAATAAATTAAGAATTCACTTAGGAGCACTAAATAATATTTTTCAGTTTGCTGTGATTTCCTTAACAACTTTCAGGGATGTGCACGAGAAAAGTCGAAACATTGTTATTATATTTAAAATATCAGCGTTTAACTACGAAATAAGTAGAATAAATTCAGAATTTGCGTAGGGCCGTTAAATAATATTTTTCAGTTTGCTATCAATTCCGTAATATATTTCAGGTGTGTGCACAAAAAATTCGAATTTTATTTGTTAAATCAGCGTTAAAAAAGTAATAATTAGAATAAATTCAAAATTCTCATAGGGCCAGTAAATAATATTTTTCAGTTTTCTATGATTTCCTTAACTTATTTCAGGTATTTTAACGAGAAAAGTTGAAATCGTGAATTTTAATTGTAAAATCAGCGTTAAAAAAAACGAGTAGAATAATTTCAGAATTCACCTAGGGCACTGATTAATATTTTTCAGTTTGCTATCAATTCAGTAACATGTTTCAGGGATGTGCACAAAAAATTCGAATTTTATTTGTTAAATCAGCGTTAAAAACGAAATAGGTAGAATAAAATTAGGAATTCACGTTGGACCACCAAATAATTTTTTTCAGTTTGCAACATTTCTTTTATAAATTTCAGGGATTTTCATGAGAAAAGTCGAATTAGTAAATTTCATTTTTATAAATAGCGTCACTCTAAGAAATAAGTAAAATAAATTCTGGATTCAACTTGGATTCTGAACAATATCTTTCTGTTTGCTATCATTTCCTTAAATAATTTCGTGGATGTGCACAAGAAAATTCGAACCATTGAATTTTTTTTGTGAAATCAACTTTTCAGAACGAAATAAGTAGAATAAATTTAGAATTCACGTAGAGCCACTGAATAATATATTTAATTGTGCTATCATTTTCTTAAATAATTTCAGGGATGTGCAAGGAAAACGTAGAATCTGTGAATTTTATTTGTAAACTCAGCTTATAACAACGAAATGAGTAGAGTAAATTCAGAATTCACTTAGGGCCAAGGAATATTATTTTGCGTTTTGCAATGAATTCTTTAACAAATATTTCGGATTCACATGAGAAAAGTAGAATCAGTGAATTTTATTTGTATAATCAGCTTTAAACAAAGAAAAAAGTGGAATAAATTCCGAATTTATGTAGTGCCTCTGAATAATTTTTTTCAGTTTGCTATGACTTCCTTAAGAAATTTAGTTAAGTGCACGTGAAAGTCATAACATTGAATTTTATTTTTAAAATCAGCGTTTAACAACGAAATAAGTAGAATAAATTCAGAATTCACGTACGGCCACTGAATAATATGTTTCAGTTTGCTATGATTTCCTTAACTTATTTTAGGGATTTTAATGAGAAAAGTATAATCCGTGAATTTTATTTGTAAAATCAGCGTTAAAAAAATCGAGTAGAATAATTTCAGATATCACGTAGGGCACTGAATAATATTTTTCAGTTTGCTATCAATTCCGTAATAAATTTCAGGTGTGTGCAAAAAAAATTCGAATATTATTTGTTAAATCAGCGTTAAAAAAGAAATAAGTAGAATAAAATTAGGAATTCACGTAGGACCACTGACTCATATTCGTCAGTTTGCATTGATTTCATTTATAAATTTCAGGGTTTTTCATGACAAAAATCGAATTAGTAAATTTCATTTTTATAAATAGCGTCAAACAAAGAAATAAGTGAAATTAATTCAGGATTCACGTAGGGGACTGAACAATATCTATCTGTTTGCTGTCATTTCCTTAACAAATTTCAGTGATGTATAAGAGAAAAGTGATAACATTGAATTGTATTTTTTAAATCAGCTTATATCAAAGAAATAAGTAACTGAATATTATTTTTCTGTTTACTATTTTTTCCTTAACAAATTTTCAGGGACATGCATGAGAAAAGTCATGGAATTAAATTTTATTTTTAAAATCAGCGTTTAAACTCAAATTAACAAGAATAAATTCAGAATTCGCGCAGGGCCACTGAATAATATTTTTCAGTTTGCTGTGATTTCCTTAACAACTTTCAGCGAATTTCACGAGAAAAGTCGAAACATTGAATTTCTATTTAATAAATCAGCGTTTTTACCACGATATAAGTAGAATAAATTCAGAATTCGGGTAGGGCTAAAAAACAATATTTTTCATTTTGGTATGATTTCCTTAACAACTTTGAGGGATATGCACGAGAAAGGTCGAAACATTGAATTTTAATTTAATAAATTAGCGTTTAACCACGAAATAAGTAGAATAAATTCAGAATTCACGAAGGGCCACTAAGTAATATTTATCAGTTTGCTATGATTTCCTGAACATATTTCACGGATGTGCAAGAGAAAAATCGTATCAGTAATTAATTTATAAAATCTGCGATAAAAAAAGTAAGTAGATTAAATACAGAATTCGCATAGGGCCACTGGATAATTTTTTTCAGTTTGCTATGACTTTCTTAACAACTTTCAGGGATGTGCACTAGAAAAGTGGAAACATTAAATTTGATTTTTAAAATCTGCGTTTAACCACGAAATAAAAGGAATAAATTCAGAATTCACGTACGGCCACTGAATAATATGTTTCAGTTTGCTATGATTTCCTTAACTGTTTTCAGGGATTCTAACGAGTAAGGTTACATCCGTGAATTTTATTAGTAAAATCAGCGTTAAAAAAAATGAGTAGAATAATTTCAGATATCACGTAGGGCACTGAATAATATTTTTGAGTTTGCTATCAATTCCGTAATAAAATTCAGGTGTGTGCACAAAAAAATTCGAATTTTATTTGTTAAATCAGCGTTAAAAAAGAAATAATTGGATTTAAATTAGGAATTCACGTAGGACCACTGACTAATATTCGTCAGTTTGCAATGATTTCATTTATAAATTTCAGGGTTTTTCATGACAAAAATCGAATTAGTAAATTTCATTTTTATAAATAGCGTCAAACAAAGTAATGAGTAGAGTAAATTCAAAATTCACTTAGGGCCAAGGAATATTATTTTGCGTTTTGCAATGATTTCTTTAACATATTTTAGGGATTCGCATGAGAAAACTAGAATCAGTGAATTTTATTTGTATAATCAGCTTTAAACAAAGAAAAAAGTGGAATAAATTCCGAATTTATGTAGTGCCTCTGAATAATTATTTTCAGTTTTCTATGACTACCTTAAGAAATTTAGGTAAGTGCACGTGAAAGTTATAACATTGATTTTTATTTTTAAAATCGGCGTTTAACAACGAAATAAGTAGAATAAATTCAGAATTCACGTACGGCCACTGAATAATATGTTTCAGTTTGCTATGATTTCCTTAACTTATTTCAGGGATTTTAATGAGAAAAGTATAATCCGTGAATTTTATTTGTAAAATCAGCGTTAAAAAAATCGAATAGAATAATTTCAGATATCACGTAGGGCACTGAATAATATTTTTCAGTTTGCTATCAATTGCGTAATAAATTTCAGGTGTGTACACAAAAATTCGAATTTCATTTGTTAAATCAGCGTTAGAAAAGAAATAATTGGATTTCAACTAGGAATTCACGTAGGACCACTGACTAATATTCGTCAGTTTGCAATGATTTCATTTATAAATTTCAGGGTTTTTCATGACAAAAATCGAATTAGTAAATTTCATTTTTATAAATAGCGTCAAACAAAGAAATAAGTGAAATTAATTCAGGATTCACGTAGGGGACTGAACAATATCTATCTGTTTGCTATCATTTCCTTAACAAATTTCAGTGATGTATAAGAGAAAAGTCATAACATTGAATTGTATTTTTTAAATCAGCTTATATCAAAGAAATAAGTAACTGAATATTATTTTTCTGTTTACATTTTTTCCTTAACAAATTTTCAGGGACATGCATGAGAAAAGTCATAGAATTAAATTTTATTTTTAAAATCAGCGTTTAAACTCGAATTAAGTAGAATAAATTCAGAATTCGCGCAGGGCCACTGAATAATATTTTTCAGTTTGCTGTGATTTCCTTAACAACTTTCAGAGAATTTCACGAGAAAAGTCGAGACATTGAATTTCTATTTAATAAATCAGTGTTTTTACCACGAAATAAGTAGAATAAATTCAGAATTCGCGTAGGGCTAAAAAACAATATTTTTCATTTTGCTATGATTTCCTTAACAACTTTGAGGGATATGCACGAGAAAGGTCGAAACATTGAATTTTTATTTAATAAATTAGCGTTTAACCACGAAATGAGTAGAATAATTTCAGATGTCACATAGGGCACTGAATAATATTTTTCAGTTTGCTATCAATTCCGTAATAAAATTCAGGTGTGTGCACAAAAAAATTCGAATTTTATTTGTTAAATCAGCGTTAAAAAAGAAATAAGTAGAATTAAATTACGAATTCACGTAAGACCAATAATTAATTTTTGTCAGTTTGCAATGATTTCGTTAATAAATTACAGGGTTTTTCGTGAGAAAAGAAGAATTAGTAAATTTCATTTTTATAAATAGCGTCCAACAAAGAAATAAGTAGAATAAATAAAGAATTCACGTAGGAGCACTAAATAATATTTTTCAGTTTGCTGTGATTTCCTTAACAACTTTTAGGGATGTGCACGAGTAAAGTCGAAACATTGTTATTATATTTAAAATATCAGCGTTTAACTACGAAATAAGTAGAATAAATTCAGAATTTGCGTAGGGCCGTTAAATAATATTATTCAGTTTGCTATCAATTCCGTAATATATTTCAGGTGTGTGCACAAAAAATTCGAATTTTATTTGTTAAATCAGCGTTAAAAAAGTAATAATTAGAATAAATTCAAAATTCTCATAGGGCCAGTAAATAATATTTTTCAGTTTTCTATGATTTCCTTAACTTATTTCAGGTATTTTAACGAGAAAAGTTGAAATCGTGAATTTTAATTGTAAAATCAGCGTTAAAAAAAACGAGTAGAATAATTTCAGAATTCACCTAGGGCACTGATTAATATTTTTCAGTTTGCTATCAATTCAGTAACATGTTTCAGGGATGTGCACAAAAAATTCGAATTTTATTTGTTAAATCAGCGTTAAAAACGTAATAGATAGAATAAAATTAGGAATTCACGTTGGACCACCAAATAATTTTTTTCAGTTTGCAACATTTCTTTTATAAATTTCAGGGATTTTCATGAGAAAAGTCGAATTAGTAAATTTCATTTTTATAAATAGCGTCAAACTAAGAAATAAGTAAAATAAATTCTGGATTCACCTAGGGGACTGAACAATATCTTTCTGTTTGCTATCATTTCCTTAACTTATTTCAGGGATTTTAATGAGAAAAGTATAATCCGTGAATTTTATTTGTAAAATCAGCGTTAAAAAAATCGAGTAGAATAATTTCAGATATCACGTAGGGCACTGAATAATATTTTTCAGTTTGCTATCAATTCCGTAATAAATTTCAGGTGTGTACACAAAAATTCGAATATTATTTGTTAAATCAGCGTTAAAAAAGAAATAAGTAGAATAAAATTAGGAATTTACGTAGGACCACTGACTCATATTCGTCAGTTTGCATTGATTTCATTTATAAATTTCAGGGTTTTTCATGACAAAAATCGAATTAGTAAATTTCGTTTTTATAAATAGCGTCAAACAAAGAAATAAGTGAAATTAATTCAGGATTCACGTAGGGGACTGAACAATATCTATCTGTTTGCTATCATTTCCTTAACAAATTTCAGTGATGTATAAGAGAAAAGTCATAACATTGAATTGTATTTTTTAAATCAGCTTATATCAAAGAAATAAGTAACAGAATATTATTTTTCTGTTTACATTTTTTCCTTAACAAATTTTCAGGGACATGCATGAGAAAAGTCATAGAATTAAATTTTATTTTTAAAATCAGCGTTTAAACTCGAATTAAGTAGAATAAATTCAGAATTCGCGCAGGGCCACTGAATAATATTTTTCAGTTTGCTGTGATTTCCTTAACAACTTTCAGAGAATTTCACGAGAAAAGTCGAGACATTGAATTTCTATTTAATAAATCAGTGTTTTTACCACGAAATAAGTAGAATAAATTCAGAATTCGCGTAGGGCTAAAAAACAATATTTTTCATTTTGCTATGATTTCCTTAACAACTTTGAGGGATATGCACGAGAAAGGTCGAAACATTGAATTTTTATTTAATAAATTAGCGTTTAACCACGAAATGAGTAGAATAATTTCAGATGTCACATAGGGCACTGAATAATATTTTTCAGTTTGCTATCAATTCCGTAATAAAATTCAGGTGTGTGCACAAAAAAATTCGAATTTTATTTGTTAAATCAGCGTTAAAAAAGAAATAAGTAGAATTAAATTACGAATTCACGTAAGACCAATAATTAATTTTTGTCAGTTTGCAATGATTTCGTTAATAAATTACAGGGTTTTTCGTGAGAAAAGAAGAATTAGTAAATTTCATTTTTATAAATAGCGTCAAACAAAGAAATAAGTAGAATAAATTAAGAATTCACGTAGGAGCACTAAATAATATTTTTCAGTTTGCTGTGATTTCCTTAACAACTTTCAGGGATGTGCACGAGAAAAGTCGAAACATTGTTATTATATTTAAAATATCAGCGTTTAACTACGAAATAAGTAGAATAAATTCAGAATTTGCGTAGGGCCGTTAAATAATATTTTTCAGTTTGCTATCAATTCCGTAATATATTTCAGGTGTGTGCACAAAAAATTCGAATTTTATTTGTTAAATCAGCGTTAAAAAAGTAATAATTAGAATAAATTCAAAATTCTCATAGGGCCAGTAAATAATATTTTTCAGTTTTCTATGATTTCCTTAACTTATTTCAGGTATTTTAACGAGAAAAGTTGAAATCGTGAATTTTAATTGTAAAATCAGCGTTAAAAAAACGAGTAGAATAATTTCAGAATTCACCTAGGGCACTGATTAATATTTTTCAGTTTGCTATCAATTCAGTAACATGTTTCAGGGATGTGCACAAAAAATTCGAATTTTATTTGTTAAATCAGCGTTAAAAACGAAATAGGTTGAATAAAATTAGGAATTCACGTTGGACCACCAAATAATTTTTTTCAGTTTCCAACATTTCTTTTATAAATTTCAGGGATTTTCATGAGAAAAGTCGAATTAGTAAATTTCATTTTTATAAATAGCGTCACTCTAAGAAATAAGTAAAATAAATTCTGGATTCAACTTGGATTCTGAACAATATCTTTCTGTTTGCTATCATTTCCTTAAATAATTTCGTGGATGTGCACAAGAAAATTCGAACCATTGAATTTTTTTTGTGAAATCAACTTTTCAGAACGAAATAAGTAGAATAAATTTAGAATTCACGTAGAGCCACTGAATAATATATTTAATTGTGCTATCATTTTCTTAAATAATTTCAGGGATGTGCAAGGAAAACGTAGAATCTGTGAATTTTATTTGTAAACTCAGCTTATAACAACGAAATGAGTAGAGTAAATTCAGAATTCACTTAGGGCCCAGGAATATTATTTTGCGTTTTGCAATGAATTCTTTAACAAATATTTCGGATTCACATGAGAAAAGTAGAATCAGTGAATTTTATTTGTATAATCAGCTTTAAACAAAGAAAAAAGTGGAATAAATTCCGAATTTATGTAGTGACTCTGAATAATTTTTTTCAGTTTGCTATGACTTCCTTAAGAAATTTAGTTAAGTGCACGTGAAAGTCATAACATTGAATTTTATTTTTAAAATCAGCGTTTAACAACGAAATAAGTAGAATAAATTCAGAATTCACGTACGGCCACTGAATAATATGTTTCAGTTTGCTATGATTTCCTTAACTTATTTTAGGGATTTTAATGAGAAAAGTATAATCCGTGAATTTTATTTGTAAAATCAGCGTTAAAAAAATCGAGTAGAATAATTTCAGATATCACGTAGGGCACTGAATAATATTTTTCAGTTTGCTATCAATTCCGTAATAAATTTCAGGTGTGTGCAAAAAAAATTCGAATATTATTTGTTAAATCAGCGTTAAAAAAGAAATAAGTAGAATAAAATTAGGAATTCACGTAGGACCACTGACTCATATTCGTCAGTTTGCATTGATTTCATTTATAAATTTCAGGGTTTTTCATGACAAAAATCGAATTAGTAAATTTCATTTTTATAAATAGCGTCAAACAAAGAAATAAGTGAAATTAATTCAGGATTCACGTAGGGGACTGAACAATATCTATCTGTTTGCTGTCATTTCCTTAACAAATTTCAGTGATGTATAAGAGAAAAGTGATAACATTGAATTGTATTTTTTAAATCAGCTTATATCAAATAAATAAGTAACTGAATATTATTTTTCTGTTTACTATTTTTTCCTTAACAAATTTTCAGGGACATGCATGAGAAAAGTCATGGAATTAAATTTTATTTTTAAAATCAGCGTTTAAACTCAAATTAACAAGAATAAATTCAGAATTCGCGCAGGGCCACTGAATAATATTTTTCAGTTTGCTGTGATTTCCTTAACAACTTTCAGCGAATTTCACGAGAAAAGTCGAAACATTGAATTTCTATTTAATAAATCAGCGTTTTTACCACGATATAAGTAGAATAAATTCAGAATTCGGGTAGGGCTAAAAAACAATATTTTTCATTTTGGTATGATTTCCTTAACAACTTTGAGGGATATGTCCGAGAAAGGTCGAAACATTGAATTTTAATTTAATAAATTAGCGTTTAACCACGAAATAAGTAGAATAAATTCAGAATTCACGAAGGGCCACTAAGTAATATTTATCAGTTTGCTATGATTTCCTGAACATATTTCACGGATGTGCAAGAGAAAAATCGTATCAGTAATTAATTTATAAAATCTGCGATAAAAAAAGTAAGTAGATTAAATACAGAATTCGCATAGGGCCACTGGATAATTTTTTTCAGTTTGCTATGACTTTCTTAACAACTTTCAGGGATGTGCACTAGAAAAGTGGAAACATTAAATTTGATTTTTAAAATCTGCGTTTAACCACGAAATAAAAGGAATAAATTCAGAATTCACGTACGGCCACTGAATAATATGTTTCAGTTTGCTATGATTTCCTTAACTGTTTTCAGGGATTCTAACGAGTAAGGTTACATCCGTGAATTTTATTAGTAAAATCAGCGTTAAAAAAAATGAGTAGAATAATTTCAGATATCACGTAGGGCACTGAATAATATTTTTGAGTTTGCTATCAATTCCGTAATAAAATTCAGGTGTGTGCACAAAAAAATTCGAATTTTATTTGTTAAATCAGCGTTAAAAAAGAAATAATTGGATTTAAATTAGGAATTCACGTAGGACCACTGACTAATATTCGTCAGTTTGCAATGATTTCATTTATAAATTTCAGGGTTTTTCATGACAAAAATCGAATTAGTAAATTTCATTTTTATAAATAGCGTCAAACAAAGTAATGAGTAGAGTAAATTCAAAATTCACTTAGGGCCAAGGAATATTATTTTGCGTTTTGCAATGATTTCTTTAACATATTTTAGGGATTCGCATGAGAAAACTAGAATCAGTGAATTTTATTTGTATAATGAGCTTTAAACAAAGAAAAAAGTGGAATAAATTCCGAATTTATGTAGTGCCTCTGAATAATTATTTTCAGTTTTCTATGACTACCTTAAGAAATTTAGGTAAGTGCACGTGAAAGTTATAACATTGATTTTTATTTTTAAAATCGGCGTTTAACAACGAAATAAGTAGAATAAATTCAGAATTCACGTACGGCCACTGAATAATATGTTTCAGTTTGCTATGATTTCCTTAACTTATTTCAGGGATTTTAATGAGAAAAGTATAATCCGTGAATTTTATTTGTAAAATCAGCGTTAAAAAAATCGAATAGAATAATTTCAGATATCACGTAGGGCACTGAATAATATTTTTCAGTTTGCTATCAATTGCGTAATAAATTTCAGGTGTGTACACAAAAATTCGAATTTCATTTGTTAAATCAGCGTTAGAAAAGAAATAATTGGATTTCAACTAGGAATTCACGTAGGACCACTGACTAATATTCGTCAGTTTGCAATGATTTCATTTATAAATTTCAGGGTTTTTCATGACAAAAATCGAATTAGTAAATTTCATTTTTATAAATAGCGTCAAACAAAGAAATAAGTGAAATTAATTCAGGATTCACGTAGGGGACTGAACAATATCTATCTGTTTGCTATCATTTCCTTAACAAATTTCAGTGATGTATAAGAGAAAAGTCATAACATTGAATTGTATTTTTTAAATCAGCTTATATCAAAGAAATAAGTAACTGAATATTATTTTTCTGTTTACATTTTTTCCTTAACAAATTTTCAGGGACATGCATGAGAAAAGTCATAGAATTAAATTTTATTTTTAAAATCAGCGTTTAAACTCGAATTAAGTAGAATAAATTCAGAATTCGCGCAGGGCCACTGAATAATATTTTTCAGTTTGCTGTGATTTCCTTAACAACTTTCAGAGAATTTCACGAGAAAAGTCGAGACATTGAATTTCTATTTAATAAATCAGTGTTTTTACCACGAAATAAGTAGAATAAATTCAGAATTCGCGTAGGGCTAAAAAACAATATTTTTCATTTTGCTATGATTTCCTTAACAACTTTGAGGGATATGAACGAGAAAGGTCGAAACATTGAATTTTTATTTAATAAATTAGCGTTTAACCACGAAATGAGTAGAATAATTTCAGATGTCACATAGGGCACTGAATAATATTTTTCAGTTTGCTATCAATTCCGTAATAAAATTCAGGTGTGTGCACAAAAAAATTCGAATTTTATTTGTTAAATCAGCGTTAAAAAAGAAATAAGTAGAATTAAATTACGAATTCACGTAAGACCAATAATTAATTTTTGTCAGTTTGCAATGATTTCGTTAATAAATTACAGGGTTTTTCGTGAGAAAAGAAGAATTAGTAAATTTCATTTTTATAAATAGAGTCAAACAAAGAAATAAGTAGAATAAATTAAGAATTCACGTAGGAGCACTAAATAATATTTTTCAGTTTGCTGTGATTTCCTTAACAACTTTCAGGGATGTGCACGAGAAAAGTCGAAACATTGTTATTATATTTAAAATATCAGCGTTTAACTACGAAATAAGTAGAATAAATTCAGAATTTGCGTAGGGCCGTTAAATAATATTTTTCAGTTTGCTATCAATTCCGTAATATATTTCAGGTGTGTGCACAAAAAATTCGAATTTTATTTGTTAAATCAGCGTTAAAAAAGTAATAATTAGAATAAATTCAAAATTCTCATAGGGCCAGTAAATAATATTTTTCAGTTTGCTATGATTTCCTTAACTTATTTCAGGTATTTTAACGAGAAAAGTTGAAATCGTGAATTTTAATTGTAAAACCAGCGTTAAAAAAAACGAGTAGAATAATTTCAGAATTCACCTAGGGCACTGATTAATATTTTTCAGTTTGCTATCAATTCAGTAACATGTTTCAGGGATGTGCACAAAAAATTCGAATTTTATTTGTTAAATCAGCGTTAAAAACGAAATAGGTAGAATAAAATTAGGAATTCACGTTGGACCATCAAATAATTTTTTTCAGTTTGCAACATTTCGTTTATAAATTTCAGGGATTTTCATGAGAAAAGTCGAATTAGTAAATTTCATTTTTATAAATAGCGTCACTCTAAGAAATAAGTAAAATAAATTCTGGATTCAACTTGGATTCTGAACAATATCTTTCTGTTTGCTATCATTTCCTTAAATAATTTCGTGGATGTGCACAAGAAAATTCGAACCATTGAATTTTTTTTGTGAAATCAACTTTTCACAACGAAATGAGTAGAGTAAATTCAGAATTCACTTAGGGCCAAGGAATATTACTTTGCGTTTTGCAATGAATTCTTTAACAAATTTTTCGGATTCACATGAGAAAAGTAGAATCAGTGAATTTTATTTGTATAATCAGCTTTAAACAAAGAAAAAAGTGGAATAAATTCCGAATTTATGTAGTGCCTCTGAATAATTATTTTCAGTTTGCTATGACTTCCTTAAGAAATTTAGTTAAGTGCACGTGAAAGTCATAACATTGAATTTTATTTTTAAAATCAGCGTTTAACAACGAAATAAGTAGAATAAATTCAGAATTCACGTACGGCCACTGAATAATATGTTTCAGTTTGCTATGATTTCCTTAACTTATTTTAGGGATTTTAATGAGAAAAGTATAATCCGTGAATTTTATTTGTAAAATCAGCGTTAAAAAAATCGAGTAGAATAATTTCAGATATCACGTAGGGCACTGAATAATATTTTTCAGTTTGCTATCAATTCCGTAATAAATTTCAGGTGTGTGCAAAAAAAATTCGAATATTATTTGTTAAATCAGCGTTAAAAAAGAAATAAGTAGAATAAAATTAGGAATTCACGTAGGACCACTGACTCATATTCGTCAGTTTGCAATGATTTCATTTATAAATTTCAGGGTTTTTCATGACAAAAATCGAATTAGTAAATTTCATTTTTATAAATAGCGTCAAACAAAGAAATGAGTAGAGTAAATTTAAAATTCACTTAGGGCCAAGGAATATTATTTTGCGTTTTGCAATGATTTCTTTAACATATTTTACGGATTCACATGAGAAAAGTAGAATCAGTGAATTTTATTTGTATAATCAGCTTTAAACAAAGAAAAAAGTGAAATAAATTCCGAATTTATGTAGTGCCTCTGAATAATTATTTTCAGTTTCCTATGACTTCCTTAAGAAATTTAGTTAAGTGCACGTGAAAGTCATAACATTGAATTTTATTTTTAAAATCAGCGTTTAACAACGAAATAAGTAGAATAAATTCAGAATTCACGTACGGCCACTGAATAATATGTTTCAGTTTGCTATGATTTCCTTAACTTATTTCAGGGATTTTAATGAGAAAAGTATAATCCGTGAATTTTATTTGTAAAATCAGCGTTAAAAAAATCGAGTAGAATAATTTCAGATATCACGTAGGGCATTGAATAATATTTTTCAGTTTGCTATCAATTCCGTAATAAATTTCAGGTGTGTGCGAAAAAAATTCGAATATTATTTGTTAAATCAGCGTTAAAAAAGAAATAAGTAGAATAAAATTAGGAATTCACGTAGGACCACTGACTCATATTCGTCAGTTTGCATTGATTTCATTTATAAATTTCAGGGTTTTTCATGACAAAAATCGAATTAGTAAATTTCGTTTTTATAAATAGCGTCAAACAAAGAAATAAGTGAAATTAATTCAGGATTCACGTAGGGGACTGAACAATATCTATCTGTTTGCTGTGATTTCCTTAACAACTTTCAGAGAATTTCACGAGAAAAGTCGAAACATTGAATTTCTATTTAATAAATCAGTGTTTTTACCACGAAATAAGTAGAATAAATTCAGAATTCGCGTAGGGCTAAAAAACAATATTTTTCATTTTGCTATGATTTCCTTAACAACTTTGAGGGATATGCACGAGAAAGGTCGAAACATTGAATTTTTATTTAATAAATTAGCGTTTAACCACGAAATGAGTAGAATAATTTCAGATGTCACATAGGGCACTGAATAATATTTTTCAGTTTGCTATCAATTCCGTAATAAAATTCAGGTGTGTGCACAAAAAAAATTCGAATATTATTTGTTAAATCAGCGTTAAAAAAGAAATAAGTAGAATAAAATTAGGAATTCACGTAGGACCACTGACTCATATTCGTCAGTTTGCATTGATTTCATTTATAAATTTCAGGGTTTTTCATGACAAAAATCGAATTAGTAAATTTCATTTTTATAAATAGCGTCAAACAAAGAAATAAGTGAAATTAATTCAGGATTCACGTAGGGGACTGAACAATATCTATCTGTTTGCTGTCATTTCCTTAACAAATTTCAGTGATGTATAAGAGAAAAGTGATAACATTGAATTGTATTTTTTAAATCAGCTTATATCAAAGAAATAAGTAACTGAATATTATTTTTCTGTTTACTATTTTTTCCTTAACAAATTTTCAGGGACATGCATGAGAAAAGTCATGGAATTAAATTTTATTTTTAAAATCAGCGTTTAAACTCAAATTAACAAGAATAAATTCAGAATTCGCGCAGGGCCACTGAATAATATTTTTCAGTTTGCTGTGATTTCCTTAACAACTTTCAGCGAATTTCACGAGAAAAGTCGAAACATTGAATTTCTATTTAATAAATCAGCGTTTTTACCACGATATAAGTAGAATAAATTCTGAATTCGGGTAGGGCTAAAAAACAATATTTTTCATTTTGGTATGATTTCCTTAACAACTTTGAGGGATATGCACGAGAAAGGTCGAAACATTGAATTTTAATTTAATAAATTAGCGTTTAACCACGAAATAAGTAGAATAAATTCAGAATTCACGAAGGGCCACTAAGTAATATTTATCAGTTTGCTATGATTTCCTGAACATATTTCACGGATGTGCAAGAGAAAAATCGTATCAGTAATTAATTTATAAAATCTGCGATAAAAAAGTAAGTAGATTAAATACAGAATTCGCATAGGGCCACTGGATAATTTTTTTCAGTTTGCTATGACTTTCTTAACAACTTTCAGGGATGTGCACTAGAAAAGTGGAAACATTAAATTTGATTTTTAAAATCTGCGTTTAACCACGAAATAAAAGGAATAAATTCAGAATTCACGTACGGCCACTGAATAATATGTTTCAGTTTGCTATGATTTCCTTAACTGTTTTCAGGGATTCTAACGAGTAAGGTTACATCCGTGAATTTTATTAGTAAAATCAGCGTTAAAAAAAATGAGTAGAATAATTTCAGATATCACGTAGGGCACTGAATAATATTTTTGAGTTTGCTATCAATTCCGTAATAAAATTCAGGTGTGTGCACAAAAAAATTCGAATTTTATTTGTTAAATCAGCGTTAAAAAAGAAATAATTGGATTTAAATTAGGAATTCACGTAGGACCACTGACTAATATTCGTCAGTTTGCAATGATTTCATTTATAAATTTCAGGGTTTTTCATGACAAAAATCGAATTAGTAAATTTCATTTTTATAAATAGCGTCAAACAAAGTAATGAGTAGAGTAAATTCAAAATTCACTTAGGGCCAAGGAATATTATTTTGCGTTTTGCAATGATTTCTTTAACATATTTTAGGGATTCGCATGAGAAAACTAGAATCAGTGAATTTTATTTGTATAATCAGCTTTAAACGAAGAAAAAAGTGGAATAAATTCCGAATTTATGTAGTGCCTCTGAATAATTATTTTCAGTTTTCTATGACTACCTTAAGAAATTTAGGTAAGTGCACGTGAAAGTTATAACATTGATTTTTATTTTTAAAATCGGCGTTTAACAACGAAATAAGTAGAATAAATTCAGAATTCACGTACGGCCACTGAATAATATGTTTCATTTTGCTATGATTTCCTTAACTTATTTCAGGGATTTTAATGAGAAAAGTATAATCCGTGAATTTTATTTGTAAAATCAGCGTTAAAAAAATCGAATAGAATAATTTCAGATATCACGTAGGGCACTGAATAATATTTTTCAGTTTGCTATCAATTGCGTAATAAATTTCAGGTGTGTACACAAAACTTCGAATTTCATTTGTTAAATCAGCGTTAGAAAAGAAATAATTGGATTTCAACTAGGAATTCACGTAGGACCACTGACTAATATTCGTCAGTTTGCAATGATTTCATTTATAAATTTCAGGGTTTTTCATGACAAAAATCGAATTAGTAAATTTCATTTTTATAAATAGCGTCAAACAAAGAAATAAGTGAAATTAATTCAGGATTCACGTAGGGGACTGAACAATATCTATCTGTTTGCTATCATTTCCTTAACAAATTTCAGTGATGTATAAGAGAAAAGTCATAACATTGAATTGTATTTTTTAAATCAGCTTATATCAAAGAAATAAGTAACTGAATATTATTTTTCTGTTTACATTTTTTCCTTAACAAATTTTCAGGGACATGCATGAGAAAAGTCATAGAATTAAATTTTATTTTTAAAATCAGCGTTTAAACTCGAATTAAGTAGAATAAATTCAGAATTCGCGCAGGGCCACTGAATAATATTTTTCAGTTTGCTGTGATTTCCTTAACAACTTTCAGAGAATTTCACGAGAAAAGTTCAGACATTGAATTTCTACAAACAAAGAAATAAGTAGAATAAATTAAGAATTCACGTAGGAGCACTAAATAATATTTTTCAGTTTGCTGTGATTTCCTTAACAACTTTCAGGGATGTGCACGAGAAAAGTCGAAACATTGTTATTATATTTAAAATATCAGCGTTTAACTACGAAATAAGTAGAATAAATTCAGAATTTGCGTAGGGCCGTTAAATAATATTTTTCAGTTTGCTATCAATTCCGTAATATATTTCAGGTGTGTGCACAAAAAATTCGAATTTTATTTGTTAAATCAGCGTTAAAAAAGTAATAATTAGAATAAATTCAAAATTCTCATAGGGCCAGTAAATAATATTTTTCAGTTCTTTATGATTTCCTTAACTTATTTCAGGTATTTTAACGAGAAAAGTTGAAATCGTGAATTTTAATTGTAAAACCAGCGTTAAAAAAAACGAGTAGAATATTTTCAGAATTCACCTAGGGCACTGATTAATATTTTTCAGTTTGCTATCAATTCAGTAACATGTTTCAGGGATGTGCACAAAAAATTCGAATTTTATTTGTTAAATCAGCGTTAAAAACGAAATAGGTAGAATAAAATTAGGAATTCACGTTGGACCACCAAATAATTTTTTTCAGTTTGCAACATTTCGTTTATAAATTTCAGGGATTTTCATGAGAAAAGTCGAATTAGTAAATTTCATTTTTATAAATAGCGTCACTCTAAGAAATAAGTAAAATAAATTCTGGATTCAACTTGGATTCTGAACAATATCTTTCTGTTTGCTATCATTTCCTTAAATAATTTCGTGGATGTGCACAAGAAAATTCGAACCATTGAATTTTTTTTGTGAAATCAACTTTTCACAACGAAATGAGTAGAGTAAATTCAGAATTCACTTAGGGCCAAGGAATATTATTTTGCGTTTTGCAATGAATTCTTTAACAAATTTTTCGGATTCACATGAGAAAAGTAGAATCAGTGAATTTTATTTGTATAATCAGCTTTAAACAAAGAAAAAAGTGGAATAAATTCCGAATTTATGTAGTGCCTCTGAATAATTATTTTCAGTTTGCTATGACTTCCTTAAGAAATTTAGTTAAGTGCACGTGAAAGTCATAACATTGAATTTTATTTTTAAAATCAGCGTTTAACAACGAAATAAGTAGAATAAATTCAGAATTCACGTACGGCCACTGAATAATATGTTTCAGTTTGCTATGATTTCCTTAACTTATTTTAGGGATTTTAATGAGAAAAGTATAATCCGTGAATTTTATTTGTAAAATCAGCGTTAAAAAAATCGAGTAGAATAATTTCAGATATCACGTAGGGCACTGAATAATATTTTTCAGTTTGCTATCAATTCCGTAATAGATTTCAGGTGTGTGCAAAAAAAATTCGAATATTATTTGTTAAATCAGCGTTAAAAAAGAAATAAGTAGAATAAAATTAGGAATTCACGTAGGACCACTGACTCATATTCGTCAGTTTGCAATGATTTCATTTATAAATTTCAGGGTTTTTCATGACAAAAATCGAATTAGTAAATTTCATTTTTATAAATAGCGTCAAACAAAGAAATGAGTAGAGTAAATTTAAAATTCACTTAGGGCCAAGGAATATTATTTTGCGTTTTGCAATGATTTCTTTAACATATTTTACGGATTCACATGAGAAAAGTAGAATCAGTGAATTTTATTTGTATAATCAGCTTTAAACAAAGAAAAAAGTGGAATAAATTCCGAATTTATGTAGTGCCTCTGAATAATTATTTTCAGTTTCCTATGACTTCCTTAAGAAATTTAGTTAAGTGCACGTGAAAGTCATAACATTGAATTTTATTTTTAAAATCAAGGTTTAACAACGAAATAAGTAGAATAAATTCAGAATTCACGTACGGCCACTGAATAATATGTTTCAGTTTGCTATGATTTCCTTAACTTATTTCAGGGATTTTAATGAGAAAAGTATAATCCGTGAATTTTATTTGTAAAATCAGCGTTAAAAAAATCGAGTAGAATAATTTCAGATATCACGTAGGGCATTGAATAATATTTTTCAGTTTGCTATCAATTCCGTAATAAATTTCAGGTGTGTGCGAAAAAAATTCGAATATTATTTGTTAAATCAGCGTTAAAAAAGAAATAAGTAGAATAAAATTAGGAATTCACGTAGGACCACTGACTCATATTCGTCAGTTTGCATTGATTTCATTTATAAATTTCAGGGTTTTTCATGACAAAAATCGAATTAGTAAATTTCGTTTTTATAAATAGCGTCAAACAAAGAAATAAGTGAAATTAATTCAGGATTCACGTAGGGGACTGAACAATATCTATCTGTTTGCTGTCATTTCCTTAACAAATTTCAGTGATGTATAAGAGAAAAGTCATAACATTGAATTGTATTTTTTAAATCAGCTTATATCAAAGAAATAAGTAACTGAATATTATTTTTCTGTTCACTATTTTTTCCTTAACAAATTTTCAGGGACATGCATGAGAAAAGTCATAGAATTAAATTTTATTTTTAAAATCAGCGTTTAAACTCAAATTAACAAGAATAAATTCAGAATTCGCGCAGGGCCACTGAATAATATTTTTCAGTTTGCTGTGATTTCCTTAACAACTTTCAGCGAATTTCACGAGAAAAGTCGAAACATTGAATTTCTATTTAATAAATCAGCGTTTTTACCACGATATAAGTAGAATAAATTCAGAATTCGCGTAGGGCTAAAAAACAATATTTTTCATTTTGGTATGATTTCCTTAACAACTTTGAGGGATATGCACGAGAAAGGTCGAAACATTGAATTTTTATTTAATAAATTAGCGTTTAACCACGAAATAAGTAGAATAAATTAGGAATTCACGAAGGGCCACTCAGTAATATTTATCAGTTTGCTATGATTTCCTGAACATATTTCACGGATGTGCAAGAAAAAAATGGTATCAGTAATTAATTTATAAAATCTGCGATAAAAAAAGTAAGTAGATTAAATACAGAATTCGCATAGGGCCACTGGATAATTTTTTTCAGTTTGCTATGACTTTCTTAACAACTTTCAGGGATGTGCACTAGAAAAGCGGAAACATTAAATTTCATTTTTTAAAATCTGCGTTTAACCACGAAATAAAAGGAATAAATTCAGAATTCACGTACGGCCACTGAATAATATGTTTCAGTTTGCTATGATTTCCTTAACTGTTTTCAGGGATTCTAACGAGTAAGGTTACATCAGTGAATTTTATTAGTAAAATCAGCGTAAAAAAAAATGAGTAGAATAATTTCAGATATCACGTAGGGCACTGAATAATATTTTTGAGTTTGCTATCAATTCCGTAATAAAATTCAGGTGTGTGCACAAAAAAATTCTAATTTTATTTGTTAAATCAGCGTTAAAAATTAAATAAGTAGAATTAAATTACGAATTCACGTAAGACCACTAAATAATTTTTGTCAGTTTGCAATGATTTCGTTTATTAATTTCAGCGATTTTCATGAGAGAAGTCAAATTAGTAAATTACATTTTTTTAATCAGCGTCAATCTAAGAAATAAGTAGAATAAATTCAGAAATCGCCTACAGCCACAGAATAATATGTTTCAGTTTGCTATCTTTTCCTAAACTTATTTCAGAGATTTTAACGAGAAAAATTGTATCCGTGAATTTTATTTGTAAAATCTGCGTAAAAAGAAATGAGTAGAATAATTTCAGATATCACGTTGGTCACTGAATAATATATTTCATTTGGCTTTCAATTCCGTAATAAATTTCAGGTGTGTGCACAAAAAATTCGAATTTTATTTTTTAAATCAGCGTTATGAAAGACATAGTAGATTTAAATTACGAATTCACGTATGACCACTGAATAGTTTTGGCAGTTTGCAATGATTTCGTTAATAAATTACAGGGTTTTTCGTGAGAAAAGAAGAATTAGTAAATTTCATTTTTATAAATAGCGTCAAACAAAGAAATAAGTAGAATAAATTCAGAATTCACGTAGGAGCACTAAATAATATTTTTCAGTTTGCTGTGATTTCCTTAACAACTTTCAGGGATGTGCACGAGAAAAGTCGAAACATTGTTATTATATTTAATAAATCAGCGTTTAACTACGAAATAAGTAGAATAAATTCAGAATTTGCGTATGGCCGTTAAATAATATTTTTCAGTTTGCTATCAATTCCGAAATATATTTCAGGTGTGTGCACAAAAAATTCGAATTTTATTTGTTAAATCAGCGTTAAAAAAGTAATAATTAGAATAAATTCAAAATTCTCATAGGGCCAGTAAATAATATTTTTCAGTTTGCTATGATTTCCTTAACTTATTTCAGATATTTTAACGAGAAGAGTTGAATTCGTGAGTTTTCTTTGTAAAATCAGCCTTAAAAAAAACGAGTAGAATAATTTCAGAATTCACGTAGGGCACTGATTAATGTTTTTCAGTTTGCTATCAATTCAGTAACATGTTTCAGGGATGTGCACAAAAAATTCGAATTTTATTTGTTGAATCAGCGTTAAAAACGAAATAAGTAGAATAAATTTAGAATTCACGTAGAGCCTTTGAATAATATTTTTAATTGTGCTATCATTTTCTTAAATAATTTCAGGGATGTGCAAGGAAAAAGTAGAATCTGTGAATTTTATTTGTAAACTCAGCTTATAACAACGAAATGAGTAGAGTAAATTCAGAATTCACTTAGGGCCAAGGAATATTATTTTGCGTTTTGCAAAGAATTCTTTAACAAATTTTACGGATTCACATGAGAAAAGTAGAATCAGTGAATTTTATTTCTATAATCAGCTTTAAACAAAGAAAAAAGTGGAATAAATTCCGAATTTATGTAGTGCCTCTGAATAATTATTTTCAGTTTGCTATGACTCCCTTAACAAATTTAGTTAAGTGCACGTGAAAGTCATAACATTGAATTTTATTTTTAAAATCAGCGTTTAACAACGAAATAAGTAGAATAAATTCAGAATTCGCGTAGGGCTAAAAAACAATATTTTTCATTTTGGTATGATTTCCTTAACAACTTTGAGGGATATGCACGAGAAAGTTCGAAACATTGAATTTTTATTTAATAAATTAGCGTTTGGATAAATAATTGGATTTAAATTAGGAATTCACGTAGGACCACTGACTAATATTCGTCAGTTTGCAATGATTTCATTTATAAATTTCAGGGTTTTTCATGACAAAAATCGAATTAGTAAATTTCATTTTTATAAATAGCGTCAAACAAAGAAATGAGTAGAGTAAATTCAGAATTCACTTAGGGCCAAGGAATATTATTTTGCGTTTTGCAATGATTTCTTTAACAAATTTTACGGAATCACGTGAGAAAAGTAGAATCAGTGAATTTTATTTGTATAATCAGCTTTAAACAAAGAAAAAAGTGGAATAAATTCCGAATTTATGTAGTGCCTCTGAATAATTATTTTCAGTTTTCTATGACTACCTTAAGAAATTTAGGTAAGTGCACGTGAAAGTTATAACATTGATTTTTATTTTTAAAATCGGCGTTTAACAACGAAATAAGTAGAATAAATTCAGAATTCACGTACGGCCACTGAATAATATGTTTCAGTTTGCTATGATTTCCTTAACTTATTTCAGGGATTTTAATGAGAAAAGTATAATCCGTTAATTTTATTTGTAAAATCAGCGTTAAAAAAATCGAATAGAATAATTTCAGATATCACGTAGGGCACTGAATAATATTTTTCAGTTTGCTATCAATTGCGTAATAAATTTCAGGTGTGTACACAAAAATTCGAATTTCATTTGTTAAATCAGCGTTAGAAAAGAAATATTTTCGAAGCGAATTTCACGAGAAAAGTCGAAAAATTGAATTTCTATTTAATAAATCAGCGTTTTTACCACGATATAAGTAGAATAAATTCAGAATTCGCGTAGGGCTAAAAAACAATATTTTTCATTTTGGTATGATTTCCTTAACAACTTTGAGGGATATGCACGAGAAAGGTCGAAACATTGAATTTTTATTTAATAAATTAGCGTTTAACCACGAAATAAGTAGAATAAATTAGGAATTCACGAAGGGCCACTAAGTAATATTTATCAGTTTGCTATGATTTCCTGAACATATTTCACGGATGTGCAAGAGAAAAATCGTATCAGTAATTAATTTATAAAATCTGCGATAAAAAAAGTAAGTAGATTAAATACAGAATTCGCATAGGGCCACTGGATAATTTTTTTCAGTTTGCTATGACTTTCTTAACAACTTTCAGGGATGTGCACTAGAAAAGTGGAAACATTAAATTTCATTTTTTAAATCTGCGTTTAACCACGAAATAAAAGGAATAAATTCAGAATTCACGTACGGCCACTGAATAATATGTTTCAGTTTGCTATGATTTCCTTAACTGTTTTCAGGGATTCTAACGAGTAAGGTTACATCCGTGAATTTTATTAGTAAAATCAGCGTTAAAAAAAATGAGTAGAATAATTTCAGATATCACGTAGGGCACTGAATAATATTTTTGAGTTTGCTATCAATTCCGTAATAAAATTCAGGTGTGTGCACAAAAAAATTCGAATTTTATTTGTTAAATCAGCGTTAAAAATTAAATAAGTAGAATTAAATTACGAATTCACGTAAGACCACTAAATAATTTTTGTCAGTTTGCAATGATTTCGTTTATTAATTTCAGCGATTTTCATGAGAGAAGTCAAATTAGTAAATTACATTTTTTTAATCAGCGTCAATCTAAGAAATAAGTAGACTAAATTCAGAAATCGCCTACAGCCACAGAATAATATGTTTCAGTTTGCTATCTTTTCCTAAACTTATTTCAGAGATTTTAACGAGAAAAATTGTATCCGTGAATTTTATTTGTAAAATCTGCGTAAAAAGAAATGAGTAGAATAATTTCAGATATCACGTTGGTCACTAAATAATATATTTCAGTTGGCTTTCAATTCCGTAATAAATTTCAGGTGTGTGCACAAAAAATTCGAATTTTATTTTTTAAATCAGCGTTATGAAAGACATAGTAGATTAAAATTACGAATTCACGTATGACCACTAAATAGTTTTGGCAGTTTGCAATGATTTCGTTAATAAATTACAGGGTTTTTCGTGAGAAAAGAAGAATTAGTAAATTTCATTTTTATAAATAGCGTCAAACAAAGAAATAAGTAGAATAAATTCAGAATTCACGTAGGAGCACTAAATAATATTTTTTTAGTTTGCTGTAAATTCCTTAACAACTTTCAGGGATGTGCACGAGAAAAGTCGAAACATTGTTATTATATTTAATAAATCAGCGTTTAACTACGAAATAAGTAGAATAAATTCAGAATTTGCGTAGGGCCGTTAAATAATATTTTTCAGTTTGCTATCAATTCCGAAATATATTTCAGGTGTGTGCACAAAAAATTCGAATTTTATTTGTTAAATCAGCGTTAAAAAAGTAATAATTAGAATAAATTCAAAATTCTCATAGGGCCAGTAAATAATATTTTTCAGTTTGCTATGATTTCCTTAACTTATTTCAGATATTTTAACGAGAAAAGTTGAATTCGTGAGTTTTATTTGTAAAATCAGCGTTAAAAACGAAATAAGTAGAATAAATTTAGAATTCACGTAGAGCCTTTGAATAATATTTTTAATTGTGCTATCATTTTCTTAAATAATTTCAGGGATGTGCAAGGAAAAAGTAGAATCTGTGAATTTTATTTGTAAACTCAGCTTATAACAACGAAATGAGTAGAGTAAATTCAGAATTCACTTAGGGCCAAGGAATATTATTTTGCGTTTTGCAAAGAATTCTTTAACAAATTTTACGGATTCACATGAGAAAAGTAGAATCAGTGAATTTTATTTCTATAATCAGCTTTAAACAAAGAAAAAAGTGGAATAAATTCCGAATTTATGTAGTGCCTCTGAATAATTATTTTCAGTTTGCTATGACTTCCTTAACAAATTTAGTTAAGTGCACGTGAAAGTCATAACATTGAATTTTATTTTTAAAATCAGCGTTTAACAACGAAAAAAGTAGAATAAATTCAGAATTCACGTACGGCCACTGAATAATATGTTTCAGTTTGCTATGATTTCCTTAACTTATTTCAGGGATTTTAATGAGAAAAGTATAATCCGTGAATTTTATTTGTAAAATCAGCGTTTAAAAAATCGAGTAGAATAATTTCAGATATCACGTAGGGCACTGAATAATATTTTTCAGTTTGCTATCAATTGCGTAATAAATTTCAGGTGTGTACACAAAAATTCTAATTTTATTTGTTAAATCAGCGTTAAAAAAGAAATAATTGGATTTAAATTAGGAATTCACGTAGGACCACTGACTAATATTCGTCAGTTTGCAATGATTTCATTTATAAATTTCAGGGTTTTTCATGACAAAAATCGAATTAGTAAATTTCATTTTTATAAATAGCGTCAAACAAAGAAATGAGTAGAGTAAATTCAGAATTCACTTAGGGCCAAGGAATATTATTTTGCGTTTTGCAATGATTTCTTTAACAAATTTTACGGAATCACATGAGAAAAGTAGAATCAGTGAATTTTATTTGTATAATCAGCTTTAAACAAAGAAAAAAGTGGAATAAATTCCGAATTTATGTAGTGCCTCTGAATAATTATTTTCAGTTTTCTATGACTACCTTAAGAAATTTAGGTAAGTGCACGTGAAAGTTATAACATTGATTTTTATTTTTAAAATCGGCGTTTAACAACGAAATAAGTAGAATAAATTCAGAATTCACTTACGGCCACTGAATAATATGTTTCAGTTTGCTATGATTTCCTTAACTTATTTCAGGGATTTTAATGAGAAAAGTATAATCCGTGAATTTTATTTGTAAAATCAGCGTTAAAAAAATCGAATAGAATAATTTCAGATATCACGTAGGGCACTGAATAATATTTTTCAGTTTGCTATCAATTGCGTAATAAATTTCAGGTGTGTACACAAAAATTCGAATTTCATTTGTTAAATCAGCGTTAGAAAAGAAATAATTGGATTTCAACTAGGAATTCACGTAGGACCACTGACTAATATTCGTCAGTTTGCAATGATTTCATTTATAAATTTCAGGGTTTTTCATGACAAAAATCGAATTAGTAAATTTCATTTTTATAAATAGCGTCAAACAAAGAAATAAGTGAAATTAATTCAGGATTCACGTAGGGGACTGAACAATATCTATCTGTTTGCTATCATTTCCTTAACAAATTTCAGTGATGTATAAGAGAAAAGTCATAACATTGAATTGTATTTTTTAAATCAGCTTATATCAAAGAAATAAGTAACTGAATATTATTTTTCTGTTTACATTTTTTCCTTAACAAATTTTCAGGGACATGCATGAGAAAATGTCTTAGAATTAAATTTTATTTTTAAAATCAGCGTTTAAACTCGAATTAAGTAGAATAAATTCAGAATTCGCGCAGGGCCACTGAATAATATTTTTCAGTTTTCTGTGATTTCCTTAACAACTTTCAGAGAATTTCACGAGAAAAGTCGAAACATTGAATTTCTATTTAATAAATCAGTGTTTTTACCACGAAATAAGTAGAATAAATTCAGAATTCGCGTAGGGCTAAAAAACAATATTTTTCATTTTGCTATGATTTCCTTAACAACTTTGAGGGATATGCACGAGAAAGGTCGAAACATTGAATTTTTATTTAATAAATTAGCGTTTAACCACGAAATGAGTAGAATAATTTCAGATGTCACATAGGGCACTGAATAATATTTTTCAGTTTGCTATCAATTCCGTAATAAAATTCAGGTGTGTGCACAAAAAAATTCGAATTTTATTTGTTAAATCAGCGTTAAAAAAGAAATAAGTAGAATTAAATTACGAATTCACGTAAGACCAATAATTAATTTTTGTCAGTTTGCAATGATTTCGTTAATAAATTACAGGGTTTTTCGTGAGAAAAGAAGAATTAGTAAATTTCATTTTTATAAATAGCGTCAAACAAAGAAATAAGTAGAATAAATTAAGAATTCACGTAGGAGCACTAAATAATATTTTTCAGTTTGCTGTGATTTCCTTAACAACTTTCAGGGATGTGCACGAGAAAAGTCGAAACATTGTTATTATATTTAAAATATCAGCGTTTAACTACGAAATAAGTAGAATAAATTCAGAATTTGTGTAGGGCCGTTAAATAATATTTTTCAGTTTGCTATCAATTCCGTAATATATTTCAGGTGTGTGCACAAAAAATTCGAATTTTATTTGTTAAATCAGCGTTAAAAAAGTAATAATTAGAATAAATTCAAAATTCTCATAGGGCCAGTAAATAATATTTTTCAGTTTGCTATGATTTCCTTAACTTATTTCAGGTATTTTAACGAGAAAAGTTGAAATCGTGAATTTTATTTGTAAAATCAGCGTTTAAAAAAACGAGTATAATAATTTCAGAATTCACCTAGGGCACTGATTAATATTTTTCAGTTTGCTATCAATTCAGTAACATGTTTCAGGGATGTGCACAAAAAATTCGAATTTTATTTGTTAAATCAGCGTTAAAAACGAAATAGGTAGAATAAAATTAGGAATTCACGTTGGACCACCAAATAATTTTTTTCAGTTTGCAACATTTCGTTTATAAATTTCAGGGATTTTCATGAGAAAAGTCGAATTAGTAAATTTCATTTTTATAAATAGCGTCACTCTAAGAAATAAGTAAAATAAATTCTGGATTCAACTAGGGGACTGAACAATATCTTTCTGTTTGCTATCATTTCCTTAAATAATTTCGTGGATGTGCACAAGAAAATTCGAACCATTGAATTTTTTTTGTGAAATCAACTTTTCACAACGAAATGAGTAGAGTAAATTCAGAATTCACTAAGGGCCAAGGAATATTATTTTGCGTTTTGCAATGATTTCTTTAACAAATTTTACGGATTCACATGAGAAAAGTAGAATCAGTGAATTTTATTTGTATAATCAGCTTTAAACAAAGAAAAAAGTGGAATAAATTCCGAATTTATGTAGTGCCTCTGAATAATTATTTTCAGTTTGCTATGACTTCCTTAAGAAATTTAGTTAAGTGCACGTGAAAGTCATAACATTGAATTTTATTTTTAAAATCAGCGTTTAACAACGAAATAAGTAGAATAAATTCAGAATTCACGTACGGCCACTGAATAATATGTTTCAGTTTGCTATGATTTCCTTGACTTATTTTAGGGATTTTAATGAGAAAAGTATAATCCGTGAATTTTATTTGTGAAATCAGCGTTAAAAAAATCGAGTAGAATAATTTCAGATATCACGTAGGGCACTGAATAATATTTTTCAGTTTGCTATCAATTCCGTAATAGATTTCAGGTGTGTGCAAAAAAAATTCGAATATTATTTGTCAAATCAGCGTTAAAAAAGAAATAAGTAGAATAAAATTAGGAATTCACGTAGGACCACTGACTCATATTCGTCAGTTTGCAATGATTTCATTTATAAATTTCAGGGTTTTTCATGACAAAAATCGAATTAGTAAATTTCATTTTTATAAATAGCGTCAAACAAAGAAATGAGTAGAGTAAATTTAAAATTCACTTAGGGCCAAGGAATATTATTTTGCGTTTTGCAATGATTTCTTTAACATATTTTACGGATTCACATGAGAAAAGTAGAATCAGTGAATTTTATTTGTATAATCAGCTTTAAACAAAGAAAAAAGTGGAATAAATTCCGAATTTATGTAGTGCCTCTGAATAATTATTTTCAGTTTGCTATGACTTCCTTAAGAAATTTAGTTAAGTGCACGTGAAAGTCATAACATTGAATTTTATTTTTAAAATCAGCGTTTAACAACGAAATAAGTAGAATAAATTCAGAATTCACGTACGGCCACTGAATAATATGTTTCAGTTTGCTATGATTTCCTTAACTTATTTCAGGGATTTTAATGAGAAAAGTATAATCCGTGAATTTTATTTGTAAAATCAGCGTTAAAAAAATCGAGTAGAATAATTTCAGATATCACGTAGGGCATTGAATAATATTTTTCAGTTTGCTATCAATTCCGTAATAAATTTCAGGTGTGTGCAAAAAAAATTCGAATATTATTTGTTAAATCAGCGTTAAAAAAGAAATAAGTAGAATAAAATTAGGAATTCACGTAGGACCACTGACTCATATTCGTCAGTTTGCATTGATTTCATTTATAAATTTCAGGGTTTTTCATGACAAAAATCGAATTAGTAAATTTCGTTTTTATAAATAGCGTCAAACAAAGAAATAAGTGAAATTAATTCAGGATTCACGTAGGGGACTGAACAATATCTATCTGTTTGCTATCATTTCCTTAACAAATTTCAGTGATGTATAAGAGAAAAGTCATAACATTGAATTGTATTTTTTAAATCAGCTTATATCAAAGAAATAAGTAACTGAATATTATTTTTCTGTTTACTATTTTTTCCTTAACAAATTTTCAGGGACATGCATGAGAAAAGTCATAGAATTAAATTTTATTTTTAAAATCAGCGTTTAAACTCAAATTAACAAGAATAAATTCAGAATTCGCGCAGGGCCACTGAATAATATTTTTCAGTTTGCTGTGATTTCCTTAACAACTTTCAGCGAATTTCACGAGAAAAGTCGAAACATTGAATTTCTATTTAATAAATCAGCGTTTTTACCTCGATATAAGTAGAATAAATTCAGAATTCGCGTAGGGCTAAAAAACAATATTTTTCATTTTGGTATGATTTCCTTAACAACTTTGAGGGATATGCACGAGAAAGGTCGAAACATTGAATTTTTATTTAATAAATTAGCGTTTAACCACGAAATAAGTAGAATAAATTAGGAATTCACGAAGGGCCACTAAGTAATATTTATCAGTTTGCTATGATTTCCTGAACATATTTCACGGATGTGCAAGAGAAAAATCGTATCAGTAATTAATTTATAAAATCTGCGATAAAAAAAGTAAGTAGATTAAATACAGAATTCGCATAGGGCCACTGGATAATTTTTTTCAGTTTGCTTTGACTTTCTTAACAACTTTCAGGGATGTGCACTAGAAAAGTGGAAACATTAAATTTCATTTTTTAAATCTGCGTTTAACCACGAAATAAAAGGAATAAATTCAGAATTCACGTACGGCCACTGAATAATATGTTTCAGTTTGCTATGATTTCCTTAACTGTTTTCAGGGATTCTAACGAGTAAGGTTACATCCGTGAATTTTATTAGTAAAATCAGCGTTAAAAAAAATGAGTAGAATAATTTCAGATATCACGTAGGGCACTGAATAATATTTTTGAGTTTGCTATCAATTCCGTAATAAAATTCAGGTGTGTGCACAAAAAAATTCGAATTTTATTTGTTAAATCAGCGTTAAAAATTAAATAAGTAGAATTAAATTACGAATTCACGTAAGACCACTAAATAATTTTTGTCAGTTTGCAATGATTTCGTTTATTAATTTCAGCGATTTTCATGAGAGAAGTCAAATTAGTAAATTACATTTTTTTAATCAGCGTCAATCTAAGAAATAAGTAGACTAAATTCAGAAATCGCCTACAGCCACAGAATAATATGTTTCAGTTTGCTATCTTTTCCTAAACTTATTTCAGAGATTTTAACGAGAAAAATTGTATCCGTGAATTTTATTTGTAAAATCTGCGTAAAAAGAAATGAGTAGAATAATTTCAGATATCACGTTGGTCACTGAATAATATATTTCAGTTGGCTTTCAATTCCGTAATAAATTTCAGGTGTGTGCACAAAAAATTCGAATTTTATTTTTTAAATCAGCGTTATGAAAGACATAGTAGATTTAAATTACGAATTCACGTATGACCACTGAATAGTTTTGGCAGTTTGCAATGATTTCGTTAATAAATTACAGGGTTTTTCGTGAGAAAAGAAGAATTAGTAAATTTCATTTTTATAAATAGCGTCAAACAAAGAAATAAGTAGAATAAATTCAGAATTCACTTAGGAGCACTAAATAATATTTTTCAGTTTGCTGTGATTTCCTTAACAACTTTCAGGGATGTGCACGAGAAAAGTCGAAACATTGTTATTATATTTAATAAATCAGCGTTTAACTACGAAATAAGTAGAATAAATTCAGAATTTGCGTAGGGCCGTTAAATAATATTTTTCAGTTTGCTATCAATTCCGAAATATATTTCAGGTGTGTGCACAAAAAATTCGAATTTTATTTGTTAAATCTGCGTTAAAAAAGTAATAATTAGAATAAATTCAAAATTCTCATAGGGCCAGTAAATAATATTTTTCAGTTTGCTATGATTTCCTTATCTTATTTCAGATATTTTAACGAGAAAAGTTGAATTCGTGAGTTTTATTTGTAAAATCAGCGTTAAAAAAAACGAGTAGAATATTTTCAGAATTCACGTAGGGCACTGATTAATGTTTTTCAGTTTGCTATCAATTCAGTAACATGTTTCAGGGATGTGCACAAAAAATTCGAATTTTATTTGTTAAATCAGCGTTAAAAACGAAATAAGTAGAATAAATTTAGAATTCACGTAGAGCCTTTGAATAATATTTTTAATTGTGCTATTATTTTCTTAAATAATTTCAGGGATGTGCAAGGAAAAAGTAGAATCTGTGAATTTTATTTGTAAACTCAGCTTATAACAACGAAATGAGTAGAGTAAATTCAGAATTCACTTAGGGCCAAGGAATATTATTTTGCGTTTTGCAAAGAATTCTTTAACAAATTTTACGGATTCACATGAGAAAAGTAGAATCAGTGAATTTTATTTGTATAATCAGCTTTAAACAAAGAAAAAAGTGGAATAAATTCCGAATTTATGTAGTGCCTCTGAATAATTATTTTCAGTTTGCTATGACTTCCTTAACAAATTTAGTTAAGTGCACGTGAAAGTCATAACATTGAATTTTATTTTTAAAATCAGCGTTTAACAACGAAATAAGTAGAATAAATTCAGAATTCACGTACGGCCACTGAATAATATGTTTCAGTTTGCTATGATTTCCTTAACTTATTTCAGGGATTTTAATGAGAAAAGTATAATCCGTGAATTTTATTTGCAAAATTAGCGTTAAAAATATCGAGTAGATAAATTTCAGATATCACGTAGGGCACTGCATAATATTTTTTAGTTTGCTATCAATTGCGTAATAAATTTCAGGTGTGTACACAAAAATTCTAATTTCATTTGTTAAATCAGCGTTAAAAAAGAAATAATTGGATTTAAATTAGGAATTCACGTAGGACTACTGACTAATATTCGTCAGTTTGCAATGATTTCATTTATAAATTTCAGGGTTTTTCATGACAAAAATCGAAAAAGTAAATTTCATTTTTATAAATAGCGTCAAACAAAGAAATGAGTAGAGTAAATTCAGAATTCACTTAGGGCCAAGGAATATTATTTTGCGTTTTGCAATGATTTCTTTAACAAATTTTACGGAATCACATGAGAAAAGTAGAATCAGTGAATTTTATTTGTATAATCAGCTTTAAACAAAGAAAAAAGTGGAATAAATTCCGAATTTATGTAGTGCCTCTGAAATATTATTTTCAGTTTGCTATTATTTCCTTAACAAATTTAGTTAATTGCACGTGAAAGTCATAACATTGAATTTTATTTTTAAAATCAGCGTATAACAACGAAATAAGTAGAATAAATTCAGAATTCACGTACGGCCACTGAATAATATGTTTCAGTTTGCTATGATTTCCTTAACTTATTTCAGGGATTTTAATGAGAAAAGTATAATCCGTGAATTTTATTTGTAAAATCAGCGTTAAAAAAATCGAATAGAATAATTTCAGATATCTCGTAGGGCACTGAATAATATTTTTCAGTTTGCTATCAATTGCGTAATAAATTTCAGGTGTGTACACAAAAATTCGAATTTCATTTGTTAAATCAGCGTTAAAAAAGAAATAATTGGATTTCAATTAGGAATTCACGTAGGACCACTGACTAATATTCGTCAGTTTGCAATGATTTCATATATAAATTTAAGGGTTTTTCATGACAAAAATCGAATTAGTAAATTTCATTTTTATAAATAGCGTCAAACAAAGAAATAAGTGAAATTAATTCAGGATTCACGTAGGGGACTGAACAATATCTATCTGTTTGCTATCATTTCCTTAACAAATTTCAGTGATGTATAAGAGAAAAGTCATAACATTGAATTGTATTTTTTAAATCAGCTTATATCAAAGAAATAAGTAACTGAATATTATTTTTCTGTTTACATTTTTTCCATAACAAATTTTCAGGGACATGCATGAGAAGAGTCATAGAATTAAATTTTATTTTTAAAATCAGCGTTTAAACTCGAATTAAGTAGAATAAATTCAGAATTTGCGTAGGGCCGTTAAATAATATTTTTCAGTTTGCTATCAATTCCGTAATATATTTCAGGTGTGTGCACAAAAAATTCGAATTTTATTTGTTAAATCAGCGTTAAAAAAGTAATAATTAGAATAAATTCAAATTTCTCATAGGGCCAGTAAATAATAATTTTCAGTTTGCTATGATTTCCTTAACTTATTTCAGATATTTTAACGAGAAAAGTTGAATTCGTGAATTTTATTTGTAAAATCAGCGTTAAAAAAAACGAGTAGAATAATGTCAGAATTCACGTAGGGCACTGATTAATGTTTTTCAGTTTGCTATCAATTCAGTAACATGTTTCAGGGATGTGCACAAAAAATTCGAATTTTATTTGTTAAATCAGCGTTAAAAACGAAATAAGTAGAATAAATTTAGAATTCACGTAGAGCCTTTGAATAATATTTTTAATTGTGCTATCAATTTCTTAAATAATTTCAGGGATGTGCAAGGAAAAAGTAGAATCTGTCAATTTTATTTGTAAACTCAGCTTATAACATCTAAATGAGTAGAGTAAATTCAGAATTCACTTAGGGCCAAGGAATATTATTTTGCGTTTTGCAAAGAATTCTTTAACAAATTTTACGGAATCACATGAGAAAAGTAGAATCAGTGAATTTTATTTGTATAATCAGCTTTAAACAAAGAAAAAAGTGGAATAAATTCCGAATTTATGTAGTGCCTCTGAAATATTATTTTCAGTTTGCTATGACTTCCTTAACAAATTTAGTTAATTGCACGTGAAAGTCATAACATTGAATTTTATTTTTAAAATCAGCGTATAACAACGAAATAAGTAGAATAAATTCAGAATTCACGTACGGCCACTGAATAATATGTTTCAGTTTGCTATGATTTCCTTAACTTATTTCAGGGATTTTAATGAGAAAAGTATAATCCGTGAATTTTATTTGTAAAATCAGCGTTAAAAAAATCGAATAGAATAATTTCAGATATCACGTAGGGCACTGAATCATATTTTTCAGTTTGCTATCAATTGCGTAATAAATTTCAGGTGTGTACACAAAAATTCGAATTTCATTTGTTAAATCAGCGTTAAAAAAGAAATAATTGGATTTCAATTAGGAATTCACGTAGGACCACTGACTAATATTCGTCAGTTTGCAATGATTTCATTTATAAATTTCAGGGTTTTTCATGACAAAAATCGAATTAGTAAATTTCATTTTTATAAATAGCGTCAAACAAAGAAATAAGTGAAATAATTTCAGGATTCACGTAGGGGACTGAACAATATCTATCTGTTTGCTATCATTTCCTTAACAAATTTCAGTGATGTATAAGAGAAAAGTCATAACATTGAATTGTATTTTTTAAATCAGCTTATATCAAAGAAATAAGTAACTGAATATTATTTTTCTGTTTACATTTTTTCCTTAACAAATTTTCAGGGACATGCATGAGAAAAGTCATAGAATTAAATTTTATTTTTAAAATCAGCGTTAAAAAAAACGAGTAGAATAATTTCAGAATTCACATAGGGCACTGATTAATATTTTTCAGTTTGCTATCAATTCAGTAACATGTTTCAGGGATGTGCACAAAAAATTCGAATTTTATTTGTTAAATCAGCGTTAAAAACGAAATAGGTAGAATAAAATTAGGAATTCACGTTGGACCACCAAATAATTTTTTTCAGTTTGCAACATTTCGTTTATAAATTTCAGGGATTTTCATGAGAAAAGTCGAATTAGTAAATTTCATTTTTATAAATAGCGTACTCTAAGAAATAAGTAAAATAAATTCTGGATTCAACTAGGGGACTGAACAATATCTTTCTGTTTGCTATCATTTCCTTAAATAATTTCGTGGATGTGCACAAGAAAATTCGAACCATTGAATTTTTTTTGTGAAATCAACTTTTCAGAACGAAATAAGTAGAATAAATTTAGAATTCACGTAGAGCCACTGAATAATATTTTTAATTGCGCTATCATTTTCTTAAATAATTTCAGGGATGTGCAAGGAAAACGTAGAATCTGTGAATTTTATTTGTAAACTCAGCTTATAACAACGAAATGAGTAGAGTAAATTCAGAATTCACTTAGGGCCAAGGAATATTATTTTGCGTTTTGCAATGAATCCTTTAACAAATTTTACGGTTTCACATGAGAAAAGTAGAATCAGTGAATTTTATTTGTATAATCAGCTTTAAACAAAGAAAAAAGTGGAATAAATTCCGAATTTATGTAGTGCCTCTGAATAATTACTTTCAGTTTGCTATGAATTGCTTAACAAATTTAGTTAAGTGCACGTGAAAGTCATAACATTGAATTTTATTTTTAAAATCAGCGTTTAACAACGAAATAAGTAGAATCAATTCAGAATTCACGTACGGCCACTGAATAATATGTTTCAGTTTGCTATGATTTCCTTAACTTATTTCAGGGATTTTAATGAGAAAAGTATAATCCGTGAATTTTATTTGTAAAATCAGCGTTGAAAAAATCGAGTAGAATAATTTCAGATATCACGTAGGGCACTGAATAATATTTTTCAGTTTGCTATCAATTCCGTAATAAATTTCAGGTGTGTGCAAAAAAAATTCGAATATTATTTGCTAAATCAGCGTTAAAAAAGAAATAAGTAGAATAAAATTAGGAATTCACGTAGGACCACTGACTCATATTCGTCAGTTTCCATTGATTTCATTTATAAATTTCAGGGTTTATCATGACAAAAATTGAATTAGTAAATTTCATTTTTATAAATAGCGTCAAACAAAGAAATAAGTGAAATTAATTCAGGATTCACGTAGGGGACTGAACAATATCTATCTGTTTGCTATTATTTCCTAAACAAATTTCAGTGATGTATAAGAGAAAAGTCATAACATTGAATTGTATTTTTTAAATCAGCTTATATCAAAGAAATAAGTAACTGAATATTATTTTTCTGTTTACTATTTTTTCCTTAACAAATTTTCAGGGACATGCATGAGAAAAGTCATAGAATTAAATTTTATTTTTAAAATCAGCGTTTAAACACGAATTAAGTAGAATAAATTCAGAATTCGCGTAGGGCTAAAAGATAATAATTTTCATTTTTCTATGATTTCCTTAACAACTTTGAGGGATATGCACGAGAAATGTCGAAACATTGAATTTTTATTTAATAAATTAGCGTTTAACCACGAAATAAGTAGAATAAATTCAGAATTCACGAAGGGCCACTAAGTAATATTTATCAGTTTGCTATGATTTCCTGAAAATATTTCATGGGTGTGCACGAGAAAAATCGTATCAGTAATTAATTTATAAAATCAGCGATAAAAAAAAGTAAGTAATTAAATACAGAATTCGCGTAGGGCCACTGGATAATTTTTTTCAGTTTGCTATGATTTTGTTAACAACTTTCAGGGATGTGCACTAGAAAAGTTGAAACATTAAATTTTAATTTTATATTCAGCGTTTAACCACGAAAAAAAAAGAATAAATTCAGAATTCACGTACGGCCACTGAATAATATGTTTCAGTTTGCTATGATTTCCTTAACTGTTTCCAGGGATTCTAATGAGTAAGGGTAAATCCGTGAATTTTATTAGTAAAATCAGCGTTAAAAAAGAAATAATTGGATTTAAATTAGGAATTCACGTAGGACCACTGACTCATATTCGTCAGTTTGCATTGATTTCATTTATAAATTTCAGGGTTTTTCATGACAAAAATGGAATTAGTAAATTTCATTTTTATAAATAGCGTCAAACAAAGAAATAAGTGAAATAATTTCAGGATTCACGTAGGGGACTGAACAATATCTATCTGTTTGCTATCATTTCCTTAACAAATTTCAGTGATGTATAAGAGAAAAGTCATAACATTGAATTGTATTTTTTAAATCAGCTTATATCAAAGAAATAAGTAACTGAATATTATTTTTCTGTTTACATTTTTTCCATAACAAATTTTCAGGGACATGCATGAGAAAAGTCATAGAATTAAATTTTATTTTTAAAATCAGCGTTTAAACTCGAATTAAGTAGAATAAATTCAGAATTTGCGTAGGGCCGTTAAATAATATTTTTCAGTTTGCTATCAATTCCGTAATATATTTCAGGTGTGTGCACAAAAAATTCGAATTTTATTTGTTAAATCAGCGTTAAAAAAGTAATAATTAGAATAAATTCAAATTTCTCATAGGGCCAGTAAATAATAATTTTCAGTTTGCTATGATTTCCTTAACTTATTTCAGATATTTTAACGAGAAAAGTTGAATTCGTGAATTTTATTTGTAAAATCAGCGTTAAAAAAAACGAGTAGAATAATGTCAGAATTCACGTAGGGCACTGATTAATGTTTTTCAGTTTGCTATCAATTCAGTAACATGTTTCAGGGATGTGCACAAAAAATTCGAATTTTATTTGTTAAATCAGCGTTAAAAACGAAATAAGTAGAATAAATTTAGAATTCACGTAGAGCCTTTGAATAATATTTTTAATTTTGCTATCATTTTCTTAAATAATTTCAGGGATGTGCAAGGAAAAAGTAGAATCTGTGAATTTTATTTGTAAACTCAGCTTATAACAACTAAATGAGTAGAGTAAATTCAGAATTCACTTAGGGCCAAGGAATATTATTTTGCGTTTTGCAAAGAATTCTTTAACAAATTTTACGGATTCACATGAGAAAAGTAGAATCAGTGAATTTTATTTGTATAATCAGCTTTAAACAAAGAAAAAAGTGGAATAAATTCCGAATTTATGTAGTGCCTCTGAAATATTATTTTCAGTTTGCTATGACTTCCTTAACAAATTTAGTTAAGTGCACGTGAAAGTCATAACATTGAATTTTATTTTTAAAATCAGCGTTTAACAACGAAATAAGTAGAATAAATTCAGAATTCACGTACGGCCACTGAATAATATGTTTCAGTTTGCTATGATGTCCTTAACTTATTTCAGGGATTTTAATGAGAAAAGTATAATCCGTGAATTTTATTTGTAAAATCAGCGTTAAAAAAATCGAGTTGAATAATTTCAGATATCACGTAGGGCACTGAATAATATTTTTCAGTTTGCTATCAATTGCGTAATAAATTTCAGGTGTGTACACAAAAATTCTAATTTTATTTGTTAAATCAGCGTTAAAAAAGAAATAATTGGATTTAAATTAGGAATTCACGTAGGACCACTGACTAATATTCGTCAGTTTGCAATGATTTCATTTATAAATTTCAGGGTTTTTCATGACAAAAATCGAATTAGTAAATTTCATTTTTATAAATAGCGTCAAACAAAGAAATGAGTAGAGTAAATTCAGAATTCACTTAGGGCCAAGGAATATTATTTTTCGTTTTGCAAAGAATCCTTTAACAAATTTTACGGTTTCACATGAGAAAAGTAGAATCAGTGAATTTTATTTGTATAATCAGCTTTAAACAAAGAAAAAAGTGGAATAAATTCCGAATTTATGTAGTGCCTCTGAATAATTACTTTCAGTTTGCTATGACTTCCTTAACAAATTTAGTTAAGTGCACGTGAAAGTCATAACATTGAATTTTATTTTTAAAATCAGCGTTTAACAACGAAATAAGTAGAATAAATTGAGAATTCACGTACGGCCACTGAATAATATGTTTCAGTTTGCTATGATTTCCTTAACTTATTTCAGGGATTTTAATGAGAAAAGTATAATCCGTGAATTTTATTTGTAAAATCAGCGTTGAAAAAATCGAGTAGAATAATTTCAGATATCACGTAGGGCACTGAATAATATTTTTCAGTTTGCTATCAATTCCGTAATAAATTTCAGGTGTGTGCAAAAAAAAATCGAATATTATTTGCTAAATCAGCGTTAAAAAAGAAATAAGTAGAATAAAATTAGGAATTCACGTAGGACCACTGACTCATATTCGTCAGTTTCCATTGATTTCATTTATAAATTTCAGGGTTTTTCATGACAAAAATTGAATTAGTAAATTTCATTTTTATAAATAGCGTCAAACAAAGAAATAAGTGAAATTAATTCAGGATTCACGTAGGGAACTGAACAATATCTATCTGTTTGCTATTATTTCCTTAACAAATTTCAGTGATGTATAAGAGAAAAGTCATAACATTGAATTGTATTTTTTAAATCAGCTTATATCAAAGAAATAAGTAACTGAATATTATTTTTCTCTTTACTATTTTTTCCTTAACAAATTTTCAGGGACATGCATGAGAAAAGTCATAGAATTAAATTTTATTTTTAAAATCAGCGTTTAAACTCGAATTAAGTAGGATAAATTCAGAATTCGCGTAGGGCTAAAAAATAATAATTTTCATTTTGCTATGATTTCCTTAACAACTTTGAGGGATATGCACGAGAAATGTCGAAACATTGAATTTTTATTTAATAAATTAGCGTTTAACCACGAAATAAGTAGAATAAATTCAGAATTCACGAAGGGCCACTAAGTAATATTTATCAGTTTGCTATGATTTCCTGAAAATATTTCATGGGTGTGCACGAGAAAAATCGTATCAGTAATTAATTTATAAAATCAGCGATAAAAAAAAGTAAGTAGATTAAATACAGAATTCGCGTAGGGCCACTGGATAATTTTTTTCAGTTTGCTATGATTTCCTTAACTGTTTCCAGGGATTCTAATGAGTAAGGGTAAATCCGTGAATTTTATTAGTAAAATCAGCGTTAAAAAAAATGAGTAGAATAATTTCAGATATCACGTAGGGCACTGAATAATATTTTTCAGTTTGCTATCAATTCCGTAATAAAATTCAGGTGTGTGCACAAAAAAATTCGAATTTTATTTGTTAAATCAGCGTTAAAAAAGAAATAAGTAGAATTAAATTACGAATTCACGTAAGACAACTAAATAATTTTTGTCAGTTTGCAACATTACGTTTATAAATTTCAGGGATTTTCATGAGAAAAGTCGAATTAGTAAATTTCATTTTTATAAATAGCGTCACTCTAATAAAAAAAGTAATATAAATTCTGGATTCACCTAGGGGACTGAACAATATCTTTCTGTTTGCAATCAATTCCGTAATAAAATTCAGGTGTGTGCACAAAAAAATTCGAATTTTATTTGTTAAATCAGCGTTAAAAAAGAAATAAGTAGAATTAAATTACGAATTCACGTAAGACCACTGACTAATGTTCGTCAGTTTGCAAAGATTTCATTTATAAATTTCAGGGTTTTTCATGACAAAAATCGAATAAGTAAATTTCATTTTTATAAATAGCGTCAAACAAAGAAATAAGTGAAATAATTTCAGGATTCACGTAGGGGACTGAACAATATCTATCTGTTTGCTATCATTTCCTTAACAAATTTCAGTGATGTATAAGAGAAAAGTCATAACATTGAATTGTATTTTTTAAATCAGCTTATATCAAAGAAATAAGTAACTGAATATTATATTTCCGTTTACATTTCTTCCTTAACAAATTTTCAGGGACATGCATGAGAAAAGTCATAGAATTAAATTTTATTTTTAAAATCAGCGTTTAAACTCGAATTAACAAGAATAAATTCAGAATTCGCGCAGGGCCACTGAATAATATTTTCAGTTTGCTGTGATTTCCTTAACTACTTTCAGCGAATTTCACGAGAAAAGTCGAAACATTGAACTTCTATTTAATAAATCAGCGTTTTTACCACGAAATAAGTAGAATAAATTCAGAATTCGCGTAGGGCTAAAAAACAATATTTTTCATTTTGCTATGATTTCGTTAACAACTTTGAAAGATATGCACGAGAAAGGTTGAAACATTGAATTTTTATTTAATAAATTAGCGTTTAACCACGAAATAAGTAGAATAAATTAAGAATTCACGAAAAGCCTCTAAGTAATATTTATCAGTTTGCTATGATTTCCTGAAAATATTTCATTTGTGTGCAAGAGAAAAATCGTATCAGTAATTAATTTATAAAATCAGCGATTAAAAAAAGTAAGTAGATTAAATACAGAATTCGCGTAGGGCCACTGGATAATTTGTTTCAGTTTGCTATGATTTTCTTAACAACTTTCAGGGATGTGCACTAGAAAAGTGGAAAATTAAATTTTATTTTTTAAATCAGCGTTTAACCACGAAATAAAAAGAATAAATTCAGAATTCACGTACGGCCACTGAATAATATGTTTCTGTTTGCTATGATTTCATTAACTGTTTTCAGGGATTCTGACGAGTAAGGTTAAATCCGTGAATTTTATTAGAAAAAATCAGCGTTAAAAAAAATGAGTAGAATAATTTCAGATATCACGTAGGGCACTGAATAATATTTTTCAGTTTGCTATCAATTCCGTAATAAAATTCAGGTGTGTGCACAAAAAAATTCGAATTTTATTTGTTAAATCAGCGTTAAAAAAGAAATAAGTAGAATTAAATTACGAATTCACGTAAGACCACTAAATAATTTTTGTCAGTTTGCAATGATTTCGTTTATTAATTTCAGCGATTTTCATGAGAGAAGTCAAATTAGTAAATTACATTTTTTTAATCAGCGTCAATCTAAGAAATAAGTAGAATAAATTCAGAAATCGCGTACAGCCACAGAATAATATGTTTCAGTTTGCTAACATTTCCTAAACTTATTTCAGAGATTTTAACGAGAAAAGTTGTATCCGTGAATTTTATTTGTAAACTCTGCGTAAAAAAAATGAGTAGAATAATTTCAGATATCACGTTGGTCACTGAATAATATTTTTCAGTTTGCTATCAATTCCGTAATATATTTCAGGTGTGTGCACAAAAAATTCGAATTTTATTTGTTAAATCAGCGCTAAAAAAGTATTAATTAGAATAACTTCAAAATTCTCATAGGGCCACGAAGTAATATTTTTCAGTTTGCTATGATTTCCTTAACTTCTTTCAGGTATTTTAACGAGAAAAGTTGAATTCGTGAATTTTATTTGTAAAATCAGCGTTAAAAAAAACGAGTGTAATAATTTCAGACTTCACGTAGGGCACTGATTTATGTTTTTCAGTTAGCTATCAATTCAGTCACATGTTTCAGGGATGTGCACACAAAATTCGAATTTTATTTGTTAAATTAGCGTTAAAAACGAAATAAGTAGAATAAAATTAGGAATTCACGTTGGACCACCAAATAATTTTATTCAGTTTGCAACATTTCGTTTATAAATTTCAGGGATTTCCATGAGAAAAGTCGAATTAGTAAATTTCATTTTTATAAATAGCTTCACTCTAAGAAATAAGTAAAATAAATTCTGGATTCAACTAGGGGACTGAACAATATCTTTCTGTTTGCTATCATTTCCTTAAATAATTTCGTGGATATGCACAAGAAAATTCGAACCATTGAATTTTTTTTGTGAAATCAACTTTTCACAACGAAATAAGTAGAGTAAATTCAGAATTCACTTAGGGCAAGGGAATATTATTTTGCGTTTTGCAATGATTTCTTTAACAAATTTTACGGATTCACATGAGAAAAGTAGAATCAGTGAATTTTATTTGTATAATCAGCTTTAAACAAAGAAAAAAGTGGAATAAATTCCGAATTTATGTAGTGCCTCTGAATAATTATTTTCAGTTTGCTATGATTTCCTTAAGAAATTTAGGTAAGAGCACGTGAAAGTCATTACATTGAATTTTATTTTTAAGATCAGCGTTTAACAACGAAATAAGTAGAATAAATTCAGAATTCACGTACGGCCACTGAATAATATGTTTCAGTTTGCTATGATTTCCTTAACTTATTTCAGGGATTTTAATGAGAAAAGTATAATCCGTGAATTTTATTTGTAAAATCAGCGTTAAAAAATCGAGTAGAATAATTTCAGATATCACGTAGAGCACTGAATAATATTTTTCAGTTTGCTATCAATTCCGTAATAAATTTCAGGTGTGTACACAAAAAATTTGAATTTTATCTGTTAAATCAGCGTTAAAAAAGAAATAATTGGATTTAAATTAGGAATTCACGTAGGACCACTGACTAATGTTCGTCAGTTTGCAATGATTTCAATTATAAATTTCAGGGTTTTTCATGACAAAAATGGAATTAGTAAATTTCATTTTTATAAATAGCGTCAAACAAAGAAATAAGTGAAATAATTTCAGGATTCACGTAGGGGACTGAACAATATCTATCTGTTTGCTATCATTTCCTTAACAAATTTCAGTGATGTATAAGAGAAAAGTCATAACATTGAATTGTATTTTTTAATCAGCTTATATCAAAGAAATAAGTAACTGAATATTATTTTTCTGTTTACATTTTTTCCTTAACAAATTTTCAGGGACATGCATGAGAAAAGTCATAGAATTAAATTTTATTTTTAAAATCAGCGTTTAAACTCGAATTAAGTAGAATAAATTCAGAATTCGCGCAGGGCCACTGAATAATATTTTTCAGATTGCTGTGATTTCCTTAACAACTTTCAGAGAATTTCACGAGAAAAGTCGAAACATTGAATTTCTATTTAATAAATCAGCGTTTTTACCACGAAATAAGTAGAATAAATTCAGAATTCGCGTAGGGCTAAAAAACAATATTTTCATTTTGCTATGATTTCCTTAACAACTTTGAAAGATATGCACGAGAAAGGTCGAAACATTGAATTTTTATTTAATAAATTAGCGTTTAACCACGAAATAAATAGAATAAATTCAGAATTCACGAAGGGCCTCTAAGTAATATTTATCAGTTCGCTAATATTTCCTGAAAATATTTCATGGGTGTGCAAGAGAAAAATCGTATCAGTAATTAATTTATAAAATCAGCGATTAAAAAAAGTAAGTAGATTAAATACAGAATTCGCGTAGGGCCACTAGATAATTTTTTTCGGTTTGCTATGATTTTCTTAACAACTATCAGGGATGTGCACTAGAAAAGTGGAAACATTAAATTTTATTTTTTAAATCAGCGTTTAACCACGAAATAAAAAGAATAAATTCAGAATTCACGTACGGCCACTGAATAATATGTTTCTGTTTGCTATGATTTCATTAACTGTTTTCAGGGATTCTGACGAGTAAGGTTAAATCCGTGAATTTTATTAGAAAAAATCAGCGTTAAAAAAAATGAGTAGAATAATTTCAGATATCACGTAGGGCACTGAATAATATTTTTCAGTTTGCTATCAATTCCGTAATAAAATTCAGGTGTGTGCACAAAAAAATTCGAATTTTATTTGTTAAATCAGCGTTAAAAAAGAAATAAGTAGAATTAAATTACGAATTCACGTAAGACCACTAAATAATTTTTGTCAGTTTGCAATGATTTCGTTTATTAATTTCAGCGATTTTCATGAGAGAAGTCAAATTAGTAAATTACATTTTTTTAATCAGCGTCAATCTAAGAAATAAGTAGAATAAATTCAGAAATCGCGTACAGCCACAGAATAATATGTTTCAGTTTGCTAACATTTCCTAAACTTATTTCAGAGATTTTAACGAGAAAAGTTGTATCCGTGAATTTTATTTGTAAACTCTGCGTAAAAAAAATGAGTAGAATAATTTCAGATATCACGTTGGTCACTGAATAATATTTTTCAGTTTGCTATCAATTCCGTAATATATTTCAGGTGTGTGCACAAAAAATTCGAATTTTATTTGTTAAATCAGCGCTAAAAAAGTATTAATTAGAATAACTTCAAAATTCTCATAGGGCCACGAAGTAATATTTTTCAGTTTGCTATGATTTCCTTAACTTCTTTCAGGTATTTTAACGAGAAAAGTTGAATTCGTGAATTTTATTTGTAAAATCAGCGTTAAAAAAAACGAGTGTAATAATTTCAGACTTCACGTAGGGCACTGATTTATGTTTTTCAGTTAGCTATCAATTCAGTCACATGTTTCAGGGATGTGCACACAAAATTCGAATTTTATTTGTTAAATTAGCGTTAAAAACGAAATAAGTAGAATAAAATTAGGAATTCACGTTGGACCACCAAATAATTTTATTCAGTTTGCAACATTTCGTTTATAAATTTCAGGGATTTCCATGAGAAAAGTCGAATTAGTAAATTTCATTTTTATAAATAGCTTCACTCTAAGAAATAAGTAAAATAAATTCTGGATTCAACTAGGGGACTGAACAATATCTTTCTGTTTGCTATCATTTCCTTAAATAATTTCGTGGATATGCACAAGAAAATTCGAACCATTGAATTTTTTTTGTGAAATCAACTTTTCACAACGAAATAAGTAGAGTAAATTCAGAATTCACTTAGGGCAAGGGAATATTATTTTGCGTTTTGCAATGATTTCTTTAACAAATTTTACGGATTCACATGAGAAAAGTAGAATCAGTGAATTTTATTTGTATAATCAGCTTTAAACAAAGAAAAAAGTGGAATAAATTCCGAATTTATGTAGTGCCTCTGAATAATTATTTTCAGTTTGCTATGATTTCCTTAAGAAATTTAGGTAAGAGCACGTGAAAGTCATAACATTGAATTTTATTTTTAAGATCAGCGTTTAACAACGAAATAAGTAGAATAAATTCAGAATTCACGTACGGCCACTGAATAATATGTTTCAGTTTGCTATGATTTCCTTAACTTATTTCAGGGATTTTAATGAGAAAAGTATAATCCGTGAATTTTATTTGTAAAATCAGCGTTAAAAAATCGAGTAGAATAATTTCAGATATCACGTAGAGCACTGAATAATATTTTTCAGTTTGCTATCAATTCCGTAATAAATTTCAGGTGTGTACACAAAAAATTTGAATTTTATCTGTTAAATCAGCGTTAAAAAAGAAATAATTGGATTTAAATTAGGAATTCACGTAGGACCACTGACTAATGTTCGTCAGTTTGCAATGATTTCAATTATAAATTTCAGGGTTTTTCATGACAAAAATGGAATTAGTAAATTTCATTTTTATAAATAGCGTCAAACAAAGAAATAAGTGAAATAATTTCAGGATTCACGTAGGGGACTGAACAATATCTATCTGTTTGCTATCATTTCCTTAACAAATTTCAGTGATGTATAAGAGAAAAGTCATAACATTGAATTGTATTTTTTAATCAGCTTATATCAAAGAAATAAGTAACTGAATATTATTTTTCTGTTTACATTTTTTCCTTAACAAATTTTCAGGGACATGCATGAGAAAAGTCATAGAATTAAATTTTATTTTTAAAATCAGCGTTTAAACTCGAATTAAGTAGAATAAATTCAGAATTCGCGCAGGGCCACTGAATAATATTTTTCAGATTGCTGTGATTTCCTTAACAACTTTCAGAGAATTTCACGAGAAAAGTCGAAACATTGAATTTCTATTTAATAAATCAGCGTTTTTACCACGAAATAAGTAGAATAAATTCAGAATTCGCGTAGGGCTAAAAAACAATATTTTCATTTTGCTATGATTTCCTTAACAACTTTGAAAGATATGCACGAGAAAGGTCGAAACATTGAATTTTTATTTAATAAATTAGCGTTTAACCACGAAATAAATAGAATAAATTCAGAATTCACGAAGGGCCTCTAAGTAATATTTATCAGTTCGCTAATATTTCCTGAAAATATTTCATGGGTGTGCAAGAGAAAAATCGTATCAGTAATTAATTTATAAAATCAGCGATTAAAAAAAGTAAGTAGATTAAATACAGAATTCGCGTAGGGCCACTAGATAATTTTTTTCGGTTTGCTATGATTTTCTTAACAACTATCAGGGATGTGCACTAGAAAAGTGGAAACATTAAATTTTATTTTTTAAATCAGCGTTTAACCACGAAATAAAAAGAATAAATTCAGAATTCACGTACGGCCACTGAATAATATGTTTCTGTTTGCTATGATTTCATTAACTGTTTTCAGGGATTCTGACGAGTAAGGTTAAATCCGTGAATTTTATTTGTAAAATCAGCGTTAAAAAAAATGAGTAGAATAATTTCAGATATCATATAGGGCACTGAATAATATTTTTCAGTTTACTATCAATTCCGTAATAAAATTCAGGTGTGTGCACAAAAAAATTCGAATTTTATTTGTTAAATCAGCGTTAAAAAAGAAATAAGTTGAATTAAATTACGAATTCACGTAAGACCACTAAATAATTTTTGTCAGTTTGCAATGATTTCGTTTATTAATTTCAGCGATTTTCATGAGAGAAGTCAAATTAGTAAATTACATTTTTTTAATCAGCGTCAATCTAAGAAATAAGTAGAATAAATTCAGAAATCGCGTACAGCCACAGAATAATATGTTTCAGTTTGCTAACATTTCCTAAACTTATTTCAGAGATTTTAACGAGAAAATTTGTATCCGTGAATTTTATTTGTAAAATCTGCGTAAAAAAAATGAGTAGAATAATTTCAGATATCACGTTGGTCACTGAATAATATTTTTCAGTTTGCTATCAATTCCGTAATATATTTCAGGTGTGTGCACAAAAAATTTGAATTTTATTTTTTAAATCAGCGTTAAGAAAGACATAAGTAGATTTAAATTACGAATTCACGAATGACCACTGAATAGTTTTGGCAGTTTGCAATGATTTCGTTAATAAATTACAGGTTTTACCTGAGAAAAGAAGAATAAGTTAATTTCATTTTTATAAATAACGTCAAACAAAGAAATAAGTAGAATAAATTCAGAATTCACGTAGGAGCACTAAATAATATTTTTCAGTTTGCTATCAATTCCATAATATATTTCAGGTGTGTGCACAAAAAATTCGAATTTTATTTGTTAAATCAGCGTTAAAAAAGTAATAATTAGAATAAATTCAAAATTCTCATAGGGCCAGTAAATAATATTTTTCAGTTTGCTATGATTTCCTTAACTTATTTCAGGTATTTTAAGGAGAAAAGTTGAATTCGTGAATTTTATTTGTAAAATCAGCGTTAAAAAAAACGAGTAGAATAATTTCAGAATTCACGTAGGGCACTGATTAATGTTTCCCATTTTGCTATCTATTCAGTAACATGTTTCAGGGATGTGCAAAAAAAATTCGAATTTTATTTGTTAAATCAGCGTTAAAAACGAAATAAGTAGAATAAAATTAGGAATTCACGTAGGACCACTGACTCATATTCGTCAGTTTGCATTGATTTCATTTATAAATTTCAGGGATTTCCATGAGAAAAGTCGAATTAGTAAATTTCATTTTTATAAATAGCTTCACTCTAAGAAATAAGTAATATAAATTCTGGATTCACCTAGGAAACTGAACAATATCTTTCTGTTTGCTATCATTTCCTTAACAAATTTCAGTGATGTATAAGAGAAAAGTCATAACATTGAATTGTATTTTTTAAATCAGCTTATATCAAAGAAATAAGTAACTGAATATTATTTTTCTGTTTACTATTTTTTCCTTAACAAATTTTCAGGGACATGCATGAGAAAAGTCATAGAATTAAATTTTATTTTTAAAATCAGCGATTAAACTCGATTTAAGTAGAATAAATTCAGAATTCGCGCAGGGCCACTGAATAATATTTTTCAGATTGCTGTGATTTCCTTAACAACTTTCAGAGAATTTCACGAGAAAAGTCGAAACATTGAATTTCTATTTAATAAATCAGCGTTTTTACCACGATATAAGTAGAATAAATTCAGAATTCGCGTAGGGCTAAAAAACAATATTTTTCATTTTGGTATGATTTCCTTAACAACTTTGAGGGATATGCACGAGAAAGGTCGAAACATTGAATTTGTATTTTATAAATTAGAGTTTAACCACGAAATAAGTAGAATAAATTCAGAATTCACGAAGGGCCACTAAGTAATATTTATCAGTTTGCTATGATTTCCTGAAAATATTTCATGGATGTGCAAGAGAAAAATCGTATCAGTAATTAATTTATAAAATCAGCGTTAAAAAAAAGTAAGTAGATTCAATACCGAATTAACATAAGGCCACTGAATAATATTTATCAGTTTGTTATGATTTCTATAACAAATTTCCGGGATGTGCACGTGAAAAATCTCAACATTGAATTTTAATTTTTAAATAGGCGTTTAACCACGAAACAAGTAGAATACATTCAGAATTCGCGTAGGGCCATTCAATTATATTTTTCAGTTTGTTATGATTTCCTTAACAACCTTCAGGGATGTGCACGAAAATAATCGAAACATTGAATTTTTATTTTTTAAATCAGCGTTTCACCACAGAATAAGTAGAATAAATTAAGAATTCACGTAGGACCACTAATTATATTTTTCAGTTTGCTGTAATTTCAATAACAACTTTCAGGGATGTGCACGAGAAAAGTCGGAACATTGTATTTATATTTAATAAATCAGCTTTTAACCACGAAATAATTAGAATAAAATCAGAATTCACATAGGTCCACTAAATAATATATTTCAGTTGGCTGTGATTTCCTTACCTTATTTCAGGGATTTTAACGAGAAAAGTTGAATACGTGAATTTTATTTGTAAAATCAGCGTTAAAAAAAGTGAGTAAAATAATTTCAAAATTCACGTTTGGTACTGAATAATGTTTTTTAGTTTGCTATCAATTCCGTAACAAGTTTAAGGGATGCGCACAAAAAATTCGAATTTTATTTGTTAAATCAGAGTTAAAAACGAAGTAAGTAGAATAAAATTAGGAATTCACGTTGGACCACCAAATAATTTTTGTCAGTTTGCAATGATATCGTTTATAAATTTCATCGATTTTCATGAGAGAAGTCAAATTAGTAAATTACATTTTTTTAATCAGCGTCAAACAACGAAATAAGTAGAATAAATTCAGAAATCGCGTACAGCCACAGAATAATATGTTTCAGTTTGCTATCATTTCCTAAACTTATTTCAGAGATTTTAACGAGAAAAGTTGTATCCGTGAATTTTATTTGTAAAATCTGCGTAAAAAAATGAGTAGAATAATTTCAGATATCACGTTGGTCACTTAAAAATATAGTTCAGTTGGTTTTCAATACCGTAATAAATTTCAGGTGTGTGCACAAAAAATTCGAATTTTATTTTTTAAATCAGCGTTAAAAAAGACATAAGTAGATTTAAATTACGAATTCACGTATGACCACTGAATAGTTTTGGCAGTTTGCAATGATTTCGTTAATAAATTACAGGGTTTTTCGTGAGAAAAGAAGAATTAGTAAATTTCATTTTTATAAATAGCGTCAAACAAAGAAATAAGTAGAATAAATTCAGAATTCACGTAGGAGCACTAAATAATATTTTTCAGTTTGCTGTGATTTCCTTAACAACTTTCAGGGATGTGCACGAGAAAAGTGAAACATTGTTATTATATTTAATACATCAGTGTTTAACTACGAAATAAGTAGAATAAATTCAGAATTTGCGTAGGGCCGTTAAATAATATTTTTCAGTTTGCTATCAATTCCGTAATATATTTCAGGTGTGTGCAATAAAAATTCGAATTTTATTTGTTAAATCAGCGTTAAAAAAGTAATACTTAGAATAAATTCAAAATTCTCATAGGGCCATAAAATAATATTTTTCAGTTTGCTATGATTTCCTTAACTTATTTCAGGTATTTTAAGGAGAAAAGTTGAATTCATGAATTTTATTTGTAAAATCAGCGTTAAAAAAAACGAGTAGAATAATTTCAGAATTCACGTAGGGCACTGATTAATGTTTTTCAGTTTGCTATCAATTCAGTAACATGTTTCAGGGATGTGCACAAAAAATTCGAATTTTATTTGTCAAATCAGCGTTAAAAACGAAATAAGTAGAATAAATTTAGAATTCACGTAGAGCCTTTGAATAATATTTTTAATTGTGCTATCATTTTCTTAAATAATTTCAGGGATGTGCAAGGAAAAAGTAGAATCTGTGAATTTTATTTGTAAACTCAGCTTATAACAACGAAATGAGTAGAGTAAATTCAGAATTCACTTAGGGCCAAGGAATATTATTTTGCGTTTTGCAATGATTTCTTTAACATATTTTACGGATTCACATGAGAAAAGTAGAATCAGTGAATTTTGTTTGTATAATCAGCTTTAAACAAAGAAAAAAGTGGAATAAATTCCGAATTTATGTAGTGCCTCTGAATAATTACTTTCAGTTTGCTATGACTTCCTTAACAAATTTAGGTAAGTGCACGTGAAAGTCATAACATTGAATTTTATTTTTAAAATCAGCGTTTAACAACGAAATAAGTAGAATAAATTCAGAATTCACGTACGGCCACTGAATAATATGTTTCAGTTTGCTATGATGTCCTTAACTTATTTAAGGGATTTTGATGAGAAAAGAATAATCCGTGAATTTTATTTGTAAAATCAACGTTAAAAAAATCGAGTAGAATAATTTCAGATACCACGTAGGGCACTGAATAATATTTTTCAGTTTGCTATCAATTCCGTAATAAATTTCAGGTGTGTGCAAAAAAAATTTGAATTTTATTTGTTAAATCAGCGTTTCACCACAGAATAAGTAGAATAAATTAAGAATTCACGTAGGACCACTAATTATATTTTTCAGTTTGCTGTAATTTCAATAACAACTTTCAGGGATGTGCACGAGAAAAGTCGGAACATTGTATTTATATTTAATAAATCAGCTTTTAACCACGAAATAATTAGAATAAAATCAGAATTCACATAGGTCCACTAAATAATATATTTCAGTTGGCTGTGATTTCCTTACCTTATTTCAGGGATTTTAACGAGAAAAGTTGAATACGTGAATTTTATTTGTAAAATCAGCGTTAAAAAAAGTGAGTAAAATAATTTCAAAATTCACGTTTGGTACTGAATAATGTTTTTTAGTTTGCTATCAATTCCGTAACAAGTTTAAGGGATGCGCACAAAAAATTCGAATTTTATTTGTTAAATCAGAGTTAAAAACGAAGTAAGTAGAATAAAATTAGGAATTCACGTTGGACCACCAAATAATTTTTGTCAGTTTGCAATGATATCGTTTATAAATTTCATCGATTTTCATGAGAGAAGTCAAATTAGTAAATTACATTTTTTTAATCAGCGTCAAACAACGAAATAAGTAGAATAAATTCAGAAATCGCGTACAGCCACAGAATAATATGTTTCAGTTTGCTATCATTTCCTAAACTTATTTCAGAGATTTTAACGAGAAAAGTTGTATCCGTGAATTTTATTTGTAAAATCTGCGTAAAAAAATGAGTAGAATAATTTCAGATATCACGTTGGTCACTTAAAAATATAGTTCAGTTGGTTTTCAATACCGTAATAAATTTCAGGTGTGTGCACAAAAAATTCGAATTTTATTTTTTAAATCAGCGTTAAAAAAGACATAAGTAGATTTAAATTACGAATTCACGTATGACCACTGAATAGTTTTGGCAGTTTGCAATGATTTCGTTAATAAATTACAGGGTTTTTCGTGAGAAAAGAAGAATTAGTAAATTTCATTTTTATAAATAGCGTCAAACAAAGAAATAAGTAGAATAAATTCAGAATTCACGTAGGAGCACTAAATAATATTTTTCAGTTTGCTGTGATTTCCTTAACAACTTTCAGGGATGTGCACGAGAAAAGTGAAACATTGTTATTATATTTAATACATCAGTGTTTAACTACGAAATAAGTAGAATAAATTCAGAATTTGCGTAGGGCCGTTAAATAATATTTTTCAGTTTGCTATCAATTCCGTAATATATTTCAGGTGTGTGCAATAAAAATTCGAATTTTATTTGTTAAATCAGCGTTAAAAAAGTAATACTTAGAATAAATTCAAAATTCTCATAGGGCCAGTAAATAATATTTTTCAGTTTGCTATGATTTCCTTAACTTATTTCAGGTATTTTAAGGAGAAAAGTTGAATTCATGAATTTTATTTGTAAAATCAGCGTTAAAAAAAACGAGTAGAATAATTTCAGAATTCACGTAGGGCACTGATTAATGTTTTTCAGTTTGCTATCAATTCAGTAACATGTTTCAGGGATGTGCACAAAAAATTCGAATTTTATTTGTCAAATCAGCGTTAAAAACGAAATAAGTAGAATAAATTTAGAATTCACGTAGAGCCTTTGAATAATATTTTTAATTGTGCTATCATTTTCTTAAATAATTTCAGGGATGTGCAAGGAAAAAGTAGAATCTGTGAATTTTATTTGTAAACTCAGCTTATAACAACGAAATGAGTAGAGTAAATTCAGAATTCACTTAGGGCCAAGGAATATTATTTTGCGTTTTGCAATGATTTCTTTAACATATTTTACGGATTCACATGAGAAAAGTAGAATCAGTGAATTTTGTTTGTATAATCAGCTTTAAACAAAGAAAAAAGTGGAATAAATTCCGAATTTATGTAGTGCCTCTGAATAATTACTTTCAGTTTGCTATGACTTCCTTAACAAATTTAGGTAAGTGCACGTGAAAGTCATAACATTGAATTTTATTTTTAAAATCAGCGTTTAACAACGAAATAAGTAGAATAAATTCAGAATTCACGTACGGCCACTGAATAATATGTTTCAGTTTGCTATGATGTCCTTAACTTATTTAAGGGATTTTGATGAGAAAAGAATAATCCGTGAATTTTATTTGTAAAATCAACGTTAAAAAAATCGAGTAGAATAATTTCAGATACCACGTAGGGCACTGAATAATATTTTTCAGTTTGCTATCAATTCCGTAATAAATTTCAGGTGTGTGCAAAAAAAATTTGAATTTTATTTGTTAAATCAGCGTTAAAAAAGAAATAATTGGATTTAAATTAGGAATTCACGAGGGACCACTGACTCATATTCGTCAGTTTGCATTGATTTCATTTATAAATTTCAGGGTTTTTCATGACAAAAATGGAATTAGTAAATTTCATTTTTATAAATAGCGTCAAACAAAGAAATAAGTGAAATAATTTCAGGATTCACGTAGGGGACTGAACAATATCTATCTGTTTGCTATCATTTCCTTAACAAATTTCAGTGATGTATAAGAGAAAAGTCATAACATTGAATTGTATTTTTTAATCAGCTTATATCAAAGAAATAAGTAACTGAATATTATTTTTCTGTTTACATTTTTTCCTTAACAAATTTTCAGGGACATGCATGAGAAAAGTCATAGAATTAAATTTTATTTTTAAAATCAGCGTTTAAACTCGAATTAAGTAGAATAAATTCAGAATTCGCGCAGGGCCACTGAATAATATTTTTCAGATTGCTGTGATTTCCTTAACAACTTTCAGAGAATTTCACGAGAAAAGTCGAAACATTGAATTTTTTTTGTGAAATCAACTTTTCACAACGAAATAAGTAGAATAAATTTAGAATTCACGTAGAGCCACTGAATAATATTTTTCATTGTGCTACCATTTTCTTAAATAATTTCAGGGATGTGCAAGGAAAAAGTAGAATCTGTGAATTTTATTTGTAAACTCAGCTTATAATAACGAAATGAGTAGAGTAAATTCAAAATTAACTTAGGGCCAAGGAATATTATTTTGCGTTTTGCAATGATTTCTTTAACATATTTTACGGATTCACATGAGAAAAGTAGAATCAGTGAATTTTATTTGTATAATCAGCTATAATCAAAGAAAAAGGTGGAATAAATTCCGAATTTATGTAGTGCCTCTGAATAATTATTTTCAGTTTGCTATGACTTCCTTAAGAAATTTAGGTAAGTGCACGTGAAAGTCATAACATTGAATTTTATTTTTAAAATCAGCGTTTAACAACGAAATAAGTAGAATAAATTCAGAATTCACGTAGGACCACTAAATAATATGTTTCAGTTTGCTGTGATTTCCTTAACAACTTTCAGAGAATTTCACGAGAAAAGTCGAAACATTGAATTTCTATTTAATAAATCAGTGTTTTTACCACGAAATAAGTAGAATAAATTCAGAATTCGCGTAGGGCTAAAAAACAATATTTTTCATTTTGCTATGATTTCCTTAACAACTTTGAGGGATATGCACGAGAAAGGTCGAAACATTGAATTTGTATTTTATAAATTAGAGTTTAACCACGAAATAAGTAGAATAAATTCAGAATTCACGAAGGGCCACTAAGTAATATTTATCAGTTTGCTATGATTTCCTGAAAATATTTCATGGATGTGCAAGAGAAAAATCGTATCAGTAATTAATTTATAAAATCAGCGTTAAAAAAAAAGTAAGTAGATTCAATACCGAATTAACATAAGGCCACTGAATAATATTTATCAGTTTGTTATGATTTCTATAACAAATTTCCGGGATGTGCACGTGAAAAATCTCAACATTGAATTTTAATTTTTAAATCAGCGTTTAACCACGAAACAAGTAGAATACATTCAGAATTTGCGTAGGGCCATTCAATTATATTTTTCAGTTTGTTATGATTTCCTTAACAATCTTCAGGGATGTGCACGAAAATAATCGAAACATTGAATTTTTATTTTTTAAATCAGCGATTCACCACAGAATAAGTAGAATAAATTAAGAATTCACGTAGGGCCACTAAATAATATTTTTCAGTTTGCTGTAATTTCATTAACAACTTTCAGGGATGTGCACCAGAAAAGTCGGAACATTGTATTTGTATTTAATAATTCAGCTTTTAACCACGAAATAATTAGAATAAATTCAGAATTCACATAGGGCCACTAAATAATATATTTCAGTTGGCTGTGATTTCCTTACCTTATTTCAGGGATTTTAACGAGAAAAGTTGAATACGTGAATTTTATTTGTAAAATCAGCGTTAAAAAAAATGAGTAAAATAATTTCAAAATTCACGTTTGGTACTGAATAATGTTTTTTAGTTTGCTATCAATTCCGTAACAAGTTTAAGGGATGCGCACAAAACATTCGAATTTTATTTGTTAAATCAGAGTTAAAAACGAAGTAAGTAGAATAAAATTAGGAATTCACGTTGGACCACCAAATAATTTTTGTCAGTTTGCAATGATTTCGTTTATAAATTTCAGCGATTTTCATGAGAGAAGTCAAATTAGTAAATTACATTTTTTTAATCAGCGTCAAAAAACGAAATAAGTAGAATAAATTCAGAATTCGGGCAGGGCCACTGAATAATATTTTTCAGTTTGCTGTGATTTCCTTAACAACTTTCAGAGAATTTCACGAGAAAAGTCGAAACATTGAATTTCTATTTAATTAATCAGTGTTTTTACCACGAAATAAGTAGAATAAAATCAGAATTCGCGTAGGGCTAAAAAACAATATTTTTCATTTTGCTATGATTTCCTTAACAACTTTGAGGGATATGCACGAGAAAGGTCGAAATATTGAATTTGTATTTTATAAATTAGCGTTTAACCACGAAATAAGTAGAATAAATTCAGAATTCACGAAGGGCTACTAAGTAATATTTATCAGTGTGCTATGACTTCCTTAACAAATTTAAGTAGGTGCACCTAAAAAACCGAATCATTGAATTTCATTTTTAAAATCAGCGTTTAACTGAAAAGAAGTAGAAAAAATTCAGAATATACGTAGTGCCACTGAATAATATTTTTCAGTTTCGTATGATTTTCCTTACAAATATCATTAATGTGTACGAGATAAGTCGAATCAGCGAAATTTTTTTGTAAAATAAGAGTATAAAAAAGAAAGAAATAGAATAAATTCAGAATTCACGTTGGGCCTCTGAATAATATTTTTCCATTTCTATGATTTCCATAACAAATTATAGGGAAGTGTCCGAGTAAAGTCGTATCAGTGAATTTAATTCGTATGATCAGCGTTGTGCTCGATAAAAATGGAATTAGTGTTTTTATTTTAAAAATAAGCGTTTTACCACGAAATAAGTAGAATAAATTCAGTATTCACGTAGGGACACTGAATAATATTTTTCAGTTTGAGATCATTTCCTGAAATTATTTCAAGGATGTGAAAAATAAAATTCGAATGAGTGCATTTTTTTGTAAAATCAGCGTTTAACAACGAAATAAGTTGAACAAATTCAGAATTCACTTAGGGCCACTGAATAATATTTTTCAGTGTGCTATCATTTCCTTAACTTATTTAAGGGATTTTGATGAGAAAAGTTGAATCCGTGAATTTTATTTGTAATATCAGCGTTAAAAAAAATGAGTAGAATAATTTCAGATATCACTTTGGGTACTGAATAATATTTCTCAGTTTGCTAACAATTCCGTAATAAATTTCAGGTGTGTGCACAAAAAATTCCAATTTTATTTGTTAAATCAGCGTTAAAAAATAAATAATTGGATTTAAATTACGAATTCACGTTTGACCACTAAATATTTTTTGTCAGTTTGCAATGATTTCGTCAATAAATTTCAGGGTTTTTCATGAGAAAAGTCGAATTAATAATTTTCATTTTTATAAATAGCGTCAAACAAAGAAATAAGTAGATTAAATTCAAAATTCACGCAGGGCCACTAAATAATATTTTTCAGTTTGTATCAATTCCGTAATAAATTTCAGGTGTATGCACAAAAAATTCGAATTTTATTTGTTAAATCAGCGTTAAAAAAGTAATAAGTAGAATTAATTCAGAATTCACGTAGTACCACTAAATAATATTTTTCAGTTTGTTGTATTTCCTTAACAACTTTCAGTGATGTGCACGAGAAAAATCGAAACGGTATTTATATTTAATAAATCAGCTTTTAACCACGAAATAATTAGAAAAAATTAAGAATTCTCATAGGGCCACTAAATAATATTTTTCAGTTTGCTATGATTTCCTTAACTTATTTCAGGTATTTTAACGAGAAAAGTTGAATTCGTGAATTTTATTTGTAAAATCAGCGTTAAAAAAAGGAGTAGAATAATTTCAGAATTCACGTATGGCACTGATTAATGTTTTTCAGTTTGCTATCAATTCCGTTACATGTTTCAGGGATGTGCACAAAAAATTCGAATTTTATTTGTTAAATCAGCGTTAAAAACGAAATAAGTAGAATAAAATTAGGAATTCACGTTGGACCACCAAATAATTTTTGTCAGTTTGCAATGATTTCGTTTATAAATTTCAGGGATTTTCATGAGAATAGTCGAATTAGTAAATTTCATTTTTATAAATAGCGTCACTCTAAGAAATAAGTAAAATAAATTCTGGATTCAACTAGGGGACTGAACAATATCTTTCTGTTTGCTATCATTTCCTTAAATAATTTCGTGGATGTGCACAAGAAAATTCGAACCATTGAATTTTTTTTGTGAAATCAACTTTTCACAACGAAATAAGTAGAATAAATTTAGAATTCACGTAGAGTACCTGAATAATATTTTTCATTGTGCTACCATTTTCTTAAATAATTTCAGGGATGTGCAAGGAAAAAGTAGAATATGTGAATTTTATTTGTAAACTCAGCTTATAACAACGAAATGAGTAGAGTAAATTCAGAATTCACTTAGAGCCAAGGAATATTATTTTGCGTTTTGCAATGAATTCTTCAACAAATTTTACGGATTCACGTGAGAAAAGTAGAATCAGTGAATTTTATTTGTATAATCAGCTTTAAACAAAGAAAAAAGTGGAATAAATTCCGAATTTATGTAGTGCCTCTGAATAATTATTTTCAGTTTGTATTACTTCCTTAACAAATTTAGGTAAGTGCACGTGAAAATCATTGCATTGAATTTTATTTTTAAATCAGCGTTTAACAACGAAATAAGTAGAATAAACTCAGAACTCACGTACGGCCACTGAATAATATGTTTCAGTTTGCTATGATTTCCTTAACTTATTTCAGGGATTTTAATGAGAAAAGTATAATCCGTGAATTTCATTTGTAAAATCAGCGTTAAAAAAATCGAGTAGAATAATTTCAGATATCACGTAGGGCACTGAATAATATTTTTCAGTTTGCTATCAGTTCCGTAATAAATTTCAGGTGTGTACACAAAAAATTTGAATTTTATTTGTTAAATCAGCGTTAAAAAAGAAACAATTGGATTTAAATTCGGAATTCACGTAGGACCACTGACTAATGTTCGTCAGTTTGCAATGATTTCATTTATAAATTTCAGGGTTTTTCATGACAAAAATCGAATAAGTAAATTTCATTTTTATAAATAGCGTCAAACAAAGAAATAAGTGAAATAATTTCAGGATTCACGTAGGGGACTGAACAATATCTATCTGTTTGCTATCATTTCCTTAACAAATTTCAGTGATGTATAAGAGAAAAGTCATAACATTGAATTGTATTTTTAAATCAGCTTATATCAAAGAAATAAGTAACTGAATATTATTTTTCCGTTTACATTTCTTCCTTAACAAATTTTCAGGGACATGCATGAGAAAAGTCATAGAATTAAATTTTATTTTTAAAATCAGCGTTTAAACTCGAATTAACAAGAATAAATTCAGAATTCGCGCAGGGCCACTTAATAATATTTTTCAGTTTGCTGTGATTTCCTTAACAACTTTCAGCGAATTTCCCGAGAAAAGTCGAAACATTGAATTTCTATTTAATAAATCAGCGTTTTTACCACGAAATAAGTAGAAAAAATTCAGAATTCGCGTAGGGCTAAAAAACATTATTTTTCATTTTGCTATGATTTCCTTAACAACTTTGAAAGATATGCACGAGAAAGGTTGAAACATTGAATTTTTATTTAATAAATTAGCGTTTAACCACGAAATAAGTAGAATAAATTCAGAATTCACGAAAAGCCTCTAAGTAATATTTATCAGTTTGCTATGATTTCCTGAAAATATTTCATGGGTGTGCAAGAGAAAAATCGTATCAGTAATTAATTTATAAAATCAGCGATAAAAAAAAAAATAGATTAAATACAGAATTCGCGTAGGGCCACTGGATAATTTTTTTCAGTTTGCTATGATTTTCTTAACAACTTTCAGGGATGTGCACTAGAAAAGTGGAAACATTAAATTTTATTTTTAAAATCTGCGTTTAACCACGAAATAAAAGGAATAAATTCAGAATTCACGTACGGCCACTGAATAATATGTTTCAGTTTGCTATGATTTCATTAACTGTTTTCAGGGATTCTGACGAGTAAGGTTAAATCCGTGAATTTTATTAGAAAAAATCAGCGTTAAAAAAAATGAGTAGAATAATTTCAGATATCACGTAGGGCACTGAATAATATTTTTCAGTTTGCTATCAATTCCGTAATAAAATTCAGGTGTGTGCACAAAAAAATTCGAATTTTATTTGTTAAATCAGCGTTCAAAAATAAATAAGTAGAATAAAATTACGAATTCACGTAAGACCACTAAATAATTTTTGTCAGTTTGCAATGATTTCGTTTATTAATTTCAGCGATTTTCATGAGAGAAGTCAAATTAGTAAATTACATTTTTTTAATCAGCGTCAATCTAAGAAATAAGTAGAATAAATTCAGAAATCGCGTACAGCCACAGAATAATATGTTTCAGTTTGCTAACATTTCCTAAACTTATTTCAGAGATTTTAACGAGAAAAGTTGTATCCGTGAATTTTATTTGTAAAATCTGCGTAAAAAAAATGAGTAGAATAATTTCAGATATCACGTTGGTCACTGAATAATATTTTTCAGTTTGCTATCAATTCCGTAATATATTTCAGGTGTGTGCACAAAAAATTCGAATTTTATTTGTTAAATCAGCGTTAAAAAAGTATTAATTAGAATAAATTCAAAATTCTCATAGGGCCACTAAGTAATATTTTTCATTTTGCTATGATTTCCTTAACAACTTTGAAAGATATGCACGAGAAAGGTCGAAACATTGAATTTTTATTTAATAAATTAGCGTTTAACCACGAAATAAATAGAATAAATTCAGAATTCACGAAGGGCCTCTAAGTAATATTTATCAGTTTGCTACGATTTTCTGAAAATATTTCATGGGTGTGCAAGAGAAAAATCGTATCAGTAATTAATTTATAAAAACAGCGATTAAAAAAAGTAAGTAGATTAAATACAGAATTCGCGTAGGGCCACTGGATAATTTTTTTCAGTTTGCTATGATTTTCTTAACAACTTTCAGGGATGTGCACTAGAAAGTGGAAACATTAAATTTTATTTTTAAAATCAGCGTTTAACCACGAAATAAAAAGAATAAATTCAGAAATCGCGTACAGCCACAGAATAATATGTTTCATTTTGCTATCATTTCCTAAACTTATTTCAGAAATTTTAATGAGAAAAGTTGTATCCGTGAATTTTATTTGTAAAATCTGCGTAAAAAAAATGAGTAGAATAATTTCAGATATCACGTTGGTCACGCAATAATATATTTCAGTTGGTTTTCAATACCGTAATATATTTCAGGTGTGTACACAAAAAATTTGAATTTTATTTGTTAAATTAGCGTTAAAAACGAAATAAGTAGAATAAAATTAGGAATTCACGTTGGACCACCAAATAATTTTATTCAGTTTGCAACATTTCGTTTATAAATTTCAGGGATTTCCATGAGAAAAGTCGAATTAGTAAATTTCATTTTTATAAATAGCTTCACTCTAAGAAATAAGTAAAATAAATTCTGGATTCAACTAGGGGACTGAACAATATCTTTCTGTTTGCTATCATTTCCTTAAATAATTTCGTGGATGTGCACAAGAAAATTCGAACCATTGAATTTTTTTTGTGAAATCAACTTTTTACAACGAAATAAGTAGAATAAATTTAGAATTCACGTAGAGCCACTGAATAATATTTTTAATTGCGCTATCATTTTCTTAAATAATTTCAGGGATGTGCAAGGAAAAAGTAGAATCTGTGAATTTTATTTGTAAAATCAGCGTTAAAAAAATCGAGTAGAATAATTTCAGATATCACGTAGGGCACTGAATAATATTTTTCAGTTTGCTATCAATTCCGTAATAAATTTCAGGTGTGTGCACAAAAAATTCCTATTATATTTGTTAAATCATCGATAAAAAAGAAATAATTGGAATTAATTTAGGAATTCACGTAGGACCACTGATTAATATTCGTCAGTTTGCAATGATTTTATGTATAAATTTCAGGGTTTTTCATGACAAAAATCGAATTAGTAAATTTCATATTTATAAATAGCGTCAAACAAAGAAATGAGTAGAGTAAATGCAAAATTCACTTAGGGTCAAGGAATATTATTTTGCGTTTTGCAATGATTTCTTTAACAAATTTTACGGATTCACATGAGAAAAGTAGAATCAGTGAATTTTATTTGTATAATCAGCTTTAAACAAAGAAAAAAGTGGAATAAATTCCGAATTTATGTAGTGCCTCTGAATAATTATTTTCAGTTTGTTATGACTTCCTTAACAAATTTAGTTAAGTGCACGTGAAAATCATAACATTGAATATTATTTTTAACATCAGCGTTTAACAACGAAATAAGTAGAATAAATTCAGAATTCACGTACGGCCACTGAATAATATGTTTCAGTTTGCTATGAGTTCCTTAACTTATTTCAGGGATTTTAATGAGAAAAGTATAATCCGTGAATTTTATTTGTAAAATCAGCGTTAAAAAATCGAGTAGAATAATTTCAGATATCACGTAGGGCACTGAATAATATTTTTCAGTTTGCTATCAATTCCGTTATAAATTTCAGGTGTGTACACAAAAAATTTGAATTTTATTTGTTAAATCAGCGTAAAAAAAGAAATAATTGGATTTAAATTAGGAATTCACGTAGGACCACTGACTAATGTTCGTCAGTTTGCAATGATTTCAATTATAAATTTCAGGGTTTTTCATGACAAAAATGCAATTATTAAATTTCATTTTTATAAATAGCGTCAAACAAAGAAATAAGTGAAATAATTTCAGGATTCACGTAGGGGACTGAACAATATCTATCTGTTTGCTATCATTTCCTTAACAAATTTCAGTGATGTATAAGAGAAAAGTCATAACATTGAATTGTATTTTTTAATCAGCTTATATCAAAGAAATAAGTAACTGAATATTATTTTTCTGTTTACATTTTTTCCTTAACAAATTTTCAGGGACATGCATGAGAAAAGTCATAGAATTAAATTTTATTTTTAAAATCAGCGTTTAAACTCGAATTAAGTAGCATAAATTCAGAATTCGCGCAGGGCCACTGAATAATATTTTTCAGATTGCTGTGATTTCCTTAACAACTTTCAGAGAATTTCACGAGAAAAGTCGAAACATTGAATTTCTATTTAATAAATCAGCGTTTTTACCACGAAATAAGTAGAATAAATTCAGAATTCGCGTAGGGCTAAAAAACAATATTTTCATTTTGCTATGATTTCCTTAACAACTTTGAAAGATATGCACGAGAAAGGTCGAAACATTGAATTTTTATTTAATAAATTAGCGTTTAACCACGAAATAAGTAGAATAAATTCAGAATTCACGAAGGGCCTCTAAGTAATATTTATCAGTTTGCTATGATTTCCTGAAAATATTTCATGGGTGTGCAAGAGAAAAATCGTATCAGTAATTAATTTATAAAATCAGCGATTAAAAAAAGTAAGTAGATTAAATACAGAATTCGCGTAGGGCCACTGGATAATTTTTTTCGGTTTGCTATGATTTTCTTAACAACTTTCAGGGATGTGCACTAGAAAAGTGAAAACATTAAATTTTATTTTTTAAATCAGCGTTTAACCACGAAAAAAAAAGAATAAATTCAGAATTCACGTACGGCCACTGAATAATATGTTTCTGTTTGCTATGATTTCATTAACTGTTTTCAGGGATTCTGACGAGTAAGGTTAAATCCGTGAATTTTATTTGTAAAATCAGCGTTAAAAAAATGAGTAGAATAATTTCAGATATCATATAGGGCACTGAATAATATTTTTCAGTTTGCTATCAATTCCGTAATAAAATTCAGGTGTGTGCACAAAAAAATTCGAATTTTATTTGTTAAATCAGCGTTAAAAAATAAATAAGTAGAATGAAATTACGAATTCACGTAAGACCACTAAATTATTTTTGTCAGTTTGCAATGATTTCGTTTATTAATTTCAGCGATTTTCATGAGAGAAGTCAAATTAGTAAATTACATTTTTTTAATCAGCGTCAAACAACGAAATAAGTAGAATAAATTCATAAATCGCGTACAGCCACAGAATAATATGTTTCAGTTTGCTATCATTTCCTAAACTTTTTTCAGAGATTTTAACGAGAAAAGTTGTATCCGTGAATTTTATTTGTAAAATCTGCGTAAAAAAAATGAGTAGAATAATTTCAGATATCACGTTGGTCACTGAATAATATATTTCAGTTGGTTTTCAATACCGTAATAAATTTCAGGTGTGTGCACAAAAAATTTGAATTTCATTTTTTAAATCAGCGTTAAGAAAGACATAAGTAGATTTAAATTACGAATTCACGTATGACCACTGAATAGTTTTGGCAGTTTGCAATGATTTCGTTAATAAATTACAGGGTTTTTCCTGAGAAAAGAAGAATTAGTAAATTTCATTTTTATAAATAGCGTCAAACAAAGAAATAAGTAGAATAAATTCAGAATTCACGTAGGAGCACTAAATAATATTTTTCAGTTTGCTGTGATTTCCTTAACAACTTTCAGGGATGTGCACGAGAAAAGTCGAAACATTGTTATTATATTTAATACATCAGTGTTTAACTACGAAATAAGTAGAATAAATTCAGAATTTGCGTAGGGCCGTTAAATAATATTTTTCAGTTTGCTATCAATTCCGTAATATATTTCAGGTGTGTGCAAAAAAAATTCGAATTTTATTTGTTAAATCAGCGTTAAAAAAGTAATACTTAGAATAAATTCAAAATTCTCACAGGGCCAGTAAATAATATTTTTCAGTTTGCTATGATTTCCTTAACTTATTTCAGGTATTTTAAGGAGAAAAGTTGAAATCGTGAATTTTATTTGTAAAATCAGCGTTAAAAAAAACGAGTAGAATAATTTCAGAATTCACGTAGGGCACTGATTAATGTTTTTCAGTTTGCTATCAATTCCGTAATAAATTTCAGGTATATACACATAAAATTTGAATTTTATTTGTTAAATCAGCGTTAAAAAAGAAATAATTGGATTTAAATTAGTAATTCACGTAGGACCACTGACTAATGTTCGTCAGTTTGCAATGATTTCATTTATAAATTTCAGGGTTTTTCATGACAAAAATCGAATTAGTAATTTTCATTTTTATAAATAGCGTCAAACAAAGAAATAAGTGAAATAATTTCAGGATTCACGTAGGGGACTGAACAATATCTATCTGTTTGCTTTCATTTCCTTAACAAATTTCAGTGATGTATAAGAGAAAAGTCATAACATTGAAATGTATTTTTTAAATCAGCTTATATCAAAGAAATAAGTAACTGAATATTATTTTTCTGTTTACTATTTTTTCCTTAACAAATTTTCAGGGACATGCATGAGAAAAGTCATAGAATTCAATTTTATTTTTAAAATCAGCGTTTAAACTCGAATTAAGTAGAATAAATTCAGAATTCGCGCAGGGCCACTGAATAATATTTTTCAGTTTGCTGTGATTTCCTTAACAACTTTCAGAGAATTTCACGAGAAAAGTCGAAACATTGAATTTCTATTTAATAAATCAGCGTTTTTACCACGAAATAAGTAGAATAAATTCAGAATTCGCGTAGGGCTAAAAAACAATATTTTTCATTTTGCTATGATTTCCTTAACAACTTTGAAAGATATACACGAGAAAGGTGGAAACATTGAATTTTTATTTAATAAATTAGCGTTTAACCACGAAATAAGTAGAATAAATTCAGAATTCACGAAGGGCCTCTAAGTAATATTTATCAGTTTGCTATGATTTCCTGAAAATATTTCATGGGTGTCCAAGAGAAAAATCGTATCAGTAATTAATTCATAAAATCAGCGATAAAAAAAAGTAAGTAGATTAAATACAGAATTCGCGTAGGGCCACTGGATAATTTTTTTCTGTTTGCTATGATTTTCTTAACAACTTTCAGGGATGTGCACTAGAAAAGTGGAAACATTAAATTTTATTTTTTAAATCAGCGTTTAACCACGAAATAAAAAGAATAAATTCAGAATTCACGTACGGCCACTGAATAATATGTTTCAGTTTGCTATCAATTCAGTAACATGTTTCAGGGATGTGCACAAAAAATGGAATTTTATTTGTTAAATCAGCGTTAAAAAAGTATTAATTAGAATAAATTCAAAATTCTCATAGGGCCACTAAATAATATTTTTCAGTTTGCTATGATTTCCTTAACTTATTTCAGGTATTTTAACGAGAAAAGTTGAATTCGTGAATTTTATTTGTAAAATCAGCGTTAAAAAAAACGAGTAGAATAATTTAAGAATTCACGTAGGGCACTGATTAATGTTTTTCAGTTTGCTATCAATTCAGTAACATGTTTCAGGGATGTGCACAAAAAATTCGAATTTTATTTGTTAAATAGCGTTAAAAACGAAATAAAGAGAATAAAATTAGGAATTCACGTTGGACCACCAAATAATTTTATTCAGTTTGCAACATTTCGTTTATAAATTTCAGGGATTTCCATGAGAAAAGTCGAATTAGTAAATTTCATTTTTATAAATAGCTTCACTCTAAGAAATAAGTAATATAAATTCTGGATTCACCTAGGAAACTGAACAATATCTTTCTGTTTGCTATCATTTCCTTAACAAATGTCAGTGATGTATAAGAGAAAAGTCATAACATTGAATTGTATTTTTTAAATCAGCTTATATCAAAGAAATAAGTAACTGAATATTATTTTTCTGTTTACATTTTTTCCTTAACAAATTTTCAGGGACATGCATGAGAAAAGTCATAGAATTAAATTTTATTTTTAAAATCAGCGTTTAAACTCGAATTAAGTAGAATAAATTCAGAATTCGCGCAGGGCCACTGAATAATATTTTTCAGTTTGCTGTGATTTCCTTAACAACTTTCAGAGAATTTCACGAGAAAAGTCGAAACATTGAATTTCTATTTAATAAATCAGTGTTTTTACCACGAAATAAGTAGAATAAATTCAGAATTCGCGTAGGGCTAAAAAACAATATTTTTCATTTTGCTATGATTTCCTTAACAACTTTGAGGGATATCCACGAGAAAGGTCGAAACATTGAATTTGTATTTTATAAGTTAGAGTTTAACCACGAAATAAGTAGAATAAATTCAGAATTCACGAAGGGCCACTAAGTAATATTTATCAGTTTGCTATGATTTCCTGAAAATATTTCATGGATGTGCAAGAGAAAAATCGTATCAGTAATTAATTTATAAAATCAGCGTTAAAAAAAAAGTAGGTAGATTCAATACCGAATTAACATAAGGCCACTGAATGATATTTATCAGTTTGTTATGATTTCTATAACAACTTTCAGAGAATTGCACGAGAAAAGTCGAAACATTGAATTTCTATTTAATAAATCAGCGTTTTTACCACGAAATAAGTAGAATAAATTCAGAATTCGCGTAGGGCTAAAAAACAATATTTTTCATTTTGCTATGATTTCCTTAACAACTTTGAAAGATATGCACGAGAAAGGTCGAAACATTGAATTTTTATTTAATAAATTAGCGTTTAACCACGATATAAGTAGAATAAATTCAGAATTCACGAAGGGCCTCTAAGTAATATTTATCAGTTTGCTATGATTTCCTGAAAATATTTCATGGGTGTGCAAGAGAAAAATCGTATCAGTAATTAATTTATAAAATCAGCGTTAAAAAAAAAGTAAGTAGATTAAATACAGAATTCGCGTAGGGCCACTGGATAATTTTTTTCAGTTTGCTATGATTTTCTTAACAACTTTCAGGGATGTGCACTAGAAAAGTGGAAACATTAAATTTTATTTTTAAAATCAGCGTTTAACCACGAATTAAAAAGAATAAATTCAGAATTCACGTACGGCCACTGAATAATATGTTTCAGTTTGCTATGATTTCATTAACTGTTTTCAGGGATTCTGACGAGTAAGGTTAAATCCGTGAATTTTATTAGTAAAATCAGCGTTAAAAAAAATGAGTAGAATAATTTCAGATATCACATAGGGCACTGAATAATATTTTTCAGTTTGCTATCAATTCCGTAATAAAATTCAGGTGTGTGCACAAAAAAATTCGAATTTTATTTGTTAAATCAGCGTTCAAAAATAAATAAGTAGAATTAAATTACGAATTCACGTAAGACCACTAAATAATTTTTGTCAGTTTGCAATGATTTCGTTTATTAATTTCAGCGATTTTCATAAGAGAAGTCAAATTAGTAAATTACTTTTTTTTAATCAGCGTCAAACAACGAAATAAGTAGAATAAATTCAGAAATCGCGTACAGCCACAGAATAATATGTTTCAGTTTGCTATCATTTCCTAAACTTATTTCAGAGATTTTAACGAGAAAAGTTGATTCCGTGAATTTTATTTGTAAAATCTGCGTAAAAAAAATGATTAGAATAATTTCAGATATCACGTTGGTCACTGAATAATATATTTCAGTTGGTTTTCAATACCGTAATAAATTTCAGGTGTGTGCACAAAAAATTTGAATTTTATTTTTTAAATCAGCGTTAAGAAAGACATAAGTAGATTTAAATTACGAATTCACGTATGACCACTGAATAGTTTTGGCAGTTTGCAATGATTTCGTTAATATATTACAGGGTTTTTCCTGAGAAAAGAAGAATTAGTAAATTTCATTTTTATAAATAGCGTCAAACAAAGAAATAAGTAGAATAAATTCAGAATTCACGTAGGAGCACTAAATAATATTTTTCAGTTTGCTGTGATTTCCTTAACAACTTTCAGGGATGTGCACGAGAAAAGTCGAAACATTGTTATTATATTTAATACATCAGCGTTTAACTACGAAATAAGTAGAATAAATTCAGAATTTGCGTAGGGCCGTTAAATAATATTTTTCAGTTTGCTATCAATTCCGTAATATATTTCAGGAGTGTGCACAAAAAATTCGAATTTTATTTGTTAAATCAGCGTTAAAAAAGTAATAATTAGAATAAATTCAAAATTCTCATAGGGCCAGTAAATAATACTTTTCAGTTTGCTATGATTTCCTTAACTTATTTCAGGTATTTTAAGGAGAAAAGTTGAATTCGTGAATTTTATTTGTAAAATCAGCGTTTAAAAAATCGAGTAGAATAATTTCAGAATTCACGTAGGGCACTGAATAATATTTTTCAGTTTGCTATCAATTCCGTAATAAATTTCAGTTGTGTGCAAAAAAAATTCCAATTTTATTTGTTAAATCAGCGATAAAAAAGAAATAATTGGAATTAAATTAGGAATTCACGTAGGACCACTGACTAATATTCGTCAGTTTGCAATGATTTCATTTATAAATTTCAGAGTTTTTCATGACATAAATCGAATTAGTAAATTTCATTTTTATAAATAGCGTCAAACAAAGAAATGAGTAGAGTAAATTCAAAATTCACTTAGGGCCAAGGAATATTATTTTGCGTTTTGCAATGATTTCTTTAACAAATTTTACGGATTCACATGAGAAAAGTAGAATCAGTGAATTTTATTTGTATTATCAGCTTTAAACAAAGAAAAAAGTGGAAAAAATTCCGAATTTATGTAGTGCCTCTGAATAATTATTATCAGTTTGCTATGACTTCCTTAAGAAATTTAGGTAAGTGCACGTGAAAGTCATAACATTGAATTTTATTTTTAAAATCAGCGTTTAACAACGAAATAAGTAGAATAAATTCAGAATTCACGTCGGACCAATAAATAATATGTTTCAGTTTCCTATGATTTCCTTAACTTATTTCAGGGATTTTAACGAGAAAACTTGAATCCGTGACTTTTATTTGTAAAATCAGCGTTAAGAAAATCGAGTAGAATAATTTCAGAATTCACGTAGGGCACTGAATAATATTTTTCAGTTTGCTATCAATTCCGTAATAAATTTCAGGTGTGTGCAAAAAAAATTCGAATTTAATTTGTTAAATCAGCGTTAAAAAAGAAATAAGTAGAATAAAATTAGGAATTCACGTAGGACCACTGACTCATATTCGTCAGTTTGCAATGATTTCATTTATAAATTTCAGGGTTTTTCATGACAAAAATCGAATTAGTAAATTTCATTTTTATAAATAGCGTCAAACAAAGAAATAAATGAAATAATTTCAGGATTCACGTAGGGGACTGAACAATATCCATATGTTTGCTATCATTTCCTTAACAAATTTCAGTGATGTATAAGAGATAAGTCATAACATTGAATTGTATTTTTTAAATCAGCTTATATCAAAGAAATAAGTAACTGAATATTATTTTTCTGTTTACTATTTATTCCTTAACAAATTTTCAGGGACATGCATGAGAAAAGTCATAGAATTAAATTTTATTTTTAAAATCAGCGTTTAAACTCGAATTAAGTAGAATAAATTCAGAATTCGCGCAGGGCCACTGAATAATATTTTTCAGATTGCTGTGATTTCCTTAACAACTTTCAGCGAATTTCACGAGAAAAGTCGAAACATTGAATTTCTATTTAATAAATCAGCGTTTTTACCACGAAATAAGTAGAATAAATTCAGAATTCGCGTAGGGCTAAAAAACAATATTTTCATTTTGCTATGATTTCCTTAACAACTTTGAAAGATATGCACGAGAAAGGTCGAAACATTGAATTTTTATTTAATAAATTAGCGTTTAACCACGAAATAAGTAGAATAAATTCAGAATTCACGAAGGGCCTCTAAGTAATATTTATCAGTTTGCTATGATTTCCTGAAAATATTTCATGGGTGTGCAAGAGAAAAATCGTATCAGTAATTAATTTATAAAATCAGCGATTAAAAAAAGTAAGTAGATTAAATACAGAATTCGCGTAGGGCCACTGGATAATTTTTTTCGGTTTGCTATGATTTTCTTAACAACTTTCAGGGATGTGCACTAGAAAAGTGAAAACATTAAATTTTATTTTTTAAATCAGCGTTTAACCACGAAAAAAAAAGAATAAATTCAGAATTCACGTACGGCCACTGAATAATATGTTTCTGTTTGCTATGATTTCATTAACTGTTTTCAGGGATTCTGACGAGTAAGGTTAAATCCGTGAATTTTATTTGTAAAATCAGCGTTAAAAAAATGAGTAGAATAATTTCAGATATCATATAGGGCACTGAATAATATTTTTCAGTTTGCTATCAATTCCGTAATAAAATTCAGGTGTGTGCACAAAAAAATTCGAATTTTATTTGTTAAATCAGCGTTAAAAAATAAATAAGTAGAATGAAATTACGAATTCACGTAAGACCACTAAATTATTTTTGTCAGTTTGCAATGATTTCGTTTATTAATTTCAGCGATTTTCATGAGAGAAGTCAAATTAGTAAATTACATTTTTTTAATCAGCGTCAAACAACGAAATAAGTAGAATAAATTCATAAATCGCGTACAGCCACAGAATAATATGTTTCAGTTTGCTATCATTTCCTAAACTTTTTTCAGAGATTTTAACGAGAAAAGTTGTATCCGTGAATTTTATTTGTAAAATCTGCGTAAAAAAAATGAGTAGAATAATTTCAGATATCACGTTGGTCACTGAATAATATATTTCAGTTGGTTTTCAATACCGTAATAAATTTCAGGTGTGTGCACAAAAAATTTGAATTTCATTTTTTAAATCAGCGTTAAGAAAGACATAAGTAGATTTAAATTACGAATTCACGTATGACCACTGAATAGTTTTGGCAGTTTGCAATGATTTCGTTAATAAATTACAGGGTTTTTCCTGAGAAAAGAAGAATTAGTAAATTTCATTTTTATAAATAGCGTCAAACAAAGAAATAAGTAGAATAAATTCAGAATTCACGTAGGAGCACTAAATAATATTTTTCAGTTTGCTGTGATTTCCTTAACAACTTTCAGGGATGTGCACGAGAAAAGTCGAAACATTGTTATTATATTTAATACATCAGTGTTTAACTACGAAATAAGTAGAATAAATTCAGAATTTGCGTAGGGCCGTTAAATAATATTTTTCAGTTTGCTATCAATTCCGTAATATATTTCAGGTGTGTGCAAAAAAAATTCGAATTTTATTTGTTAAATCAGCGTTAAAAAAGTAATACTTAGAATAAATTCAAAATTCTCACAGGGCCAGTAAATAATATTTTTCAGTTTGCTATGATTTCCTTAACTTATTTCAGGTATTTTAAGGAGAAAAGTTGAAATCGTGAATTTTATTTGTAAAATCAGCGTTAAAAAAAACGAGTAGAATAATTTCAGAATTCACGTAGGGCACTGATTAATGTTTTTCAGTTTGCTATCAATTCCGTAATAAATTTCAGGTGTATACACATAAAATTTGAATTTTATTTGTTAAATCAGCGTTAAAAAAGAAATAATTGGATTTAAATTAGTAATTCACGTAGGACCACTGACTAATGTTCGTCAGTTTGCAATGATTTCATTCATAAATTTCAGGGTTTTTCATGACAAAAATCGAATTAGTAATTTTCATTTTTATAAATAGCGTCAAACAAAGAAATAAGTGAAATAATTTCAGGATTCACGTAGGGGACTGAACAATATCTATCTGTTTGCTTTCATTTCCTTAACAAATTTCAGTGATGTATAAGAGAAAAGTCATAACATTGAAATGTATTTTTTAAATCAGCTTATATCAAAGAAATAAGTAACTGAATATTATTTTTCTGTTTACTATTTTTTCCTTAACAAATTTTCAGGGACATGCATGAGAAAAGTCATAGAATTCAATTTTATTTTTAAAATCAGCGTTTAAACTCGAATTAAGTAGAATAAATTCAGAATTCGCGCAGGGCCACTGAATAATATTTTTCAGTTTGCTGTGATTTCCTTAACAATTTCAGAGAATTTCACGAGAAAAGTCGAAACATTGAATTTCTATTTAATAAATCAGCGTTTTTACCACGAAATAAGTAGAATAAATTCAGAATTCGCGTAGGGCTAAAAAACAATATTTTTCATTTTGCTATGATTTCCTTAACAACTTTGAAAGATATACACGAGAAAGGTGGAAACATTGAATTTTTATTTAATAAATTAGCGTTTAACCACGAAATAAGTAGAATAAATTCAGAATTCACGAAGGGCCTCTAAGTAATATTTATCAGTTTGCTATGATTTCCTGAAAATATTTCATGGGTGTCCAAGAGAAAAATCGTATCAGTAATTAATTCATAAAATCAGCGATAAAAAAAAGTAAGTAGATTAAATACAGAATTCGCGTAGGGCCACTGGATAATTTTTTTCTGTTTGCTATGATTTTCTTAACAACTTTCAGGGATGTGCACTAGAAAAGTGGAAACATTAAATTTTATTTTTTAAATCAGCGTTTAACCACGAAATAAAAAGAATAAATTCAGAATTCACGTACGGCCACTGAATAATATGTTTCAGTTTGCTATCAATTCAGTAACATGTTTCAGGGATGTGCACAAAAAATGGAATTTTATTTGTTAAATCAGCGTTAAAAAAGTATTAATTAGAATAAATTCAAAATTCTCATAGGGCCACTAAATAATATTTTTCAGTTTGCTATGATTTCCTTAACTTATTTCAGGTATTTTAACGAGAAAAGTTGAATTCGTGAATTTTATTTGTAAAATCAGCGTTAAAAAAAACGAGTAGAATAATTTAAGAATTCACGTAGGGCACTGATTAATGTTTTTCAGTTTGCTATCAAATCAGTAACATGTTTCAGGGATGTGCACAAAAAATTCGAATTTTATTTGTTAAATAGCGTTAAAAACGAAATAAAGAGAATAAAATTAGGAATTCACGTTGGACCACCAAATAATTTTATTCAGTTTGCAACATTTCGTTTATAAATTTCAGGGATTTCCATGAGAAAAGTCGAATTAGTAAATTTCATTTTTATAAATAGCTTCACTCTAAGAAATAAGTAATATAAATTCTGGATTCACCTAGGAAACTGAACAATATCTTTCTGTTTGCTATCATTTCCTTAACAAATGTCAGTGATGTATAAGAGAAAAGTCATAACATTGAATTGCATTTTTTAAATCAGCTTATATCAAAGAAATAAGTAACTGAATATTATTTTTCTGTTTACATTTTTTCCTTAACAAATTTTCAGGGACATGCATGAGAAAAGTCATAGAATTAAATTTTATTTTTAAAATCAGCGTTTAAACTCGAATTAAGTAGAATAAATTCAGAATTCGCGCAGGGCCACTGAATAATATTTTTCAGTTTGCTGTGATTTCCTTAACAACTTTCAGAGAATTTCACGAGAAAAGTCGAAACATTGAATTTCTATTTAATAAATCAGTGTATTTACCACGAAATAAGTAGAATAAATTCAGAATTCGCGTAGGGCTAAAAAACAATATTTTTCATTTTGCTATGATTTCCTTAACAACTTTGAGGGATATCCACGAGAAAGGTCGAAACATTGAATTTGTATTTTATAAGTTAGAGTTTAACCACGAAATATGTAGAATAAATTCAGAATTCACGAAGGGCCACTAAGTAATATTTATCAGTTTGCTATGATTTCCTGAAAATATTTCATGGATGTGCAAGAGAAAAATCGTATCAGTAATTAATTTATAAAATCAGCGTTAAAAAAAAAGTAGGTAGATTCAATACCGAATTAACATAAGGCCACTGAATAATATTTATCAGTTTGTTATGATTTCTATAACAACTTTCAGAGAATTTCACGAGAAAAGTCGAAACATTGAATTTCTATTTAATAAATCAGCGTTTTTACCACGAAATAAGTAGAATAAATTCAGAATTCGCGTAGGGCTAAAAAACAATATTTTTCATTTTGCTATGATTTCCTTAACAACTTTGAAAGATATGCACGAGAAAGGTCGAAACATTGAATTTTTATTTAATAAATTAGCGTTTAACCACGATATAAGTAGAATAAATTCAGAATTCACGAAGGGCCTCTAAGTAATATTTATCAGTTTGCTATGATTTCCTGAAAATATTTCATGGGTGTGCAAGAGAAAAATCGTATCAGTAATTAATTTATAAAATCAGCGTTAAAAAAAAAGTAAGTAGATTAAATACAGAATTCGCGTAGGGCCACTGGATAATTTTTTTCAGTTTGCTATGATTTTCTTAACAACTTTCAGGGATGTGCACTAGAAAAGTGGAAACATTAAATTTTATTTTTAAAATCAGCGTTTAACCACGAATTAAAAAGAATAAATTCAGAATTCACGTACGGCCACTGAATAATATGTTTCAGTTTGCTATGATTTCATTAACTGTTTTCAGGGATTCTGACGAGTAAGGTTAAATCCGTGAATTTTATTAGTAAAATCAGCGTTAAAAAAAATGAGTAGAATAATTTCAGATATCACATAGGGCACTGAATAATATTTTTCAGTTTGCTATCAATTCCGTAATAAAATTCAGGTGTGTGCACAAAAAAATTCGAATTTTATTTGTTAAATCAGCGTTCAAAAATAAATAAGTAGAATTAAATTACGAATTCACGTAAGACCACTAAATAATTTTTGTCAGTTTGCAATGATTTCGTTTATTAATTTCAGCGATTTTCATAAGAGAAGTCAAATTAGTAAATTACTTTTTTTTAATCAGCGTCAAACAACGAAATAAGTAGAATAAATTCAGAAATCGCGTACAGCCACAGAATAATATGTTTCAGTTTGCTATCATTTCCTAAACTTATTTCAGAGATTTTAACGAGAAAAGTTGATTCCGTGAATTTTATTTGTAAAATCTGCGTAAAAAAAATGATTAGAATAATTTCAGATATCACGTTGGTCACTGAATAATATATTTCAGTTGGTTTTCAATACCGTAATAAATTTCAGGTGTGTGCACAAAAAATTTGAATTTTATTTTTTAAATCAGCGTTAAGAAAGACATAAGTAGATTTAAATTACGAATTCACGTATGACCACTGAATAGTTTTGGCAGTTTGCAATGATTTCGTTAATAAATTACAGGGTTTTTCCTGAGAAAAGAAGAATTAGTAAATTTCATTTTTATAAATAGCGTCAAACAAAGAAATAAGTAGAATAAATTCAGAATTCACGTAGGAGCACTAAATAATATTTTTCAGTTTGCTGTGATTTCCTTAACAACTTTCAGGGATGTGCACGAGAAAAGTCGAAACATTGTTATTATATTTAATACATCAGCGTTTAACTACGAAATAAGTAGAATAAATTCAGAATTTGCGTAGGGCCGTTAAATAATATTTTTCAGTTTGCTATCAATTCCGTAATATATTTCAGGAGTGTGCACAAAAAATTCGAATTTTATTTGTTAAATCAGCGTTAAAAAAGTAATAATTAGAATAAATTCAAAATTCTCATAGGGCCAGTAAATAATACTTTTCATTTTGCTATGATTTCCTTAACAACTTTGAAAGATATGCACGAGAAAGGTCGAAACATTGAATTTTTATTTAATAAATTAGCGTTTAACCACGAAATAAGTAGAATAAATTCAGAATTCACGAAGGGCCTCTAAGTAATATTTATCAGTTTGCTATGATTTCCTGAAAATATTTCATGGGTGTGCAAGAGAAAAATCGTATCAGTAATTAATTTATAAAATCAGCGATTAAAAAAAGTAAGTAGATTAAATACAGAATTCGCGTAGGGCCACTGGATAATTTTTTTCGGTTTGCTATGATTTTCTTAACAACTTTCAGGGATGTGCACTAGAAAAGTGAAAACATTAAATTTTATTTTTTAAATCAGCGTTTAACCACGAAAAAAAAAGAATAAATTCAGAATTCACGTACGGCCACTGAATAATATGTTTCTGTTTGCTATGATTTCATTAACTGTTTTCAGGGATTCTGACGAGTAAGGTTAAATCCGTGAATTTTATTTGTAAAATCAGCGTTAAAAAAATGAGTAGAATAATTTTAGATATCATATAGGGCACTGAATAATATTTTTCAGTTTGCTATCAATTCCGTAATAAAATTCAGGTGTGTGCACAAAAAAATTCGAATTTTATTTGTTAAATCAGCGTTAAAAAATAAATAAGTAGAATGAAATTACGAATTCACGTAAGACCACTAAATTATTTTTGTCAGTTTGCAATGATTTCGTTTATTAATTTCAGCGATTTTCATGAGAGAAGTCAAATTAGTAAATTACATTTTTTTAATCAGCGTCAAACAACGAAATAAGTAGAATAAATTCAGAAATCGCGTACAGCCACAGAATAATATGTTTCAGTTTGCTATCATTTCCTAAACTTTTTTCAGAGATTTTAACGAGAAAAGTTGTATCCGTGAATTTTATTTGTAAAATCTGCGTAAAAAAAATGAGTAGAATAATTTCAGATATCACGTTGGTCACTGAATAATATATTTCAGTTGGTTTTCAATACCGTAATAAATTTCAGGTGTGTGCACAAAAAATTTGAATTTCATTTTTTAAATCAGCGTTAAGAAAGACATAAGTAGATTTAAATTACGAATTCACGTATGACCACTGAATAGTTTTGGCAGTTTGCAATGATTTCGTTAATAAATTACAGGGTTTTTCCTGAGAAAAGAAGAATTAGTAAATTTCATTTTTATAAATAGCGTCAAACAAAGAAATAAGTAGAATAAATTCAGAATTCACGTAGGAGCACTAAATAATATTTTTCAGTTTGCTGTGATTTCCTTAACAACTTTCAGGGATGTGCACGAGAAAAGTCGAAACATTGTTATTATATTTAATACATCAGTGTTTAACTACGAAATAAGTAGAATAAATTCAGAATTTGCGTAGGGCCGTTAAATAATATTTTTCAGTTTGCTATCAATTCCGTAATATATTTCAGGTGTGTGCAAAAAAAATTCGAATTTTATTTGTTAAATCAGCGTTAAAAAAGTAATACTTAGAATAAATTCAAAATTCTCACAGGGCCAGTAAATAATATTTTTCAGTTTGCTATGATTTCCTTAACTTATTTCAGGTATTTTAAGGAGAAAAGTTGAAATCGTGAATTTTATTTGTAAAATCAGCGTTAAAAAAAACGAGTAGAATAATTTCAGAATTCACGTAGGGCACTGATTAATGTTTTTCAGTTTGCTATCAATTCCGTAATAAATTTCAGGTGTATACACATAAAATTTGAATTTTATTTGTTAAATCAGCGTTAAAAAAGAAATAATTGGATTTAAATTAGTAATTCACGTAGGACCACTGACTAATGTTCGTCAGTTTGCAATGATTTCATTTATAAATTTCAGGGTTTTTCATGACAAAAATCGAATTAGTAATTTTCATTTTTATAAATAGCGTCAAACAAAGAAATAAGTGAAATAATTTCAGGATTCACGTAGGGGACTGAACAATATCTATCTGTTTGCTTTCATTTCCTTAACAAATTTCAGTGATGTATAAGAGAAAAGTCATAACATTGAAATGTATTTTTTAAATCAGCTTATATCAAAGAAATAAGTAACTGAATATTATTTTTCTGTTTACTATTTTTTCCTTAACAAATTTTCAGGGACATGCATGAGAAAAGTCATAGAATTCAATTTTATTTTTAAAATCAGCGTTTAAACTCGAATTAAGTAGAATAAATTCAGAATTCGCGCAGGGCCACTGAATAATATTTTTCAGTTTGCTGTGATTTCCTTAACAACTTTCAGAGAATTTCACGAGAAAAGTCGAAACATTGAATTTCTATTTAATAAATCAGCGTTTTTACCACGAAATAAGTAGAATAAATTCAGAATTCGCGTAGGGCTAAAAAACAATATTTTTCATTTTGCTATGATTTCCTTAACAACTTTGAAAGATATACACGAGAAAGGTGGAAACATTGAATTTTTATTTAATAAATTAGCGTTTAACCACGAAATAAGTAGAATAAATTCAGAATTCACGAAGGGCCTCTAAGTAATATTTATCAGTTTGCTATGATTTCCTGAAAATATTTCATGGGTGTCCAAGAGAAAAATCGTATCAGTAATTAATTCATAAAATCAGCGATAAAAAAAAGTAAGTAGATTAAATACAGAATTCGCGTAGGGCCACTGGATAATTTTTTTCTGTTTGCTATGATTTTCTTAACAACTTTCAGGGATGTGCACTAGAAAAGTGGAAACATTAAATTTTATTTTTTAAATCAGCGTTTAACCACGAAATAAAAAGAATAAATTCAGAATTCACGTACGGCCACTGAATAATATGTTTCAGTTTGCTATCAATTCAGTAACATGTTTCAGGGATGTGCACAAAAAATGGAATTTTATTTGTTAAATCAGCGTTAAAAAAGTATTAATTAGAATAAATTCAAAATTCTCATAGGGCCACTAAATAATATTTTTCAGTTTGCTATGATTTCCTTAACTTATTTCAGGTATTTTAACGAGAAAAGTTGAATTCGTGAATTTTATTTGTAAAATCAGCGTTAAAAAAAACGAGTAGAATAATTTAAGAATTCACGTAGGGCACTGATTAATGTTTTTCAGTTTGCTATCAATTCAGTAACATGTTTCAGGGATGTGCACAAAAAATTCGAATTTTATTTGTTAAATAGCGTTAAAAACGAAATAAAGAGAATAAAATTAGGAATTCACGTTGGACCACCAAATAATTTTATTCAGTTTGCAACATTTCGTTTATAAATTTCAGGGATTTCCATGAGAAAAGTCGAATTAGTAAATTTCATTTTTATAAATAGCTTCACTCTAAGAAATAAGTAATATAAATTCTGGATTCACCTAGGAAACTGAACAATATCTTTCTGTTTGCTATCATTTCCTTAACAAATGTCAGTGATGTATAAGAGAAAAGTCATAACATTGAATTGCATTTTTTAAATCAGCTTATATCAAAGAAATAAGTAACTGAATATTATTTTTCTGTTTACATTTTTTCCTTAACAAATTTTCAGGGACATGCATGAGAAAAGTCATAGAATTAAATTTTATTTTTAAAATCAGCGTTTAAACTCGAATTAAGTAGAATAAATTCAGAATTCGCGCAGGGCCACTGAATAATATTTTTCAGTTTGCTGTGATTTCCTTAACAACTTTCAGAGAATTTCACGAGAAAAGTCGAAACATTGAATTTCTATTTAATAAATCAGTGTTTTTACCACGAAATAAGTAGAATAAATTCAGAATTCGCGTAGGGCTAAAAAACAATATTTTTCATTTTGCTATGATTTCCTTAACAACTTTGAGGGATATCCACGAGAAAGGTCGAAACATTGAATTTGTATTTTATAAGTTAGAGTTTAACCACGAAATATGTAGAATAAATTCAGAATTCACGAAGGGCCACTAAGTAATATTTATCAGTTTGCTATGATTTCCTGAAAATATTTCATGGATGTGCAAGAGAAAAATCGTATCAGTAATTAATTTATAAAATCAGCGTTAAAAAAAAAGTAGGTAGATTCAATACCGAATTAACATAAGGCCACTGAATAATATTTATCAGTTTGTTATGATTTCTATAACAACTTTCAGAGAATTTCACGAGAAAAGTCGAAACATTGAATTTCTATTTAATAAATCAGCGTTTTTACCACGAAATAAGTAGAATAAATTCAGAATTCGCGTAGGGCTAAAAAACAATATTTTTCATTTTGCTATGATTTCCTTAACAACTTTGAAAGATATGCACGAGAAAGGTCGAAACATTGAATTTTTATTTAATAAATTAGCGTTTAACCACGATATAAGTAGAATAAATTCAGAATTCACGAAGGGCCTCTAAGTAATATTTATCAGTTTGCTATGATTTCCTGAAAATATTTCATGGGTGTGCAAGAGAAAAATCGTATCAGTAATTAATTTATAAAATCAGCGTTAAAAAAAAAGTAAGTAGATTAAATACAGAATTCGCGTAGGGCCACTGGATAATTTTTTTCAGTTTGCTATGATTTTCTTAACAACTTTCAGGGATGTGCACTAGAAAAGTGGAAACATTAAATTTTATTTTTAAAATCAGCGTTTAACCACGAATTAAAAAGAATAAATTCAGAATTCACGTACGGCCACTGAATAATATGTTTCAGTTTGCTATGATTTCATTAACTGTTTTCAGGGATTCTGACGAGTAAGGTTAAATCCGTGAATTTTATTAGTAAAATCAGCGTTAAAAAAAATGAGTAGAATAATTTCAGATATCACATAGGGCACTGAATAATATTTTTCAGTTTGCTATCAATTCCGTAATAAAATTCAGGTGTGTGCACAAAAAAATTCGAATTTTATTTGTTAAATCAGCGTTCAAAAATAAATAAGTAGAATTAAATTACGAATTCACGTAAGACCACTAAATAATTTTTGTCAGTTTGCAATGATTTCGTTTATTAATTTCAGCGATTTTCATAAGAGAAGTCAAATTAGTAAATTACTTTTTTTTAATCAGCGTCAAACAACGAAATAAGTAGAATAAATTCAGAAATCGCGTACAGCCACAGAATAATATGTTTCAGTTTGCTATCATTTCCTAAACTTATTTCAGAGATTTTAACGAGAAAAGTTGATTCCGTGAATTTTATTTGTAAAATCTGCGTAAAAAAAATGATTAGAATAATTTCAGATATCACGTTGGTCACTGAATAATATATTTCAGTTGGTTTTCAATACCGTAATAAATTTCAGGTGTGTGCACAAAAAATTTGAATTTTATTTTTTAAATCAGCGTTAAGAAAGACATAAGTAGATTTAAATTACGAATTCACGTATGACCACTGAATAGTTTTGGCAGTTTGCAATGATTTCGTTAATAAATTACAGGGTTTTTCCTGAGAAAAGAAGAATTAGTAAATTTCATTTTTATAAATAGCGTCAAACAAAGAAATAAGTAGAATAAATTCAGAATTCACGTAGGAGCACTAAATAATATTTTTCAGTTTGCTGTGATTTCCTTAACAACTTTCAGGGATGTGCACGAGAAAAGTCGAAACATTGTTATTATATTTAATACATCAGCGTTTAACTACGAAATAAGTAGAATAAATTCAGAATTTGCGTAGGGCCGTTAAATAATATTTTTCAGTTTGCTATCAATTCCGTAATATATTTCAGGAGTGTGCACAAAAAATTCGAATTTTATTTGTTAAATCAGCGTTAAAAAAGTAATAATTAGAATAAATTCAAAATTCTCATAGGGCCAGTAAATAATACTTTTCAGTTTGCTATGATTTCCTTAACTTATTTCAGGTATTTTAAGGAGAAAAGTTGAATTCGTGAATTTTATTTGTAAAATCAGCGTTTAAAAAATCGAGTAGAATAATTTCAGAATTCACGTAGGGCACTGAATAATATTTTTCAGTTTGCTATCAATTCCGTAATAAATTTCAGTTGTGTGCAAAAAAAATTCCAATTTTATTTGTTAAATCAGCGATAAAAAAGAAATAATTGGAATTAAATTAGGAATTCACGTAGGACCACTGACTAATATTCGTCAGTTTGCAATGATTTCATTTATAAATTTCAGAGTTTTTCATGACATAAATCGAATTAGTAAATTTCATTTTTATAAATAGCGTCAAACAAAGAAATGAGTAGAGTAAATTCAAAATTCACTTAGGGCCAAGGAATATTATTTTGCGTTTTGCAATGATTTCTTTAACAAATTTTACGGATTCACATGAGAAAAGTAGAATCAGTGAATTTTATTTGTATTATCAGCTTTAAACAAAGAAAAAAGTGGAAAAAATTCCGAATTTATGTAGTGCCTCTGAATAATTATTATCAGTTTGCTATGACTTCCTTAAGAAATTTAGGTAAGTGCACGTGAAAGTCATAACATTGAATTTTATTTTTAAAATCAGCGTTTAACAACGAAATAAGTAGAATAAATTCAGAATTCACGTCGGACCAATAAATAATATGTTTCAGTTTCCTATGATTTCCTTAACTTATTTCAGGGATTTTAACGAGAAAACTTGAATCCGTGACTTTTATTTGTAAAATCAGCGTTAAGAAAATCGAGTAGAATAATTTCAGAATTCACGTAGGGCACTGAATAATATTTTTCAGTTTGCTATCAATTCCGTAATAAATTTCAGGTGTGTGCAAAAAAAATTCGAATTTAATTTGTTAAATCAGCGTTAAAAAAGAAATAAGTAGAATAAAATTAGGAATTCACGTAGGACCACTGACTCATATTCGTCAGTTTGCAATGATTTCATTTATAAATTTCAGGGTTTTTCATGACAAAAATCGAATTAGTAAATTTCATTTTTATAAATAGCGTCAAACAAAGAAATAAATGAAATAATTTCAGGATTCACGTAGGGGACTGAACAATATCCATATGTTTGCTATCATTTCCTTAACAAATTTCAGTGATGTATAAGAGATAAGTCATAACATTGAATTGTATTTTTTAAATCAGCTTATATCAAAGAAATAAGTAACTGAATATTATTTTTCTGTTTACTATTTATTCCTTAACAAATTTTCAGGGACATGCATGAGAAAAGTCATAGAATTAAATTTTATTTTTAAAATCAGCGTTTAAACTCGAATTATGTAGAATAAATTCAGAATTCGCGCAGGGCCACTGAATAATATTTTTCATTTTGCTATGATTTCCTTAACAACTTTGAGGGATATGCACGAGAAAGGTCGAAACATTGAATTTGTATTTTATAAATTAGAGTTTAACCACGAAATAAGTAGAATAAATTCAGAATTCACGAAGGGCCACTAAGTAATATTTATCAGTTGGCTATGATTTCCTGAAAATATTTCATGGATGTGCAAGAGAAAAATCGTATCAGTAATTAATTTATAAAATCAGCGTTAAAAAAAAGTAAGTAGATTCAATACCGAATTAACATAAGGCCACTGAATAATATTTATCAGTTTGTTATGATTTCTATAACAAATTTCAGGGATGTGCACGTGAAAAATCTCAACATTGAATTTTAATTTTTAAATCAGCGTTTAACCACGAAACAAGTAGAATACATTCAGAATTCGCGTAGGGCCATTCAATTATATTTTTCAGTTTGTTATGATTTCCTTAACAACCTTCAGGGATGTGCACGAAAATAATCGAAACATTGAATTTTTATTTTTTAAATCAGCGTTTCACCACAGAATAAGTAGAATAAATTAAGAATTCACGTAGGACAACTAAATAATATTTTTCAGTTTGCTGTGATTTCATTAACAACTTTCAGGGATGTGCACGAGAAAAGTCGGAACATTGTATTTATATTTAATAAATCAGCTTTTAACCACGAAATAATTAGAATAAATTCAGAATTCACATAGGGCCACTAAATAATATTTTTCAGTTTGTTATGATTTCCTTAACTTATTTCAGGGATTTTAACGAGAAAAGTTGAATCCGTGAATTTTATTTGTAATATCAGCGTTAAAAAAAAATGAGTAGAATAATATCAGATATCACGTTGGGCACTGAATAATATTTCTCAGTTTGCTATCAATTCCGTAATAAATTTCAGGTGTGTGCACAAAAAATGCGAACTTTATTTGTTAAATCAGCGTTAAAAAAGAAATAAGTAGATTTAAATTACGAATTCACGTAGGACCACTAAATAATATTTGTCAGTTTGCAATGATTTCGTATATAAATTTCAGCAATTTTCATTAGAAAAGTCAAATAGGTAAATTACATTTTTTTAATCAGCGTCAAACAACGAAATAAGTAGAATAAATTCAGAATTCACGTAGGGACACTAAATATTATTTCTCAGCTTGCTATGATTTCCTTAACAAACTTCAGGAATGTGTACGAGAAAAGTCAATACATATTTTTTATTTATTAGTCAGCGTTTAACTACGAAATAAGTAGTCTATTCAGAATTCGCGTAGGGTGACTGAATAATATTTTTCAGTTTGCAATTATTTCCTAAACAAATTTCTGGGATGTATACGAGAAAAGTCATAACATTGAATTTTATTTTTAAAAACAGCGTTTATCAAAGAAATCAGTAGAAAAAATTCAGAATTTAAGTAGGGCCACTGAATATTTTTTTCAATTTGCTATGATTTCCTTAACAACCTTCAGATATGTGCACGAGAAAATTCGAAAAATTGAACTTTTATTTAATAAATCAGCGTTTAACCACGAAATAAGTAGAATACATTCAGAATTCACGAAGGGCCACTAAGTAATATTTATCCATTTCTATGATTTCCATAACAAATTATAGGGAAGTGTCCGAGTAAAGTCGTATCAGTGAATTTAATTCGTATAATCAGCGTTGTGCTCGATAAAAATGGAATTAGTGATTTTATTTTAAAAATAAGCGTTTTACCACGAAATAAGTAGAATAAATTCACGTAGGGTCACTGAATAATATTTTTCAGTTTGCAATCATTTCCTGAAATTATTTCAAGGATGTGCAAAATAAAATTCGAATCAGTGAATTTTTTTGTAAAATCAGCGTTTAACAACGAAATAAGTTGAACAAATTCAGAACTCACGTAGGGCCACTGAATAATATTTTTTAGTTTGCTATCATTTCCTTAAGGCTGTTCTATACCTGCCTTTAAAAGGCCGTTGCAGATGGTTAAGCCTGACGCGACTACGACTTTATCGTAGCAGCAGGCATCTTGGGCATTTTTTCCATTATAGAAAAAGGATTGTTTTTAGTCTTTAGTAAAATAGATTTTTTGTAGGTTTATTTATTAGTTTATAAAAAATAGCCAAACTTTCCATTTTTTGTCTATTTTCAGCAGCTATTTGTTAAGCTTAGAATACGATACGAAGATTTTGCTTCAACTCTTTACTAAGCTTGATCCTTCATCTACCCATTCAAATAACAACTGCTGATGCTGTTTCTATAGCTAGGCCATAAACCCATTAGCCATGGAGCATGTATCGCGTTTTTAAACTAGTGATGCGCGTGAGTTCTTTGCAAAGATTTCTTCCTTTGGCGGCCTACCCCCACTCCTGCTCTAAGGCGTTCCACCCCTCTTGTTTACAAAACCCCTCATGGGTTCTGTCTCTGAGCTAGCTTGTGGGTTCCCAGAGCAGTGTCAGATTACACCTCGGAGATAACTCCCCCCTTCCCCCCCCCCCCCCAGCTGGATGGACGAAACCGAAAATGTTCTTTCCAAGCTTTACGGAGAGTATCTGAGGAGTCGGATATGAATGCCGATTTCCACGGCGAATGATCATGCGAATAAAATCATGCGCATGAAGTTCATGCGTCGTGTGACACGGAAATCTCCTCGCATGAAATTCATTCCCATGATCATACGATCAAAATTAGCACATGTTCTAATTTTGATCGTATGATTCCTCGATTGATCACGTGATACGAGCTCACGACGTTCGTCTTTGTTTTATGGGGATTCAAATTGAGCAGGTGCCGGACGAAATGCAATTATAATTTGTTTTCAGAGCTTTTCCGTATACAATTAACTGGCGTGCCCATGTAGTATATAGAATCATATGTAATTCTTATAGGTATTTTTATATAGGCATTCCCCTAGTGTAGTTCTTCAATTAATCACGTTTTGGCGAAGGTTGAGTTGAAAGTAATATATTATGTAGGTATTCTATGATTTTGATAATTCTTGTGACCAGTAGGTATAGAGCAATAAAGTATTAGAACAGAACATGAAAATTATAACTGAAAACAAAACATTGAAATATCTCCATCGGCACTTGTCCGTTGTCTCTCATGCCATTCATGAGGATGTCACCTGTCGTAATTGTTATACAGCTACCACGAACTGGATTAATTAGAACAAATAGCACGTATCTAACCTTTAAATAGTACACTATCTATTATGATAGATATTCCTACACACTTCATGCATAATTAAACTTATTTTACCCTCATGAATTCTTGCTGAGTAATCAGGGAACGCTATATCCCTATACGGTCATGCATAACCGTAATCGTATCCATATGGATACGATTCGCCCGTCGGAAAATGTCTTAGCGTAACAGCAAGCCAGAAACGAATTGCAAAATGTCAATATAATGATAAACATCTATATCAAAGGTTGAATTAGGATCTCTTGTCACAGTAATTGTTTCTCTCGTCGTCGTTTCCGATGTTTCATAATCATGTCTGGTGAGATTTAATATACAATAGCAGTAATTCCACAGAGAAAAAATCATTCGCCTTGACCGGGATCCCGGTCAAGGCGAATGATTTTTTCTCTGTGGAATTACTGCTATTGTGCATTTTCAGCGGGTAACGCCGTTAAGGTCCTCGCGGCTAGTTCGCGATCCTTCAATTTGAGATTTAATATAGTATGAAATTTCTCCAGCGTCTTTCTTAATGAATTACGATAGGCCTCACAGTGCTATAATAACAGTTCATTTTGAATCAGGCCTAGAATGCCTTGACCTCTATCTCTCCTCTCTTCTTCTAGTTTTCTCCGGCAAAATTTAATGTCATTTTCGTGAGCCATATCTAAAGCAGAGATGAAGTGGTTTTTTTGAGACAATGACCGCAGATATTGATTGACGATTACCAAAGAACTATATCAGGGAAAATTATGCCAGAAATAAGCGATCACAGATAAAAAATAGAATTTATATAAGGTACATGAAATAGTAAAGCCGAGGAGCGGAGATACTTTTCATAAGCCGGCCAACCACTATGGAAAATCACTTTGATTGGACATGAGAACTATATTAGCGAAGTAGCCTTCGTAAAAACCTAATAGGAATTTTTAGGAAGAACACATTTACGTAAACTTGTTTGCAGTGTATCTGAAAAGATCCAAACCCATGTTAATTCGCATATTGCATGAGCAATGGAAAAATAACTTTGTCAATAAAACACTTATTCTGTTAGTAGATTCATCCTTCGACGTGGATTTAAATAATTCACGCACTAGAACTTGGTGGATACGGAACTTATACGTTTGTTTATAGTGCAGTAATATGTAATTTAAAATCAGACAGAATGAGATACAGATTCTAGCTAATTCACTGGCACAAAAGTGACGGCGTGATGATTCATGGAACTTTTATATTTTTCCATCCCTGTACTTGCCTTATTTTCTTGCATGTTGAAAAATAGGTAAGATTTTTAGTGTTCCTGCGTCCCGCGGGATATTAGTAATAATCTCTGATTCACTAGAATTGCGATTATTAGCACATGTTTGGTGAATATTAATGCCCTGCCAACACCCTGGGAGTGGCTTGCACGGCGCTACAACAAAATAGACTCTCCTCAGGCCATGCCTTCAAGGTGGCTTGCAGGGTGCACTGTAAATGCACACAATTTCAGAAACATGCATTGTACCACGTTTTAAATCATTTACCAAAACATATACATTTCTTTTAACAAAATATCATAAGAAAATTATAAAGTCTAGCTCTAGGAAAAAAGGTGTAGGTATTCATGACTGATAGGGTTGATTTGAGAAGTTAGGTGATCGCAAGCGATCGGTGCGGGGCCCAAAAAGAATACAATTATTTTTTTCTTTTTTTATAGATTTTGTTGTTATTACCCTTAAAAATGTTCGTGGCCCATTTCTATCATAGGTTTATTAAGTAGGATAGTAGTAAGTATTCTCCTTGTTTGATAATACAGCATGGTGAATGGCCGCCACTGCCACACACCATTGCGGTGGCTTGCAGGATATTATGTAAATGTAGGCGTTTTATGAATACTAAACTTCTAAACCGTTTTGAACCGGCATTATTTTTGACTCGATTGGATGATACCCTATTGATTTAGAGAGTGGAAATACATACTGTTCTATGTTTGTAATAATCTTAAGTCTTCCACTCATTCTCTGTACTGATGAAAGAGGCACAGTTGATGTCGTTGAGTTATCTACGAAATGAGTGTACAATATGTTTCACCATTTCAGTTCCTGAAAAGGAGCATTCTTCGGATTCTGAAAGTTGAAACCAGGGCATAGTGTACAAGGGATTAGCATTCAAAAAAGAGTTCTCGTAAAATCTAACCTGCCTCAGTGATTCATCAGTTAGGATCTGGCAGAGAAAGACACGCTTCTACGCAATGACTGTTCGCTGTCAAGCTTACATAAGGAGGGCTCGGCATAATTCATAGGGTCCTAGGAAATGAAAAATTTTATTTGTTTATTTTAACTACCATAAGCGTGTTATAATACGCCAAAACATTTTCTGAAATCCGAATAACATAATTTTAAAATAGAGAAATGAAATAGGAATATTAAATGTAATTAAATAAGAAGAAACGTATCCACTCAACATTCTATTAATATTATTTGCGACAATTCACACCATGCTGGAAAAAATACATGCACACCGTGTTCATTTAATATAAACGCCCAATAAAATTTCCCTTGACTTTCGTGTTTCATTGAGTTAAGAAATTAGAAGCCAAATCGTCATGAGCGCAATTTTTAGCTGCCTTTTGACCTAAGTGCACATTTGGTATATTTATGATACTTTGTTTCTCTCATGGTTCATTGCATTACCTATCGCAAACTCAACTCCGTGATACCGAACACCTAACTACTGCTTGTAATCGCGCTCTAAATATCTGTACAATATTTACCATCATTGCAAATTCAAGGTGGGACGAATCATTATTTCGTAATAGAAAGTGAAACGATGCCCACGCAAGAAACAGGAAGATTTGAGACCCCTTCATTTGGTCATAGATAAGAAAGGGTCGGGTTCTAAGAATCTCGAGTGACCGCCTTCGAGATATCTCCCTTTCTTTTCAGTCATAAAAAAAAACACTCGCGAGGGGGACCAGAGAGATGCTCTGACCGCTATCATGTTACATCTAGAGGAGGGGGAGAAGAGGTGGAGAAGGCCCCCCATTCCACTTTTTTATACCGCCACCTATGCGGGGAATCGTAGAACTAATCCCAAAAATCCGTTACATCTGAGAAAGGGTAGAAGTATAGAGCAGCCTTAAATAATTTTAGGGATGGGCAAGGAAAAAGTCGAATCTGTGAATTTTATTTGTAAACTCAGCTTATAACAACGAAATGAGTAGAGTAAATTCAGAATACATTTAGGGCCACTGAACATAATGACTAGATGAGTAGAGTTAATTCAGAATTCACTTAGGGCCAAGGAATATTATTTTTCGTTTTACTATGATTTCCTTAACAAATTTCATGAATGTGAACGAGAGAAATCGTATCAGTGAATTAATTTATAAAATCTGCGTTTAACGAAATAAGTTGTACAAATTCAGAATACACTTAGGGCACTGAATAATATTTTTCAGTTAGCTATCATTTCCTTAACAAATTTCAGGGATGTGCACGAGAAAAGTCGAAACATTGAATTTTTATTTAAAAAATCACCGTTTAACCACGAAATAAGTAGAATAAATTCAGAATTCGCGTAGGGCCATTGAGAAATATTTTTTTTTTGGTATGACTTCCTTAACAACTTTCAGGGATGTGCACGAGAAAAGTCGAAACATTAAATTTTTATTTAATTAATCACCGTTTAACCACGAAATAAGTAGAATAATTCAAAATATTTTTTAAATCAGCGTTTATCAAAGAAATAAGTAGAATAAATTAGGAATTCACGTAGGGCTACTGAGTAGAATTTATCAGTTTGCTATGATTTCTTTACAAATTTCAGGGAAGTGCACGAGAAAAGTGGAACCAGTTAATTTAATTTGTATAATCAGCGTTAAACAAAGAAATGAGTAAAATAAATTCAGAATACACGTAGGGCACTGAATAATATTTTTCAGTTTGCTATCATTTCCTTAAATAATTTCGGGGATGTGCACAAGAAAATTCGAATCAGTGAATTTTTTTGGTGAAATCAGCGTTAGAAACGAAATAAGTAGAAATAAATTAGGAATTCACGTAGGACCACTGACTAATATTCGTCAGTTTGCAATGATTTCGTTAGCAAATTTCAGGGATTTTCATGCGAAAAGTCGAATTAGTGAATTTTTTTTATAAACAGCGTCAAACAAAGAAATAAGTAAAATAAATACAGGATTCACGTAGGGGACTGAATAATATATTTCATTGTGCTACATTTCCTTAAATAATCTCGTGGATGTGCACAAGAAAATTCGAATGTTTGAATTTTTTGTGAAATCAGCTTTTCACAACTAAATATGTAGAATAAGATCCGGAAATTTGTACGGCTACCGTGGAACCGTATTTTTTACTTTGCATTGACTTCCTTAAAAACATTTAGTGATGCACATGTGAATAGTTGAACCAGTGAATTTTGTTTCGAATAACAGCCTTTAACAACGATAAATCTACAGAAAATTCAGAATTGAAATAACGCCATAGAATCGTATTCTTTACTTTGCAATGAATTCTTTTACAAAATTCTTGGAAGTACACTTGAAGAGGCGAATCAGTAGATTAAAAATTCAGAAGATAACACGTGAATTGAGTAGTAAATAAATTTTATTTGGAAAAACAGCCGTTAACAACGAAATAAGTAGAATACATTTATAATTGAAGTAGCACCACAGATTTTACTGCGGCAACATTTTCTTAATATATTCCGGGATATACTCAAGAATAGGCGAATCATCGTATTTTAATTTGAAATTAACAGCGTTTAAAAACTAAAAAAGAGAATAAATTCAGAATTAATTAATCTTTACATCATTGAATTCTTTACTTTGCAATGGCTTTCTTAACAAAATTCGGAGAATTACACGAAAAGAGGTGAATCAGTGAATTTTAATTGACATATCAGCGAATATCAATGAATTAATTACAATAAATTCACATTGAAGTAAGGCAACAAAAACGAATACTTTTCTTTGGTATGACTTCCTTAACCAAATCCTTCAGAATTGAAATTGCACCGCATAATCCTATTTTAATTTAACTATGACTTCCTCAACAAAATTAATCGAAATACACTCGAATAGTTGGATTAGTGATTTTTAATTGGAACAACAGCGTTTCACACCTAAAAACCAAGAATAAATATAGAAATGAAGTAGCGCCCTGAATCGTATTTTTTACTTTGCTCTGACTTTCTTAACCAAATTCAGGGAAGTACAAGTAAAGAGGCAAAACAGTGTTTTTTTTAAAAACAGCGTTTAAACATGAAATAAGTAAATTAAATTCAGAATTGATGTATCGCCAAAGAATCACATTACTTTCTTTGCAATGATTCCCATAAGAATATTCAGACAGGTACTCGATAAGACGCAAATCGGTGAATTTTAATTGGAAAATCAGCGAATACCAACAAATTAATTAGAATAAATTCACATTGAACTGAGTCAACGAAAAAGAATTTTTTCTTTGGTATGTCTTCCTTAATCAAATTCAGGGATGTGTAAAAGTTGAGGCGAATCAGTGAATTTTATTCGGAAAAATGCGTTACACGACGATATAAATAGAATAGATTCATAAGTAAAGTAGCGCTGCAGGGTCATATTATTACTTCGCTATGACTTACATAACAAAATTTAGGGAAGAACACGAGAAAAGGCGAATCATTGAATTTTATCCGAACAAACGGCTTTTAACAGCGATATAAGTATATTAATTTCAGTTTTAAAATAGCACCACAGAATCATATTTTTTTCTTTGCTTAAACTTCCTTAACCAAACTAAGGGATGTTCAAGAAAAGACGCGTATCTAAGAATATAATTTTAAAATACAGCGATAAACAACGATTTAAGTAGAATAAATTCAGCATTAAATGCACCTGAATCGTATTTTTACTCTGTTGAGACTTCCTTAGCCAAATTCAGAGAAGTAAAAGAATGGGGCGAATTATTGGATTTCAATGGGAAAAACATCATTTAAAAAAGAAATAAGTAGAATAAATTCAGAATTGAAGTATCACCTCAGAATCAATTTTTTACTTTTTATGACTCCTTAACAGAGTTCTGAGATGTACACAAACAGAGGAAAATCAGTGAATTTCATTTGGATATAGAGCGAGTAAAACGAAATAAGTAGATTTAGTACAATAGTAAATTAAAAATTGAAGTGACGCCGCAGAATCGTATTTTTTTACTTTGCTATGACATCTTAAACAAAATTTGGGGAAGTACACCTGAGGAGGGGAATCCATGTATATTCTTTTTGAAATTAGGCGTTTACCAAAGATATAAGTAGAAGAGTTTCAGCAAAAAGTAGTGCCGCAGAAACGTATTTTTCACTTTGCGATGAATTTCATAAAATATTCATGGAAGTACACGATAAGAGGCAAATCAGTAAATTTTATATGGATGAACAGCGTTTAACAACGAAATAACTAGCATACATTCATAACTCAAGTAGCGACACAAAATCGTACTTTTACTTTGCAATGACCTCAACCAAATTCAGGGAAGCACATGACAATAGGCGGATCATGGAATTTAATTTGGAAAAACAGGATTTAAAAATGGAAGAAAGTAGAATTAATTCAGAATATAAGTAGCACCGCTAGAATCGTATTTTTTCTTTACTATGCTTCATAACAAAATTCAGGGAAATACACGATATTAGGAGAATCATCTAATTTTATTTGGGAAAATATCGTTTAAAAAGTAAATAAGTTAAATAAATCAAAATTGAAGTAGCACCACAGAATCAATTTTTTTTTCTTTGCTTTGACTTCCTTTGAAAAAATTCAGGGAAGTACACGAAAAGAGGCGAATCGAAAAATTTTATTTTGAAACAGAGCTTTTAACTACGAATTAATGAGAATAAATTCAGAATTGAACTAGCGCCATAGAATCATATTTTTAACTTTGCTATGATATCCTTTACAAAATTCAGAAAAGTGCAGGTGAAGAGGTGAATCAGTGAATTTCATCTGGAAAATCCGCGTTTAACACCGAATTGAGTAGAATAAATTCGGCATTGAAGTAGTGCCGCAGAAACGTATTATTTTATATTGCTATGAAATCCACAACAAAATACAGGGTAGTCCACTGGAAAGAGACGATTCAGAGAATTAGTGTAGGAAAAACATCGTTTAATAACGAATACGTAGCATAAATTCAGGATTGAAGTATCGTCACAAAATCTTATTTTTTAATTTTGCTCTGAAAACCGTAACAAATTTCAGGAAAGTAAGCGAGAAGTGGCTTTTCAGTGATTTTTAGTTGGAAAAATAGCGTTTATTAACGTAATAAGTAGAATGAATTCAGCAGCAGAATTGATGTAGCACCAGAGAATCCAATGTTTTTATTTTGCTATGAATTCCTCAAAAAATACAATTAGATACAGCGAGAAGAGACGAATCTGTGTATTTTAGTTTAAAAAAGTAAATTTTATTTGGAAAAACAGCTTTCAAAAATAAAAAAGTAGAATATATTCTGAATTTAAGTACCGGCACAGAAAGTTATTTTTTACTTTCAATGACTTCCTTAATAAATTTCAGTGAAGTGCACGAGAAGATGCGAATCAGTGAATTTTTTTCGGAAAAACAGCGTTTAACACAGAAATAAGAAGAATAATATCAAAATCCAATTAACGCCACGGAATCGTATTTTTTAATTTCTGTCTTCTTTAAGGAAATTCAGGGAAGTTCAAGTAAAGAGGCGAATCAGTGAATTTTTGTTGGAAAAACAGCGTTTAATTACGAAATAAGTAGCATAAATTAAGAATTGAAGTAGCGCCACAGAATCGTATTTAATTGTTTTGCTAATGTATTTTATACAAAATTCAGTCACGAGGAATTTTGTTTTGTATTTCAGATTTTTTGTACATCATACCAGTAATTATTGTTTAAATAATTGTCCCATATATATGTCTTTTTGTGTCTTTTTATTTTCATCGAGAAATGTTGTAAATAATTTTGAATTTCTTGGATAATAGATATCTACCTACCATCCTACGTTTCCTATTCTAGAGTTTATCTTTCAACAATTACAGTGTAATAAATGTTCCACATATTTCTTACTTGAGTCGTTTTCTTGTGATGAGCACTTTTTTCAATGTTTCTTAACTTAGTAAAAATATATTTGAACAAAATCTCTTAGTTTCGTATACAGGTATTTTACTATCTACTTCTTATATTTATTAGTTCTACGTACATTTAATTTCTTATTTTTTTTAGATATTTTCCTGTGGTAAATCACAATGTAATCCTAGCTATCATTGTATATCAGGAATAATTATGAACTTGTCATAACAGAGTATCTTTTCAGAAGTAATTAAGTATATGTTATTTTATTGAATGTTAGCATTTATATACATTTGAAATGAAATCCTTGTAAAATAGTGCGCTTGAAACAAAATGTTATTAACAATGTTAATTGGTCTATTCACAAACGAATTTGATTATCCCTATTCCCCACTGTTATTGTTATCATTAAGAGCTGAAAATGTATATTTATATTTATGAAGCATTATACTTTAATTTCAGTTCCACAAGTTCACAAAATTACCTTTGTTTCAAACTGATAGCGTGAAAATTCGTGAACTTGAAGCAGAATGTTATAAATGTTATAAAGTGTAGTTGCTTTATTATATGATATCGTTGTGATGTTATAATTATCTTCATTGATTCTATTGTAACTATAGCTTAATTTTTGAATTGAAATTGAATATTATTCGCAGCTTACACTGTACTTTATGTCTAAAAGGCCAATATTGGTCTACGACAATAAACTTATTATTATTTTCAATATTTTAGCTTCTGTTAACCGAGAAATGAGCCAGCATAAATGAAACGAAAGAATATGATTGATTTACCAACCTCACGGTTGTTCGGGCTGCATCTATACCTTATATATCCAACGAACCTCTTTTTAATTTACTTTAATTTATTAATGGTTATACATGAATGGAACGACAGTATTTTTCTCATCAAAGGACAATAATCTGCATCTTTTCACTTCTTCAACATTACAAAAAGTACCTACGAACCTTAGTTTGGGGTTCCATAATTAATTTACCAGACATTATCTATAATAATTTTTCTGTATATATATACAATTAAATTAATTTTATTTTTGCCGCAGACATTTTTCAATATTTTTCAACTTAGTGAACGCCAGAAAGGTATCTAAGAACCAAATTTCCGTATTCAGAATATGTTTACTGACAATTATCGTTGAAAAATACTTCCTCATTCTTCAAATTGAGGACAAATTTAAATATTTATCAACTTTGTGGGCTTCCATTTGAACCCATAAAGCGCATTTTCGCATCCCCGCATTGATTTACCAACCATTATTGTTTAATTAAATGCTGCTACACAACAACAATGTTCGGTTCAGTTTCTGCTGCAGATTTAGTCTTTTCTTTAATCTACTATCTGATAATGATTCTCAATCTGATTCTTCTATTAATTCTGAAACACTACTCAACCTATCGTAACACCTTTTAACGAAACTAGCTGCTCTACGCTGCACACTGTCTAGTTCTCTGATCAAACCTAATTCATTCGGATCCCATACACTGGTTGCATACTCAAGGTGTGGCCTGACTAGGAAAAGTTACATCGCTCTTTCGTCTTCTCATCACACTTCCCGAGTACCCTTTTTTATAAATCCTAGCTTTCTCTTTGCTCGGTCGCATATTTCCCGGATGTGTCTTCCCCACGATAAATCTTTAGCGATTGTGATACCTAAATACCTTGTTTCAACGCTTTCGATATTCGTGTTATTAATTTTATAGGAAAGTATTCAAATAACAGTTTTTGTGGGGCTCAAACGGTTAACATTTTATATATTTATACCGTATTCCGAAGTGGACCACTTTCAAAATTGTTAACGTGATTAGAAACTTAAATGAAGTCAAATAAACAATAAGAGCAGCAAGGTGACAATAAATGGTGTATACGTCAAATACAGGGTGCGGCAGAATGACCTCTCCGATTTGGGATGCTAATAAAAACCAAACCAAGAAAGATATAAGAAGAATGTGTATCTTTCTAAATAGTGCACACAATGCATTTTTAGATTAATTAATTTCGAAAATGACGTAATTTAATTGTTGACCATTGTTGGAAATACACTGATTAAGTCTCTCCTAGTAGTTTTCCATGACCCTGTGGGTCATTTCGGGTGGAATAGCAGCAACTTCTTGAGTTATTGTCTCTCTAAGGGCTTCTAGAGTTTGAGGACGATGTTGGTATACCTTGGATTTCAAGTAGCCCCAGAGAAAGGAATCACACGGGGACAAATCTGGAGAACGAGGGGACAACCCTATGTCACCACGCGAGTAAATTAGGCGCCCATGAAACATTTTTCTCAGAATTTCGAGGGATTGACGAGAGGTGTGGGATGTCGCACCATCTTGTTGGAACCACACATGTCCCTTTCCATGTTCATGCAAAGGATCACCCAATCTAGGCCTGAGAAAGTTCTCGGTAAGTTCACAATATCGAGTGGGCGTAACCGTTACAGTAACACCATTCTCTTCAACAAAATTACGGACCCCACACACACCAAACTCAAAAACGGCACACCACACTATGGGTTACGGCACTACGGGTTTCACAAACTTGTTCACTCAGTTATTGTGCTACTGCAACTTTGTACGGGTGCATTTTGAGTTCTTGGTGCAGAATTACCCGAACACTTCGGTCCGATAGCTGTAGGGCAGCCGCATTTCTGTGCAGAACGCCGTGGAGACAGTTCGACCGAAGCTCTCACAGCAGCAACATTTTCCGGTCCTGTTGAAGTCCGAGGACGGCCAGTAGATGTCCGTTTTAACGCAATACCTGTCTCTCTAAAGTTTGACACCAAAATTGCGGATTGTTTTTTTTATCAGGAACGGGATCATGTCGAGCGAGCGAAAAGCGAACACGAAAGGCACGCTGTGTCGAAATCAGCGATCCGCCATTTTGAATAAAGTCCACTATCATGAAAGCACGCTGTATTCCCTACCACACCATGCTGTAAACTGTAAATGGCATGAGCAGAGCTGACTTTATACGCAAGTGCCAACACAGTACCCCCACCCCGCCCCTGGCGACAATGTTCTTAAATCGGGGAGGTCATTCTGCCGCACCCTGTATATAGTAGAAGGTGTGAACATATCGCAACCGAGTACCTGGTTGAAGTAGGTTAAATCTGTACTAGGTAATAATAATATAATTTACTGTTTGGAATAAAATGCATTAATACGTATCCGTAGGAAATTAATTGACGCCACTGTCATGAAGTTGAAGAATCGAGACAAACATATCATACATAAGAGGCCAGAGAAAAATTAATTTACCAAGGAGGTGGGTGCTATCATTCCCAAAAAAACCATCAACAATAGACATGCCCTATTATTAAGTTGCTCGACGTTTCCTTAAAAACCATAAGCTCATAATTCCAAATGAATCAAGGGTGCAGTTGATAAATATTTATTTATGCTCAGTGCCGAATTTCTACTTATTAAGGATAACAGTACTGATTGACGGCAGTGATTTCAGGCGAAAACGACCGGGTCCTTGGTCGTGAAACTGATCCGGAGGGGTATGGACACAGGAGTCAGGGAAGAGGTGAGTCCCGCCCCTTGAAGAGACGTCCAGGCCGCTGCCATACGCCTCCTCCATTTCACGCGTCCCCTCCTTTTTGCAGCTGAACGTCTTCGCGGCCCAGATCTCGCAAGCGGACGCTCGGTTCAGCGTCTTCGGCCTCTTCACCTTGGACATGACACTTTCGCAAGCGGTAAGCATTCTTTTCCTTTTCAAAATGGTCGACGGAGGTACGAGTACGTAGGTATCATACGCTTTATAAGCGCACTTCAAAAGAAGAAGTCGGATAGCGTTTCGAAGTAATTAGAACGCAGAGTGAGAAGGATGCTCCACCGAAATCATTCCTTCCAAAGAAATCCCTTCCCTCCCCCCCCCCTCCCAGAAATGGCAATATATTACCGAAATCATGACAGAAAATCAAACCGTTGAGGATAGAATAGTAATTTATGGGTTAGTTTTAATGAGGTCTTTTCAGGGGATAGACGGTCTCCACTTCGTGCTGCACGAAGATCACCGTCCGTCGGATAGATCACGTGGATACCTTAGCACCTTTCGTAAAGAGCAGGCTAATGGTTACCGAGGGTTTTTCCCCACCCTTCCTACTTTCCCCATTAAATTTCAACTAGCTAATTTCTCAAAACATACAGCATGCATTTCTTGAAAGAACTTGAGCATTTGTAGCTTCATTTATCTTTTGGTAATTCACTTAATGAAATTGCGGAAAACCAGCGTTTATGTTCTTAGATTATTACGTCATGTTTCCTTGTCACCACCTCTTCTCTCCCTCTTCCAGCTGATACAGGCGGCGACATCTTATCTTTTGGTCCTCGCCCAATTTCAATCCCCTTGACTGACAATGCAAGGATGGCGTCCGTGTGTGAGGAGTGTGCAGCCCAAGGCACTTCACTCCGAGAATGCAAGATCACTCGAAGAAGCCCTTTGAATTTCAGAAAAGATGACCACGATAATGTTTGTCTAGAGGATTCTGTGCACATTCTAAGCGCCGGAGGAAATGTATTGACAGCCAGTGAGACTGTGTCGAAAAATGATACGCTGGCGTTCCACTTTTGTTCAATAAATCACATTCATAAAATATTTACGATTTTCATTTGACAGTTTTCATTGGTTTTCCGTGTACGTAAAACGTAAGAGATAGGAGATGTCCATCTACAAGGTATACAGGCATATGACACTCACTTCTATGACGTCACGAGAGTGATCCGACGAGAACTCGTAGCGCGGAGAAATACGTTGTTTTGAAATACGTTGACTAATTTAACGTGGTAACTCGATCTGGTTTTAATTCCACTAATAATATTCCATCATTTACCTGTTACACATTTAGAACCCTCATCCCAATTTGAGTAAAACAACCTGAATACGATTATAACGTAGGCCTTTAGGGAACATAACTTTTGCTACGTTTTGTAACAATTTGCCATTTTATTTCATCACCTTTAACTTTTACAATGATAATTCAAATAATGTTGTTCATTGTCCCAATATTTGTCATATCAGCAAAGTAAGTGGCATTCAAATACGAACAGCTCCGACCCAAAAACAAAACTCACCTTTATTTATTAAAAGCACACAATAGGGTAGATTTATTTTCCGACAAGCGAAACTAATGATTTAGTTTAGTAGACCATAAAAATTGTTTTTAATTTCCCTAAGTTTGGCAGTGTATTTTTCCATTTCAAGCTTGTTCTGCCAAAATTCGTAATGTTACACAATATAACTTATTCATACACAATCTTGGATACGGAACCTTTTCGCTTGGGTAGCTATCGCCAACCCTTTTGCTTCGTCATAAAAAAATCTAGCACTTAATTAAATTTTTATCAGTGTTACCGAAAAGCTGAACAAGCGTGAAACATGAATATTGTCGTCAGTGTAAGTTATACTTATGTTCAATTAAGTGGGAAACTTCGTTTAGGTCTAAAGGAGTAACACTGAATAATAATAACGCTACAGAGGTTTCCTTAATTCCAAATGCTCTCGGCATCCTTTGATCCACGAACTCAAAGTGAATGATAATGGTGATAAGAAACAAAAAGAAATTTAGCTGTCAAGCTTACTCCACGGTCAAGAATACTTAGAAAATACTAATGCGAACATTATGGAAACAAATAAAGTTATACGAAATGACAGCAGTCACGAGGAAACTGAAAGAAATTAAACTTGCTACCTGATACGCCAAGGCAAAGAATTCTACAGGCAGGGGTAAAAGTGCGGGGGGACGCGGATGGACGGCGTCCCCCCACTTCCTCAAGTAGTACTTCCTCTAGTATTATCTGCAGTTTAGACTAGACAGTAAATATTGCAGTTTAGACTAATATATTAATACTAATCCTTTTAAATGCATGATATGTAGTGCATGTTTGGTGAGAATTCACCCCCTGCCACACACCTTTGAGGTGGCTTGCAGGGTATTATGCTGATGTAGATCTGCACTCACCACCGCAAATAGACTTGTCCGTTCCAAAGCCGTTCCTTACCTAACGGGAGTCCAACTGCACAATTTGTTTTAAAACCAGACAGTGACAAACAATAGGCTCGTTCTTCTCTGCTATCGTGTTGTGTCAGTCGTGTTCGTGACACGAAATTATCCAAAACCCAATCACACAAAGAGAAATGACGTCTTCAAAGCACAGGAAACTCGGAATCATGGAGTATTTTGAAAGAAGCAATAGCAAAAAACTGAAGACCGCTGCTGATGGTTACGAAGCACTAAAGCTGAAACAAAGCTGACAAACTGAAGGACAATGGTGATTTTCTTGCAGCTGCAAACGCTGCAAATCTGGAGATTTTGGAGAGCAAAGAGAGGTCAGCAAAAGTCGTTGATTCGATGTTAATATTATAAGGAAAGCTAAAAGAGCAAAAATCGTACCATTTTTCTGCAAGAACTGAAGAAGTGTCATTTTTTGCGTCTACCGGCAGATAGACGCTTCTAGTAATTAACTACTTATACCAACAACCCGAAGGTCTAGCCATGGGATCCCCTCTTTTGGCCGAAATATTCATGAACAACCTTGAAGAGAACATTTTCGATGCCAAAAACCACCTGAAAGGGAATATCATCTATTGGTTTCGATACGTAGACGACATCCTCTGCTGCTGGGGTGGTACTAATAGACAATAGGACACTTTCATTTCACACCTCAATTCCCTACATAGGAACATAACCTTCACCGTAGAACTAGAAACTAACCAGTCTATTAATTTTCTAGATTTGACGAACAAGAGGGAAGGCTCCAAACATGATTTTTCTATCTATAGGAAACCCACCGCCACGGACCAAATAATACCAGAAGACTCCTTACATCCCATTTCACACAAATTAGCCGCTTTCCATTCGATGATACACAGACTGCTACATATTCCACTCACTCAACTCCATTACGAGGAAGAACTACAAACCATTAAAGACATTTCCACGAACAACGGATACAGTGAAGGTTTAATTAATAAATTAGTATACAAAAAACGGAAAACTTTAGCAATCCAGAGAGTTACCTCCTTAACCCCCTTATCTTCTCCAACCGCACAACGTTAGTACAGAATTCCAAATATCGGCCATTTATCTAACAAAATTGCAAACCGTCTCCCTAAGGAGAAATACAGAGTGTCGTTTTATACCCCCTGGAATCTTTCTAAATTAATCAGCAGACCCAAAGATAAAGTGGACATACTAGACAGATGTGGGGTTTACGCACTAGAATGTGATTCCTGCAAAGGAATGTGGGTCAAACAGGCAGAAACTTCCACACGAGAATCAACGAGCATCGCAAGTGCCTTGTGAAAGGACAGGACACGTCCACCGTCGCCAAGCATCTTATGGACAAAGGTCACCAGTGCAGTTTTGTCCCAAACATTTTACATGTGGAAAAGAAAGGGAAAAAACTTGATGCCTTGGAACAAGTAGAAATAATTCAACATAAAATTAAAAATGTCCCAATTTTAAATGATAACACCTTTCCATCCCATTCCCCGTTACTGTCCATAGCACTTCGTTATTCCACTGCCACCCTTACTACCCCCTAGCCATCCACCATTTCCCCCTCCCTTTGGTAATACCACACCACTTCCTCCACCATTCCGAGCCGACGTTCTGGAAATCCTCTACTCTGCTGCCCCCTCCCCCCCCAACCTCCGGAGGACTCCTCAAGCATCGCCGAATAGCAACACCACGGGACATCACCCACTGGTCTCCAATTGCCGAACCCTGCCGCAAGAGCCATTAAATCAACGAGGGATCCTAAGACGACAACGGCGACCCAAGGCGTTTTTCTCCTTCTGTTCCCTCTCCCATCTTCCCCCATCGTCACCAACCGACACTGGGTTTTACAAATTTGAATTAACTGACCTGCCCCTCTCACACACGCTCCAACCAGATCACTCCTTGTTCCCTGTTCCGTTTCTCTCCCTTTCCCTTCCCTCCTCCCCCTCCACCCTGCTCATATATACACTTGTTTGGAAACAGAAAGCTTCACTTGAGAATGGTGTAGTACACCGAAAATAGTCGGAAAATTGCATTATCTTTCCTTTAATATGGAACGTTTCCACCACATCTCGCCTGAATCTGATTTGTTTATTCGGAATCATCTAACTTAAATATTGCTTGATGGAAAGATAAACAACATTTAGTCTTCTCCCTTGTATGATGGTGATTATACCAGTGAATAAATGGCTCAAAATGCCAATTGCACTTCATTTTACTTACTGCTGCAGAAGTAAAATTCCAATTTTACGGTGATTTCCTTTTCCTAGCTTGTGTCCGACCACGTGATAAGGAAAATTTGGGACCATCGGTCATCTATTCATGCAGATCCACAAATTATTTAAACTTTCCCATTATAATACTTTTTACCAACACAAATGCTTCCAAAACACAAAACCGCACAAGCATTTCAAACAAATACGGTAAGAGAGGCAATGGAACTTCTTCATAATTAGTTCTTACGGTCGAATGAATGCCGATTATCAATATGAAAAACGTCTTATACACCATGAAAACAACCATTGCCAATTTGACTATGGAACTTTTAATAATAAAGAGTAAAAAGGACACACATTAAAGGGTAACTCTTATCTTTATATCGGTAAAAAAAGAAAAAAATTCGGGACAAGCTTGTTAAATTGTTTCTCCACGAGAACTAAAACTGAACTGAATTTCAAACTAATTGCTCTAGGTTAGTGTTTAAGTCACGGGTAAAGCCGGTATGTAATAAAAAAAAAGACTCTGCTGCAGGTGAAGTGCGCCATCTAATATTTAAAGTATGTTTTACTCTTGACTCGCATGGTGGGTAATCCGCCCCTGTAAAGCACACAGCCATGACTCACACCTGTGAGTCAACCGCACTGAAAGTGTTATCCCACTGGCGTCCCCCCACCTTTTCAGAGCCACTTTTACCCCTGGCTACAGGTGTATTGATTACCTGTCTAATTTTGTTTTACAACCGTGCTCTTCACCGTCAAAGGATTTCAAAACCACAAAGAAACATAAAAAATAGTAATCCAGTCCATGTTCGTCCAATCCATGAAGAATAAATTCAACAAATTTATAGATAGCCGTTTCTGTACTTTTTCCACGTAAAAAACCATGCTATGAAGAAGACAAAAATGTTATAATTTCCAATAAAAGATGTTGTATGTGGAACATTACATGTTGAAACACTTTTGAGAAAACGAAGAGCAGGGAAATAGGTCTAAAGTTATTAATGTCCGTGTCATCACCACCTTTGTGGAGAGGAATTACCACAGCTATTTTCAGCCTATAATGAAATATACCAGCACACACAGAATCATTGACTAACTGTGCAAGAGGTGACTCTAACAACTCTTTGATAATGCATCTCAAAATACAACATGGAACCTCATCGAAAAGAGATTTGACATTTAGATCTGATTTTCGTCAGAAATATCTGGGAATATCGGCGAAGGAAAAAAATTGAAGTGGCAATATATTCCCATTGTCCATGCAAATGAACAATTGCACAGTAAGTTGATAATCGTGCGTGCATATGTCTGGGCAAAATGATTCGGTGAGAAGTAAAGAGATCATCTCATATGAGTTTACGTGAGTATTTAAGTAATAATATAGTTAGTAACTACAATGCCGTATGGTGTCGGTCAGCAAGAAAATATAACAGCGATTTACGTCACATCCGACGTAAAAAAATAACAATCGATCAACGTTCAGCATGGATCGTCAAACTTTTATACACACATACACAAATTGTACTAATTAAGCATGATAGAAGTGGAAAAAAGGAAAAAATGACAAACGCAAATATTGGGTAGTATAAAAAAGGTGGCAGTGAAAAAAGGAAAATCACAGACAAGTCATTTAAGTTAAGGAAGCTCTAAAGTAATAATGTATAGTACTTGTATGCACAATTGAGTACAAGTAGGACATTTTATTGTAGAGATTCTAAACTAGGTCATTGTAAAAATGGCAAATATTTCGTAACTCGGAGTTTAACGGAGTATACTCGTAACGCAGTGTAAATTGCGGTTGTCATTCTTTTCGTCAAAATAAAGCTTCAAAAAGTAACTTGCTTCGATCAGTCGCAGTACGGAGTCGTTTGTGAATTATGATAAAATAACGCATAAGAATAAAATATGCAGAGAATTCATGAAATAATGCAGAACTATCAAAACAAAAATACTTGACGAATACAGGTAATCAATTTATATCCTTAAATTTGGAACCTCTCTGAGGCGTATGTAAAATTATATTCCAAATAATATACTAGCACAAAACTGTAGGTTGATTATGCACTCTAATACAACTGAGATATAAAATATATTCCTCTTTCAAATATTGGCAATAATACAACCCAAGAGTCATTTACCTATTCTTAAAAACATCGAGATATGTTATTGCTGGTTACAAAACGACAGTTTCAAAATCACGCCAAGTAATAGATCACGTTGTACTCCGAAGGAGCTCAAATCTTCTCTTCATTTTTTAATAATTTTGTAAGATCTATTTGCGAGCAGTAGAGGCAGATAGCTTTATTTTCTATCAGCAACACAATAATAGAAGTAAAGAGCGCTTAAGGTGGCTCCACCGAATTATGAAGTAGATGTCGTTTTTGTGAAAATTTCAGGACATATCATTTTTTGGTCCTTCTATCGATTGGCAATAAAATAATGAGGCCTTTCCATCATATATATCTGAAGAACAAAGAGGCTGAAAATCAGATATTTTATACGTGGTTATACGGCAGAGCATGGCTCTTGCAGTAAAATTTGCGGATAATGTAAAGAGAAATGTCGTTTTGACCAAAAATATAGAATAGGATAGATTAATATAAGATGCGATTTTATGTAGAATTAAGCATTGTAAAAACATCCTCGCCTTACCAAACTTGTTTAATTGATATTAATAAATTTTTGCTGGAAAAAAAGCAGAAAAGCCTTAGTTACGTGAAAGTGGCGCTACAGTATGTTGTTATCATTGGCAACGGTACTTATGATGGAACGTACTTACAAGCCTAATTACTAACTTCATTTGGAATATAACTTACCAAAGTCCTTCTTATATCTTTTATGTAATAAAAATAATTCATTGGGTATTGATATGGTGTAATTAATACCAATGCTTCCAAATGGTAGCAGCGTCATTGATACCAAACAATTTTCAAAAATGTCAATATTAATAAAATTCAAAACAAAGAGTTTTATTTGCCAGGGAATAGCTTAAAACTAAGTAAGAAAATATTTAACCTATTTTAGAATAGGTATTAGTGGAATTGAATATGTATTCTCACTTTATATATGAAACGTGGCAACAACATATCTTTCATGTTTTGAAGTCAAAATGAGTTAAAAGAGCTTGTAAAAAATAGAATGCAACTACAACGCGCTATGTAATGGCATACTCATACAATTATTATGTTTGCATTTTCACCCTATAGATGATTTTCCACATAGGTGTTTTTCTGGATCGGTATTTATTCATTAAATAACATAGCTCTTTTACGGGATTTTGAATCGCGGAGTCACGGTGGAACCTCCTTAAATACGACAGCGTCTTAACACAACAACATTCGAAGGAGAGTCGAGTTCAACAATGCCTGCCGTCATTAAGATAACGGTTTTTGATATTTGGAAATATAAGATATCACTAAGTATAATAGCAGTCGTTCAAAAAATTTACCCATTTTCATTACTTGAAAATTACTTCACAATAAAAATAAGAATTATTTTATCATGTAGCTTCTTGGGTATTTTGTTTAAACAATACAATTAAATCTTAATTAGATCTGAAAAAGAATAAAATGGCCCCAGTTGACGGACATGAACATGTCAAATGTTTTCCGCATGCAATCTACGTCTTAATCTTTCTACAACAAAAACCCCTTACTGTATCATTGTCAGAAATTCAGAAGTCAAAAGTCGGAGGCTTCTTGTATGTGGTAACGAAATTGAAGCTCATAAATATCATAACCACAATATTTGTTGTTAAAGTAAACTAACAGGAAAGTTTTACGAAAATTACATCCAGAGTGTGGGAAATTTAAACACTTACTTAGCATATGTTTCAAACCCAAATAAATGACGAGAAAAAATTTAATCCCTCATTAAAAATCTTAAAATGCAATGCGGTTACATCGATAATATGTAGTAAAATCTATTAATAATGGAAAGTTATTCCCTATGCGATGGCAAAACACGTGAAACAAGATGGTTACCGTACGCGAACTATTTATTTACAATCCTTTTAAAAAAATGAAGAATAAAACGTTAATAAATGTCATATGATTGGGAAACAAATGCTGAAATGAGGATAAAATATTATTTCTATGCACGAAGACCTGACGTCAAAAATCACGGAAAAAGGTGAGAAAAAGAATGATCATTTTTGCATTCCTTTTGGTTTCAGAGATGAGTGAATGATAATCATATCATCACATAACGTACAATTCGCATTAGGATTGCGTAATTGTTTCTAGAAATCATTCACCGAAATAACACGTGCTCCTAAATATTTTTTCAGCAAGAAATAGGAATTCAATTTTACATTACAAAGTCGAAGTAGAGCCGTAAGCGTCAAACAGCACTGCGCAATGGACTACACTCAATAGAAATTGAGAAGTGTTGAAGTTTGATATACCAGGGTGGCTACCAAGACCCAATTTTTAAATTCCCTGACTTTTCCCTGACGGACTCACCAATTTCCCTGACCGATCGCCAAAAGGGCTCCTATTACCTGAATATATTATATATAATTTTCCTAAAAACTCAGAAAATGTTAACAGCAGAAATCAATACATTAAAAGCTACAAGTATACCTTAATGAAAATGAATATTAGACCTTCAGATGTTAGACCCTCATGCAAATTATACGCTTTTTTCATACACATTCCGCGGCCGTGTATTGTATTTCCGTGGCCGTATATGTTTCCTTCGGTAAAATTACAATGACGATGTCTAATCCTTCAAGAAAGAGGTAGCGTGTCGTGGTAGTTCTGGGAATTTGAGGATTAGGTACTGAAAAGGAATCGAAGGGAAAGTTAATGGCCGAGTTATTGGCGGACTCCGGCACAGGTAACACTAAGGAGCGCGAAAAATACAAACCAAAGACAAGTTGTTGGACTGGATAAAAATCGGATGGCACGAGTGACATTCAGAAGCGAATAACAATTTGATTAACGTGGTTATAACCCTTTGATTGTAAAAGGGAACCAAAAATGTACAAATATTTGTGTATTCAAACAAAATTGCGTTCGCCACTGCGAACGCTATTAGCAACGGCAGCATCGTATTCAGGAATATCATATTTGAGGTGGTTTGTGAAATGACTAAATTGCTTCGAGAGGGAGCCTAGGGGACCATTCAATAATTACGTTGAGCGTGAAAGGTGGGGAGGGGAGGAGAACTCTTCTTACTGTCTCTCGAACGTATGGGAATCGAAGATGATCTTACGTAAGATTTTGTTTACACGAGTGATCGTATTTGTATTACCATTCTAATAATCATCGTATCGTATTTTTAGACCTGCAAACACGTATTTACTACGAGCTAGTGTGCTCCACCTGCCTCTAGATCTGAGTCTCAGAATTTAAAAAAAACGCGAGGAAAAATGTTTTCAACATTGCCTCGCATTCCTTGTGATGAGCGGAATACATTGTGATCATGATTTTAACACTACTAGGCAAATATCGCATTAAGGGTGTACAAAAGGCATACATTGTACTTCTAATTCACAACTAAGTAACTAAGAGATAGAACTAGTAAGATTCACAACTGAACGTTCCAAAAATTGAAGGGGCTTTCCATTCACGTCTGCGATATTAGTTTTAGTTGGTGAAATAAAGGGCGGGAAAGACTGGCTGATGAACTTAGTGGCAGAAAAATAACGAGAAATTCAATTTCTTTCTCTCTGACTCTCACGAGAATTCCCTGACTTTTCCCTGACTTTCCAGAAATGGAAAATTTCCTGACATTTCCAGGTTTTCCCTGATGATCGCCACCCTGTATACACATTAAAACAAGCAACAAAGAGTACATAATACAAGTAAACAAAAAAATGAATCTTTGTGAAGCTATTAATAGTATCTGCGCAAAACACAATTTAAAAATATACAGGAACTTAATTACCATTATAATCACTCACACTGCACACACACACACGGGCGTTATTCCATGCCGACCCAAGAGGTTACGCCCAACGGCTCGTTAACCTTTATTTAACGTGGCGTTTCCCCCTGCGTTCCCCTCCGGGCTGCGCAGAGGCATATTCCACGCATTCACTCCCAGGGCCAGGGCAAGACGCGACGAGATCAGGCGGGATAAACATAATTACTAAGCATCTACGAAATTACGCCCTATCTTCCCCAGCAACCACCCGCCCTCTGTTCTACACCGACTAAATTACCTATGCCTACCTATTTCCGTAGCATATCCTATCGGCGCTGACCCTGTTCATCATCATTCATCCATAAATCAAAACCACATTCTCAAAAATATAGCATTCGCATGTATAAATGTAAAAGAAAACACTTTAAAGGAAATAAACCAATAAAAGATAGCTAATAAATGCTTCAAAAATTACAATTATTAATGGTGACAGAAAACGTAAACACGGGGTAAAATCTAAAATTAGAAATGTTTGGGTAGAGCATAATGGCGCAAAGAATGTGATTTCTGCCTATGTTAAAACTAAGAGCCCGTGCACAAGGCAAAGCCGGAGTACAACAACCAAATATAGTAAGCATGGGGAATAATCAAAAGTTAGAGATGTAATGGTAGCGCATAATGGCGCAAAGAGTATGATTCCTGCCTATGTAAAAGCTAAGAGCCCGTGCACAAGGCAAAGCCGGAGTACAACAACCAAATATAGTAAGCATAGGGAGTAGTCAACGTTAGAAATGGTTTGGTAGCGCATAATGGCGCAAAGAGTGTGATTCCTGCCTATGTTAAAACTAAGAGCCCGTGCACAAGGCAAAGCCGGAGTACAACAACCAAATATAGTAAGCATAGGGAGTAATCAACGTTAGAAATGGTTTGGTAGCGCATAATGGCGCAAAGAGTGTGATTCCTGCCTATGTTAAAACTAAGAGCCCGTGCACAAGGCAAAGCCGGAGTACAACAACCAAATATAGTAAGCATGGGGAATAATCAAAAGTTAGAGATGTAATGGTAGCGCATAATGGCGCAAAGAGTATGATTCCTGCCTATGTAAAAGCTAAGAGCCCGTGCACAAGGCAAAGCCGGAGTACAACAACCAAATATAGTAAGCATAGGGAGTAGTCAACGTTAGAAATGGTTTGGTAGCGCATAATGGCGCAAAGAGTGTGATTCCTGCCTATGTTAAAACTAAGAGCCCGTGCACAAGGCAAAGCCGGAGTACAACAACCAAATATAGTAAGCATAGGGAGTAATCAACGTTAGAAATGGTTTGGTAGCGCATAATGGCGCAAAGAGTGTGATTCCTGCCTATGTTAAAACTAAGAGCCCGTGCACAAGGCAAAGCCGGAGTACAACAACCAAATATAGTAAGCATGGGGAATAATCAAAAGTTAGAGATGTAATGGTAGCGCATAATGGCGCAAAGAGTATGATTCCTGCCTATGTAAAAGCTAAGAGCCCGTGCACAAGGCAAAGCCGGAGTACAACAACCAAATATAGTAAGCATAGGGAGTAGTCAACGTTAGAAATGGTTTGGTAGCGCATAATGGCGCAAAGAGTGTGATTCCTGCCTATGTTAAAACTAAGAGCCCGTGCACAAGGCAAAGCCGGAGTACAACAACCAAATATAGTAAGCATGGGGAATAATCAAAAGTTAGAAATGTTATGGTAGCGCATAATGGCGCAAAGAGTGTGATTCCTGCCTATGTGAAGAACTAAAATCCCATACACTAGGCAAAGCCGGAATTCAACAACCAAATTTAGTAAGCATGGGAAATAGTCAACGTTAGAAATGGTTTGGTAGCGCATAATGGCTCAAAGAGTGTGATTCCTGCCTATGTTAAAACTAAGAGCCTATACACTAGGCAATGCCGGAATTCAACAACCAAAGCTAGTCAAATGAGCGAATTGCAAACCCCTACACAGTATAAGTGCTAAACAATGCATAAACCTAAAATATATATAGTATGAAGATGGCGATATCAACACAAAAAAACGCAAAACTTACATTAATGCCTCAGCAGACGGTAGTCATGGATGCTCTCTCTCATTCCTGTCCGCTGCCACCGCGAGGGAATGGGAAGGGTTGGTGGATGTAGAAGCATAATGTATAAAGGCACACATTTACATAAAAGCCGTAACACTACAGTCTCTCTTGTGCTCTTGATGCACGAACACTGATGAAATCAGCACTCACACCACACTGACACAACACTCACTTTCTTCACTTTCAAAATTCACACCAAACACATTCACCATCACTTTCTTTACTTCAGGCCGGGGCGTTGATGTGCGGTGTTCGCTAAAGACAGAATGGGTTAATACACAGAAAAAACAACAAGTGGATACAAAGTAGCTCGCATTTAATTGAAATGTCCAAAACAGCATTAAAGTAATGCCAGAAAAGGACGCCACAGGCACCTGCGCCTCCTAGAGAAAGGAAGGCAGTGTCAGAGGCTCCAATTCCATGAGTTTTGAAGTTTAACACTAGAGCAGACTTTGCATCCGGTAAAAATCTAAGAACTAAATGCATTTCCTAACTAACCTACCGTTATGACGGGCCAGAAGGGCCTGGGATTCAAAATATAGCAAACTGACTACATACCCTACACTCTGGCTGGCCGGGGCGTTGTGGAGTTACCTAGGGAGAGAGCGGGTTAATACACACAAAGCAAGAACAAGTGGATGCAAAGTAGCTCGCATTTAATTGAAATGTCCAAAACAGCATTAAAGTAATGCAGTAAAAGGACGCCACAGGCACCTGCGCCTCCTAGAGAAAGGAAGGCAGTGTCAGAGGCTCCAATTTCATGAGTTTTGAGAGATAATACTGGAGCAGACTTTGCACCCGGTAAACATCTAAGAACTAAATGCATTTCCTAACTAACCTACCGTTATGACGGGCCAGAAGGGCCTGGGATTCAAAATATAGCAAACTGACTACATACCCTACACTCTGGCTGGCCGGGGCGTTGTGGAGTTACCTAGGGAGAGAGCGGGTTAATACACACAAAGCAAGAACATGTGGATGCAAAGTAGCTCGCATTTAATTGAAATGTCCAAAACAGCATTAAAGTAATGCAGTAAAAGGACGCCACAGGCACCTGCGCCTCCTAGAGAAAGGAAGGCAGTGTCAGAGGCTCCAATTTCATGAGTTTTGAGAGATAATACTGGAGCAGACTTTGCATCCGGTAAACATCTAAGAACTAAATGCATTTCCTAACTAACCTACCGTTATGACGGGCCAGAAGGGCCTGGGATTCAAAATATAGCAAACTGACTACATACCCTACACTCTGGCTGGCCGGGGCGTTGTGGAGTTACCTAGGGAGAGAGCGGGTTAGTACAAACAAAAAAACAACAAATGGATGCAAAGTTGCTCACATTTAATATACAATTCCAAAATATAGCATAATAGTAATATCTGAAAAGGACACCAAAGACATCTGCGCCCCACAGTGGAAGGCAGACAGTGTCAGAGGCACCAATTCCAAGAATTTTGAGATCTAACACTAGAGCAGCCTTTGCATCCGCAAAAAGTAAAATTAACGCGGTGACTAACTCAACGCTAACGGACTGTTACGATGGGCCATATGGGCCGACAAAGATTCTAAACTGACTATCTATCCCTACTCCCTACTCTGCTAGCGATGTCCATGGAACGTCCTCTCGTGGCGCCTACATATCTGTAAAGAAGCTGATCACAACAGCATAAAAAAATAATAATCACGAAACACATGCAAAGACAACAAAAGTATGCACAAAGAAATATATCCATGGAAACACATTAAATATGACATAAAGAACATCAATACACACCATATATAATACACAATACGCAAAAATATTCCTGCCTAGAGTCGACTCCCTATACAAGTGGCCACTTGTAATTTGGTGGAGTATACTCCACCATAATACCAGATCTATTTTGTGTCCCTCTATTCTTCGGGACTTCAATACCATTGAGCAAGCTTGCTATCACCAATAACCTTCATATTTTACCAGACACCGTGATCACGTCATGTCTGGAAGTGGAGCAATTGGCTCCTAAACAAACACAAAATTACATATATCACAAACACCCATTTCAGCAATGTTTACACAAGAATTTTTTTTACCTTTTTGACCGTCAGACCTGAAAAAAATTTGGTGTTACCATAATACCATAAACTCAGGAGCCAACCGATGACTTCTTCTGCATTTGAGACTGCAATCTTAGGAATCCATTCCTCATCCTAATCCTGTCATCTTCCGGGAAACGATTGTACAGACATAGCTCTCCATCACATCCTGCAACGACAGGAAAAAAAATTGAATTTAATATAACGTGCCTTGAAAATCAAGTTAAAATAATGTGCATTTTAAATACTTTTATAACTTCATATATTATATCTGTCGAAAAAATTCCTTTTTCTCAACGACACTACAAATACTATAGCTATGGATAAAAACTCAGTGAATACGATTTTTAAGATATCCGACATCACATGCTTGGTTTTTGTTAAGATAATTATCTTTTGTTTGTAATTTAAGTACAAAGAAAAATTTTTGATCCAAGCGTAATGTAATAAGAACATTCCTTGGAGACGTTTCAAGTAAACAATTAAACAAAAAGGATTACTGTCGGCAGGGGACAAATTGCTTTTAATTGTGGAAATAAATAACATACTGGAAATATGTCCACATTTATAGACTGACTTTTCTTTTATGAGTATAATCTTTGCAATATAATTTCAACAATTAAACAGTAGATTATTCAAATTTTTGGAGGGGGGAAGCTTGAGTGCACGAAAGGTATGCGCGAGTTGACCGGTAGCTAAATGGTGCCATTAAAGTGAGGGGCAACTTGCTCTTTGCACATGGACTGAGTTTAATCCAGGCACGGCCCTTTCTAGCAATCTCAAAGTATTAATCTCGAATCCAAAAGATTCGTTCACCTACAAATTCTAACACTTATGAAATATCAATCTTGGTAGTATTATAAACTTTTGATGCAGACTCATAAACTGTCTTATCTACTCGGTACTTTCACCAAGCATGACCCACTTATAAAAGACCATAAAATTAGAAACGAAAGCACTTAAAAAATACATAACCTCCCCCGTGTCCGAGTTTTTCATTGTTTACCAGAAAATTAACACTAAAAATGGTTAATAATGGAATTTTTAACTGCCGTATCGAATAAATTCAGTTCTTTTTTGGCACTAACTTAAGCAATATTTACCAATTAATTAGAATATTTCATTTGAAAGGAATATGACGGAAACGTAAATGTTACATTGAACTTGGAAATTTTTATTTCATGGCCTAATTATCTTTTTAAAAAAAAGTCTTCAATACATCCTCATAAACAGGTTCATACTATTAAATCACAAAGAGTACAAGTGTATCTTCACCAACACTCACTAAAATACGTGCCACTCCCGATCATTAACTCAAAGAGAAAAAAAAAAAGAATTGAGAAATATGGAATGAAATGAAAGAAGAAAGCATGCAAGGGATAAACTCAGTCAATAAAATAAAGTATATTATCTCAATACAAGCAAATGGGCTGATTTGTATTCAACCCAGAATAAAGAGGGCCATCACATAAATTTTCAGATAATACGATTCCGAGAATTCGGATGGAAGACGTAAAACTCATGAGAACCTTTGCTATAAATGGCAGGCTCCGAAATTGCCGACTATATACCTATCATTATCGCGAACCTGCACCTGCGGAGTGGATTACATTGGAGAAAATCTTTCAGTGTTCCTGTTCTATTGAAAATAAATTCAGTTGAACAGAGTACAGTGGAGTCCTCACACATGCAATTCCCGATAAGAAAAGGCGTAATTCATTTATTTAACTTCACAATGTGTTGAACAGAACTCAAAATTTTATACGGAGTGGATCTATTAATGTCAAGCCCAAGGATTTTTCTCTCTTTTATCATCTCGCGGATCTATTGACGGGTAATTGAGAGAAAAGCTGTTTCTGCTCAACTCAAGGAGAACACAGAACATCAGCGTCTGGCACCGATGCAGTGACCTGTATATCCTTGTGCTCTGGACTGGAGCAGACAGACAGCCAGTTACACTTGTCCGATACTGGAATTCCTTATGTAAGGATAGGTTTCATGGTAGAAAAATATAGACAGAGTAACATTGGGTGTCACCATTTCACCCTTTGGGGACAAATACGATCTTAATATTTAAGACAAAAATCGACTTCAACGGAACATATGATTGAACTCCGGCAATCGTGTGGGGAAGACACATCCAAGGAATATACGGCCTAGACAAGAGAAAGCAAGGATTTTTTACATAGACTACTTGGGAAATGTGATGAGATGACAAAAGAGCGCTGTTACTTTTCACTAGTTAGGCCCACCTTGAGTATGCAGCGTAGAGCAGCTAGGTTCGTTAAAAGGTGTTACGATAGGTTGAGTAGTGTATCAGAAATTATTGAAGAATCAGATTGAGAATAATTATCAGATCGTAGATTATAGAACAGATTAAATCTGCAGCATAAACTGAAAATAGATAGCTTCACTAAAGATGTTAGACATACATTAAAAACACCAGCGTATTATGCTAGATTTGACCAGATAAATATGATTAGAGAGATAGATTGTCACACCGATAGATTCAAAATGGCATTTTTCCCCCGTACTATAAGAGAACAGAATAGGCAGCATAGGAAAGGGATAGGTAGGTGAAATATTGTTGGAGTAGTCTGCAGTGCTTGATGAGTGCATTTACAACCAATATTCACTTTATGACCACGTAGATATAAATTTTAAACCCTGGTTTATGATGTTATAACTAGATGTATTATGGAAAAGGACCATGTAACTAGATGTTATAACATCTAGTCACATGTGACACTATTATCTAATACGTTTCGGCATAGTAGCCTATTTGCATGTCAATAGTGCATGTTTGATGAACTTAAATACCTGCCACACACCATCGCGGTGGCTTGCACGATTTTGGGTAGATGTAGAGCTAGAGTCTGGAATCTGAAAAAACGTTCTGCGGAAAAGCATCTAACCATCGTGACGTTTGACGTAGACTCACACACTCCCGTTTTAAAGCATTACTCCCCCCCAGGCATGTCACTGTTAATTGAAGTTAGATGCCCACTGTCGGTCTCTGTCAGTTCGATATTCTCTGTCTCCTTGAGATTAGTAACGTGAATTATTTACGGCATAATACATAATGAAAACGGTGAATGACGAACTTCTAACCTTGAGTACCGAATAATTCCAGCAATGTTTTCGAGCAAACAAAAGTAAAGATAACGATTTCACCAGCAAATTTAGGTTAAGATTGGGCCAAAAAATGGAAAAATGCAATCTTAAGATCGGAATAAATCACATATTTCCAAGTTATCTCGTAAAATATACCCAGACGTTATCCCAGAAAGTATGCTAACAAAAATGAGTCATAATAATTCACAAGCGTGCTATTCACCACAAATCACTAAAATAGCTGCCTCGCTCACAGCTGGGTAAACAATGTCAAAACATTGAGAAAGAGAGAATGCATTGGAGAGACAAAAGCAGAGAAAACGCAATAATCTCTGTCACCAAACAATAGAATTGCATCTCTTTTTAAGTGACTAAAACTAGTCGTCTTAAAACCAGAAATAAGGGGATCAACGCAGAAATTACAACTACAACTTGAGCCAAGAGAAAGCTAGAATTTGTTAAAAGAGTACTTGAGAAAAATGATGAGAAGATAAAAGAGCGATGTTACTTTTCACTAGTTGGGCCCCCACCTTGAGTATGTAGCCAGTGCATGGGATCCGAATGAATTACGTTTGATGAGAGAATTAGACAGTGTGCAGCGTATAGCAGCTAGGTTCGTTAAAAGGTATTACGATAGTTTTAATAGTGTATCAGAAGTAATACCAGAATTAGGGTGGGAATCAATATCAGAGCGTAGGTTAAAGTACAGATTCAATCTATTACAGAAATTTAAATCGGATAGCTTTACTGAAGATGTTAGGCACATATTAAAAACACCAGCGCATTATGCTAGATTCGACCAGATAAATAAGATTAGAGAGATAGTCATAGTGATAGATTCAAAATGGCATTTTCCCCCGTGCTATAGGAGAACGCAATAGGCAGCACAGAAAAAGAATAGGTAAGTGAAATATTGTTGGAGTAGTCTGTAGTGCATGATGCATGTATTAATCCCTTAATTACTATGTATATACTAAGAATCTACTTGCATGAGACCATATGGAAGCTTGTTTGCACGTTATTAGTGCATGCCCGGTGATCTTCACCCCCTGCCACAAACCCTCGCGGTGGCTTGCAGGGTATCGTGAAGATGTAGATGTAGATATAGGAAATAGCAATTCCGAACATGCAGTTGCAAGCCACAAAATGCACTTCAAAACTTACGAGAGCCTGTCTTGTAAATACCGATTTCAAGACACCATCCATAGATTGGAAAACATGTAGTCATAAGTTTGAGTGTAGGGATAAAGAAATCCGTGAGTCATTGCTCAACCTGTTAGCATCGTATGCACTACATCAAATCAATCAAAATCAAACATACCTTGCCTAAAAGAGGGGGAAATGTTTTCGATTTACTTGCCGCAAACATCCCTGAAAAAGTTATTTAAGTTGTAAATGTCGATGGAATAAGTGACCACAAGGTAGTACACATTAAATTTTCCCTCAATACTGGAAAAAAATTTTAATTACAACGAAGGATTTACCTTTTTAATAAAGCAGATCTCAACGGATTTCAGCGTGACTTACAGACTTCGTTTGAAAATTTCGAGAACATCAGCAAAAATAGTGATGCAGACAATGCATGGAAAGAGTTCCTCCAAATTACGTGGTCACTGGTCAACAGATATATACCTCATAAGTATAAGAGTGAGAATAGGGAACCAAGATGGTATAACGCGAAGGTTAGAAAATGTATAAAACGCCAACGAGTTAGTCACGCGATACTAAGAAAAATGTAGCTAATAACAATCTAGGAATTAGTATTGTACATTATAAAATTTGTAAAACAGCCCTTAGAAAACCGTTTAGCGGATTCGAGAGAAAAGAACTCGGAGAACAACTAGAGGGAAATCCGAAATCATTTTGGTCTTATGTTAGGGAAATACAGGGAACTAAACAGTCAACGGATAATTCCTTGAAAAACGATAGGGGCGAAATAGCAACTTCCAATTTCGATAGGGCTAATTTGTTCAATTATTTTTTTCAGAGCGTTTTTCATCAATTTAAGCGTAGTTTGCACGAAACTCTACCAGATCAATATCAGCAACCAATGCACCCGATCGATATGCCTTGTAGCGGAATCGTATCGTTATTAAAAAACATTAGCCCGAACAAGGCCTCAGATCCTGAGGAAATATCAGCTCATGTGTATGAAGAATTAGAGTTCAAAATGGCTCCGTATCTTAAAGTATAATTTAACAAATCCCTCGAAGAACACGCGGTTCCCAAATACTGGAAGATGGCAAACGTGACCCCAATTTTCAAAAGCGGCGATAGGGACTGCCCGTTTAGTTATAGGAAAATATCATTAAAGTCACCGTAATGTAAAATTATAGAGCATATAATGGTTACATCAATAATGGAACACATGGAATGCTAGGATTTATTGATAACAAACCAGCATGGGTTCAGAAAGGGACGGTCTTGCGAAACTCAACTAGGTATTTTTGTTCATGATATTTTAGTTTCCAGAGAAGGTAACTTACAGGTAGACGCAGCGTTTCTTGACATTAGAAAAGCGTTTGACAAGTTTTCCCACTGTAAGTTACTCGCAAAGTTATCATCATACAGGAGAGACAGTAATATAGTAGGCTGGATAGGAGACTTCTTACATGAACGCGTTCAAAGGGCCGTATTAGATGTTGTTAGCTCAGGCGAAGAAAAGGTCACATCGGGTGTTCCCCAGGGAAGCGTGATAGACCCAGTTTTATTTCTTCTCTACGTAAATGCCTTGAATACAGTACCTAAAAATTGCAAGCTCCGTCTTTTTGCCGATTATGCAGTCGTGCATAAGTAAATCAGAAAAATTGAGAACCATCAGTTTTTAGCTAAAGATTTAGATGCGATTGATGATTGGTGTGTTAGTTGGCAGCTAGAATTAAATTTGAACAAATGCGCGATAATAAACTTCTGGAAAAAGAATAGCTTTCCTCGCAATAATTATTGCATCAAAGAAAAGAAAATATATAACATAGAATCTATTAAATACTTAGGCGTCACCATCACTGAAAATATGTCATATAAATAACTAGTGTAACAAACCGTAGATTAGGATTCATTAAAAGGGTTCTCGGCAAATGCGATGAGAGAGTACGAGAAAGAAGCTACTTTACACTTGTCAAGCCTCGTTTAGAATATGCCGCTAGTATATGGGATCCGTACGAGGAAGGTATGATAAAAAAATTAGATCGTGTTAGGAGATCCGCTATATTTGTTAAAGACCGTTATGATAATTTTATAAGTGTTACGAGTTTAATAGAAAAACTAGGATGGGAATTAATCTCAGAACGCAGGTTAAACAGATAACGTTAGATATATATTAAGAACCCCTACGTATTATGCTACGTTTGATCAGATTAACAAGATTAGAGAGATAGATTGCCATACCGATAGATTTAAAATGTCATTTTTCCCGCGTACCATAAGAGAGCACAATACGCAGCGTAGCAAAGGGTATAGGTAGGTGTAAACCGCGTACCATAATCCCTTTATTATTACGTAGATACTAACCATCTCGCTGCTCATGACCCTATTATCTAGCATGTCTCCATTAAATATCCTATTTGCATATCAATAGTGCATGTTTGGTGATCTTCACCCCCCGCCACTCACCCTCGTGGTGGCCTGCAGGGTATTACGTAGATGTAGATGCACCGAAATCTACGGATAAATAATTTTCATTATATCCCGCAATGTGCGAAACGGTACATTGCTATATTCTAGTGCTCGGCATCTTTTAACTTTTGTAACAAGCTATTTTAGCCACATAAAAATATCCTAAATTTTGTAACTCAACCGTCGGCCTTTGTCTGAAAATTAGTTATAGTCTAAGACTTAACACGTGACGGTTGAGTCATTTCAAGTAAAACAACTTAAATACATGGTCCTAAATTTTTGGAACCAGGGACAACACGGATCATACTACGTGAAACCGTCACAGAAGAAACTAAATTGATTGAACAATGAAGTTGAGCTCTGAACTGGTGAGGGATAATGTAACAGAAATTAATTCTTCGGAAATCTTACCGAGAACGAAAACCATATGAAAAAAAACAAAATAATTTCGAGAAGTAAGAAAATGAAGAAACACAACTTTACTTTCAAGTTTAGTTCACTGACTACACTCCGATTTTTTTCCGGTTCGTATAGATTTAGGTTGAAAGAAAAAAAGTTGATATACAATAATCCATGAACGGGCAGGCGTCATGATGAAGTGAGAATAGTTGAGACTCGTTCATTAAAGTACAGATTAAATCTATTAGAGAAATTTCAATCGGATAGCTTTATTGAAGATGTTAGGCACATATTAAAAAAACCAACGAATTATGCTAGTTTCGACCAGATAAATAAGATTAGAGAGATAGATTGTCGTGCCGATAGATTCAAAATGGCATTTTTCCCCCGTACTATAAGAGAACAGAATAGGCAGCATAGCAAAGGGATAGGTAGGGGAAATGTTTTAGAGTAGTCTGTAGTGCATTATACATGTATTAACCCCTTAAATTCTATAGATACTAACAATCTAGTTGCATGAGTCCCTATAGTTGCTTGTTTGCATGACGGTAGTGCATGCTTGGTGATCTTCACCCCTGCCACAGACCCTCGCGGTGGCTTACACGGTATCGTGTAGATGTAGATTTAGATAAAATTCTACACACTCTAAACAGTCCTTTGAGATTATCGGCAGGAAAGCAGCGGGTATATTGAAGTATAATCTCAAATTAAAATTAACAGATTCGCAGAAAACAACCTTAATTTACATGAAAATGGAAACACACGAGAGAAAAAATTAGCAATGAAGCAGGCTTACCCCTCCTGAAGAGCGTTCCTCTCGAATTTCCTGTTTTCCCTCACTAGTTCCCATTTGATGACTAAGACGAAGACTCAGCTTTACGCCGCCAATAAGTCGAAAAACTTCTTCCTGAAAACAATTCACACCGTTAACAGATGCAACAGGATTTGACCACAATTTTCACCACAATACTGCCGATTATATCCACTCAGTAATGGAAAAAATAGCTTGTAATGTTAGCAGCGGCAAAGGGAAGCAAGAATTTTAAATGCCATGAAGGAGATGGTATTCATTTCGTGGTATATCCTTATTCGTCAATCATGGAGAAAAATACAATACTGACCGCCTTAAATTTCTCTTATTTCTTAATTCTCTTTCTACACAATTTGCCATAAAATCACCACAAACTCAATGAGCTTAATATCTCAAATTATCTTAAAATACAGCTTTCTTATACTATGGATGAAAACCCACCTGTCCATCCGCTTCCGTGTCTCGAAGAATACCAAGAATTGGATGTAGAATCGCGGGTAAAACTTCCACAGTGACGTCACATCAGACGACCAATCACCGAAGAACAATGTTCGTCGTGATTAATAATTTTGAAAACACTGGATAAATAAAGACGATTTAAATATTCTCCTGCAAATTCTATCGCTAGATGTTTTTTGGTTATAAATGTTACCCTATAAATTAACAAGTTTTGTTATTGCAAATTGTTTATTTAAATAGTTATGTATTATCAGCGCTATCTGCTATTATTTCCGTAAACTACCTACTCCTTTTGGCGGGAGAAATTGAGAAAACACACGATAAAAGGTTCGGAATTACCAACTGCCTGAAATGTGTCATGCAAGGAAATATTCAAAAGGGAATTTTTTCTCGAATAACGACTGTGGCATTGTGCAATTTACTAAACTATTATTTCAGACCTACCGAACTTAAAATTTGAACGATAGCTGATACTTGATTACCGATTTCAGTGTCGGCGCCTGAATTATTGCGATTTCTGAAACCGTTGCATAACATTCAAATAGAAATTCATTAACCTTTACTTGGGTTAACAATCAGATGAATGAAATGCTTTATTAGAATACAATTCGATTCAATCGGATAGCTTTACTGAAGATGTTAGGCACATATTAAAAACGCCAGCGTATTATGCTAGATTCGACCAGATAAATAAGATTAGAGAGATAGATTGTCGTACAGATAGATTCAAAATGGCATTTTTCCCCCGTACTATAAGAGAACAGAATAGGCAGCATAGGAAAGGGATAGGTAGGGGAAATATTCTAGAGTATTATGCAGTGCATGATGCATGTTTTACCCCTTAAATACTGTAGACACTAACAATCAAGTTGCATGAGACAATATAGTTGCTAGTTTGCATGATAGTAGTGCATTCCTGGTGATCTTCACCCCCTGCCACACACCCTCGCGGTGGCTTGTAGGGTATCGTATAGATGTAGATGTAGATTAGAACCACTGCAGAGTATCAAGTGCATCGTATCGACCTTTACTTCCAAGGAAACGTTATATTCACAATTTAAAAACTTCGTACTGCAACAGCAAGAAATTTCGTCGGCATCGATCGCATAATACTTCAGTAATTTAATCACATTTGGACGCGGGTAGCTGAAGTAACATGGAAAGTGGAATCAAAACAAGCGAATTCTTACCTTTACGAAACTCGGGTTTCCTTGAAGTAGAGCCATATTCTTTCACCCCCTGCCATAGACCTTCACGGTGGTTCGCAGGGTATTACGTAGAAGTAGATGCACTACAGCAAGGATTACCCAACTTCAACCACTCACGGTTCATTTTTCTCGGCAAGGCATCACGGCAGGCAAGGCAGCGATCACGAAGACACTAACAGGTCGCAATACTCCTCGGTCACTTATCACTTGACTAAACGACAATTCTTATCTCACTGCAAGGTTATGTCCTCGGATGTAAGACTCCTTTGGTATTTATTTTGCACGCTCACAAATTTCACTGGAAAGCGCCAGGTACACTGAACAACCCATGCCATACACCCTCACTGTAGCTCGCAGGGTATTGCGAAGATGTAGGTGAACAACATGTTGAGGGGCTTTAATTCGGTGACAGTTTTCTTCTGGGCGGAATTCGGCGAAAAACATAATCTTTACGGGGCTAGTTTTTCATTTACGATCTTAAACTTTATCACTCACTGAAATACATGCATGAACTTCGCGCAAAAGACTTGAAACGAATAGCAGCTTCTTATTCCAAGACGGATACGCTCTAAGTATTCTCCTATGGATTTCACACTTCTGAACAGCTGTTTCGGGTAGTTCTCTTAACTCGTGCGAAGTCAACTACGGCACTGCAGCGAGAGATTGCTTCGTTCTTGAGCATGGAAGGCCGTGGGTTTCACAAACGGTGAAATACTTCCTTTTTCACTTTCACACTCGTGGTCGAGAGGGAATCTCTTCCGAAGAAATAACGTAATTGAATGCCAGGACGTCAGACCTCGTTGGAAATATTTCACACTTCGTCATTAAATCGAGATAGGAATTGGAGCGTATGTTGAGGAGATCAGCTAGATTTGTCAAATGTAGTTATGATAATTGTATTAGTGTTTACGAGTTACATAGAAGAACTAGGAATTTCTATCCGAGCACAGGTAAAGCAATTGAAAATTGGTGTAACACATGGAAGTGAGAATTAAATTTTTTTAAATGGGTAGTAATGAATTTTTTGAAAAAGAATAGTTCTCCTCCTAGCAATAAGCAATATGAGCAATAAAATAAGCAATAATGAAATAACAAAAGTGGAATTCATTAAATGTCTTGGAATAAGACTGACACATGATCTTTCCTGGGGTAAACACATACATGAAATAATGGGTCAAGCTAATCGTAGGCTGGGATTCATCAAAACAGTACTGGGTAAATGTGACGATCATGTACGAGAATTCAGCTACTTTTCCCTTGTGAGACCTCATTTGGAACATGCTGCCAGTGTATGGGATCCCTACTAAATCGGTCTAAATAACGAACTTGAACGTGTGCAGCGAAGATCGGCAAGATTTGTAAAGGGACGATACGATAACCTTATTAGCGTAACCAGTCTATTAAATGAATTAAAATGGGAATCATTGTCAGATCGCAGGTTGAAATTTAGACTTGATCTCTTAAATAAATTCCAAGACAATATTTTCAGTGATGATGTTAAAAATATTTTGCGAACCCCAACTTACTATGGCAGACTGGACCATAATCATAAAATTAGAGAAATTGATTGCCGAACTGATATATATTCTAAATGTCCTTTTTCCCTCGTACAATTAGAGATATGAATAACGGTAAATATGTTCTATCGGAGAGCAGCAATGGATAGCATTGGAAGCTGCATGTTGGTATGAGAACTTATAGCTAACCCTACTCTCAGAATGTTTTTGCATGTTTGCTTTGCAATTTCTATCTTTTTTAAATGGTGAAGTTCTGAATAGTATATTAATACTATTCCTTTTTTATGCATGATTAGTAGTGCATGTTTGGTGAGAAATCACCCCCTACCACACACCTTTGAGGTGTCTTGCAGGGTATTATGTACCTACATGTAGATGTAAAGCTTTAGGCTGGACCTTTTAACTAAATTCGAAGCTGATCTGTTTACAGATGACGTTAGATGCATATTAAGAACCCCTGTGTTTTATGCTTTAAGTTCAATCTGATAAACAAGATTAGAGAGGTAGATTGTCATACCGATGGATTTAAAATGTAATTTTTCCCGCGTACCATAAGACAGCGCAATAGGCATAATAGTTAGGTAGGTGAAAATTGCTAGCGTAGTCTGTAGAACATGATGGATGTTTAAGCATTGCTAACACATGCATGATAGGAAAATACCGATAAATTATACTTAGGAAAATATTTTTCTATCCAGTAATAAATTCATTAATGCGTATTTAATAACCACCTAGTTGCTCATAACTCTTATACCAAACATGAATTACTAGCATTATAACTCTTATTTGCATGTAAGTAGTGCATGTTTGGTGATCTTCACCCTCTGCCACGCACCCTCTCGGTGGCTCGTAGGGTATTACGTAGATGTAGACGCAAAGCTAATGAGTTGAGTGTAATGCAATGCTCACCTTATGAATGTACTGATTAAAGCATAATTAGTGTGTTGAGCAAAATATTATGACATTGTAATGAATTCATTGAATCAAAATGCATGAATGCACGTTAAAAAAGAGTTCATGATTCAAAGGAAGCACGAATTCAATTTCAAGCGAGCGACGCAGGCGAAAAAGACGAATCATCTTTGAAAGAGCACGGGATTCTTAAAAGAGATCAATGACACCTGTCACGAGGAAGCACGCAAGGACAAGATTACTGAACAAAGCGCGACTCAGGAAGTTGCATGCGATCCCAAAACCTTCTGCAACTATAAGAGCAGTCAAGCCATGCGGGGTGAAATAGATGATTCTGGTTACACGAATGATTGAATGGAGGGCATAGATGAACTTGGCCTTTAGGCCATTAGGAAACGACATTGTAAAGCCTCGAACTGGAGTATTTTGAGGTCAAATCAGACCCGGTTTTGACGCGCAAATCATTTGACTTCTAGACACCGCTGCAATAACTTTCGTGAGTATTCGTCGCGGGCGTAATCAAACAATCTGTTTTGTCGGACTGTATAAAAATAATCTGACGCAAATCCAGTTGCTCCAGCATCAATCTACATCAATATGATACCTTGCAAACTACCGGAGGGTTGTGTGGGAGGGAGTGAACCGTCATCTAGGTATGCATTATAAATCAAAGTAAAATTGAGTTTACATTTCACATCATACGGGCATCCTGAAATACTAGTTAGTGCACGCATTACTTACATGCAACTGTGACTTACAATGAATGCTAATGCTTTGTGGTACTTTGTTTGATATACATTAATGAGAACCCTGTAGCTCAATTTTTAATACATAAAAAGCAATGTAACAATAATTGATAACAGGAATTTCTAAACCTGCAGTAATTAATGAATTAATATATTCTACAGCAAGTATGAATATGTAATATTGAAACTTGTAGTGAATATGCTAAAATAATTACTACACACTGTTATTCCACATCAAAATACACAGTACTTATTCTAATTACACATGTATCTATGACTGTAATCTATCACTGTTAAACATTATTTGCTTGCTGTAGATATTTGGATTAAACATTACAGATCGAACTTTAATGCTTAATCTGACTGACTCCGAAACTATCTTATTCCTTACATAAGATACTTTATAGCCTTGGTGGTATCTTGATCCGGGCGTTATAAATCCTTACTGAGTGAGGCTTCTCACATCGGTGGGAGACAGTTGTCACCAGCCCCAGAGAGAATTAAGATATCCTGAGTCAAGAACCATGGTTCCAATTTTAAAGCGACCTAACTGAAAAGATCACGTCTTTTGACCAATGTTTCAGTCACGAAACAAAAGCCTTGACTCGGGCTGGCCTCAACTCGACATTCATCGTAGTTAAGTGGGCTGAGTGACATTTAACTGGATTGTCTAGTCTTACCCACTTTTGTGCAAATATGGATCGAAAGTTGGATGATGCAGAGGGGGTAAGCATTATTAGTCGACCCTTGAAATCTTTCGCCAAGCGAAACAACAAAGTGACCCACAGTCGTCGTCGTTGACGTCACAGTAAGGGCGTTAATCAGTAACCTAGTGGTCAACTGATCCTAACGGCTTGGAAATTACTCATGCCGTACGGAGTGGAGGTATGGAGGAGGCTCTCTAATCTTATTTCTCTGGTCGAATCTAGCATAATACCCTTGTTTTTTCAATATGTGCCTAATATCTTCAGTAAAGCTATCCGATTGAAATTACTACAATATATTTAATCTGTACCTTAACCTACGCTCTGAAATTGATTCCCACCCGAATTCTTTAATTAATTCTGAAACGCTACTTAACCTATCATAACACATTTTAACGAACCTAGCTGCTCTACGCTGCACACTGTCTAGTTCTCTGATCAAACCTTATTCATTAGGATCCCATACACTGGCTGCATACCCAAGGTGGGGCCTTACTAGTGAAAAGTAACATCGCTCTTTTGTCTCCTCATCACATTTCCCAAGTACTCTTTTTATAAATCCTAGCTTTCTCTTCGCTCGGCTGCATATTTCCCGGATGTGTCTTCCCCACGGTAAATCTTTAGTAACCATAAGATGTTAGGTGTACAATCGTACACCTAAATATCTTATGATATTATAACCATAAGATAAATAGGATTAGAGAGCTAGATTGTCGTACCGATGGATTAAAAATGGCATAACCATAAGATATTTAGGTGTACGATCGTACACCTAAAGGCAAGGCACCCAAGGCAAAATCGGTCCAACACACTATAACATCCTCTCGTGGCAAGCGGCAGCAATTCGACATCCATTTCTCCAGTCACTTTCTTCCTTGCAATCATCCCCCTTCCTAAACCCTCCTCCTCCTCTATAATCCTTTTTGTACCCTCTCCCCCTGTATTATTGCTGCTACCCTTTGCCCCAACCGCCCCTCTACATCTCAACCCAACTCTACATCTATATCTACACGATACACAGCAAGCCATCGCGAGGGTGTGTGGCAGGGGGTGAAGATCACCAAACATGCATTATTGACATTATTGCAACTAGGGTACTACATGGGAACATGCTAATAATATAGGTCACATGCAGTTAAATGGTTAGCATCTACGCAGTAATAAATGGATTGGTTGTTAATGCATGCATCATACGCTACAGACTACAAAATTTAGCTTACCTATTCCTTTGTTAAGCTGCCTTTTGTGTCCTCTTATACTACGGGGGAAAAATGACATTTGAAAACTGTCGGTACGACAATCTATCTCTCTAATCATATGTATCCGATCGAATCTAGCATAATACGCTGGTGTTTTAATTATATATCTAACCTCTTCAGTAAAGCTATCCGTTTTAAATTTCTTTAACAGATTTAATGTGTATCTTAACCTACGACCTAATAATGATTCCCAGCATAATTCTTGTATTAATTCTGATGGCCTGACATCTATGAGGTAGTTTACTCGGAACTGAAATCGCTCTTTTGTGCACGGAATCGTTAGATGGGAACGAAAAATGAATTTTAGTGAAAAAATTAATATTCTGACCATAGCCATTCAATCATGAATCAAAAATTAAAATAAGCAAAATTTGACGCCCACCGGACGAGCTGCGTTAAGTATATTTATAGGGCGTTCCACATTTAGTTGACAGTATTGGATCTTATGGCGTTTCGTTTCCCATGTAAATCTACATAAGGAGCCAAATGGTTTGCCAAATGCATAAGAAATGTCAACATGTCGAAAAGTAGCGTAAAAACATACTTTATATTGTAATTACAAGTTCCGAATCGAATTGCGGTATTTGTTTGTCCATATTGCTTTAATGAAAAGTTATTTTAAAAAATGTTTTCATCAATTTCAGCGTGAATGGTAACTTTTCTTATTTTCACTTTTCTTAACGCTGTTCAAAACAAACCTTTCTTCAGAACAGCTCCAAACTTGCTAGGGTGATTTATTACAATATGCCTTTACAGCAGTTAAGACATACACGGATTTTAATCCTCTCTAGCGATGTAATTAATTTTAAACTACCTTTTGGGCAGGAAGTTTCGAAAAATGCAAAGCAAAAAAAGGTTGCCTGCTTCCTTTCGTATCTAAAGAAACAGGTCATTATATGAGAATTCATATGCAATTTCGATGAAACCGTAAAGTTTTTTTGTGAAAAAGTTAGGACTCTACCATGGTTACCAATGGAGTTATGAATTTTTAATGATAAAGGATTATTCCTGCATCATAAATCTGCCTCTTATCACTTTCCCCCCAAGGTCAATTCTTGCAAGGGCAAATTCTTTCTTCAACAGAATCTTCTTTCTTAAAGAAGATTCTGTTCCCTAGGAGCTTAGATACGCTTCTGCGAATATTGACAAGTACATACAAAGATATGATTGCTATTGAAATTAATTAATTTTAAGAACTCCGGCAACGAAGGCAGAAATTCAGTAAGCATTCGGAAATGTGTCTCAAACGCCAATGCAGAAAAGCAGCATGGTGCACTCTCTTGAAAATAAGAGGAAATGGGCTTTCTCATTTCACTGAGGCACTGAAATTCCCAGGGCGTGACCTTCAACAGATGAAAGAGGGTACCGAGGGTATTCTCGTAAGTTCCGTTAGGAAGGAGCAATAAAACATCTGCAGGAAGGATACGACACTTCAACATAAAGCACCAATGCCCCGTTTACACTACTAGCTTTTTACGTTGGTAAGGCTTACCATGGTTGGAAATTGGCCGTGTGAACGCAATTTGCCGCTAACCGCGGTAAACTTTTCTACCACGATTGAGTTACTATGGTTGGCGCTAGTTACTGGTATTTTAAGGACGTATGAACGCAAGTAATGGTAGAAAGAAGGTTTGTTTTGAAAATGGAAGTGGAAATGGACGTAGAGTGTTTGAAGACGAAGAGACCGGATCGCACTATATGGATTGGAAATGATTCTTAGCTACAACGATATTTATTTAAATACACTGTAATATACTTTAGTAGTTGTATTACCACGTTTCACTGATTCGGTTGTTCAATAATGGTTTTAAGTAGTTTGCTTTACCCCTGAATCCTGAGCACGTACGCTTATATATTTATTGTGTGTGTTTACCTTGCCGTTCAGAAAATATACATGCAGGAATTAAATAACTAAGAAGTTGCAAACATTCGCAGGAAATTCGACTCCTGTTATTTTGTACGTATTCGCTCCTTAGGACGGCGTTAAAAGTATTTTCAGCATTATTCCCTTAAATAGCTCCTTTCACAAATAGCAGAATATGGTAAACTTGGGTTATCGGAAAAATAATGAATTTTAATAAGAGCAACAAATTCATCATGCATACTTGTATGTATTCTATTTGGATGCATGAACTTGCCTACGAAATGGGTTAACATGAGCGATAACATATTGAGAGGTGAACAATTGATCATGTCATAGCATGGCGTTCCATGGTTGACTGCATTTCTTGGTGCGTGATGCCCGTATATAAGCTAAACGAATACAGGCAAGGAAACGCTAATAATTTTAAATTGAAAAGGTATCAGTTGACATATGCGAGGAAAAAGGGGTAAAGGTTGAATGTCTTAAATATCTGGAGATTAAAGTCACGGAGGGCGTTTATCGTTGTACAACCTTTGCATATTTTTTAACGTTTTGACTGTGGAGTTATTCAAAGCAAATGGCAATTGCATTCAATTTTATATTTAAAATTGAAGTTTATCAAAGAAACTAACACAGAATCCATTGAGTATCTCGGAGATAAGACCCTCTGTCAATCATGAAGGAGTAATTTAAGAAGAATATTTTGGTTGATTTATAAAAAGGGATCTAGGAAACTGCATCGATAAAGTTCCATAAAATAACTGCATCTAATTTGCACATACGTTAAAATACGCTTTCAATCTTTGCAAGACAAAGTCCTTCCGCTACCCTACTCTCCATTGTTATTTTGACTTAATTTCACTCTCAGATAGATGTCACTAGCGTCTTTACGATGGTTCTGCGTAGGCCGTGTGAACGCAGGTTAGTTTTAGCCGCCATATTAACTAGTAGTAATGTAAACGGGGCACAAGAGTGAGTGACGGGCGGCCCCCAGTTTGTCATAAGAAGCCTTAGAGTGAAAAAGTGGTTTTGCAGGTGGGTTTAAAAATAGTTGAACAGTGCCGTGGATTTTTCTCTCTCTTTCTCTCCATGAGTTGCAATCGTGGTGCGATCATGTCTGAAGAGAAGAGAAAGGGAGAAGTTGAGAAGCCATGTGAGGCAGCTGGTTTTCAATACCTTTACATGCTTTCATAAATCACCAGGTGTTACCGAAGCCTGTAAAGAAACTTCGTAAGGTACAGGGTGCTCGCAATCTACTGTTTATAGGGTCAGAAAGGGAGCGTCTCGTTATGCATTCTCTCCATCGAAAACAGCAAATTAGCCAGCCATACAAGAATGTAAGCGGTAAACGGAAAATATATCCAATACGAGTAGCTGCATGTTGGTATAATGACTTGAAGCTAACCCAACTAACAGCATGTTTTTGCATGTTTGCTATGCTATTTTTATCCTTTTTAAATAGTGAAGTTTAGAACAGTATAATGATACTAATCCTTTTTTATGCTTGATATGTAGTGCATTTTCAGTGAGAATTCACCCCCTGCCACACACCTTTATGGTGGCTTGCAGGGTATTGTGTGGATGTAGATGTAGATAGATGAATGTGAGACTTTTGATTTACGATGATTCTATAAGATCGGGAGTTAGAAGGAAAGTGGATCGATTGTTATAAAGAAATGTTCCGCTGAATTTGAAAACTATCCTAAATTAATTGTATACTGTTCGGCACAGATTAGTGGAAATTAGTTATAAAATTAACAAGTAATAACCCCACGATTTCAATCCCACACCTCTCCACGTGGCAAGTAAGGGCAGAACAATGGAATTCTGGCATTGGAGCGATTGGAAATTCTTCTCTATTAAGAGGCACATTTTAATTTAGCTTACGACAACCTTTTTCCCTTTCACTCACCCAATTTGGATGCCCCACCACAGTTTTGCCCCTCACACCCCAAGCCACAGCTTTAACAAACAACGGGGACCACCATCTCCACTCTCTATTCCATCTCCTTGACCTTCGTGCTTCCTTTCGCCTTCTGTGTCTCCCCTTCCACCTGAATTTTCAATCCCCCTCCCCCACACAGTTGCCTATATATTTGAGTCTCAAGAGGTAAAAATCTCATTGTACCTAATGATGCCCTAAGTGGGGGAAACCTGTCGTGGTTTAATATATTTGCGTGGAAATATACATCTACACCCACACGATACCCTGAAAGCCACCGCGAGGGTGTGTGGCAGGGGGTGAAGATCACCAAGCATGCACTACTAACATGAAAACAAGCAACTATAGGGTCTCATGCAACTAGATTGTTAGTATCTATAGTATTTAATTTACATACATGCATCATGCACTACAGACTACTCTAAAATATTTCACCTACATATCCCGTTGCTATACTGCCTATTCTGTTCTCTTATAGCACTGGAGAAAAATGCCATTTTGAATCTATCAGTACGACAATCTATCTCTCTAATCTTGTTTATCTGGTCGAATCTAGCATAATACGCTGGTGTTTTTAATATGTGCCTAACATCTTCAGTAAAGCTATCCGATTGAAATTTCTCTAATAGATTTTACGTGTACCTTAACCTACGCACTGATAATGATTCCCACCCTAATTCTTTTAGTAATTCTGAAACACTACTCAACCTATCGTAACACCTTTTAACGAACCTAACTACTCTACGCTGCACACTGTCTAGTTCTCTGATCAAACCTAATTCATTAGGATCCCATACACTGGCTGCATACTCAGGGTGGGGCCTTACAAGGGTATACAAGGTTATTACTTGTTAATTCTAACCTAAATTCCCTCATATATAGACGACACCCTTCCAATTTTCAAAAGATACCATACCATCTTTTCACTACATCGGTTTCGTGTAGGAACGAAAAGGTAGACGGAGTCTACTTATCGAAAAAGACGACAAAATTCGTTGGCGTCACCGTCATTTAGGAAAGTTTAAAAAATATATAAATCAACAAAGGGCAATTGTATATGTACTGACGAGGACGTGGATCAATATTGGCGATGACTTCAGGCCTTATTATGTGGAACTACTCTATGATATAATTGAGAATAAAAAATACTGCACTTCGTAATGGTCCACAATAAATGTTTACCTGAACATGCATCAATGTTGGTCAAACAGGGAAACTGGCTTGGCGTGATGCAGAGATTAAAAGTCCTCGTCTGGCTTTTTTTTACTGGCTGGTGCACTGGACTGAGAACACCCACCTCCTTATATTCACTCGGGAACGTCATAATTCACTCGGGAACGGAAAATGGTGTATTGAAGGTGCAATGCGCTTCTATCTTTGCAAGAAAATCACAACGGATGATCACGACGAAGTTGACGGAGAGTATTACGAGAGCTAGTTTGAAAATTGTTCCTGTCCAACATGCCCATAGGTTCCGTAATTGTTTTGGATAATGCATCCTATCATTCAAGAAAGTTAGAACCCTTGAATACAAGGAGTGGGAGGGAATATGCTATCAAAGGGTGGCTGATGGATAAAAATATAAGCGTTGACAGAGACTGCTTAAAAACAGACCTGATATAATTAGTCAATCAAGTGCGGAATAAATTCGAAAACACAGGCTTGATAAATTTGCTACGGCGTATGGATGCATAGTACTCGGACCCTTGAGAGACAAGGTATGAATCTACTTAATTATTTTAAAATGGTATTCCCTCATACAGGAAAGGTAACCCGTTTTCTCTTCCGTTTGAAGTTAATGAAACGATATTGCTCTAACCAATAAAAACAATTGAACCTGCGTCTTTGCACATTGTATTTTTTAACAAATTTCTACAGTCCACCTAAGCTGAGTTCAAGCAGCCGGTTTTAAAATGAAGGTAATTTTTGAAGCCACAGTTATTCTATATCGAGTCAAATTACATCATATCATTAAACGCGTCAAGTATATACTGCTGGCTACTTCCGTCTCGCGATTTTGCGGCATTCATTTGGAAAAGTAATGACGACTATTTCCTATCATTCAATAGGAAATGGTACTTCTCCATGATTACTCAAGGAAACAATATGTTACTTGGCGAGCCTTAGGTTGATAAATTATTTAAGACGATGAGCTGCTCTGCTGTCTGCTCTGTAACATTTTTCAATATTATGGGCCTCATCCTAGATTCCGACGGGGGCCTCAGAGGTCATAAATACGTCCCTGCTGCACACTGTCTAGAAACTAAATTGTTTCCGCAAGATGAAGGTTTTCTGCAGAGGAAAGAAGAAAAGTGAAAACTCTAATATGGAGCAGGGACCGTCCGATGCGGAAAGGTGGACTTTGAGAAATGAAGACTTCTTCCATGATTTATGACTTCTTCATGACAGCTTTTCTTCTCCTTTTAACTTTTCTGACTGGTTCCAGGATTCTGATGAGATATGACATTGACACCTACTTCCGACCCGGCACTAAGTTGAGGAGAAATACTCTCAGGCGTAACTTTGTGGAATTGAATCATCATGAAAATAAAAATGACTTGGTATGTTCCACACTTTTATCGACAAGACCGACCGCGGTTTCGTCGGCTATAGCGTCATTTTCAAGGCAACATATAGTGTACAACAAGTGCCGAAGGAATGGCCTTAAATACAAAACAGCAGGGGGGGGTGGGGTAACATATTGAGGCATGGTGTGGGAAGGGTGGATCACTTGCGGTTGACTTGGGCAAGGAGTTCATTTCGTAGGAAGATGAAGGGGGGCCTGTAGGTGGAAACGCTTTCCCTTGGTGGAAGGTTTGTGGAGGGGGGGGGGGGGCTGCGGAGGGGTTGGGGACTGGTGTGGTATGGGACATATTACACAAGGTGATGATTTAAACTCTGCCATGTCATTTAAAATAGTTACATTCTGAGATTGGAATGTTTTACAATTTCATATCGTTCTAAAAAATCCAGTTTAAAACTTTTGTCGCACACATGTAAAACATTAAAATTAAAATCTGCACTATGTCCAGTGTCTGTCAAATGTTTTGCAAAGGTGGATTTTTCATCTCTGTTTTTTGCGCTCACTCCTCTTGTGTTCAGAAATAGTAGAAAAGCCCAGGCAAAGAGGGCATTCTACCAAAAGAAGAATATACTAACAGCTGGAAATACATACCTAGAAGTAAGGAAACAGTTCATCAGAACATACATCTGGAGCATGTTTCTTTACGGCAGTGAATCATGGACGATGACAGCAGCGGAGAAGAAAAGGGTGGAAGCATTTGAAATGTGGTGCTATCGAAAAATGATGAAGATTAAATGGATCGACCGAGAAAGTAACGAGGAAGTCCTAAGAAGAGTGGGGGAAAAGAGAAGTCTGCTGAAAACTCTAAAAAGAAGAAGGGACAACTTAATCGGCCATATCTTGAGACACGATGGCCTGATGAAGACTTTTGTTAGAGGGAAAAGTGGAATGAATGGAGGAAAAAGAATGGAAAAGGTACGTCTCGTATGAGATACATGGAACAGGTTGTGAAGGATGTAAAAGAGAAGAATTACGTCACAATGAAGAGGTTGGCCGATAAAAGAATCGAGTGGAAAGCTGCGTGAAACCAATGACTAGGATTGTTGACCAATGATGATGATGCTGAATATGTTTAATAACGATGTTAAAGTCCGTGCTTTTTCCTACTTAAATGTACTTGTTCATATAGGGCGTGCCCTAGAAAATTAATAATAAATCTATCCATTTATCTATCTATCGCTGGTTACTGTGCATCCCAGGTAACAGATCGATTTTTTGTTTTCCTCTACGGTACGGTGAAGAAAACGGGGGGGAGGGTGATTCCAGACGCAAGTTGTGCTGTGCACTCCCTGCAGTACAAATTTTTCTCGGATCTTCCACCGGCTCATGGCGTCTATTTCGAAGCCGAAGTTTCGACACTCAATTCAAGATTCATCATTCTCAGGGTGAAATGAGAAATGAAACTGCTGAGATTTGGAGAGGAATGAATAAAGAAGCCATCGGGAAACTTGGGAGGGAACTCAAAAGCCAGAAAACTTAAGGGTAAAGTACAGTAGGAGAATATGGATAAATTTTAGAGTAAAGCTGAAAGTGGATTCACAGGAAAATGCAAATGCCTCTTCCACAGATATTTCTTTTGCAGGATTGCGGCACTGGTATTATTCATGCAAAAATGGAACGCATTGGGGACCTTAATTCTCCGCAAGTTATAATCCTCCTCGATAGTTAAATCAAGTAAATCCCAGCCTAGTAGAAAATTTCCAGTCTATTAAATGAATTAAAATGGGAATCATTGTCAGATCGCAGGTTGAAGTTTAGATTTAAATAAATTCTTAAATAAACTCCAAGATAATATTTTCAGTGATGACCATAAAAATATTTTGCAAACCCCAACTTACTATGGTAGACCATAATCACAAAATTAGAGAAATTGATTGCCGAACTGACAGATCCAAAATGTCTTTTTTTCCTCGTACAATTAGGGATATGAATAGCTGTAAAGATATCTAATACGAGTGAATCAATCCATAGCATAGGTAGATGCATGTTGGTACAAGGACTTGAAATTAACCTAACTAACAGCACGTTTTTGCATGGTTACTTTGCCATTTTTATCTTTTTAAATAGTGAAGTGAAAGAATAGAAAATTAGACTAATATGCTAATACTAATCCTTTTAAATGCCTGATATGTAGTGCATGTTTGGTGATAATTCATCCCCTGCCACACACCTTTGTGGTGGCTTGCAGGGTATTATGTAGATGTAGATGAGAAGCAAACCTTGTGATTCCACACTATTTATTGGATACAGCCCAACCGGTTTCAACACTACCATGTCATTCTCAAGAGACAATGTAAAGCTTTCCTGGAAGGATGTGTTCGAAACCATCGAAATTATCTTGAATGGGTAACCAAGGAGTCACGTTGTATAAACACGAATGGTTCGCAAATTTCGTGTGTAAAAAACCGATGATTACAACCTGATTTTTTGTTTCCACTTGTGTTTCTCATCTCATCTGGGTCCTCAATAGTCGAGACAGATGAGAAAAACTCAATTGAAAACAATGATTTTGTAAGATTCAGACACGGTAAATTTGGAAACTATTCCTGTTTGTACAACGTGACATCCAGGTTACCAATTCGAGTTGATCCCGAATGTTTCAAATACCCCACTGCTTCAGGATTTGGGAGGGTATATGGGGAGGGAGTGGTATGGGGGAAGGGTGGCTAAGATCATGGGACTGTGGATGAGGGATAGCGTAACATTCCTTTGGGCGAAAGACAGGAACTAGGTAAAGAGAAGAAGTATGGAATGGAACCACCTCGTCGAGTAACCTCCAACAAGAATGCTTGGCATAGGTCAAGATTTCGAAGTTCTCAATGAAATCCAGCTCTGCGCATTTGTCATATAAATTTATTAAACATTAATGTTAAAATGTGATATGTGATTGAAATTACATAAATGAATGGCTGAAACAGATTTGTCGTCAATCATTTATGAAATTTTAACAGTGTATAATAACAAGTTTAAATTGATTTTACTCTCGGCCATGAAATTCCACAAGGTATGCTCGCGAATCATTGATCATTTACGAGCTGCCTACTTCACAATCTTTGCTTCGAGGTTAAAGAGATTCCATTCCAAACACTTCCAATTATATGCCATACAAAAAAGAGAATTTCAACCGGCGCTAGTTGTGCGTACAGGGTCAGCAATGGCCATAGTTGGATTTTTCGTTGCTCTTTTGATTTCACAGCCCTTATTCTCCCATTGAAGGGGTTTCTAAAAGTAATCATGTCCAGTTTTCCAATTATCATGAAACGTACTTCAACTTCGCAACAGGAATGGAATCGAATAATTTTAAGTACCATAAAGTCAATTATGATTCTAGAATTGAACATGAAGCAAAAAACATCGAGGACAATTAAGTAAACAGAATGGATCTCGTGGAGATGAAACATGAGGTGCAGAGTAATAATCAGAATGGGGTCCTTTACCATATTTTTTTTAATAGCCGCATCTGATAGAGTTTGTAAAATGCAAAAGACCCTTATTTTTCCGTTCTTCCATCCGTCGAGATCTGAACTTCTCGAGTCATAAGCGGAGAAAAACTGACGCTTTTAACCCTTTCGGAAAAGTGGGCGTGCAGAGGACTCGTACGTCATCCACTTTGTCCAATCACAATCAGGAGCGGCGTGGGTGCTCATGGGTCCGGGCCACCGCACGTTGAGAGGGGCCCGGTTTTTGTGACCCCTACTCCCCGTTCCTAAAAAATTTGTGCGTTAAAAACGCGTTTCAGATCGTTAAGGGAAAAAGGTTTGCAAATAATATATAAACGACATAAAAACTTTCGCTGCGATATACGTCTTAGTTTAGACGTAAAAGGAAATAAAATAAAGGGCGGGAATCCCCGCCTTCCCACCCTGGCCACGCCGCCCGACCCTGATCACAACTGATATTATGCAGTTCCTTCGTCCTATCACAATGGGGTCGTTTACCATATTTTTTTATCGCCGGATCTGATAGAGTTTGTAAAATAAAAAGACCCATATTTTTCCGTTTTTTGATCCGTCAATTATTTCTCGAGTTATAAGCGGCGAGAAACTGATGTTTTTAAACCTTTCGGAAAAGTGGGCGTGGTGCAACCTCTGACGTATATCGACGTCCAATCAAAACTGAGCCCTCGAAGCTACTTTGCCTGATCGCAATGGGGAGGGGGGACAAAGCTGACTCTGCCAATGGGAGCGGTTGCGACAGCATCTGTGTGAGCAGATCTTCCGAGAACCCCCCTCCACTCCCTTCCCTTCCTCGAAAAGCAGTCAAGGACGGGATGAAAATGACGTCAATGCTTTCAAAGCAGATTTTTAGGTGAGCGTCACCCCTTGCTTATTTTAATTTTTGATTTATGAGTGAATGGTTGTGATTAGAAGATTAATTTTTTCACTAAAATTCTCTTTTCGTTTCTATCTAACGATTTTGTGATCAAATTTGCGATTTCGGTTCCGAGTAAACGCCCCCATTGTGGACACACAGCTATTTCTGTCCATAGAAGGAATGGTTAGACTTCATTCGGAGTATTTCAAAAGGTATTGCAAATTACACCACATCGTAATTTATGAATAAGTAAATAATAAACTTAAAACACATTTAGTTATGCTAAAATATGCACGAAATAACTTCGCTGTTCAGTTATTTTTCATCTACGTATATACGTAATACCCTGCAAGCCACTAGGAGGGTGTGTGGTTTCTGGTTATGTACTGGATACGACAGGATCTGTGCAGGCAAACCTCCCCTCCCGTTCTTCCCCAAAAATGTCAAGGAGGGGAGGTGGATGACGTAGATATCTTTAGTACAGGTCGTTCGGTGGGCATCACCTTTTGCGTACTCTAATTATTAATTTATGAGTGAACAGCTCTGGTTTGAAGATTAATTTTTTCACTAAAAAGTTTCCATCTAACGATTTCGTGCACAAAATAGCGATTTCCGTTCCGATGATTATGCTTCAAAAGTCCTCCCACTTTAAAAGTCGATTCTCACATCTCGTACTCAAGAAATACGTACGAGGTGGCATTAACAAAAAGATCTCTTAGGGTTTGTTCAAGACAGAGATAAATTTGCTAAAACCGGAGAGCCTAAAAATAAGTATTGCGTCCCGATGAACTTGATCATAAAAAGAATATATTGAACAAAGGGTTAAAAACATCCACTCATTCCACGGCAATCATTGTGAATGCATGAAGATCATCATCAAAGGTCAGCAATCCTAGGATTGGTTTGACGCATCCCTCCACTCGATTCGTCTATCGGCCAACCTCTTCATATTAACGTAGTTCCTCTCTTTCACGTCCTTTAAGACCTGTTCTATGTAACTCATACGAGGCCTGCCTTTTCCATTCCTCCCGTTCACTTTTCCTTCGACGATTATTTGCGTATTTCTTCTCTTTCAAATCCTTCATCACTTATTCCATATATCTTGCACGAGGCCTTCCTTTGCCATTCTTCCCATCTAATTCTCCTTCAACGATTATCTTCATCGGGCCATCGCGTCTTAAGATGTGGCCGATTAAGTTCTTCTTATTATTTTCTTATTATTTCTTCGTATTCTTCTTATTATTTTCAGCAGACTTCTCTTTTCTCCCACTCTTCTTAGGACTTCTTCATGTGTCACTCGGTCTATCCATTATATCTTCATCATTCTTCGATAGCACCATATTTCGAATGCTTCCACCCTTTACTTCTCCGCTGCTGTCATCGTCCATGCCTCACTGCCGTAAAGAAACATGCTCCAGATATAGGTTATGATGAATTGCTTCCTTACTTCTAGGTATGTATTTCCAGCTGTTAGTATATTCTTCTTTTGATAGAATGCCCTCTTTGCCTGGGATATTCTACTAACTATTTCTTTCTTGCTTCGTCCATCGCTGGTTACTCTGCTTCCCAGGTAACAGAACTCTTTCACCTCTTCCAGTTTCTGTTTTCCTAGTATAACGTTGGTGGAAGATACGATATGGGTATGGTATACGATATGATATGGTATACGATTTGGTATGAAGGTACGATAGCTAAATTCTCTGGTGAAGTTCAGAGAGACCAAACGAGACATAATTATCCCCCTCCGATAAATTCTGGGTCGAACGCAGCGCAGCGCAATGGAGCCGCGCCCTTGCCGGGAACAGCACTCGCTAAGTGGGACGTTGAAGCAAGGCAAGCAACACGTTCAATTATTTATTCAACAGAGGAGGGCATCCACGGCTACAAGCACGGATTCATATTGTAATGTCAACACTTTGTAATTGTAATTTTTGGGAGAAGAACATGCCGAAAATTCAACTCAAAGCAAAAGAATTGAGAAATGTATTTTTATAATTTCCGAAGCTGAAAATTACGATTCAGAAACATTTATCTAAGTCATTTCTAATGTTTAAAATTAATCATTTTTTATTATTTTAAATTACACATTCATTTTAATATTTTAAATTAGCAATTTTTTTTACAATTTTCAATTACCAATTTATTTCATTATTTCGAATTACACATTTATTGATTATCCAATCGCATGACCGGAAAACGTTGCAAGACTCAAAACTGCATTGCAAAAAAAAAGATTTGAAAGGCAATTTACAAAAAATTTGGAAAAATAAGAAGACGGAAATAATTAAAGAAAAATTCTTCACCGTCAGTCTGAAGTGGCTGATTCTTCTGAACGATCCCTCTCAGACATGGCAATGAGAAAGTAAAAAAAGCTCAAGGGTTTCACTGCAAACCCTCACTCACAGGCAAGCAACCAAGGTGAGCAAACGTTAGTTAGCTCACTTCGTGCCCAAAGTAAGATCAGGAGGAGGACGCAGCGTTATAAGGAGAGACGCCCAGGGATATTTCCCGCCGCTACCACTCAGCCTGAGAAATGTTTTGCGATCAAGGTTGTGCAGCGGTAACTGCTGGTGTTAGATCCCCTCAGCCAATCAATAAACAGGAGCGCTGGTTTCCGCATCTGGCCTTGGCCGGGGGCGGGGACACGACAACAACCGGGTCGCCTCCCACGACCTTCAGAGGGTTGTGCTTGAATCGCTCGGGTTTATCTCGAATGGTTAACCACGGAGTCACGTGATACAAACACGAATGGCTCGCAAATTTAGTGCGTTTGAATCGCTCATTAAACTCTCACTCATCGTTTTCACTTAAGGTTTTCTCATCCAGGTACTCTACGTTAGAGACGGATGAGAACGACTCGAGTGAAAACAATGAGTGGGATTGTAATGAGCGACGAAAACAGCGAGCGAACAAAGGTTGGTAAATGAAAGATACATTATTTTTTACTCATGTTTGAGGTTAGGTCTACTGCGAGTGGAAGGCATCACATTCGGGTACGATAGCAAAGGAAAAAGAATCCTGAACTTGGGCCGCCTTTCAAAAGGGAGTCTATTAGATGAGGGGCTCTGCTTGAATCCGTCGAAATTATCTCGAATAGGTAACCAAGGAGTCAAGTTGTTTAAACACAAATGGTTCATTAATATGCTTTGTTTGGACCGACCTCATTCATTGTTTAAACTTGTGTTTCATCTCATCCGGGGGCTCTGTAGTGGAGGCAGATGAGGAAAACGCAGGTGAAAATAATTGATGATATCATAACGAGCGATTCAGACATTAAATTAGCGAACCATTCGTGTTTGTACCACGCCTCTCCTTGGTTACCTATTCGAGAAAGTCTCGAGTGCTTCAAGCCCCCTGAAGGGCCGCAAGCACAACTGCAGGCGGAGTGAAGAGAGGCATAGCTTCAAAAATAGGCTGCGATAATGATACAATCGATCCCCCACTGGGTGGCAGGAGTATCGCCCAACCCATTCGGTCCCGCCGGGTGGCGCATGCGCCTGAGAGGGAGCGGGGGCGTGAGGCGCCCTCCCCCGCACATCGCCGCTCCAGTTGTTGCCGGAGATCGCCGGGGGTCGCGTCGTCCTCCGAGGCACTGCCAGCGAAGGGGTGGACCCTCCGTGGGGCCTTCCTCAGTGGCGGGCCGGCGATGACGCTGGGGTCCACTGGCCGGAAGCGCGATCGATTCGCCATGGACTAGCGGGGGGTGGTCGCGGGGGCGGTACCCGGGGGTGGTGAGGCAGGGCCGCGCCGCCATGATCCTCGCCCTGGCCGCCATGGTGCACCGCGCCGCCACCGCCCGAGACCTCGCCGGCGACCGGCGCGCCGAGTCCGCGGCGCCGTCGCCGTCCCCGGGCGCCGCAGCGCCCACGGCCTCGGAGGAGGCCGCGGCGGACGGCGACGCCACCAGCGACGCCACCCCGTCCGCGACCACCGACGCCACCCCCGTGGCGCCCCCGCCGCCGTGGGCGCTGGTGCCGACGGTCCTCAAGGGCGTCGTCATCTGCACCATCATCCTAGCCGCCATCCTGGGTAACATCCTGGTGATCGTCAGCGTGGTGCGGCACCGCAAGCTGAGGATCATCACCAACTACTTCGTGGTGTCGCTGGCCATGGCGGACCTCCTGGTGGCCCTCTGCGCCATGACCTTCAACGCTTCGGTCGAGCTGACGGGCCGATGGCTGTTCGGGCCCATCATCTGCGACCTCTGGAACTCGTTGGACGTGTACTTCTCCACGGCCTCCATCCTGCACCTCTGCTGCATCTCCGTGGACCGCTACTACGCCATCGTGCGGCCCCTCGAGTACCCGCTGTGCATGACTCGCCGCACCGTGGTGCTGGCCCTGGGCCACGTCTGGGTCCTGCCGGCGCTCATCTCCTTCACGCCCATCTTCCTCGGCTGGTACACCACGGCCGAGCACCTGGAGTTCCGCCGCAAGCACCCGCACGAGTGCGCCTTCGTGGTCAACACTCCGTACGCGCTCATCTCGTCCGCAGTGTCCTTCTGGGTGCCGGCGCTCGTCATGCTCTGCATGTACGCGCGCATCTTCCGGGAGGCCCTGCGCCAGCGAAGGGCCCTCAGCCGCACCCCCAGCCACGCCCTCCTCGGGGTGCCGAGGGCCTCGGCCGCCGCCGCCTGCGCCATCCGGCGCTACCAGAGGGCCGTGGAGCGCCACCGAGCCCTTAACGTCAGGTCCCCAGGCGCCGACGACGATCGCAGGGAGAACGGTGAGATTGACGCCCACACATCTCACTGCTACGGCAATACCCTCCCATACAACCATGCATAAAATAGTTAATAGTTTCAGGCTTAACACTGTGGAAATCTTTCATCGTAGGAATGAAGGTTGAAATTGAAACACTGCAATTTCTACAAACAGTTTTATTAGTGCTGTACTTAATATTTCACCTGATGATGTTGCCTTGCAACGAAACCATGGTCGTGGACAATAAAACTGTGTGGAAATGGCAGTGTTTCAATTTCAACCTTCATTCCCACGTATAAAATTGCTGAGTTTCAACTCCTAGGGTGTTGTGCTTGAAACCGTCTGGATTATCTCGAATAGGTAACCAAGGAGTCACGTATGGTTCGTGAATTTGGTGTGTTAAAACTTCTGAATACAACCTCATTTATCGTTTAAACTTGCGTTTTATCTCATGTGGGGGCTCTATAGTCGACATAGTAGAGAAAAACTCAAGTGATAACAATTAATGATATTGTAACGAGCGATTAAGACAAACTAAATTTGCGGACCATTCGTGTTTGTACGACGCGACTCCTTGGTTACCAATTCGAAATAATCCCGAAGGCTTCAAACATAACACCCCTGGGAACCCTATGGATGGGAATTATTCGCTGCACGACAGGTTGATACGTATAGTGGCCGGGTGGAAAATTTAATGAAAGTCAGTTTTTATTTTCCGTAATACCCCGTTAAATCACCATATAGCCAATCCTTCGGATTTACTGCAAATTTCGCGAGAGTACATGATGCCCTAATGAGTACATGAGCACCTCCTCTTGTCCTATGTCTGCAAGTGGCGGTCAGGTTAAGTGTGGTTCGGCACAACGGATATAAAGAGGTCTTAAGTGCCAGGGGGGCTCCAGACGGCCCCCGCCCACCCATCCAAGTTACAATTTATATGGTGCTATTGTTTGGAGAATTCATGATAAATGCAGAAGATGGCTAGGTAAATATCCACTCTTTTAAATTGAACACCGCTTCAGATTTCAACAACTCTCTGGTGCCCTGTGTGCCCTGCTACTGTTAGGACCTTGAAAATGGCTAATGAGATGCTAAAAACTGGGCTGGAGTTCAATTAAAAAGGTTGATCTTTACCTATTAACCCTCTCTTTTTATCATGGATATTCTTAATTTCCACAAAGCTACGGCTCAAAACCGTTTTCATATTTTGGAAAGCAAAAGTCTCATCACATTTTAGTGGCCACGTGCTGAGAAACCGAATATTCTATACAAATAACTTCATTTCCATCGATTGTGGGCTGGGTTTCCGTGAATAATTGATGGGACACTCATTTGCTTCCTCTCTTTCAGTCTCTCCCAGTGAGTGGCGTGACTGAAGTAGTCTCCCATTTGGTGAATTGGCTTAGGGAGAACACACCACCCTTGAACTGCTCTTAGACGTTCGGCGACTCTTAAATTTTCAATCCATTAGAGGCAATTAAGTCCAAAGTCGTATCACGCCAGCGACACAGAAATCATCGGTGACCTGGAATGCGATGGAAATTGCATTTATGAATGTCACGACCATTGAATCACAACGATTCTGAATCGCCTCCGTGATCTCCGTCTCCTTAGATTCGACTCTTTAGCGGTTAGCACGAGATTAAATGGAAAAAGAATTTTTAAACTGCCCCTCCCCTTTCCTCCCCTTCCTCTCAACGGTCTCCCATAAACTCCTTCCCCCACTCCAGCCTCCCTCATCCCCCTCCCCTCCCTCCACTCCGTAAATCCAACCAATTAACCACTCCACTGCTTGAATATACGTGCATGTGTATCTTCGGTCCATCTGCAATTTAATCTCACCTGATGATGCTCGAGCATCGAAATCCGAATCGTGTGATTCTGTATTATCCCGGCCTGTAAAATGTTTTATTCGCCATTAAGGGGGGTTCCGCCATGATTCCATTCATCGAAATCCCGTAAAAGAGTTATGTTATTTAATGAAGAAATGCTTATTCAAAAAAATTACATTATGGAAATTAAGTTATATAGTCTGCTAAATGCTATTACACAACACGTTGTAGTAGCATTCCACTTTTTACGATATCTTTTTACTCATTTTGACTCTCGAAACCAGGCTGACGTTTTGTTGCCGCTTTTAATGTCCACAAGTGAGAAAAAATACTCATTCCTGCAATTGCAAATTCTGATATGGGTTGAATATCTTCTTATTTAATTTGAAACTGCTTATAAATACTACTCTTTGTTTTTAATTTTATTAATAATATTAGTTCGGAAAGATAACTGGCAACGCTGACGCTGCTACCATATGGCAACATTGACATAAATAATACCATGTCGATAGCAAAAGAGCACCTTTATAGAACATAAATTGGATAAGAAGGATCTTGGTTAGGTATAGTCCTAAATTAAGTTAGATAAACAGGCTAGGATAGATAAGCACGTTCCGTCACCACTACCTTTGCCAATGTTAATTACTTACTGTAGCACCCTTCCAAGTAACTAAGGGTTTTCTCCTTTTTTCGAGCAAAATTTTATTGATATCAATGAACCAAGTGAGGTAGGGCCAACACTTTACTGCACTGAATACGTACGTTTTTTGGGTCTGCCGCGTGATTTTCAGGTATTGCCCCTACGTTTCGTGACCTATGCTGGTCACTTTTTCAGAGGGATATGAGGTCCTCGTTGCCGGTGAGGGTATTATGTATCTCAGGTGGGTGGGTCGAGGGGGGAGAGGGATGGGGGATGGTCAGAAATGTCATTGAAAAATATTTGTGAAGTGTGGGCCTCCACGTGTGGCTTATTTGGCCATCTCTATTAAAATTTTCCTTGTTCCGTGAAGCGATTGAAATAATAAAGAACAAGGAAAAATTTTAATAGAGATGGTGGCCTCCAAATAAGCCACACGTGGAGGCCCACACTTCACAAATATTTTCCAATGACATGTCCGTCCACCCCCCATCCCTCTCCCCCCCTCGACCCACCCACCGGAGATATATAACACCCTCACCGGCACCGAGGACCTCATATCCCTCTGAAAAAGTGACCAGCATAGGTCACGAAACGTCGGGGCAATACCTGAAAATCACTCGGCACACCCGAACAACATACGTATTCATCATGAGCCGCGAAAGCTTCAACGAACTTTACTGCACTGTTATATTATACATAAAACGGCGCATCGTATATCAGTTTTTCGTAAAAACTTTTTCGTTTCTGCACACATCATTTTCGACATTTCTCTTTGCATTATTACTCTGCATAGTTTACTGCATTAGCCATGCTATGCCATACAACCATGCATAAACTTTCTGAGTTTCAACACCTATAGTTTTCATATACATGAAGGAAAGGACATATTATTTCGTAGCCAATCAATAGAAGGGCCAAAAAATGATATGCACTGAAATTTTCACATAAATGACATTTACTCAATATTTCGAAGGAGTCTCGTTAAATCTCATGCAATGAACAGTTACCAAGTGGGAAGTTTTATCAATTCATTGTTGGTGGTGTTAAAAAATTAACAGAATTCATTTAATCCGTTGTATTTTACTTTCCTTAATATTTTTAGTCGATCATAACACATTATTTTATCTGTTTTTCAATCGCGTTAAGCTGATGAGAATTCTTCTGGAGTGAATATCCACGGAGAAAAAATTAGCATGCTGCGATTCGCTGATGACATAGCACTCGTAACAAAGACAGAGAAGGGTCTGAATAAGACTCTAATAACCATGGAAAGGACAACGACCAGACATAAGCTGAAGATCAATCAGAAGAAGACTAAGATATTGCCGTGCAGCAAGAAATAAGTGGCCAAAATCAACGTTATACAAGGAAAACAAAAACTTGAGGAGGTGAAAGAGTTCTGTTACCTGAGAAGACGAGTAACCAACGATGGAAGAAGCAAGAAAGAAATATCCCAGACAAAGAGGGCATTCTATCAAAAGAATAATCTACTTACAGCTGAAAATGCAAGCGTAGAAGTAAGGAAACAATTCATCAGAACGTACGAACATCTGGAGCATGTTTCTGTATGGCAGTTAGGCTTGGACAATGACTGCAGCGGAGAAGAAAAGGGTGGAAGCATTCGAAATATGGTGCTACGGAAGAATTATGAAGATTAAATGGATCGACCGAGTAAGTAACGAGGAAGTCCTAAGAAGAGTGGGAGAAAAGAGAAGTCTTTTGATTATCCTAAGAAGAAGACGGGACAACTTAATCGGCCACATCTTAAGACGCGATGGCCTGATGAAGATAATCGTTGAAGGAGAATTAGATGGGAAGAATGGCAAAGGAAGGCCTCGTGCAAGATATATGGAACGAGTGATGAAGGATTTGAAAGAGAAGAAATACGCAAATATGAAGGGATTGCCCGATAGACGAATTGACTGGAGGGCTTTGACAAACCCATCCCAGGATTGCAGACTGATGATGATGAAACTAATATTCGTTATTCATGTTACGCAACATTGCTGAGTGGTTATTTGGGGAGAGGGATATAGGTGGCACTCAGATTTCTTCTGCGATAAAAACAAATGAATCTGCGGCGGCACTGCGAGGAATATGCCACAAATCAATTTTTACAGAATTCAACCACTTAATTAAGGATTCAGATGGAGCGTGTTACCTTCAGTTACGCTGTACAAACTATGAGTACTCTATGCCAGGAGAAGCAGTTTCCGTACATAATTGTCAGTTCCAACGAAATAAAACTCAAAAATGTACTAAGTTTGAGCAAAAAAAATGTAAACCAAAAGACTCTATGAAAACAATGTGAACTCTTAAAAAATAAAGGAATCACCTTCATTTTCATCTTTGACATCTATGACAAACCTAGGAATAGTTTGACGCAGCCCTCCACTCCACTCTTCTATCGTTCAGCCTTTAAATCATCATCATTGGTCAACAATCCAAGGATTGGTTTGACGCAGCTTTCCACTCGATTCTTCTATCGGCCAACCTTTTCATTGTGACGTAATTCTTCTCTTTTACATCCTTCACAACCTGTTCCATGTATCTCATATGAGGCCTGCCTTTTCCAATCTTCCCGTTCACTTTTCCCTCGACGATAGTCTTCATCAGGCCATCGTGTCTCAAGATATGGCCGATTAAGTTTTCCCTTCTTCTTTTTAGAGTTGTCAGCAGACTTCCCTTTTCTCCTACTCTTCTTAGTACTTCCTCGTTACTTATTCGGTCGATCCATTTAATCTTCAGCATTTTTCTGTAGCACCACATTTCAAATGCTTCTACCCTTTTCTTCTCCGTTGCTGTCCTCGTCCATGATTCACTGCCGTAAAGAAACATGCTCCAGATGTATGTCCTGATTAACTGTTTCCTTACTTCTATGATTGTATTTCCTGCTGTAAGTAGATTCTTCTTTTGAAAGAACGCCCTCTTTGCCTGGGCTATTCTACTAACTATTTCTTTCTTGCTTCGTCCATCGTTGGTTACTCGGCTTCCTAGATAACAGAACTCTTTAACCTCTTGAAGTTTTTGTTTTCCTAGTTTGACATTGGTTTTCGCCTCTTCTTTCTTGCTGCACACCAATATCTTAGTCTTCTTCTTATTTATCTTCAGCTGCTATCTGGCCATAGTCCTTTCCATGGTTGTTAGCATCTTATTCAGCTCCTTCTCTGTCTCTGCAATGAGAGCTATGTCATCATTGAATCGTAGCATACTGATTGTTTCTCCGTGGATGTTCACTCCAGAACACTTCTCCTTGACTTCATTTATGGCTCTCTCGATGTAAACATTAAAATTACGGGAGACAGTGCGCAGCCTTGTCTCACCCCTTTCCTTATTCTTGCCAAAATTATTCTTTTTTCCTTATTCTTATCAACCTTTAAATATTGACACAATTCTTCTCTTTTACATCCTTTATAACTTGTTCCATACATCTCATACGAGACCTTCCTTTTCCATTTTTCAAGTTCATTTATCCCTCTAGGATTGTCTTCATCAGGCCATCGTGTCTTAAGATTTGGCCGATTAAGTTGTACCGTCTTCTTTTTAAAGTTTTCAGCAGACCTCAATTTTCTCCCACTCCTTCTTAGTACTTCCTAGCTACTTACTCGGTCGATCCATTTAATCTTCATCATTCTTCAATAGCACCACATTTCCAATGCGAATGATACCAGTAAAAATGTCATCGGTCAGCAATCCTGGGATTGGTTTGACGCAGCTCTCCACTCAATTCTTCTTTCAGCTAATCTCTTCATATTTACCTATTTTTATCTCTTTCACATACTTCATCACTTGTTCTATCACCACATTTCAAATGCTTCCAGCCTTCACTTCTCTGCTGCTCCTATCGCCAATGCTTCGCTGCCATAAACTATAGTCTTCTGAATATAGTATAGTATAGCATAGCATAATATAGCATAGAATAGTACAGTATAAACGAATCAGAGATAAAAACAATGAAATTTGCCAGTGTAGAAAAAAGTCACTTCATCCTCGGGGCTGAAGCCTGAACTGAAGCCACGGAGTGCGTGTATCAGGTTGCGGGCTGACTTCTAGATACCTGTAGAGGTTAGCTGCGAGATAATAGAGTTCACTCCTCGACAAAGCAGTCGTAGACGAAAGAGCGAGACCATTGGGTATGGTAGGCCTTTCAAAAAATACAGAAACCTATGATGTTGCCAAACCAAACCAAAGTGGGTGGAAATCAAAAAGAGTTGGTCAAAATTCAAATTTCCGATATTGTTTAAAGTAGAACGTGTAATTCGAAACGGGAGGTGGCCAACAATTATGGACCAGATCTATCAGGTGAAATGGTAGCAGCACTTCTTTCAATGAGAGGAGGTGCAATACATCGATCGATGGGTATCTCCCTATATGTTAAGGTATTAACATCGGGAGATCCCCAGGGAAGCGTTTTAGGTCCATTCTACTACTTTGATACATCAACGCTAAAGATAGTGCAGTGTAAGCTTATGCTTTTTGCAGACGACACGGAAGTGTACAGATTATACTTAAATTACATAAGATAGGGAATCGCTTAGCAGGGATTTAGATGCAATGGGGGCGTTTACTCGGAACCGAAATCGCAATTTTGTACACGAAAATGTTAGATGGAAACGAAAAAAGATTTTTAGTGAAAAAATTAATCTTATAACCACAACCATTCACTCATAAATCAAAAATTTAAATATACAAAAGGTAACGCCCACCGAAAATGCTGCTGTGATAACATTGACGTCATTTTCCTACCGTCCTTGGCTGCTTTTAGGGGTGGGGAAGGGAGTGGAGGGGGGTTCTCGGTAGGTCTGCTCGCACAGATGCTGTCGTAATCGCTCCCATTGGCCGAGCCAGCTGTGTCCCCCCCATTGCGATAAGGCAAAGTAGCTTCGCGGGCTCAGTTGTGATTGGACGAAGTCGATATACGTCAGAGGTTGCGCCACACCCACTTTTCCGAAATGTTTAAAAACATAAGTTTTTCGCCTCTTATAACTCGGGAAATAATTGACGGATCAAAAAACGGAAAAATACGGGTCTTTTTATTTTACTAACTCTATCAGATTCGGCAATAATAAAAATATGGTAAACGACCCCATTGAAGAGTGGTGCGACAAATGGCAGTTACAACTTAACTTAAAAAGTGTGTAGCTCTCATGGAATTCAACCTCATCCACCTGACTGACCATATTTGCCAGTCAGTCGCCTAGAATGGATTGGAATTTAATGCGTAAGATTCTTAAGGAAATCGGGCCGCCACGCAATAAATTATACAGAGTTTGTATTAAAACCCGGTGGCTGGTTACAAATTAGGTAGGAGAGAAGCAAGGTAAAGGAAGGAGTTACACAAGGTTTTGCACTGTCTCCCGTACTTTAAATGTCAACCGAGTGACTGAACTGAAAGTCCAATGAAGAATGGAAGAAAAGAGAAGTCTCCTGAAAATTTTGGAAAGAAAGCATCATTACTTAATTGACCATATCTTAAGAAGTGATGGCCTGACGAAGACAGCATAGAGGGAAAAGTGTATGGAAAGAATGGTTGGTTGGTTATTTAGGGGAGGCGACCGACAGCTGAGGTCATTTGCGCCATATTGGATAGGTGAATAACTGGGTAATGGCAGGAGTTTTCAGGGAACGGAGAAAGGGTGGAGAGAAACCCGGCGTCGGCGTCTCTTAACGAAAGGCGCCAAGGGGACCCTAACGTCCCATCCGACGGACGGAATACTGAACTTGAAATGCCCTCCACTAGGCACTCAAAAAGGGGACCGGTTTTCCACTGAAAAATCTGCCACTGCCGGGAATCGAACCCGGGCCCTCGCAATGGGAGGCCAGTACTCTAGCCACCACACCAACCCGATCCTCTGGAAAGAATGGAATGAGGGCTCGAATGAAATGCAGGAAGAAAGGAAACGTTAAGAAAGTGAAAGTGGAAAATTGTGAAAATAAGAAGAGGTTAGGCGATTTGAGATGACAGCTGCATCAAATCAATTCCAGGATTTTTCGCCCTTGATGATGATTCATAGAGTGTTATTTCTCATACTTTTTTTAGCAATCACAGGTAATTATTTTCCGCATTTTAAAGTGTGAAAAACTACCCACAAATATTATAATTGTATTTTTTTTTAAGAGAACGGCTGTCGAGTACAAAAATGAAGTATTCGTAGCCAAAGGTAAAGTTATACCATCTGGTCCGAGCAAAGGCCACGTTTCCGTTACGGACAGTATGAGGGACAACTGGGAAACTATGCCTTAGGTGAAAAGAATCCATCCACATTCATCAATTAATGGAGAATATGTATTGACGGGTCTCGACGGGAAAGATAAATGTCTGAAATTGGACGAAGTGAGCTCGGATGGCATCCAGTCACGAAGTTCTTCCCCAATCACGAGTTGGCTGCGAATAGGTCGATGTGAAATTCCGATTAACGATCTCCTCAGTAATAAATTCATAAATGGAGATAAAAGTGCCTGAGGGAATAATGCTATCAATCGATTTCAACCGTATTGGGTATATATTTACTAAATAACCCTATCATTTTGAGTTAACATTGGAGAAATATCACTTGAAGTTAAGTATAAACATAACAGGCCTTCATGCCATGCATTATAAAAATGTCCGAAGACCGGAATATCCAAATGCCAATTGGATGCTAAAAGGAAAATAATATCCCCCTATACGTAATAATATCTCCCCATATTTATTTATTACGAAGCTCATTATTTATAACGAAGCTCATTATTCATGTTTCTGCCACAAAAAGGAATCTCGATAAAAACAAGTAAACCATAAATGTCAAACAGTAAATAACTAAATGTAATAGAGCCTCTTCATCCCAGCCTGCGAGCAGTATAAAATTCCTGAGAAAATTATGTAAATACTTGTAATAACTCTGTAACTAATGAGTCCTGGGGCGGGGGGAGAGGGGGCCAGATGGCCTCACCCACCCCAGGTTAAATAAACTCAATATCAATACCATATAAATAATATGGATATATTATTTTCCCTACATTAATTGGCATTTCGATATTCCTGTCTCCAGACATTTTCATTTAAGACAATTGGAACCTCGCCCTAATTCATCTAATCTGAATTATAGATGCCAGAAGATAATACAATTATCAATCCTGGGAAAAATATCTTGAACAAGAGGTTAAGTTTTAGTTTTTAAGAAGTAGAAAAGCCATAAAAGGACAAACCACAGTCAAAATAGTAAGTTCAATAGCAATAGTAAGGTCAAATTATATTCTAACAAAATAAGAATCTACTTGACACTCTTCCAGTGTCAAGTAGATTCTTATTTTGTTAGAATATAATTTGACCTTACTATTGCTATTGAACTTACTATTTTGACTGTGGTTTGTCCTTTAACATTGGTCACTAAAAAGAGCCTTAGTTAAACGCACATGTAGACAATGATCTCCTATGGGAGTGTGACATGGACTATAACATCGACAGAAAGGGCAAAAGTGGAATTATGTGAAGTTACCACGGAACGATGGCTTTAATTTTGAAATACCTGCATGTTATCAAGTAATTTTCGAGAAGGAAAACAAATGTTTCGTAAAAATCGCGGAGTGACAATTGCACAAATACATCGAACACGTTTTGAGATAAGATGGTCTCCTCGAAGATACCTGAATAAAAAATATTTCGGAGGAAGGCCTTGGACGTGAATTAGAGTAGGCGATGAAGTAGGAGTAGGCTGTGAGAGAGAAGAATAGCATTAATACGAAGGGGTGAGCTCAGAGATGGTACCCAGTGGACGGCTCCGTCACTCCAATGCTAAGATTGAAGAGCCATTAAGACGATCATCTCAGCTCTAAGAAAATACCTACATGGAAAATAATGTTTTTCATCGTATTCATGAATATGCGTCTGTATGAGTAAATTAAATTTAGTATAATATAAAATATCGCAATGGAAACAAAGAAAGACCTCACATCTGAAGTCTTGAGATACGAGGTCCGGCTAAGGCGAAATGTTTTCTCTTTTTATTCTGCATTCCTTCCACCTTCCATTCCTCTCTTCTGTGTGTTCTTGCTTTTATGCACCACCTGTTACTCTTTCTCTCCCATCCATAGCGGTAAAGATTAATTTTTGACGCAACCAGGTTTTCATTATTGAAAGTTAAACTCTAAGGAAATTTCCAGCGTGTCGTTCATCTTTGAAATCCAATTATTTCTTGACGGAAAAAAATCACAAAAGCCAATAATCACAAAAAAAATTAGTTTTCTTTCGGAGAAATAAATACCAGCCACTTCTGTGCGTGGGTTGTTCGTGCAAAAAGGACGCATTCATCATCGGAAAAAAGTCCGCGCAAACGTAAGGGACGTCTGGTGAGTACTAGCAATGAAACGTCGAGGTCCATCTGTTCACCACAACAATATTTGCGTATGGAGGACATAAAATTCAAGTTAACCAACGTTCATCATCATCAGTATTTAAATCCTAAGATTGGTTTACTGCAGCCTCCCATTCTGCTCTATTCAGTGTTGATTCCCTCACGCCCTAATAGGTTTTCTCTTTCACATCCCGTCATTTCCCCCATATACTTGTCCCTTGATCTTCCTCGCGAGGCCTTCCCTTCAATCTTCCCTTCTATTATATTTCTAACTAATTCTTTGTGCCTCAAGGTACGTCCAATCCATCTGGTTCTTCTCTGCCGTAGTGTTCCATATTGTCCTTTCTTCCTCTGCTCTTCTGTATACCTCTTTGCTCCTCACTCTATCTCTCCATCTGATCTTCAACATTCTCCTCCAGCACCATGTTTCGCTGGTCTGCTTTCCCGACGTTCCATGTCTCCGATCCACAGAGTTCCATGTTCCATACAAATGTTTTTATGAAATGCTTCCTTGCTTGCAACCATAGGTTCTTTGAGCATAGAAGTTGTCTCTTCTTCATAAACGATCGTTGAGTACTCTTTCATTAGTTGTTCCTTCTTCATAAACGATCACCAACGTTCATGGAGAAACCAAATACAAATTTTAACTAAATTATCCTAAGACACGATGGCCTGATGAAGACAATCGTTGAAGGACAAGTGGACGGGAAGAACGACAAAGGAAGGCCTCCTATAAGATAAAAATGTATCATGCAATTATTGTATAATTTCTACTATGGCACTGTACGGTAACGCATAATTAGTTATTCTTGCAATGAAATGTGTTTCTAGTATTTTTTCGTCGTACTTGGAAAATTAATACAATGTACACTCGAAGCAATGTGTTTCTTTAAGGCAGTGAGGCATGGACGATGACCGGAGCGTAGAAGAAAAGGGTGGAAGCAATAGAAATATGGTGCTATCGAAGAATGATGATGTAAAATGGATCGACCGAGTGACAAATGAAGAAGTCTTAAGAAGAGTGGGAGAAAAGAGAAGTCTGCTGAAAACCCTAAAAACAAGACGTGATAACTAAGTCGGCCACATCTTAAGACACGATGGCCTGATGAAGACAATCGTCGAGGGAAAAGTGAACGGGAAGAACGGAAAAGTCAGGCCTCGTATGAGATACATGGAACAGGTTGTGAAGGATGTAAAAGAGAGGAGCTACGTTAATATGAAGAGGTTGGCCGAAGAAGAATCGAGTGGAGGGCTGCGTCAAACCAATCCTAGTATTGTTGACCCGTGACGATGATGGTAGACTCGATGAATCACGATTACAAGCTCCAAACACATTATTGCGAGTCACACGCGTGACTGACTGACCACCGAGTGAGTAACGAGGAAGTCTTGAGAATAACAAGAGGGAAAAGAGAAATCTTCTGAAAACCCTAAGAAGAAAACGGGATAACTTAATCGGCCTCATTATGATACATGATCGCCTGATGAAGGCAATCGTCGAAGGAAAAGTGAACGGGAAGAACAGCAAAGGAAGGCCTCGATGTGGAACAAGTGATGAAGGATGTGAAAGAGAAGAAATACGTAAATATGAAGAGATTTGCTGATGGGAGAATGCAGTGAAGAGATTCTTCTCAGGATTGCTGACGATGATGAGACTTGTATGAAACATGGAGTGAAGGATTTGAAGGAGAAGGATACATAGAGAGATAAGCGTCTTTATTGGGGCGAGATTGAGACTAAAAGTCCCCTCTTCCATCTAACCCCTCGTCAATCCCCCCTGCCACACACCCTCGCGGTGGCTTGCAGGGTATCGTGTAGATGTAGATGTAGAAGGATAATGCAAAGGCAAAGAGGTTAACCGATTGGAGAATTAAGTGGGGAGCTGCTTAAAACGAATCTTAAGATTAAAGGCTGGTGATACATAGATAGATAAGCGTCTTTATTGGGGCGAGATTGAGACTAAATATATATATTGGGGCGAGATTGTATAAAATAAATATATAATATAAATATCTCGCCCCAAAATATATATAATAAAAATTTTTATTATATAAATATATAATAAAAATCTCGCCCCAATAAATATATAAAATAAATATATTTATTGGGGCGAGATTGAGACTATATATATATATATATATGCATATAAACGTTGTTCAACATACTCAAAAAATACATCAAATTACATTAGAAAAATAATTGAAATTACAATGAGGAAAAAATAAGTAAGATAATATGAAAATTAAAAAAAAATTATATAGTTATACAGTATGAAAAATATGAATATAAGGTTTCGATTAGGAAAACAGCATATAAAATCAACAAGATGCAAATGATAACATTAAAGGCATGTGTAAAAGATATGTACAGTTGCGGGAAAAAACGTGAGGATATTAGCTGATGTCCATCACAGAAAAAAAACACCACTGCAGGAAAACACCTACACATGAAGGGGGTGTGAAAAACATGCGAAAACCCTACTGAGAGAAGGCTAATGTGATTAACATTAAGAACAGAAATGATGATTGCCTTGACAATCGAAAAACTGGTTTCGGAGTAATCGTTTTTTCCATAATTAATTTGGCATTTGGATTTCCCAGTCTTCGGACATTTTCATTCAAGCCAAATTAGAAGCTCGCGCTACTTCATCTAAATATAGTACATAAATGACAGTTGAAAACGTGAGATAATCTTGCGTGCATGGTGCATTTGTATTTGGGCAGTATGATACGTGTCACTCTGCTGGAATCATACACGATAAAGGAACGGAATTCACACGGCAGACTGAAATAAGAGCAAATGCGCCACATTAGGGCTTTTACGATCGTAAGTATTTCATCCCTCTCGATCTATATTTACTCCACCTCATGTCACGAGTGGAGGGAGACTTTAAAATGTTATAAGGGTCAATCCATACCAAGTGGCCCAAGTTGGTAGCTCGACCATTTTAGAAAAAAATCATTTTTTGAGGGCCGACAGCCTTATGTTTCGATAGCTCAAAACAAGTTTTTTTTCTATTTTCCATTGCATCCGAATGGCGGTCATTTTTCCATCTCCGTGCAGAGCTTTTTTTTAGCATTTTCAAGGTTTGAAATTAACTTCTGTTACTCATATACCGTTGGTTATAGGAAAATGAAATAAATTTTTATGCATTACGCATACTTGGAACTACAACATTGTGTATGTCATAACGTGGAATTATTATTTCTTCGCGACTAATTTTACAGCCAAACTTTGAAGTAAAAAACTCAAGGTTTAGTATATTTCGGATTTTTTTGGGGAAGAAGAAATTTTCTTCGATCCTTAACAATTACTCATAATATACGGTGACATTAGATCTCTATATTAAAATAATTTGAAGTCAGAAGCTTGCACATTTTTATTTTTACAGAGCAGTGTCTTGTCAATCCTTTATAAAGGAATGAGTGGACAGGTCTTGCTGGGTATATTTCCTCATTAATCAAAATGTGAAAAAACACAACGCCGCAAAAACGCGACGGCAAAGTAATGCATGCTGGAAAAATTATACGCGTTAAGTCAAAGATATTTCATTTCCCTACCGTTAGGTGGTGCTGCGAACGCTTCCAAGCAGACCATGCACTCCGCATATGCTTACTAACAAGTACCGGAGGTACATTTATTCAGTTAATTTACTATGAATAACTTTCACTCATTTACTATACTAAAATACTTCACTGAGTTGATTAATTTAAAAAGAGTTAGTATTCATTTTCCTAAGCGTTAAAGCGTTCAAGTTAAAATGTGAAGTTGGCCCATAGTAGCGCGAACTTCACGCATGGTTCCTAGTAGCTGAGGACTCCACGAACAGAATGCCCTTTAGAGGCTATAAAACGACTATTAATACCTCGTTCTTTAATGGAGGATACTTTCCGAGCTTCAATAACTTTTATAGTTGATTATTAATACATGTTCACCATAGCTGAAGGGCTCTAAAATACAACGGTAAGTTCAACAGATGAATATTTCCTATGCCTCACAACGTAAACTATATATACCTGTTACGTCAGCAAGAAGGCAGCGCATCCCGTCATTACGATGTTTTTTTCAAATGAACTTTGAATCAACACTTAATTCTCTATTAAACTAGGATTCCTTAATCCAAAGTTTTTTGAATCAACACTTAATTCTCTATTAAACTAGGATTCCCTAATCCAAAGTATTTGCGTATGATGAATGGTGGGGTACAAATTACAATTAATGAATTCTGTTAATTTTTTGATGAAGGAAACTACCCTAGTTCAGCGTAAAATTTCGAATTTTGAGGACTGTTCAGTGGATCTGCGTATTGCATTATTTTACTTTATTTTCGCATGGAGAGTTGCTTGAGAATTCATTGTTGCTACTGTCCGCGCCATTTTGAGCACGGAAAACGATCGAATAGTAATGTTGGTCGGACTCTTCACAACTTCAAGGCTGTCGAAACCTCGGGGACAGAATTTTGATGCAATACGGATTGATTCCTAAACGAATACTTACAACCAACGTCACCTAACGCTACCAACGTTATACTAGGGAAACTGAAACTGGAAGAGGTGAAAGAGTTCTGGTACCTGGGAAGCAGAGTAACCAGCGATGGACGAAGCAAGAAAGAAATAGTGTGTAGAATAGTCCAGGCAAAGACGGCATTCTATCAAAAGAAGAATCTACTTACAGCTGGAAATACAAGCTTGGAAGTAAGGAAGCAATTCATCAAAACGTATATCTGGAGCATGTTCCTTTACGGCAGTGAGGCATCGACGATGACAGCAGCGGAGAAGTAAAGGGTGGAAGCATTCGAAATATGGTGCTATCGACGAATGATGAAGATAAAATGGATCGACCGAGTGACAAATGAAGAAGTCCTAAGAAGAGTGGGAGAAAAGAGAAGTCTGCTGACAACTATAAAAAGAAGACGGGACAACATGATCGGCCACATCTTAAGACACGATGGCCTGATGAAGACTATCGTCGAGGGAAAAGTAAACGGGAAGAATGGAAAATGCAGGCCTCGTATGAGTTACATAGAACAGGTCGTAAAGGACGTGAAAGAGAGGAGCTACGTCAATATGAAGAAGTTGGCCGATAGAAGAATCGAGTGGAGGGCTCCGTCCAACCAATCCTAGGATTGTTGACCCTTGATGATGATGAAACGGATACTTCAAGGAAATTATTTCTGCACATTCGGAATATTTTGGCAGACAACCATATTCACTGGACAAATACAATTTTTTTCCTTGTTCTTCTAGACGGATGGAGTAGAATCACACGCTTAATACTATTTGACCTCTACGATATACCTCATGCAATGTACGTAGAATACTTCAAAGCTGCCGCGTGAACGGCGGTGAAATTCACATTAATTGCCATTCGAAAAAATTCACCTGGACCGGGAATCGAACCACGGACCTGTGGCTTTCCGAGCCACTGCGCGGACCACTAGGCTACCCAGGATGCATAATTCACATAGGTAACGTAGTGGTCTGCGCAGTGCCTCGGAAAGCCAAAGATTAGTGGTTCGATTCCCGTTCCAGGTGAACCTTATGCAATGATTGAAATTAAAATCAATTCGAAAACTTCTCACTGAACGTTAGTACTCGGCGGCATTCGTGAGAGGAGATGGTATAAAAGACTTCATGCTTTCAAAATGTAAATTTGTATACCAAACTATTAAGTAAACCTGTTATTTTCTCCATTAAAAGCAATGCTTAGCTTCAGACCTATGAGTGATGCTAATTGGCACAACAATCACAACCCCTCTCATAACTACGCATACTAGCTAACTCGAATGCCACTATACTTGTGATAAATTTAGTAAGTGAAATATATTTGCTGTTTTTTCCCAACTACGCCAGCAAGAATGTTGAGAATTGCCAGAAGATGTTGAAGATTGCCATGAAGACCGAGGGACGAACGGAGAAGTCTTAAGAAGAGTGGGAGAAAAGAGTAGTCTGCTGAAAATTCTAAAAAGAAGACGTGACAACTTAAGTGGCCATATCTTAAGACACGATGGCCTGATGAAGACAATCGTCGAGGGAAAAGTGAACGGGAAGAACGGCAAAGGAACTCATTGTACGAGATACATGGAAAAAGTTGTGAAAGAGAGGAATTACGTCAATGTGAAGAGGTTGGCCGATAGAAGAATCGAGTGGAGGGCTGCGTCAAACCAATCCTACAGGATTATCTGATTATGAAGGCTTCCTCAAGAGGCGCTTCTCAGCACGCTTGCTTCCCGCGCATAACAGGAATATTAATATCTTAGGGCTCATTACCCCTTTGCAATAGGTAATTCATAGGATCTATGCTGTCGTACGGTGTCTTCGTTAGTATAATTCGACTCGCGAGTATCATCCTCAATGAACCGTAATTAAAGGCGAAAGAGAGCTAGAAAGAACTCCTAAAGATCTCTCAAAATTGCATTGGGGGTCTGGAATCCTGAGTAGCGAGGTGGCCTCTGTGTATTTGCTCAGAAAGTCAAAGTTCATATTCGATTCCCGGGTGCGAGTGCTTGAATCGTTCGACATTAACTTCGGTACGAAACTAAGGACTCACTCGTATGTTTTAAAATGACCTTCGGGATTATTACGTTCCGGAAACAATCTCGAGCGATTCAAGCACCTCTCTGATCCAGGATACATTTTTCCATTGAAAATGTTCAACACGCTTTCTGCCCATAATGGCAAAATGAAATCTAGTGTGTCGGCAAGAATTCATGCATCTTAAAATAGTATAATATATTCCTTTTCTTTAATAATTGTGAAATACTTTTTTATCTTATAAATATTTTTAAGTACCCAATCCCTAGATGGCCGTTGCAGTAAATAAGAGCAATAGTATTTAAGGAGTGTCGGGAAATCCGGACGAATTAATAATCAAGCAGGTGCGTGCATATGTGTGACGGAAGCTTCTTGAGCAATTAAAGGTCGGGATTCATCTACATCAACACAATAACCTCCTAGCTAAACCGAGAGGGTGTGGCAGGGGGTAAAGACGCACTATTGATAAGCAATTAGGCTACTAAATGGAAACATGTTAGATAACAGGGTCACATGCAGTCAATTGGTTAGTATCTACATAATAATAAAGGTACTGGTTGTTAATACATTCAACATGCACTACAGACTACTCAAATCATATTTCACTTACCTATCCCTGTGCTATACTCTACTCTCTAATAGTACGGTGTAAAAATGACATCTTGAATCCATTTCAACCAAACGCTTCCAGCCTTGACTTCTCTGCTGCTGTTATCGTCCTTGCTTCGCTGCCATATGGTAGGATGCACTTTCTGATGATGAAGTTTCCTCTTTTCCACGCTTGTATTTTCAGCCGTAATCAGAATCTTCTTTTGGTAAAATGCCCTTTTCTCCTGGGCTATTCTATTGGAAATTTCTCTTTCGCATAGTCCGTCGCTGGTTAACTCTACTTCCCAGGTGACAGTACTCTTCCACCTCCTCGATTTTTGTTTTCCTAGGTCAACATTGGTCCTGGCTTATTTTCGCTTGCTACATACTAATACCTTACTTTTCTTTATATTGATCTTTAGGTGAAATTTGGCCATAGTCCTTTCTACATTTCCAAGTGTCTTCTTCAAATCTCCTTGATATGATTCTTGTCAATTACTTCGAGAGACATATGCCGTCAGACTTATGGTCCTAAAATGTCCACCGTTCTCGGCCCTCTTCTTTTTGTGTTTGGCAATAGGGATGAAGAGGTTCTTCTCAAAGTCCGTGGGTATCTATCCTGTAGAGTACATGCCGCAGATGGTCTTGTACCATGGGGTAAATATCCTTTCTTCCGCATTTTCAATTAGTTAGGCAGGAATATCATCTATTCCCAAAGCTTTATTTACCCTCAGGTCCCTTACAGCTGCGTCCAACTTAGATCTTAATATTGAAGCTCCCCAATCATTTTTATTGACTTTATTTTTCTTCTTCAATTACATTCGCTCTAAGATTACTTCCATCGCACAACTGCTCCAAGTACTCCTTCCATCTCTTCACTTTATCCTCATGTTCAACTAAAAATTCTCCATTCTTGTCCCTAATGGTATTTCATCTTGCAGTCCGTTCCTTGAAGTGATTCCTCAGCATCCTGTAGGCAACTTCCCAGACGACCATGTGCGAGGTTGCTTTGTACATCTTCGAATAGATCCTTCATCCACATTTCCCTTGCTTTTCTCGCTTTACGGTTTATTTCATTTTATAATCGTTTTGCAGCTGATTTTTCCTTCTTCAATTTCCATGATACTTATATTTTCTTCTCTCTTCAATCAATTTAATATTTTACGGATTCATCCGTAATTTAAGGCTTTTTCTTGATGGCTTTTCTTATCTCCAGAACTTTTTTTTGCAGCTTCCGGCAACACAATTTTTATTTTACCCCACCTCTTTTTTTCACTTATTTCACAGTCAGATTCTTGTCAGTATCTTCGAGGAAAGTGACGTCAGGCGTATGGCCCTAAAATTTCACCGACCCTTTTCTTTTTCTTTTTGGCTGTAGGAATGATGGCATTCTTTTCAAAGTCCATGGGTACCTCTCCTGTGGAGTACATGTCTATATAGACACAGAAATAATACTGGAGACAGTGCGCACACAGCCTTGTATCACTCGACTGGTGTCGACCATTATTTTGAGCCTTCCCTATGACCTCTTGGATGCAGCGTCGGAGACGGCTCCGGAGAGGCGGAGGGCGGGTCGTTGCGGGAGCCCCTGGGAGACTTAAATGCCAGGGGTTTAGGGGGGATGGGGGTGTATTCAGGGTCGGTCACGCGACTCCGAGAATAAAGCATCGCGGCTTCCACCCCTGGGATGGGCGGGGAGCAGGGATCGATAACGCCCCAGAGTCTAATCATAGGCCACGGTCTCCGTTTTCATCCAGAGTGGGAAGGCGGCCATTTCTCCTGGGAGATCAGAAGGCCATGCCCTCGTACCCTGGGGAGAAGACTGGGGAGGTCATGCAGTGCAGAGGAGACGCCAATGAGGAAGAGCGGAAAATCAGGGTTGCACTCATGTAATCTACGCGATACGCTGCAAGCGAGGGTGTGTGGCAGGGGGTGAAGATCACCAAACATACACTATTGACATGCAACTAGGCAACTACGTGGAAACATTTTAGATAATAGAGTCACATGCAGCTTGATGGTTAATATCTACAGAGCACTAATGAGATTATTGATTATAATGGCATTTATCTACATATATTTATCTGCAGTTACCTATCATGCATGGTTTAGTAATGTTCATGCATACGTCATGCAATACAGCACTACTTTAATGATATTTCACCTACCTATTCTTTGCTATGCTACCAGTAGTGTTCTCATATAGTATGCGGGAAACATGACAGTTTAAATCTATTGATGTGACAATATATATATATATATATCTCGCTAATATTATAGCCCTGTCCGAAACATGTGCTTCTAGCGCTAAGCATGCTACAACGCTTGCTTGCAAGTGGAGGGGGGTACCGTCGGAAACACCCGAAGTACGTCCGAACGCGAAGCACTCTGGGGGAAGCATGCTACGAAGCCAAAGCACAGAAGCACGCTTCCATGTAGGCTTCGAAGCATTGTTGACGAGAATAACAAAAGATGGCGGAGCCGTTGGCTACTTATAAACGTGTGTAGTATCTATTTTTTTACTTCGCATAATTATTAACATACATATCAATGAAAAGGTTAATATACATATAATCGCTCTTTTTCTTCCGATCTAAACATTTGATAGATGTTGCCCTCTATCGTGTTTCACTATACCTAGTGGTTTTTTTTTATGTTGCCACTACTGCTCAATGTCGCTCCTTACCGTAGACTGTCCGAATATGAAGTATTATTTCCCAATCAGGCTTCATTGTACGTCAGCAGTACGTCATCAAAAGAATGCTTTGCCGAAGCATACTTGGTTTTCGGATACGGCTATGATCTAATAAGATTCTAATGATGGTAGGTCAGTTCAATGCTGACTAATGCTCCAATGTCTTCCGAATACGATGTTTTGGATCGGTTCTTTTATCTTCGCGGGTAATCTTCCCATTATCTTGAGATTATGCTTTTAACTTTTTGACCACTTCAACAACTGGATTGAGAGGTTGATAACGGTTGAAAGGGCAAAAGAGATTTAGAGGCTGACATTTTGTGCTCGTGGCCTTATTTCGGATTTTTTACACTTTTACAGCGAAACGGGTGAAACTCCTGGAACTCACAATCAGATAAGGCTGCGGATTACAAAGGAGGTTTAAGAACTTCTCTCCCGGTTTATCCTTAATCTGAGTGAGAGGCGGTGGTGGCTGGCCTACGAGCAGGGGTCCCAGGCGGGCGAAAGGGAGGGTCGATTAATGTGGGAAGCCTCGCATAGGCAGACTCCGAGGGAAAGAGTCCATTCCATTCATCTGGCCGCGCTGAGCGATGGGAACAGCATTTTATTCCATCCGCCCACTCCGAAAGGCGAAGTTGTTGAGGCGGTGGGCGGTTTCATGAATTTCTCATGAAAAATATATTCACCGATATACTATCAAAAGAAGAATATACGTAGAGCTGGAAATGCAAGCATAGAAGTAAGGAAAAATCCATCAGAACATACATCTGGAGCATGTTTCTTTACGGCAGTGAGGCATGGACGGTGACAGCAGCGGAAAAGAAAAGGGTGGAAGCATTCGAAATGTGGTGCTACAGATAAATTATGAAGATCAACCCAGTGACAAACGAAGAAGTCTTAAGTAGACTGGCAGAAAAGAAATGTCTTCTGAAAACTCTAAAAAGAAGACTTCAACATGGAAAAAAATAGTTTGCCAGATACAGCCGAACGTATAGGACACTTTTCGATTAAAATTATTACATTTCCAATGAAAAGAACCATGTGATAAATAAAATTTATTAAACGATTTGGTACTCGATTATTAAAAACTTTGGTAGTTATGAAATGGCTTGAAAACACGAATCATTTCAGCTAAAGTTACTGAATAGGCTCGACCGTCGTAGGAGTTTGATAATCTTCACCAAGCTTTCGAAAAATTCCAAGACCCGACTTAGCGTTTGCTTAAAAACATCTGACTCGTCGAGATTCTCTTCGATATTCACTCACTCACTCAGCGATTCAACCCGAAGGTTGGTTTTGATAGGTGAGGGTAGAGCTCACCACGAACTAAGCCTCAGGCGTGTGAATTTCACACATTCAGGGTACGGGGTTTCTTTCCCTGGGCTACCTCGCACTCCGAGGATTTTTCGTTCGGGGGCGTCCAAAGGCTTCACACGGATTTGAACCCGGGACACTTCGATCAGCTTTTCGACATTACTATCTTGCATTATAGTCGCGCTGTTTACAGAAATTTGTCTATTGTTGCATTGTTTATAGAAACGGAACCATATGCTTCGGAAATACTGCTCTGCAGAACGGGTTAACAATATCAGTTGCTGTCCAATCCATCTAGTTGGAACTAGACTCTTTGCGAGAGTATGAAATTAATTATCCATTACAATTGATATTCTGGGCCAACTATTTCTTATCCAATTAAAATTAGATGCCTCATCCAACCTATTTTTTGAGTGCATGATATTCGATGTATCAAGCCTTGCAGTCTACTCTGTGAACCACGAGAATTCCCTGCAGTGTTGCGTGTATGTTCTGAGTCTACGAAGTTGTGAACGCTGGAAGAATAGCTGCGAAGCCTGCTGAAGTCCTGGGGTTCCCCGGACCTGGCGGAGTTATTTTGTTAGGTTGTTAATGTTTGGTGTCTTATCTTATAATAATGTCATAAAATTTAATTGCCATTCATTGCTTCAAATTTCATTAATTGCCAACATTAAATATGTTTGAAGAGTTAAGATAATAATTCGGTGTGATAAATCACGATGACTATTGTTAGATAAATTTAACCGTATCACCTTTCGTATCAAATAGTTTGGCAAAATAAACGAAAAAGGCTCATTTTTGTTCGATAAATGTAATCATACCCTCCAGAATACCGAACAAGTTTGGTACAATCAACCGAGAAGGCTAGTTTTTCTTGATAATTTTAGTCGTACATTTTGATAATTTACTCCATTTTTTTACCGAACAGTCTTGATAGAAATAGCTGTGAAATTCAATGCTCCACATGAACTGAACTTTTTGATATCATCATGGCCATATCTTAAGACACGATGGCCTGATGAAGACAACCGTCGAGGGAAAAGTGAACGGGAATAATTGTAAAGGCAGGCCTCGTATGAGATGTATGGAATAAGCTGTGAAAGATGTAAAAGAGAGAAAACTCCTGTAAATATGTATACTTTGTGTGATTTAATATTTGATGTTTGGTATTTAAAATTACTTAGCTTTTCTTGAATTTTACTTAATGGTAATTACAACATTGGAGCTGCTAATTTCGCGTAAACAATTAGAGGATCGGTGCGCACAGAATTCTAGATTATGTGCATAATCAAATGATCATATTCACATTACGTCCCCTTAAGCGTGATAAGAAGTCCATTGCAAGGGAGCAGACCCCATAACCTACATGATGACCTTTACTCCCTCTCCTAATCCCTGGATGCTTATGTGGATGAGCATAAAAGGTCTTCTTTTTAAGCCTAGCGTGTGGCCAACTCCTCGTTCCCGACACGTCACAACTGCTGGAATAGCAACTGCCTTTTGCTAGAAGTAAGTGGGGAAGTCATCATCGTGATACCTCTATATGTAGGTGCTGAATAACCGGACTATGGGGAATCATAAAAATATCTACCCTGAACCACACTGTGCCATGGATTCAGGTATGCCGTTTCTGCATCTCAACCATCCGGAGACGAAATCAATTGCCTTACTTTGCAACAGCAGATCACATTAATTCGTAACTGCAGGTTTCCCCAAAAATTTCGTCCGTTTTGCTTGGTTTAGCTGGAAATCAAAATTTACACTTCCAGAATGATTTAGAAGTTAATGAATCAATTTTGAGGTAAAACTCCATGCTATTCCACAAAGTTTTTTTCTTCATTTTCAACGTCATACACTGTCAAGGGTAGGATTAGAAGACGGGGTTGTGTGTCGAAGGATGGACTAAGGGTGAAGAGGAAAAATTAGGCAGAGTGGAAGGTCATCGGCAGTGAAGGTAAAACAGAGGCAAAAAGAAATCATGTAGTTCAGTCAAGAAGTTCACATTAAAATATGTTTTGTGGAATCAGTCGTTTAACTATTTTAAATTTCTCAAAAATCCAATTTTTGAAATTTCTCATCGACATGTTATATTTGCGTAGAAAGGTTAACTTGGTGACGGATTTTAATTTGATTATTTGCAATGCCAGGTTAAAGATCCTTGGTCTCCGTATATTGTATTGCACAACACATAGTCAAAAGCAATTGTCATTGAAAGTAAAGCTTTCTCAGTAGGAAGAAACTGTCAAATTTTACCATTGAGCAGGATCAGGCTCAATGTAACGGAGGAGTACGTATTAAATCAAATACCAATTGCACTCCTCACAGAATATTTAAATGTTTTTCGCGTATCAACTCACCACATCTTCAGGTACAACACGGTCTTTAGCAAGTATTTATAAGATTTGCTAATATTTGTCTTGAAACCAGCGGGTTGCATTTGAAACAATCGAGATTATCTCGAATAGGTAACCAAGGAGTCACGTGATGTAAACACGAATGGTTCGCAAATTCGCTGTGTTCACAACCACTGATTACAACCTCATTCATTGTTTACACTCGTGTTTTCTCTCATCTGGGGACTCTATATAGTGGACACAGATAATAAAAACTCAAGTGAATACAATTAATGATATTGTAACCAGCGCTAAACTTGCAGACCATTCGTGTTTGTACCACGTGACTACTTGGTTACCTATTCGGGATAATTCCGATGGTTGTTAACATACTCCCCCGTAAATATGGCTTCGTTCAAAATCACATTCATTAACGAATTGTGTAGAAAAGTGCGAGGGATGCTTGATTTGATAAATTTCATGACAGATAGTATTTTCAAAAATTACTAACATAAGACAAAATAACTGAATTAAACTCGAAATAGCTTTTAAAAATAAAAAGGGACTGGAATTCAATATGTTAAGGTCCTCGCACATGACATTTTAAGCTCAAATTCCTCGTTTCTCATCTAGTGTGATTAATTTGAGGACACTGCTATTTACAGCGTAAGGCAAATCACTGTAATTTATTTTCCTTTCAAAAAAGATACTAAATGTGTTCACAGCACCATCATCAGGAATAACTGAAGGTAAGCCAGGTTCGGATGGTGCTGGATTGTTCCATTTTCTGCCGGCCAATCTCCAATCAGAGGTTAGCATTGCCGTGTCCTAGTGACCAGAAAAACAACATTTATCAATGCTGCTTCCTCGGCATTGTTTTCTGGGCATTTTTATGATTAAAATTTCTTTTACAGACACTTATAATGTTTATAATAATAAAGAATACTTTTATTTCCATCTTCTATCGCGAATTTCAATAAACCAGCGCCCCGCTATGTTCTGCTTTCATATGATGTGGTGAACTCTAGCGGGATGCATGAGCATTATTATGACAAAATTGTTCCCAAAATTGGTGAAGTCACGCGGAAAATATCGACAATTTTCAACCCAACATTGTGTCCAATAATTGCGTCAGTTTATTGGGCAATAATTATTGGACCTTGTCCAGCAGGATTTACATATCCTTGACAGTTTTAAAAAATCCTTGCACGGAATATGAGTGCCCTTCGGATGTTGACGATTCGTGCTGTCGTTTGCGAGGACTTGGAAACGTTAACCGGGGACACGGTTCAACTGGAGTGAGGCGACTTGCAAAGTGGACAGGTGTGCTGGAAGAATCCAGAACTACTCCAAGAAATACAAAAAAGAGAGATTATTGATTCAGCCATAGAAACAAGAGAAATCAATGGCCATTCAGCGACTTTTCTTTTTACGACTTCAGAATATTGAAATTCGCACCCCATCTAACTTTTTTGAATAAGTTCGGCATATAAATTTAAAGGAACTCTTTAGTAGATTGATTTTCTATTAATACAAATCAAATCGCATTAGTCAAATGTTACCGTACGGGTTTTCACTGTCCTTCAAAGGATTAGCCAAGTGGGGTTGTGTTTGAAACCGTCGGGATTATCTCGATTAGGTAACCAAGGAGTCACGTGATAAAAACACGCATGGTTCGAAAATTTTGAGCCTGAATCCGCTGATTACAACCTCAATCACTTTTTACACTTGCGTTTCATGTCTTATGTTTTTTTGGGGCTCTATAGTCGAGACAGATGAGAAAAACTCAAGTGAAAACAAAAAATGATATTGTTTAATTAATGTGTTCAACTCGAGAGGTTGATTTTCCATAGATGAGAGTTGAGCTCAACCCTTTACTAAGCCATTGGCATGTGAAATTCACATATACGGGGTAGGGATTCCTTTCCCTGGACCAGCTGCGATTTCCTACGCAGTTCTGACACTCAGAAAATCGAATCGCGAGAGGATTTTAGATAGAGTCGTCCAAAAAGGCTTTAGTCCGGGATTGAACCCTGGACCTGGCAGACAGTAGCTCATTGCTCTACGTACTAGGCGACCACTATCCAATGCTATTGTAACGAGCGCTAAATTTGCAAACCATTCACGTGACTCCTTGGTTACCTATTCGAGATAATGCCGACGGTTTCAGACTCTCCTTCCTCTCCCCCCCCCCCCCCCCCTCACAATCAGATCCACGATCAAACTAGTCTAAATCTAGTGAGGAAATGATTTTGCGGAGAGGGATCATTCAAGGGAGCACTAAGGATTTTGCAGTCGCCGAACACGCAGCCTCCGAAGGTCCAGGCGTCAAGCATAATATTTTATCGGGCAAGACAAGGGTAATAGCGAAAGAACCGCGCTATTACCCAAGTTTAATACGGGAATTGGTAGAAATAGAAAAAAGGCATAACAACTAAAACGGCGAAGACGGAGTTACACTCTGCGTCGAATGGAAGAGGATTCTTCGTCCGCCACCTGATGGAAAGCCATCCAAAATACCCAGGGTCCAAGATGAGTGTGTGGCAGGGGGTGAAAATCACCAAGCCTGCACTACTGACATGCAAACAAGCAACTATAGGGTCTCATGCAACTAGATTCTTAGTACCTATAGTATTTAAGGGGCTATTACATGCATCATGCACTACAGACTACTCTAAAATATTTCCCCTACCCATCCCTTTCCTATGCTGCCTATTCTGTTCCCTTATAGTACGGGGGAAAATGCCATTTTGAATCTATCAGTACGACAATCTATCTCTCTAATCTTATATATCTGGTCGAATCTAGCATAATAGCGCTGGTGTTTTTAATATGTGGCGAACATCTTCAGTAAAGCTATCCGATTGAAATTCCTCTAATAGATTTAATCTGTACTTTAACCTACGCTCTGATAATGGTTCCCACCCTAATTCTTTTATTAATTCTGAAACGCTACTCAACCTATCGTAACACCTTTTAACGAAACTAGCTGCTCTACGCTGCACACTGTCTAGTTCTCTGATCAAACCTAATTCATTAGGATCCCATACACTGGCTGCATACTCAAGATGGGGCCTAACTATTGAAAAGTAACATCGCTCTTTTGTTTTCTCATCACATTTCCCAAGTACTCTTTCTATAAATCCTAGCTTTCTCTTCGCTCGGCCGCATATTTCCCTTATGTGTCTTCCCCACGATAAATCTTTAGTTATTGTTACAGCTAAATATCTTATGGTTTCAACGTTTTCGATCTTCGTGTTACTAATTTTATAAGTACCCTCTATCGAATTATTCCTCATCCAAAAATTGATAGTCACACACTTTTTAAGGTTAAGTCATAACTGCCATGTGTCACACCACTCTTGAATTGCATCTAAATCTTTACTAAGCGATTTCCTGTCTTCTTCTTTTGATATACCCCTATACACTACCGCATCGCAGTTTTGTCTCAATCTCGCCCCAATAAAGACCTTTTATTATTATTATTATCGTCTGCAAAAAGTCTAAGCTTACTACTAACTGCGGTACCCAAATCGTTTATGTATAAAAGAAATAGAAGCGGACCCACTACGCTACCCTGGGGAACTCCCGATTTCACTTTGATTGTGCACGACATGATACCATCTATGACAACCCTCTGCTCTCGCCCACGTAAGAATTCTTTTACCCAACATACAACTTCTTTATTTATGCCAAAACTCTCTAACTTCAAGATTAATTTATCATGAGGAACTTTATCGAATGCCTTTTTTAAATCTAAAAATATCGCATCAACTTCAGTAGCGTTTTCGCCGTAGACTAAAGTATCGTGTACGAATAAAGCTAATTGTGTCTCGCAAGATCTACCTTTCCGGAACCCATGTTGGCTATCAAGTACTGAACTGCGAGAGACAATGCCAAATGAGGCTAAGGGAGGGGGGCATATCTTCCCAATAAAATAGCCATGATGCTACTTCATCTTAGGTATTTGATCCCGATGATGCAATGGCCTGCAACTGACGCGAAAACTCGGACGACAAAACTCCAAACGCGATGGCTTCCGATAAGAGACAACTGGAAAAAACTGTCGCTGAGATGCTGGGATTAGGTTAAATGTGTCAACCGGCACACGATCCAAATGGATTGGCCAATCAATTGGACCGTGTCAACCGGAATTCAGTTACGAAAGAGGACGATTCCTTTTCCTCTCCCTCGGCATGTTGGTGTCTGCCAGAGGGCGTTCTTCCGCACGCAGCCGCCCCTATTGATTCCGATTGCATTTCTGTCCCTCCCACGCACACCAAGGTCCATCCTCCTCCGCTATGGATTCCGATGCAGACGAAAGTTTTCCCTTGCCGCTGCTCTAGTTTTCGTTCCTCCCAGCGCGACATCAGATTCCCGCTTCTGCGTACTAGGTTTTCGAGTTTTCTCTCTATTGATTTTCATGCTATACCTACGTGCACACACATATAAAGGCCCTCCTCTCCTCTGGGGGTCGGTTGCAGTGAGGAAGCACGATTCACGGATTGCGTGTACTACTCCCAACGTTTCGCTCCCTCCAATCGCTGACTTCTTCAGGTTATATTGCCCGCTCCGTAAAGTGGCCGGCCCAGCGGATCAATCCCCCCACTTTTTTTTTATTCATCCCTTCCCCGCTGCCATTCACTCACCCATCCCACCTTCAGTGTAGGAGACTTTGAGTAAACGGAAGCCCTTCCGCGAAAAAGTGTTTTACTATTGTCGCACAGAACTGCATTTCCGAGAACAGTCGCGCATTCCGCTGCCTTCATTTGTTTTTTACGGCAATATAGGGGAGTGGGGAATGTGGTCGAGGGGGAGAGGCCGACCTTGACCGAGATGCCACGTGTGTCTCGCTTCGTTCTTTTGCCTTCCACGATTCCCAGGTTGAACCGCCAGGATCGCTTCTCTTCATACCTCTGTGACTCCGCTGACTCTTTAAGGAATTTCCACCGAATTATGAATCAAATGTCATTTTTGGCCACAATTTCAGGACACATAATTTTTTCACCCTTCTCATCATCATCATTGGTCAAAATCCTAGGATTGGTTTGACGCAGCTTTCCACTCGATTCTTCTATCGGCCAACCTTCTCATTGTGACGTAATTCTTCTCTTCTTCACAACTTGTTCCATGTCTCTTATACGAGGTATGCCTTTTCCAATCTTCCCATTCAGTTTTCCCTCGACGATAGTCTTCATCAGGCCATCATGTCTCAAGGTATGCCTGATTAAGTTTTCCCTTCTTCTTTTTAGAGTTGTCAGCAGACTTCTCTTTTCTCTTACTCTTCTTAGCACTTCCTCGTTACTTATTCGGTCGATCCATTTAATCTTCATCATTCTTCTGTAGCACCACATTTCAAATGCTTCTACCCTTTTCTTCTCCGCTGCTGTCATCGTCCATGATTCACTGCCGTAAAGAAAAATGCTCCAGATGTATGTTCTGATGAACTGTTTCGTTACTTCTATGCTTGTATTTCCTGCTGTAAGTAGATTCTTCTTTTGATAGAATGCCCTCCTTTCCTGGGCTATTCTACTAACTATTTCTTTCTTGCTTCGTCCATCGTTGGTTACTCGGCTTCCCAAATAACAGAACTCTTTAACCTCTTCAAGTTTTTGTTTTCTTAGTTTGACATTGGTTTTCGCCTCTTCTTTCTTGCTGCACACCAATATCTTAGTCTTCTTATTAATTATCTTCAGCTGGTATCTGGCCATAGTCCTTTCCATGGTTGTTAGCATCTTATTCAGTTCACCTTTCTATCGGTTGGAAATTAAATAATTTCGTCTTTCAATCACATATTTGAAGAACAAACACGTTGAAAATCAGAAACTTCATACGTGGTTGTACGGCAGAGCATGGCTGTTGCGGTGTAACTTACAGATAGATATAAGGAGAAATGTCATTTTGACGAAAAACATAGTATAAGATGTAAAATATTATGTGGAATTTAAGCTTGCTGAAAATTATGCCCTTACCTCACTTGTTTGATTGATATTAATAAATTTTTGCCCGAAAAAAGCAGAAAAACCTTAGTTACTTGAAAGTGGCGCTAAAGTATGCTGTTATCAATGGCAACGGTACATGTGACGGAACGTGATAACGAGCCTGTTTACTCAATTTAGGAATATTCCTTACCGAGGTCCTTCTTATATTTTTCATGTAATTTAAATATACTCATTGATTATGGAAATGGTGTTTACAAAAAAATGCTTCTAAATGGTAGCAGTAGTAGCAGCGTCTCAGTTGCCAAATATTTTTCTTAATTATTATTATTAATAAAATTCAAAACACAGAGTAGTATTTGCAAAGGAATAGTTTAATACTAAATCAGGAAATATTCAACCCATATTAGACTACAAAATAGCAGGAATGAGCATGTATTATCACTTTGGAAATTAAACGTGTCAACAATTTTATGTGGAATTCAGCATTGTAAAAAAATTCTCGCCATACCACACGTGTTAAATTGATATTAATAAATGTTTGCTCGAAAAAAAGCAGATAAGTGGCCCTACAGTATGTTGTTATAATTGGCAACGGTACTTGTGACGGTACGTTCTTACGAGCCTATTTACTCACTTAATTTAGGAATAAACCTTACCAAGGTCCTTATATTTTTTATGTAATTTAAATATTTCATTGATTATTGACATGGTGTAATAAATACCAATGCTTCTAAATGGTAGCTGCGTCATTGTTGTCAAACAATTTTCAAAAATATCAATTATTTAAAATTCATAACAAAGAGTTGTTATTGCAAGGGAATAGTTTAAAACTAAGTAAGAAAATATTTAACCCATTTTGAAATACGTATTAGCGTGATTGAGCATGTACTCTCTCTTTGTAAATTAAACGTGGCAACAACACATCAGTCACGTTTCGAAGTCAAAATAAGTTAAAAGAGCTTGTAAAAAATAGAATGCAACTACAACGTGCTTTATTTAATAGCATACTCATACAATTATTGTGAATGCGATATCACCCTTTAGAGAAATTTCCATACAGGTTTTTTTTCGGAGTCTGCATTTATTCATTAAATAACATAGCTCTATTTTGTGCCCGAAATGGCATAACTGGGGAATTGAGCAGTATTTTGGGTGACAGGGATGAGATAGTGGATAGCGTTTTGAACTTCCTGAGGGAAGAAAACTTCATTAATCGCTTTTGAACTAGGAGACCCCTTTTTATACCGTTCGAGGCCTGACGCACGGTACGGCTTCTACTGCATTCCATGAAGTTCTATGGGTAATTTTGTGATAAGAAAGATGTGAATGATTTTAATGTGATGCGTAAAGCTAACTTTGGATGAGTGCGAAGTGAGTTTTCTGGTCGGTGCAGCCCAAAGTTCTGAACCTACCTAAATAGAATTTTCCTAAAAACGTTTATTTCAAACACCCGAAAAATTAATTTTAGGCGATGGTTTAAAAAAAATAATTTTAAGCACGATAAAATAAATTGAGTGGAGCAAAATGACTAAGCTGTCGAATCACCATAAAAAACCAATGCCAACCAACCAACCAACATAGATGGGACTTTTACGGGATTTTGACGCGTGGAACCTCTTTAGGCCGGGATTACGATGAACGCTTTCTGACGTGAAGGAAACGGACGGTTGCGTTGTTGAAGATAGGAGAATGGCAACGCAATGAAGCTAATCACGACGGACGGACGTTGACTTGCCTCCGACGTACGTTGAGGAAAGCTTGTCTAGGTCCAGCTTTGCCCTCGCGTTGGTTTCCGTCAACCAATCACGAGTGACTTGAAGATCAAGTGGGGGTAAATGATCGGATGAGGGTGACACTTTTCAAACATTTTTTTCGACCACTAAAAATCGTCCCTTTTCAATGAAATTTTCACAACAGAACCTGCTATGTCCACACGTCACTCGCGCAAGAAAATGTTCGGAAAAAGGTAAAAACTTGAGGTTTTACACAATTTCGAACCCAAAAGGTGACTGTTCGCCGCGCCGCCATATTGGAAAACGGCAGTGTTTCCAATCTGTCGTCGATCGTGATATGCCACCAACAATGGAGCCCCTAAGCTGGCGTTCACCGCCACTGTACGTTTTCGTCACGTCAGAAAACGTTCATCGTAATCCCGCCCTTAAGCTTTTCCACGCTTGGTGCTCCCATCAATAGTATCTTGAGCAATTCACTTGAACCCATTTATTTTTTTTAATCCAGATTCGTGACCTAGAATGCACTGCGAGCATTTTGGATTTTGAATTTCGGCCAAATGTCACTCCGTTGAGATATTAGGAATGCACAACTTTTTTTCAAAGGATACCGCGAGAGTTTTTTTTTATTTTAATAAGGAAAGCATCTTTCACGGCCAAATACGAAGTGGATGCTATTTTATCGACTATTTTCGTGACTCATGTTCCGTCGTGAACGGACGGAAAAGGCGGAATCGCATACGTGGGGAAATCTCGCTCTTCAAGAGCAGGAGCCGTTCGCTCCTTTGCCGCGTGCTGTCTCATGTGGGTAATACATCCAAACGGACTCCATTATAACGGACAACTACTAATAGCGGACGCCTTCTTAAAACGGACATTGTTTCAATCCTCGGGAGCAGAACATGGAGGCTTATGTAGAACTAGCACCTCCAAACAGCATACACTCTCAATAACGAACAACAGAGAGAAATAACGTAAATAAATTAACCTTGTAAAAGTCCACAGATATATTAGAACCGACCTAGGATTCGACTTACACAGTCATTATCAAGACCTTGATATTTACTGTGTAAGTCTAAAAGTCGGTTTTAATAAATCTGTGAAATTTTACAAAGTGAATTTATTTACATAATCAATATGTGGTTCCACGAAGTCAAGCCAAGCAATTTGTTATATAACAGAGAGAAACATTTGTCTCTTCAATTGCCTCCATTAACGGACACACTCTATGAACTATTCTGTAAAAATAACTCATCCCATTAGAAAAAAAATCATTTCCCATGAGCAAATATGTATGCCTAAGGAACTTTTCCGGAATCAACTTTTTCCTAGCAATGAGGAAACAATCTGCTGTCTACAAGTTTGCACTCCTGCCTTATTCCTTTCCACTCTCTGCTTACGACATTGCTACATATCTCTTCCATAGGGGTCAAGTTTCCTATTCTTGTCTTGATCATGAGGATGCCAAATATTTTTCAATGGATAAAAAATGAATGATTGTTTTATGCCAAATTTTTGTCACAGGGGTTTATTTCTCAAATACCTACTTAAAAAATGAGTTTTATGCTACATATTCAATGATTTTACCTTTCATTTCCTCTTTGTTACTGCGTAAAAAAATTGTCCTAATTTCGTCGTTTACATTACTTTTTTATTACCGAATCTGATACGAGTCTGTGAAATAAAAAGACCGGTATTTTTCCGTTCTTCGTCCGTCAGTTAGTTCTCGAGATATTAGCGGCGATAAACTGGTGTGCTTAACCCATTTCGATAAAGTGGGCGTGCCAAGGACTTGTACGTCATCCACTTCGTCCAATCACAACTGAGATCGCGAATCTCCTTCGTCTTATCGCAATGGGGGACACACAGCATTCTCTGCCAATGGAAGTGGTTGCGACAGTATCTTTTCAGGCAGACCTCCCCTCCCCACCTCCACTTCACCTCCCTTTCTTCCTTAGGGCAGTCAAGAAGGGGAGATGGATGACGTATTAATCCTTAAGGTGGCTGGTCGGGTAATCGTTAGTCATTGAGAAATTTAGTTACTTAAATTTTAATGCTCGTTTAAAGTTTCAATAATAGGTCGCAGTTACACTATATTCAGTAAGAATGACTAATGTCTTAGGTACAATCTGAAATATCGTGGTTTAACTTTACACATTGTCATAAAAATTTGCTTAAATGCAGACTTGATTCATTTCTTAAGTCATTCTTGCGAAATTAATTTTCCGAAAACAGTTCTCACCCGTGGCCATAGAATTCAAAATAAGTATTTTAATGAAGATACATTGTCACTCGAATGCGAACTAGTATTAAAATATGTTTCTATACATTATTTAATCTTTCGTTTTTAATCCGGCAACAGCGTCCATTCTGCAACACGCTGTAGGCAGTTGTTTGTTACAATAGTCGTGACGACAGGTGTCACTTACGTCGTTGTTTACATTTGAGACCATGTGCTTCTTTGGTGGTTTCTTGTGGTTTGCAACGCTGAATTACTCGTAAGATTTAGGTGGTTTCACGTGGGTCTGCCCAAGTTAGATCTGTTCGTCATGTCTACGTATTTTCGAAGAAAGGGAAAGCTCATTTCCCAAAAAAAATATAATAGGAGAGTAAATCAGTCGCTCTCCATGAAGGCAAAGTGGGAAGAAAAAGCTTCATCTGGTGGACACAATTCGTCTACGCAGCTTTTTAACGTCGAAGGTAGCCGTTTGATTGATATTGCATTTGTTGACGAGCAAATGGAGTGCGGTATTTGCAATGTAGCTTCCCTACTCTGCTAAGCTCTAAACTGCTCTAGACCTACAGGTACCAATATGAAATTAGCGGGGGTATTTTCATATTTCAGCAAAGCTTTTCATAATATCACTAAAAGATTTTACGTTGTACACTGTATGAATCTGGAAACCAAAAATAAATGAAAGTGATGCGGTTTTCAAGAACGAAAAAGGATTAAATATAAGAGTAGGAGGCCATAAGTTAGAGCAGGAGGAGAAATTCATTACTTTGGTAGCATGTTATAGGAAATAGGGTATAGTACGTGTGAGGTTCATTGGAGAAAAGCATGAGTGAAAGAGGCATTTACTCCTAGTAGAGCTTATTACAGGAGCCTTGAGTAGGGATGTTAAGAAAAGACTGGTGAAGAGTCTAATATGGAGCGTGGCACTCTATGGTTTGGAAACATGTGCTAGGATGGAAAAGGTTAGGTGGGTGGATAGGAAGACGAACGAGGAGGTATGGGAGATGAAATTCATGACCTTTGTCACAAGTGGGCATCAGGAATAGGCATCATTATTCATTATGCATCATAATTCACTTGAAAAATAAATACAATTGTAAGCTAACAAGTTTTCAGCATTGCTCTCGTACAGGTTCTACTGTGAAGAGGAGGTTTCCATGTGCATATTGAGTGGCAAGGTTTTCTTAGTTATCAACTGTAGGAATATTTAAGGCGTTAAATATGTTCTTTGGAGTCAGTATAATGACAATAACCTCAGGAATTAGTGAGAGAGACATGAGAATGATTCCCACAAATAGTGCAAAGGAAAGACGGAGTTCAAAGAAGAAATACATTTTTTGATATCATAGGTACAAGTTCATTTCATACTGGTAATGCCTCATTTTATTATAAATTTTCCATAAAAGTGGATCGCCTTCTTCCACCTAACACGATCAACTGTCACGTCACCTCAAACCAGGGAAGTTAAATTCTTAGTACTCATTGGTATACTTGTCAAAATCTTATTATCTTGGAGTAATAAATGAAATCGAAATAATTTTGTTAGGGAAGTATTTATCTAGTAAGATCGCAATGTCCTTAGCGCTCCACAATAACTGGCAACACAATTCACTTGTTTAAAATATTCTACCTAAATCAGAAGAAGCACCTAAGCCCATCGACACCACTGCTTTTTTACAATTGTAAAAATTGACAATTGACAATTGTATCTAGAGTATGTTTGAACATTATCAAGAAAGTGATCAAGAAATAAGTGATCTTCTATGCTACTCATCACAGATCCTCAATTGCTCTTCTCATCGCCATATCGACTTCTGCATTAGAATCTTAAAATCATTACGTTTTACTCCCCATAAATACTAAATTTGTCCACTGTTTCTAGAACTTTAGATAGGACTTTCAGTTTATGCAAACTTCGTATTTTTTTATCTTCCTGATAATATGCTTGCATATTACGAGCGAATATTAACCATCGACCAATTGGGGAGTAATGTTCACAACCGCGATAACAACATTTGACTTTATGTTATCAAAAGTGCTTTGGTTTATATTGCATATAAAGTAATTTTACGAGAGATTTTCTCTTCACAACTCGTCTGATTAGCATGTCCCGTACCTTCGTGTGCTACGTTGCCAACGTTACACCACATAGCCGCGCGCGACATTTGAAATCCTGCATACATATTTTTTAATCTTATTTACGAAAAATTTCAGTCCATAGTATTAAATGATATTTTCAGAATAGATTTTAATTTATTAGAGCTACATTATATCAGTTTTTGGTAAAAATCTGTTCAGTGGGAATGGAGAAAGTGCGTAATTTATCCTATTGGAATAGAGAGCGCCATAAGGCTCCATGTTAAAAGAATCCAAAATATCGCAAAAACTATGTCGATGATCCCCCGTTTTTTCTTCGAATTTCCATAGAATATCCAAAAAGGAACATATTTGGAAATTTTTAAGAAAATCTGTTCACTTTGGTTTTTTAGACCAGCCATCTTAACGCAGCTCGTTCGGTGAACGACAAGTTTTGCTTATTTCAATTTTTGATTTATGAGCGAATGGCACTGGTTAGAAGAATAATTTTTTCACTAAAATTCATTTTTCATCTCCATCTAACGTTTTTTGCACAAAATAGCGATTTCGGTTCCGAGTAAACGCCCCCATTGCTATAATAGGATTGATTTTTTTCACTAAAATTCACTTTTCATCTCCATCTAACGTTTTTTGTACAAAATAGCGATTTCGGTTCGAGTAAATGCCCCCGTTGCTGTAATAAGATTGATTTTTTAGCTAAAATTCATTTTTCATCTCCATCTAACGTTTTTTGTACAAAATAGCGATTTCGGTTCAGAGTAAACGCCCCCACGGTTTTCTGAGTTTTGTCTGTACAACTCTTTGTGTATCCCTTGTAGGACCTCGGGAGGAGGAGGCGGAGGGGGCTGCGGAGGAGGAGGTGGAGGAGGGAGGAGGGGCGGTGGAGGGAGTGGGCGTTGGGGAGGGGGCGGGGGAGGCGAGGGGCAGCTGGAGGACGGAGCACAAGGCCGCGCGGACCCTGGGCATCATCGTGGGGGCGTTCCTCGCCTGCTGGCTTCCCTTCTTCCTCTGGTACGTCTCCTCGTCGCTGTGCGGCGCCTCCTGCACCACGCCCGACATCCTCATCGCCGTTCTCTTCTGGATCGGGTGAGTGAACAGTCGACGGCCAAAATATACATACCAACGAATGCTTCATAGTCACCCACCCCCACGGTAGTTTGAGCTGTTCCCAACGAATTTATGTCGCTCCTGTTCACGATTCAAACACATTTCAAGAGACGATTTTCGTCTACGCACAGAATCGCGCGCAACTTCATATACGAGTCCTCATTAGTAATAGCTATGGATATTTGAAAATAGTATTATTTAGTTAGAAGATTAATTAAAAATTTTGGTAAATGTTGGTTTAAAAACAGTTGTTACCAAGACATTAAGTCGAGATGAGTCGAATACCAGATTTCTCGAATTCGAACAATGATATCGAATTTGAATATAAATCATGACTCGAATCTATATCGAAAACTCGAATACCTCGGTTACTAGAATTTCAATTGATAATCTTAATGTTATTCTGCAAATTCATTTTATTCATTCGAATAGCAGATTTCTCGAATTCGAACAACGATATCGAAATCGAATATGAATCATAACTCGAAATCGAATACCTCGGTTACCAGAATTTCAATTGATAATCTTAATGTTATATTGCAAATTCATTTGTTGCCTGCTGTAGTAAGAATCAACTAGTTGATTGAATTAAAATATCTGATTCTGGTTTCAAATGTGAAATATATAAAAAAGTTATTTTACTACCAATTATGTACGATTGAATACATTAACTTTTAAGAGCCTAATCAAGTGAACAGAAAGTGTCAATGCATCAAGTTCTGAATCCTGTTTTGAAATAATACGATGAAGTTCATCAACACGCCAAATATGGCGAAGTTAACATAATTATTCGATATTTTGAATATCGAATTCTTTTAGCACAATTATTCGAGATATCGATTCCTTTATATTATTCGAGGTTATCGAGTATTCGCGGGTGGTATTCGCATATTTCTAGTAAAAAATGTAAAAGATATGGACTTAACCGATTTGATTTTTTGGTAATTCGACACTTTCATAACTCTTTCTTAACTTAACATTATGGTACACACAAGTGATACATTTCGTAAAATTCGTTATAACACGTGTACAGATTTATCTTAAAGAAAAAATAATAAATATCATATTATATCAATGACAACTGGCAAATATCACGGCTCACACCGACTCAAAGATACAAAAAAGATGATTAAAAATATAACTTCGATATATTAATATCGAAATATAATTTCGAATGACGCGCCCAAACCCATCAATTTTTACCATGGCATCCTTTGTTTTGCTAAGTCGTAACATGCTTTAGTTAAGGCAAAAATGCAATATACATTTCTTGTATAATTACCATAATGTCATCTACGGTATCGTTTAATTAGTCGTATTTAAATGAAATGTGTTTCTACTATTTTTTCAACGTACTTGAAAAATTATTACAATAATTTTGCACTCGATGACCCACGATTATCGCTCTCTTAAAAAACGAACCCATCGCTATATTTTCGTCCCGCGGCGTCTCAGGGTTTCTCTCCATCCCTTCCTCATCTCCCTTCCCCCCTTCCCCATCGTTGAACCTTTCTTCCCGGTCTGAAGCGCCTATTACTTGAAATACTTAGGAATAGCACAGAAGTTGACTTTATGGAATTTCGACATCTTACAAATATAATAAAACTTTATTGCATTTCACATCATCATAACCAGAATCATCCTGCTCTCGTCAGTGACGTGAAGAGGTCGAAAGTGGTAGAGCGGTCTATAATAGCAATTGTGTGGAACACAAAAATGTTTTATATTATACAAGCTGACCCGGCCACGCGTTGCTGTGGCTCAATCTGGTTAAATGGAAAGCGCACGTTTATAGTATGTTTAATTGCACAATTCTTATGGGTACACAATATTTTTTGTTGTTCCATTGTCTGTGCAGATATAGACATTGCTTGGTTTGCCGACTCGAGAACACGCAACATACACGTAGAACACGCAACACACACGCAACAAAATACACGTACATGTGAGAAGCAATCCGTGTCTAGATCTAAACCGCATAGTTATAAAGTATGGCCCTCAGCTTTGTTGATGGTGAATGCAAATACCAATCGAATTGGGAATACAATCACTTGAATTGAAATGGCATATGTGTTGGATACATAGGAATGCGAGGAATGAGGACATCTTCAACTTTGAAAGTTCCTGTCCAGATTGTGGATTCTACGACGTTGCTCATTAATTTATTTACTGAAAGCCGCGTGCCGTTGCAAAGCTTTGGCTGGTTGATATTTAGCAACATGATAATTGGCACGCCATTTTCAATTTCAGTACGTGCGGTGGCATCCCTGGCAGATCGAGTAAATTAAAAAATTCCGTTCGATAACCAATTGAATCATCTGCTTCCACAACATCGTCGACGGTCTTGTACATATGTGCCTGCGTCGTTTAGAGTGTTAGACTGAATAATATTGTTTAGTTTGCAGAAGTCTTTGTTCTTGACCGCAAGAATAGCTCGTTCACTTAGCCAATTGTGATCCTTATAATTGATTTGAATATTGGGAAATACTTTTTCAACCATCTCTTCTTTTGACGTTACTAAATTGCAAAATTTATGAGGCAATGAATTTTACCTGAGGTCAGATCAACCGGCACCTTTCCGTTCCCAATTTCCAGCAATTTATGTGAGTATATCTCAGCTGATCGATTGTTTTGCAGCTGGACACGCATATTTGTATATAATTTTAACGCCTTTACATGTCGTCACAAAGTATAATATTTCAGGCAAGCATTTATTTCATCCGCTAGCGTCAATCGAGGAATTACAGGTAATGTTTGCCTGAAATGTCGTGCAAGCAATATTAATGCGTTCTCAAATGGTCTCAGGATTCCACGGAAATCTTGCAATGATCGATCCAGAGCCTCGAGCGATGCTTTGTGCACCATTGTGCATTCATCCCAAGCAAGAAGTTGGCATTTCTGAAATATTTGTCCCATGCCGGATGATTTGACTATGTTGCACGTGAGTGTTTCAATGAATTGCAAGTTCAATGGGATGCACATCCCGTCTCCAGTGTCGATATTGTATTCTCGATATTGTACAAACCTTCATGGAGTGAACAAAACAACTAACCAAAGCTTCATGGAAATTGGATGAATGTTGTGGTAATGCATGAAGTTATCAATATTGTATCGATACAGTATCGATATTGCAATGATACTTTATAAAACTTTGATAAAAAACACCTAAATAATTTCACCTCAATTTTGTATTAACAATGTATCGATGTATCAATATTTTATCGATATTATATCGATACAGTATCGACATTGAATTATCGATTTTGTAGAAACCTCCGCGGAGCGTACTCAATAACTTTCCAAAGTTTCATGGCGATCCGATGAGTGGTGTAGTAATGCATAGAGGACAAACACATTATATACATTCGATACAGTATCGATATTGCAACGATACATTCCTTTTAAAAACTAAATAATTTCACCTCAATTTTGTATCAATAATGTATAGATTTATCGATACTTTAGCGATATTATATCGATAAAGTATCGATATTGAAATATCGATTTCGTAGTCCTCTTTTCGGGAATGTACTCAACAATTTCCCAAAGTTTCATGGCGATCCGATGAATGGTGTAGTAATGCATAAAGGACATACACACACACACACACATACATTCACTTTTATATATATAGATTAAAACAAATAATGAGCCTGGGATACATTAATGCGCATCAAAAACCCTATCTCTTTTGAATGAATACGCAGGTGATGACAATGAGCAGCAGCTCCAACCTCTGGAAGGGTATGTATGAAACTGTCGAGATAAACTCGAATAGGTTTCCACGGAGTCACGTGGGACAAACACGATTGGTTCGAAATTTTATTTTAGTTGAATTGCTCATAATAATCTCACTCATTGTTTTCACTTGATTTTTCTTATCCGGGATTTTATTCTCGAGACGGAAACCCAGGAAAAATGAAATCAAATGAAAACCATGAGTGAGATTATAAAGAGCGATTAAAACACACCAAAATTATCGAAGCATTCGTTTTGCGACACGTGACTCCTTGGTTACCTATTCGAGATAATCCCGACGATTTCTAGCGCAGCCCCTTTGTCATACCTCGAAAATGTTCGCCCTCTTCGCTAAAGTGAGGACCATATCTTTCGCTGACTCCGTATTTTTCAAGATAAAAGCACTGCATAAGTGACAAGACGTTTCTCTTACATGTTTCATAGGTCTTCGGGTGGATAATATACCGCGTGCATCACATCTGAGCCATCGAACGGTGATTTGCAAAGTAGATGTATATTTTTTGTCAGAAAACCAACCAAGAACAGTTGTTTCAAAAAATTCGATTAGAACAGTTGTTACGATTGCAACTCGCAAAGGACAGTGAGCTTCTTTGCTCGACTTTTGACGTTAGTGCTCCGGAAGCCATGTTGGTGCCCTCCTGAGGACCGAGATCACCTTTCTTCTGTATACGCCGGGGATTGGATAGGTGAGAAACAACACCGCCTCTACATGCACCATAGGTCCTATACATAGAATGCATACAATTCCGATCATATTCACTTAGTTTCTAATCGAAGGTACTTCTAATAAATAAACAAAGTATACCTACTGTCGACCAAAATATTATGTACACTAAGTTTGAAGAGTGTTCATGAAGTAACCACAACATAACAGAAAAAGTAATCATTTCATATGCTTTCGTTTATTTTTACGTTAATTCTTGTACGATACACAGGTTTTTTTGAGACATACTGCTGTCTTTTTTTTACTATTTGAATGGAAAAAGTGACAGTTTTTTTAGGTGTTCGACAACTAACCCGGATTTAAAAATTAGTCACTCTGCCCAAGAAATGATATTGTAATCATTTTTATCATGAGCTTTTTTCTCGACTCTGGGTGGCCGAAAAATGCTCTTTTAATAAATCCTTATAAATCCAAGTGTTATAATGCATCCTCGTAGAGAACATAAATTTATCAACATTTGTTAAATCAGTTTATATTATTGTAAGGGCTAGAATAAGACGGTTCATTAGTTATTTGTTGCTTACAAAGCCGTGCGACATTGCCGCTGGCCCGTCTCACAGTAACCCATACAAATATAAACTGATATAAAAAAGTTGATTAAATTTCGTTATTAACAATCGATGTATTAAAGCATTAGGATATCTAAGGATAGCAACGCAATTAAGATAGCAATTGTTTGACCACCCATAGCCGAGATAAACGCTTCTGATAAAAATGACTACAGTATCATTTCTTGCACAGATAAACTACTGAAATATATAGAAACGCATAGAATATTCTTGTGCACATTGTGTTAAAATTTTGAATAGATCGGCCCACGGGTTTGTGAGCAAATATATTTAAATTTGGCGAAATCGTTAAATACGCTAAGAAAACCGTCATTTTTTCGTTCAAAAACTAATAAAAAATACAGCAGTATATCACATAAATAATATGCATGCACAACAAAGAAATTAGAATTAAACGAGAAGAAATATGAAATGATTAAATATTTCTGTTGGTCTTTTGACTACTTCATACACTCCCTTCAAACTCGTGTGCACATAATACTTTGTTCGACAGTAGAAGCACCTGTTCATCAACTGATACGTATTCTTTTCCTTCTAATCGTGTTACTAAGTCAGTCGTCTTCATTGCAAATTGAAGAACTGGCTGTGAGAGTCGAAACGGCTTCACCCACTGAAATTGCACAATGGCAGAAGTTCAACAGAAAAAAAATCATTCGAAAATCAGGGGATCTGGGTTCGAGTCCCGTTCAAGGCGAATGATTTCTCTCTCTGTGGTATTTTGCTATTGCGTCTTCATTGTGCCATGTTCCACCAATCCTAAGGAGCCTTAATCTTTTTCTTAATTCCGTGCGGATATTGTAACTCCTCTGGGGTCACCCGAGGAAATACTTCTTTGGCGCTCCATTTCATTGATCTCGTATAAATTTTACCCTTACTAACCTAGTTTTCTTAATAACACGGCGAGAATGAGTTTTCCTCCTAACTCGGCATTTTTATGACTTCTCAACTCAAACATTCCTTGTCTGAAAATATCTCTTTACTCTCTCAGCGATCTTCCTCGGTCTCAGCTCACTGATAGTGTCCCACCACCGTTTTCCTATTCCTTTAATTATATGAATTAAAAATAAGACTTGTTTGCATTAAAATTATTTCATTTAGTTCTTTTTTTTCATTTTAAAAATAATGACAACTATTTATGAACGCTAACTCATATCACCTAGCAAACTAGCATCTTAGCTAAGAACTTTCATTCGCCAAAGAAAATATTTACATTTGGAGGAAGGTATTTTATTCCAAATTAATTTTGTTTTAAATTATAAATTAATAATGTTGCAAATTCCGCATTAATAATGTTGCAAATTCCAAATTAATAATGTTGCACATTCAAAATTAATAATGTTTCACATTCCAAATTAATAATGTTGTAAATTCCACATATATAATGTTGAAAATTCCAAATTAATAATGTTGCAAATTCCAAGTTAACAATGTTGCCAATTCCAAATTAATAATGTTGCCAATTCCAAATTAATAATGTTGCCAATTCCAAATTAATAATGTTGCCAATTCCAAATTAATAATGTTGCAGCCTCTTTTCAACCATGTTGCGAAACAAATCCAGCCAAACGAATGGATCGGCTACATCGTCACCTGCTCAACCTCAATCCCCAAACTCAACACTCTTCCTCCTCTATTTCTTCGGCAACCAGTCTTCCATTCACGAAGCTCCCATTCTTTTCCTCAAAGCCGGTTTCCCACCGTCAAATTCTCATCTAATTTTTGTGTACAAGTTGGATACAACGGAGTATTGAAACAAAATAGATTTTAAACCAAACTTTTGGACCATACAGAGGGAACCCGTTTTAAATTTCATTCCAATAGTTCGAAACCATCCAATCGCAGACTCCCAAAAAAGTGAAAATCATGATCCGCATTTTTCTATTAGATGTTTTTGTAGAGAATTTGTTTTTACTAGAGTGATTTAAGGAGGTTCCACCGTGACTCCGCGCAACAATATGCCGTAAAAGAGCTATGTTATTTAATGAATAAATAACGCCTGATTCAGAAAAAAGCCTGCATGGAAATCCATCTATAAAGTGATGACGCATACACAATAATTGTATGAGCATGCTATTTTATAGCGCGTTGTAGTTACATTCTATTTTTTACAAGCTGTTTTAACTCATTTTGACTCCGAAACATGACTGAGGTGTTGTTACCACGTTTAATTTACAAAGTGAGAATACATATTCTTTCCCGCTATTACGTATTCTAAAATAGGTTAAATATTTTCTTACTTAGCTTTTAACTATTCCCTAGCAAATACAACTCTTTGTTTTGAATTTTATATAATTGATGTTTTTGAAATTTTTTTGGCAAAAATGACGCTACTACCATTTGGAAGCATAGATATTAATCACATCATGTCAATAACTAATGAAATATTTAAATTACATGAAAAATATAAGGACCTTGGTAACGTTTATTCCTAAATTAAGTGAGTAAATAGTCTCGTGAGCACGTTCCGTCACAAGTTCCGTTGCCAATTATAACAACATACTGTAGCGCCACTTTCATGTAACTAAGACTTTTCTGCTTTTTTTCGAGCAAACATTTATATATATTAATTAACAAGTGTGGTGAGGCGAGCCCTTTTTACAATGCTAAATTCTACATAAAATTGCGCATCATGCTAGTTTTTCTTCAAAAATACATTTTTCTTTACATTATTAATCTGCAAATTTACTGCAAAAGCCATGCTCTGTCGTTTTCCACATATAAAATTACTGATTTTTAACGTCTCTTTTCTTCAAATATATGATGGAAAGGCCTCATCATTTTTTTGTCAATCGATAGAAGGGCCAAAGAATGGTGTGTCCTGAAATTTTCACAAAAATGACATACATTCCATAATTTGGTGGAGCCATCTTAATTGGAGGTCTTTGAATTAGATTGTTGTGATCACGGAATAGATGTAACCGACATACCTATTTATGAAGTCCTGAGACTTTATAAATTTTCATATTTTGAGTGTATGGGAAAGATGAATTTATATGTGTTTATTTACGTATTATTTGTTTACCTAATAATAATTTAATGTATGCACGACTTCCATAGCTGAAATTACAAAAGCCGCGGCTTATTTTTAATTCGGCTGTAGCAACCATTTTAATTGTTAACTACTTTCTCGTTTTTCATTGGTTCGTCTGTTTTGAATCAAAGTACTGCGCCGTGGAACATTTCCGCTTGATATAAAAAAATTGGATGGAAAGGTGTTGAACAAAATATTTGTTGAAAATTCGACCGTGGGGAAACCAACTTTAGGTAACACTACAGTTAAGGGTATCTTTCGTGCTGATTCGCCATTCGCCATATCAAAACGCTTTCCCCCAGCGTCTATCATATTCTCCCAGTCACCATTTTCCACATCCACCGTGAATCCAATCAACGTGATATTCCTTCCCTTACTATTCATCCCAGAGCTCAACGCCTCTCTCATTTACTCTACGTGAAAGAATACATGATGGATTCAGGCGTGACTTCGTGGGTGAACAGTATCATATATGCCAAGAAAAAACTTTTGAAACTCCCGATGGATCAAAATCCGAGGAAAGAGTGTCACGTCACACGTATGATATACCGGCATGCAATAGTTTTCCGTCGCGTTTGGGCGCCGTTGAATTTATTCACTTTGTAATCAATGAGTAATAATACTTGACGTCATTTTAAAATCGAAATGCTTAAAGTATGCACTCCTGCACATAAAAAAATAATAGGAAACCATCCTATTACCAACTTCAGGAACAAAGACGCTCGATCCTTCCTTGCATCGCATTTTATGTCTTAACCCGAGGGAGTCTCTCAGGGAGGAATGTCCTTCGCCTGGGGTTTGATCCGACTCCCTTTTCATTTAATATTAGTTCGCTGGATCGCGATGGAATCAGTTTCTCCACCCTTTGTCGCTTTATTTTGGTGCTTGTCAAGGACCTCTTTCGTGCCCGATCTATTGATTTTGCTTCAGTGTGGAATAGCAGTTAGATGACAGCATATATACTAGAAGGAGATAGCAAATACCATGGTTTGAAACCGTCGGGATTATTTCGAATAGGTAACCAAGGAGTCACGTGGTACAAACACGAGTGATTAGAAAACTTAGTGGCTCTGAATCACTCTTTACAGTACCAATAATTGTTTTCCCCTGAGTTTTTCTCATCTGTCTCGACTGTAGAGTCCCCAGACGAGATAAAACACAAGTGTAAACAATGAATTAGGTTGTAACCAACGGTTTAAACGCACCAAATTTTTAACTACTCTTGTTTGTACCACGTGACTCCTTGGTTACGTATTCGAGATAAACCCGACCGTTTCAAACACAGCTCCCCAGTTCTATTACACATTCAAGGCTGAACATATATTTAGCGTCGATTTTATGTACCTACCTTAATGTTTCAATTTACTGCATATCAGTCGAACAAATGAATAGATACTTTTTCCCGGTCAAAGACTAACACTCCGTCCACAAACTTTCATCGTATAAAAGTGTGGGGAAAAAAGATACTTGAATTCTGAACAGAGCGAGTTATCTTTACGCTGGGGCAATGGCCGCTTCTCACATCCCAATCGCCACGTCTCTTAGTCATTAAACTTAATCCTTCCTGAGCTCTTAAGGGATTAAGACGTTATTGGAGAACGAAGAATCCTGAAAGAGACGACGAGATGGGAGGTCTTATAAAAAAAAACCTCTCCTTTTTAGAAAGAGATTCGTCCGGCTAACCTTACCAAAGATTTAAAATGAAATTTGGGAAAAATAAACGGATTTAGCTGTAGTTGAGTGGGTAGAACACGACACTCAAGTGTTTTATGCGCTATTTATCTTAAAAAATACGATGCGACATTCATTGGCCGAAAAATCTTTAAATCAAAAGTCACGCACTAAAGTAACAAGCATACGTGTTTTCGCTGCCACATTCTTTCATATCAATGAGATATTTGTGACCTTTCCTCACCTTATTCTCAAGTATTTGGCGATGAAAATATATGATTGTTACCTTAAAATTAATTCCTATACATGAAGCTTTCTTCTCAAATTGAAACTTTAAGCTTAAAAGTAATATTTATTCTTCTACCCTCTAAAACTTTGTTCAAGTCTTACCAAATCCTCCAAGTCGTGTGCCCTGAATGCTATGATCACGTGCTAAAACTACTAATCTTAGGTAACACATCTGGTTCTATATTTAGAAGAGATAAGGCATAAAAAAAGAAAAGGAAAGTCTTCTTGGGAAAATTCCACGGGGAACAAATGAGCGTAGTCACGCAACCTGGTATATGAGCACAAATAGTACATGGAAAGTCTCCGTGGGGAAAAAATATCCTTGCCTTGACCGGATTACTCCTGTCGGCCCAGACGGTGTGCCGCTGTAACCATCTAATAATGCTCCTGACTGACACTTAAGGGGCTTGCAATTGAATCTCATCCAGGTCAAGGTAATTAGTTCATGTTCGAATATCCTTCGGAGCGTACGTGACTGATTCTTGCCCAGGGGAGGTTGCGTTTGAAACCGTCGGGATTATCTCGAATAGGTAACCAAGGAGTCACGTGGTACATACACACACGAATGGTTCGCAAATTTAATGTGTCTAAATTACTCGTTAATATCATCAATTGTGTTCACTTAAGTTTTTCTCATCCGACTCGACTATGGAGCCACGAGACGGGAAAATCCACAAGTGTAAACAATGAATGAGGTTGCAATCAGCAGTTTTAACACAACAAATTTGCGAAGCATTCGTGTTTATACCACGTGAATTCTTGGTTAATTATTCGAGATAATCCCGACGGTTTCAAACACAACCCCCATTGCTAGTTTTCACTTCATTTTCTTTACTTTCACCGAAAAACATATGTCTGCAATTGCAGTACAGCTTCTTAAATTGCGTATTGATAAATAGAAATAAAAGTGCCTTTAGTAAAAATAGGAATTAGAATAGGATCAGCTCATAAAAGTTTTATTGTGACTATCTTTCTATATATTATTTTCGAGAACAAGGATATCAACCGAGTACGAGTTGTACGACAAAGGAATTGATCGTAATAAGTGTTTATTTTGCTATTAGTCAATGTGGTTCTTTGGAATTAAGCATATAAATGTATGAAAATATCTTCCAATTCGTGACATACAGGAATTAAATCGCACAAATTTCCCTCAACGCAATTTCATTTCTAAACAAAATGGAAGTAACTTCACAGTGGGGCTAAAAGATGCACATTATGTATAATTAAGATGCACCATCCCTATGCGAAAAAAACTTGATATTTTCAACAGTAAATCAGGCCAACTGCTGAATCTAATAATTACTGTTGAAATTTTGTGCATTTTGAGGCAACTGATGAAATTCAACCGCTTTTCCCAAATGGTTCACTCACCCTGAACAAATCACGTTTTGTTATACCGTTAAAACGTCCATTAAAAGGAGCAAAAGCAACAGGGAAAAGCATGCAATAGGGAAGCCGTACTTCTTTGACCCGAGGGTCTTACACATTTCAAGATGACGTCGCCTATGGGTTCAAATAAACTAGTTTGTGCATAGGAAATCATTTAGCAGATTTTTATAGCAATGAAATATTTCTCAGAAATTGAATTCCCACCAACTTAAGGCTAAACTAATGGAGATATTCCAACGCCGTTTACTTAGACATGCCATTTTTTGCTCCAAACCACTGTAGACGGCGTGGAAAGTTCGCGGAAGGGTACATGTGATGGACGCAGATTGCCAATTGTTTTCTCTCACCGAATTCTGCGGGTCGATTCTGTAGATGTCATAGGCGTCATAACTTCGTCGTCGCCGTCATAGCGTATGACGGTCAAAATTCTCCGTCATACCTCAGTCATAGCCGTCATAAGGACTCAAAATAGGAGAGTTTTTGTTGAAAAACGGTATCTTGAGGTTTTGTTTTGTAAAAAGGACAGAGATCAAGGTGTCAGGTAAAAGCACAGCGATATTGTAATAAAAATTGTGAATCTGTAGTGTTGTAACACGCAAATCCTCCTTACATATTTATTATCGATAGAATGGAAGCGCTCCAATTCCTTGCTATTTGCAGAGCAATCGAAGGCAAAGACAAGAACGACGACAATTTCGTCTTATTCGCCGGTACCTAGTTGAGGGATACACACATCCTTTATAAATAAGCGAAGAATATTTTAGAACTCTTCTGCATTTCAAAAAGACTGGCTCGCGATCTCGAGATCACCACCGCTGAGCCCTAAACTAATAATAATTAGGCAGACTATAGTTTTCCAGTTTATTTTCAGGTTGGTTCCGTGATTTCAAAATGTTCATTCCAGTATTTGAAAACTCGAACGTTCAGTGCATATGAGTGCATTCAACTTTTACCTAATAGCAATGTTTTATTCAGACGGCAATAAGATTCATGTCCCATTACGCGAAACTGTATTGAGCAACTGTTTGGTATAATGAAAACACACCACGGTATAATGAAAAAACACCACGGTAAGCTCAGAATATCCCCTACAGATTGCTTGTGATTGATCTCTTTCAGCAATCCTATGACTTCATGAAATACCCACTTTTAATCCTACATTCTAGTTAAGTTCTATTCATGCACCCTTAATCATTTCCCCTGCTAGTACGATGAAATTATGAAAATACAAGCCACATGAGCCGCTAAGAGAACATATACATGATCAAATCGTATTTCTAACATTACGCATTCACGAAAGCATTATATTTTAATAATAATAGTATTTATTTACGGGCATGGAGCCCTTTTACAAAAATACAAAGTATGAGAATACAATCAAAAGGTATAGAAGAGTAAACAACACTCATTATCTTTATAATTAGCCTAAAACTATGAACATTTTCATGAGACTTTGTAAACCAAAATTTATAAAATAAATAAATATGAGACAGAATAAAACAAACATTTAACACTTAAATTACAGCTTAGTTAGAAGCTAGTGGTCGATTTAGAAAGGAATTTGCAATGGTCGGTTTACAGAGGGACGTGGGATGAAGTCCGTGGGCTACTTCCAGTAAGTGAAGACACAAGGTATATAAATACAGAACTCATAAATAAGAAAAATATCTACTCCCAAAAACACATATGATCATAATAGTGATGAAGTACCCGAAACACTACACTCCTTATAGAACTTCAGACTCAGACATTTAGAATAATCCTTGGACACTAAATTAAATCACAATACCTGTTACGCATTGCACATTAGTGGACTGTTTCAGATTACATCTGTTTTGTAGAACATACACATGATCAAATCGTATTTCTAACAGTACGCATTCACGACAGCGTTATATTTTGTGGACTATTTTAGATTACATCCGTTTTGTAGAACGACCGATACACTATAGTGTCCGATACGTATACGTTGGATTTGTCATCATTATAAAACCCATTCGTTCTTAAGTTGCTATTCAGCTACATTAATACGAATCCGTGAATGAAAATAACATCAGTACATGACATGCAATAATTACTTTCGAAAGATTTGACTCTAATACTCTCTTGAACGGACTGCATCTTCATTACTTGTTTACAAACATTCCACAGCTGATGAAATGTGTCGAAGGCTCCCATTGGCTTTTCTCATTTTCTTGGGACTACCAACATACGAAATTCTAGATTTTCATGGCGATGCGCAACTGTTCACTCGTCGTCCGTCATAGGCGTCATAAGCCTTATGACGGTAGCTTACGGAATCGCTCGAATGTCATAGCCGTCATAAGGTGCCCGTCATAGCTATCACCCTTATGACGCCTATGACATTTACAGAATCGACCCGCTGGAGACACTTAGCAACAGATAAATAAATAAGGAGAAGGCAAGGGGATTTGTTAGACTGAGATTACTGACGCTGCTACTGCTGCTACCATTTAGAATCATTGGTATTATAAACACCATTTCAATAACCAACGAGTATACTTGAATTGCATAAAAAGAAAAAAGGACCTTGGTTAGGTACAGTCCTTAATTAAGTTACATAAACAATCTCGTAAGCACGTTCCGTCACAATTACCGTAGCCAATATTAAAAGCATACATACTGTAACGCCACTTTACTGTATATAAAGGTTTTCTGCTTTTTTCAATCAAAAATCAATTAATATCAATCAAATAAGTGAGGTAACGCCAATTTTTTTTGCAAAGTTAAACCTTATATACAATTTTACATTTTACATTAGAATTTCATTAGACGACGTATCTATTTACATTATCAATCTACAAATTTTACTGCAGCAGCCATGAGCTGTAGTATAACCTCGTATAAAATTGCTGATTTTCAACCACTTTGATCTTCAGATAGAAGATGGAAAGGGCACATTAGTTTTTTGCCTATCGATAGAAGGGCCAATGAAATGTCTTTAAATTTTCACTAAAATGACATTTACTTCATAATTCGGTGGGGTTTCCGAAATCATCAGAGAAAATTTACGTCAAGTTTGTTCACAGTCGGATTGTTGGTTTCAAAAGAAGTGATGACAACATTCATCGATTCCATTGTTTATCAATATTTACAACTAGGGTGTTAATTCTTTCACAAATTATATATTTATTAATTACTATTAAAAGTTGAGAACAGATTATCTACAATTTTATTATTTTTATTGATGATTGTGGTTTTAGACGGAATAAAAAGGGAACGTCACCATACAATTGCATCCCTTAACACTAGGAGGACGGAAATTTCGCTCAACCTAGGAGGCCGGAGGGGTCAAATTTGACCCCTCCGTTCTTTGCCGACTGAGTTATTCATTTCATGCAACTTATAGTACAGTATTAATAGGGGATTACCTAATACTTGTAAAGAAGGACTTTATACTCCTATCAGAGGTATAATTATAATCTATCCTATTTTTCTTTTTAGACTATTCTTGTGGGAAACTATTAGACTATTCTATCAATGAAGCCTCGTTCTGATGTTCGTACCAGTTCTTTATCAAGGATATTGTCTTTTTTTAGCCACAAAATTTCTATAAAAACATACTTTTTAACGGTTTACTTAGTGTTATTTCAAATTGCATTGAAAACAACTGATGGATTTTACATTTTTTATTGTTATAAGCCATGTTTATATGCAATGAAAACAAATCGTCATTAAACCAAATTCGGCTGCTATGCATCTTTAGAAGAACTTTGACAATTCACAGTGTAACCCCTTTCATTCAAAAAAATACATTTATTGCCTACATGTTTCCTACAACTTTTACAAATCACGATTCCCTTAGCACCGTTTTTACATTTGACGTGTGCTTGACGCTTCTTACGCTTGTCGCTTACTTCACAGTGATTTTCATCTTCCTTGTCTGCGATACGCGATAGCACCTGTCGTGCTGCAGCTGCAAGCTCTCTACAATAGTAAGAAGAAACTTACAGCAAGATACCTAACAATTATTTATCTCTCTAAGAACCCAAGCATTTATTCCAGCAAAATCAAGAATGTTTCTAAAAGTGTGAGGAGGCCGACGTCGAGCTGAATTTCTGACTTCATTACGTCAATATGTACGTCATTACTGAATTTCTCCTCGTCGAACTGGCGAGGCTTCACTGAATAAAGTCTTGCCATTTGGTCTACAATATCTACGCCGTATTTGTTTTCATTATAAAATGATACAGCCTCTGGTTTACGTTTAGTGTCTAAATTGACGGTTACATTTGGGTGGAAAATACTTGGTATAAGAATAGTTTTAGTTCTCTTGCCTTGAAATACAGTGAGTGTGATGTTATCCTTTTTCAGAACTATTGTTTCGTGTAGCTGCAAGCGACAGGTTTTGCTTTCAGTAGGGACCTCCCTTCTTGATACATTGATAGTACCAACTAAACTAGTTCGCTTAGTCCTCAGTCTCTGTGAGGTAAATAGAAGTAAGGAAACTATCACAGGTTACATTCCTTCTCTTTCCTAAAGAGGGAGAAATCAACTGTAGCACCACATGATCACCGAGATGCATATCATGCATGCACAACTTTTCCCAGACAGGGAATGATAAAATTTTATTTTATTTGATGATATAATGATATAATTTATATTATATGGTGCATTTATGATATAATTTTTATTCATATCCACAGGTAGCCGGATTATTTGCCCGTAATTATCAGGCTTACTTGATAGAAATTGCAAAAATGGACTACGGGATTTTGTGGGTTGTTCGTCTATTGTTACGTAGGGCCCTGGAATATAGCATGCCTGACTATTTTCAATGAAATTGCTCCATGCCTCGAATATAAGCGCAAATTTCTCTGTAGACAGTCTACTTGTCCTAGCTGATTTTATGTCAGTTCTAAGAAAACGCTAAATTTCTTGAAAACGATCTCTATACATTGCATCTTTACACAGAGGCAAACCCCACCTCAGTGATCCCAATGATTTCAGAGGAAGAGATTGGGCCCCGAGCTCTCCTCTCAAGTAAAACATTCCTAAAAAAGCATCTAGTTCTGATGTCATAGACCAATTTTTATCTCCAAGTTTCACTTGAGCTTCTGTTTCAGTACAATTCTTTATTATCCTGAGAATTTATTCGGCTATAATGAGCCTCCAGGGGCTCGAGCAGGTTTCATCTACATCTACGTGATACCCTGCAAGCCACCGTGAGTGTGTGTGGCAGGGGGTGAAGATCACCCACCATGAACTATTGACAGTCAAACAAGCTAATAAATGGAAACATTCTACATAATAGGGTCTCATGCGACTATGTTGGGTTATGTAGGGACTCATACAGCTATGACACATATATATCGCTTGGCATGTGCTGTGAATCGTGCCCTATCCACGAACACGTTTTGACTGGCAAGCCTCCCGGGAAGATCTTCATTTGGGCGCACTAATCTTCACTCAATACTTTTTGCGGCATTTAGCAAGGTACCTACGCCAATTTTTTCTACCTTTTTTACGTATTAGGTGACGCTTTTGAGATTCCGTAGCATCTGAATCCATTGTCCTGGCATATCTTCCTCGACTCCCACGCCTCTTCAGATGTCCTCGTAGGCCTAGACGACGCGATCTAGCGAATGAGTTAGCTTCAAATTCGAACAATTCACGCATTGAAATTATGAAGAAAATCAACGAAAATAAAGTTTCAATTCTGAGACTACAGAGACTGAAATTTCATATAAAAGTCGGAGGGGGAATGCAACACAAGCATGTTGACGTGGCGAAGGAGTACACAGTTGGCATTTGAGAAGTGGAAGGCATAGGGAGTAGAGATATTGTTACATTAGGGCATTCTTTAACACTTAGTAAACACATTTATAGTTTTAATAGCAACATTATAAGGAATAGAAAAAGTGTTAAATTGTTGCACAGCGTGGGGGTCAAATTTGACCCCTCCGGCCTCGAAGGTAAAAATGAAAATTTCAACTTAACCGTTCAACCGTTTTTTTATGAAATTCACCACGTTTACGTCTTGTCATAAAATACGAAAAGTCACGAAATTTCATTTCCATCAGTAAAAAATTAAGAAATCATCAGCATTTTAAAAACGCCGAGGGGTCAAATTTGACCCCTCCGGCCTTCTAGTGTTAAATGTATCCTTGGGTGTAGGCAACTAACAATACCCCCTCGAAAAAAAGGAGACAAATAAAATTTTTAACTTCCATTTGTACACAAATAATACAATTTGCGACTGTAAACTAACAATTTATCAAAAGTGGAGATCTTAGTCTTTTAAATGGTACCATTTGCAGATCAAATTGCAGATTGTAGTTGCGTATGAAGGGAGAACAAGGGATATCTGCAAAAATAAACCATCAGGGAAGGCGTGTTTGGAACCGTCGGGATTCTCTCGAATAGGTAACCAAGGAGCCACGTGGTGCAAATACGAAAGGTTTGCAAATTTGGTGTGATAGAATCGCTCGCTTCCATATCATTAATTGTTTTCGCTCGAGTTTTTCTCATCTGGCTCTACTCTAAGTAAGAGTCCCCAGACGAGATAAAACACAACTGCAAACAATTAATGAGGTTGTAATCAACGGTTTTAACACAACGTATTTGCGAATCTATCGTGTTTGTACCACGTGACTCCTTGGTTACCTATTCGAGAGAATCCCGACGGTTCCAAACATAACCCCACTGGCCTGCTTACAATTTACAATTTCTTGTAAAAATTATTGACTGAATTTATTTATTTTCTTGTCCAGATTCTTGTGAAATCGCCTGCTCAAGATTATTAATGTTATACATAGAAAGGTTTTGTACAATGTTTTATGCAATACCCTGGTACACATTACACAATTGCTTTTGTTTTTCCTTTAAAAGTGCAAAGTTTCATGGTAATTAGGGGTTTAAATATTCGTCGACTAATAGGGAGCAGTGAACATTAATCTCATATTGCCTTTTCTGCTGTCATAGGTAGTTTGCCGTGGGTAAATCTAGTGGTAGATGACGAAAACGATGTACTCGGTTGCTAAGAGACTTATGGGATTTGATTTGTTTAAGCTTGGTTTGTAGCATTTATTTTGACGCCTGCTTCTTTTGGACTTCTCAATTTGATTTAAATTAAAATTGGCAATTTCAGCGAAAGTTTACTTAAAGGAATAAAATGCATGGTCAACAGGTTATCGCTAACATTCCTTTGTTTGTCAACTGTAGCAACCTTTCGGTCAACGACGTATTCAACGAGAATTCACCACAGCAGCATTGGTGGAATTCTTTCCCTCGTCTTCGGAAGCATCTACCTCGATCTGAAAGGAAAATACCTCGAATTTCATAATCATTCCTAGAATAGCTTTTAGGTGAATGGTATTTTACGCTTAAAACTGCTTTTTATGAAGATGCAAACATTCTTCGGGTACCACGATCAAGTGCGGAGTGGCGGATCATTGCCCCTAAGTTTCACACCTTGCGGAACTTTGCAATGCGTTTCGGAGCAAAGGACAGGCGGCACATTATCTTTCAGTCAACTGTCCAGCTTTTAATCCAATTATTTGGACTACAAAGAGAGTCACCCTCTCAGAGAGAGAGAGAGTCCCGAGTCAGAGAGAGTCTCCATAATGTTTAAATTTATTGCAACGTCAGTGAAAACGATAAAAATTAATAAGCGAGAGAAAATCGTTCCGTGCGGGTAGAACAAGAAGTGAATGAGGTCGATAAAGGGAGATTACGGTCCAATAAAGGCAAAAGGTCCAGTTTTCCTAAAAGGGCAGTGGCCGTAACACATAGCAGAGGTCAAAGTATAATTGAAGCACAAAAAGAGGCTTACATCTAGATAATCACAACAATAATAACAGATGAAATTACAGCACGGAAAAAATAGTTCGCCAGATACAACCTAACATGTTTGATAGGACATTTTTCGATTAAAAGTTTTACATTTTCAATAAAAACAACCATGCATTAGAAAAATTTATTGAACGAATTGGAACTCGATTGTTAAATATTTCGGTAGTTAAAAATTGACTTGAAAACGCGAAACATTTTGACTAAAGTTACTGAATCTGCTTGATAGTCGAAAGAGTTTGATAATCTTCACCAAGCTTTCGGTAAATTCCAAGTCCCGAAATCAAAACTGCTCTGTTATTTCCTACTTTTACCCCTCCCCCTGAGAAGCAACGGGAACCTTCCGTTAAGGCCGTTGTACACGGTACAATTTCTTGTACAAGATCTTGTACCATAATTTGAACGGTGAGGTTAGACCAAGGTATTGTACAAGAAGTTGGTTCACGGTCGTACACGATCAAAGATTTTCATGCAATAACATTCGCAGATTTCGTTTTTTGTCGAACAGTTGAATCGCGACATCTGATGACGATAGTATTTTGAAAATACTGCCATAGTTACTGGGTTACAATGATTTCCTACCATTAATCCTAGCATTAATAAAATGAAATTATACGATTGGTTATTTGCACTCTTTCATCGGCTCATGAAACCCATCATTTATCGTCCAAACATCACGTTTTTGCTTGTTGCATATATTTATTTTCGGTTCAATAACGTCATCTTAATTTCATTGAGGTTGTTGAGGTTTAATGTTTGCCAGTGTGTCCAACTCATCTCTTGAGAAATAGAACACTTCCGACGCGACCAACGAATATCACAATATGGAAGCAACAAATAATATCATAATATGGAAGCAATAAAGAATATCACGATATGTACAACAAAAATGGAAGTTTTGCCATGCTTATAGGAATTAAAGTCATCGCAAACAGTACACCAACCTTACGAATACTAAACGAACGCATCACTACCGTCACATGTCATGCGCAGAAGCCACGGAGTGGATCTTGGACAGTTTCATCCAATAATATAGAGCATGATCTAATTTCTTGTACAAGAAATTGTACGAACACCTCGTACACGATACAATTTGCGCATTGTACAAATTCTTGTACAAGAAATTGTACCGTGTACAACGGCCTTTAGCATAAGATATTGTGAAAGAAGATGCATTGTGTAAGCATGCCTTTACATATAATATAATTTGACAATTTTTTAACGTGGGAAGTCTGATTGTTGATCCAAGGACGTAACAGTTCTACCTTAATTATGAAAGAGCAAGACGTGAAATAATGCTTAACACCTTTTCGTCTCCCTTGGGCAGGTACACCAACTCGGCTCTGAACCCGCTCATCTACGCCTACTTCAACCGGGATTTCAGGGAGGCGTTCCAGGACACTCTGCACACGGTGTTCCTGACCTGCTGGTGCAGACCATCGGACGCCGCGGACGACTGGACCGGCCCTGGGGGCAGGGCCGGGAGCTCATGGAAGACCACGTCGGCGCAATACGTCTGAGGATCCAGGCGGACATTTCCTTGGTAAAAATGTCTCCAAAGAATGAAGCCAAATGCGAAAGAAACTGACTCAAGTACCGCAGCATGTACATACGTTACGCATCCGCAAACAATATTTCAAAAACATCAAGAAGAATGAGGGATAAGGGGCTTACACCCACTCAAATTTCTGAAATCAGTGAAATAAGTTTTATTAGGTCGCACAGTGGTCGATTTTCGAGTATTAGGGGGACAAAGTTATTTTTTCAGCGTAAGCGATCGAATAGCCTTATTTTAGTGAAAATTTCTGGAATTATGAACCGCAACAACTGCACAACATGAAAATATAGCATTAAAAGTTTGGCTCCATGAGTAATTCTACGTTGTTACCTTAAATTTCGCTGTCAGTGTTATCATCTAAAAATTGGACTACCTGATAAAAATTTCTGCTTTGTTTTCGAATAGAAAAGAAATAATTTGTTACTACAGATAAAAAATATGAATACAGGTACTTCAATGTATAAGTATATATTTGTAGCATTAACATGTTTTCTTACAAATTGTTTAATGCATGAAATATTTTAATCAATTTTATCACATTAAAATTCATTCAAAAAATATTCATTCTCTCCCCGTATCCGTTGAGTCGTCATTTACCATATGTACAGGAGTTTTTTAGTGTACTTATCACAGCATTAGGCAGTTGACTACAGTATTCAATTGGTGATTTTCTGAGGGCCAAAATTATTGGGTCGGAACATGTTAATATTAGATTCAACAAGTCTTGATTAGTGTCCTCTCTTGACATTTTTCGAAAGTGATGATCATTGTGTCACGCCTCATGCACATCCTATGCCAGTTGGAAAGTTGGTAAAACCATGATTTCAATCACGTCTGCTCCATTGATCAAAATTATATGGACACTAGTACGAATTTAAAGCTACTTGCAAAGGCTAACATATAGTTGAACAGTGTCATGGGCACACTTTCCAAAGTCTTCTGCGTTAAGTCCATATCCACTTGATATGGTTCGCAAAATGTTGCCGACTCCAGTAATTTCCGCAGCTTTCCTTGGATTTTCAAATAACTTCCGAGAGGTGTTTACCATCGTTAGTGGTTCCACATCCTTGATTTACTACATGAACTAGGAGGTCCCTTTACGATCTAAACTTACTTATTATTTCTCTTTTCCTTAACTGATAAGCACCTTTTACTCTCTGATTTCCACGGACTTGCCATTTCTGAATTTTTAGCCTGTAGGATATATGCAAGACACTCGAAAAATCGAATAGAGCACGCAGTGTAGATAAGCCAAAGTTAAATGCTAACATATTAACAGGTCGTTTTTTAATATCTTCTAAATTGTCCATGTCTTTAGGAGAGGCACAACAAATGTTGCACACTTTCGCTGATGAATTATTCGTCAAAGAGTAGCAGACTCTCCCATATACCATTGTATTTAACAGCAAATGCGCAATAATTCTCTCAGTTACTTCATTTGTAATGTTTAATTTAATAGGCATAAAATTAGCCATATGATTCTTAATCTATAGGGTTTCTTCTCTAATTTTATCTGGAGTTTCCTTCACACATTGAAAACGAATAGGTCAGCAAAATTTCGTGGAGGACGATTTTGCCGTACATTTACTTTTTAATTCATTTATTTTTCCTCAAGTTGAAGTTGTAAGGGAATAATTGATGTCAAAAAAACGTTGGAATCCGAAGATAGCCGATTTTTCGAAAATCTTTGCTTTGAAAGGGAGTGTCCTGAACTGCCATCGCAGCCCCATTTATAACTCATTTGAGTAGATAATTTGTCATGGCTGCAGCAATACTGAGTAAATGCGGCATATTGTACTTTCAGCAGACTTATCACTGTATGATATAATAAATTTTATAATTTAACCTCCGTTAAGGTTTCTGATACAATTAGTGATTCCAGCATAGGGTAACAATCCAGGTTTTCCTTTAAAACTGAGTGGTACTAAAGATAAATATCAAAATTTCTTTCTTTAGCTCCCTTTTGCAAAGAGATACATTGATGTTTTGTTAATTTCAATTCTACCATACCATACTAACGATGGCTATCTCGAGAAGACTTGTTAGTAGGTCGTATTCTAAAAGCACATTGCATAACATAAGAACGTTAAATTACACTCCCTTTGCACGGTGCAAAATTTTATAGGGAACTTTAGCAAAATTACTTTTGAGTATCTACCTGAAACATCGCTTTCCACCATGATCGAACAGTTAACCAAAAATCCCAGCAGTCACCAACAATACGAACGTTTTATATGACAGGTACTTCTCTCGAATTGGAAATCTCTTCGCGAGATGGCGGTCACGGCTCCAGGAAAATGAGAATAACTTCATTCGGCGCACGTGGGCGCAAATACTGCGGTTACTGGTTCACAGATACCTAATGAAGAATTATAATGACCCAAATTTTTGCGTGAAACCTTGTGTACTTTTTTTGTACGCCAGCTCTAAAATCCATCGTGCAAAAATTAATTATTATTTTTAGCGATACCTATCACAACCAACCTTGCAAATTTTCTTAAATATTAATTCAGGAATACTCACAGGGCACAATTTTCTCCATGCAGCGTGAAGGTAATCAAAATGTCACTTAAGCTCGAACCGATATACACTCCGAATGTGACTCCGAATATCGCTACCGTCAAATAAACCAGCATTTTCAGTATAGTTTCTTCTTCGTAGCCCTTGTTGGTTCATTGGCTACGTACTAAACACAATTACACATGAATACTAGGAACTTGCATTTTTATACTTTTGTCCCGCTAAATCAGTGAAATCGACCACTGTGGGTCGTTAGTTGAAAGCAAACAAAATCAGAGTTTGAAATACTTGAGATATAAAAATATGTATATCATGAAACAATGAGTATAACTCTTGATTGATAAAGATCTAGTTAAATAAATGTCAGTTTTTTCCATGCATGGCAGTAAAAACTAAAAAAAAAAATTCATCTGTAATTCAGATGTCGTTGATTCATCCGCATTTTATCTAAAGATGACGAAACGGGTTATATTCTTCTCGGTAGAGACGAGAAAATTTGGAGGGACTTTGTTCCGCTTTTTCCTCGTTAAATGTTTCTCTCTCCTGAAATTTTCTTTTCTCTCCTTCCACAACATATTCCGTGCAATTATTTTCATCTCTTCCAATCCTGAGCAATATCCTCGTCCCATTATTTTCGTCCGGTCCCGAAATTTTCTTTCGTCCTGAAAAATTTGCCTCGTCCCAACAATCGCTCTAATCCCTGATATTGAATTGCAGTCACGGGCAGGAGAGACGCACAGAGGAATGGATCGGAGGTACAACACGCTGTATTCTAGCACATACTTATAACGAGAAGCGAAGGAAAGGCTGCCTCCCAGAGGATTAACAACCACCAGTGACGGGAGTGCATAATCACGCGCATCTGTTTCCTCCGGGTGTGACTCACGAAAGGGTGCTTCAACCCGAGAAACGCAGCGAGATTAACGTTTACTTGCGGGCGTTTGTTCGCTGTCGCGATATCAAGCATCAAGGGTCCACCACAGTTTATATTTAAGCGACGAGTATAAGAATGATAAATGAATGGGGTCGTTTACCATATTTTTTATTGCCGCATATGATAAGAGTTTGTAAAATAAAAAGACCCGTAGTTTTCCGTTTTTTGATCCGTCAATTATTTATCGAGTTATAAGCGGCGAAAAACTGATGTTTTTAACCCTTTCGGAAAAGTGGGCGTGGTGCAACCTCTGACGTTAATTGACTTTGTCCAATCACAACTGAGCCCGCAAAGCTACTTCGCCTTATCGCAAAGGGGGCTGGCTATCCCAATGGGAGCGATTGCGACACGATCTGTGCGAACAGACCTTCCGAGAACCCCCCTCCACTCCCTTCCCTTCCCAGAAGAGCAGTCAAGGACGGGAGGAAAATGACGTCAATGTTATCACAGCAGCTTTTCCGGTGCGCGTCACCTTTTATTTTAATTTTTGATGTATGAGTGAATGGTTGAGGTTAGAAGATTAATTTTTCCACAAAAATTCTTTTTTCGTTTCCATCTAACGATTTCGTGTACACAATTGCGATTTCGGTTCCGGGTAAACGCCCCCATTAGAGCGTGTACATAGAAAATCAGCCGGATTTGTCAAAGGCCGATATTATAATTGCATTAGCGTTAGGAGTTCAGTAGAAGAACTAGGATGGGAATTACCATCAGAATGCTGGTTAAAATTTAGGCTAAACCCTTTAAGTGCCGCTGACGCTGATTTGTTTCAGATGTCGTTAGATCAATATTAAGAACCCCCGCGCATTATTACAGGTTTAATCAGACAAACAAGATTAGATAGATATTTTGTCGTACCGATAGGCTCAAAATGTCATTTTTCCCGCGTAAATAAGAGAACACAATATGCGGAATAGCGAAGGGTTAGGTTGGTTAAAAAAACTCCCTACCTAGAGTAGCCTAGAGTGCATGATGCATGTTTCAGTATTACTAACACATGCATGATAGGGAAATGCCGATAAATGTATTTGGGAAAATGTTTTTTTAAACAGTAATCAATTCATTGATGCGTAGTTACGAACCACCTAGTAGCACCTGACCTGTATGCGTCCATGAAGTTTTATCAATGCATCTCATTGTTACATGTAGGTAGTGCATGTTTGGTGATCGTCACCCCCTGCCACACACCCTCGCGGTGGCTGACAGGGAGACGCAGACGAGAATTTGTAAGGGTAGAGTGAATTAAGATACACATGAACAAAGGTGCCGAAAAGTTTTATTTGGTGGTAAGAAAGAAGTATTTGCTCAGACATCAATGACAACAATCCAGGAATGCTGTTGTGATAGAAATTAGGAATGATATTATATAAATAACCTTAATTTTTCAAGACATTGTAAATAAAATGTTGTGGAAGGTCATGCTGTAGTATTTTATCGCTGCATTTTACAAAAGTAACAGTGAAAACATTTGGTGATATCTATAAAATATCTAACTGTAGATGTAGTTTAGTAGAAATAGGTAAAGTGGAATATCTTATAAACATATAAAAGATGTTTACAATCAATGACTAGATATGTAAGGAAGTCAAGGCTGGAAGCATTTGAAACGTGAAGAATTTTGAATATTAAATGGATCGACCGAGTGGCAAACGAAGAAGTTTTAAGAAGAGTGGGAGAAAGGAGGATTCTTTTGAAAACTCTAAGAAGACGTGACAACTTAAGATCTTAAGAGTTACGGTACGGCACGATACGGTGACAACTTAATAGGCCATATCATAAGACACGATGGCCTGATGAAGACAATCGTTGAGGGAAAAGTGAAACGGAAGAATGTAAAAGGCAGGCCTTGTATGAGATACATGTAACAGGTCGTGAAGGATGTAAAAGAGAGGAATTACGTTGATGTAAAGAGATTGGCCGATAGGAGAATCTAGTGGAGGGCTGCATCAAACCAATCCAAGGGTTGTTGACCAATGATGATGACGATGATGACTAGATTTTTTCTTAATACACGCATAAGATACCTTAGATATTTTGTGGACGTTTAGTTAATATTTTGTGCTTCGTGGGTACAGTAAAAATGCGTGATATTCAAACGCACGATATTACAATAAGTACAAAGTCAAATAAGCTGAATTAGCAATCGGTTAGGAGCTTTCATTTGTTTGTTGACGTCAGCAACATGAGTAAAACGTTTTCCGAGAAATATCGGCTTGAGAAAACGAAGGTAATAATGACGGTGGTGGGACGCAGAGCTAGTGAGATTATCGAGATAATAATTTTAACGGGGATTACGTAAACCAGGATATGTAGTGTAAAATTCAACCGTCATTGGTGAAATTGGCTCTAAGATCTTTGTTTAATTTTAAAACCATAGAGAAAAACCATTAACTGTTTCAAGAAAAGTGGTGAGCAATTGAGCTGAAAATTTTTGCTTCAAGGTTTTACAAATAATCTCCTTTCGGAAATAATAATTACGCGATGTATTTCAGTAGTTGCAGTTTTACATGCACATACGATGCAAAACGTTGAATGCCCTTTGTCTGTTCCTATTAGGAAAACGTGACGCATATTTGATTAGAAAGCTACTGCACGTAATTCCATAAGTCATGTTTCATTTGATGCTCAAAGAAACAGAACTTCATTAACAAGTAGCCATGCCAAGCGGCTATCGCATTAACATCTCGGCATCTTTTAATTTCGCCTTTGGTTCCCGATGGAGACAAAGGCTTTGAGGAAGGCTGAGGGAGAAAAGATATTTTCGAGCAATCATTTTCGACGGAGGATAATTGGGAGCGGAAAACTCGATGAAAAGGCGCTGGCTGAAAAAAATGAGGGCATGTCCACGAAGCACCCTTCACGAGGAGGCTTTTTAACGATGCCGACTGGGAGGCATTCCAATTACTGGAGAAGCTTGCAAAGGGATGAAAACGGCAGAATAGTAATCTGTCCTTCATTGGAATCACCACTCGGATATCAAAGGAAGAAAAGAAGAGTTCTGCTACGTATATTTAATGAATAGATCGAACAAGAGAGGGTTCATTAGCATCGTTCGATAACCGAAGAAAACCAATAACGGATGGCTCAAGATCAAAAGAGTGGAAATGATACGAGGGAATGAATTAACTCACTCGCCTTTGCGGATGACATGGCAAATTTCGACTCAAAAAGTGAAAAGGCATAAAGGCGTTCTTAAATGCCAAGGCGCACTCACTTAAAAAGGAACATGAAGTCAACACAATGAAAACTAGCACCCAAATAGGGTATTTCTCTTCATCAAAGAAAACAGACTTCAGTAATTTCGGTTCGTTCCCCAACATAAATTAATTTATTTTGTGCAAATAGTTTGGATGGAGGAATCCTAGTTCAGTAAAAAATTAAATTTTAATTCCAAGTTAATTTGAAAAAGCTCAGAAATGGCGGGATTCGCTGCCTTGTTGCTGACGTAACATTTACATATAGTTAACGTTGCGTGGCATACGAAATATTCGGGCCTCGATCATGGATCTTCATAAGTCGTGCGCTAGCGTTATCGTTATTTTTTGTTTTAATTTCTGTCAGAGAGAACGTGATCTCCGTTCTTCATTTTTCGAACAGCACTTCAAATCGCTTATCACAACCAGTGGAGCGAATTATAGACGGTTATCGTTACCTCTGCGCTACTCTAGGGGTAAGCGTTAACGATAAAGTCCGCGATAACGCGAAAGATGCATCCTTGATTCGAAACATACCATTGTAAAACAGAGCCCCTTAGCTCTATAGTGAATAAGTATTAGTAATAGCCTGTGAAAACTATCAAATCTCGAAAAGCCTCCTCCGTTGAACTCCGACTATTTTATCACGCATGCACGTTTTATCCCTGACTGCATCTGCAATTTCATGAACTGAGGATGGTATCAATGCATATAAGAATATATCCTTATCCGTATCATTGTTGCCATTTACACGTGGGTCATTCCACGTCAATTCGACCAGAAAAATCGATCGGCAAAAATGACCCTTAGGGTCATCGATTTTGACCAAATTTGGCATAAGAACTCCATTTGATAAGAAAATGAAAACCCCATAGTTGTTTTGCATAAAACGCAACCGTTTTTGAAATATTGCAAAGTTGTAAAATCCGAATTTTGCAAGAGTTACTACACATTTTACGGTATATGTCAGAGATGTAACGTCTTGCTTTGTCGGGCTCCATTTTTATTTGTTTTGTTTGGTCTTTTGTATTTGGTTTCGTTCGTTGTTTTGTTTTTGATAGTATTGATTTGTATGTTGATGTTTTAGGTTGCTTATTGGTTTTGTTTGAAGGTTGCTATGGATCGTTGAAAAAAATGTTGACATGATTGTTAAAGAGTTTTGAAGTAAAAAGAAGACGTGGAATAAAGAGGGGCAATGCCCAAATGAGTTTTAAGAAGGTTTATATTATTTGAGGGATCCCGACGTCACAGAGACTATTTGAGCTACAGCCGTTCTTAAGGACTTATTTTAAAGGCCCTGAAGCACTGTACACGAGTTTTGAAGATTTATTAGTGAATATTAAGCACTTTTTCACTTTAGACCCCAAAAGCATGGCCTGAGGGCTAAAGCAGCTCGTTTAAAAGCTACCTAAGCATCTTAGTAGTCCATTTTCTCCCCGCTTGGACAGAAATTCTACCGTTAGGAGTTACATCTTGTTTACTTCACTACCTTTTTGTGTACTTTCACATTTAACCATTTTTAATTTAAAGGTTTCCTAAAGTCCAATGATAATCCACCAGAATATTACTCATGCGAGATGAAACAGCAGCACTAGTCCTCAAGAAAATACCCTCTGATGCCATTAAATATTGGAAGATTATCACAAGAGAGGGGTTAAATTACTGATTTAATTTCATCCACAGAAATTCGTCCAAGGAAAAGCGATTGCTGTATTCTATTAGCGCTACATGATCATTCATGTATTTTCAGACATGCTTTCAGTCACCTCAACAACTGAATTTTTTCTCTATAGAATAATAACCAATAATCTACCGACGGCTTTCCCCTTTAATTCCCCTTTCAAACTACCAGAGGGCATCATTGAAGCAAATAAAAATTGTTTTTAACACTCACTCAGTGATTCAACCCGAAGGTTGGTTTTGATAGGTGAGGGTAGAGCTCACCCCGGCCACAGGCGTGTGAATTTCGCACATTCAGGGTATAGGGGCAGTTCCTTTCCCTGGGCTACCTCGCACTCAGAGGGTTTTTCGTTCGGGGGCGTCCAAAGGCTTCACCCGGATTTGAACCCGGGACCCTTCGATCAGTAGCCAAGCGCTCTACCCACTAGGCTACCACGCTCCTCTTTGTTTTTTATAACAACAACAATTTGGGCCGCCCTTTATACATTTTAAAGGATAATAGTGAATCAAATTTAAAATCTGGTGTATACATATTTCAATGTGATAATTCTGAGTGTTGTTATATTGGCCAAACTGGACGCAATTTTAAGACAAGATCCACGGAGAGTAAGGCGTGTTGGAGAAAAAAGATTTCTCCCATCACCTATTGGAAACCAGGGATGTGATCCGAAAAGGCACTTTACGTTTCGTGCCGTACCTGGTAGGCACCCGAACTCGGAGTCCGAGCCTCGACGTTGAAGGAGACCCAACCCTTCACCACGGGTGGTTTATAGCACCAACTGACCTGTCACACTACAGTTTATAACTTCTTAATGTTAAACATAAATCGCACAATTATGTTCAACTTTGTGTTGTACTATTCACGTTGATGAAAATGGTTTTTTTAAACACAGTTATACGATATATATTAACCATTTTACGTGCATTAGTAAACTAAGCCAATTTAATGTACATACATACATTAAATACTAAAGCATGTAAATTGGTTAATATCTATCGTATGACTGCGATGAAAAAGCCATTTTCATCAGGGTGACTAGTGCAACACAAAGACCAACCTACCTTTGTGATTTATGTTTAACTTTAAGAAGTTATAAACTATAGTGTGACAGGTCAGTTGGGGCTATAAACCACTCGTGGTGAAGTGTTGTGTCTTCGTCAACGCCAAGGCTCAGACTCAGAGTTCGGGTGCCTCCCAGGTACGCCACGAAACGTAAAGTGCCTTTTCGGATCACATCCCTGTTGGAAACAGGCCATCAAAGTGACTTCCAACCAAACACACTCCATTTCTCCGAGAACGGACGCAGGATGGCAACTTTGGAACAACGAGAGATCTCAAAAACAAGCATTACCTCCTCAATGATGCCAAATTCCCCAACCAATTCCCCCCCCCCCCCCGCTATTCTCAAGAAACCTCCCCTCCCACTACCCCCAGCTAACCCAACAATGCCAACTGAATGACCAAGCGAATGACAACTGAGATTGTACACCCGATGATGGCCCAACAGCCGAAACCGGTCGTATGTCATATTAAACTGTAAAAGTGACAAAAGTGTTTTTATTGGTTTCAATGATGACGCTCTTCCACCATGAACAAGCTTTAACATTTCCACCATGTTTTCAAATGGTTTAACAGTGATCATGCACTATGCACCTTTATCCGAAACTAAACCCTCAGTTTTTAAAAACTTTTCCTTTACTTTAACACTATCGGGATATTAATAACTGCATTTCTTTGGCGAGTACATTTTTATAATAATATCTTTGTACAGGGTCCCTGTGATCCACGGCTATAATTCGCAATCCTTATTTCCAAAAGTAACACTTGTTGGTAGTTTAATGCCCTTGATCAGCAAATCTGTCGTATTATGAAGGAATGTACTTGAATCGTTCGAACTTACGTCCGGTATGTAACTAAGGACTCACTCGAATGTTTTTACATTCATCATAATTAGTCAACAATCCTCAGATTGGTTTGACGCAGCTGTCCACTGAATTCTTCTATCGGCTATCTCTTCATATTTACGCATTGCTTCTATTTCACATCTTTGGTCACATGTTCCATATATCTCACACGAGGCCTTCCTTTGCCATTCTTCCCGTCCACTTGTCCTTCAACGATTGTCTTCATCAGGCCGTCATGTCTTTTACTTACTTACTTATCCATTTAATTTTCATCGTTCTTCTGTAGCACCACATTTCGAATGCTTCCACCCTTTTCTTTTCCGCCTCTGTCATCGTCCATGCCTCGCTGCCGTAAAGAAACACGCTCCAGATGTATGTACATTCTAATGAATTCTTTCCTACCTCTACTTTTGTATTTCAAGCGGTAAGTAGATTTTTCTTTTAATAGAATGCCCTCTTTGCCATGGCTATTCTGCTGACTATTTCTTTCTTGCTTCGTCCATCGTTGGTTACTCTGCTTCCCAGGTAACATAACTCCTCGACCTCTTCAAGTCTTTGTTTTCCTAGTTTAACGTTGGTTTTGGCCATTTCTCTCTTGCTGCACACCAATATCTTAGTTTTTTTCTTATTGATTTTCAGCTGATGTCAGGCCATTGTCCTTTCCATAGTTATGAGAATCTTATTCAGATCCCTCCCTGTCTCTGCTACGAGTTCTATGTCATGGGCGAATCGCAGCATGCTAATTTTTTCTCCGAGGATATTCACTCTAGAAAACTTGTCCTTGATTTCATTGATGGCTTTCTCGATGTAAACACAAAAAATGACAGGAGACAGTGCACAGCCTTGTCTCACTCTTATCTTTCCTTATGCTTGCTTCTTCACAGATGGGTCCAGATTTAATCACAGCTACTTGGTTTTTATACAAACTGTGTATAATTCTTCGGTCATTTTACGACACTCCAATTCCTTTCAGAATTCCAAGCATTGAATTTCAATCCAAGTTGTCAAAAGCCTTCTCTAAATTCACGAATGGAATGGACGTCGGTTTGTTCTTCTCCATTCTCTTCTCTATGAGCAGCCTAGGAGCCAATATGGATTCTCTTGTATACTTACTATAACAATTGGGTAGGTTCCTTCATTTGAAGAAAACCGAATTCATCAATGGCGATTCGTGAACACTATGAGTGTATTAATTTTGTGCAAAAATTTGGATTGAGAAATTCCAGTTAACTAGAGAATGAAATGTTAACTTCAAGTTCATTTGAATAAGCTCAGAGATGGCGGGATGCGCTGACTTGTTGCTGACGTAACAGGTATAGAGCTTACGTTGCGAGGCATAGGAAAGGGCGTCTACGGACCTTAATATTGTATTTCAGAGCACCTTAGCTCTAGTGAATATGTATATTAATAATCACCATCATCATTATCGGTCAACAATCCTAGGATTGGTTTGACGCAGCCCTCCACTCGATTCTTTTATCGGCCAACCTCTTCATATTGACGGAACTTCTCTCTTTTATATCCTTCACAACTTGCCCCATATACCTCATACGAGGCCTGCCATATCTATTCTTCCCGTTCACTTTTCCCTCGACGATTGCCTTCATCAGGCCATCGTGTCTCAAGATTTGGCCCATTAAGTTGTTCCGTCTTATTTTTAATGTCTTTAGTCCTGATTTGATTATGGCCACTTGGTTTCTATACAAGCTGTGTATAACTCTTCGGTCATTGTATGATATTCTAATTATTAATAATAGCCTATGAAAACTATCAAAGTTCGATAAGTCTCCTCCGTTAAGCATGGTATTCATCAAGAAGATGGAGCTGTTTTATAGGCTCCATGTCATCCTGCTCGAGGATTCCTCTGCTACCGCGAAGCACGGCTCGTACGACTATGGGCCAACTTCACAGTGAGCTTAGTAAAACGGATACCAACTGTTTTTTAACTGAATCAACCGAATAAATATAAACAAATAAAAGTTAATAATTATTTATTACTGAATAAATACCCCACTGTTAATAAGTTAATAATCGGAGTTCACCGTCTGCTTGGAAACGACCGCAGCATCACCTAGTGGCAGGTAGAGGAAAGAGTCTTACGTCACACGGACGATTCACCGGAATGCAATAGTTTGCTGTCTTGTTTTCTTGAATTTTTTCACTTTTTGATTAATGAGGAAAAATACTTAAACGTTATTTTAAGCTCGAGCGGCTTAAAGTGTGCACTCTACAGGTCATAAACATTTGATCAAGAAGATAAAAAAACACTAGGACTGCTTAATATTTCCCTTGGGAGGAGTACCTTACTTTAAAATAGAATCGCCTCACAGACAAAAATGACGCCATACTGTGTTCTGCCTCCCAAGGGGAGTTTTGTCGAAAGAAAAAAGTCGATTACAGAGACGCTCCTTGGAGGGGCGCTGCTTCTTTCGTGGAGTGCTCATTATTTGTTTCTTTTACAGGGAAGCGAAGACGCTGGTCGCCGAGGTGAGGCGCCGGGCGCCTCCGTGAGGAGGAGGAGTGCTCTCAGAGGACATTACTCACACTGCGGCAGGGGCGCCGACGTCGGGATTCGCCATCTTTGTCGGCCACGGAAGTGGCCCACGGGATCGCATGGGGCGAGTGTGTTGTGTTTGTGTCGTCTGTGTGCCGAGTGGAACGTCACAGTGCCATTCGCTTCCGTGCTATTGCTTCACGCCGTCGGATGAGTGACGAACGTGAGTGGCGTCGCAGGGTTCTGTACTTTTATAGAGCACCGCTCTGGGCTCGCCCGCACCCGTGCTGCGAGGCTCCTGGAATGAACCAGAGGTGCCGGACCCTTCACTTCGCAGTCGCTCGTTTCGCCAGAGGACTTCCGTCCACGGCTCGGCATCTCGTCGACCGATTTTCGGGAATCGACACCACAGCCCTTGGGCGATTATCGATCGATCGATCGATGGCGGTGCATGGGATTCAAAGCGGGTAGTGTTGAGGAGTTGAGAGTGCAGAGAAACGAGCGCTGCAAGGTCTTATAAACTTTCCGCGACAGCGGGCCCAAACGTCTTCCACTGCAGAAATGGCTGGGAGATCACGAATCGCCAACTTCACCTGGAAGGAGGCCCTCGAGGTTCCCGAGACACTTGTGTTCTCCCAGGTCATTCCTTTTTCTCTGTTGAGCACGGCAGATTTCTTGGGACAAAGTATGATATCCAATAGCATTTGGTTAACCCATGAGCGAGTTACTGCGGCTTCCCATCTAACGTTAATCGATTCTAATGGAGTAGTCCACCATATTTTTTTTAGTGCCGAATCTGATAGTTTTTTCTCAAATAAAAAGACTCGTATTATTTTTCCGTTCTTAGGTCCGTCACTTAGTTCTCCAGTTATAAGCAGCGAAAAACATGATGTCTTTAACCATTCCGCTTGAGTGAGCGTGAGAAAGATTCGTACGTAATCCCTTCGTCCAATCACAACTCAGACTGCGAAGCTCCTTTGCCCAATTGAAATGGGAGACAGACGCAGTTCATTCTGCCCGTGGAAGTGGTAGTTAAGACTCCATGTGGGGTATTTCGAAAGTCATTGCAAATTCGACTGCGTCGTATTTTGTGAAAATGTACATTAACTGCAGTACTCTTTTACCCACTTAATAATTGTCACGAAAAGTAGTTGTTGGATTTCGTTGTTCATTTTTTCTTTGGGGTTATTTATAGGATGCGCTTTGTACGCGGGCCTCCCCTCCCCACCTCTGCTTCCCCTCCAGCTTTCCCGCCAAAATAGTCAAGGGGGGGATGACGTAGTAGTCTTTACTGAGGCTCGTTCGATGGGCGTCACCTATTGTGCGTTTTAATTTTTAATTTATGAGTGAACGGCTATAAGTTTCATTTTTTCGACGAATTTCATTTTTCGTTACCATCTAACGATTTCGTGTATAAAATAGCGATTTTGGCTCCGGTTAACGCCCCCATTCTGAGCGATGAAGAAGCAGTGCCACTCGAGTGGATTCGATGAACAGCGCTGGAGTATTGCTCTGCAATGGTGACCCCAAAACACTAAATGCGCGAGGGAGCGAGTCACCCCAGAAGCAGATCACCAACAACACCGCGTTGCAATGAAGGACTACATATATACATCGTCTTCTTACAAGGAGCTTCACACGCGTAACTAAAATTAAATATACGTAATATATATCAGATGTACACATGATCTAATTTGTGATAGAGTCCAAATAAAAAGTGTAAATAGTCGATGTTTTATCCTGAGCTTTTCAGCTCAAAAGACTATTTACGAACCAGTGTAGAGTTCATTCCGGATGATGAATGCCATGGGGTCGTTTACCATACCGAATTGTTTAATACCGAATCTGATCGAGTTTGTAAAATAAAAAGACCCATATTTTTCCGTTCTTCACTTTCCACGACAATTTTCTGTAGTTCTTTTGGCTACTTCACAAACACCCTTCAAACTCGAGTGCACATGATATTTTGGTCGTCAGTCGTCCTATGTATGATTCGATGGCCGAACTAAAGTCGTACCAAAGGTGAGAACCTACGGGTTGAGGCTAGTCGTTCACATTTACGCATTCATTTGACGGACAGATGATATAGTTTCCAGCCAAACTCAGGAGTAAAAACTTGGCAGGAAAAATATACACGTTTGAAATATGAAATCTAAAAATGTTTAGATGAAGCACTCGGTCAAAACGTGTGAGTGAATCGAGTGCCACCGAAGAAAAGATCTCTCAACACTACCTTGTCTCTTAAGAAGCCAGCAATGTGGACTGAAGATTAAAAGGAAGTCTAAATTAAAAGGAAGATGATGAGACGTGAGCAATAAGTACCCAACACTTTGTTGATTTCAAACATTTCCCTCTCGTCCCTTTCGCTACTCTTGACGTCAGAGGGGCTGATTAAGAACGCCACGATACACGCGTGCCTTTCGCGGCAATCATTTGGGGGGAGCCAAGGAGGGAGGGATAGGAGGGGCAAGAGACTCGAAGTACATGGGGACGTCTTGAAGGAGGGCGGGGCTGAGGAGTCGCTGGAGGAGGTGTCCTCGTTGAAGAGGAGGCCGAGAGAAGACTGCACTTGACACGGCTAATGATTCTGAACAGGGCCACATTAAAATCTGAAAACTCAAGAAACCACATTGATAATATCTTCCATCCTTAGAATTACTGAATAAAGAAAAATAAAAGAATATCGATACGATTTTTCAGGAGCACATGCAGCATCGCACGCCTATTGCCGAAAATGTATCGCCATCACAAATGAGCTACGGGGGAGGAGGGGGGGGGGGACTGCGTTTGAAACCGTCGAGAATATCTCGAATGGTAACCAAGAAGCCACGTGGGAAAACAAGAATGTTTCGCAAATTTGGTGAGTTTGAATCGTTCATTAAAATCTCACTCAATGTTTCCACTTGCGGTTTTCTCTTTCATCTCGAGCATGGAGAGATGATGATATAAAACTCGAGTGAAGAGAATGAGTGAGAGAATTACAAGCGATTCAAACTCACCAAACTTGCAAACCATTCGTGTTTATACCACGTATCACCTTGGTTACCTATTCGAGATATTTCCGACGGTTTCAAACACCCCCCCCCCCCCCCGGGTGGGGTGGGGATGGGGGGACTTTGAAACTGTCGGGATTTAAAACACAGCCCCCAGGAGTTTCAAGGGGTCGAAGTTAGATTCCCCTTCCTCCCGGTCACAACAAGCGACGCACAGGGAAGAGGAATGTTTGCTTGAAGGGTGTCAGTTCTTCACCTCCACATGCACACATCACAGGGGGAAGATATTTAATCAGGGGTCAAATTAAGAGTCCAAGGTGGAGGCCGTCGAATCGCGCCAGGCAGGTGGTGGCGATGGATGAATTGTGGGCCTCGCTGTTGCCCGGCGACTGAGTAGCGGCGAAAGCTATTGATTTCCTCAACTCGTATTCATCAGAACGAGGCGCCTCATGTGAACCCTCCACACGCCGAGAGGAACCATGAAATTCGCCATGGAAAGCACGTATCGGAACGAGAGAAAAATAAATAAGATAATAATGATAAATCGATGGATGTACATAAATACTTTCGCTTCAAATTTATTTCTATTCGGCGCCAGGCTCATTTTTAATATGGCGTTAGATCAGTTCACGTGGTATGCCCGTTTGAACAGACGGAATCATTGCCAATTTGCTTTCAATTTCTTCGCAAAGCAATTCAGCTGAAGTTTCTATTTTCGAGGTGCAATTAGGACTACGAATGCGCGCGTCACATACGGACCGGGCAGACACCACGTTATCTCATGCAGAGAGGCGTGTTCCTACGGTAGACTAACCATTATGGCATGCATATTGTAAAAAGCAGCAGCAGCTAGACTAGATTTTAGACTAGCTATACCGCCCGAGAGTAAATGATGTCCGCCCTTTTTGAAAATTGCACTCCTCACTCTGTGATAAGCAGCCGTCTCTGGCCGCTGTGTGAACCTCTTCTGTTTGTGTCGTTAAACTAGGCTAAGGGGAAAGCGTGCCTTTGTCCCTACGTGCATAATACGTGCTCGAGCCAGAAATCAACGAAAGCTATGTCCAAGTGGCTACGTTTATGCATGAGAAGTGTGTGTATTCCCTTAGAGTTTTAAATTATCCGAAGCAATACTAAAATCTTGTTCGTATACCTGAACAGTGCCCGGCGGGCGGAGGTGCATAAAATCGAAGCGGGTGAGTGAGCTCACTTGGGGCGGATCAAATGTTCCGGACGAAAGAGTCGATCCCCGGGAGAGCCGCTCACCGAGATGCGAGACGCCCGATCGGGTCTCCGCCTCGACGGGCTGATGTTGAAACGCATCCAGTTGTATCCATTTGAGGAAAGAAAATAAGAGCTGTTGAAAGAATGTTCGCAAACGTGTGTGCTTATTCATTTCATTACATCTCACTTCCTTTCTCTCTTCACAGCGACGTGGTCTTATCGCAGCAAGGTTCGACATCCTTTCGAGGTGAGATGGAATTGCAGCATGGTCTTCCTCTGAGCTGAAGCAATTTTCAAGTACTACTGTACTACAATTCTACACTTCAAGTACTACAATTTACAAGTACCACTGCCTTTGTCGGCGATCGTCGTCAGCCGGATCGAAGGAGATGGGAATACTACTTATATGGTTCGGCGGAGAAGAGCTACGAGGGCTTTCATTCGGAGGGTTAAAATGGGGTTGTTTACCATGCTTTTTATTTCCGAGCCTGATGAGAGTGTAAATAAATGCCATTTTCTGCCGTCACTTGCCACAATAATGTGAGGAACATTACGCTGGGGGGTGTTTGAAACCGTCGGAATTACCTCGAATTGGTAACCTAGGAGTCACGTGGTACAAACACGAATGGTTCGCTAATTTACTGTCTGAATCGCTCGTTATAATATCATCAATTGTTTTCACTTGCGTCTTCCTCATGTATCCACTACAGAGCCCCCGGATGAGATAAAACACAAGTTTAAACAATGAATGAGGTTGTAATCAGCGGCTCAAACAAAGCAAATTAATGAACCATCTGTGTTTAAACCACGTGACTCCTTGGTTACCTATTCGAGATAATGCCGACGGTTTCAAACACAGCCCCTCATCTGATAGACTCCCTTTTGAACGGCGGCCCTGGTTCAGGATTCTTTTTCCTTTGCTATCGTACCCGACTGTGATGTCCACTCGCAGTAGATCTAACCTCAAACGTGAGTGAAAATTTAATTGGTTAATGTATCTTTCAATTGCGAGCCTTTGGAATTTCAAAGAGTTGACGACGCTACTGCCGAGCGCATTGGTAAGAAGTTGCCACCACAATTTTTCCCATTTATTCGGTAGTACTTAACCCCAATATCATGGACATCCACCCCACCCACATTATATACTGAAATGGTATTTGCTTTGGGTATATTATCAAATTTTTCGTGATCTTGCCCTATCTTTTTGCCTCGCAAAGAGGAGATAATGTGCCCGCATTTGTTTAACGGCGACTACAGAACTAACATGCCATCGCACTAAGAGAATTGTATTGCATTTTCAAATTGCTACCAAAAGTTCCTTCCTTTCCCCCGCATAACACGCCCTTTGCTGATCTTAGTGGATATTTGTAGGTTCTGTTCTCTTGAACTGCATAGGTTGAAAACATCCAGGTTCCATAAACACACAGAGAAGAGCAAGCAAAATATTGTCGAAATGTATTTTATGATTATTTGACATACTAACAGCTTTAAAAGTTCCAAAACAAATCACTCTCTGAGAAATAACCCATCACTTGGTTCCTTAGATACTCCAGCGCAGGCAAAAATTAAAATACTTTGGTACCAGATAATGACGCTAAGTACCAGAGTTTGAAACCATAGCGGACTGGATTCCATGATTGCATATATTTTCAAGAGCGACGCCCAAAATAAAGGACTATAGATAAAGATGCAACGAGTAAATATGCCAAACTGAATAAATTCATCATTGACTTGAAATTCCCCGTTTACATTACTAGGGTAGAATGATGGTTAATATGGCGGCTAAAACTAACTTGCGTTTACGCGGCCTACGCAGAACCATCGTATAGAGGCACTGTCTCAATCGTGGTAGAAAAATTTACCAGGATTAACGGCAACTTGCGATCACACGGCCAATTTCCAGTCATGGTAAACCTTACCATTGTAAAAAGCTAGTAGTGTAAACAGGGCAATGGAGAGTGAAAGATTATACCATGGAAAAAGGAGGAGGTAGCCTTCCTCCTTCTTCCGCGGTTATACACCTTTGGAAATTCTGATTCAGTGATTGATTGTCTTAGAGATTCAAATTGTTTTAATTTGTCGTAGATTTAGTTCAGTGATGATGAAATGCCACCTAAAATTCAAGCAACTGAAGAAAACAGCGAAGAATACTTGTCAAGCAGAAAAATTTATGGAGGCTCAACATCAGCCGGCATTTCAAAAAGCAGTGAGAAAAAACTTAGGAGAGGACCTGACTGAGAAATCAGTGGAAGAGCGTTGGGCAAACATTAAATGTGGACTACAGGAAGCCGCAAAGGAAGCTCTTGGAAGAAGATAAGTTGTCAAAAAGAAGCCATGGACCACGGAAGAAGTCTTAGATCTGATCGAAGAAAGCACAAGAATGCGAAAACTGAAGAATTGTAACTTTGCTACAAAATAATAACGAACTAAATAAGTCGCAAAGCCGGGAAAGCTTGAGAAATGTGGATGAAGAACCTACGCGAGGATGTACAATACAACCTTGCACTTAGGAAGGTAGAAGCTGCCTATAGGATAGTGAGGAACAACTTCAAGGAACGGAGCGCAAGATGCAATGCCATTAGGGGTAAGAATGGAGAACTATTGATTGAAAATGAAGACAAAGTGAAGAGATAGAAATAATATATTGAAGATTTATACAATCTCAACGCGAAAGATGGTAATGCTGGAGTAGGGATCATACTCAGAAAGAGCGCCGGAATGCGTGTGAAGAGCTTCCTGCAGTACAATGAAAGGATAATAATGGTGAAGATCGAGACCAAACCTGTAGATACCGTGGTGGTGCAGGTTTACATGCCTACGACGGACTATGAAGATGAAGCAGTGGAAGACGTCTACGAAGATATCACGGAAGTTATAAAACAGGTAAGAGGAGAAGAAAACCTAATTATTTTAGGAGACTGGAACGCTATCGTCGGCGAAGGTCAAGATGGAAGAATAACTGGCAAATACGGATTCAGAAACCGAAACGAAAGAGGAGAAAGGCTGCTGGAGTTCTGCACCCAACATAAGTTAGTGGTTACTAACACATTGTTTAAAACTCACAACCGAAGAATATACACATGGAAAATGCCAGGAGACAGAAGAAGATTTCAAATAGACTACATTTTAGTGAAGCAGAGATTTAGAAACCAAGTGAAGGACTGCAAAAGCTACCCTGGGGCAGACATCGACAGTGACCATAATTTAGTGATGATGAAATGCCATCTAAAATTCAAGAAATTGAAGAAAACAAAGAAGAATATATGGCAAGTAGAAAAACTAAAGGAGGCTCAACATCAGCTGGCATTTCAAAAAGCAGTGGGAAACAACATAGGAGAGAACCTTAATGAGAAATCAGTGGAAGAGCGATGGGAAAACATTAAATGTGGAATACAGGAAGCCGCAAAAGAAGTTCTTGGAAGAAGAAAAGTTGCCAAGAAGAAGCCATGGATCACTGAGGAAGTCTTAGAATTGATTAAAGAAAGAAGAAAGTACAAGAATGCGAAAACTGAAGAAGGGCAGCTTTGCTACAAAAGAATAAGGAACGAAATAAGTCGCAAAGCAAGGAAAGCTGGAGAGATGTGGTTGAAAAATCTATGCGAAGATGTACAAAGCAACCTTGCACTTGGAAAGGTGGAAGCGGCCCACAGCATAGTGAGGAACCACTTCAAGGGACGGAGCTCAAGATGCAATCCCATAAGGGACAAGAATGGAGAAATTTTGATTGAAAACGAGGACAAAGTGAAGAGATGGAAAGAATATCTGGAAGAGCTATACAATGGAAAACATCTCAGCACAAAAGCTACTGAAGAGGAAAGCGAAGTGGAAAAAGATGATATGGGGGCATCAATATTAAGATCGGAATTCGACGCTGCAGTAAGGGACCTTCGGATGAATAAGGCCTCAGGTATTGATGATGTCCCTGCAGAACTAATTAAAAATGCAGGAGAGAAGACATTAATTCATCTCTACAAAACCATCTGCGACATGTATTCAACAGGAGAAATTCCAAGGGACTTCGAGAAAACATCATCATTCCTATTCCAAAGAAGAGGAGAGCGGAGAAATGCGAAAATTTTAGGACTATAAGCCTGACGACACATACATCGAAGATACTGACCAGGATCATCTACAGAAGAATAGAACGAAAAGCAGAGGAGTTCCTGGATGAAGATCAATTCGGATTCAGGAAAAGTAAGGGTACAAGGGAAGCAATATTGGTCCTTAGGCTACTCATAGAGAAGAGAATGGAGAAGAACAAACCGACGTTCATTGCATTTGTGGATTTAAAGAAGGCCTTTGACAACGTGGATTGGGATTCAATGCTTGGAATTCTGAAGGGAATTGGAGTGTCCTACAATGACCGAAGAATTATACACAGTCTGTACAAAAACCAAGTTGCTGTGATTAAATCTGGACCCAGCTGTGAAGAGGCAAGAATAAGGAAAGGAGTGAGACAAGGCTGCGCACTGTCTCCCGTAATTTTTAATGTTTCCATCGAGAGAGCCATAAATGAAGTCAAGGAGAAGTGTTCTGGAGTGAACATCCACGGAGAAACAATCAGTATGCTAGGATTCGCTGATGACATAGCTCTCATAGCAGAGACAGAGAAGGAGCTGAATAAGATGCTAACAACCATGGAAAGGACTATGGCTAGATATCAGCTTAAGATAAATAAGAAGAAGACTAAGATATTGGTGTGCAGCAAGAAAGAAGAGGCGGAAACCAATGTCAAACTTGGAAAACAAAAACTTGAAGAGGTTAAAGAGTTCTGTTATCTAGGAAGCCGAGTAACCAACGATGGACGAAGCAAGAAAGAAATTGTGAGTAGAATAGCCCAGGCAAAGAGGGTATTCTTTCAAAAGAAGAATCTACTTACAGCAGGAAATACAAGCATAGAAGTAAGGAAGCAGTTCATCAGAACATACATCTGGAGCATTTTTCTTTACGGCAGTGAATCATGGACGATGACAGCAGCGGAGAAGAAAAGGGTAGAAGCATTTGAAATGTGGTGCTACAGTAGAATTATGAAGATTAAATGGATCGATCGAGTAAGTAACGAGGAAGTGCTAAGAAGAGTAGGAGAAAAGAGAAGTCTGCTGACAACTCTAAAAAGAAGAAGGGAAAACTTAATCGGCCATTATTAAATGAGTTTGGCAATTTTCCACAAAAAAAAATCTTTACTTCGACCGGTTTCGATGTGATACATCATCATCAGGTATCACATCGAAACCGGTCGAAGTAAAGATTTTTTTTTTGTGGAAAATTGCCAAACTCATTTAATTATGTTATTCCACCATATAACGCCTGAAACGTCTCTTTTTATTATTAATCGGCCATATCTTGAGACACGATGGCCTGATGAAGACTATCGTCGAGGGAAAAGTGAACGGGAAGATTGGAAAAGGCAGGCCTCGTATGAGATACATGGAACAGGTTGTGAAGAATGTAAAAGAGAAGAATTACGTCACAATGAAAAGGTTGGCCGATAGAAGAATCGAGTGGAAAGCTGCGTCAAACCAATCCTAGGATTGCTGACCAATGATGATGATGATGAACGGGAAAGAGATCGGAGAGGAAAGCAAATTCGATAAGGATGATATGGGAGCATCAACATTAAGATCGGAATATGACGCAGCAGCAAGGGACCTTCGGATGAACAAGGCGTCTGGAATTGATGATACTCCTGCAGGACTACTTAAAAATGCAGGAGAGAACACATTATCCCTTCTTTACAATATCATCTACGACATGCACTCAACAAGAGAAATTCCAAGGGACTTCGAGAAAAAAAACATCATTCCTATTCCCAAAAATAAGAGGAAAAATACCAAAATTTTAGGTCTAAAAACATGACACATGCATTGAAGATATTAACAAGAATCATCTACAGAAGAATAGAACGAAAAGCAGAGGAGTTCCTGGATGAAGATCAATTCGGATTCAGGAAAAGTAAGGGTACAAGAAAAGCAATATTGGCCCTTAGGCTGCTTATAGAGAAGAGAATGGAGAAGAACAAACCGACCTTCATTGCATTTGTGGATTTAGAGAAGGCTTTTGATAACGTGGATTCGAATTCAATGCTTGATATTCTGAAAGGAATTGGAGTGTCCTACAATGACCGGAGAATTATCCACAGTTTGTACAAAAACAAAGTAGCTGTGGTTAAATATGGATCCAGCTGCGAAGAAGCAAGAAAAAGGAAAGGAGTGAGACAAGGTTATGCACGGTCACCCGTAATTTTCAATTTCAAAATCGAGAAATCCATCAATGAAATCAAAGAGAAGGCTTCAGGGCCGAATATCCACGGGGAAAAAATTAACATGCTGCGATCCGCCGATGATATAGCACTCACAGCAGTAACAGAGGTTTAGAATTCTCTTTAGAATGTTTAGAATGGATGGTTAATGAACATTTATGAAGAAAAAATCGTTCCGTTTTCAGTGTGTTAATGAGTTATTTTATTCAAGTGAATTAATCTCTACGTCAGAAAAAGCAAGCCAAAAGATACCCATTGAAGTGGTACAAATTAAATATGGAATAAGTTGGCATCTGGGTAGGTTATTTCTGGAATATTTGGTTCTTTTGCTGGATTGGAATTCTTGTACCGGAATAGGCAAGTCCACTTCAGGGTTCCAACTACCGTTCAGTTGTCGTTATGTGATATCGTACGATAACACTGCTCCCGGATATCGTACGATACGTCGATAGGTAATTATGATTCCGCAGCACAGTGGTCGGAAATCGAAAAAAACTTGACAACATTCCAAAATAGCTTTTTTTTAAGATATTAACTTGAAACTTCTCACAAATACTCAGAATTTTAATGATGATTAAGGAACAGTGTATCATTTGAAATAATTCTCATCCGTTCGTCAGATACAGGGGCTCAAACATGACCAAATTTCCAAAAAAAACCTGAACTGAGTTTTCTCCGAACATCTTCCAAGGTAAGTTGAAGGTGAAGTTGTGGGAGGAATTTGGTCGAATAAAAAATAGTATGATCTATTAACACAATGTTTTTGCCTTTACAATACCAAAGCTTAAAATGTTTTGGAAGCATTTTAGTGCTATTCCATTACAAAATGGCGGACACTGTTTTCAGACAAAATTTTTACATAAAGTGGAGAATAACTAGCGTTTTGGTGAGAGATCTGCCAATTGACTTATATCAGAGCACTAGTTGAAGACTCATGAACACGAAACTGAAGAGAAATCAAATATAAAGTTTGCGACGCCGAAAAATACATGATTTTCTGATCGCTGAGGGCTGGAAGTGCCGTGACTCGCTTACATTGCTCAAGTGACATGGACCCTAAAGATTCCAATTCGTCGTTTTCCAGCTGTACTCATTGTCACAAACCTCCACTGACTTTATATTGATGAAATCGCGAGAATATTTAATCATGCGAGCGGATAAGTTTACGCAGAATCGCGGTAAGTTATTTTTATTCGCGTCCGATCCGTTTTTTTTTTTTTACTTTTTACCTAGACTTTGTCGATAGCACGTAATTGGGGAATATTTTGGTGTGCCGCCGATCTAACTACGCAATGATGCCGTTGTAACTTTTGACGCTTTTAACATAGACAGAACACGGCCATTCATTAATTGGAATACTTGAAATGTACATAATGAACGAATGCAAAAAAAACAAAGTTTATTCTATCATTCCTTGTGCATGAAACCAAATTTCATAAAGTAAACATTACAAGTAAAATTTCATAATCCATCAATTTTACTTGTAATGTATTTACACAGAAATATAGCTCTCCCATTGACCATCAATGGACCAGTCTGAGTGACTGCTGTGGCTACTATGGATATGTTACATAAATAGTCCATTGTAGAAATTGTAACGGAATAATAATGGATTGTAATGAACGAAGCCATTTAGTAAATTCCTTTTTTCGTAATTCGCACGTCCTGCAAGCTTGTTTCATACATAACAATACTAGAAATTCACTATGTCGGCTCTTTGGTATAAATCGCATGAACAATCATATTAACCACAGGATAGTTACACAGAGGACCATTTGTGAAGTACTTCCTTTGACAGAAACATTCCCAAAGATAAAACCAGAGTCCTCTAAATGGCACTCTCATCTCTACCTCAATAGTTTAGTATTGGCAATCCAGAGGACTCGTCCGTCTATACATAGACGGACCTTGCTCTGAATTGCCCCCCATGGCCCCTCCTCTTAAACTCCCCATTGCATTCCCTCCAGTGGCGACGCTGATGGCAGTTCACAAGAACTACTACAGAGGTTAAATGAGAAAATGTTTAATCCGGGATTTTGAAATGTGTTGAACAGTCTTAGGAAGAATCCGCTTTAAGGTGGCTCACTAGCTCTCAGTTTCGCCTCGTCGGTTCTCCCCCTACTCAGTCCCGGGTGGAATGGGAAGGCTCGTAGCGTGTAAGGGGAAATCGACGAGGGATTGGAGGGGAGGGGGTCTGCGCGCGTCGCTGGGTTGTAGACGAGCCTAGAGTGCCTAGAATGTCCTTGCGCAGGATGGCAGGGAAGAGAGGGGAGTCAGCTGACAAATAAATACGCGTGATCGTATTCGTTCGCAGCTCAACTTCGCTGTTCGTAACTTTGATGTCGCAATTATCTCGCATATACTATTCCATTGTGCATTTACAGCACAATGCGATACTATGCCTGGTGGATCACAATATTGCACTAATATCATAGTAGTTGAAAACTTCGTGAATACCACATGTCCGCGGTCGATATTTTCAGTATCGCACAGTGAAAATAAGTGATTTTACGTGGGGAAATGCAGTATAACCAGTCTCACGATTTACCAGAATGTCTCCTTGCCTTCCGCTGTTTCTTCATTCTTACCACCAATGTTTTCGTTATTCGTCATGGTTTGATCTCAAAACATCACAATTTAATTACCAGCACCCAGTGAGAGAAAAGTTACCCATTGCAAAGAGTTTACAGCTTGGGTCTGGACTAAGATTAAAACCATTGATTCGTACGAACTTATGAAGAGCGACCTGTAAGGTAAATAGTGTGGGGTAAAGCTTAAGGATGATTACTTCAAGAAAAACAGAAGGTTAGAATTACGTAATGGCTAAGCATTAAATAATTCGTTTTAATGGATATTTAGGCGAAGTATTTTCGGCAGAAGTACCTCCATATAAAATTTTTCTAATTGTTGTTCCATTTGGTGTTTCCAAAAGAGATCATTTCTATTAATACGCTCAATGTAAATGCCTAATGGGCTCCAAACGATAAAGTCGCAGTACGTTTTGTCACAAAGGTGCAACTGTCCCTGTATTTGGTAATGATACTGATGCTTTTGCTTTAGCGTGACATTCTCCCCACTCTTTTGAAGAAAGTTTAGTTTCTTATGCCCTGCCGCCTCCGATGGAGACAAATCCCTGCAGGTAATTGCACATTTCACTTCGATTATGCCGAAAAACTTATTTGTGTATTTTTCCATAACGTTAGACAGAAAAAAATTGTTTGAAACTCGTAAAATGTCATAAGGATAAGTGAAAATAGATTCTAACCTCTCTGTCTCATAATAATCAGCCTTTTCTGGCTTTTTTTGTGGAAAATGAAGATTGAATTCTCTTGCGCAGGAATCCAATTCCATAATCTCTCTGCGATAAATATGATGTTGTGAACATTCCACATCGCTGTTATAGTAATGGCAATTGCGATAAATATTATAATCTAGTCATTTAATTGAGAATTGGTCAAACTATCTATTATTTCTAAATCACAACAATGACTTCTCATAAAACAACATTCCTTATACGATTACGAATACGATTTCCCCTCACCGCCTCGTCCGTTCTCCCCTCGCCAGTTACTTTGTCTGATGGCGGGTGATACTCGCTCTTGTGAGTGCCCCTTCCGCGCTGCGGCAGTGAGAGAGTAGTTGGAGGTGGGGGTATAGCGGCGGTGGTGGGGGCAGCCCGACATTGGCCGTGGACACGCGAGTGAAAAGACAGGAAACATGCGTTCGTATTTTCAAAACTATTGCTATATTTTTGTATATTAAGTACTGAAAATACTTCTGCTTCAAAGACGGAGAATGAACCTTAACCATCACTGCGTAATATTTTTGGTTTACGCAACAGAAACTGAACTAAAGCGTGCTGAAAAACGATGGAAAGCGTCGGTGGGCACACTATTTCTCCTCTAAATCAATGCAACAACGTAATTTACAATGATAATGTCGCGCAATGACTGCGAAGATCCATCCTTTTCTAAGATAAGAGAGAAAACTAGAAGTGCCTCCGAGCTATAGTTTAGCAACGAAAATGTATTAAGAAATGGCCTGCAGGAACACTTTCAGCCAAGCTAGTGAGCCACCTTAACTCAACGCGTCCAAACTCCGTACAATATAGCGCTGTATACCGCGATTTTCGAGGTACTCGATCTTTTCCTTTTAGCATAATTATTCCAGAACTCGAATATCGAAAACTTGACAGTATTCGAGTATGCGCGGGTATTATTGGCACACCTTTAGTAAAATGTAATTTTAAAAGGTGTGGTCTAATTGATAAGAAAGTAGAGAATATGCATTGACCGGAGGCTATCAGCAGCGGACAAGGAGCGGCACCTCCTTTAGTTTCCCAATCCTCTTAAACCACCAAACAAACAACAAACTGTTTACATATGTGGGCACAATATTGATAAGCATGCGTAGTAACTGATAAATATATCAAAACACCCAGATCAAATTTTCCAACAATACATAAGGTTTCCTGCGGCCTTATTCACTAATTGTTACCGAGAATTCGGAAACGGAAGCCACCGAGACCGTGGCTCCATCACCGAGACCGTGGCTCGGTCACGGAGAACTTCTGACGCGATTCAGTAACCAATTCGGAGACGACAGCGCCACGTCCGTGGATGAAAGGGAAGATGGCCAAAGTTACGAAGATCTACGTCACGGATATCATGACGCTGTTTCTCCTATCCAATGAAAGAATTCCAACCGGCAATTGTTTTTATCCAAATGAAAATGGACCGCGAAGGTAAGTGTGCACTTTATTAGCATTGTTTTAAGATATTATAGGAAGATATGCGCAAATCGATCGATTTCATCGCTTCAGTTAGACTTAAAATATTATATTAATTATGGCATGGTGTTGGGCTTTCATATTCAAGGGTATTAAAAACAGTTAACATTACATCAAAACAGTACCATCTTTAATTGAGTGAATATCTATTGGTGTATCTCAGATAATTGGACAATTAGGTGGGTTGATTGGGTAACTAATCTGAGATAATATATTTCCGGACATTGCGAGTTTTGCTAGGTTATCATTGTAGTCCCTGGATAGACGTTTAAATTTCTTTTCTGTCAATATTATCATGTAGTTGAAAGGTGAGATGATAGTTTTAGCATTATTTTCGTCGAAATTGTTTATGTTACGAGAGTTTCTAAGGATTATTTGCATTGTTGTTCTTGGCCTCTTACTATTAATGGGTGCTTTCCATTCAAGCGACTCATGCGTCGTCTTGAGTTAACTCGCGGAAACTCAAGTTGACTTGTGTCTTCACGAATGGAAAGCAAGTTTCAGATGCGCAGTAGCTGATGCGCTAAGGACTTTCACGGGGACTCGTGATTGGTGCGTTTTTGTGGGAAGGAAATCAGGAGCTTCCTTCTATTTGAGTTATGAACAAAAAAATGAGTTAAAAGATGATTAATTAAGAAAATACTTAACTTAAACACTTGTTCTGATTTATCGGTTATTTTCAATATGCCTTTTGCAGACGTATTGCGATTTAGAGCTTGCGCCGTCCTTCTTTCTTTTTTCAGTAACTCACCATTACCGGTGTGTCACCGTGTGTCGACTCGCGTTTGACACACTAGCGACACACACTGATTGGAAAGCACTACACGCGACACAAGTTGACTTGTGTCGACTTGCGTCGATGATTGGAAAGCACCCAATGAGCATTTGAAACGAGCTTAAATGATCGTAATTCTCTGTTGCAGATATTGATGAGATAATGGCTGGCAAGGTTGGTGGAAATCAGAGGAGTACGTTGAACAACGGGAGGTGATGTTGTAGTTCTTGGTTGATCACCCTGGCATTCACCACCAACAGCTTCACGAGTCGGAAGGAGCCATAATGAAGCATCGCTTGTGGACGACTTTGGAAGCAATTTAAACGCCTGTGGTACAAGGGCCCGCAAAACCAAGGAGAAGTGGATCAAGGTAAAATTCTTCATCTCACATATGCATGTCTTTTACCCGTAACTCAGTCTCTTGTTATAATACCCATGATGATTTACACATCTATCTTCAAGTCAGCTCCATATAGGATTACTCGACCACTAAAACAGTAAAATTATTTCTCATAATGTGTGAATAAACAGTGAATAAAAAGTGAGATATGAACATATGGCTATTAATTTAAAGTAGTCCTCATTCGTTACACATCATAGGTGAAAAACCCCATAGGGATTTCCTTGTCATATTAATAATGAATGCCTAATAAGAAAGAAGTCTAATAAAATGTTTGGGAGTGATATTGATGAATGAGCTAGATTTGGAAAACCATATCGATACGGTATTTAAAAGAGCAAATCCACTTCCTGGATTTAATTAGTGATTTACTATGAACTTCAAAGATATTTCAGTGCTTAAAATATTATTACCCTCAATTATTTTGCCAATATTTCAATGCAGAAGTGATATATGGTCACCAAATCGCTCATGCCGTAATGTACATATAGAAATTGTTCAAATGAGATTTATTCGGTTGTGTCACATCTCCTTAAAATAACATATTTTTAACTCAAATGTGTTGTGCGTTGTCTTGATATTATGCACTTACTTATTATTTAATTAGGTAGCTGCCCTTATTTGCCTGTATCTGTACACATCTATGTTCAATAAATAAATATACAATGTGGCATTTTGCATGCAACTCGCAGGATTGGCAGGGCTGGCGTTGCGGCACCCAGCAAAAGGCCGCCAGGATTAAAGATTCACGCTGGTGGTACCAGTGAAGGCCCCTTGCTGACGATAATGATGGCCCTCCCGCCCCAAGAGGATTCTGCTGGGCATTCTTGGGCAGGCCTCGGTAGAGAGCCATGAAGTGCAGTTTTCTATCATTTGTGTGATAATCCTGTTCCTTATAACTATAGATGGAATTCATGCGTTACCTTAACTTCAGAAGTAGTATTTATGTTATCCTATGAAAATATAGGAAAAAATAAAGATTTTTTGAACATTACAAACTCTAGCCATCATTGATTTCCATCAGCACTTCTTATATATCTAGCCTTCAGGACAAGGTCTTCAGTACTCTTACATAAGGAGTCACGATGTATTACTCTTACGATGAATACTTGGAAAATATCAGGTATCTTAATAACATGATACAGCTTGCATTTTCAGTTGCCGACAGGTATATCAGAATTAATTGTAATTTAAGGCAATCCATATAACATTTTACTATCAAGAAGAAATGGAAATTCCTTAATAATTCTAACTATCCTTCCTAACAATTCCTAATTAGTCAGAACACCATTATCATGTGGTTAGTCGCCTTTTTATACTTCGCCATAAAAATGAGACTAGCGAATTATCAGTAGAAATGAATGAAAAAATATTTATCCTAGCTTTTTCTTTCGTCCACTACCCATTATTTCACTTGAATGATGAACGTGCAAATGTAATGTTTAGACCATACCTTTACGGCTAATTGAACTACAGATGTCATACATGCTTGCAATACAAATAATTGAATTTGGTCGGTGAGTTAATATATGCCTAGCATGCATATAATTTGGTGTCTTAGTTGACATGGGTAACAATATGTTTCAAACTCCCTTAAAGCTAGCAAACATAAAAACCAAATGCCACCAAGCTCGCAATATCAGTGATTTTACCTTAAGTACGCATTGCTTTTACGGAAAGGGAATGCAATGAAATGCTTTATAATACGCGTCGAAGCTATAAAAGCTACACATGTACCAAATACGAGGTTGACCACACAAATGACTAGTACCGGGTAAATGACATAAAATATAGTAAACGAAACCCACTCTTCCATTTAACGTGAATATCACTTAATCTGCATTGCAAAGGTAATAAAATTTATAATTCCGGCATCTGAGTCGTGTTTATACATAGCCATGTACACGGAAATTGTAATCTACAGGGAAAAGTGGGACAAACAAATCATATAAACCGTATAAAAAAGAATGCGTGGATAAAATCGTATTTACACATATCTGCAATGCATAAGAGAACCGCTCATGTCAACAAAATACCTTAAAATAGAAATATATACTTTGTAGTTCACTGATAAGAGATGAGTTGTACACAAATTCCGAGTCCGTGATGACTTTCCGAGAGACTAGCTCTCCACGGCGACGGAATACAAAACTGCCGAGACGGAAAAACCGTGAAAACCTTACTGAATCGCGACTTGGGTATTCTTCCGAGAAAATGACGTCATTCCGAGATTCGACCACGGAATTTCCGTCAACAATCCTTAGCGAATAAGGCCGCTAATCTTCCGAAACCACATCCTCGACATTTTGCTTGCTGGTATCAATGGGGTCGTCTACCATATTTTTTTAATTGCCGAATATGATAGAGTTTGTAAAATAAAAAGACCCGTATTTTTCCGTTTTTTTGATCCGTCAATTATTTCTCGAGTTACAGGCGGCGAAAAACTGATGTTTTTAACCCTTTCGGAAAAGTGGGTGTGGTGCCACCTCTGACGTACATCGACTTCGTCCAATCACAACTGAGTCCGCGAAGCTACTTCGCCTTATCGCAAACCTTATCGCCTTATCGACACAGCTGCCTCTGCCAATCGGAGCAGTTACGAAAGCATCTGTGCGAGCAGACCTTCCGAGAATCCCCCTCCACTCCCTCCCCTTCCCATAAGAACAGTCAAGGACGGGAGGAAAGTGACGTCAATGTTATCACAGCAGCATTTTCGGTGGGCGTCACCTTTTGCTCATTTTAATTTTTGATTTATGAGTGAATGGTTATGGTTAGAAGATTAATTTTTTCACTAAATTTCTTTTTTCGTTTCCATCTAACAATTTCGTGTACAAAATTGCGATTTCGGTTCCGAGTAAACGCCGCCATTGTATTTTGATAGCCTCTCATCCGCTGCTATCAGTGATCAACTTCTAACAACTTATCGTGAAAAAGAATAAATATTGATCACTCGTATCTAATAGAATGGTATTGCAAGTGACATGCAAATATTAGAATCTCGCTGTTTGGCTTTTTTTTAAAGGAAAACGCAAATATAAATGGAAAATGCCATATTTGGAGATGGATCTTCAATTATAAAATATTCAGTCGTTGGTAGATAAGGGTAGTTCGCGAAAGATCAATTCAAATTAAACCATTCACTTCAGTAAACCTTTATATGGAGGATTTGAAGGTTCAGCCTTGAGACAGACCGTAAGCTGTACAGTTACAACTAAAAATTCAATATCTGCCGGCTACTCTACCAGCTTGACATGCTTATTATTGTAGCTTGCAGGCAGTGCAGGCAACGAGTTCACATGCTTCGCAGACAGACGGCATCACTTGTTGTTCGTTGAAGGAAATCCCCGGAAATCGTTCGTCGGTACTACTTAGTTCCAGGAGAAGTTCGCCGACTGCTGCGCTGCTCTGAGGTCGCTTGCCGCGTAGTAATAAAGTAAAATTATAGACAGAAAAAAGCTCGTTGAAATGCGGTTTAACAAGCATACTGAATGGTCAGGTTCCTTATAGCTGGCGCAGTTACCAAATTCACGCAATTACTATATGTTGTCCTCTTGCTGATACGATGACATCTAACTAGTGCTGTGCGATATTTTGTTTTGAATATCGCACTACGATATGAATTCGATATCACAGAAGCGTCGATACGTTGGCTTCGCCATATAAATGGAATTAACGGGACAGCGCAATATCAGGGTTTCGTTATATCGGTTGATATCCAATTATCAGCTGATAGCGCACTTAGGTTGGTAGCACGATAGCGAGTAATTTCACTTATCGAGCAGTTTAAGATACGTTAATGCACATTGTATAGCATTTTATTTACAATGTATGGCCACCATCATTTAATTCGAAACTATATGTGCAGTGTGTGTTGGCAGTCAATGTATATAATACTGTTTACAGCGTCGGGCGAAGCTCTATGGAACTTATGTTCCCGTTAATTATGTAAATTCTCTATTTCCTTCAAATGATTTCCCTCTCAATTGTTTTTAATATGCCATCCTTTTCATAAATTCTCTTTTTATGGCATCGTCTTCTGTCCTCAAAGCACCTGAGTCAAGAGGTGAGGCAAGATACACTTCTTCTCGATGACCTTCTTAACTTCACCTCTTGCCTCATGCACCCTCCATCTTTCTCTTCTTCCTGATGCGGTCCTCTCTCTCTCTCCCACTGAAGCAAAGGTCCTGCACTGACCTCTCCCAACCCTCGCCCACTACGCTCCCTTTGAATCCTTTTTACCTTCGTTCTCGCCACAGGGGTTTGACTACGGCTGCCTGCTTATAGCATGGTCCTGGAGCCAGAATGGAGTCATTTACCACGTTTTATCTATTCCCAAATCTGATAGTTTGTAAAATAAAAAGACCCTTAGTTTTCCGTTCTTCATTCCATCAATTAGTTCTAAAGTTATAAGTGGCAAAAAACTAATGTTTATAACCCATTTGGAAAAGTGGGTGTGCAGAGGACTTGTGCATCATCCACTTCGTCCAATCACAACTGAGACCGCGAAGCTCCTCCACCCAATCGCAATGGGGGACACACAGCTGACTCTGCCAATGGAAGTGGTTGCGACAGGATCTCTTCAGTTAGACCTCCCCTCTCCACCTCCGCTCCCTTCCTGTTCTTCCTCCACACAGTGAAGGAGGAGAGGTGGACAATGTGGATATCCTAAACGCAGATCATTCAGTGGGCGTCACCTATTTTATTATTTTTATTTATGAGTGAATGGCTCTGGTTGGAAGATTAATATTTTCACTGAAATTGATTTTTCGTTTCCATATAATGATTTCGGGTACAAAAGAGAGATTTCGGTTCCGAATAAAAAAATAAAAATTCATCCAGCCTACTCTTGTGACGTCTTCCTGTCTTCCACAGCTTTCCTCGTGTTTCTCAAGCAAGCACTGAAAGCTGTGCACAATGTAAATGAAAGCTATCATCAAGTAAAAAAGGGTACTCACACGATTTGCTAACCTACTGAAGCTCATCCCCAAATAAATCTCTTTTTGAAGAAAGAAAAGTGAATGAATAAACTAAAAGGCTCCTTAAAATTTTTCCTGGCTGAAATGGCTGATGACTTGAATAAAATGCTTTATTATTACAAGGCACCCACCGAAAACCCATGTAACTGGTAACTTATTTGATATGGTGTGAAAACATTTTCACAGTTTTTTCACAAGCAAACATTTTAAATAACAGATACATCAATAAAAATTATTGCAAACTACTGCAACAATATTTACTGGGGAGAAAAAACTTTACAAAAACCCCTGAGCAACTCACATATTCACGACCTGAGTTATGAACGAATTATCCTCATCATTAGGTGAAAAATGTGATTTGAATAGTCTATGCATACCAAGTTGCAGAGAGGAAATAAAGTTCTGCAAAGAACAGAGTTGAAATTAAAACTTTTTAATTTAAAAAAATTTAGAAGACGTCAAGAAAAATGTTAAATCTATTTCAATCACTTGGTTGAATCTCCAGGGATTATGTGCAGTTGAAGGGTCTATAGGACAACTTGAACTGCTTACACCAAGTTTTATTCATTTTCTAACAATAAAAACCTCTCCACATACATTTTTTGGAGCATTAAAATGTTTGAAACACATTGCATCACTTCCGACACACATTCTCCACATTGGTTTTGTGAAATCAATTATGCCATGATGAAACTTTATCAATAAAGATAGAGCCACCAGAAGAAGCTGGACAACCGAGATTAGTTTACTGCACTTGAGCTCAGGAGCTCAACTCCTGTTTGCTCTTGGTGCTGTGAAGATGAGAGTATTTAGAAGATTGAGATTGTACTTTGAGGTGTGGAATAGAATTGCTTAATTAAATTCCCAGGAATGAATTTATTGGGAAAGTGCACTAGGCGTAAATACTGAAATCTGCAAGGCAGAAGGTAAACATAGAATCAATGTTTGGCATTATAAATTGATCTATCCTGGAGGATGCATCTAGGAATTTGTTGAGCCAATCGTATGTTAATACTTCTTTACAGGAATATGCACATATACGAAGATCAAGTATGGTAATTATGCTACTTCTAACTTATTAGGCAACATGAAGAACAAATACTAGGCGATGAAATGTATACTCGACAGGTTTGAATATGTATGCAAATGTGCACAGAGAAAATATGATATACTTTTAAAAATCCCTGGTAAAATCTATCACAGAGTAACGAACCTTTTTTAAGGGCCACGGTTAAGAATAGCTACCATTCAGTTAGATGAATCACAAGATTAGTTAGGAGGTAAAATTGAAGTAAATTTGGCATGTGCCATCTCAAAAATGTGACTTTCTGCCCTTAATCCACTCTTTTCTTTAATAGGTGAGCAAATTTGAGTAGCAATGATGCATCTCTAGAAGCAAAGAATGATGCATCTCTAAGGTTATGAAGAGAAATCATAATGACATGAATTTCAGGAGCTGTGGGAGAAATCCTTGATAGGAATAAGAGGCTGGAATTCTCATTAGACTCTTCTTCCACTTCAACGCACAGGATTCCGATGACAAAATTAGAAAAACATGCTGATTTAAAAAAAAATTATTAAATTCCATGTTAATTAGGCAATAAAGGAAACAAATTCCAGCAAATTATGGTGGAATTTTTCCATTATCGATAAATAAAACTACTGTGGAGTCCACTAAGTACTCTCAATTATCCACCAAGTTCATTGTTTCTCGATCAGTTAACTGACAACCAATTTATTATTTCAGCCTAAAGGTCCTATATTATCTAAAATTATTATTTCTACTTAAAACTAAATTTACTCTGTATCTACTAGTTCAGGCAACAGCTCAAATTTCACAGTTTGATCTGGTATATTTCTACAAAATTAATTATTATCTCCCATTTTCTGGTATCAACCAGTCAATGCCATGACTAGTTTTTTTGTATTCTATTGAGATCATTGGCATTTCATAAGGATTGATGGGTTTAATTAGTTCAATATATAACATCCATTTACATTTCACGCCCATTTAGTCCTCATTTGATTTTCCTTCTTCACTTCATTATAGGGCTCCACAATGGCCAGGAATTAGCGTTAGAAAAATTATGTCGAGTTTAGAAAGGTGTTGTGAAACAACTCGGCACTAGTTTATCATACTTTGGTTTCAGGTCAAGATAGCCTATAATTAGATAAATAATATAATAAATCAATATCGCTGATTCCTAGAAGGCTCTTGGAAAATTGTATGACTATAAATATACTCGCAAACTTGTGGGTTCGTTACAACCTCGGAAGGAGAGAGCCTAGTCAGGGAGGCTACTGATAACCAATTTTCCCTGACTTTTCCCTGATGGCTTTACCAAATTCCCTGACCGATCGCCAAAAGGTATCCTGTTATCGGAATATTTTATTTCTGCAGAATTAAATTTTCGTCAAAACTCAGAAAATGTTAAAAGCTGAAATCACTACATTAAAGCTATAAGAATGAAAAAATATACTAAACCTTCACAAGTTAAGCCCTCACACAAAATGTACACACTTTTAATACATTTTTCCGTGGCCGTGTATGTTTCCTTAGGTAAAATTAAAAATTGACAACGTCTAATTCTTCAAGAAAGAGATGGCGTGTTGTGGTAGTTCTGGGAAGTTGAAGATTACTGAAAAGGCCTAGCCTTGGATTCCGTGATGAGCAGAATACACAGTGATCATGAATTTTAACACTACTAGGCAAATATCGCATTAAGGATATACAAAAAGGACACATTGTACGACTGATTCACAACTGAATGTTTAACGAATTGACGGGGCTTATTCTATGCACTTTGGCAACGGACATTAGTTTTAGTTGGTGACATGTTTTGGTGAAATAAAAGGCGGGAAAGACTGCCCGGTAAACGTAATGGTAGAAAAATAACGAGAATTTCCTATCCCAGTTTCTCACTGACTGTTACGAGAATTCCCTGACTTTTCCAGATTTCCCAAAGTCCCTGACAATTCCAGGTTTTCCCGGTATTCCCTGACGATCGTCACCCTGCTAGAATATGAATCCATATCTATTTCTCAAATTAAAGAAAAATGCTTTCGATAGTCTGTCACATTAATGCAGCATCACCCGAATGAAATAATTATTTTATTCGTTGGTTACCCTAATCCAGCACAAAATTCGTTCCAAGCTTGGTCGAGACAGGATGAGGTCGAATAGAACAAGAAACCAGATAATGAAAACTAACTATGCCAAAAATAAAATAATGAGAACTAACTATACCAGGAAATGTATTTCAACGATTGACAGACTAAGTACAAACTGATTGATTTTTATTCCCCATAGGGATCTCTGATAGTTTGGAAAAATGGCAAGTAGCCACTAGCGACGCCCTCAAGAAAAAATGGCAAAACCTCTGAATCGGACTTGATGCTGCTGTCGCACAATGTGAACTCCTTGCCGACTCGAAAAAAGGTTTAGTAATGGGAATGGCGGGCCAGGTGGAAGTTTAGCATTGGAGCATCAGGAACTCTTTGCTGACTCCAGTGGGAGGACACAAACTCATGGCATGAGTGCTTGGCAAACTTCTGCGCGTTAATTCTGGTTCTTTTTAGCGATTGCTAAGTACACATAGCGACGGTATTAGCGAATGTCGCTAAAAATCAGATTCCGGTTCCATTTTCGCTTACTCCACGCTAGGCTAGCGGTCGCTAAGGCCCGATAGCAACTGATAAACATCAAATTTATATTCCCGTTCATATTAGCAGTAGCTAATTTGTAGCTAACTCATAGCAGACGCTAATTTACGTATCGCTGATTGTAAATCCACTCTAACATACCGGTGAAGTTAATAAGTAGCTGCAAAATCATTCTTAGGAAATTTAACACTCCGAAAAAACGTATACGGTGAGTTCATTTTAAATTTCCTTCCATTTGTTGTCTTTTGAATCAAGTGTTTCTTATTTGTTGATATTTTCACCAAACTTTTTTCATCACTCGCAAATCTTGAACTGCGTAATGAAAATTTCTTTAGCTGTTGAGTGCATAGATATATGTAAGGAAAACATCACTCACTAGTTCCTTCAAAAATATCTCATAACCTTATCTTGAGCGCAGCAATTTCGAAACATTGACGGAAGACCCTAGTGAGGTTATTATGATAGTTAAAGTAATAATTAGTGGTGATACTATTTTGATGTTGACGGACCAATCTACGGACACACAATGCAATGAGATGGTGGTGCTATGCAGCAAAAGTTTGTTAAATGAGTCGTAAGTAGAAGTTTACAATATTATCTTATAAAATATGGAATTCAACATCAAAGGACTAAAGACGATAGTCCTAGCAGCATACATTATTTGCATTACCTACTGATGGATAGCGCACATCAAATACCTACTTCATAACTGTTAGGAGGGAGAGTTAACAAAATATAGTTTTTCCCTAAATACAACTAGAAACGTGTAGGTCATGAACGTTCCCATGTAATCCTATAAAAGGTTTAAGCATTTCGACTTTGTTAATATCTTTTGGGTTTACATCCATCAGAGCAAACGTGTTCTTCTCTCTAAGACCTGTGCCAGAGGAATGGTAGTATTTCTAAGTGACAGGAACTGTCAAGAGTCGTTTGACAGCCAAAAATCAGTGTATATAACCTGTAATAAAAATTCGACTAAAGAGTCCCCTCCCCTTTTTCGTCGTACGTTGTGACTGACGTTATTACCACCAATACTGAAGTATGACTTCATTGCATAATTCTAGATTCACTCATAAGTGTATTTAGTAAATATTCCAGTATGCAGTTACATTCCGTTGCTTCCTTCAGCACAGACACTTCATTATGCACCTCCTATAGCCTGTAATATGTGATTAATGCTTATGCTACTCTTCATAGCATGAGAGTACGCTGTAACTTTGAGCAAAGGGATCTTGAAAATAGAGATGCTGAGCATGCAGATCCCTTAGAAGAGGTTATGGCCGACGAAGGAAATGCTATTGTGGTTGGAGATAGGTATAAGAAGGGAATTAGGATGCTGAATTACATCATGTAATATTTACAAGAATTATGACCTTTATGTATTTTAGTCTAATTTTATTAGTTATGGTATATTGTATAGTACCTATTAGTAAAAATTGTATTTAGTAATAAATGAAATTAAACATCCGCATTGTTTCATAATTTCAAGTAAAATATATGGCAGCTATCTGAATCTATCTAAATATCATCTTTGTTGTCATCGAAAAGACGATACTAGCCAGAAAAAACCCTTCATTTGCATTATTTCCATGAATTTCTTCAAGACGGTGGCCATTTCTTTCAAGGAATTGTCTATCCCCTGTTAAATAGAACTATCCAACTTAAAATGCTTTCTTTTACTTCTCTCATGGAAAGCACTTATTTTAGTTTCAAGCAGCAAAGGAGAATGAATATATAGCATCGAACCTCCAAATATTTATTTGTTATCTGTTGTTCCTTTCAGTCATCTGTTTCTAGCAGATTTTTTTCAATTAAACACTGTTCCTCTGAAAAATTTACGGCTTTTTGGACTTATTGTTTTACTGGTGGTAAATGTAACTAAATTACATTTCCCATACGGTTTAATGTAATTATACACTTATTCTTCTTTTCCAACACAAAAACTCTGAAAAATATAATCATTTTAACAAATTTAGACAGAACTTTACTACAAGATGATTTGCAGTATGATCACAGCGATGCCCTTTATACTCCATTTAGCAAAAATATGTAAAATAATCATTTTCAAACTTTAGTAGCGAAAGAAACGGAAAAATTTCGATATTCGCGAACAGAGAGTGAAACGCAAACCCTTTTTCTGCTTACAAATGATCGACTGGTCAACCATTAATTATAATGTGATTTAAGAAAAAGTACTGAAGTAATATTTCCCTTTAAAAAATAAAACAAACAGAATAACATATCCTGCATGGAATATTGAAATAGTCACAATTTAAAAAAACTTCAAACGCTCATGTGAGTTAGTAATATGATTAGAAACATTTTTTTTAAATTACTCACACAGCTATTTTTAGAGCTGCTAATCTCATACGGTTGTTTATTTCAAAATTCCCGCGGTATTAGGGGCATAGAATTACGTCAGTGTCCTTTTTCTCTTCTTATTGGTTGATGCTGAATGACGTGAAACAATGTTTGAATTCATCGCTAAGCTTCCGAACTTTCCCGAGCCTTAGCAGTCGCTAATTCAACCGTAACCCAGAATCGCGCTCATTCGTAGCAACCACTAAAGTTAGCGGTCGCTAGCTCTTAGCGACGAAAGAACCAGAATTGACGCGCTGGTCTCATTCTGCATTCAGGGGGCTATACGAGTGATGGCTGATGTGGTGAGGGGATGACGCAGACGAGATGGAGCAGGCTGCAAAGGTGCAGATTGGAAACAATGCATTTTGGAATCATAGATCATTGCTGGCATTGTTGGCTCCGCCTGTCGTTAGCTTCTTCTGTCTTGCAAGTCATTTGGCTAAGTCTTGAGGGTAATTAGTCCACCAAGGGGTAATGTCCAATGAGGGGGAAAAAGGGGGGTATTCAAAAATGCCATATTAAGGTCACTTTGATTTCAAGGAGGTGAGATATTTGAAAAGAGGCAGCTTATATTGTGGTTAAAGAATGAATACTCTAGTACACCTTCTGAACTTTAGGGGCACATAAGGAGTTGGAATTGATTGAGAGAAGATGCTGAGCTTGAGCTGAGATCGAGAAAAAAGAACTTTAAACAGAAACAACCAGGTGGAAAAATAAAATGCTGGCATCAAGGAGGGAGCATAGTGATTTGAATCCATATGTGTATCTTAAATTTAAAAAAATACTTTTAAAACTCCATCATATTAAGGTCAATTTGATTTGGAGAAGGTGAGATAAATATAAAGTGGCCGCTATGATCACGGATAAATAAAGAATACTCTCGGTATCCCCATCAAACTTAAGTAGAACAGCCCAGGCAAAGAGGGCATTCCATCAAAAAAAGAATCTACTTACAGCTGGAAAAGTAAGGAAATGATTCATACGAACTTCCATCTGGAGCATTTAATTATGGCAAAGAGGAATCGATGATGACAGCACTGGTGAAGGATAGGGTGAAAGCATACGAAATATCTTGCCTCCAAAGAATGATAGATTAAATGGATCAACCGATTAAGTAACGAGGAAGTCCTAAGAAGAGTCGGAGAAAAGTCTGCTGAATACCCTAAGAAGAAGACGAGACAACTTAATGGACCAGATCATGAGACATGATGGCCTGATGAAGACAGTCGTTGGAGAACAAGTGGACGAGAAGAACAGCAAAGAAATGCCTCATATGAGATATAAGAATGAGTGATGAATGATGTGAAAGAGAAGGAATACGTAAACATGAAGAGATCAGTCGATGAAAGAAATCAGTGGAGAGTTGTCTCAAACCAATCACAGGATTGCTGACTAATGCTGATGAGCCATAAAAATACTACAAATTACAAGATGCTGTGAATCTTATCCTAAATGGATGGAGTGGTTGAGGAGAGGAGGGAGTGAAAAGATGTGAAGAATGAGGTGGTACATTAGGGCATATGAAAATGAGCATTAAACTTTGGAAACAAACAAAGAGGCATACCAACTTAGTTGAAAACATACTAACTTTCTCGCAAGCAAGACGGAACTTCTTTAACTCTAAGAATTATTGTTGCACAGAAGTACTTCCAGTTCATTTCACACTATTACCAGCAAGTGGATGGTCCAAACTCAACCTAATTGCACCGTGGCCAATCACACCTATTGCAATCTCTATAGGGATGCCAGAGATATATAGGGCATAGGAGTTAGAGGGAGAGATAGGAGTTGAGCCCCATATCTGATATATGGGGCTCAACTCAGCATTCTTGAAGTCAGGCGAACCGCACCAAGGCAACGACAGGGCAAAATACATAAACGAGGATCAAGGCTCAGGCTCACAAAAATATTCATCTCACTGAATTAAGGGTCAACTACAAGCATTAGTGAGACTCCTCTCTGGGCAACATCAAGTTATGCGGCATCTCAACTTATTGGAAACCATGATTCAGCCAGATACAGGTGGTCTGAAGACTAGGATGAAATCACATCTCACATAATTAGGGAATGTTCTGCTGCGATGATAACTCAGAAAGAGGTATGGGTTTCTTCCCTGAAGTTATTCTAAGGTCTGGTGCATTTCTGAAACAGTGAATCTTAGGAAGTCACAAGATAAGTTGCAGATATCATGTTACCCCTGGTGTTCCAACCTGAGAGGTTATGTAACTACTAGAAGACATCAAAATATGGAAAAAAATATTCCCACACCCCTTATAGGTGAACTGTCTCAAATTTAAAAAAACCTTATCAAAGGAGGGATTCACGAGCAAGAAGGGCTACCCAATGATTCACTCTTTGTTGGCTGATATTTACATGGACAACTTGGAGAACATGTTGTTATAGTCCTCAAAACAACAGATCAAAAAGTTTTTGCAGGTATTGCCATGTAGATGGCATGTTCTGCATCTGATCATGTTCTCCGAGACAACTTAAAAATTTCTATAGTTTGTGAATGGTCTGAAAAATTGTAATAAAATTCACCATGGAATATAATCCAAATCTTCTCACAACTTTTTGGATATAACCACTTCAAATTGTAGCCAGATCATAGAATAATCCATCGTCAGATACCAATCAATCTCAACTTACAAAATTCATGCCATATCCAAAAACCATTTTTCATATAAATTAATAGCCATACACAAAATGAGTCACTGAGTTTTATCCACACCCATAGATTACCGAGAGGGCCTACTACCTTACCGGTTGCCAGGGTTTTCACAAAAAGCAAATACAGAGCTTCATTTTTTTAATAATAGGAACCTCAAGAGCTTGATCAACACAATCAAGCACAGAATAGAGTTACTCGACAGAAGTGGAATCCCATAATTGCAACACAACAAAAATTGGGCAAACAGGAAAGTCGTTTGAAAATTATAACTAAAGAACACAAAAGAGCTAATGTGACGGGGGACACAGCACAATCAGTTTTTTTTAAACGCCTCCATGAGAGGAGGGGCACGCGAATGATTTTATCCCAGAGTTCTTTCACTTGGAGACCAAAGAAAAGAAGCTGGACATTTTAGAGGAGCTTGAGATTAAGAACAACTCAATCCATGGTTATATTGTGAGTGACATTTGTTTTCAGGAACTTCCTATCCTTGCCCTATCCCTCACTTCACCAATAGTATACCAGGACAGATTTTTATGCACATTCACCTGATAATGTCCTCTTTAGGATGACCCCAGTCTGGTTTGTTTCGTTAATTAAAGTGAGGAATATATAAACTTTTTCATGGAATTTGAAGATGGATTTCCACAAATTCGAGCCTAAAACGATAGAGTTTACAAATTGTTTCTTTTCACTATTAATCGCTTCCACCAAATAATGCCTTCAAACTGTTTCATGCTTCAAAGACAAAACAAAGAAATTGACCTATTAGAACAGTTACACCTAAAATTGAAAATGCAGCGGTATTGAAAACATTTTTATGAATAAAGATATTACACTCAATAGTAGTTACAAAATACTGAACAACTTTAGAATACATATACTACAAAAAAAAACAAAATATTCATAACAAAACAATTATAATGCAATTCATTTGTTTTGTAGTCAATTCATGTAACACTGTAATTCGCATAACCCCCAAAGCACCACAATCAAGGAATAATTCACAAAAACGCATTGAATATTGAATAAATCCAGCACTGAGCCACGAAACAAATAGAATATAATTTACCATTAAATTAGAACTAGAAAATAACAATTCCACTTCAGGTAGGAAGACATGATTTATTTGTACGACATTACTCAACAACTGGGTTGGATACGAGTTAAGTGTTGTACATAAGAAACCCATTATACTCATTGTTCCGTGTGGACGATATTCGAATACCGGCAAGAGAATTCATGCATAACCTGTATGGTGATGTGTGGTCATGGCCTTACTCAACTCGTGTATTTCTGTGCTGGGGAAAATTCGGGTGTACCCCTTACGACAGACGATAATACGACACTCACGCATGATCTACGAGGCACTCAAATACTTTCGTAAGTCGCCGGAGGCTGGCATCCACTAAGGAGAAAAAATGCCCCATCCTGAAGAGAAAGAAATACGCTGCAATGGAACTGACCCACAATTTGACATGGATAGGCACTAATACGAAATGTGCTCAACGATAGGTAACAAGATAGCTACATCAACTTACGCGACAAAGATATGGAAGATCGACCCAAAATTCATAATTTGGAATCATTTCATATCCTTCTGCACCACGAAGTAACTTCTTGGCCAGCATACCGCCGAAAAAGTAAAGTGAGCTGAACACGAAAAAAATTATGACCAAGACCGAACCGGTGGATAAATATGATCCTTCATCCTCAGGATCTCCAAGAATTGATGATGACAGAGCAGGCATTACTAAGGCAACCATCGTTGCACATTCGTCTGAAAATGAGAACCTGTTAGGAACACAAACTAAAGATAAATAAATGCATATATTATCTCCACAAGGCGTCAACAGAGTTAAAATAAAGAGTTCTATAATTACCACTCCTCTAACTAAAACGGTGAGGAAAGAGGAAGCAGTTTTTTACTTGTAACTAAGGCAATATAAATCCCACTTAAATGATGCCCAAACTGATTTTCGCCGACACCCTTTTACGTAACAGCCAGCAAGTAACATATTCTCAACGTATTCCACTGTTGCCTAATGTATGCACATAAAACTCATGTAAATTCACCACCACATTTATGTTCACCACACACGCTAACTTTGACCAAGTGCAAAACGGATACAAAATCTCACAAAAACGTTGAATATTTTGCCAATAAGTGTGACAAATGTCAACACTAGGAGGGTCCCCGCTTTGTTTAAATTCCCTAGGCACTTCCCTTTGTTGTTGTTCGCAATCTATTTTTCGTATGTCTTTTGTTCGGAATTAGTAGATTAGTACGTCACCTGTTTTGATCATGTGATAAATTTATTCTGCATCAACTCCGTGATCAACTCTGTCAGTGATCTGTAGTACCGTTTTATGTGACATTGAGACAGTTTTCACTTTTCAGGTACCAGTATTCTGGTTATTATTGGTGCATAATTCTAAGTTTTAAAGCAGTTACTTAACATGCGTCCATGCTCATGTAACTATTTTTGCTGAAAAACGAGGTAAAATGATTCCTGCTCTAGGGTATGTCTTGTATGTATTTGCTGTCGTTCTGCTGGTTCTACAATTTTGGAGTGTATGCTTCCACAACTAGTATCATCGGTTAAGAAATTGTTGCCTCAAGGTCGCCCCTCCGTGAAGCTTAAGTGTCGTTAGTTTAGTAGGTGATTCACTGATGCTTTCGTGTGATCATGTAATTCTAGCCTTAACCTTAATGTGAGGCTCATATTTTCATGATATTCAAACTCTTCGATTATTTCACGTGGGTTAGTTATCTACCATTTTCTGTAAATAGATGTGATCCCGATTTTCATATCAGAAAGGTACTTTTATTTTATCTGAGCCGTGTGAAAATATAGCGTATTACATGTATGCCTTATACCTGAATTCAGGGCCGAATTTAGTCGGGTGGGGCCCTGAAATATCTTTAAGTTCTGAGGCCCCTCGCTCCTTTTTTAAAACACACCAGCTAGTCTCAGTATGCTTGAATTTATGCATGCTTTTTAATTATATGAAATTAAGTTGCCTTTTAATTTTTATGGGGAATTAAAATGTAGTTAATTCCTCAGAATATTAACTTGTTACAAAATGGCAAAAGTTAAATTAATGGATCCTCTTACATTTACAACTTGAAATATTTTCTTTCTTGATTTTCCAAAAGGAAAATCACTATGTAAATGGACATTAATACTAATTACTACCCCACTACTAAATATTTCATTTACCCAAGTTTGGTAAGTGTTATTGCAGATGAATAATGCACAAAATTTTAATGCAAAACCTCTGAATGAATAAATAGTGGAATTCTTGTGAGGCCCTTACATGTATTGGAGCCCTGAGCTGTATATCCGACACTGGCAGAACTATAGCTGATGATGCATGTTAGATTAAATCAACTGCAATCTGTTCTTAATGGGTGATTTCATGGTTTGCTGTATTAGTTGTACATAAGTTTATTGTACAAGTTGTGGGCTTAAGACTTTCAGGTTGTAAACTCCATAATATGTTACATGAATGCTTTCTTCAACCTTCATAAATTTTTTAACACTTCATATTACTACTATGCGGAGCACTTTTTGAGAGAGAGAGTGTGTACAGAGGGAATTGACTTCCTCCTGTCCATTTGATGGTCTGGTTGGGCCTCCAGTCAAATAAATATACATTTGCTAGTTAGTAAGACCAACCAGGTCCAAACCTTGTTAGAAAATAAATAAATTATCATATTATCTGCAAGCAAGTATGGCTGCATATTTGGGCAGATTATAGTGACTCAACTTCCCGTAAATGTAGGGAGTAGTGATTGATTTTTTTAAATAATCAACAGCCAGTTCATTTCAAGTGGATACTCATATAATTATTATTACAGTTGTAAGTAATATTGGCCTACTGCCTTTCATCTCTAGGTCCTTGAAAATGGCACTTCATTCTGCTAGAGGCAAGTTGGTGTCGGTGATTGGTGACGAGGACACTTGTGTTGGATTCCTGCTTGGTGGAGTCGGGGAAATAAATAAGAACAGGCATCCAAACTTCATGGTGGTCGAGAAAAGCACCAGTGTGAGCGAGATTGAAGAATGCTTCAAACGCTTTGTCAAGAGGGATGACATTGATATCATTTTGATCAACCAAAACTTAGCTGAGATGATTCGCCATTGCATTGACAGTCACACAGCACCCATCCCAGCAGTACTAGAAATCCCCTCCAAGGATCATCCCTACGATGCTTCCAAAGATTCTATATTGAGGCGGGCCAGGGGGATGTTCAACCCTGACGACATTCATTAATGCTCCTTAAGAACAGAATGTCAAGTGTATTTTCTGGTTGGGGATTGTAGCGAGGGCTTTTGGTGTAATTTCTGTATCATAATTTGCTGTATGAGTTGTAAATAAGTCTTTTTGATAAGTTAAGTTCTTAAGGCTTTCTAGTTGTAAGCTCCATAATATATGAATGCTTTCTTCATCTGTCAAACTGTGTTTAAAGCAGCCATCATCCTGATGGCCTGCATACCCCCATGCTAATCCAATATCCCTAGGTAAAAAGGCTGTTTACTAGGGAAAATCATAAATTAGTATTTTGTAATTCTTAAGTTTCGTGGGGGTTTTTGGGTTTTTTATTCAGACTGAAAAATAAGAACTTCTGGCATCTATGAAGTTCCCTCTTTTATTCTCATGGAGCACAAAATTACTATCATGTCATCACAAAAACGTTTTTGAGATTCATTTGTGAGCATTTTTTTAATATTCAATGAGTTTTCTAGTTATGAAGTAGCACCATATCTTTGTAATATCTTCTGAATAATAGGTGAAATTTTACATCATTGATGAATCATTGTACAGATTCCTTTTGTAACTTGTTTCTGTAAATATGAGGTGAAAATCCTTAGAATCTTGTTTTCCAAGCATGTAAATGTAATTGAATGTTGCTAATATACTATTATGATAAATGGGTTGTAGCTAAATTAAATGTGTAAGGTTTGAAAGTTATATGGATATAAATAGGTATCCCAAAAATCCTGAGTCGTCTAATTATTTCTCATGAACTGACCAAAAGAGTTGAAGTTTCACTGCTTAAAAATTCTGAATATTCTGTAAGTGAATTTGATGGTTATTGTGAATTGCTATTGACATAGTATTATTAAGCATCATCTAATTGTCATGTAGTTGTCAGTTGCAGCAGTCAATATGTACCACATTTTCCAGCTTATAAGATGCCCTAGTTTTGGCAGTGTTTATCAGACTGGCAGCAGAAGACAATATATGACAGGTTGATATTCCGTTGATTTCTCTGGAAAAAAACCACATCTTATGAGCTGGAAAATGCAGTACTTGTTTCTAAAAGTTGTTTGGTACTGAAGCAGCCAAAAATAGATATGAAACATTTTTTCACAACGTAAACATTTACAGATGAAAGTCTCAGTGGAAAAACTCCCAAGAATAGGAATTTCAATACTTTTCACTTTATAGTCGGCTGAAATTTTGTTGGAAAATATTCTTTTGCTCCCCTTTCTGGCTACTTTTCTGAGATTCATTTAAGACCTCTTTATGTTCACCAAAGGGAGGTTGCTAGCCCTGCACACTGGATTACTGGACGTGTCAGATTGCAGAGATTGTACTGATCTTTCTTTACACCTTTTACTCGGTTGTCAAGTTCTTTTCTTATCCAGGATGTTATCTCTACGTATCTTTACTATTCTGTTGCTGTCCATCCTATCTATTCCCCTCTCTTCTGTGGCTTGGTGCTCCCACAGCTGAGACCTAGTGTCTGATGGGAGTACCCTCTTCTCTGTATTTTTGAAAGACCAAAATGTCTTAGGGATTTTGGGCTCATTTGGCATTTGTTCAATTTTTCCTTTCCGTTAAAAAGACCTTAACATGAGGCCACAGCCTTCTTGACAATCCTCTGGAAAGGTTGGGTTGGATTCTTGGGTAGAGGGGTGAAAGAATTTGATCTGATGAAGTCAGCACATGTATCAAAGTAATCATCTTTTTCAAAGGATAATGACACTGCTTTTGTGACAACTAGATCATCAGCATCTAATTTCCTGGTAAGTGATCTGTTCATTTTCTAAACAGTGTTGTCATATTCATGTCTTTTGGAGTAGCATATGTAAGATGTGATGAGGTCCACACAAATACATTTTAAGTCTGGGAGTCACAACCGACGACCAACTCACAATATACAGCCGAATTTTCTGGTTCTCTGTATTGTAATCTGCCAATGAACTTTTTTAAATCTACAAAATAGTCAACCCCAAAGCATCAATTTTCAAATAGTAAAAGACTCTGGTGGACAGTAGAACTTCCAGAACCTGAAAATTTCTTCAGTTGATGGCAAACCCCGATTCCAAGTGTTTTACATGCAAGTATTGCATAGAAGTGGTCATTCCCATGGATTCATGCCATCCAAGTTTACATAAGCTGGCGGCATTCAACTCGCTCATATACTGGCAAGTGTCCTTATCTCTAGGGTTCTAGAGAGAACACATTTGCCAGTATATGAGCAAGTCAACAATAATGAAGATTCAAAGATGTCACATTTTTGCAACATGGCACTAATATAAAAACTAATCTGCTTTAAATTAAGAGCATATCAAGCAGTGACTAAATGATTTGCTGGGGTCAATAGAGAAATGAAGATTATAAAACATATGGCTTCCAAAAACATACACATATTTGATCACATTCTGCAAAAAAACAACCGAAGTTAGTCTCCTTGGACATTTGTTCTCTCTCAGCCAACCCCAAGAGGTGGTGTCAATTAATTCATGTCAGCAACCTTTCCTATAAGTTAGCAAAGGCATTCCCAAAAGGAAAATCAAAAATTTCCTTTTATAGCTCTGTGATGTTGGAAAGGATTTTGTTCCAGAGCAAAGACCGATTTCCACCCTCAATCTGAAGTGTATAAGTTAAGCCTGTTTGACACAGTCCTATATATTGGCACAATGGGGGCGTTTACTCAGAACCAAAATCACAATTTTGTACATGAAATAATTAGATGGAAACAAAAACTGAATTTTAGTGAAAAAATTAATCTTCTAACCCAAGCCATTCACTCATGCATCAAAAATTAAAGAAAGCAAAAGGTGACGTCCACCGAAAAAGCTGCTTTGATAACATTGACGTCATTTTCCTCCAGTCCTTGACTGCTTTTAGGGGAGGGGAAGGGAGAGGAGGGGGCTTCTCGGAAGGTCTGCTCTCACCGACCCTGTCGCAACAATTTCCATTGGCAGAGTCAGCTGTGTCTCCCCCATTGCGATAAGGCGAAGTAGCTTCGCAGGCTAAGTTGTGATTGGACGAAGTCGAATACGTCAGAGGTTGCAGCATGCCCACTTTTCCGAAAGGGTTAAAAACATTAATTTTTCGCCGCTTATAACTCGAGAAATAATTGACGGATCAAAAAATGAAAAAATACCCGGTCTTTCATTTTACGAACTCTATCAGACTCTGGAATAAAAAAAATAAGGTAAATGACCCCATATTGGGTTGAAAATTGCCATTATATTCCACATGGCACTGCCAATGTTGGTCATAACAATGCTCCTATATCCCGCATGAGTACACCATATCATATTAAAACAGAACATGGTGAGAGACTGATTTATTTCATACGAGACAGTAGTTGGAAAAAAGAGTATTATTTATTATTATAAGTGCCTGTGTCAGAAATTTGAAGCTTAAAACTGTCCAGAAATTAATGCTGAAGAAGCAGCATGGATACGTGTTGTTGTTTTGGTCAGTAGCATGCTACAATTGATTGACCTCTGATTGCAAATTGGCCGGCAGAAAATAGAACATTTTCCACGATCCAATATTGGGTTAGAGACTGTCAATTGGATTGGGTAGGAAATTGGTGAAATGTGTCAAGCGGCACTCAGACCCATTTAAAATGGATTGGCCAACAAATTGAACAGTTTCAACCGGGCTTTAAAGTGCAGTGACTGTGCCACATGCTATATAGGTCAAACGAACAGAAACTTTGCTGCTTGTATAATGGAGTATAAGAAAAGTTGATAAAAAGGAAACTCATCTTCCCTTGTGGCCAAACACCTTTTTGACTCAGCACACCACTGCCTGTTTGACCCTGTGATAATTCATGTGGGGAAGAAAGGCCAGAGAGTGGACACACTCGAACAGCTGGGAATTTTTTGACCAAGGTAGGAGGATCTTATGAATGAATGTTTGCTCACTAACCATTCCCCGCAATCAACCACCGACCCCACCCACAACCACCGCCCTCCCCTCACCTGCAACTCCTCTCTATAAATTTGGGGTTTTATACCACTTCCACACCATCAATCCCTTGAGCCTGGTGATGACCTACAGGGATAGATGAGTAGTACATATATGCATTACAATAAAAACCTTGGTGTAGCAATGCTATATTTTCGAGTTTGACCCTCATTATGAATTTAAAAACTGTTATGTGTAGTGTACCTAGAGTGTGAAATGGAGTTTATAGATAAAGGTAGTAGTTTCAGGCTTAATTTGGTGGAATATCATAGTGAAAGACCCATCACGTGGAGTTTATAGAGTTAATGAAAGAACTACAGGTTATAAATTTATTTCATCAGTCTTCTCGCTGAGTATTTTAGCTTTTTTCGCCTTTAACTTTGAGATCTTAGTATTCAAGCTGTGTTTTTCAGCTGCTTCTTTGGTTTTGAAGTTGGCATCCAGTCACTGTCTTTTCAAGTGGATCTTGTACTCCTGCCGAGCTCCCTAAATGACCTGATTAACTGACTGTTAATTTCAATTTTAAACAGGCCACAAGCATATTTGAGACCATCATAGACTTGCCTCTGAGCTGTCAAAGAAATGGAGCTTTGGTTTTCAACCAGGAATTCTTTAAAATTGATGGTTTCTGGTGTCACTTTATGGAATTTATTTGTTTTCATCACGAATGACATAATAAACTTTGTATTTACATATTTATTTATTTTACACTGCTACAACCATGGTGTTGACGATTAACATTATCATCAGGTACAGGCATTATTTGTTAACCGAGAATCCCCTTTCCTCAAAAGCTTGTCCATGACTTTAAATAAGGCACTTCTTGATAAAGTCCTCAAAAGCCTTCTTCCTTCCAGACAATCCCTCCACAAGTGGTCTACTCATATTGCAGTCCTTGCAAAGTTCAATCAAGTCTTTCTTTGAAGTTAGATTTTTGAACTGTTTCTCAACCTTGTCACATTCGAAAACCTTCCCAATTCTTCTTTGAAGACACAGTGAGAGCAGAAGAAAGTCTAACAATACTTGCAGGTATGGGGCTAAATTAGGATCACAGAAACTTATTGCCTCACAAATATTATACCTACTTAATAGGAGACTAGTCAATTGAAAGATTACACATTTTAACTACAAAAGTAAAGCAGTCTTCTTTAAAGGCTAGGAGTTCTGCCTTGGTGAGGGTTCCCTTAACTGAGTTCTTACAGCATGACTGAATGTGAACGTAGCTGGTGGTTTCAAATTTATTTTTCTAAGTCAATATCACAAACTGCAGAAGCCTTCTCTAGCTAAGGTTCTAGTACTACGAGAGCCATCAAATCCCTGATCACATCTGTTAAATCAGAATGCAAGAAAGGTGACATGGGTGCATCATATTGCTATTCCCTTAAAAATGGTGTCACTAGCCCAGCAATGTAACTGAAGAAAGCTAGCTCTGCAGGAAGTAGCTTATCTTCCAGATGTTTCTGCATCAATTTAAAACTTGCAGACTGAATTTTGATCTACTCATGTTCTACCCCTTAAACATACTTCTTGAGATTAGACAAAAACATAATTGCATTTTCAGTTATTTCTCCATTTTCTAACCAGTGCACAGACCAAAACTTGGAAGGCAACTTAGGAGTTTCTGGAAGATTGAACCTAAAATAATCACTCTTCTTAGAAGGGTTATCCTTGAAAAGATTGTAGACTGATATAAGGAAATGGATAAAATTCCAATTAATGGCTTTAGTAACAGCCTTATAACCGTTGTTAACAACATGTAGCCCACAAGATCCCATGTTAAGGAACATGGGAGAGCTGTCCCCAAATGTTGACTTAATGTCTAGTTCTAGTTCCCTTAGAAAAGCCCAGTTAAGATTAGGGCCATCCATGGACACCTGTAAAAGCTTTGTCAAAATTAAATCTTTAAATTCTTCTTAGAAAGCTTTCAGTAGGTCTTCGGCCCTAGCATGACTGAGGAACACCAATGACAGGTAATGATTTTCCATCTGGTTTGTCTAGTTATTCCAAAACCTAATGGCAACATCCATCTGATTTTTCTGGGCCATTTCATTTGAACTTTCATCGAAGAGAGAATTAAAAGACCCCAATTGGTGCATAGCATCCAAAACCTGGTCTCTAAAACAAGGGGCAGGTCCAAACGTGATACCATATCCAACTTTAGTGCAGCCAAGTTTCATCGAGGACACAATAGATATGTAACTTTTTATACCCTTTACTGAGATTGAGTCCCCTCTATATGGAAAAAAAACCTTCAATTAAGCGTGCACCACTTTTTCCAGAACATTTTTTTATTTTCCCAGTTTTCCCTGATCTCCAGAATACAGATTTGTATTTGAAGAGTCACCATCTACCCCACACAACGAGGAGTTGTGATTTAGACACTTATACACCAAGTGAGGGCAATTTCCGATTCTAAGTGTTTAGCCAAATAACACCTCAGAAAGACCTACTGTCAAAGTAGATACAAAGAGTGTAGAGTTCATTGTCGTTAAAAAAGTCTTTCAAGTCCAAGAATGACACAGGTGTAGAAGAGGTACACCATAAACCAGCCATAAGAGCATTTCCACCCTATATATCTACAATCTCTGGAAAAATCTCAAGAATTCGGAAGAGATACGACATTGAGGCTGTCCACAAACCCATGGCCAAATTTTGAGAACATCCGGTGAAAGCAAAGTATCAAGCTGGCATCATCACTCTTGGGGCCTACCAAATCTCATGTGAATGCAGAGAAGTCTACATGGGAGAGACGGGCAGAACTATTACCACATGATTGATGGAAAACCAGATTTTTTAGGCATGGTCAACCTGAAAAATCAGCGGGAGTTGAACGCAGTATTAATTTGGACCAAAGATCAAATGGGAGGACAATGAAAGAGAGCTTCTGGGATTGACTAATCAAGCCATTCAAATCCAACTGAGAAAGAAAAAAAGAAAAGATTAGAAATTCAAGATCAAAGCAGTTGACAAATAATCTCTGGAGTCAACAATCGACTATCGACCAATGGCTAGAGACACAGCCAGAGTATATAAAACAGCCAAAATTCAAAATCATGACATTTTTTAACCTCATATTGTAATTGTTTTAGGTATTGACCACTATTTTATTTATATATTTATATTGACGAGGGGTTAGATGGCAGAAGGGACAGTTTTGTCTCAATCCTTGTCTCCTTCCCAAGGAGGAATGAAAAGTCATTATGACATCAGGATGATGTCATTTTCAAGTCACAGCTAGGTAGTCACGGTGACATCAAAATGGTCCCTTGAAATGACATCCTTTGTGACTCCTAATGATGTCATCTTGACCTTAAATTACTAGCCATCATTTTGACCTCACTTTGACTATTTGTGACCAAACCTGATTGTTCTACTAATGAACATTGTTTTATTGTACGACCGTTCCCTCATTATAAATATTTTAAACATGTTTATCCAGGATATATTTTAACTATCTAACTTATTAAATCATCCCAATATCATGTTAATGAAAAATCAGTCAATGGTAATATCAAACATACATCGGCCCAATATCATATATGCCACTGTATAAGGGCGAAAGATGTATTTTTATCATCAAATTAATATCGGCCCAATATTGTCAGCAAATGTCATTTTTATAATGGAAAATGTTATCACTTCTGACATTTGCCGATATCGGTCGGTAGCCAATATCGGATTAACCATTAAGTGATATGTGACGGTGTAAAAATGATATTGGGCCGATATCATGATGGCCGACATCCGGAGGAATTCACCGGAAAATCCAAGAAAGGTAAAGGAATTAATAATGATAATCAAAATGAGCGTTAAACAAAATTTCTCTCTGTTGAAATATCTTATGATATATCGTAATATTTTATCGGTTCCGATAGTCTATCGGTCCTGATACTTTTATCGGGCCTGATTTATCGAACAACCATTTATCTATAATGTTCAAAACTCAATATAGGATTCCCGATATAATTAAATATCGCGATATTTCACGATATATCGCCCAGGGCTAGTGGAGTAGTCAGGTTTTGGGTCTTGAGGTGCCTAAAGGAGGGGGGGGCAGGAGGGGGGAATTTTTAGGAGGCATCGCCTAGTTAATTTAGACGTAAAACCTGGCTATGCCACTGAGTGGCCTAATGGATGTAGCCACCGGCTATTGGCCGAAGGGACCCAGGTTCAAATCTCGGGTGAAGCCTTTGGTCTCCCCAAAATTAATAATCCTCTGTAGAGCTGGCCCAGGGAAAGGAACTGTCCCCCCTTATGGACCTCAAAATGACCCTCTTCTCGTGTGTCATTTTGAGGTCAAAGTGATGTCATGTTTACTTTCCTTCCTCCTCGGGGAGTAATCAATAAGGCTGATATATATTTTTCCTCCGGAGGTACAAGTATCCACAGACACCTTTGGAATGGAAAAACTGCAGTTTTATCTAATTTTTAAATGTCTGTTAAAATAAACCAGTTGAGAGAGAGAGAGGAGAAAAGCTTGACATGGCTTCATGTCATATGAAGCCATTGACATGCCAAGTTTCATCAAAATTGGAGATGGTGATATGTATGTCATGGCCTGGAAGAAGTGGCATGGAAGGCCCAGAGGTGTTCAGTGTTCAACAAACCTGCATGAAATAATTTTCGCTTCCATATTTTTGGCTGCAGCTATATGGCATTTCATACAACCCTCCCTACATTTTTTCGAGAATCTTGACTGGGACCACGGCCTTCTTTAAAGGGTTTAAAGATGGCCATGCTTGAATCGTTAGGGGAAAGTATGTACATGGATTTTTAGAGTAGGGAGGGGGGAGTTCACAATAAACTCCCGATTATCCATGTGCGCATTATCCGGTCTGCGGATTACCATGCATCGACCTCAAAGGTAAGTAAACTTTTGTTATTTTCCTCCAATCATGGTTCCTTCACCTTCACTACGGCCTTATTGACTGGTCCGATGTCTTACATGCCAGGCTTCGTGCCGCCACCCGAGGCTTGAGAATGTTTAATAGCGGCCGGGACGGCTCTACTGGATTGTTTTTCGTCATAAAATGCTAAGGCCCGTTTCACACGATACTTGATCCAGCACAAGAACTAGTGTGCTAGCCGCTACTTGATATTGAGGACGGAAACTAGCATTATTGGAACCGTCCTGGGAGGTTTCACACCATCATCGACCTTGTGCTTGCTATGAAGCAGTTATTCCATATGATTCCATACTTATTTTAAAAAAAAAGAAGTCTGCATAGCTTCTGTAACATGACTTGATTGGTCGATGGCTACTGGGCTACTAGGTCCTACCAGAAATCTAGTACCGCATCAAGTATGAAATCCAGTAGCTCAGCGAGTATACTAGCTAGCATGCTTGCCAGCCAGTATACTGGTTCTGTTCACACGATACTGGAAAGCTAGCATACTAGCGAGTATACTTGTATTCATTATGAATGATAAAATAACCTTTGTATTTCCACAATTTATTCTCTCACACTACTACCATGGTTTCAACGATTAACGTCATCCTCAGGTACAGATTACAGAAGAGTTGTCGTTTATATACAACCTCAACTGTATGTAAACGACAACTCTTCTGTAATCTGTACATGAGGATGATGTTAATCGTCGAAGCCATGGTAGTAGTGTGAGAGAGTAAATTGTGGAAATACAGAGGTTATTTTATCATTCATAATGAATACAAGTAAATTCCATAAAGTGACGCCAGAAACCATCGAGTATACTAGACCTTGTACTGGATCAAGCATCATGTGAAACGGGCTTAAGACGTACAGAGAGGATATTTTCATTGGAATATTTTGTGTTGTTTTCTTAAGGGGTTTATTTTTGTAGGCGGCGCACTGTAGAGGAATGAATCTGGACAGATCCAAACAGCGGATTATCAGTTTTTTCCCATTTATAAGTGCACCCTTCACCAGTCATTAGCGTGGAAAATCGGAAGTTTACTGTACTAGGAACCGATATCGCTCTTTTGTACATGGAATCGTTAGATGGAAAAAAAAATGAATGTTAGTGAAAAAATTAATCTTCCAAGCAGTGCCATTCACTCGTAAATCAAAAAAAGCAGAAGGTGACACATGCCAAATGGTCAAGTATATCTATGTCATCCACCTCTTGTCCTTGAATATTTTTAGGAAGGACAGGAGATTAGCGGAGGTGGGGACGGGAGGTCTACCTGAAGAGATCCTGTCGCATCCTGCAAATAATCCAAAACAAGTGAACATCAAAATATTTTCATATACATTTTGGTGTGACTAAAAGTGTCCTTAAGTTTATTGGCTTATTCACAAATTACGATGCAGTCAAACATGCAGTGCTATTAGAAATAATCCGAATGGAGTCTAATAACCACTTCCATTGTCAGAGATAGCTGTGTCTCCCCCATTGTACTTGGGTGAAGGAGCTTCAAGGTCTCAGTTGTGATTGGACGAGGTAAATGACGCACGAGTCTTTCGCATGCCCACTTTTCCGAAAGGATTAACAACATCATTTTTTTGCCACATATAACTCAACGGATCAAAGAATGGAAAAAGATGAGTCTTTTTATTTTTTCTATCAGATTCGGCAATAAAAAAATATGGTAAATGACCCAATTTCCAGATTCATTATCAGAAGTAGTGTCCTATAACATATTAAAAACATCACAGGGAAAATAAACAAAGCAAAGGAATCCAGGAAAATATCAACCTCAACTCTTATCCTTTCTACAGTTAATCGTACATTCCCTGTATTTAATTTCCTCTTTGAAAACACTTCTTTGGTTAGCCCCTTCAGTGGGGAAACATTTTTCATGGTGGGGAACACTTTAGTTTATATGTAGAATTGGCAGTTATATCCACTCTCCCCCTTAAAGGGGTTAATACAATTATTTTGCTGGTTCAAGGCTTCCAACCCTACTCCTTCCAAAATACTACCCTGAGACTTTGCCCTTATGGTGCCACCAAATTTTAGCTTTACTGACAGTGAGCACAGCTAGGTTTCAACAAAAATGCAACACTTCAGAAAAGAAAATACTCTGAAAAATTAAGTGATGCAGATGTCCTGTGACTTGAATGTTAAAATTCATCATACGATCCTTACTTTCATTTTCCTCAACCAAACATTCGAATTATGCCCCAAGTGTCACATTACTTTTCCTCACATGAATTGAAATATTTGCACAGTAAAAAAATTAATGAAAAATGAGAGCTGCTCACTGTTACAAATTACAGACAAAACAAACAAATATCCTAAAACACGAAGAACCTTCCTCCTCTGCTCTCTTTTGTATCATTTTCTAGACAATTAATTTTCGAACCTTTCAGAGCCAACTTCTACCCCAATTCTTCCTCAACAGATTTAAAAACCATAGATGAACTTCCCATTCTCCACAAGAAAGTAAGGTGGTGGATTTAGTTTCTAATTAGCACTCACAGAGTGACATTGTATTCATCACCATATTTCTAGCAGCTAGCATTTTTCATCAGTCAAGAACAAATACATTGCATATTAATGTAAAGATACTGAGGCATGAAGTTGTGCTTGCATCAATTAAAGGCAGAAACTATCACAGCAAGCATGATAATTTCACATTACAAGCACTACTCAATTTTAGGTCCCGCGCTAAGCGGTCTGCACATCATCACAGTGCCACAAAATTGAGGAAGCCCAATGATTCTGACTTTGATGAGACTATTACCTATGGCTACATCTTCACATTTTAAATTTAATAAAAAACAGCCCCTTGAGGCCCCATTAGCATAAGTAGGAATCAAATTCAACCGAGAATAGAATACAAGAATATATATGGACCACGAAAATTGTGAGCAACACTCCCGGGGGATTCAACTTTCACTGCCTACAGACTAGAGATGGGTAAATTACGGTAATTTTCAATTGAGGTAAATTACCGTGGTAAATTATGGTAATTTTCGAAAATTACGGTAATTTTAAATTTTGAGCTGCATATCCTTATCAGAGGACTCAAAACGAAATCAAATAGCATTGAGATACAAATGCCGATGCTTATATCAAACATATCACAACGTTTATCCATTATAACTCATTAAAAAAAATTATAACGAAGTCGGCAGCAACACGCAATTTGCCTCTCTTTTGTCACACTGAGAAATTTTCCTTCCAAAGACATGCTCCATTAGCATAAGTAGGAATCAAATTCAACTGAGAATAGAATACAAGGATATATATGGACCACGAAAATTGTGAGCAACACTCACAATTTTCGCACTCTGTGCAATTAGCATTTGTTATTTTACTAATCATGGACAGAATGTAAACAAAATTGTTTTAGCTACTTAATTTATAATATCACCCATTCCAATGGTTTCTTCATGAGGAAGAAATTTTCTGAAAATTACCATTTATTATGGTAATTTTCAGGGGTGTTGGTAATTTACCGAGTTGCCCATCTCTACTACAGACAGGCATGCCACAATTGCTCAGCAATGACACTATGTACTTGGGCAAACATCACCACAGAAGCAACCATCTCCTCAGATTCAGAGTTGGTCCAGACAGGAGGAACTCCACGTGTAGGTAGCAGCCATCACTGCTCACCTCTTCATATTTAAATACATGCGATTCCTTTCCTGCTCGTTTGAGTCCCACTTTTCTGCTAGCTAAACACCATGCATAAATGAAAAGATATCGGCTACTAACTTCCAAGGACTGAAAGTGTAAAAGGTAAAACCACACAAGCCTAAAGCACAACTTCTACAAATCAGCCTTACAACCTGATGAATCCAGGATATTTTGGTGGAAAGAGGTTCTTGAGAAATAAAAAAACAAAGTATTTTCAAATATTTCAATATTTCTTATTTTGTCATTTTAAGGCCTTTTTACATGATTTAACTTATTGCATTTAAGCAAACCAATTCTTCAAATCAATGTATTACCTCCAGGGAATTGGATCAAATTTAATGAATCCAAGAATTCGGACGGAACAGGGCAGAGCCTGAAAGTTCTGAAAAATTAGATCCAACGCCCAATCCCCAAATGAAATACTTTTAGTACTTGGGTAATTTTTATGGAAGATTGCAACGTGTCTTAAGCTTTGAGATTGTATCGTTCATAGAGAACTGCAGCAGCAATGGCAGCTATTGCATTGCATACACCTAAATACCAAAGCTGTCTACGTCTAAAAAAATATGAAATGATTCAATTTCTGAGATTTCATTTCCATCTTAATGAATAAATTCAACCTTGTAAATTGGCCTTAAAAGAAAATTGTAGCAAACAATAGGTAAGAATAATTACCACTTGGTTACAGTTCAAATGGTGACAGGAACAAGTTAAAAACAACATTTTTTCATATAAATTGCGATCTAGAAAATTAATAAAAATGGAACTTTCCTGGAAATAATTAAAACATACATGAATCACAAAGAGAAAATAGTTGTAAAAACATACAAGTTGCTACATGAAACAAATCTTATGTGTACATAAGTATGAAAGCAACTGTCTATGAATAGAGGAGAGGCCAATGACTTCAGAGGCTCTTTGAACGTGGATACATAGTCACACTGAAATGGCCCAGTTAATACAGTGCAAAAAAACATGTGAGTTGATCAAAGCAATGCTGCTTGCCCTTTCTTTCCCACACTATGCACAATTGTCTAAAGTGATAGGACCAATCCCACCTGAGTAAGAGGAATGACAAAGTATTTCTATCCCAATATTAACTTCTCAACACACAGACACAATGGTAAAAATACTACCATGGTCTAAAAGAAAACTATTCATAGTAAAAACGTTTTCAAGTCTATAAATTCCTCTAAACCAAGAAAATGCAGAGGGTTAAGCACCAGATAACTTAATTAACAATTAGGAGTATGTTTTCTAAACCACTCATTTATTGCATCAACAGTATTTAAGCTTTAGAGTGACAGTTCATTTAAACAACAAAACTGACACATTTGGTCTCACAGTGGACTGAGGAAGTACGTCCACCAATCATACCACCACAGCAAGGCTGTTTTATATCTTTTGGAACATTTAACATACTCAAGGAGCTATTCAACCTTTGGTAACAATATTTTATAGCATTGAGAAATTTATTACTTCACAAATTCACGTTTTTTTTATATTTTTCAATCAGTACATTATGACAAACAACAAAAAAACCACTTGTGTCCATCACACAAGCGCATCGAATTACAGACTTAAATATTTTCAAGGCATTTGAAAACATGAGAAAAACAACAGACACATTATGTAACACATGCATAAAATTCAGCCTCCACTGGATATTTCAATTTATCGCACATTTCTACAGTACTTTTGGCCATGTATATATAGAGTTATTATATCCAGACTTTTTCAAGTTATATGTTTACCCTAGAGTCAAATGCAAAGGGTTACACTGCACACCATTATGTGTTTGAATGGTTCCCCTTTCAGGCACAACAATGCTTCCTTACAAATTATATAATGGACACAATAAAATACCCATTTCAATGTCCATTAGAAGGATGCTTTATGTTTACAATACTGAACACATTACAATCATTTTTGCTCATACAACATGCATTCTATCAAAAAATAACAGGAAATGAAAGATTGTACCTTGTACTTTGAGCAGAAGAACATTGATGGACAGCCAATTTCCAAGTCAAATAAAAAGAGGAGCTATTTAATGTTCATATATGATTGCATTAAATATAAATGGTGTAATCTCATGCCATTGCTTCACTGATGTAGCAACTCCTTTTGGTTTGGAGAACTATTTTCTGGTGAAACTGGCTCATCCTAATGAAAGACAATAGATTATCATGGAGATTTGATTTTTGAAGATTACTGCAGTTGGGATTAAAGAGAGAAAATTATCAACAAAAAAATCTTAAATAAAAACTATGCCATGTCATAAAACCAAAGCTATTTGATTCATACAATTAAAGAAAAACAGGCTAAATCAAAGGGCACATTTTCAGTTCATAAAAATATGATATTGGGGTTAATTTTTGGCTACTTTTGAATTCGTGAAATGAACAAAATGATGAACAGATGCCCTCAAAAGAAATCCTAAGCGACGAAATAGCTGCTAAAAGAACAAACAAGCAAAAATGTAATTGGAGACTAAAGGTTGCACACATGCAAATGGTGTCTGACAAAGGGCTGCATGAGATTTTTGCATTCCAAACTTCTTGGCTTAATTTCTGTAGATCAAGGCATTCCATGCAAACTAGTTTCACTTGTAGAATTGCAGTAGAATCCGGCTAGTTTCCTACGATTCCCATCTTCTCTACTGAAACCATTTCCTGATAAAAAAAACAGCAATACAAATATGCTCCTTTTTTCTATGGCATGAGATTTTGACGTCAACCTTCAGCGAGTTATTCCCTCATATCATTGGCTATAACTGGGGAGAAGACATCAATCAATAACCGAGTATAAAGCTTAAAGGGACGCATTAGATTTACACCCTACACCTAACCACTCATGTCCTCAATCATTGTGCCTCCCACTGGTTCCAAAATCACTCTGAAATGGCAACTCTTAAATTCTTCAAAAGTCAACAAAACAAGCCATTCAACTGAAATTACATCAGTATTGGTAACAGCTTTCAGGCATTCCCCCATGTCAGGATGCCTCTTTCATCATGTTTTAGGTTGTAGGTTGGCTCTGTTTTGTCGAGATGATGTTTTTGGTCCTCGACTTTGAAGATTCTTTTCCAGGTGTTTGCTAATGCGTAGCCATCCTCTCTGTTGTAATTTTCTGGATGCTTGATTTTCTCTATTTCCTCCAACCAAACATCCAGCAAATTACAACAGAGGACAGCTACACATTAGCAAACACCTGGAAAAGAAGTTTAAAACTTGATAGCCAAAAACAGATTGCCTTGACCAATCAGAGCCAACCTACGACCCCCAAGCCCTTATAGAAGTGGGCAAATTCCACGCATCGTCACTTCTGACCTGAAGATGCCAGCAGGATGGAAAAACTGTTGTCACCATGAGACACTCTGATGCGGAGGAACACCAGAAAGCTGTTACCATTGTGGATAAACGCTGCGGAAACCCCAGATGAAATTTAAAATTTCATCAATTCTCTGATTAAGTTACTTCTTTGACCCTGGAGGAGACATTTTTACCAAATCAAGAAGCTACTTGACATTCGGAAGAAGGATGTCAGGTACTTCACTGAACCAAATCCTCTTCTCAAGTTTTCAGGCATTATTTCAGTACTGACGAGGAGCCTTATGCGATGAGGCAACAATAGAATCACACTGATTCCACTTTCCTGAGTGAGGGAGACCACTTGGGTTGCAACGCTAAAGGTGAGTGGAGGTGGTCAGGAGAGGCACTCTTCACATTTACAGTGGTGCCAAAGGTTGAAGCACACACTTTACCCACAATCCCTCCTTTCCCACACTCCAGCAGTGTGCAAGTGTCATGATTTTTTAAGTTGCAACTTTCAGACCACTCCTTGCAAATAACCATCCCACGACATAATAATCACTGCCATCTAAAAACTAATTCTAACTAGAGTGCATAATGCTACATGAAAATGGAGCATTAGACACAAAATTATGGGGTTTTTAGAATTGTTTTAGCAGATTCTGGGGTTTGACACAATTGCATTTCCCATGCAGTCATTTATTTTGAAATAAAAAAGATGCACTTTTTTCTTCCAAAATCTACCTGTTTCTTATGGGTAGACATGTCCTATTTTATCATTAAAAAATTGACTTTAAGGAAAGTAACTTTAACCAAAAAAGAAAACTGTTTTGGGCCAGTAGTCAGCAAGATTTTTCAAGTTTCCTGGTTGTTACTCTGGAAAAATATTAGCAAATAAATCAGAAATGTCCACAATGTAGCATGTTTAGTTTCATCCTTTTCATAAGTTGATAATCTTTGGTGAACCTAGACTCCTTGAATCACTTCTAAGCAGATTAAATTCATATCACGAGATTTACCATAGCCAATAAATTGTATATCTCATAATCAATCGAAGAGTCTGCAGATACTCAACCCCAAGCAGTACGAGAGTGTTGATTGACACTTCCTTATTCTTTTTAGAGTGCATTATTGCTCTTAAGGACACAAACTGAGTGTTTGCTGCATCAAAAGTTCAAATTTCAAAAACCGCAAGGGATCTAAACAGAGAAGATTACTGTACAGCACTGCATTTAAACTCGTTGTAAATTAAACTTCAGAGCACAGAAACAGGGCAGCTGAAAGACATTTCGACCCACCTCTTGACAAAGAAGATGGGATGAGAATGGAGGAAGCAGAAGATAGATTTAATGAATGCAGACAGGTAAAAAAAAAACTTTGAGCCAAGGAAGTCACGGAGTGTAAATTATTGTGTTAAGCACAGATAAAAAAGTAGTCCACATAGAGAAGCTAATGAATGGACTGTAGCTCTTTTATAATTTTGGATAAGTAAAAAAGGAAGGAGATAGGAATGGGTTGAGAGATGGAGGTGGGAACAGATGCGATTCGAGGAATTGGAAGAGAATGAAAATTGAGTTGAGTGGAAAATGTGAGAGTAGAGAAAGATATTGGGGGATAGAATGCTGTGAGAATAGCGTGGAGGAGGGAGGCTTATTGTGTTCAGATGACAGGCACAGGATTGAAAATTAATTGTAAAATTTCCATGTAAGGAACGTAAAGTATGAACCAAAATGGGCACACAATGGCAGTCTGCTGTGCACCCAATACAGACAGTGAAAATTACTGTGGAGGCGCTTTGCCGAAGGGATCCAAATCTTTTGAAGTGTGAGGCTGCGTTGGAATTCTTGATGTAAAATCTAAAATATGTGAATAGAGAGTTGGGGAATAATATGAAAACTGCCTTGCAGAATAAGGTACTGAAGAGATGAACTGATTTATCAGGGGTTTTTACATGTTGTCACTGCGGTTCATGGGCAAGTAGCCATGATTTGGGGTATTTATATGCTAACACAAGCGAACCTAAAAAAATTGTCCAAGAAATATTGCTTAGATTTCGTAATTATAATGCCACCAAAACATTTGAATCAGTGACCGTGGGAGAGGAACAAGCTTCTTTAAAGGTAGTTGTTTCAGGCTTGATTTGGTGGAATATGATAGCGAAAGAAAAGGACTGGCAATTTTCCACAAAATAAAGAATTTTACTTGACCGGTTTTGGTGTACAACACCATCAGGTATTGTACACTGAAACCTGAAACCTGAAGATGGTGTTGTACACTGAAACCGGTCAAGTAAAATTCTTTATTTTGTGGAAAATTGCCAAGCTTCTTTAGTATAAAAAGTGGATATATTGATGGCTTGCATAGTGAGAGAGAGTCCAGTGCTAAATAATCAGAGAGTGGTTAACTATGTTCGGATGAGCTAAAGAAGGAACTAGATTCGGTCATTACCCAATGTTTGATTCCTCCCAAACAATATCTTCCCAGCTGCAGATCAAAAGACCTATAATTATCAATAGTTCAAAAGCTAGTTAATTTCCATGTGGACTGAGAGGAGAAAATACGCAAATTATTTACGAGCACTTACTGGCTATTCCTCCCACTAGTGTTGAATCTGAAAGAGTTTTTCCATCAGTGGAATTTCTTTGCAATAAATAGAGTTCAAGAATGAGCGAGAAGACATTACAAACCTTTGTTTTTTAAGGGCATATTTAAAAAAAATCATAGGTAACTTTTCACTGAGGATAACCTAAATCTAGAGCTCCAGTGTGATTTTTTAGAAGTCTACAATTTCTTTCCATATAAGAGCAATTGCTATTGTTACTGGTGTTTTATTCTTTTATCTCTGAAGAAAAACGGTATTGTTTTATGTTTTAGTAAAACTTATTCTTTAGTAACTTTGTGGGATTTTCACAATTTTGATACCAAAGATAAAACAATAAAAAAACACAAACAAATTAAAACAAATGTACGACCGAATTTCAATGCTTCAGCATCATCATCATCATCAGTGAAAATGCTCAGTTTCTTAACTTTGTGTGTTCTTTTACAATAATTTCAACTTTGTTATCAATCAATGTTGCTTAAAATTTGAGTAATTGCAATATGGATTCCATATGTGCATGTGTGATTTTAGTTATTTGTTTAATTTTAATTCCATATGTGCATGTGATACCTTAGTTAAATCCCGGGATCCCGGGATTGAGGAAATCACAATCCCATAATCCCGGGATTGAAAAATCTCTCCGGGACTGAAAAATCTCTCCGGGACTGAAAAATCTCTCCGGGATTGCAATCCTTACTCGCAACCAATTCAACATACAGTGATTTAAATTACAGTAAGTCCTCGACTTACGCGGTTAATTCATTCCAAAAATTTCCACGTAGGTCGAAATCCATGTAAGTCGAAACGCAACAACTTACGGATCCATTTTTGAATCATTAGCGTGCCGCTTTCACCGCGGTTTGCTGAAATCACCAACTATTACAGAAAACGCCATCTTTTGACAGGCCGCTAAGTTACCATAATATGACAATTCCGAGAGTAGCACAAATCCAATCTTTATTTCATTGGATATTTAAATCTGAAGTAAGTATAATTACTCAAAACATGTTCTTTTTTTTGCTGTGATGGATAACAGATGTCATCTATGGAGTAGATTGTTAATTATGCATTGAGTTACGCGGGATGGTCAAACTAAACAGAAAAAAACGCTGATGCCATGCAAGGCCGGTGACAGGATTACGTTTTCTTCGGGTTTCTGTCATCGCAACAGATAGTAAAAGGTCACACACATAGATTCTTATGGAGCCAGCCTGGCTTTCGACCAGAGACGGATTTCAAATCGCAGCATGTCATGTTTATGGCACTACAGAACAAATAGCCAATGTATGCTCCTCATACCGAGGACTGCGAGACACTAGGCTGCTTATGGTGCCATCTGTTTGTAAGTCCAGTCTGTTTTCTCCAGGGATGTGACCCGAAAAGGCACTTTACGTTTCATGCCGTACCTGGGAGGCACCCAAACTCGGAGTCCGAGCCTCGGCGTTGAAGAAGACCCAACCCTTTACCACGGGTGGTTTATAGCACCAACTGACCAGTCACACTGTAGTTTATAACTTCTTAAAGTTAATCATAAATCACAATGCTATGTTCATCTTTGTGTTGCACTAGTCACGCTGATGAAAATGGTTTGTTCATCGCTGTCTTACGATAGATATTAACCAATTTACATGCTTTAGTAATTTAATGTACATTAAACTGGCTTGGTTTACTAATGCACGTAAAATGGTTTATATATATCGTATAACTGTGTTTAAAAAACCATTTTCATCAACGTGAATAGTGCAACACAATGAAGAACATAATTGTGCGATTTGTGTTTAACTTTAAGAAGTTATAAACTATAGTGTGACTGGTCAGTTGGTGCTATAAACCACCCATGGTGAAGGGTTGGGTCTCCTTCAATGCCGAGGCTCGGACTCTGAGTTCGGGTGCCTCCCAGGTACGGCACAAAACATTAAGTGCCTTTTCGGGTCACATCCCCGGTTTTCTCTCACCTACTGGTGCGAATGTGTATCGATTGCGGTTGCTGTGTGTTAATGTTTGACATACATTTATTTATACATATGATGTCCAGCAGGGAAGTGTTATTGTATGTGAAATCCATGGACTTATACACTTAAAAGTAAAAACAAGGTTTAAAATGCAGCTGTGTTGCGAGACGCCTAGGAGGCTTCAGCAAAGACGACAAAAACGAAAAAGGTAATCACATTAGACTTTTTCACCATCACCATGATCAAATCATCAACTAGATATCGAACTATGTAATGACCTTAACTAGAGTGAGCGTTCCGAACGCCCTTACTTTGGCATCAACTCTTGCGTGCTTGACAATGAGTCCGGGTCGTCACCGGTGTATCTGTCGTGGCAACAGAAACGCGGAGAAAATGCAAACACAAGGTCTGAACATCTATGGTCTGAACACACCGGTGCGGGACGTGGGAGCGAAATTTGCCAAGAGGGTTAATGTCACTCATTGTCAGTCCAACGCGATACATTCACAGGACTTCAGGGTGTCAAGTATGGGTGTCAGTACTACCGCTTCAGTGTTAAGATTATGGAAGTGTCATCTGACAAAGCTGAAACTCTTCATAATCGCATTGGCAGAAGACGAATACCAAGAAAGGAATATTAGCAAGCAATACTTTGTAATTAACAAAATACTATTTGCAATTAATGTTCAAACGCGTGCTTACATATAAGTATTTGACCTAATCACTTTCATTGATTTTCGGATTGAGTAACGGATACTTCTTAACCACTCTCCTGTGAACTATGAACTCTCCTGTCGACATTTCTCACAGTAATTTTGCGCTAGACTAGTCACAGGACGAGGGAAATGCGGCATGCAGCGACCTGAATTATATTCGCGGCGGGTCCGCGTTCCACCGGGCGGGATTCACGTCGGTTTGCGCGTATTGGTATCTCGCCGAGAGCTTTTGTCCCGCCCGAATTTTGCTCCCGCGTCCCGTGCCAGTTGGTGCAGGCCTTAACACTGGACATCCGCGTAACTCGGATCCGCGTAAGTCAAGGACTTACTGTACTGCCGAGAAAAAGAGTTGTTTCAGGCATGATGTGGTGGAATAACATAATTAAAGAAGTATGGCAATTTTTCACGAAAGAACTTGAATCCAACTGGTTTCGATGTGCTACATCATCATCAATGGTCACCTGAAAATCTCATGAAAAATTTACCAATCTTCTTTAATTACTACCGAGAGTTTTGCTGGCACATAATTGGTGCAACTGAGTTGGATAACAATATAATACTCACAACTATCAAGCCAGTTATCTTCAGTGGTGGCAACCACTTCATTTTTATCTCAATTGAATATAATATCCAAACTGTGGAACAAAATCCAATCACATCAAGGGAAATTAGGTTTGCTGTTGTGTATTACACATATATATATACTTTGTAGTATAATTAGATCCTATCCCACACAACCTCGCAGTGGCTCACAGGGTATTACATAGATGCTGATATAAATCGCGGGCAAAATACGAAGCAGTACAGTAGATAATATCTTTGTAATTTCAATTTCTTTCAACTGGGCAATGCAAACTACTGCCAATCAGTAAATGTTTCCCAGCACTGAAAGAAGAAGAAATGACGGCTGGATCACATCAATGAAGAGAGAAACAGTAAATGCAAGCACAATCATAGTGAGAAATGCTAATCTTAAACTCTCCTTCTGCGAATACATTTTTAAGTCAATATAACATATTGTGAGTAGGTTGAAAGGTGGCCCACACTCATATCATCATCTGTAAATGTATTGACATAAGGGCCTATGCCATTTCTACTTCTATATTACTCCACTGATAGCTAAATACTACTATTTCAAAGGCCATCTTCTTATAGTAATGTTTTCTCAAGTTATTTCCTGACATTCTTTTTGAGGATTTCCAATTAGTACACAAAATAATCGTAGACTATCAATGCCTCAGCTAATCCATAGATTGCGAACTAGCTGCAAATACCTTAGCGGAGTCACCCACTGAAATCCACAATAGCAAAATTTCCACAAGGAAAAAATCCACCTCGACCAGGCCTCGAACCCTTAGCTAATTGAGAAAATATGATTTTTTAGGAAATGCTCAATTTGATATTCGAAGAACATAGTGATATCCTAAAATGTTTAACTCTCTACTTGATTTTTAAGAAAAATAATAAACTTACATGGATCATGAAAATTTGTAAAGCACAATGGAAAATAGAAGGAGATTTAAGTAGTGAACACGACTCCAAAATATCGCAGGAAAAGAAATTTTCTTCCACCCCGACCATATCAGATTAGTCCATCAGTAAGCGAATCAAGCCACCTGAGTGTATTAACAATGCATACCTTGAGCAATTAACATAAAAAAATAAAACTGATACTACTAGAGAGGTACTACTGAGATGAGATCTCATTATGATTTCGAAATATCCCCATATCTTCTTGAAAATACTCTCCTGATGATCAAACAATCACTTCTCAATGCCTGCTGATCATTTGACTTAATTGCAGAACCAATAACAAATAATATCAATAGAATTAATAATTGTTTGACTTCTCCTGATCAGCTATGAATAATAGCATTTTAAGCGTGCAGCACCCTCACAATTGCAAATGCAGCAATGACTATGCTTAGGCACCAATCAGGTGCCAAAGACAGGGACACATTTGGAAGCAAAGCACCTATTGAAAGAAAGACAGATAGTCTGCTTCATCATGCATGAAGTAACACACTCATATCTTAATTTTTCAATGTTGTTTGACAGAGAACTCACTGATGACCAAACAAAAGGTCTTCGTTAAAAAATTTTAAACAACTAACTTAAAGAATCGCAGATTATTCAGGCATGACCCCAGTCCAATTTTTACTGTGGTCAGTAAATCACAAAATGATAATTAAATATGAACAGTTAAATCACAATAGAAGCCAGTGAGTAGTGCACCAGAGCATGGCTACATCTCTCATTCATCCCATAAGTGCTGAAGTCGCAATATAAATCCTTGACCAATGAAACTTCTTTAGAATGTGTGTTGATTCTTTTCTTTTTCGTGGCTCAGTCCTTGCTTGCTTGAACTGTAGTTGTGTGGACAGAGGGGGGAGAAGATTTGGGGATAAACAGCCAACTGAGCTCAGCCATAAAGTTGCAGGGCACCTACAACCCTCAAACTGGGATCCAGGATACAGGGATAGTGTGTTAAGAGTCTGTCATATTCCTAAAATCTATTTCGACCAAATCCTGACCACATCCTTGGTGTAAAATGGGAGCTGAAAATATCCCACAACCAGTGAGCAACCCCATGAAGAAAGCATATCATATGCAGGCCAAAAACTGACAGGCCAACTTAATTTCACAGGGATCATTGCTTTAGAAATTAAGAATATGACAACAGTGACACACAGTGATTAATACAAGGCCAATGACCACAATTTCCAAATGAGAAGAGAAAAATTAAGGTCCAACTACTAGGGAAATTCGACAAACTATTACCGTGTCTTTATTTTTATGAACAACTTTCACTTAACTCAAAATCTTCAATGGCAAACTTCGTTTCGAACCAAATTGAATGACATGGAACATCCACAGAGGTTTTTATTATTCACAAGTGATAGATATTCGTACTTTACTGTTTGTTGCTCTTAAAACATATCCTCCCAAGTCACAATGCCATTATGATGGAATATCCTCTAAGCGGAGACAGCCTGGCACATCATTTGCCTGTTCTAAGCATTCATCAAAATGCCTTCACTTTCGTACCCTACCCCCCTACACCATCCTTACAACTCCTCACGCACACTTCAGTGATCCTATCTCATTGCAAAATTAATATTTGTGGAGCTAAAATCCAAAATAAGTACATGAATCTAAAGGTATAAAAAAATTCTTTCAACATTTTAATGCATATGTATTAAAATTTATATTCAAATTTGAATTATTAATTTAAATAAAATATTCTGCATATTTGTAAGGCTATTTATTACCTAGACATCAAGGACTTGAGGTGATAACAGATGAATTCCATTTTAATGTTATTTCATATCAGTAGATTTTCTTTGTCTCTAAAAACCAAAATCAGCCATGGCCCACAGTAAAGGAATAGTTCAGTGGTATAAAAAAAGGACCAAAAGATAAGAGCAGAAAATGTAGTTCAAAAAATAATGTAGCTATTTCAAGTAGAAGGTACTCTAAAATCCAGGAGAATCGTAATATTTTGCTTGGAACATCTATGCTCCAATTATTAGGAATGATCTCACCAAGTCAAATTTCAGATCTGAAGCAGCAATATCTCAATACAATATTTATGCACATAAATAAAAACTCAAATTTATAACAAGCACCTAAATACAAAGCTTAAATTAAGAAATTATTGATTAAATAAACAAAAATCTCCATAAAAGTCAATGGCGAGGTACATCTTCTAGCAAAGCACCATTACTTACAAGCAGAGTGTTAAGATCATCCATGATTTAGTAAGAAGGTACGAGCAGCATGTTTTCCAGCTCTGCGCAATAACTCGACTACTTGATTGCATCAAAATTCCTGATTATTCAATTTTGAAAAACTAATTACCTGTGATATTATACTGCTCCTATTGCTGCTAACATCAAGGTCCATGCCAAATGGTTTCATTGGTTTTAGTAATCCTTCAGACATGTCTGTCTCCTGCTGATCTACACTATAGTTGTTAGGGAGCTCACAAGATGAATCACTATGATAGAGGAAGGGACATATGACCAACAAAGGCCAATGTAAGTCACATAACAACCACACAAGTAGTTAATTGAAAAAATTATTCAACTCCTACGAGAAATAGGTAGCTCTTACCTTTGGTATGAATGCCTATCAGCTAAATTGTCCACCTCTAATCTTGATACCTCCCCCACAGAAACTATTGAATCTTTCCTACCATCAGACGATGGTCTATCACCCGCCAAGGACTGAGAACCCTCCCCCCTACCCGATGACGTCTGTCGAACCTTTGCAATGGCACCTTTCTCACCACTAGCACCACCTCCACTGCCCTCCACAACGTCCGCCGTCCCGGGCCTACCCGTTTCATGGCACTCGCACTTGCAGTCTTCGGGATTCACATAACTGTACACCATCCTCTGGTGATGGGCACCCTTGCTTGGCCGTCCTCCGCTGCCATCCTTGGCTGCGTCATGCAACTTCTTGGGGGTCTTCCTTTTCTCAGGGATCTCCTCGAAGTTCACCCACTGCTTCATGGGGGGCTGGAAACCCCTCGGGGGGAGAGGCGGAGGGGGCGGGGACGCAGAATGGTGCGATGCCGGAGACTTGACCGACTCATCAGCCACTGCCACTCCCGACCTCAGTGTCCCTTGGTGACCCGTGCCTTCCTGCAGCACGTCTTCTGTGAACTGTACCCAGCTGCTGGACACTGCCCCCGAGGTGGCCCCGCCATATCTGGGGCTCCGCGACCTCGGAGGCAGCGTGGGTGCATCCCCACCTCCAGCACTGGCTGAGGAATCCTCTCGCGGGAGGCTAATACGAAGACGGTCCCTCTCATCCATGGTGGAGGAGCCAGAGGATGAGGAAGGACCCTTCAGAGAGGTTGATGCCGCAACCAGGAAATCCTCGAGGGCACTGGGGTTGATGGGTGTGGTGGAGCGGGGCCGCTCGATCGGGCATGTCTTGATCTCTGCAAGGGTTCGCTGCCGCACCGGCTTGATGGGTAGGGCGACAGACCTCTCTTGGGGCAGTGTGGTGGGGATGTAAGGGAGCTCGTCTTCAAAAGAGTCCTGCTGCATCACCAGTCCCTTCCTCTCGTGGTCCGTCTCGGCTTCTGCCTCCCGCGCCGCATCGTCCTTCTGCTTCTCCTTTGATGGCACATACTCCACTTCCCTCTCCGACTCAGACGAGTGGTGATCATCGTCCGCAGGGTGCTGCATCTCAACCGTCTCCCCAAACAGGTCAGCAGTCACCCCAGGTTCCGCCTTCCCTCCATTCTCCCTCTCCTCCTCCTCCTCTCGGATTGGTGCGCTTAAAACATTCTGCAAGCAATTCTTGTCCTCCACTTCCTCGTGAGCAACGTTGACTTTCTCCGAGGCACCCGTTTTCGCTTGCTGTGGTCCCACCTTCTGACCAAAATCCATTCTCGTCTTGGATTCATTCTCTGGCAATCCGTAATCTGCATTCTGGAAGCTGCTGTCTCCGTTGAAGGTGAATTCCACATTGCCGATGGTCTCTGCGATTATCTTCCCATCTGCATCAATCACGTCAGGGGAAAGGGTGTCAGGTGACAGGGGATCACCCTCAGAGGCCGTGTCTCCCAAACTGGGACCCCCACTCGATGAGCTCTTGGACTTTTTGGACTTGTCCTTCTTCTTGAAAAAGGACGAAAACACACCTTTGTTCCGAGAGGACTCCTTTTTAGTCTTTGGCTCAGCAGAAGATGGAGAAGGGACGCCCGCAGACGCTGGGCCCGAAGCGTTCTGCGATGGCTGCTGAGGCAGGGACAGTCCCGTCTGCTCAATGTGCTCACGGCTCTTACTCCTCGACCTGCTCCGGTCACGAAGGCCTCCAATCGCCGCACTGATCCCTCCCTTGCCTCCCTTCTGTTTGCCAGAAGACGCAGTGCCCACAGTGGGAGACTCGGGGCTCAGCAGGTTCCCACTTTCACTTCTCCGACCAAAGAGGCCAGTGAAGGAGCTCTTGCGGGAGGTTGCTGGGGAGGGAGACTGACCTGGATCCTCCGAAACAGGAGTCACAACACTCTCCTCCGTCGCCTTCCTTAGGATTGAGTGTCGCGACAGCTTTGGGGAGGCTGACGGGGTGGATGACACTGACTTGGAAGCAGGAGCACTGGAGGAGGGGGGCTGCCGGGACGACACACTCTGGCACGACTGTGTGGATGATGACGGAGTAATGGTCGTGGGCTCCTTTGGCCCATCAGTGGGGTGAACAACAGCCTGTGCCGAGGGTCGGGAATAGTGGCTCTCGGTTGACTTAAGGTCCAAGGTCACGGGTTTCTCCTGTGGGGGGCCGCCGTCTGGGCCGGGATGATCTTCTTCCGTCCCCTTGCAAAACATTTTTTTGGAGAAAATGGACAAAGCTATAAAAGTTCCATAGGAGTGGTAAGATATGTTTTGACACGAAATACACTATTACTGCCAGCATCAATGAATATTTCTGAGAGTAATATTAAAACTAAAGAACCCAGAAGGCTGCACATCAAATACTGATTTTTCTAAATTGATTAAATGAAGTTGTAGGAAAAAGATATAGGTAAGCAATATATTATCAACCACTATATCAGTGACACACGATGAAATCCAAATATTTAAGCCTTAGAATGCCATGCAATGATATATTGTTGTTATTTTTCAGGTCGACTTAAACGAGGGTTTCACATTTTTTTGATGAGAATGTTGTCAACATAACTGAATGAAACCTTTATTATCAACCTAAACTTGCGTTGTGATACATTTTTGATGCCCCAAAGATGCAGTTCAGAGTTTGATACCTCAGTCATTCATTGATTTTTCCCTAGAACCTAAACGTAAACTGATTGTTCACAGAAACATTTATTATGACCTCCCTTTGCCCAAAAAATTAGATTTGCCTGTTTTCTATTTCTTTCAGTAGTTTCCTATTTTCATTCACTTCCAGTAACATCTCTTACTAAGCTTCTCTCACTATCAATGAAAGGGTTAAAAGCAACCAGATTACTGTTCACTAGGAATTCTGTATCACATCACAACACAAAGGGCTCTGACTTTCTTTGCTGCATCAGAGCAAAATTAAGAACAATACACCTTTTCAGAACTCTGTCTTTCAGGAATTGCTTGTTTTCAACAATTATACACTGACAACTTGGTTGTGTATGCTTACACAGTGGTTTTAATTATGGATGGCACCTTCCACTGCCATAAATTAAAAAAAAAAACATTCATTCCATAACATTTCCTTCCCCTCTTACTGCCCATTATTTCAGTAAAATTCACTTTTGTGATAAAAACCACATGTAGCCTCTGCACTCAAGTATCAAAATAACCACAATTATGATTGAAGTGCAGTCCTACAATGATTGTCTAAAAATGAAATGTTTGCTGATGGATTATTGAACACCATTGGTTATGAGGTAATTATAAAGGCAATTATAAAGATAAGACGATTATAAAACTAATGCACATCATTTTAACTTTGATAAGGCTCTGCACTCTTCAAGTTATGGTAAAGAACTGTGGCCTTGATATCCAACAATACTAAAATCCTCATTCAATGTTGAGGAGAAATTGTAATCCAAGCAGCCTCTCACTTATGATTTGCTTTCTATTCATTGAGAGGTATGGCACTGCATAATGGCAATTCCCCGGGAAGCAACAGAACCAGACAAGTTCAGGAAAGTTGAGATCGGGAGACCTTTACTGGAGTCATCCTTCCCTCCATCTTCATGAGGTACTGCTTGCTTGAACGGAAAACTGCACCTCCTCCAGCCATGTCAGCTGCAGGACCTTATGATTGTTAGAAACCATGCTCCTTCATGCCAATTTGAGATCAATTTCCCAGGCTAATGGAGAGGATATAGAACCATAGAGGAGCTTGAATATTTCGGTGATGTGCAAGACCAGCAAAGACATGCATCTCCGACTGCCTAATTGCACAAGGCACTACCATCACATAATTATCAAGGGAAAACAGCCCATAAAGAAGTTACAGTCAAGCCAGTTTATAATAATGTTGAGGGGGCTGAAATATTTCCTTCGTAATAACCCAACTTTGTTACATGTGGACCAGTTTTTCCAAGCCTCTCTTTGATGGTGCATAGCCTAAACTTCGTTATAGCCAGGACTTTGTTATAAATGGGTTAGATATAAGTGGGCTTGACTGTACTACCTGGGCCAACAAGTCATTCAAAACGCAACTTTTTGCAGGATTCTCTCGCATCCTTAACCTGGCAGAGTCATCTGAGAGACCTGTATTTAACAGTCATCAGAGAGATGACTCTTATCTACTAATTCATAGTCAAAAGGAGATTTTTAATAACTTTATTCTACTAAGTCATGCCATTTTACTCACACTTGAGCTAGGGGATAGCCATTCATGCTATCTTTCACCCCTTCGCTCCTGAAAACAGCATTGTATTAAACGATGTATTGTGTGTACATTTTGGACTCATCTCAGCCTTAGAATATCTCAGAAGGCTTATGCCTAACCTGCACTGTTTTCTTTGTAATCATTCTTCATATGGCTCAAGACCTCTGTGTTCTAAAGTTTAATTAAGTTTTGAAACCTATCAGAGCAACATCAAGCATACTGAAGTTTTGCAATGAGTTATTCACATCTGGAAGGGTACAGCAATTGCTATCATCCAATGAAGAGGTGAGTGATGATCCTTTTGAAGAAGATTGTCACACAGACGCTGAGGAGAGAGTGCCAGAATTCACAGAGGGAGAGACTGACACAAAACAAAGAGATGAAGACCTTGGTGATGCAGACATTAGTGATGATTTTTATTTTGGTCATGAGAAAAATTGTTATATGACAAAGTGAACCCATTCAAATAGGCAGCAGAAAAACACCAAGCCAAAATATTATTACTCGACTACCAGGTGTCATTTGGGAGGCCAGAAATATTACACTGGGTGGCTACTGATAACCAATTTTCAAATTCCCTGACTTTTCCCTGATGGCTTTACCAATTTCCCTGACTGATCGCCAAAAGGTCTCCATTTATCGGAATATTATATTCCTGCTGAATTAAATTTTCGTCAAAACACAGAAAATGTTAAAAGCTGAAATCAATACATTAAAAGCTATAAGAATTAAAAATATAATGGAACCTCTGCCCTAATGAAAAAATATACTAAACCTTCACAAGTTAAGCCCTCACACAAATTGTACTCACTTTCAATACATTTTTCACAGCCGCGTATCCGTGGCCGTGTATCGTATTTCCGTGGCCTTGTGTATTTCCTTCGGTAAAATTATAAATTGACAATGTCACAATTAGATTTAGGATTTCAGATGAAAGGCAAACATTTTATTAAAATATGCTTGAAATTTTATTAAATCTTTAAATGTTATGGTCCATAAGCTTATTAGTCAATGATCTCATTTTGCACATTTGTTATCATAATTCTATGGGCCATATATTTGTACCTAAACCTTCTCATTATTTTTTACAAAGTTGATATATGTTTTACTGTATTGAATATTGTTCATCCTATTGTATAAAATTTGTAAAAACGTGAAAAAACAGAAACAGAAAGCAAAAGATAAACATTATATTTTGGATATGATATGCAAATATGTAAATTTGTTCGTGACCCACCAGTGGACCACACCGCTCACGCTGAAAAAAGTTTCAGGAGAGGTGGCATAGCCCAGCGGTGGGTCGCACTAAGTGGCACATATAAGTGTATTATTTTAACTTTGACTAATCTCTGGGTGAAGTCACTCGAGAAGTTCTCGATTCCTACTCTCACAATACTCCTTGCAAGTTACGATAATTCAAAGAATTTTTTGGCGGCGGTGCTATATGCATTTGCGAGACCCACTGGTAGGTCACGCCGCAGTGAACGTGTTAAACTGGCTAACCTTTGATGTTTTTTTCTTTGGCTTTGCCTTGGGTTCCAATCCAGGGGGCAAGTCGTCCATCTCCATGCTCTTTGTGGGAATGGGTTTGCTGCCACAGAACGACGTCTCCAAGAGCATCTTGTGTGGAGAGGGCGACCTCATGCCAGACGAGGATGCAGCACCCGAGAGGGCGCTGGCAGCTGACAGCCCAGACATTCCCGAGGCCCCAGAGGCACCAGAGCCAGCCGAGCCGACTGACGACAGCCTGCTGGTGCGGCCACCAACGCCAAGGAGCCCCAGGGGGCCCTCACTGCACGCAGAGTCCTTGCGCTCCTTGTCGCTCTGGGCATCCAGCTCATACTTCCCAGACTGCGTCAGGAGTGGAGACGCCATCCTCTCAGCACTCTTCCTCCGTGGTGCCTGCGAAACACCCCTGACAGGGGTCCTGGAGCGTCGAGAAGACGACATCTCCTTCTCGGAGCCATGGTAGTCCAGCTCCTCCGTGCTCGAGCGGAGATCAGCAGTGCCCTCTTCCTTGAAGCCTGCAGCGAGCCCAGCAACAGTGGCCAAGGGGTCACGACCTTCAGGGCTGCCCCCTCCAGCCCCTCCACTCGACCCCCCACTCTCCTCGTGCTGAGAAGAGCTGCTCGCTCGCGAGATGTCAATGCGGGGCGTCGATGGAGTCTGGAGGCAAATGGCAGCTGCAAGCAGGCCCACTCCAGCATCCTCCACGGGAAAAGAATCAGAAAATTAGATTATTGCATCATAATGAACGCGTGGCAACACTATCTGACATCTTGAGAACAACAAGATAAACAACTCAGAAGGACTAATTCCTCTCTCTTCCACATGTTATGGTGGTGGTATATGTCATCTCTATTGAGATAGGCATCCCTGGCATTGTCACAATCTGTTAAAGCCAACCCATGCTGTGAGAACCCAGAAGACATGCAAAGATCAACTCATGCAAAGTTTAAAAGGGAGTTGGAATTTTTAGGATTGTGACAGATTCATTGCACAACTATTTCTTTATTCCAAAGCAAAAAAATTCAGTCTACACAGGGAAAAATTCAGTCTCACCTCAAAGCTCGGTTTGTTTAAGAAAGTATTTCCTATCTAGTTCTAAATCCCTATAGGTTATGACATTTGATAATGCAACTCAATTCCTCCAAAACTGCCTGAGGGTATTCTAAAAATGTTGCACCCACAAAATCATAGAATGCAGAGGCTTCACTCGGGCATAACACTATCCTCTGGGCACTCCAGGACACACACTTCCCAATGGACAGCCTCAGCAACAACAATTACCAGCCAAAGAGCCAATTCTGTGTAAAAACCATTTTCTGATTTGCAAATGACAAACTCTTTGCCTTCACCACCAAGAATGTTCACACCCCTCTCATACTTTCGCCCTTCATGGGTGGACATGACTAAGGCAATTCATTTAACTATTTTTATCCATGACAAGATCTAAGGAACAATATAACAGAAATAAGAGAACTCAATCATAAAATGGCAAACAAACTAACAAGGAAATAACAGAGTCCTACAGAATTCAAAGCACCGTGAACTACAAAGAGCCATGTAACTAATTGATCAGGAAGTTTTGGATTGGAGCTGTGAATTGGATATTTAGGAGAGCATGCCCACCACAGCTCCTGAAACCCGAGCTGGAGTCACACATAGTACCCTATTTCTCTTAAACCTTTCAGAGTGAAAAATTGTGAATTAAAAATAAATATTTCTCACAACTTCAGCAAACACAATTTCCAACATTATTCAACAAATTTGACAACAACATGAAAAATAAATGCCATTGGACAATTACATATATGGTAAAATAGTTGATTTACTGACACTAAATGCCAAATAATCAGAGAACTGGTACAAAGATCCTATATTCCTGCCCCTAATTGCCTATATGGCCTCAGTAGGTGCCTACAATAAATAATTCAATGCTTTCAAAATACATAAAAACCACAAATAATGTTTATCCCATATCTAACTTTTTAAATAAAATTACTGAATAAAAATGAATAAAGGGCAAAGGACTTACAGTGCATATGGAAACTTTTTCTATAGGCATAAAAATATATTTCTATATAGGTACATGCTGTCAATTTCAATTAGCATGCATTAATAAATAGTTGCATGAATTTCAATTTTTCATGAAAATTAAGTTGGCTATATTCAAGCACAAATATTTGCCTTAACTCCATGATTATCCATCTGATTTACAAAGGCATTTCTCCCACAACCTATCAAGAAAAAAAAAGGAGAGGCCGATTTGTATAATTCTAAGCAGAATTATGCCAGTATCAAGAATTAACAATTAAAACAATAAAGCCAAGTAGCTTGTATGCAAAGGAGTCTTCAACGAACCCAACTTATTCACTTCGCTTTTGATGCTCAAAGGTGCAGGACTTTGAGAGCAATGTCTTCCCTTGTATGAAATCACAAACTCAGATGAGATTTTACAATGGTGCTAGAGTATAGCTATTTGGTGACCAACAGCAAAGGTAATTTGAGCAGTTAGGATAGGTGGGTAATTTGATAGTGGCAAGGATTTTTCAAGAAATAAGAGGAAGGGTGGAGTGAAACCTGGTATTGACAAAGGGTTTCAAAATACATAAAAACCTATACATAAAAACATATTCTTCTCATAACAATGCGTTACGATGGGGCCCACACTTCAACGTCTCACCCAACAAGAGATTTTTGAGGAATCTTCGACACCATGAGATTTTTGCAGGAAAATGAAAAATATGTAGCGGGACCAACTTCTGAATTGGTTGCTCTCATGGCCAAAAGATGGTGAAAGTAATGGAAGCACTTCTTCCAGCCCGAGGAATAATTACTGTACAGTGCCGATTATCCTTGGTAATGGAGAGGGAAGCTCAATTGGATAAATAAAAATAATCTGAGAGGGGTGTCCCAACATTGTAACCGCAGACTGACGAGTGACACCAACACTAAAGGGCTGGGAATCACAGACTTGAGGGAATCTGGAAAACAAAACACTCGTATCTGAGCAGCATTCACACGGCGAGAGTTATTATATGTGCAAACTTAAAAGTTGCACCCAGGAAGAAGTACTTATTAGGGTGGAGGTTGGTGCGATGGAGGTAGGTGACGAGGATTGTTATTTTTGTGGTACCCCGGCCAACCATTCACTCATTATTTCACATATCTCTTTATATCTGTAATGGTCATCTATACTGTTTGGAAATATAACTGTGTATTTTTTTTAACTGGGAGAGTGCATTTATGTCATAAATGTAACATATGTTGAACTTAGAGTCCGAAGGACTAGGTTCTTGAAATTAATACTATTCTATTTTACTATTCTATTAGGGCTGGTGTAGTAGTTAATAGTACTAGCCTCTCACCGGGAGGGCCTGGGTTTGAATCCCAACTGATATTTTTCATTGGTAATCTGGTCTCTACTCGAGTGTTTCGTGGAGAGCATGGTGGTCCCCTTGGTGCCTTTTCGTTGGTTGGTTGGTTGGTTATTTAGGGGGGGCGACCGACAGCTGAGGTCATTTGCGCCAGATAGGATAAGTGGATAATTGGGTTATGGTAGGTGTTTTCAGGGAAAGGAGGAAGGGCGGAGAGAAACCCGGCGTCGGCATTAGCATACTCTTAACGTAAGGTGCCAAGGGGACCACGGCTTAACGTCATCCGACGGACGGAGTACTGAACTTGAAATGCCCTCCACTAGGCACTCAAGTGGGGACCGGTTTTCCACTGAAAAACCCGCCACTGCCGGGAATCGAACCCGAGCCTTCGGGATGGGAGGCCAGTACTCTAGCCACGCCTTTTCGTTAAGAGCAGGCGGTTTCACCCTTCCCTTCCATGCCCATCCTAGGGCATTTTCTATCGGTCTATTAGTAGGGGTACAGACTCGAATGCCACGGACAAGAGAGAGTTATCGCCCGACACGTGGCCACCCACCTTTATATTGCATTACTTCACTGACCTCTTGACCTCCTAGGCCCGAGTCCTCCCTGATCCCTGGCAGCAGGGCCCTCTGCACCTTGCCTTCGTCCGGGCTCTCCAGTTCGTCGCTGAGGTCCTCGAACGACGCGAAAGGCGCGGGCCCCATGCGCCTCTGCCTGGACTGGTAGCTCCCCCTTTTCACCTTCGCCGAGGAGGAAGCCTTTGATGGCGACGAGGAGGAGGGGGGGGCCTTCGGGGGCGGCGGAGGGGCGGGTTGGGGCGCCGGCCCGGGGCAGTCGCCCCCCACGCCGCTCGCCATCCTCCCCCCGTTGCCAGCCACGCACCGCCGCGAAAACGCACGCACCCCGTGTTCCGCGGACGGACGGAATGCCCTCTTCCGACTTGCGGCCGAAACTAGCTCTCCTTGGTCCTGGGGGCGGAGGGGCGCCGGGCCCCTTGCCTCTCGGAGGTCCTCATCCTCGGCATCCCTGTGGCCCGACTGACCGCCGCGACCCTAGGCGATCAGCGGCTCGGCTGACCCTGAGGAAGCACGAAGGGAGAAAGAGAGAGGAGAATTAGGGGCACGCTTCACGCAGTTCAGGACATATTGCCATTCCGGGGGGGTTGTGTATGAAAACGCCGGGATTATCTCGGGACTCGAACCAAGGAGTCGAAAGAGCGATGCTACTTTTCACTAGTTAGGCCCCGCCTTGAGTATGCAGCCAGTGCATGGGATCCTAATGAATTAGGTTTGATCAGAGAACTAGAGAGTGTGCAGCGTAGAGCAGCTAGGTTCGTTAAAAGGTGTTACGATAGGTTGAGTAGCGTATCAGAATTAGTGCAAGAATTAGGGTGGGAACCATTATCAGAGCGTAGGTTAAAGTACAGATTAAATCTATTAGAGAAATTTCAATAGGATAGCTTTACTGAAGATGTTAGGCACATATTAAAAAAACCAGTGTATTATGCTAGATTCGACCAGACATCTAAGATTAGAGAGATAGATTGTCGTACCGATAGATTCCAAATGGCATTTTTCCCCCGTACTATAAGAGAACAGAATAGGCAGCATAGCAAAGGGATAGGTAGGGGAAATACTTTATAGTATTCTGTAGTGTATGATGCATGTATTAACCCCTTAAATACTATAGATACTAACAATACAGTTGCATAAGACACTATAGTTGCTTGTTTGCATGTTAGTAGTGCATACTTGGTGATCTTCACCCCCTGCCACACACCCTCGCGGTGGCTTGCAGGGTATCGTGTAGATGTAGATGAAGGAGTCACGTGGTATAAACGGGAATGGTCCGAAAATTTGGCATGTTTGAATCGCTCATTACAACATCAATGTTTACACTTGAGCGTTATAAGAAAAACTTCAGTTTTTCTCACAACGCTCAAGTCTAAACAATAAGTTAAATTGTAATCAGCGGTTTTAACACCAAATTTGCGAACCATTCTTGGTTAACACGTGACTCCTTTGCTACCTATTCTTCATGTCATCGTCGGTTTCAAACACACCCCCACATAATATTTTGCTACAGTAATAAAATTAAATTATTTGGCATGTTTCACTACACTGCAACATCACTAAAAAAACTCCCAACATCAATGTGCGTACTGAGAAAGCTAAGATTTTTTACTATCCCTTCAGAGAACCTAAAATCTGGAATGATTTTGCTCTTTTTAACAGGCACCTAAACTATGGGATTGAAAATTGGGGTAAGGCCACGAACGTGAAATCAGTTTTCCTATTACAAAAAAAAGATGTTAGAATAATGACTCATTCTTCCTCTATTGAACACTGTAGGCCATTATTCGTGAAACTGAAAATACTGACAGTTAGCAGTTTGCACTTATATTAAATCCTTATTCATATGAAAGGTAACCCCCAGTCCTTCACAGCAAGATCGCAAATGCATGGCCATGACACACGACGAAAAAAACAACACCTTGTATGCCAAAATAGGTTTAAAATAACGCAAAGTTCCATTTCTAACATTAGGCTGGACATTACGCTATTCAATAATCTACCTAAGCCTGCAAGAGGAAGGAATCAGCACTGCAAAATTCAAATCTGTGCCATGCTCATATGGCTAGTTTCAAAATCACTGTATTCCGCAAATGAGTTTTTTATTCATACAACTGACATGGTATTCTGAAGTTTCCTGTATTTTTTTCTGTGTTTTAAATCGTAAAGTTAATTTCATGTTTGCCTTTCTCCTGCGCGAACTGACGAGGTCAATTGTAAATTTCTTATAATGATGTATATTATTGACCACTATATTTTTATGTAGAATTGGTTAATTTTCTGGAGTAGTTTGGTCGATAAGAGAAAACACCAATTTAGCCGACGTTTCGCCTCTTTATTGCGGCATCATCAGGGCTTTTGGTGACAATTTTTTTTTAAATTTTATTTTGTTGTTGTTGTTTATAAAAAATTGTCACCAAAAGCCCTGATGATGCCGCAATAAAGAGGCGAAACGTCGGCTAATTGGTGTTTTCTCTTATCGACCAAACTACTCCAGAAAATTAACCAATTCAATTGTAAATACTTACTTAACGACCAATATGGCTACCTACTATTATTATTATTATTATTATTGTCATCAGCATGGAATACGAAGGTAACCTGATCATTTAGTATTAAGTCCTTATGGTGCCACAGGACAGTGAAACATGCCGACTGAACAAATTTTATTACTTTGGCAAAGTATTCATTCCTATCGATTGTAATTCCACTAAGTACCGTCCTCCACCTTCTCATTCATATATTGCCATTAATCCATATCTGGTACATGTTTTCCAATCACTATTTTCATTCACAAACCTTGAAAAGGAATGCATTCATAAGACAGGGGCCGACGTTAAAAAAATAAGCGCATAATCCGACATATTTGTTAAATGTAAATATTATGTACAAAGCAAATGTAAGACGATTAATAATTTGTTGTCTTGATTTGATCAAAGTACATGTAATGGTTTGTGAACGTAAAATGACAATCGCAGAATCGAAATGAAACCCTTGAACCGTTTTAGGTGGCGTTCTTTGCACAGGGCCAATAGCAACTGCGTTCATCTTACTGGCACTTGAGTGGTTGCTCGGCGCCTCTAATTATGCTCCGTAAAACCCCTGGATCGATTGCCGCGCCACGCTGATTTGAATACATTCAAGAGTGAAACCGCGCTAAGAGGGGGTGAATGAATGAATGAGGATTTCAATCCACAAGGTGCCCAGCAAGGCTGGACGATATGCTGCTTTGAATAACGCACTACGACACCAACTTTATATCGCAGAAGCTTATATGTAGGATTCGCGATAAAAAATGAAAATATGGCGATATCGGGATACCATCGTATCGAGGTATCGTCGTACCGAGGTATCGTCGTATCGAGATATCGTCGTATCGAGGTATCGTCGTATCGAGTATCGTCGTATCGAGATATCATTATATCGTGATATCGCGTTTCGAAATAGGTATGTTGTAAGCTACCGTTTTAATTTCGTGTCGCAATATCAAGTGCATGTCGAATGTCGCAGACGATATATCGTAGCATCGCACAACCCTAGTGCTCAGGATTTCGTTCGGCGATAAAATTCAGTCCGCAGGAGATCGAATGATGCGGATCTTTTTCTTCGTAGGAGTCGAAGAAAACAAGAATAATTGCTCACGAACGGCAGCAACGGCGGTGTGTTAGAAACCGTCGGAATTACCTCGAATCTCACTTGTTCGTTACATTACCATTAATTGTTTCCACTTGAGTTTTTCTCCTCTGTCTCGAATATAGAGCCCCCAACTGAGATAAAAGACAAGTGTAAACAATGAATGAGGTTGTTATCAGGAGTTTTAACACACCAAATTTGCGAACTATTCGTGTTTATACCACATGACTCCTTGGTTACCTATCCGAGATGTAACCCCGAAGGTTTCAAACGCAACCCTCCTGATTTTCAATGGAATTCAAATTCAAATATAGAGCTTAACCAGGTATGGAATTCATTCATTGGCAAAATGAGGTACATGCTGTTTATTAATGAGTACTCTTAGTCACTTCCACAGAATTTTATTTCACAAACAACCGGTTTCGGCAGTTACGCCATCTTCTGGTTTGTTTTACGCCATTTTCAGGACCTGAAGATGGCGTAATTGCCAAAACCGGTCGTTTGTGAAATAAAATTCTGTGGAAGTGACTAAGAGTACTCATTAATAGACATCACGACAACCTTCCACCATGTTAAGGCTTCGGTCTTTGATTTTAAGTACATGCTGGATTTTTTAACTTATTATTTAACAAGATTAACTGCTAGTTCCATAAAATGCAATTACTTTAAATTAACAAATAAATAGAAGTTCTATTATTTAATAATCATCCGAAGAGTCATATATGAAACAAATCTGAAACATAAATCGCATGAAGTTAACAGAATTAAGGTGTTCAAACTGCAGACTTTTCCTCATTCCTTCCTAATTTACAATGGTCAAATCGATTTGCAAGGCCGCAAAACTTTGATACTTTTTCTAAAAATACTTTAATGCTTTAAAGCTTCATCGATTAATTTTCGCCGCTAAAATCTAGTTGACCAATAGTACACATTAGCCTACACATTATTATTATTAAGGACTAAACCGACTAAAGATATGATAGCCAAAAAAACTCATTCGACGTCTCATTTAACCCAGAGACAGTAATATTCTCATTCACTTTCAATTTCGCACACCTCCCGGCCTATTTCATCGTATTTATAACGGTTATTTTTTTTCCTCAGCATTTTTCCAATCAACCACGTCTCCAACATCCCATTCTCTGGTCTTTTCCTTATTTCCTCCCCTCCTCAACCACCACTTATTTAGTCCTCCATATCAAAGGTTTCCAACCTTTATTCACTTGCATACCCTTCGACACTTAAGTCGAACGCTTCAAATTCTGAATAAGTTTATTAAAACTTAAGCTCGAAATAAACACCAAGAAATCAAAAATCATGGAGGTAGAAAAGAAGTAAAGTGGAAAAAAAAGACAAGCATATGTGTAGGGGGAGTGAAGATAGAGGGAGTAAAGGAGCTCTGCTAATCAGGTAGTGCATAACAAAAAGATAACAGCTGCTCCTCGGAAGTCAAGAGAAGAATAACTTTAGCAAAGAAAGCCTTCCAAACGAAGAATAGTGTCTTGGTAAATAACAATATTAATCTTGAGACTAAGGAGAAATTTTTGAAAAGTTTGGTATAGAGTGTACTAACATATGGATGTGAGACATGGACCCTTAGAAAGAGTGAAACCACTAAACAATGAAGCTGCAGAAATGCGGTTTTGGAGGAGATTATCTGGAACTAGTTAGACCGATAGAAAAGCAATTGAACAAGTGTTAAATCAAATACATAGGTACGGAGAGAGAACTATTGATAACTCTTTAAGGCAAGAAAAGTTAAGCTCATCTACTCCGGCATGACACCTTCATACAAAACATTTTGGAAGGTAAAATTCTTGGAAAAAAATTGAGAGGACGACCAAGAACTTCGTATTTAAAAGTTAAGGCGACGGAAATGGGATGCAGCGCGTCTGCTGAAATGATGAGGGTGAATGGAGACAGAGACGGTTGGAGGTCGCGGCTGCGACGATAAGGACTATGCCTTTAAATCAACAACAAAACCTTCGACAGAAAATTTCTCGGTTAGAGGTACTAGGGTGGGGACTGCCGACGGTTCACTCCCTTAATAAGGGTCCTTGCTCGACCCTAGTCAATGTCAATATAATGGACGATTAGTCCTGAAAAGCCACGAGGCCGCGTGATGTAAACAAACCAGGCGGGTTGTTAGGATAGAGCTGTTAGATTGTTGTTGTAAATTCAGCAAATAATTTGTTTACATTGTTTACAAGAATCTCAGAAAATATTGCAGATGGTTGAAATGAAATGGTCCAGTATCACATTCTGCCCGACTGCAAAACTATAGCACAAGTTCGGGAGAATCGTTCAACAAGATAGGTACCCGAGGATAAGGAACAATTTTTGCATTGGGCGATAAACATTCGTCACGAAGGAAAGAATTTAAAAATTTTCTTCAAGCATGCTAGTGTGCTCCCAACACATCTTAGCCACTAACTTCCGAACCGTAAAATCTAGTAGGTGTCTCTTAAAAAGTCAGTGGTACCGACCGGCGATCCCGTCTCTTAGAATTTAAAGATGCTCGTCAAGGAGCACGGTTTTTTATTTTTTAAGGCTGTCAAATATGAGTGTTTACAAGTTTTTAGTTACCCAGAATTCCGAGGATTCCCTTAACTACTAATTAACATTCAAATTTCCAAATAGAGCACTTCTACTTTCCACACAGTCCACAATCAATACAAATTTTAACAGAGACTAAAAGAATGCGTACACGAAACGATGGGTAAAATGAAATGGGGAAAATATGGGTTTTCTTAAACAAAATACATTAGCCTTGCAGCTTCCCTCTTCATTTGGCAAGGAACGCAAGACGCTATCACACAAATTGTGCCATCCCTTTTCTGTCCCGTCAGTACGACGACACGAAGATATTATCACTCCCTTTGCAGTCAGCAGCTTCCAAAATCTCCTACGAGCGCATTTGACGTCAAAGGTTTTTTAAACTTTGCCTATTACCACTGCAGCCCTTTACATCTGACTTCCTCCATCCCGAACAAGACTATTGACTATAAATTAGGGCGACAAAGGAAGACTAGAAAAAAAAGTTTGCAAATGAAAACTATAGCCATAAGAATAAAATAGTTTTACGTCTGACCATTTTTCCTACCATTTTATCCCTCGCCGTTTGCCGATTATTCCAACACTCACCAAAGCGTTATTTAAATCTGCAAAAGTTGTTAACGCATATATAAGTGTTGACTGTAAACAATAGATAAAAATAGACTTTAAACCGTCTAGCTGCTTAATTACTAAGCCACGCCTATCGACTACTCGTCCATTGTTTAAATCTAAATCTACATAACACCCTGCAAGCCACCATAAAAATGTGTTGCAGGGGAAAACAAATTGGTCAAAAAAAGTCACTCCACCTTATTTATTATCAAGAGGTCCGAGAAACCCTAAAGAACTACTGTGACGTACGAGGGAATTCTGAACATACATCCATAGGTGAATCAGAAGGAATAGCAATTCTCTTATTTGCACCAACAGATATCTACAAAGTGGTAAAAGTAAGTAAAACTAAGATTACTCGTCGATAATGCGATACCGGCTGTTCACCCATAAACGTGATGTAAATATTCAGAGGAGCGAATATGCTTACTGACACTTCCGTCATTCAACTTTCTTCCTGGAAACACCAAGCATGTATGAGGTATGTGTACCCTAGGGCTTCTCTATGCCCCTTGCATTTTATCCGTCATCCAAAGCCCACAAATTAAACGCTTCTAATCGGCTTCTACCATCTTTCTTCGACATCCAACTTCCAAAACCATACAATGCCAAGCATCCTTAAAGCTAACATGTTGTTGCTAAATTTAAGCCTAAGCATGGTGAATCTAATCAACAATTCCCTTACGCACTTCCCATATGTATCTTCACCGTTGGTGACGCCTATAAAAAGGTGACCCCATTAATGAACCCTTTTATATCACAAAATCAAACTTTTTTTTCTGGTGTTAGAAATGCGTCGTTGCCGTTTATTCTGAAACGACGCAAGACGGGTAGAATGGACAGTATCAGGAGTTATGGCCCCACCATGAGCAACAAATATTTCAGTAGGGGAATCATCGCGGATTCCTTTTTCGACATCGGAACCAAACGTATTATAAACTATCATGTAACCTGCTACTCGCCAGCGCACCTGAGCCTAAGAAAATACAACGACGATATTTTTCATCCTTGCTTGAATGAATAATATTCGGTTGTCACCGATGGTAAGCATTAAACAAATTTTTCAACGACGATAATAAACAAAACTAATCGAGTCAGGCTTTAACAATGGAATGTTTCCACCATTGAAGGAAAAGAAAAGAAGCTACGTTAATTCCACAAATTTACCGAATTTGTGGAATTTATATAGTTTGTTTTCTTTTCCTTCAACGATACATCTACACCTAAACAATATCCTTCAATCCACCGCGAGGGTATGTGGCAGGATATAAAGATCACTAACACAAACATGCAACTATGCTACTACATGGAAACATGTTAGATAATGGGGTCACAGCTGTTGATACTAACAATGCAGCTACATTGTTAGTATCAACATAGTAATAAAGGATGGTGGGGGAAAATGGCATTTATCTAAATATATTTATATGTATTTGCCTATCATTCATGGGTGCGTTAACACATACATCATGCAGTACATACTAAAAATATTTCACCTTCCTATCCCTTTGCTATACTGCCTATTGTGTTCTCTTATGGTACGGGGGAAAAATGACATTTTGAATCTATCGGAACGACAATCTCTCTAATCTTATTTATTCGGTCAAATCTAGCATAATACGCTGGAGCTCTGAATACATATCTAACGTCTTCAGCAAAGCCATCCGTTTTAACTTTTTGCAGGAAATTTAATCTGTACTATAACCTACGATTTGATAAAGATTCCCAACCTAATTCTTCTTACAATTCTGTTACGCTACTAAAGCATAAGTGTTACGAGTTTAATAGAAGAACTAAGATGGGAATTACTATCAGAACGCAGATAAAAATTTAGGTTAAATCTTCAAAACCGATTTGTTCACAGATGACTAGATATATATTAAGAATTCCTGCGTATTATGCTAGGTTTGATCAGATAAACAAGATTAGAGAGATAGATGGTCGTAACGATAGATTTAAAATGTCATTTTTCCCACGTACCATAAGAGAGAACAATAGGCAGCGTAGCAAAGGGATAGGTAGGCGAAATATAGTCAGAGTAGTCTGTAGTGCATGATGCATGTAATAACAACCAATAATCCTTTTCTTATTATGCAGATACTAACCATCTAGCTGCACGTGAACCTATTATCTAGCATGTATGCATTATATATCCTAGTTACATGTCAATAGTGCATGTTTGGTGATCTTCACCCTCTGCCACACACCCTCGTGGTGGCTCGCAGGGTATTACGTAGATGCAGATGTAAACCTATCGTAACACATTTTAACGAACCTAGCTTCTCTACTCTGCACACTGTCTAGTTCTCTGTTCAAACCTAATTCATTCGGATCCCATACACTGGCTGTATATTCAAGGTGGGGCCAGACTAGTGAAAAGTAACATCGCTCTTTTGTCTTCTCGTCACATTTCCCAAGTACTATTTTTATAAATCCTAGATTGAATAATTCCTGGATGAAAATGTCACTTCGGGTACATTTTTGAAATCTGAAAAAAATTAATTTGTCAGGGTCGTGTCAAAATATTAAATACTGCGACAACACAACTTCGTGACATCAAGCATCCTTACCAGTAATACCCTGAAACTACTTGGCCTTCAAACCTTCGATTTTTCGCCAAAATGCTTCTTCCTCTTCTTTCCGTTGGAAAATACAGGAGAGGATGGAAAGCGGGGAATTTCTTCAAGTGAGTGGACAGGAAGAAGGTGGGGAGAGGGTGAAAGAACACCGGGGCATGGGGTTCCTCAACCTTTTTATTGGATTACGGCTCTTCTCTCTCTCTCTCTCTCCCTTTCTCGACGACAAAGGGGGGAAAACACGAGAGCTACGACACGCTCCGTCCCAAGAATTCTTTCTTTCTTTCGCGAGCGCCAAGGAGTTCGGCGAATAGGGTTGCAGAAGTGTGCGTACAGGGCCTTTAGGGAAGGGTCTCGGGAAAATCCCCCGTGCCAATGGCCGGCTAAAATGGGGAGCATGCCCTATTTCTTATAAGTATTTGAATGTGAAGTTTATATGATGAGAATAAAAAGAATACTCGGTATATTCCACGCTATTTTATTTACCGACCGCGGGTTCAACGTCAGAGCGTCATAATCATGGTAACCGAAGTTACTATTGATTATGACGCTCTGGCGTTGAAACCGCGGTCGGTAAATAAAATAGTGTGGAATATACCAAGTATTCTTTTTATTCTCATCATGAATAAATTCCACAAAGTTACGCCTGAAGGCATCTCTGAAGTTTATATGCTAAAATGTGCTTGGCGAAAATTTTTCTGAAGATTTGAGTCGTGTAACTAAGATATTAATCTTTGAAAATTGTGCGTTTTCGACAGACTGTGACGTCATCGCATGACTTCACGGCTGGGTATCACTTTTGGCGTTGTTTATCTGTTGTACCCGCAGATGAATTGTTTCATGAAACTTGTGCATAAATCTCATTTGTTTAATGCAACAAAACTATTTTCTATTTTAGTGATATGGATCGCGACGAGCAAATCGTCCATGAAACATATAATACCTGTGTAGTGTCCCGCTTGTCTTCACTCCGCGAATATCTGCCGTGACAATGCAATCGCTACTTTTTTTTAAGACGGATACCAGCATATAAGGTGGTCAAGGCAAAGTGGCGGAGATCGCTTTTTTAAAAAAACTTTTCAGTAATTGATTCACTGTAGACTTACCCTGTAAAGCAGCGTTTACACGTAGCGGTTGACTACTATGACAGTTGCGAGATGCGCGATATATCTGTATCGCTACTGCTATGATGCGTCTGCACAGACTTCTATTCAGCTTAAAGCCGCTATTTGGCGTTGTCATAACAAAGAAAAAGCGTTTTATTTCAACAGTGATTGATGCTTAAATTTCCATGAAATTTTTCAAGTAATAAATTCCATTGACGATTATCTTTTGTTCCCATTCTTTAAAGATAAGAATCTCCCCTTTGGGGAGGGATATCCTTGTTATTATATCCAAATTCCCGGATTCAGACGTCGTGTATTGCTTTCCGTTGGCGATTGTGTTGGATACATTTTCGCTGGAAAGTAGACGGGCTTCAACTTTGCTAATAGCTCGAACTAGGATCGATAGTGTTCGACATGTGTCCAGTATCGACCTGAACTCGCATCGCAGTTGCTATACTTACACATGCGAGTGGGGCTTAATAGTCGTTAGCTGTTGACTGTCATAGCAGTCAACTGCTACGTGTAAACGCTGCTTAATCTGCGCCACAAAATGACGCCTATCCCACACAATCGAATTCGACCAAAAATTCGACTTTCGTTTAGCGAACTCAGCCGCACATTCCGTCCTCCAAGGTAAACCAACCGAAGTACGTAGTAATGCAAAAGGAATCAATAAAAGTGAGAAATGTAAATCAATCTATAAGAGTATGAGCCATATTATAACATCTTCTCAAAGTAAGGAGTATAAGATATTAAACGCTCAATGATCTTCAGGTCATTCCATTTTAAATCGACAAAGTTTTCAGAAATATCAAGCCGTTCCCCGTTTTCGCAGAAAAATTTTCGTCCCTGAATTATAGGCAGACATGCATTGCGTTAAACCCTGACAAAAATACGTCTTTTTACACCATTTTTCTAAAGCTGCAGCAGACTGGTTTTACGTGATATACACATGTAAAATGTGCCAATGGAAAGTGCATACAGTCTACTTGTTATCAGAGTAGTTTTAAATGGACATTTCGCAAGAATAAGCGTTTTTTGTCACTGTAGATGCAACTTCCAAACTTTTTTTTCACAAGTTTAGCGTAAAAGTACACCATGAAATAATTTAAAAAACGGGTCAGTTGTTCTCACCGTATCGCTCATACGTATCTTGTGAATGAATATATGAATAAGTATGTAATGTGAGCTCTCTGAGAAAAGATCACTTGAATTTTTGAAATTTGGAAAGAAGTAGTTTTTCGGAGCTAAAAAAAGCCATCCATGTGGCACAGGGTTTAAAAATTATGTAAGCATGGATTTAGAAAGTCTTAGTGTTGTTATTTTAGGTAAAAAAAGAATTGTTTGTGCTTTTTAGGTGTTTGGGAGATATGGTCGTTGTAAAAACAGTGCTCAACTCCCTCAGGCAATGGGCCTAAACAGACTAATCACTAAACTACACCAAAAACTACATGCACTCAATTGCAAAGCTTGTAGAAAAAGAGTGTAAAAAGACGATTTTAAGGCGTTAACGCAATGCACGTCTGCCTATAATTCAGGGGCGATAATTTTTCTGCTATAACGAGGAACTGCTTTTGACTCAGGAAGGTTGTCACTATTTATGACCTATTTGTCGATTTGAAACAGAATGATTCCTTCGCCACTTTCCGCTCAACATTGGCCACGGAAATCTTGACACCTAAGCGATAAAAAAAATGAATAAATCCAAGAAACAGCATCGAATTTGCATGATTAACATTCAGCAATGGATAAGATCTTTCTAATTGTAAAGGCCAAAATAATAACAGTGGTGTGTAGAAAAAAGGACAGAGGGTGAACCAAATCTCTATATCCAGGAAATCTCAATGAAAACAGTAATGTTAGATGTGAAGGAGAATAAACAGCGATCAACGAACCACGACATTTACTCATAATAACCAAAGCGAAGAGGTCATTCTACAGCGGTAAACACAAGCTTGGTACAGAGAAAACAATTTATATTCGTTCATCCAGAGCATGCCTCTTTAACGGAGAGCAACAGCCGGTGAATGACCGCCAAGAGTGGAAACATATGGTGTTACCACAGAATGAATTATGAATATCAAATTAATAGAAAGAGACTAATGAAGAGGTGGTTCTTTGGTCAAGGCAGAAACTAAACCCCGTTTCAAACGGTTCAATTTATTGCCCAAAAATTTGGCACCATAATTGGGCACAACATTGGGTTGAAAATTGTCGATATGTTTGTTGTGCATCATAGACACCAGTATTGGTCCTAACAATGCTCATATGCTCCGCATAAGTGCGCCACATCATATTTAAAAAATAGGAAGATCGTGAGACGCTAGTTTATTTTAATTCGAGATAGAAGATGGAAATAAAATTATTAAGTATTATTATAAACAGTAGGGCTGTGAAAGAAATTTTAAGCTTAAAACTGCCCATAAATGAATGTCGAAGAAGTAGCATTGATACGTGTTGTTGTTTACGTCACTAGGGTACGGCAAAGCTAACATCTGATTGGAGATTGACTTGGAGGAAATAGAACGTGTTCTTCATATTGGGATGGAAATTGTGGGATTAGGATTGGGCGGAAAATTCGTAAAATGTGAGGCGGGAAATTAATAAAATGTACGCACCACAATCCAATTTCCAATGGATTGGCCAACAAATTGAACGGTGTCAACCGGGCTTAAATCTCATCGCTCAATCTAAATCTGAAAAAAAGAAGGGGCTACCTCGCCTGATCCATGTTGAGACACGATGGCTTCATGAAGACAGTCGTCGAGAGATAAAAGAACTACTAAGTGAGACCATAGATGTGGAACATGAAATTACCGATGCAAAAGCGATGAATTGTTCTTTTGCGAGAATATTAGCTGTTGAATGGAGAGCAGCGTCTGATGAAGAGGAGACAACTACTATACTCAAAGAACCCACGGGATGATGCTGATTGAGGAAATCAGAACATAGAATTTATTATGGTTGAGAGAGAGAGTGCTCTATTTAGGATTCTCCGCCACTGTTGAAGATGATAGCTGTGATATCCTGGAGAAATGACCATGGCGATTCAGTCTTCAATATACTAACCTCATTTATCTAGTCACGAGCCAAGCTAAGCTCTCTAATAATGTATCAGAGAGCCAAATATAAAAATATAGCCTTATAGCTGTCACCCCTTGCAAATATATCAGCAATCCTTGGTCTCATCGGAGCATTAACTCACCTGGTAGTAATAGGACAAATCTAAAGGTCTCAAATTCGTTTATCTTCGGCAGCCACTGTAAGCATCGACCGATAGCTGGGAACAAGTATGTGAATAGAGCACAAACATTACTTAAGAGCCTCTACGTATAACTACACAATGATTCTTTGATACCACACCTAACTGGGTTTTCACCGGGAACACAACAATGGAAATGAAGTTCCCAATCAAGATACGTTCCTCTTAATGATTCCAAGGAAACATCTCTGGCGCGACTATTGTCCAAAAGCAGTATTAACAAGACAAGTCTCCCTCGTAAGATAAAAACAAGGCGGGAAGAAGACTTCACGTGTACTGGCCACTATCAATTGTACTAGTAGCGACCCTTACGGGCAAGCGACAATGCACGATTCCGTCTTCAGACCAGGGGGGCTGCGTTAAAAACTGTCGGGATTATTTCGAATAGGTAACCAAGGAGTCACGTGGTATCAACACGAATGGTTTGCAAATTTGGTGCGCTAAAGCCGCTGATTACAACCTCATTCATTGTTTACACTAGTGTTTTATCTCATAAGGGAGCTCTATAGTCGAGACAGATGAGAAAAACTCAAGTAAAAACAATTAATAATGTTGTAACGAGCGATTCAGACACAATACATTTGTAAAACATTCGTGTTTGTATCACGTGACTTCTTGGTCACCTATTCGACATAATCCCGAAGGTTTCAAACACACCCTCCCAGGAAATTCCTCCATTGATAACATTCCAAGCACTCCAACACGGTAATGCGACTTGATACACCAACAACATACATGATTAAAGTTGGCACGTACGATAGCGATGGAACGGAAAGAAAATGAACAGCAAAGGAAATCTAATCCAAAAATAACGCGTATTTCTGACCCGAAACGGAAATAGGAAAACTGGTATCTCAAGCCTTTTCCGGACAACTTCCTGCATAGAAGTCTTAAGGCTTTTGATAAATACGAATTGGATTATTTTGAAATATTCACCGTATAAGGAAGAAACGTTGTTCAAAATGGTTGGAAAGAGTGGAATATGGCAAAATGAAGATGGAAGGGGGGATAGAAGAGTAAAATGAGCAAGCACACATGTAAGGAATCAATTTGAAGGTCACCTTCTTTCACACTTTCTTCCGCCCTGCTACTTGAAGAGCAAAAGTAACACTTCTTAACTACGTTGGAGACGTGTTTCAGCACTTGACACGAAATGAACCAATCACGAATGCAGCCGCTTTCATAAGGATTATACAGAGATCTCATGAAATCGGCTTATTGTAGGTTTACATATACAATTGCATTATTCAATATATATACCCGGAAGTCGGTATCAAAGACATCAAGGTGAATGGCGAAGAAATTAACGTACTTAGGCTTACTGATGACATCAATGTTGTAGCAGAAAGGCGAGAGCACTTGCAAGCATCCCTGACCACAATGGACCAAGTACTTCAAGAATATAATATGAGCACCAACAAGAAGAAAACTTAAAACCCTAGTGGGCGGAAGAGAGAAGCTGAGGGAAGATATCACATTTCGACGAGAGAAATTGGAACAAGTGGAGAACTTCACTTACCTCGGCAGCACTATAGCTTGGGATTGAAAAAGCTCGACGGACACCAAGCGAAGAATAGCACAAGCTAAGGAGGCGTTTATGAAGAAGAGACAAGTACTGTGCTCAAAGAACCTACGGCTGCAAACAATGAAGCACTTCATCAAAACATTCGTATGGAGCGTGGCACTCTATGGATCAGAGACATGGAACATCGTGAAATCAGACAGGAAGCAGACCAGCGAAGAATTGAAGCCTTCGGAACATGGAACTGGAGGAGAATGTTGAAGATCAAATGGACAGATAGAGTGAGGAACGAAGAAGTTTTCAGAAAAGCAGATGAAGAAAGGACAATATGGAAAACCTTAGGGCAAAAAAGAGCAAGATGGATTGGACATACCTTGAGACGCAATGGAATATTTAAATGATGACCTACAAGCAACTGAAAAATTTTGTGATACATGGCAGTCGTAATTAATTTTTTTAAAACTGTGTAGTAATGAATTTTTGGAAAAAGAATAGTTCTCCTCCTAGGACTTACTATGTAAGGAATAATGAATTAATAAACGTGGCATCCATTAAATATCCTGGAATAAGACTGACATATGATATATCTGGGATAAACACAAGCGTGACATAATGGGTCTAGCTGATCGTGAACTGGGATTCTTCAAAAGAGTAAATGTGACGATCATGTACGAGAAATCAGATACTTTTCCCTTGTTAGACCTCATTTTGGAATACGCTGCCAGTGTATGGGATCCCTACGCAACAGGCCTAAATAATGAACTTGAACGTGTTTGGCGAATTGTACAGTACCGGTATGATAATTATATTCGCGTGACCAGTCTATTAAATGAACTAAAATGGGAACAAGTGTCAGATCGAAGGTCGAAATTTAGACTTAATCTCTTAAATAAATTCCAAGATAATATTTTCACTGATCACGTTAATAATATTTTTTGAACACCAACTCACAACGGCAGACTGGGCCATGATCATAAAATTAGAGAAATTGATAACCGAACTGACAGATTCAAAATGTCCTCATTTCCTCGTACAATTAGGGATATGAATAGCGGTAAATGTATCCAATAGTATCAATGGATATGCATGCTTGGTGATCTTCACCCCCTGCCACACACCCTCGCGGTGGCTTGCAGGGTATCGTGTAGATGTAGAATGGATATCATAGGTAGTTGCATGTCGGTATAAGGATTTTGGGCTAGCCCAACTAACAGCATGTTTCCGCATGCTTGCTTTGCTATTTTTATCTTTTTTAAATCGTTAAGTTTAGACTAAATTATAATTGCTAATCTTTTTTATGCATGATATATACTGCATGTTTGGTGTAAATTCACCCCCTGCCACACACCTGCATGGTGGCTTGTGGGGTATTATGTAGATGTAGTTAGAAATATAATTGAAGGGAAAATTGAAAGCAAGGTCCCGCGAGGAAGAGCAAGGGTACTACTATGTAGGTCAATTAAAGAAGGACTTAAAAGAGAAAACCTATTAGGGCGTGAGGGAATCAACAGTGAATAGGACAGAATGGAGGGCCGCAGTAAACCAATCCTAGGATTTAAATACTGATGTTGACGTATATCATTCGCGTACATCACATATTTTGAGGTCATCCTAATACGCTTAGGATTACCTAAAAATATGTGATGTAGTTTCTCCATTGATGAGCACAATGTAAGTATCACTTCCAAGAACAATTGAGTTTTCGAGGCTTCCTAAATATCTTCCTAAAATTATTGAACGCGAGTCCGATCCCTCTGCCACACACCCTTTCGGAGGCTTTCGAAGTATTACGTAATGTAGTTGATGCGGTCAATACAGAAGGATAGCGGGCGGTAGTGACGGAAGAGAGCCAAAGATAGGTTTCTTAGCTTTTCTTACCGCTCGCTACATCTGAAAACGGTGACAGAAGGCCTGGAGTTTGGTTCTCAAGTAAATTCTGATTCGCTCTGGTTCCGAAATATTCCGAAGCTATTCGGCTAACTGTCCCATCGTACCTTTATCGATAAACAAGATAATATCATTTCATTTTTGTAACCTATAAGCTGTACGTAAATGCACGAATTTCTTTCATTCCATGCATTAATATCCACGAAACTCAACTCACGAACGTTTCAAAAACACACCCCCTGCGGGACAGTTAGGTGAAATATTGTTAGAGTAATCTTTAGTGCATGATGCATGTTTAAGCATTACTAACACACACATAATAAGGAAATGCCGATAAATATATGTAAGTGAAAATCTTTCTGGCCTATAGTGTATTTATTAAGGTGTAGACACTAACCATCCAGTAACACGTGACTCCTATAACGGACTCGTTTCCATGTAGTAGTATCGCTGTAGCTCTTAGTGCATATTAATTAGTGCATGTTAATTAGTGCATGTTTGGTGATTTTCACTCCCCCGCCACACACCATCGCGGTGGCTCGCACGGCGTTACGCAGATGTAGATGTAGCCTCGTTTGGCGACCAGGCGTCACGCCTACTATTCGTTCGACCCCCACTGCAAATCCATTCACAGACGCAATGCGCCTCGCCTCCCTCGATGCAACCGACTTCCTCCCTCCTGTTTATCGTGCACTGACACCGCACTAACCGCACCTTCGAGCCAGTGACGTCCGCACAACGCGCCCCGCGCCGATCACCGCTCTTTTGTTTCCGCGCGTCGATAACTGGACGCTCGTGTACTCGTCCCAGAATGCTCGCACTCATTATTTCCATTTTTACCAAACACTAATAAGGTAACCATTTTCTCAAACGCCTCATCAACATGAATATCTTCAGCAGGAAGCACAATAATCGAAGTGTACGAGAAATTTAATAATACCTAATACTCCGAGCTGCAATACTATTTCTTACAAAGGTATGGTTAGCATATTCCGCACTATTAATGTTAACAGTTTCGTGGAACTATTTTCCAACTCACGATTTTCTTTATTATTGCATGTTAATTTACGAGTGTTTAATATACGTTCGCTAGAATTTACTTTCCCATTCATTTCATATTAGACAGAACGAAGCGAGCGAGCCACAGCGAAGCGTGGCCGGGTTTAGCTAGTTTAGAATTTAAGTTTAGAAGAAAGCGGCTACAAACACTATTTCTTTTCGCTAATAACGACGCTCCGCATTTTGTAAACTATCACTCCGCTCAAAAAAATTTCCGTACGTACTTTTACGAAGTAAAGTATTGCCTAAAATGGCTGGTAAAAACAGGATCGACGAGACGAGAGAAGAGGCGAATCTTTACTAAAACAAGATTCGGGCGCAATGTCTTTGGCAGTGACGCCCGTTCACTCTTCTCAAAAAATCAGTAACTGGTTAAACGAAGCTCTTTCACAGCCATAAGAAAACGTATCCAACATATACGGCGTCAAATTGATGCAGGTAGGGCTTTACAGTGCGAATGTTAAGGTCACAATCCATAATGTTCTATATTTAGGCCGTTCTCTCTGACGACACAGGAAATAAGAGCTGCGACGATATTCTACACGGTCATGCCGGCGCAACAGCCGTGGAATATTCTTCGGCATATTTGAGGATACTTGAATGCGAATCAAAAAAACCATCGGATTTCATGAGTAAGGACAAAAATAAATCGAATTTAAAGGAGTAAGATCAACCCACCAAGGCTAAGAGAAACAGTTTTATCGCCAAAATCCACAAAAAAGTAGATATTTTTACTGGAAAAGTAATTTCAGGGCCATTAACATCAATCAGCCTGTATTGAAATCCTGAACATAAGTACATGTTGAGGCTATTTAAATACGGCAATGCCGAGTCATTCGACCAAAAATCACGTAGAAATCTAACTATGCAACTGTAGAAGTTGGTAAACCGAAGTTACACAAAAACAATCTAGGATTTGCACACACCCGATATGTGTAGTGTATCAGCAATGGATGAAAATATAGCGGATTTGCCAAAGAATCAAAGTAGCAATCCTGCATTCCACTCGTTAGTTAGATTAGGATTTAATCATTGAACTTCATGCATCATGAAAGTACTACCAGCCCAATGCTTAGGCAGCCATAGAACATATAAGCATAAAACACATTAACTTTCATTTCAATACATGCTCCTAATAACAAACGATATTCAACAAATGGTCAACATTTACTACAGAACCCTTACGCTTTAAGTTCTCCAAACATTACACGCCAAGTTTTTTGAGTAATTTCCCGTCAGCATAAAACACACGCAACGGCGACATAAACTACAGCGGAATTCATTTTAGTATCCTGTCGTGCCAGAGAAAACCCACATCACAAGTTACGAGTACATTAACGTATGGTGAGACTTAGTAGAAGGAACGACTTGATTCTCTATCAATGACACGAATTTGATAATCGAGACAGGATGCTTACAATCACCGACACCCTTGAATTTCCTCATAGTCCTAAATTAAACTCCAGGATAAAAGCACGCTTTTGCGTGCTATATTCGATAGTCTCGGAGATTTTAAGCATCCCGTCTTGATTATAAACTTAAGTGTCATTGATAGGGAATCAACAACATCGCAGCCAAACTCTCACTAAATTAAGCTCTTTCCGCTCTGAATAGATCGCTTCAGGAGAAAAGTACACAAGAGTAACAGACGAGGAACACTACACAACGATAGCTGATGAAAAACAGTCGTGAAGGAAATGAATTTCAAAACATTCTATTCACCCAAAGAACAAGAACAAGTCGTTCTTGCGTCACCAGTAACGTCGCTGACGCAACAGGTCCCAGTTCATCAAAAGGCGTTACATAGTACTTTTGGGAGTTCAGAATTTGAGAGGAAAAGTGTACTGGGGAATGCTAGATGGGATACTTGCTGTTCCAGGAGATGCTGGAAGCAGTGGTTCCGAATGCAGTCGCGGACGTCCGAGATTCCGTAGCGATCGCGAACAACACCGCTCTCTCACTCAACCAGGCGACTTCTGCGAAAATTCTCCGCGCAGAGTTGGAATTTAATTGGCTGAACCTCAGGATTGGCTCGAGTGACAGATAAGCCCAATTGGCTCCCCGGATGTGGCGTCCGACGACTGCAAACCGCGGAATGACACACGCCAAGTTAGCCCTGACGCCGACACACAAAGCATTCACGCAACAACTTTGTAACAAAAGGTGAACAAGACTGTAATCGACTATTTTTCGGGACGCCTTCCGCAGCACTAATTACTAAGCAGTCTACCGTTGAAGGGGCGTCGTTGTGGCTGAGTGTGTCCACGCACGACTCGTGACACACACACCATTCAGAATAGTTTGGGAAGTTTTCTGGTAACAACAGCTCATTTTATCGATGGCGGTAAACTGTACAGTAAGTATGACAGTGTGCAGCGTAAAGCCGCGTTTGCACTATGTAGCAAAACCTGTTACATAACTTTTGCTATATAACATTGTTAAGTAACGTTTGCTACACATAGCGAAGTTAGATATAGCACGGATTTCTTTTGATCTTTACCGACTACCAATGGATAGCACAATTTTTGCAATATATAGCAGAATCCGCTACATATAGCAATGTTATATAGCACTTTTCAGAAGTGACTTTTTCTACTTTTAGCAAATTTTACATAAACTTGCTATATGTTACACAAATTTGCTACATAGTGTAAACGTGGCTTAGAGCAGCTGTTTGTTAAAAGGTGATACGATAGGTTTAGTAGTGTATCACAATTAATAGAAGAATCTGGTTGGGAATCATTATCAGTTCATAGGTTAAAGTAGCGATTGAATCTCCTGTAGAACTTTAAAACGGATAGCTTACTTAAGATCTTACATATATATATGAATAGCACCTCTGTGTTGTGTTAGAATTCAGCAGATCAATAAGATTCGAAAGAAAGATGCCTATATTGTCACACCGATAGATTTAAAATGTTATCTTTCCCACGTACCATTAGGGAACATAATAGGCAGCATAGCAAGGGGATAGGGAGGAGAAATATGTCCTGCTGTAGTGCATGATCCATGCATTAACGAGCCCATGGATGATAGGTAAATATATTCAGATAAATGTTATTATGACTAATAATCCCTTTATTGCTCGGTAGACACTAACCATCTAGCGGCATGTGACTCCATTATCTTAAATGTTTCCATGTGGTAGCTTATGTGCATGTTAAATGTGCATGTTAGGTGAACTTCACCCCCTGCCACACACCTTCGCGGTGGCTTGCAGGGCATAGCGTAGATGTACCGATCAGCAGTCTACCTTACCGAATGGCTCGTCGGTGACACTAATGCCGCAGTTCTCAGAGAGGAGGTCGAGTCATCCTTCGACATCCGGGATCAACGGATATTAGCCATAACCACTGATTCAGTAGCTAACATAGTTAATGGAGAAGCGTAGTATGTTCGCATAGGTGGACATATTCCGTACTTCCTGCAAAAACCGAGCTTGGAAATATAATACGGCAATAGGGAAATAAAGAAGGAACTACAGTCTAACTCACTCTCTGGATGTGACTACAGGATGAAACTCAAATCACGCTAAGATGAAGTTTGAAAAACTTTCTAGTGATATTGCAGGAGTACTAGCCAAACCACGAGCCAGACCACTACGGTGAATGCAAAATCGGAACTTTTCTAAATGTTGTCCGATTGAATCGATTCTTGGTGGTGTGTCTGAAACGGTCGGGATTGTCTCGAATAAGTAACCAAAGAGTCACGTGGTATAAACAAGAATGGTTTACAAATTCAGTGTATCTGAATCGCTCGTTACAATATCATGAATTGTTTCACGTGAATTTTTATTGTCTGTCTCGACCATAGAGCCTACAGATGAGATAAAATACAAGTGTAAAAAATGAATGAGGTTGTAACCAGCAGTTTTAACATGTTGCGAGCCATTCGTGTTTATACCACGTGACTCCTTGGTTACCAATTCGAGATAATTCCGACCGTTTCAAACACACCCCCTGCTTTCAATCCGGTTGACAACAAAGGGGAAGAAGTTTGGAATCGATCGGACAACGTGTAGGGGTCTCGAAGCGGGTTCGAATAACGAAAAACTGCCATTTTCGTATAAAAAAACTTATGTCCTTAACTTCCAGGGAACCTGCGGTCGGGTGTTCCACACGGGAGGCGATTTCAAAGGTTTCCAGCAGTGGTATGACATCAATTACGTCTTCGACCGATGCGTCGTCTCCTCACATACCCTTCTCGCTTTATTTTATCTTGAAAATATCACGGTTTTCGGAGCGTTTTAGGAAGTCGTCCTACTTTGAGCGCCTTATACTTTTGAACATTTTTCATCATATTAATTTTTATATGTACTAATTTTAAGCTCTAAGCATTCGCAATTCTGAAAATTTTCAGGACGCAATGGTCCCAATCAGGCATCAATCGAGCAATCGCTCGAAGTTAGCAGAGCTCCACTTTTCTTCAAAAAAATGGTGCGATTTTCGTAATAAAATCAAATATTTCTCCGCAAACTGTCGAGAATAAATCACCTGTTATTACTTCCGAAACTATTTTTTTACTAGGAATAATTTTGACACATCATGGATGATTCGATTTTATGCGCCGAAAACCGTAACTTTAAAAAAATAATAATAATACTAAGCAAAAGTGCTCCAAGGGTGTCAGTATATTTTTTGTACGTACATCAGTAAACGCAGAAATAAACAAATCTTTCGAGTGCATTTTGGTGCGATAAGTTCAGTTTCCTCGTTTTGAAGAAAGAAGATCTGGAAAGCGATTGTCCTGATTATTTTCACTGAGATAAATGTAGTCTAAGGGTGAATAATGCAATGGGGCGTTTACTCGGAACCGAAATCGCTATTTTGTACACGAAATCGTTTAGCTATTTGAAAGTTGACACCCACCGAACGAGCTGCGTTTAGGAAATCTACGTCATCCACCTCCCGTCCAGGAGGAAGAACAGGAGGGGAGGGGAGGTCTGCCTGAAGAAATCCTGTCGCAACCACTTCCATTGACAGAGTCATCTGTGTCCCCCATTGCGACTGGGCGAAGGAGCTTCGCGGTCTCAGTTGTGATTGGACGAAGTGGATGACGTACAAGTCCTCTGCACACCCACTGTTCCGAATGGGTTAAAAACATTAGTTTTCCGCTGCTTATAACTCGAGAACTGATTGACGGATCGTAAAACGGAAAAATACGGGTCCTTTTATTTTACAAATTCCATCAGATTCGGCAATTAAAAATATGGCAAACTATCCTATTCCTCGTTGGTAGTTAATGCTTCCTATTCACTAAGAACAAATCAACATATTATCATTTGGATAGGTTTATTTATAAATGCTCAATTAACCTGTTGTAAAGAACCATTTATGGGCTACTTAATACTTGAATGAGTAAAAGTGAACTAATTGGGCATTCAAAACAAGATAAGGCATTTCAATAACGATTAGTTCCAAAGAAATGTGATTGACAGTGGAGGAATAAATATGCACTGAAGGTTGAGCACGAGCTAACACAGCTATATGAATGTTAATGACATTTGATTTTATATTTTATGCGTTTTAATATACACTTTACGTGTAAGCGTTCTACTGTGGGCCTGTTAGACGCCGAGCGCCTTGTTCAGCGCACGGAATGACCTTCAGTTCCTGCTAGCTCAGAATAAAAAAATCTAAGAAAAAGGAATATCTTCACATCGCACTAAAAAATAAAAAAAATATTTTCTCAAGTGAATTAAAGTTTAGTACTGGAAATAATTAAATGCAACTCAAGGAAATTATCCGGACAATGAATTATTTATGAACTTAATAGAAAGTAATTTTGGTTTCAACAATACAACATATTGAAATTTGTTTATTTATGCAAGGCCACAACGAAAAGCATGGGGAGCTCTCATTTATGTTTCCATCCTCAACTTTAGTTCACTTAAAGATTTTCTAGAAATTATATATTGAAGCGCTCTATTCCACTGAATACCAATATCTTTATATTTTATTAAATTATATTGATATCGGATATGAAAGAGCACCCCATGCTTTTCGCTGTGGCCTTGCATAAATAAACAACTTTAAATATGCCATATTGTTGAAACCAAAATTACTTTCTATTAATGTTCTGTGGATAATTTCCTTGAATTGCATTTAATTATTATGAGTACTAGGCTAAACTTGAATTCACTTGAGAAAATATTGTTTCATTTTTTAGTACGATATGAAGATATTTTTTTAGTACGATATTTCTTTTTCTTAGATTTTTATTTTTTTGAAAAGCATGTTTAATTTTTTTTTCCTTTTTTTATTTTTTACTTTTAGTCCTAGCAAATTAGATGTTTAAAAAAACTACACTAGTTCATTATAAAAGTAAATGATTGTACTTTATGTTATGTGTTAAAAATATGTTGAATACGTTATATTTAAACATGTCTAAGATAACTTGATGTCAAATAAACATTAGTTTTCTAGGACTAAAAAGTAATCGTACACGAAGTGATTAGTATTTCAGAGAAATATGACCAGACAAGAGGCGCATAAAAATCTTCCTTTTGAAGAGGTTTCCTTGAACGTGTTTCACATATATTGCGATAAATCACATTAAAACGCTTCATGAACTATGAGTAACGATTCATTTATAATTATGAAAGTCAACACATTGATATCTTAAAGATTTTCGAGTGGAAAAAAATTGCCACCTGGGGGGCGCGAACCCGAGACACTATCATGGCTAACCCAACGAACTAACCACTACGCCATGTGAAACACAGGAAAAAAAGTAAATTTATATTATAATCCTAAAGTGGTAACCATGGGAACGGGACCCGTGGATGGAACCGTGGAACCATGGAAAAGCGAACTAAAGAAGAGCATGTAAAAAACGTGACATTCACTAGAGAGCAGCCTATGACGAATTTTGAGTACGACATTTGTGGTGCTTATCTGAAGTACTTGTGGGACTCGCTTTTTTATTCAATTGCTACATTTCATGAACAACAGGTTACAGAAACAGAAATGGTTACAGGGAAACTTGAAAAATATGAATAAGAGGTAAAATACGGAAGGGTCACCAGGCAGGGGCGTGCCTTCTTCTTAGGGCTAAAGCGACTTCTTTGATATTATCTGATTTTTTTTACCTCAAACAGTGGCTCACATTCTACAAATCTCTTGGAGTCAACAAATAATTTTTTGTGCAGGATCCAGATTTGTGCACGGAAAATGAAAATAATCGTGTTAGCCTGCAAATACTTGAGAAAATCAGAATATGTGACAAGGGGTCCGGGATGGTGTAGTGGTTAGAGTACTGGCCTCTCACCAGGGGTCTCGGGTTCGAATCTGTGGCACAGTGGGGGATATTTGTCATTGGTAAACCGGCCACTACTTGAAGGCTTTGTGGAGAACATTCGAGTCCAATACTCGGTCCGTCGTAAGGGACGTTAAGCCATGTTCCCCTTTGCGCCTTTTCGTTAAGATCAGGCTAATATCGTCGCCGGGTTTCTCTCCACCTTTCCTCCATGTCCTTCCGAAAGAGGTTTGAGGTTTCCGGTTTCTTCGATCACAAAGTTCTTAAGGCTGACAACTTGACCAAAGATGAACAGCAAGGTTGATTAACAGTTGTAGACTGAGTATAGACTCGCCACTCGACTACCCTAAGTCCCCTAGAAGTAAATACACATGAATTTTTTGAGCAAAACCACAATTTTCCATAATTTGGCGTTGTCAGATTGAATCCAAAGTTTTTTTTTCCTATTTCGGGGTCCCTGCTCTTAAGGGCACCACATCTTCGCTTTTTTTAAATGTTGGATGGCGTTTCATCATCACTAGATTGTGATCACTGTAGATATCTGCTCCAGGGGGAGCTTTTGCAGTCCTTCAGCAGGTTCATAAATCTCTGCTTCACTGAAATCTAGTCTATCTGAAATCTTCTTCTACCTTCTACCATTTTCCTTGTGTACCTTCTTCGGTAGTGATTTTTAAACAATGTGTTGGCAACCACTAGCTTGTGCTGTGAGCAGAATTTCAGTATTATTTCTCCTTTCTCATTCTTCTTCCATTTTATGGGTAAATATTATCAATATATAAGAGCTGTAGCATTATATTGCTCACTGAAAATACGTTACCGGTCTACCGCAACCTGGAATACCTATTTCGACCCTTTATCAAATTTTCAAGAATTCAGTACCTACTTTAATTAAAATGCATATGGATGGTATAAAAAACCTATTTACAATCGCCGCGCTCTTTACTTCAGCACTAAGCATTCACATATCTTAAACATATCTTTCACATATCTTAAACATATCTTTCACATATCTTAAACATATCTTTCACATATCTTAAACATATCTTTCACATATCTTAAACATATCTTTCACATATCTTAAACATATCTTTCACATATCCCAAACATATCTTTCACATATCCCAAACATATCTTTCACATATCTTAAACATCGTCCAGCATACTTCCAGCCAAAATTGCAACCCCCCCCCCCACCCCCCCACCACTTTCATTCTCTCCCCCAAATCTATTTCCTCCAAGTGACGTCACCATTTCTCAAAGACCTATGAAACATACCCGAGTTCCGCAATCCCAGGACCTCACTTGAATCACCACGCTCGAATGAAATTCAATCTAGAAGGGTCTATCCCACTCACGGGCCAGTCATGCACACGCTTCGTGACGCGCCATGGCAAGGATATCGCTGAAAAATGACACGCGAAATCGCTCCGAACGACGAGAGTGAGATGTGAGGATTTTATGAAAAATGTCGATGCCATGCGATAATGTCGCAAGTTGAAATAGTTCCTGGCCGACGTTTCTACAGCAGACTACACAGTCCTCTTCAGGGTTCAAGGAGGAGTCGGGAGTTGACGATGAGGCACAAGGAACCACGTCACCTCCAAGTGAAAATCCCACGAAACTTCACCCGCAATCCCCGTAGTTCATTAACCAGGCAGTAGAGGAAGCGGAGTATGGATTTTCCGAGACTCGGCTCACGTCAACCGATTTGTGTAAATAAATACAATGATACAACGCAACATTTAATAAGGTAGCGGATTTTTGCTTCGTCATTGGGTGTACACTGTGAGAAAATAATATTAAAGCTAACGGTCAACTGATTGACCGACTAACTTACACACTATTTACAATACTTACGCCTCTCATTTTACAAAACTTCGGAATAAGTTGAGAAGTTGAACCTAAAACAAAACTAAATGATGATTTTTGGTGTAACCCGCAATCGTGAGCATTCCATTTTTCTCCAAAACAGCACCAATGATTGGTTCCGCGAAAGAGTTTAGTCCCGACGGTGGATTTAGCACCAACTACGTACAATGGCGACTATTCATGAAATTTGTTTTGGAGAAATTTTCTCACTAACTCGAAAATACATATGCCAAAATTTCATGCTAAACATAAATATTATTAAATGCCTCTGAAAAATATTCCCGAAAGTTCAAGGAAGTCACGTGACCTGAAACGCCTTCTGACGTCACGGCAAGATGTAGATTCCATATTGCTACGAAAACAGATATTTTTTAGAATGAAACGAAAGGAAAATATTGTTTTGTGGATTTTAACCGTTCTTCATCGAAATTGTGACTGAAAAGAGATTTAAAAAATCACAACCTGACAATATTGGTTTGGTCGACTCCCTTAAGGTGGCATTAAAAAAACAGCATTGATTTGTCGCACCAGAGATTATTGGAGTGAATAAAAACAAAGTACCAAACAGGTATTATAGATATTTTATGCATTTTCTCGTTTCGATCCATACTACCTTTTAAGAAATCACCATACATTCGTTTATTGAGTTAAACGAATGAGATAAATACATACGTTTTCACCAAGCATGTTCATTGAACAACTAACCTCCACGCACAACATATAAACAACACCCATGGTGATACCTGCCGTGACGTCATGCGATGACGTCGGGTTTTTAAGCTTCCGAAATCGTATAGTTTTTAACGAGTAATACCTTTGTAACGCAACTTAATTCTTCAGCGACAGTTTCGCCAAGCACATTTTAGTAAACAAACTTCTCATTCAAAGAATTATCAAAAACAGCGCTTGTTCCCCGTTGTGCCCACGGATCCAAAATATGAGGTGACTCATTCGCGTCTGCTATCGACATCCATGATGAGAGTGATAGACGCTTTTCACAGCCGCGGTCTTTTCGAACCCCTATCTCCCCGAAACCATTCATTACGATCGCCATCAACTGTTCGGAGAACAGCATTTCAGATCTACTACGCGCCATAAAAGTATGGGGACAAAACGAGTTTCACGTGTCGTGAAGATCTGTGATCGCGCACTGGATTACACCGTTCACATAGAGTAGAAGTAGTTAAGTACAGTAGTTATCGATAATCCGAATAACCTGGGACCGGACCACTTCCGGACTATCGAGTTGCCCGTATTGGAGAAATGAAACGATAAACGGGCCGGTTGACGCCCTCAATGTGAAACAAACTGACTAGAGTCGTTCATAATTCCTCCTGATGACTGCAGAAGTGGAGAGGACAAATAAAACCGTTAATGTAGTAAACTTTCGTGTTTTAATTACAGGGAAAAATATATTGTTCTACGCAAAAATATTGTCCATGCGATATTTTTTTCGCCAGATCGAATCCGGATTATCGAAGTTCCGGATTATTGAGGTTTGCGTTCTATGTGATTGACAATCGCTGGCCACGGTTTCCCATTCGCCCTGGGATAAGGTTCCAGCTGCACAATAAACACGGGCAGTTAAAGCAGGTGGCGTAACACGGTATGGAGAAACAAATGCCCTGAAAATCCGTGCTTCGCGGGCCTCCAAAACGCGTATAAATACTGTATACCGTTTTATGACTGAATAAATACGTGGACATAAAAATACATGTTTGTTTCTATCTCTATTATAATAGAGTAAATATAACAAGTAAATATTTAGTTCAAGATGAATATAAATTGAAGCCCCCCCCCCAAAGGTCCAGCCACGTCGCTGGTTAAAGTAAAAACATATCTCCGAATCGTACTTTACCGCCACACTGCACAAGAGCGACATGTTTATTTAGCGTCGATATCTGGACGTGTAGCATGTGAGGAAGGTCAAGTTGAGACAAACGTGGAAGGGACGATGATTCGATTGTTCAAACTATTTCAAGGCGATAGAGGTCAACGCTACGATACACGAGTGTCAACTGTTTCCGTGCTTCCAAAGATATGACAACCAGGGACAAGAGCAGATAGTCGAGGACTTAACCGCGATACTACGGAACTCGAACAAACTCAGGGAATCGGGAGTGGAAGACGTCGAGTTTCCTACTCGAGTCGAGGGCCGCTAACAGAGCTAGGACTGGGAATGACAAGATCGCAAGACGGCTGAATAAAAAGAGTACATTTATATGTGGTCATGTTAATTAAGAGGGTTTTCCTAAAACAAAAGAATAATCACAGGGCATACAAATGCGTAATCCAAGAATAAAAAGCTGATAAAGAATGGTTTTCCTTAATAACTTATGAATAGGTGGTTAAAGACGTTCTCAGAAAATATAGAGCAGAACTAGACCAGTATAGAGTCGCGAGAACAGGAATTTCGCTATACATACACGAATTGACAATACAATGTACAGCTTTGTTTATTTGTGCGTGCTACTCAACAAACAGCCACAAAGCTCGCAACAAGGTCTGGCTGGTCTGGCGCTTAGACCAATTTACACTTCCTACACTAGTTTCCGTAGCATTGGTTTTAAAAATTAAATTATCGCGCATCACGCACGTTAATTCTTTTTTTCTACAACTGCACATAATGCCAATGCTAAAATGGTATATCACCAATCAACACTCAATGGTGAAATAAAAGGAACTAATTATCACTAGAAGCAGTAAGGGGCGTTGTAACATTACCATATAATTTGAAACATTATACTTGTATAGAATTTCACTCCCATTGTTACGATCTCCGAAAGAAATTTCGGAAAGCTACCGAAAGAAATTTCCACTTCACGGAAGTATGAATAGTGGGAAAATAAAATTATAGCTTGCTTTTCAGGTCAACCTAATTTTTCGTTAAGTGCTCAAGTTAATTTCGCGCTATTTTTTTCTATAAAAAGACCTTAAGGATCAACGATCACAAATATTAACGTAACTTAAGCAGTTGTCATTTGCAAAATCGTTAATTACGAGGGAAAAAAATCACATTCACGTCATTATTCCCGTCTTAATTAATCTAATTTGCTTCGCGCAGTAGTTCACGCAGTAGCGCAGTCTCTCTTCGCAGTCTGTCCCTTAAATCACGGCACATTATTTCTTGCGCAAGCGTTCACGCAGCAGCCTGCGCAGTTTCGATGACCGCGTGAAACTGCTTTAATGCAAGGCACGCGTCCAAGATTTTTCCCAGGCCAAGATTAAGAAACACCGTCTTAAAAAGGTTCCGCTATGACTCTACGCGTTAAAAGCCCGTAAAAGAGCTATATGTTATTTAACGAATAAATGCAGATTCAGAAAAATACCAATACGGAAATTCATCCATACGATGAAACGCACTCACACTAATAATATGAGTATGCTATCATATATCACGTTGTAGTAACTTTCCATTTTTTTATAAGCTCTTTCAACTCATTTAACATGGCTGACGTGTTGTTGCCACGTTTAATTACCCACAATGAGAATACATTCTCATACCTGCTATTAAGTATTAAAATTTGAGTGAAATATTTTCTAATTTAGTTTTAAACTACTCCCTTGTAAATACTACGTACCTACTATTTTTTCTGAAATTTATCAATAATAATATTTCGGAAAAATATTCGGCAACGATGTCGCTCATACTGCTTCCGACATTTCGAAGCATTGATATCAATAAAACCATGTCAATAATCAATGAGCATATTTAAATTACATAAAACAGATAAGAAATACTTTGGTAAGATATAGTCCTAAATTATGTGAGTGAATAGGCTCGTAAGCACGTTCCGTCACAAGTACTGATGCCGATTTTAACAACATACTGTACCGCCACTCTCATGAAACTAAGGGTTTTCTGATTTTCTCGAGCAAAAATTTATTAATATCGATCAAATAAGTGAGGTAAGCGCAACATTTTTTAACAATGCTAAATTCTACATAAAATTGCGCACCTTATATTAGTTTTTCGTCAAAACGACATTTCTCTTCACAATATTAACCAGGAAATTTTACTACAAAAGTTATGCTATGCCGTGTTACCGCGTATAAAATAGCAGATTTACAACGTCTTATTGTTCAAATATATGATGGAAAGGCCTCATTATTTTATTGCCAATCGATAGAAGGGTCAAAAGATTGTCCTGAAATTTTCACAAAAATGGCATTTACTTCGTAATTCGGTGTATCCTCCTTGACGGGTGCTAGCATCGATTCTAGCAAGGGCAAAAGGAATACCGTCGTGTGAAATCGCTTCTTCGACTGTTGCAAGCAAGCGAGTCTCCTCCTGAGGCACTTGGCTTCTTCTTACGAGTATAAGGCATATATTACCTTTATTGGATTAAACTCTCGACGAAACCAAATGCTCGCGCAAAAGGATGTCGATACATCAGCGACACCATCTGCATATATAACCGTCCCAGCGCAGTCAATTGGCAGACTCATGGGTTAGAGACGTTTCACATACGCTTAAGGTAGAACCTCTACTACAAGTACCTGCGATAACATGCCTTGATATATTGTAGAGAATTCATTCCTTCGTCAATCCATGAAAAAATATTTGGGGGTCATTGGCCATTTAACGCTGATTACAGGATTTGAAAATCGTCATTTTCAGCCTCAAATTACATTGCTCTCATGGAATGGTGACGTCCCTCCCTTAAAAATTTTGTTTCTCGAAATTTCTCCCGACAACACATCTCAAAAACTAGTATATTGTGACTGAATAATCAACGGATAATATGTATTTTTTTCAGGTTGCCTCATCAGCCATTTAAGGCTAATATTTATGATTGAAAAACGATGAAAAGTCTAACTTCCGTTCCTTAGCCACCATAGTGACAGAAGTCTGGCAACGATGTTAGGGGAGTAATCAAAACAAACTGGCCCGGTACCCCTGTCATTTATTCCTTACGTCACGATTGCAGACGATTTATGCTATGAAGTGTGTCATTGATTAGTACCATCTCTACTGTACTATCTGTTATGAATGAGAAGGCAACAAATCTCAATGAGGTATCACCGGAGAACTAGGGTGTCCTTCTGGTGTGAAAATTGGTTCCTATGTCAATATTTACACGTTCTTTACGGTGTTGTCCAGTTCGTCATCAGCAAATATGTCTAATAAATGTTTTTCAATTAAGTTTCTATGAAAAGATGAAATGAGATTTTTAGGTCTGTTATTGTATTTCATATTTTATTTTATTATTACGAAATTTTATTGTTGCTCCTGAGATAGTTTTTAAAGTGCCTCTGACACATAGCGTCAATATAAAAGCCTTTCTTCATACCACCAAATTACTTTAGTTGGAAGATTCATATTTCGTATAGCCATGTTGAATAGTTGAGAATCGTTTTAAATTATTATTAACAACATTTTGAGCAATTTTATGTTGTTCCGGCATGCTATATTCGTCGTATGTACTTAAGTAGTACTTCGAAGCGCAGGTTCTACCTTAAGATGGAACGTGCGAGATGGCTTCAAAGTAAATACACAAACGCCATGATATTATTCCAGAAAATGGATGAAATGTCAAGTCTTAGTCAAGTAAAACAATTCTCATGCGCTTAAATCAAAACCATAGAGCAAAATTTATGAATCCTCGTCCAGCTGAAATCTTAGAAGAAAATCAGAATTTCGCAATTCTTGAATCTGCCAAAATATGTCACGTTTGAAGAATATTGCGATTGATATAATATATCAACAGCTTACGACTGAATGAGAAAAACACAACAGCGCTCATACAAAATTCACCTATCATCGAAAATCTCCCTAGAAAAAAACAAGTGTCTGCCCCATGAACAAAGTACTCCACTCTGCGAAATAGATGAGATTCACAAACATTTCCGAACAAGCTATGATTAATGAGATAACTCAATTACTTACTGCCTATTTTCATGAATTATGTATTTTTAGGATCTCAACAGTAGCAGGGAAACCTTAAGAACAGCTGAAATGGAGTGAACTTTCTCAAATTCGAAATCAACCCGAACCAGTTCACTTCCTTGATACTGATCAAATTACACTTAATCAGGCTATTACACAGATAAGATAATCCGTTCGCGATAATAATAGGCAGCCAAACTTCACCGAAAGTGTTCCCAACGATAGGGGAGATTCAGAGAAATATGCAGTGAATTCGAAACAAGTCTCAACTGCCTAGTTATGTAATGAAAGTGTACGGTATAAGAGTACGGAAATAAAGTTTAAATGGTTAACGGCGTCCGGACATTCCGTGGTCGACAATTCCTAGTCCAGACGGGGGGGGAACCCAAATATTTCCCAAGATAATCTCCCTAAGTGCGAGGTTTGGTATTTACTAATTGTCTCGCCGCCGTTATCGCCAGAGGCTAGAGTCCCCTCGACACTCTCCGTGCCGTTTGGACATACCCCCTCCCTCCGAGCTTGGAAGCGTTGACCTGCAAATGCCCGGACGACGTAATACGGTATAAATATGCCGATCCTCTCTAGGATCGGGGGATTATAAGTTGGTTGACAGAGACGAGCGCACGGGACGATTCTGCCCGTCGCCGTCACTTGTAAAATTATCCGCTATTCTTTCAGAACATTAAACTCTCTGTTATCACTTCGCGTGAATTTTTATTCTTTGGTGCCCTATGCCCTAAACGGGAGACGCAACCGCTCGAGTCTCCCTCCGTCTACATTAGTGTCAATCACTACATAGGACGTTTTTGGTGTCAGGTGTGGGGTTGGGCATAGCGAAGTAGATTTAGTACCGGCAGACCGGGGCAGAGAACGAGTACCGAAAGAAGGCGATAAAGGAGCCGCGTGGAGGAGCCAAACAGAGAGGACGCAAGCGGAACCCCCAGCGGAAGGAGCCGCTGCCTTGCAGTCCGACCCAGAGTAAGCGGTACGACACAGCAGTGGAACGAGACAGCGCGGCGCCGGAAGATAAGAGAAAGAAGATAATCTTCGAGAGGGAAAGAAGATTAAGTGGTAAGTCGCACTCAAATTCCTTTCTTCCTTCCCACTGATTGTGCAGTATTCGTAACGATGGCCCCTCCAAACGAGAGTAATGTCAGCGCAAGTCAGGAGAGTTATTGCAGTATAATGGAGGCAATGAAATTGATTGCGCAGCCTTTTGATGGCGACAAAAAGAAATTAAGAGAGTTTATTGAAAACGTAGATGTGGCCTTTGAATTGGTTAACCCAATAGATTACGAGAAGTTATTGAAATTTGTTAAGGCGAAAATTACTGGAGATGCTCGCTCCAAACTTATGGTGAGAGACGAAACCAATACGTGGGAACAAGTGAGGGGCATATTAGAAGAGAATTACGCCACTCGCAGGACCCTCGATTACTATGCTTGCACGATGTTCGGGGCGAGGCAGCAATTACATGAAGGCATCGCTAGCTGGGCTAGTAGAATCGACGAAATGCAAACTAATTTGCGGAATGCTAGTGCTAAAGTTGTGGGAAGCCGAAATTTGGCCGGAGCACTTTCGCTCGTCAATTACTTGGCCAAGGCTTGTTTCATTCAGGGTCTTGAAAATGAACGAGTTCAGACCATAGTAAGAAGTAAGGGAGACGGAATTCTCTTACCTGAGGCAGTTGAAGTAGCTTTAGAAGAAGAAAGCGCAATCCTTTCAGGAGTTGAAAGAAAGAAGAATATGTTCAAAAGCATTCCTAATTGCGAGAATTGTGGGAAACCAGGGCACAAGGCGAGTAATTGCTATTTAAGGGTTAAACGAGAAGTAAGCAAACAAGTGAGAGCTTTGAAAGAAATGAAATGTTTTAGCTGTGACCGTATGGGACATTTAGCTAAAGATTGTAAGATGGGAATAAAATGCTATAATTGCAACCGAATGGGTCACTTAGCAAAGGATTGTAGGGTCCCGAGGAGGACAAAAGAAAATTCAGGTTCCGATAGAGGGAACAAATGGGATGAACGAGGCACGGGTCCTCGAAATAACACAGCGGAGATACGAGGAGTGAATCCCGTTGGAGAAAAGAAGGCGAACACCTTAACTTTTGAAGTGTTAGAGAGCAAAAAGGGTCGGATTACGCTCTTGATTGACACGGGAGCGGACGTAAGTCTAGTAAAGGCATCCGCACTGAAAAGAGGAACCAAGTATTACACAGATAACAAGATGACTCTCAAAGGAGTTACTGATAAAAGTTTTGAGACTATGGGATGCCTTAAGATGAAATTAATGACTCGTGATAAAATGAAAGATCATTCCTTTCACTTGGTAGATGACAGTTTGGCGATAAATTGTGATGGCATATTGGGCAATGATTTCTTCAGAGCCATGGGGGCTCAAATCAACTATTCTCAAAGAAAGGTTAAAATGGGTAACGCAGAACTAGCGTTTGATAGGCACAAGGAGGAAGGTGACTCGAGAGCACGATTGAGTAGTCTGCGGTTACCCCCGCGGAGTGAGGTGATAATAAAATGTGCCGCGGAAAACGAGGGAGAAGGAATAATTGAAAAGCGAGAGGTATCCCCTGGAATTTATTTGGCGGAATCTCTCACCCTGAGTAAAAATGGAGAGTGCATTACGAGCATAGTGAATACCACTGAAGTGGAAACGGATATTCCGACCCCAGTGGTCTCGTTAGCAAGAGTAGAGGAGGAGGAAGATGTAAATTTTCCAGAAGTGAAAAAGGTGGAAAGAGCACTAAATAGAAGGGAAAAGATTACCTCTCTTCTTAGGTTAAACCATTTGAATGCCGAAGAGAAAAGAGAACTGGTAGGGACTTTGAAAGAATATAGTGATGTCTTCTACCTTCCTGGAGATTCTCTCTCATGCACGAGGGCGGTGGAGCATGCAATTCCCACTCCAAGCCTAGGGCCCGCCCAAGCTATCAGGAGTAAACCCTACCGGATTCCTGAGGCTCTTAAGGATGAAGTTGAGAATCAAATGCAGAAGATGCTGCGAGAAGGCATAATTGAAGAAAGCAAGAGTGCATGGAATTCTCCGATATTGGTGATTCCCAAGAAGATGGACGCCTCCGGCGTAAGAAAATGGAGAGTAGCAATAGACTATCGCCGACTCAATGACGTTTCCGTGGGAGATGCTTTTCCCTTGCCAAACATCTCAGAGATCCTTGACCAACTTGGGAAGGCGCGCTATTTTTCCACCCTAGATTTGGCCAGCGGTTATCATCAGGTTCCAATGAGGGAAGAGGACCGCGAGAAGACTGCTTTCAGCACCCCTGGAAATCACAGCACCCCTGGAAATCACTATCATTTCTTAAGAATGCCTTTCGGCGCGAAAGGAGCCCCATCAACTTTTCAGAGATTAATCAACACGGTGTTGAGCGGCCTACAAGGAGAAAAATGCCAGGTCTATTTGGATGACATAATTGTGTACGGGAGCTCCCTAATCGACCACAACGAGAAGCTGAGAAGTGTGATGCAGAGACTGAGAGTCCACGAGTTAAAATTACATCCTGATAAGTGCGAATTTCTGAGAAAGGAGGTCACTTATTTAGGTCATGTAATATCAGAAGATGGCGTGCGCCCTGATCAAGAGAAGGTGAGGAAGGTGCAGGAATTCCCGGAGCCTAAGACCACAAAGCAGCTGAAAGGGTTTCTTGGCCTGGCCGGGTATTATAGAAGGTTCATACCAGAGTTTAGCGGGATAGCAAAGCCATTGCACGCGCTGTTGAAGAAAGGGACGCCGTATGAGTGGGGCGAGGATCAGCAGGAAAGTTTTGATAAATTAAAAGAGTTGCTGACTAATGAACCGGTCCTCCAGTATCCCGATTTTTCGAAGGAATTCATCCTCACCACAGATGCCAGCAACGACGCCCTTGGATGCGTGCTATCGCAAGGCGCAATCGGAAGAGATAAGCCGATCGCCTACGCCAGCAGGACTCTCAACAAGGCCGAGAAAAACTACTCGACCGTTGAAAAAGAGCTGTTAGGGATTGTGTGGGGGACAAAGTACTTCCGCCCCTATATTTTCGGCAGGAAGTTTACGATAGTCACAGACCACAAACCTTTAGTATGGATATTCAACCTAAAGGACCCCAGTTCGAGACTCATGCGATGGAGACTCAAATTAGAAGAGTACGATTATCACGTCGTCTACAAGAAAGGAACGCAGAACTCAAACGCCGATGCTCTCAGTCGCATCCATCGACTCAGGGCACGGAGAAAGGAAGTAAAGGATATAGAAGAAGGCAAGAAGGAAGAGAAAGAAAAGGACGAGGACAGAGAAGACGTTGAAGATGAACTAAGGGAATGGGAAGCGGAGACCCGTAGACAAAATGAAAAGGAAGAAGAGGGGGAAGAAAGAACATCCGTGGGGCGGAGAGAGAGCCTCAGCGAAGAAAAGAAGAAGGAAATTTTCAAGGAATTCCATGACTCACCCCTAGGAGGTCACCAAGGAGTAACGAGAACGTACGAGAGGATGAAGGCCTATTTTGATTGGCCAAATATGAAGGAAGATTTAAAGTACTACATAAAGAAGTGTGAGACTTGCCAGATGAATAGAGGAAGTGACAGGAAAACGAAGATGCCAATGGAGATAACGAGCACGCCAGAGACCGTCATGGAGAAGTGCGCCCTCGACGTCTGCGGTCCATATCCTGTAACTCAGAAGGGCAACAGGTATTTACTCACCTTCCAAGACGAGCTCTCGAAGTATACATTGGCCTTCCCGATCGAAAAGCAGGATGCGGGTACGATAGCTAAAGTATTCGTGGAAAACGTTGTATTAAAATTTGGAATTCCCCAGGTGGTATTGACGGACCAAGGCGCAAATTTTCTGAGTGAATTGTTTAAAAGAGTGTGCCGCCTACTGAGAATAAGAAAAATCCAAACTACGGCCTTCCGGCCGCAGAGCAATGGTAGTTTAGAAAGGACCCATAAGACGCTCACGGAGTATTTGCGACATTTCATCGCTGAAGATCAAAGCAACTGGGATGAGTGGATTCCGTACGCCACCTTTGTGTACAACACCACGCCGCACACGGCGACAAGATTCACTCCCGTCGAGTTGATGTTTGGACGGCAAGCCAATCTACCCAGTCAGCTAAACATAAGGACACCGACAACCCAATACACGTATGAAGACTACGTAGCGGAAATGAAGAGCAGACTACAATCTTCCTACCAGAAAGCGAGAGAGAATCTTCTCGGAGCAAAGGAGAAAAATAAGATTCACTATGATAAAAAGATCAAGGTAGAATTGTTTAAAACAGGTGATAAAGTTCTCTTGTTCGATGAATCTGTTAGGAGGGGTAGATCGAAGAAACTATCGGCTCAATGGATAGGACCATATGTAGTAGAAAGTGTAGAAGGGGTTAATGTGGTTATAAGCCGAAAAAGAAAACTTGTAAAGGTTCATGCTAACAGGTTGAAGTTATTCTTTTAAATTTATCTTTCAGAGATACGGTGGGCATGGCGTGGACCTATCTGCTAGCAACTGTATGGATATTCACTGTGGTATTAGGGAATGACTATGAAATAATTAACATTAAAAACTCACCGGGATTATATTATGAATACATGGGAGAAACGCAGTTGTATTATACTGAATGGAAAATAGTCAGTTATGTAAATTTAAAGGAACTAGATGACAATTTTCGCAAGGTAGAAAGATTAATAGGAGATCACATCACTAAAGATGAAGGGGAAATTCGTAGAAAATTTAGCATATCTTCTCTTATGATAACTGTGAATAGGCACTTGATACAGCTCAATAGAGTGATCGATGAAACAAGGAGGAATTACGAAGTGATTCTAAGGGCCATCGTAAATGCACAGAAGGGTATCCTTGAACCGCACATAATTACTCCAGCCAAGATCATGGAAATAATGAAGTCAGGTGGAGAAGACATTCCCAAGGACCTTTCCTTACCTTTTCCTCTGAGTGCGACCTACGCAAGTGTGCTACTTAGACTAATCATCCTTGATGTGTTCATCAGTGACAATGTGTTGGCCTATGCTATTAAAATACCCTTAACCGAACATACGAAATTCAATGTGTATAAAGTGATTCCTTTTCCAGTGGTAATGGACTTGAAGTGTATTTATGTTCAACCTGAAAAGCCTTATTTATTAATGGATATTACTAAACAGCATTATTGTAAACTAGATAATTATGAATTTGATAAATGTAAAAAGGTAACCAATTATTGGAGAGTATGCAAGCAGGAATTTGTGGTTCAGTCCACCCATTTTAAAGAAGAGTGTGAAGCACGAATGTTGCAACAAGTCAAAAGTATTCCCTCTGACTGCTCCCAAAGACTTGTGAGAATAAATGAGACATTGTGGACTCAATTGGACAACAATGAGTGGTTGTTTGTGGCCCCTAAGGCTGAGAGTTTTACCATAATTTGTAGGGAACGGGAGGCAGTCGATGTTACTTTAGAAGGATCTGGGAAATTAATATTTAAAAATAATTGTAAAGGGTATACTACTAAGATAATGATTCAAAGTCAGATAATTGCGAATACCAATGTAACCAATAGAGATGTGATTCCGCCTCTGGATCTTATATATGAATGTTGTGAAAGTGAAAGTGTACGAATGAAAATACAACAGCTCCAAATGGACTCCACCATTAGAAATGTGATCAGTAATGTGGACGATTTAAAATACGCCAGTCATAAGGTGGAGGAAGTGGAACGTTTAATTTCTGAGCAAGAATGGAAGCAAACTCATTCCACTAGGGTATTTCAATTTTCTGCAATGACCATAGTGGGTCTAATAATAATTGGTGTGATTGTATTATGTTATTGTTGTAAATGTTGTGCGAGGTGTTTTCCAAGAATGTTCAACCCAGTAGACGATTGCAATCCATGTAAAGCCATTATTTTCAGACCAAAGATTGTAACTAAGGTAAAAACGTCAAGTGACCGGTTGTCCCATCTCGAAGAGGAGATTGAGTTAACTTCCACGGCAGTTCGACCATCCCCGAAAACCTCGAGACGAGCCGCTTCTGAACCAGCGGGTGGAAGGCGCTGAGTTGCAAGAGAAAGTACCAAATCCAGAAGAAGGTCCTTTCTCTTTCCTATGGGGGGAGATGTAATGAAAGTGTACGGTATAAGAGTACGGAAATAAAGTTTAAATGGTTAACGGCGTCCGGACATTCCGTGGTCGACAATTCCTAGTCCAGACGGGGGGGGAACCCAAATATTTCCCAAGATAATCTCCCTAAGTGCGAGGTTTGGTATTTACTAATTGTCTCGCCGCCGTTATCGCCAGAGGCTAGAGTCCCCTCGACACTCTCCGTGCCGTTTGGACATACCCCCTCCCTCCGAGCTTGGAAGCGTTGACCTGCAAATGCCCGGACGACGTAATACGGTATAAATATGCCGATCCTCTCTAGGATCGGGGGATTATAAGTTGGTTGACAGAGACGAGCGCACGGGACGATTCTGCCCGTCGCCGTCACTTGTAAAATTATCCGCTATTCTTTCAGAACATTAAACTCTCTGTTATCACTTCGCGTGAATTTTTATTCTTTGGTGCCCTATGCCCTAAACGGGAGACGCAACCGCTCGAGTCTCCCTCCGTCTACATTAGTGTCAATCACTACAGTTACGCGGATTCAAGTGGCAGTGGTAGCAGCACTTAATAATTAAGGTGCTTCGACTAGCTAAGTCACATTGTCTTCTGAGCCTTAAGTACTTGATGTATCATATAACATTAAGATATCCTGAATAAACATTTGCAATTAACGATTTTACATCGCAATATTTTATGCATAAGAATGCTTTTAAGGAGGCTCCATCGAATAATGAAGTAATGTCATTTTTTTGAAAATGTCAGGAGACACAATTTTTTGGCCCTTCTATCGGTTGGCAATAACATGATGAGGCCTCTCCGTCAATTATTCGAAGAAAAAAGATCAGCTATTTTATACGTGGTTATACGGCAGAGCATGGCTCTTGCAGTAAAATTTGCAGATTAATAATGCAAAGAGAAATGTCTTTTTGACGAAAAACTAATATAAGATGCGCAATTTTATGTAGAATTTAGCATTGTAAAAAAGTGCTCGCCTTACCACACTTGTTTAATTGATATTAATACATGTTTGCTTGAAATAGCAGCATAAAATACGGTGCTTGGGAGACTGCGTGAATGCGAGCACGGAATCTGAGCAGGGTCTAATTTTCTCTCTCACATTCATACATTCAAGCAGTGTACCGCTTTACAGGATGCAATTTTCCCTGTACATCCAACCATGTTTCAGCCTGCGCAGTACAGAGCTCCGTGTAAAACGACCTTAAAAGAATTTAGTCTAAGAACAGGGGCTCTTGATGGAATCCCATTAGACATCATTAAAAAATGACTCCCTCTCCTCTTTCCATATATCACCAATATTTTCAACCCACCAATTCCTAAAGAACAATTTCCCAGTCAGTGGAAAGGTGCTCTGATCAAACCAATTCCTAAAAAGACAAGCTCTTCCGAAGAAAAAGAATTTCGTCCAATGTCATTTCTACCAGTTCCTTCAAAAGCCTTCGCAATACTAATTTACGAACAAATTACTGATTTAAAAGTGTCTGCTCTTTTTATTTTTTTTAAATTGTAAAGTTCCTACTATAAGTAATATTATTATTAATCTTTTTTATGAATGATATGTAATGCATGTTTGGTGTGAATTCACCCCCTGCCACACACCTTTGTTGTGGCTTGCAGAGTATTATTTAGATGTAGATGAAAGTCCATTTTCTCAGGTCTGTTCCGGACGTATCTTGAGCATTAGGCAGAGACGCTTAATACATTCTCCTAGATGGTTCGCCATTTGTAAATTACGTTACTCGAAATGTGAACGGCTATATACCTACTGATTCGCGACCTCGTATCGAAAGGAAGTGCTAAAAAAACAAAGTTAATAAAAGATTCGTGTTTTTTTTTAATGGGCCGTGACGTAATTTCATCGGCATGGCCGGGAAATGGGAAGTATTGGAGAGGGATGGGATGTCGCCGTGTCAGCCTCCCGTTCCCAGATAACTGTTATCTCGTCTGCCGAAAGACACTCCACCCACTCACGCTTTCCCTCATGTGTTTTTTTTTGCTGTTGGCAGCCAGTAATCCGCGTTACTCGGACAAGCAGTTCCCATCATTTGCTCGAGTGCCTGAATGAAGCGGTAGGGTGTCATTTGAACTGCGCAGTCGCAAGCTTTTATTTTGCATTCGATTACGTTACCGAGTAATCAAAAGCAATGCTTATGTGTCTCCATTCATTCCAGTGCTACTGATGTCGTTGTCGACTATTTTCCGTGGCTGTCTTAAGCCGGTGCCCAACGGTCAAATTTTCAAAAAAGTTTGGGCACAAATTGTGTACTAATGAGTTTTGACCGTGTGACACGATGGAATGGGGAATATACACTACTTCTTAGAACTCTTCTAATGTGAAGTTTATTAGTTAAAATGTGTTTTTTGAAAATTTTGCTAAAAAGTTGCGTTACAATGATATCACTCTTTAAAAACTACGATTTTGGCAGCATAAAAACAGGACGTCATCACATGACTTCACGGCACGGTATCACTAAGGGCGTTGTTTATCTGTTATACGTGGAAGTAAGTTGTTTGATGGATACTTGGCGAAAACGTATGCATTTATCTCATTTGTTTCATATGTGCTAAAACCGTTTAATACAACCACATTCATTGTTCGCACTTGTGTTATATCCCATCTGCGGGGTCTATAATCGTGACAGATGAGAAAAACTCAAGTGAAAACAATTAACGATATTGTAACGAGAGATCCAGACACACTAAATTTGCAAACCATTTTTGTTTATACGATGGTGACTCCTTGGTTACCTATTGGAAATAATCCCGACGATTTCAAACTCAACCCCCCATGGGCTAAAATTTCATTGAATTTACCCTCGGTCTTCCTCGAGATATTTCTGTAAGTGATTCTGTCTTCCAATTCCCCCAATTCCTTTTGTATGTACCATATTAATCAGTCCCCTACCTTCTTCCCTATTCCGTATCCGTTTCCGAGTCCACTTTACCCTCCGCCTCCTGCGTCAGCCTATCATATCTGCAGCCCCGAAAAGAATCCCTGCCACTGCTAAAGCAGCAGTTAATACGCCTCCTCTATATCCATGTCTTCCCTGGCACACCCCACGGATAGTAAACAATGCTGCACACAATTTGTTTTCTCTGTCAAAACAAAACACTCTCCGATTGGCCAGGTAATCTACATAGGAATTCTACGAATAGCTGCTCACGCGCAAGCATCGTGTAAAATGGTGCGCTGTCGGTGTGCTCCCATTCTCGCAGTGAGCTCGGGCGCCTTCTACTGCTAGAACTGAAGTTGCTTCAGGCTGCGCAGTACAGAGCCCCGTGTAAAACGGGCTTTAAAAGGAGGTTCCACCGTGACTCCGCGATTCAAAATCCCGTAAAAGAGCTATGTTATTTAATGAATAAATACCGATCCAGAAAAACACCTGCATGGAAAATCATCTATAGGGCGATAACGTATACACAATAATTGTATTAGTATGCTATAATAATGCGCGTTGAAGTTGCATTCTATTTTTTACAAGCTCCTGTAACTCATTATGACTTCGGAACATGACTGACGTGTTGTTGTCAAGTTTAATTTCCAAAGCGAGAATACATGCTCAATCCCGCTAATACGTTTTTTAAAATAGGTTAAATATTTTCTTACTTAGTTTAAACTATTTCCATGCAAATAAAACCCTTTGTTTTGAATTTATTGATATTCATATTTTGAAAATTGTTTGGCAACAATGACGCTGCTACCATTTGGAAGCTTTGGTATTAATTACACCATATCAATAAACAATGAAATATTTAAATTACATAAAAAAATAAGAAGGGCCTTGGTAAGGTATATTTCTAAATTAAGTTAGTAAATAGTCTCATTAGGACGTTCCGTCACAAGTACCGTTGCCAACGATAACAACATACTGTAGCGCCACTTTCAAGTAACTTAGGGTTTTCTGCTTTTTTTCGAGCAAACATTTATTAATATCAATTAAACAAGTGTGGTAAGGCGAGCACTTTTTCACAATGCTAAATTCTACATAAAATTGCGATTCTTATATTAGTTTTCGTCAGAACGACATTTCTATTCACATTATTAATCTGGAAATCTTACTGCAAGATACATTCTCTGCCGCGTAGCCACGTATAAAATATCTGATGTTCAACGTCTTTTTTCTTCAAATATATTATTAAAAGGCCTCATTATTATATTGCGAATCGGTAGAGGGGCCAAAAAATGATGTATCCTGAAATTTTCACAAAAATAACATCTACTTCATAATTCGGTGGAGCCTCATTAAAGAAGACTTTCATCTGGCTCACTTGGAAAATTTGAATTGTTAGCTACTGTTTGACACTATGTTGGCTTTGGAATGAATGGTTTTATCCTTCATATTCTCTGCTATATGATTTGTTGGCTGTGAAAATTTGTTATATAAAGATTTAATACAAACGTTAGGCGGAACTATAAGAGTTTTTTGTTTCACCGATTCCAATTGAGTGAAATTATTCCATAGAGTGGCTGGGGAGTTTGAGAAGGCTGTGGTGGAGAGTTGAAAATTTAATTTTACAATTTCTTATGAGTGCTTCGTTTTATTTCCTAGATATTTGTATCTGCTGAAAGCACTAGCATTGCAGCACTAGCGAATATTAAGTTTCACCCAAATCAGTACATAGACAAAAAAAAGGCTCTTAAGGCCGCCTTTAAGATGCGCAATAAATATGCATGAGAAGTGGTGAAGCGGGCAGGGGAAGGGAATCAGCGCGAGATGGTTGACCGTGAAGAGTCTTCCCCTTCAGGGCGCCACCCCCAGACCATTCAACCAGTTCACCTTTAAGGCGGCCTCCAGCGGCTTACTTACTTCGCATCGACGCGAGGTTCAAGGAATTGATGGACCCAGAAGGCCGACGCGAAATTAGACATCGATCACGAGGGGGAAAGGTAATTCCACAAAAAGGTCTCGATACGGCTGGGCCGGGCCCGGGGAAAGCACCGCATGGAACACGGCCGGAATTCCCGGAAAGGGAGACGCATGCCAACCGGAACCCCGTCGGGAATTTCCAGACGAAACCGCCGGGAGCCCAAAGCGTTTGCGCACAAAGGTTCCACGTACCCTTGCCATGAAAGTGAAGAGCATAGGGTTGTCATAGATGGTATCACGTCGGACACAATCAAAGTCACATCGGGAGTTCCCCAGGGTAGCGTAGTAGGTCCGCTTCTATTTCTTTTATACATAAACGATTTGGGTACCGTAGTTAGTAGTAAGCTTACAAGCCCCAGTATCCAATAAAGTTGGTTGCCATGCCCGATTCTTGGTTGCTGCACCCAATCTTTTTTCAGTGTACATAATGCAAAATGTCACTGGCAAATGACAACCCTAGAAAGCCGCGTACGCCTTCGCTACAATAACCCTAGAGTTCTAACAGTGCTCGGCGGGAGTGAACACACGTATTCTCGCTTTTCTCCTAGCACTTTGGCTGAAGCCCAAGTCTCAAGAAGACCTACTGCGAGACGCTACGACATTTATACATACGAAGCCGCAATACGTTCTCTGTTATAAACATTTACGTGATGTAATTCGAATTTTATTGCACGATTTTACTGCGATGAAAAGTGGACGCGACGAAAAAAATGCTTTTTACGGAGGAGAAAAAAATTTCCTTTCGGGAGCCTCGAACCGGAGGAAAATTAGAAGAATCCGAAGACGTTACCACCCAGTCAGAGCTTCTTTCGGGTTCTGGTAATTTAAACTATAACACACATTAGGTGCCACGATGAGTGTGGCGGGTTGTGTCGTGCGTATTATAATGTTTTTTTTTAAAGATTTTCTAATGCAAATATCTCGAAAACTAAGGCCTATTGGACGCTTTTCCGAAGACACGTATCTAATGAATTTTCGTTTTCTACCACCCTACGAAGTTTGATCGCGATCCGCCGGTTACAGTTGGGAACCTTCCCTTGTTAGACTTTTTGCAGACGATGCTGTAGTGCATAGGGGTACATCAAAAGAAGAAGACAGGAAATAGCTTAGCAAGGATTTAGATGCAATTCAAGAGTGGTGCGACAAATGGCAGTTAGAAATTAACCTTAAAAAGTGTGTAGCTATCAATTTTTGGAGGAGGAATAATTCTATAGAGCGTACCTATAAAATTAGTAACACGAAGATCGAAAACGTAGAAACCATAAGATATTTAGGTGTAACAATCACTAAGGATTTATCGTGGGGAAGACATATTCGGGAAATATGCGGCCGAGCGAAGATAAAGCTAGGATTTATATATAGACAAAAGAGCGATGTTACTTTTCACTAGTTAGGCCCCACCTTGAGTATGCAGCCAGTGCATGGGATCCTAATGAATTATGTTTCATCAGAGAGCTAGACGATGTGCGGCGTAGAGCAGCTAGGTTTGTTAAAAGGTGTTACGATAGGTTGCGTAGTGTATCAGAATAAATAGAGGAATTAGTTTGGGAATAGTTTTCAGATCGTAGGTTTAATCAAAGATTAAATCTCCTGCAGAAATCTAAAACGGATAGCCTTACTGAAGATTTTAGATACATACAAAAAACACCAGCATATTATACTAGATTCGATCAGATAAATAAGATTAGAGAAATAAATAGTCGTACTGATAGATTCACATTTTCATTTTCCCCGTACTATAAGAGAGCACAAGAAGCAGCATAGCAAAGGGATAGGCAGGTGAAATACTGTTAAGAGTAGTCTGTAGAGCATTATGCATGTATTAACAACAATAATCCCCTTATTAATCAGTACTAACCATCGAGCTGCATGTGACCCTTTTATCTAGCATGTTTCCATGTAGTAGCTTATTTGCTACTAGTGCATGTTTAGTGATCTTCACCCCCTGCCACACACTCTCACGTTGGTTTTCAGTGCATTGCGTAGATGTATATTTACCTATCAACCTCCTATCACTTAATCGGTTAGCGATGGGGATTTTTCTGAAATTTTCAACGTGACAGAATAATGCGAACTGCATATTATAAAAATTTCAATAAAAGGATTAATACATCTCTGTTACTAAAAGCAAATTTTCTTCCTTGAGCGCAGTGGTATGACGTAGCCAAAATATCGTTTCTTAACATTTCAACACAGAATATCGAGCAATTATACACGGATAGGTTAATGACGGCTACTGTAATTAATTCCATCATAAGTATTACAAACAGATGCGCGATTGGGAAAGATCGATTAATGTATTTAGGAAAGTGTTTCGATGATGACTGCATAGATATCTTCATTTTTGTCATGTGTGTGTCCTAAGAGGAGTTTTTACATAAATAAAATTATATTTTTACCAGTGCAGGACTAGTGTCCACATTAATTATTATCTCAAGTTCTTAAACTCTTTAACAGTAAATAATCTCCATAAAGTAAGACCTGAAACAACGTACCTACCTATGTTATCCGTAGATTAAAATCCTTTAAAATCGAGAAAATCCAACTATTAATATTAGGAGTTGTCATGTTAAATCCCTTGAAGTAGCTTAAAACAAACTTAATTCCTGTGGGTTAGGCCCAGTAATGGGTTGTCATCTATGGATCATATAATTTCGGTCCGTTTGTGGCGGTGAGTTACGACTATGTTAGGAAATTGCATGACATATAACTTACATATGTCAACCAAGGGATCCTTTTGTACAACAATTTACCAAACCAACTTAAAAGTGGAAAATAAAAGAGTAAAACTTTGTTAAGTTCATTTTATATTTAAATAGGCACGACACGGGTATTATTTAGGGGAATGAAGAAAACATTCCTCAAACGTGGTCGCATGTAATGTTTCTCCGTTGCTAGTAGCTAAGAATATCACGTCGCTTTTATCAAATGAAGGGCGAAAAATCTCTGCTTCTGATTGGCTGAAAATTTTAGCCTCTCTCAAGGGTGCCTCTGGTTGCGTCGTTAGTTACCGTAACACTAGCGCATGTTTTGCATCGACGAGTTGTCGACAAGGTGAGTTACAGAAACGCACTCTCGGTAAGAGGGTGTCGATGCAAGCGGTGGCTTTCGTTAACAGCGTGATATCGACAATACGCTATCGAGTTACAGAAAGCCCCTACAGCATGCAACTATCTATGCTATCCATTGATATACTCGTACTTATGCTACTGGATATTTTTACAACTATTCATATCCCTAATAGCACGAGGAAAAAAGGACATTTCGAATCTGTCAGTTCCCAAATAAATTTCTCTAATTTTGTGATTATGGTCCAGTTTGCCATAGTAGGTTGGGGTTCGAAAGATATTGTTAACGTCAACAGTATTCATTTAAGTGATTAAGTCAAAATTTCAACCGACGGCTTGACAATGATTCACATTTTAATTCATTTAATAGAATAGTTACGCTAATATAGTTATCATACCGTCCCTTTACAAATCTTGCCGATCTTCGCTGCACACGTTTAAGTTCATTATTTAGGCAAATTTCGTATGGATCCCATGTACTGGCAGCGTATCACAAATAAGGTCTATAATCTACATCAGTGGCATTTAACGAAATATATCTGTATTTACTTATCATGCATGGCTTAGTAATTTTAAAACATGCATTATGCACATCACAGCCTGCTCTGACAATATCATAACATAGGTAATGTTTAATGAAAATTTCCGAAGACCAGAATATCCAAATGCTAAATTAAAGTCAGGAAAAACAAGGATATTCTGGTCTTTGGACATTTTCACTTAAGCATTTAGGTGTAACAATCACTAAGGATTTATCGTGGGGAAGACACATCCGGGAAATATGCGGCCGAGCGAAGAGAAAGCTAGGATTTATAAAAAGAGTACTTGAAAAATGTGATGAGAAGACAAAAGAACGATGCTATTTTTCACTGGTTAGGCCCCACCTTGAGTATGCAGCCAGTGTATGGGATCCTAATGAATTAGGGTTGATCAGAGAACTAGACAGTTTGCAGCGTAGAGCAGCTAGGTTCGCTAAAAGGTGTTACCATAGGTTGAGTAGCGTTTCAGAATTAATAAAAGAATTACGGTGGGATTCATTATCAGAGCGTAGGTTAAAGTACATATTAAATATATTAGAGAAATTTCAATCGGATAGCTTTACTGAAGATGTTAGACACACATTAAAAAAACCAGCGTATTACGCTAGATTCGACCAGATAAATAAGATTAGAGAGATAGATTGTCGTATCGATAGATTCAAAATGGCATTTTCCCCCATACTATAAGAGAACAGAATAGGCAGCATAGGAAAGGGATAGGTAGGGGAAATATTTTAGAGTATTCTGTAGTGCATGATGCATGTATTAACCCCTCAAATACTATAGATACTAATAATCTAGTTGCATGAGACCCTTTAGTTGCTTGCTTGCATGTTAGTAGTGCATGCTTGGTGATCTTCACCCCCTGCCACACCCTCGCGGTGGCTTGCAGGGTACCGTGTAGATGTAGATGAAGCCAATTTAGAAGCTCACCTTAATTCATATAACATTTAACGATAAACTTGTGCCTATATATTTTTAAATATATTCACTGCTATTCAGATCCCTAATTGTACGAATAGTTTCAGGGTTCCAAGCTGAATTTTCGTTGACGTCCATGCATACCTGGCTGCCACCGGAACGATGTGTTTCTGAAATCGCCAGATTTGCCCTCACCTGTCCTACAATTAGTAATACTATATTTATGGGGTACGACAAGTTGGGATTTTAAAAGGATGATTATTAGACTTAAATATTTTTGTAAAATTCTATATTCTAAGGAACTATACATAGACATAAGACGTCCTGCAACGAGTTGCTGGGTAAGAAGAAATAAAGGACGTCTCGACTTCTAAAAAATGAAATTCTCCGCAAAGTAAGGCAACTGGTTTTCAGAGTCCGAGACTCCTGGAGTACTCGGTCGGAGACGTCCTCGTTAAAACCCTCGAGAGCACAAAAGCCACGTGGGTTTGTTTCCTGCACGGAAGGGATGACTGAAAGCCTACGTCACGTCGAGAGGTTAACCACCCTCGAGTATTAAGGGGGATAGTGGAGAAACAAGGAATTCCAACTACCTTGAGGGACGATTAGTAGACAGCGAATAAGCTGCAATTCTTAAAGACGATGAGTGACTAGAACATTAATTTTTTCCTATGTATCCATAGCTAGCAACAATTATAGTTACTATTTTTTACACAGTTTATGAAAGGCATTTTACATTTCTTGTCTAGCAGTCTTGTTACACTCCAAATCAAACTCGTGGAACACAGTCCACTGAAAGCATTAAGACGAAAAAGATACCTGTTTGCAAAAGCTGATAATCCAAATGTTCAAGGAATACGCACAATAGTTTGCTTCGATACATACATGTATGATAAAGAGCATATTTAAGTGTGCAAACGTATGATAAAAGAATTAGAACGTGTGCAAAGGAGATCCGCTAGATTTGATAAAGGCCGTTATTATAATTGTATAACTGTTACGAGTTTAATAGGAGAACTAGGATGGAAATTACTATAAGAAGGCATTTTAATATTTCGGTTAAATCTTTTAAGTAAATTCGAAACCGATTTGTTCACAGATGACGTTAGATATATATTAAGAACCCCTGCGTATTATGCTAGGTTTGATCAGATTAACGAGACTAGAGAGATAGATCGTCGTACCGATAGATTTAAATTGTCATTTTTCCCGAGTACCATAAGAGAGCACAATATGGCAGCGTAGCAAAGGGATAGGTAGGTGAAATATAGTCAGAATAGTCTGTCGTGAATGATGCATGTAATAACAACCAATAATCCGTTTCTTATTATGCAGATACTAACCATCTAGCTGCACGCGAGTCTATTATCTAGCATGTCTCCATTATATATCCTAGTCGCATATCAATAGTTCATGTTTGGTGATCTTCACCCCCTGCCACACATCCTCGTGTCGGCTCGCAGGATATTATGTAGATGTAGATTTACATAATACCCTGAGAGCCACCATAAAGGTTTGTGGCAGGAAGTGAATTCACACGAATCGTGCATTACATATCAAGCATAAAAGGGATTAGTGCTAGTATTCTAGTCTAAACTTCACAATTAACAAAAGATAGCAATATTGGGTTCATCTGAAGTTGTTGTACAGCCCGAGGTGCATCTCAAAATCAATCTTAAGGCCGTATCACTATAACCGCTGCCGGTTGTACAATCGACCAATAACCGCCAACCAGCTCTCCACGATTGCATTATTGGAGGGCGTCTACTTCCAAACGTTGAATCTGCCAGTTCGACAATCAATTTCTCGACTATGGTCCAGTCTACCATAGTAAGTTGGATTCGCAAAACATTTTGAACTTCATCAGTGAAAATATTATCTTGAATTTTATTCAAGAGATTAAGCCAAAATTTCAACCTGCAATCTGACAATGATTCATTTATTTAATTCATTTCAATTTAATTCATTAAATAGACTGGTTACGCTAATAAGGTTATCGTACCGTCCCTTTACAAATCTTGCCGATCTTCGCTACACACGTTCAAGTTCATTATTTAGACCGATTTCGTAGGGATACCATACACTGGCAGCATATTTCAAATGGAATGTAACGCAAGAGTAGCTGATTTCTCGTACCTGATCGCCACATTTGCCCAGTACTCTTTTGAAGAATCCCAGTTTACGATTAGCTCGACCCATCATTTCACGTATGTGTTTACCTCAAGAAAGATCATGTGTCAGCCTTATTCCAAGATACGTATTTAATAGATTCCACGTTTTTTAAAAGATTCGTAGAAAGAATGGAGACGGGAAAATTATAACCCTATGGCGGCGATAAGTAAATCACAATTGGGGTATAATGGACTTTAAATCCTAAAGCCTAGAATCGCTCTTTCACAAGGAACGGAGATTAATCTGGGATATATCAGCCTATCGGGATTCCCAACGTTAATAGCTGTCGCCACTAATCGTTTCATTCCCCCTGCCGGAGACTTCGTTAGCGGCGAATAGCAGTCGTGAAAGTTAAACCAATCGACAAATGAGATCTCTCTACACAGCGACGGAAGACACCGTGATGAATGTTAGTGACCTTCGAAAATAATGGACCATAACGTAAACATAGCTACCAATTGCGCCCTACACACGTAGAGACAATTTTTCAAATTGACTCATAACTTTATGTCATACATTTGCTTGGGGTGTTACAAACATAGGTGTAGGTTTCTTTATTTATGTCATACGTATCAAAGTACAGTCGTTTCACGTGCTGTGTCCCAAAGAACATTTTTCATCAATACTAGAATGAAGTCTAAGTTGAAGAGACTTAATAATTGCTACACCGTAGAATGAGTGCGAAGGTCTCATGCCAATTTTCATTCGAAGAAAAATGATAAAATCAGTTTACTCTCGAGGCACTAACAACGACGTAAAACATCCCGTTTTCAATCTCCCGCTAACAATTTATATTCTAATCGATTTGTAAACGGACGGTATGGTAACTATATTATCATTATCAGTCTGTTATATGCAACTATTGTAAAATAATGTAATAAATGGGAATAATTATCAGACCGTAAGTTGAAATTCAGACTTAATCTCTGAACTAAAATCCAAGACAGTATTTTCACTGATGATATTTAAAATATTTTGCGGACCTCACTCACCTCACTATGGTAGACTGGAAAAATTAGAGAAATTGATAGTAGACACAGTCAAAATGTCCACCTTTCCTCGCGCAATTAGGGACATGAATAGCATCCAATATTCCATAATATGTACATATATACAAGTGTACAAACGGATATCAACTGGATCACGATCATAAAATTAGGGAAATTGATTTTCGAACCGACAGATTCAAAATATCCTTCCTCCCTCTCGCAGTTAGTGATACGAATAGCTGTAAATGTGTCCAATAGCATAATGACGAGTGTATCAACGGATATTATAGGTATCTGCATGCTAGTACAAGGATTTTAAGGCCCAACTAACAGCATGTTGCTGCATTCCTGCCTTGAATTTTTTATCCTTTTTTGCATTCAGAGGTTTAGCCTAGAATATAGTTACTATTTATATTTAAGTACGATATGCAATGCATGCTTGGTATTAATTTACCCCATGCCACGCACCTTTATGGTGGCTTGCGGAGAATTATTTAGATCTAGATATCATATTTGTGTCACATTCGATATATCGCCCAGCCCTACCAAATGATATCTACAAACACATGCGTGAAATAAAGGGTCAAGCTAATCGTAGACTGGGATTCATCAATAGAGTATTGGGTAAATGTGACGATCATGTACGAGAAATCAGCTACTTTTCCCTTGTTAGACCTCATTTGGAATATGCTGCCAGTGTATGGGATCCCTACGAAATCGGTCTAAATAACGAACTTGAACGTGTGCAGCGAAGATCGGCAGGATTTGTGAAGGGACGATACGATAATTATATTAGCGTACCCAGTCTATTAAATGAATTAAAATGGGAATCATTGTCAGATCGCAGGTTGAAATTTAGACTTAATCTCCTAAATAAATTCCAAGATAATATTTTCAGTGATGACGTTAAAAATATTTTGCGAAACACAACTTACCTACTATGGTAGACTGGACCATAATTACAAAATTCGAGAAATTGATTGCCGAACTGACAGATTCAAAATGTCCTTTTTTTCTCGTAATATTAGAGATATGAATAACGGTAAATATATCCAATACGAGTGTAGCAATGGATACGTAGTTGCATGTTGGTGTAAGGCTTGAAGGTAACCCAACTAACAGCACGTTTTTGCATGCGTAGTGTGCTATTTTTATCTTTTTAAATATTGCAGTCTAGACTAATATATTAATACTAATCCTTTTAAATGCATGATATGTAGTTCATGTTTGGTGAGAATTCACCCCCTGCCACACACGTTTGAGGTGGCTTGCAGGGTATTATGTAGATGTAGATGAAACGAGTCGCCCGTGGGGGCCATGAGAAAGCCCAGACACCCGCTTTCCGCGCTCTTGGCGTCGCTTCATCCCCTTTAATCGAAATGGTCCAGCGGCGGCATGGGAGTCTGCGACTGGGAAAATGGGGGCGAGTCGATCTCTGCAGCCGCGACGCGCCGTCGCCAGCGGGCGCCGCGACGCCCACTTCCCACCGCGTCAACAAACGAAGGCCCTCTCTGCGCAAGGGGTCACCGAGGAAAAAGAATGGAGCCTCCTCTGCAGCCAGCCTTTGTCGAACTCGAGAACCATCAAAACCCCCATCATTTACAATATTTTAAACGTTTCAAAGCACGTACCGTCGAAGGTAACAGAAAGGTTACCTCCTTTTTTTTACATCCACCTGATTTTAAAATTGATTTTTTTTCAATTTTCCCGACTTTTGTTATTAACAGTGCTGTCAATATCTTCTTCCTCTACCCTTACATTTGCAATCTACTTATACGATTTAAAACGCACTACCATATCCAAGTTAAATCCCGAGACAAAGCAGGCCCGTGTCCCAGGCAGGATTGGAATTGCGACCAAGAACATCGAATTGGGAAAAAAGCGATTGTGCGACCAGCGACCAGGCGGGCGGCGACCTCGCAAAGACGACTTTGCGTATCACATGAAATTCAGGAACAAGCATGACTGCAAAAGAAAAGTTCTTCATAGATCCAAACTACTTAATAACCTCTTCAGTCCTGAAAAATACCTGGCCTATGAAAAAAAAGAATTTCTCGCCTCTTTTGAGCACATACTGCTGAAATTATATGTTGAAAAATAATATTATTAATATTATTTTTGTTGAAATATTTATAGTCCACAATGTGTAAGTTGTTATTTCAAGGATAGAAAAAAATTGATTATCGAACGAATAATAATGAAGCGCAACCTTAAGTATAAATATTCTGTGCACGAACAGAAAAAATACAACATGGACAAGAGATGATTAGATGAAATATAGTTCACTTTATTTGTGGCCGCCATATTGATTTCTGAAAAACGAAAGCTAAAAGATGTGCCTTAAAATTGGCGCTGTCAAGGCGGAAGATTCAAAACTAGTTGCGTTCACAGGTGGGCACATCAGTACAGCAGTGTACTGAAGAAAGCCAGCCTCTGAAGGACAGGTTGTCCACATACTACGTGGACAAGGGGACCGAAGAGGATAAGCCATTAATAGGAATTGATCGCCTAATACTAATAATTTAGTTACATGCGGCGGAGCATGCCATGCAAACAAGTTTCTCATTTTACGTAGTAACATACGTATTTATAGATCTCGAAAGCCATTTTTCCCGCGTACCATTCGAGTACATAATAGCCAACATAGGAAAAGGATAGGTTGGTGAAATACTGTTAGAGTAGTCACCGGCATATGAAGGATGTTTTAGAATTACTAACTTAGGCAAGCATCGGAAATCTAGATCAATATATTTAAAGAAACGCCTGTCTGATCAATAATAACTTAAATACTAACCATCTAGTTGCACGTGGAACATTATCTAGCATAATTCCATGAGTAGTAGCAATGCAGTAGAAGATATTTTTGTCTTCCAGGAGATTCCCTGAGGGCTAAATTTATACACTTGTATAAATACAATTGTATCAATGAATAGCATAGGTAGTTGCATTTTGGTAGTATGACTTTAAGCTAACCAAACTAACAAAGTTTTTGCTGCTTGCTTTGATATTTTTATCTTTTTTTAAATTGCGAAGATTAGATTAGAATATAATTTCTAATCCTTTTCTTGTATGATATGTAATCCATGATTGGTGTTAATTCACCCCGTGCCACACACCTTTATTGTGTCTTTCGGGGTATTACGTACATGTAGATGCACCTCTAAGCTGCAAGTAAGTAGTTTATTTATGGTGAACTTTCACCCCTCGTGTTGGCTCGTCTGCTATTACGTTGATGTAGATCTATTACAGCATGCTGGTGAATATTTACCCTCCTGGTGATTTTCTGAGGTGGTACCCATGGTACTCTGTCGATGCAACTGCATACCTATGATATATCAGGTCAATTCCGCACATTTCCCGAGAATCTCTGATCCTAAAACACGAGATTCTCCAGAGTATTTTACGTAAAAAGAAAAAAATTATACTTTAAGGCCAATAAGCTAAAATCACAAGGATTTTCCTGCAGTTTTAGCGCAGACGTTCGAATGTAAGCTTTCAAAGATGCGACCTATCGTTCCTGGCATCACTGGGTCCAGATACGCCATACATCCGCATTAAACCCCTCCCTTTGTTTCAATCAGTGGATGAGGCGGATGTCGTAACAATTTCCCAGCTGCCTGCTGTCCTCCGTATTTCCAAATTAACCCGGCGTCAATGCTGAGATTTAATTAAAACAACTTGCCACCTCGTGCCTCCTTGACACCCTCCCGTCCTCCTCTGCCTTCTTCTATTATCGCTGCAATGGCCACCGTCCCCTGGAAGACCTTCACCCGCTGCGGCAAGTAGAACCGCCTGGACGAAAATGAATCCGTAAATTGAGGAGCCTGCGCTAGAGAATTTTCCCTGGCACGTACACTACAAATAGAATGGGGTCGTTTACCATATTTTTTTTTACTTCCGAATATGATAGAGTTTGTCTAATAAAAAGACCCATATTTTTCCGTTTTTTGATCTGTCAATTATTTCTCGAGTTATAAGCGGCGACAAATTGATGTCTCTAACCCTTTTGGGAAAAGTGGGTGTGGTGCAACCTCTGACGTACATCGACATCTTCCAATCACAACTGAGCCCGCGAAGCTACATCGCCTTATCGCAAAGGGGGGGACACAGCTGACTCTGCCAATAGGAGCAGTTACGACAGCATCTGTGAGAGCAGACCTTCCAAGAATCCCCCTCCACTCCCTTCCCCTCCTCTAAAAGCAGTCAAGGACGGGAGGAAAATGACGTCAATGTTATCACAGCAGCATTTTCGGTGGGCGTCACCTTTTGCTTATTTTAATTTTTGAGTTATGAGTGAATGGTTGTGGTTAGAAGATTAATTTTTTCACTACATTTCTTTTTTCGTTTCCATCTAACAATTTCGTACACAAAATTGCGATTTCGGTTCCGAGTAAACGCCCCCATTTTCTAATCACTGAAGAGCTTTACACAGCACTTATTTTCCGGTGACATTCACGGGAGGAATAAATATCAACGGAGGAAAAGAGGGGGATCAGCCATGAAAAAATTCTGTCAGAGGCACTCCGGCGGGGGCTACAGGAGCCAAATCCTGAGAGTCCTTGAGTAGGCTTCCGCGGGTTGTCTTGCGTGAAAATGCTGGTCTTCCGGGATTTCCTCTGTGTTGGTCCATAATTCCTGGGACGACAGTTTCGCCGGCGTTGCAGTCGGCTTCTTCAGGTCAGTAATTTTTGCCGTCTTATATACTCATCCGTTGGGGATATGTCCGTCGTGATTGGCCGTTGCATTGGCGTCTGTGATTGGCTGTTGAGTTTCTTCTCGTAAAACCCGCTTCCAGGTGTTTGCTAGCGAGTAGCTGTCTTCCCTATTGAAGTTGTCTTCATTTTTGCTTATCTCGATGGCCTCTCGTATTATCCGTGTAAAATATCGTTTCTCTTGAGCCGATGCAACGCCCAATAATGGGAGACCACAACAGCCAATCGCGGACCCTAATGCAACAACAACACCGGCGAAACTGTCGACCCAGAAATTATGGGCCAACGCGGAGGAAATCCCGGAAGACCAGCATATTCAACCCCTGAGAGTCCTTCCTCGACTGCGAGCTTAATCCGACCCTTCGTGAGCGACCCTCACCGAGACCATGGTCACCTAGGGTGGCCACCCGGTTTGTTTGTGCCACCTGGCCAAGTCTGAACTATGATTTTCCCAGTAGTTTGACTATAATTCTTAGTATTTTATCTCAGGGGATCGATCAAAAAAATAAGCCTGTATTCGTGTTGCAATCACGAGCACGAAAAAAGTGTAACATTGTTTATAACAATTAGTTAATGCACTTTAAAGTTAACTGCAATCCGTCAAGCACAACCGGGTTCACTAGAGCTGAGGGGTTCTGAAATACAATGGTAAGTTCAGGAGATCAATATTTCCTATACCTCGCAACATAAACTATATATAAATGTCACGTCAGCAACAAGGCAGCGTTTCCCGCCGCCGTTTCTGAGCTTTTCCAAACGGACTTAAAATTATCATTTAATTCTCTAGTCAACTGGGATTTCTCAATCCTAAATTTTTGTGTAAAAAGAATACATTTATGGTGTGGCAAGAATGGCAATTAAATATATTGCACTTTTTTTTAAGAAGGAAACTACCCTCTTCTCTGTAAGCACTTACATCTGCATAATACCCCGCAAGCCACCATAAATGTGTGTGGCAGGGGGTGAAAATCTCACCAAACATGCACTACATATCATGCATAAAAAGGGGTTAGTATTTATATAGTTCTAAACTTCACTGTTTAAAAAAAGATAAAAATAACAAAGCGAACATATGAAAGGCCCTGGGATTCATCAAAAGAGTGCTGGGTAAGTGTGACGATCATATACGAGAAATCAGCTACTTTTACCTTGTTAGACTTCATTTGGAATATGCTGCCAGTGTATGGGATCCTTACGAAATCGGTCTAAATAACGAACTTGAACGTGTGCAGCGAAGATCGGTAAGATTTGTAAAGGGACGGTACGCGTAACCAGCCTATTAAATGAATTAAAATGGGAATCAATGTCAGATCGCAGGTTGAAATTTACACTTAATCTCTTAAACAAATTCCAAGACCATATTGTCAGTGATGACGTTAAAAATAATTTGCGAACCCCAACTTACAACGGTAGACTGGGCCATGATCACAAAATTAGAGTAATTGATAGTCGAACTGACAGATTCAAAACGTCCTTTTTTTCCTCGTACAATTAGGGATATGAACAATGGTAAATATATCCAGTACGAGTGTAGCAATGTATAGCATAGGTAGCTGCATGTTGGTATAAGGACTCGAAGCTAACCCAACTAACAGCATGTTTTTGCATGTTCGCTTTGCTATTCTTATCTTTTTTAAATAGTGTAGTTTAGAACAGTATATAAATACTAATCCTTTTTTATGCATGATATGTAGTGCATATTTGGTGAGAATTCACCCCCTGCCACACACCTTTATGGTGGCTTGCAGGGTATTATGTAGATGTAGATGTGTCTATGTTTAGTGTTCAGTCTATTTTTGGGTGAATTTTTGTGCATCTGCCTAGCGCGTCCTCTCTACGACGTATATTTCCCCAGCCGTAAAAATGACATCATCGTCGATCGCCATCGATTAAACTGTCGTCCGAGTAATATGGACCTGTGTAAGCGGAAAGAAGTTCCAATCCGAAAGCATGTATGATATCACGCCGAAAAAAAAGAAGAGCGGAATTCATCGGGGCGCACGCCCACAGTCAATGCGAATCGGCGTGATTGAAAAGTTGAGTAAGTAGGTACTGCTGCACGATGCTCACGTCTCTGAGGAGTCAGCCGGAAGGGCGCAAGGGACCCACCGACCCTTATAAGGATGTCGCTCACTTGGGCAATGCCTCCGTCACTACACCGCGCACGCAATAACGCGAATCCACTCGCTCGTGTCGTTTATTCCGTCGTCACGAAAGGCATTCACGGAAGTGAGACGGATTGAGTTCCAATCCTAGATCAGTCCTGAGTGAGCACACTTTCACCACGTTTGATTGGTCTCTTAATTCTTCAGCTAGTCTTCCAATCTCGTTCAAAGGAAGAGAAGTTTTCTAAATCTACAATCGAAGCGCAATCAAGTCATCAATCCTCATGAAAGGAAATTGAAACCATTCCAAAATAAAGAAGGAAAGAGATTGAAATAGTTAAAAAGATAATGTGGGACATGCATATTTTTTATAACTCTTTAAATGATAAGTTTATTAGCTCAAATGTGTTTGGCGAAAATTTTGTCGAATAATTAAGTTGTGTTTCAAAGAAATCACTTTAAATATTGCATGTTTTCGGCAGCTTAAAAACACGACGTCATCGCATGACGTCACGACACGGTATCACTAAGGGCGTTGTTTATCTGTTGTACGCGGAGGTAAGTTGTTTACTCAACGCTTGGCGAAAACGGATGAATTTATCTCATTTGTTTAATGCAATAAATTAACGTATTTAGATTTTTTATTCAAATAGTATGGATTGTATTCAGAAAATCTTCCATACAATATATAATACCTGTTTAGGGCCCTAATTGTTTTCACTCCGCGAATAGGTCCGACAAAGCAATCGATTTAATTTTTTAAGTAGGTTGGTACCACAAAGGAGTCAACCAAAGGTAACTTGTCGGATTGTGCCTTTTTAAATCCCTTTTTGTTCATTTTTTCGACCAAGGAATCACTAAAAACATTTTTTTGAATAATTTTGCTTCCTTTTATTCTAAAATAAACGTCGGTTTCTAAAGATATATGGAACCATAACCAGAATTGACGCAATTCAAAATTTTCGCACTGCTGTATTGAATAAAGAACTATACATGCAGTCTGCCTGGTGTGCTCTTGTTGTGAACTTTGTTCTAGTATCAAATGAGCTTTTACAAAGTGTTTGGAAACTACTGATGACGCATTACCAATAGGTGGCAGTAGTACTTGTGCTTCAGGCAGGCAGTTACTGCTTCGCCACTCAAAGTAGTCTTCGCATTTTTTTACACTTTCGTGCACCAACTTTTCATAGGAATTACATATGCAGAGAGAAGGAAATGGCTACTTTAGAAATAGAGAAATGTGTCCCACTCTAATTATCCTTAATGTTTTTGTACTTTTTTCTACGCCACCCTGGCGAAAATGTTCCGCTTCCTTTACCGGTCACGAAGGGTATACGAAGCGGTGATTCGCTTTAGGAAGCGAATCAACGTGTGGTGTACGGTTCTTTGACGGTTGAAATAGCGTACACGAAACGTACGGAAGCGGTCCACTCCGCTACCGCTTCTTGCCGCTTCGTGTACCGTTCTTTCTCTGTTGAAATAGCGTACACGAAACGTACGGAAGCGGTCCTCTCCGCTTCCTTTCGTTCCGTGGGCCTACCGTTCTTTGTCCGTAGAAATAGCGTACACGAAACGTACTGAAGCGGTCCTCTCCGCTTCCTTTCGCTCCGTGGGCCTACCGTTCTTTGTCCGTAGAAATAGCGTACACGAAACGTACTGAAGCGGTCCTCTCCGCTTCCTTTCGCTCCGTGGGCCTACCGTTCTTTGTCCGTAGAAATAGCGTACACGAAACGTACGGAAGCGGTCCTCTCCGCTTCCTTTCGCTCCGTGGGCCTACCGTTCTTTGTCCGTAGAAATAGCGTACACGAAACGTACGGAAGCGGTCCTCTCCGCTTCCTTTCGCTCCGTGGGCCTACCGTTCTTTGTCCGTAGAAATAGCGTACACGAAACGTACTGAAGCGGTCCTCTCCGCTTCCTTTCGCTCCGTGGGCCTACCGTTCTTTGTCCGTAGAAATAGCGTACACGAAACGTACGGAAGCGGTCCTCTCCGCTTCCTTTCGCTCCGTGGGCCTACCGTTCTTTGTCCGTAGAAATAGCGTACACGAAACGTACGGAAGCGGTCCTCTCCGCTTCCTTTCGCTCCGTGGGCCTACCGTTCTTTGTCCGTAGAAATAGCGTACACGAAACGTACGGAAGCGGTCCTCTCCGCTTCCTTTCGCTCCGTGGGCCTACCGTTCTTTGTCCGTAGAAATAGCGTACACGAAACGTACGGAAGCGGTCCTCTCTACCGTTCTTTGTCCGTAGAAATAGCGTACACGAAACGTACGGAAGCGGTCCTCTCCGCTTCCTTTCGCTCCGTGGGCCTACCGTTCTTTGTCCGTAGAAATAGCGTACACGAAACGTACGGAAGCGGTCCTCTCCGCTTCCTTTCGCTCCGTGGGCCTACCGTTCTTTGTCCGTAGAAATAGCGTACACGAAACGTACGGAAGCGGTCCTCTCCGCTTCCTTTCGCTCCGTGGGCCTACCGTTCTTTGTCCGTAGAAATAGCGTACACGAAACGTACGGAAGCGGTCCTCTCTACCGTTCTTTGTCCGTAGAAATAGCGTACACGAAACGTACGGAAGCGGTCCTCTCCGCTTCCTTTCGCTCCGTGGGCCTACCGTTCTTTGTCCGTAGAAATAGCGTACACGAAACGTACGGAAGCGGTCCTCTCCGCTTCCTTTCGCTTCGTGTGCCTACCGTTCTTTGTCCGTAGAAATAGCGTACACGAAACGTACGGAAGCGGTCCTCTCCGCTTCCTTTCGCTCCGTGGGCCTACCGTTCTTTGTCCGTAGAAATAGCGTACACGAAACGTACGGAAGCGGTCCTCTCTACCGTTCTTTGTCCGTAGAAATAGCGTACACGAAACGTACGGAAGCGGTCCTCTCCGCTTCCTTTCGCTCCGTGGGCCTACCGTTCTTTGTCCGTAGAAATAGCGTACACGAAACGTACGGAAGCGGTCCTCTCCGCTTCCTTTCGCTCCGTGGGCCTACCGTTCTTTGTCCGTAGAAATAGCGTACACGAAACGTACGGAAGCGGTCCTCTCCGCTTCCTTTCGCTCCGTGGGCCTACCGTTCTTTGTCCGTAGAAATAGCGTACACGAAACGTACGGAAGCGGTCCTCTCCGCTTCCTTTCGCTCCGTGGGCCTACCGTTCTTTGTCCGTAGAAATAGCGTACACGAAACGTACGGAAGCGGTCCTCTCCGCTTCCTTTCGCTCCGTGGGCCTACCGTTCTTTGTCCGTAGAAATAGCGTACACGAAACGTACGGAAGCGGTCCTCTCCGCTTCCTTTCGCTTCGTGTGCCTACCGTTCTTTGTCCGTAGAAATAGCGTACACGAAACGTACGGAAGCGGTCCTCTCCGCTTCCTTTCGCTCCGTGGGCCTACCGTTCTTTGTCCGTAGAAATAGCGTACACGAAACGTACGGAAGCGGTCCTCTCCGCTTCCTTTCGCTCCGTGGGCCTACCGTTCTTTGTCCGTAGAAATAGCGTACACGAAACGTACGGAAGCGGTCCTCTCCGCTTCCTTTCGCTTCGTGTGCCTACCGTTCTTTGTCCGTAGAAATAGCGTACACGAAACGTACGGAAGCGGTCCTCTCCGCTTCCTTTCGCTCCGTGGGCCTACCGGTCTTTGATTGTTGAAGTACCGTGCACGAAACGTACGGAAGCGGTCCTCTCCGCTTCCTTACGCTCCGTGGGCCTACCGTTCTTTGATTGTTGAAGTACCGTGCACGAAACGTACGGAAGCGGTCCTCTCCGCTTCCTTTCGCTCCGTGGGCCTACCGTTCTTTGTCCGTAGAAATAGCGTACACGAAACGTACGGAAGCGGTCCTCTCCGCTTCCTTTCGCTCCGTGGGCCTACCGTTCTTTGTCCGTAGAAATAGCGTACACGAAACGTACGGAAGCGGTCCTCTCCGCTTCCTTTCGCTCCGTGGGCCTACCGTTCTTTGTCCGTAGAAATAGCGTACACGAAACGTACGGAAGCGGTCCTCTCCGCTTCCTTTCGCTCCGTGGGCCTACCGTTCTTTGTCCGTAGAAATAGCGTACACGAAACGTACGGAAGCGGTCCTCTCCGCTTCCTTTCGCTCCGTGGGCCTACCGTTCTTTGTCCGTAGAAATAGCGTACACGAAACGTACGGAAGCGGTCCTCTCCGCTTCCTTTCGCTCCGTGGGCCTACCGTTCTTTGTCCGTAGAAATAGCGTACACGAAACGTACGGAAGCGGTCCTCTCTACCGTTCTTTGTCCGTAGAAATAGCGTACACGAAACGTACGGAAGCGGTCCTCTCCGCTTCCTTTCGCTCCGTGGGCCTACCGTTCTTTGTCCGTAGAAATAGCGTACACGAAACGTACGGAAGCGGTCCTCTCCGCTTCCTTTCGCTCCGTGGGCCTACCGTTCTTTGTCCGTAGAAATAGCGTACACGAAACGTACGGAAGCGGTCCTCTCCGCTTCCTTTCGCTCCGTGGGCCTACCGTTCTTTGTCCGTAGAAATAGCGTACACGAAACGTACGGAAGCGGTCCTCTCCGCTTCCTTTCGCTCCGTGGGCCTACCGTTCTTTGTCCGTAGAAATAGCGTACACGAAACGTACGGAAGCGGTCCTCTCCGCTTCCTTTCGCTTCGTGTGCCTACCGTTCTTTGTCCGTAGAAATAGCGTACACGAAACGTACGGAAGCGGTCCTCTCCGCTTCCTTTCGCTCCGTGGGCCTACCGGTCTTTGATTGTTGAAGTACCGTGCACGAAACGTACGGAAGCGGTCCTCTCCGCTTCCTTACGCTCCGTGGGCCTACCGTTCTTTGATTGTTGAAGTACCGTGCACGAAACGTACGGAAGCGGTCCTCTCCGCTTCCTTTCGCTCCGTGGGCCTACCGTTCTTTGTCCGTAGAAATAGCGTACACGAAACGTACGGAAGCGGTCCTCTCCGCTTCCTTTCGCTCCGTGGGCCTACCGTTCTTTGTCCGTAGAAATAGCGTACACGAAACGTACGGAAGCGGTCCTCTCCGCTTCCTTTCGCTCCGTGGGCCTACCGTTCTTTGTCCGTAGAAATAGCGTACACGAAACGTACGGAAGCGGTCCTCTCCGCTTCCTTTCGCTCCGTGGGCCTACCGTTCTTTGTCCGTAGAAATAGCGTACACGAAACGTACGGAAGCGGTCCTCTCCGCTTCCTTTCGCTCCGTGGGCCTACCGTTCTTTGATTGTTTAAGTACCGTGCACGAAACGTACGGAAGCGGTCCTCTCCGCTTCCTTTCGCTCCGTGGGCCTACCGTTCTTTGTCCGTAGAAATAGCGTACACGAAACGTACGGAAGCGGTCCTCTCTACCGTTCTTTGTCCGTAGAAATAGCGTACACGAAACGTACGGAAGCGGTCCTCTCCGCTTCCTTTCGCTCCGTGGGCCTACCGTTCTTTGTCCGTAGAAATAGCGTACACGAAACGTACGGAAGCGGTCCTCTCCGCTTCCTTTCGCTCCGTGGGCCTACCGTTCTTTGTCCGTAGAAATAGCGTACACGAAACGTACGGAAGCGGTCCTCTCCGCTTCCTTTCGCTCCGTGGGCCTACCGTTCTTTGTCCGTAGAAATAGCGTACACGAAACGTACGGAAGCGGTCCTCTCCGCTTCCTTTCGCTCCGTGGGCCTACCGTTCTTTGTCCGTAGAAATAGCGTACACGAAACGTACGGAAGCGGTCCTCTCCGCTTCCTTTCGCTTCGTGTGCCTACCGTTCTTTGTCCGTAGAAATAGCGTACACGAAACGTACGGAAGCGGTCCTCTCCGCTTCCTTTCGCTCCGTGGGCCTACCGGTCTTTGATTGTTGAAGTACCGTGCACGAAACGTACGGAAGCGGTCCTCTCCGCTTCCTTACGCTCCGTGGGCCTACCGTTCTTTGATTGTTGAAGTACCGTGCACGAAACGTACGGAAGCGGTCCTCTCCGCTTCCTTTCGCTCCGTGGGCCTACCGTTCTTTGTCCGTAGAAATAGCGTACACGAAACGTACGGAAGCGGTCCTCTCCGCTTCCTTTCGCTCCGTGGGCCTACCGTTCTTTGTCCGTAGAAATAGCGTACACGAAACGTACGGAAGCGGTCCTCTCCGCTTCCTTTCGCTCCGTGGGCCTACCGTTCTTTGTCCGTAGAAATAGCGTACACGAAACGTACGGAAGCGGTCCTCTCCGCTTCCTTTCGCTCCGTGGGCCTACCGTTCTTTGTCCGTAGAAATAGCGTACACGAAACGTACGGAAGCGGTCCTCTCCGCTTCCTTTCGCTCCGTGGGCCTACCGTTCTTTGATTGTTTAAGTACCGTGCACGAAACGTACGGAAGCGGTCCTCTCCGCTACCTGCCGCTTCGTGAACCGTTCTTTGATTTTTGAAATACCGTACGTTTTCATAAATCTTTAATTCTTATTATTCATATTTTTCATTTACGAATTTGTACGTCAATATATTCTTAATAGTTCATATCCACAAGCCAATCGCCATAGTCGGCATTAATCTTCACCAAAGGTTGTTACTGACTTTGTTGACATAATACATATAGGTTCTGATAATATGTTGTAGTCGCATGTAGAAATTGATATTCACTCCGCTTAAAGCATCAATAAAATTACGTATGGCCATACTGTAATTAATCTTTACATTATTGACTTGAATAATTAATGAATGTTAATAATGGGTAGTATGTAGTTAGTTTATTTGCTTGGCTCTAGTTATTCGAACATCAACAATATGCACCGGATTGTTACATAAACTAAGGACTCCCACCACCTACTACTTAAGCATTTGATAGATTGAAACTCATTCATATAATTGTACGAGTAAATAAATATGGAAATAAAGCAGACAATAAGTATTGATATATATTTAAATGAGGATAAATGGTTGAAAATTATAATTCTGGGTACTTAGCAAACCTATTTTGAATTAAGATGCTAACTTGACTCTAAATTCAGTACCTGAAAACCTCCATCTTGGTTTTTTTTTTTTATACCACCGAGGCATGTTTTCTTTCCGTGTTCATCATTTCGTGAGTTTTGGTAACTACTGCATGTGGAGCGGAAAGCCATCTCATGTGGTTAAAATAGTTAATTGATAAAAGGCATGTGATCTGTGCTCACGTTGAAGTTATTCAACATCTCAACGCCATGTGTGGTCCGTGAAAAATGAAATTTTTTTGGCAATCGTTCCAGGATTAAATTAGAAATAAAGTGCGACGAAGCGAAAGGAACGGATGGATTTTTTGATGTGAAAATCCTCATTCTAGTAGGTATGTTTTGAACTGAATACTGATAATATGTGTTTATATAATATTACTGAGCAGAGAATGTTCGCTCACTGCATCATTGAAAATATACACATTTCTCTTAGGAATTGTTTGCTTATCAGTTCCGTTTTTTTCGTAGATGAGTCTATTGTCACTAATACTTCGCAAGGTTCCGGGACTACGGATGAGATTTTTATGGCATTGTTAGCATCTTAAAATAATGCTAATTAGAATCGTGCATCTTAGTGACGAAGGAGGCAAGGGTGAGTTCATTTGTTCAGTTTACTTTCATAGTTGTGCTTTAGGTATTTATACACATTTATGCTTTTTGTGCCATATGTCACAAAAATCAACAAATGGCAATCATTTTTGTGACATATGTCCTGACGGAAGGTCGTTGAATTGAGAGGAGCGGCTGTAAATAATTGAATTTCACAGTTAATAGTTCTTTCCTGTTTTTAATAATAAATGGAAACATCTGTTGTTATTTCAATATTTAAGTCTTCTGTTCGTGCTGCTTTCAGGTGCCTTTTTGTGGAGGAGCTAAGGAGAAGATAAAAAGCCAAAGACTATATTTCTGAGTAGGAGTGTCACCATTGGATGCAATATAAATATTGATTCCTCTTGGAAATGTATAATTAATGACTGATAATAAATGTATAGGTAAATAGATGCAAAAGAGTTTAAATTGTTCACCCACTTCTTGTTGTGTATTTTTTTTAAATAATGTTACTCGGAATTTTTCTAGGAACGTTTTCGTCCGCTAGGATTCCGGCTCGGGAACGCTTCCATACGCTAGGATTCCGGCTCGTGAACGTTATCGTCCTCAAGGTTTCCGGCTCGGGAACGCTTCCATAGGATTCCGGCTCGGGAACGCTTCCATAGGATTCCGGCTCGGGAACGTTATCGTCCTCTAGGTTTCCGGCTCGTGGACGCTTCCATACGCTAGGTTTCCGGTCGGGAACGCTTCCATACGCTAGGATTCCGGCTCGTGAACGTTTTCGCACGCTAGGTTTCCGGCTCGTGAACGCTTCCATACGCTAGGATTCTGGCTCGTGAACGCTTCCATACGCTAGGTTCCCGGCTCGTGGACGCTTCCATACGCTAGGATTCCGGTTCGTGAACGCCTCCATACGCTAGGATTCCGGCTCGTGAACGTTTTCGTACGCTGGGTTTCCGGCTCGTGAACGTTTTCGTACGCTATGATTCCGGTCGGGAACGCTTCCATACGCTAGGATTCCGGTCGGGAACGCTTCCATACGCTAGGATTCCGGTCGGGAACGCTTCCATACGCTAGGATTCCGGCTCGTGAACGCTTCCATACGCTAGGTATCCGGTCGGGAACGCTTCCATACGCTAGGTATCCTTCGGGAACGCTTCCATACGCTAGGATTCCGGCTCGTGAACGCTTCCATACGCTAGGTATCCGGTCGGGAACGCTTCCATACGCTAGGATTCCGGTCGGGAACGCTTCCATACGCTAGGATTCCGGCTCGTGAACGCTTCCATACGCTAGGTATCCGGTCGGGAACGTTTTCGTACGCTAGGTATCCGGTCGGGAACGCTTCCATACGCTAGGTATCCGGTCGGGAACGCTTCCATACGCTAGGATTCCGGTCGGGAACGCTTCCATACGCTAGGATTCCGGCTCGTGAACGCTTCCATACGCTAGGTATCCGGTCGGGAACGCTTCCATACGCTAGGATTCCGGTCGGGAACGCTTCCATACGCTAGGATTCCGGCTCGTGAACGCTTCCATACGCTAGGTATCCGGTCGGGAACGCTTCCATACGCTAGGTATCCGGTCGGGAACGCTTCCATACGCTAGGTTTCCGGCTCGTGAACGCTTCCATACGCTAGGTATCCTTCGGGAACGCTTCCATACGCTAGGATTCCGGCTCGTGAACGCTTCCATACGCTAGGTATCCGGTCGGGAACGCTTCCATACGCTAGGATTCCGGCTCGTGAACGCTTCCATACGCTAGGTATCCGGTCGGGAACGCTTCCATACGCTAGGTATCCGGTCGAGAACGCTTCCATACGCTAGGATTCCGGCTCGTGAACGATTTCGTACGCTAGGTTTCCGGCTCGTGAACGCTTCCATACGCTAGGTTTCCGGTAGGGAACGCTTCCATACGCTAGGATTCCGGCTCGTGAACGTTTGTGTACGCTAGGTTTCCGGCTCGGGATCGCTTCCGTCCGCTAGGATTCCGGCTCGTGAACGCTTCCATACGCTAGGATTCCGGCTCGTGAACGTTTTCGTACGCTAGGATTCCGGCTCGTGAACGCTTCCATACGCTAGGATTCCGGCTCGTGAACGTTTTCGTACGCTAGGTTTCCGGCTCGGGAGCGCTTCCGTCCGCTACTATTCCGGCCCGTGAACGCTTCGTTTGTACGCTTCCTTGTCTCATTTTACGTTTCAATTCGCTTCGGAGACGTTTGGTTACGGTTCGTTCACATTCTGATTCGCTTCGTGTACGGTTCAATTTCCGCTTCGTTGACGGTTCGTATACGGTTCCCTCCAAAATATTTTCGCCAGGGCATATTTCCATTATATGTTGTCTCCCACCGTCAAAAACCACGTTTTTTGCATTTTTCTCTGCACTACAAACTGCTAAAAATCCAAAACTACTACCAAATCATACAGGCAGAGTATCCACATTCAACGCACCAAACCTCACCCTTTCTGCTCAGAACTTGGGAGAGAACAAAACAGAATGACTGACTGACACGCTACAAAATTACACCGAAATTACACCCAAACCGATGCAAAGGTGGCTGTGATATTTTTCTGGGATCGTCTGGTTGGTTTAAAAATAGAATTGGTCCTTTTAGCCTTATCAAATATTTTAGGTGGGTACGTAAGTGAATGTCTTTTTTTTAAATTGATGAAAAATGAAATGTTCTAGGTTTTAATATAGTCGATCGAATGGTTTTGACGTAATATTTGGTAAATATTATTCCCAAAGAGATGTAAAGGTTGGTGTAATATATTTCTGGAATCATCTCAGTAGATTTATTTTAGAATTGGTTTTTTGTGCTTTTGGAAATATTTTAGGTGAAACACCTGCTTGTCGACTGTGTATGCATGGAACGCAAACACCACAAAATATTTGGAGATCTGAGCAAGGCATTGGGTGACAATTTCAAACTTGTCGATTGCGTTCTAAAATTTCTTCATGAAGTGAATTTACTGCCCAAAATTTAAGACGCATTGTAATCTGCCCAACAGCTCTAAATGCAACTCTTTTTCCATATGACCAATACAGAGTTGAGCCTATTGTGTCCACTCATTGTTAGCACTATTTCTAAGTAATCTACATACTTACCAAGGATTGTTTTTCTAACACTTGCTTTTAATCTGGTTTATTAAATGTGCGAAATGACTATCATTTAGGTGGAGATATAAATGAATTTTTTATTTTAAATTCATAAAAAACGGAATGGTTTCGGTGTAGGACAGCCATTGACAATTTTAAAATGGTGAGTGTATTTTCGAACTTTAGTAACGAACATTAATAAATAATAAACGTTTTATAACCTTCTTTCATCTATTATAAAAGTAATTCAAAATGCCTAGCTTTGATATTTACAGTTCATGCACAAGATCGGAGCCGGTAGGAAAAAATTGTTTTATTTAACTATCTGCACATCGAAAACGTCCATTAATATTTTCAAACTTACAAAATTGATTGATGAAACTAATTACACTTTCTTCAAATTCTTCAATCCAATTTTTGACCCTTTACCAAAAAGGTAAACACATTTACTTAGCAACGTAAACAAATATGCATAGCAACTGGTTTCCCATGTTAAAAGATAGGGAAAACACCATTTTTCTCTTGCATTTTTCTCTGCACCAAAAACTGCTACAAATGCAAAACTACTACCAAATCATGCAGACAGAGAATCCACACTCAACGCACCAAACTTCAGTCTTTTAGCTCAAAACTTGGGAGAGAATGAAACAAAACGGATAAAGAATGACGGACGGTCTGACTGACGGACACGCTACATTATTAATATATACTAGCAGACCTGCGGCCTGCTTTGCAGGCAGTCTACTGGTTAACCTACCTCAAGAGATCGATATAAGGCCGATTATAAAACACATTATTAAAATTTGCTAATCCGTGATGACCCTGCACTATAATCTGAAACCCCAATTAGATTGATAGAGAAACAACACTTTTAAAAGAAGGATTATGAAATATTTAGTGCATAAATGGGTAGAAAGTCTTTTTGCCAATTGAGAATAACGTATCTTTAAGTTTTTACTTCATAATTCACTTTAATCACTTGAGATGAATGAAAATATCTACCGTTCCACACTTAAGTCCATAAATTTTGTTAATTTCAAGCATGCAACCTTCTCCTTACTTCGAAAGGAGTAATTGTTCAAACCACTCAGTGTCATATAATAACAAATAATCAAATTAAAAAAATAAGTATTAATAGATATGTAGAAAAAAATGGCAGTGAAGCAATAACTACGAGGATTCTAAAAAAATTAAGAGAAACAATGAGGCGTACACTTGGCTATAAATGAGAGTACAAGTATTATAAAATGTAAGTCGTTCGAAGGTAGCACCCATTCCTATTTCATGAATTTGAGCACTGGCCACAGAAATCCAGTTCCATGCGCGTGTGACAGCTTTTGAAGCATGAGTCAGCGAAATGAAAGAAAATATAAGAAAAATAACATATCTTACGACGCGATGGCCAGATAAAGAGTGAACGGTAAGAATGGGAAAGTCAGGCCTCGTGCAAGACATACGGAACAGGTTGTGAAGGATGTAAAAGAGAAAAATTACGTCAATATGAAGAGGGTTGCCGATGGAATAATCGAGTGGAGGGCTGCGTCAAACCAATCCTAGGATAGTTGACCCATGATGACGATGATAAATAAGAGTCGTGATAAGCGAGCAGGAATTGCTATTAAAATGGTATCTTATTAATTGGGTCATAAGAATGAATGATACGATTTTTTAAATTCGGGAAAATCTTTTGTCAGGGAATCAATTCCACTCCTCATGTGTGTAAACACGGACAGCATTCCGCTTCAGCCATTCCAAACCCTCACGCAAACTGAAAAACATAACAGAAAATTAAGAAGCACCCATGTAAATATGCCGAGAGCAAAATTCTAGAGAGAAAATACAAAGAATGCTTAATGAATTTCTTTTCCAAGATGCCTAACAGTGTAAACAAAGATATTGTACCAGCATCCCTAAAAAATCCTTTTGAAAAATAGAGCGTAAATAAGATGACTCGTAATGAACAAACATGACCCCGACGTACTCGACGTAATAACTCTTTCCATTAGTGCTACCATTAGAAACGCCTATGTGCTGTATCTATGAAAATTCTATTCTAATTAACATACTGAGCTCCTTGGAGAAACATAAATATAAGGAAAAAATCGGCTTCAATCGTGAGAAGACTGACATACATATTGTAATTTTGCGACGTCACCCTTTATGCTCGTAAAATATTCTTAAATTTAAATGCTTCGCAAGTGAAATAGAATGGAAAAATAATTAAATAAATGGAAGAACGGCAAATGAAGGCCTCGTATGCGACATATAGAACAAGTGATGAAGGATGTGAAAGGGAATACATACGCAAATATGAAGAGATTAGCTGATAGGATAATTCAGTGGAGAGCTGCGTCAAACCAATCTCAGGATTGCAGACTGATGATGATGATGATGGAATTTTTTACATTCGAATATATCATTAGTAAGAATACGTTGTAGCGCCATTGCAAATTTATAGATGCTCGAAAAATGTTTAACCTGTCACGATCGCCCAGTATTATCTACTAAAAAAACAGTAAACGCAAGCACCTGAATCCCAGGCGAGTGTTAGATTCATTGCCGGGATATGAACCAGGAATGTTTACTTCGAAGCCGTCGTCGTCCAACACGGAACGAAGTACGCGAGTAGATCCCTTCAACATTTTAAACAATCGAATTTCTTTTTGGTCTTGTGATACGGCCTTTAGGAGGGGTTGTGTTTGAAACGGTCGGAATTATCTCGAATAGGTAACCAATGAGTCACGTAGTCAAAACACGGTCACGTGCTGTTTGTGTTTACATTTCGCGATCTTTTGATTGTTTCAACTGCTCCCTAAACACTAAAAATATTAGGAATATAATAAAAACAGCATCTAACTCTCTAGTATCACCTATTTTTTGTGAAGAATGCATATATAATAGCATACCTTTTATTGAGGTGAGATCAAATGTATGTACTTAATTCATTTGTGCCTTGTATTTGAAGCAGAAATACCATATTATGCGGCAGCATAGGAGCAAAATGTAAACAGATCCTATTGGCTGCGATTACACAACCGGCCGGTTAGATTACCAACTGTTTACACCAACCGTAACCAGCAATGGCAACCGTGACCGGCAACTGCTAGTGTGACACGGCCTTCAGGGGTGGTGTATGAAATCGTCGGGATTATCTCGAATAGGTAACCAAGGAGCCACGTGATACAAACATGAATGGTTAGCAAATTTGGTGTGTTAAAACCACTGATCACAATCTTGTTAATAGTTTACACTTGTGCTTATCTCATCTGGGGGCTTCATAGTGGAGACAGATGAGAAAAACTCAAGTGAAAACAATTAATGATACTGTAACGAATGATTCAGGTACAGTAAATTTGCAGACCATTCCTAATTGTACCACGTGACTCCTTGGTTACCTATTCGAGGTAATCCCTTGGTTTCAAACACACTCCCATAGCAGGCACGTAGCCAGAAATTTGCTTCGGGGAAGGGCTAAGTCTTATCTTAACTTAAAACAAATCAGCCTTGCCCATTTGGTGCCGACTAGTTACAAATCTCTTCCCTTTATTTTCAGTGCTTGCTATTTACTTTTACAGTGCCCATACTTATCTCTTCTCACTGGTAAGTTCACTGCTAAAATTAGAACAATAAAATTATTGGGAAAATTTTCGGGGGGAGGGGGGGCCTGAAGCACCAGACCCCCCCTGGCTACGTGCCTAGGGACCCTATGCCCTAGGGACCAGAAATACCCTCAGCGAAGAGCTGAATTTAGCGGGAAAATAACTTCGCATGAATACTTCAGAACAGGTTGTCGCCGGAGGTGTAATTTTTCTTCGCCCTTGAGGGTTTTCACGTCAACGGCGTTCTTAAATTGGCGAGTATACTTACTACAAGGTTCTCGTGACTAATTTAAACGTTTGTCGCAGTCTCGTGTATTTTTTTCTCTCTCTCTTTCTCTGGGTAAAAAGGGCCTCCCCTTCAGGTCGGAGGTGGGAATCATGGGAAGGGTGTAAATGTCTCACGAGCAAACTCCTTGCCCTCCCTCCCACCCCCTCTATCTCAAGACAGTGGCAACGTGAGAGGGGCTTTTCGTCACGAGTGATCGATGGAGAGAAAGACTGCCTTGAGTTTACACGCACCCTGGCGGGTGATTGTCAAATTATATGGTCAGAGCGTGTTAGTGTGGCCCCGACTACACGAGGCCGGCTGACCTCCGGACCCTTGCCCCGGAAAGGGTATACAGGGCCGACGAACCTTCGACGACCCAGCAACATAACCTCAGTCCCTATCACACTGAACGTACACCAAGGATTAATCCATCTCTCCAAATGGCCAGAAAAAAAGGATGAATGCTTCGCTTTTAAGCCATGAGAAAAATCCCGAAAAGCTGGCCAATATAAATAAGACGTACTTCGACTTTCAGGTAAACTTGAACTCAAGGGGCGTTTTCGAGCCGCCAATGACAAATATAAAAGTTATGTGTAGAAAATAAAATTAATGAAGTATCCAACATATCGAATACGTTCATTTAAAATTCATCTATGATGATGGAAATATAGACCAGTGGGTCTCAACCTTTTGTGGCCCATCTCAACTTTCTGGAGGCTTACTAGCACCTATCGCCCCCTTTTAATTTTCATTGTATGCCTAATTTTAATTTGAAGTAAAGTGTAAATAATAAAGCAGTTTTATTATGTTAAACAATATTACTACCGTATATAAAAACAACCAAAGCTGTTTTATCCGGTCACTTAAATAAAATAGGAAAAAAAATTAATTTACATTTTTACAATTATTTTTTTTTTAGAACCAAGAGGCGAAATATTAACTAAGATCATTGACGTACATGTAAAAAACAGGAGTACATGTTTTCATTTTTGAATTGGAATCTGGAAAAATTAAGAAAGTTGACAGTTAAAATTTGAAAAAATAAATGAAAGTTTGAAAACTTTGTTATTGTTTTATTTTACCTTTTCAAAGGCAACCTGGTGCTTGGTAGATTTCAGTGAAAGCTTCAATATCCGGCTTTATGTTCGTCAAGTTCTGGCGTAAGTCTCCTTTGAGGCAAATGTCCAACTTATGTCTTTGTTTTGTGAGGAGCTTGACAATAGAACTAAATCCTTTTTCAACTAAATACGTTGACGGGAACGAGATGAGAAGTGGTTCAGTTTTTCCCCACAGTTGTGGATAAGTGTCCATAAGTTTCTCTCAGGCTTACTCGTAACCGCTCTGCTTGAAAATGATTTTCGCCTCACAGTCATGCTTCAGATCTAGAAACTCCGTCTGCAAAGAGTTATGAAGCCTATCCACAGCTTCAAACGAGAACGGATCTAGAATACAATCCGGAATTAGCAACTTGGTCAAATCTTCCAATCTTGATTCCATGCCATCAAACAGTGAACACTTTTCAAGGGTCGGAAACTGAATCAGCTCTTTACGGCCAATATTTACCTTGTGAATATCAAACTTGGCGACGAATGATGAAATAATTCCTTTGGCCTTGATAAGGTTCAGCTTGTTTCCTTGAAGCCTTATATTGACTTCGTTCATTTTTTTCAACAATATCAGTAAGGTACGAAATTTTCAACTTGCGTTGCTTCGAATTCTCACTTAGAACAGGATCAGAAGTGTCGAGAAACTCAGTAACCGTGTCAAATAATTCGAAGAAACGGCACAAACAGTTTCCTTTGGAAAGCCACCTCACGGCCGTATGCAGAAGCAAGCGTTCGAATTCCGCATCATTTTCATGGCAAAGTTGTCGGAACAGACGGAGGGAACTAGCTTTGATCTGTTGACACCAGTTGTAGGGTTTCATGCAGGACACCACTCAACTTTTTCGCAGCTAAGTGTAGACGATGAATGACACAGTGAATAGTGATAACCTCTGGCACTTATTTCTTACGGTGAGCTAGAAACCCAGCATGATGACCTGGCATGGCAGGGCACCGTCTGTAGCGCATGCGCTCACATTCGTTAGGGGAATCTCTTTTTCCTCAAAATAATCTTGCACCACTTTAAAAACCAACGATCCCTTCGTATCAGTAATCAAAGTTCTAGCAAACAACATTTCCCTGGTAATTTCCTTTTGCTCATTGATAAACCTCACATAAGCTAATAAAATTGCTTTGTTATCAATCACAGTTGATTCATCAATCTGCAATGCAAATTTACTTTTTTTCAACAAATTAGTGAGTTTGGATTCAACGTCCGTGGCTATTTCGTCAATTCGCCTGGAAACAGTATTGTTGCTCAAAGGAACCGACTGACTTATCTTATTACTAGGGCCCTCGCCTAGCCTCGCCTAGTATTTCAACTATTTTTTTTGGTAGCCGGTAAAACATGAGTTTCGCCAACTGTGTGAGGTTTACCACATTTAGCGATCAATAAAGACACCTCGTAAGAAGCAAGGAGACCTTTGTCAAGATCGGTTGCTCGTTTTTTTAAATAATTCACTCACATTAGGCCGTTTATCAGCTTTAGCTTTGAGGTGTTGAAAATAACTAAGTTCTTTACTCACTTTATCACTGTGTACTCTTGATAAATGTTCTTTCATTCGCGAAGGCTTCATGGCTTCATCAATAGTAAATGTTTTATCGCACGAAAGACAATGTGGAAACTGCACATTTTGCGGAGACGCGATAAAACCAAATGTAAAAACACAGCTGAGTATTGACCACACTTCTTCTTTTTTGAATCCACTGAGCAAGAACTTCTACACTTCAAAGCAAACGCACGAAAGCTGATGGTGAGGCACACAAAGGCTAGTGAAGACTGAAGACGAATGTAGGTCAATGGCAAATCGTCTGCTATGCATGACATATATGTGATATGAAATAAATATTATTGTGACTATTCGTGAATTGTGATAGAAATGTAACAAAAATTAAAGCTGTTTGTGCTTGTCCTGCTGGATTAAGAGTAAATTGCAAACACTGTGTTGTAGTTCTGCTTTTGTTACAATCGTGAGTATCGTTTTAATTAGAATATTGTGCTATACAAATTAAATGATTCCACGATTGTAAAAATACAGAACTGCAACACAGTGCTTACATTTCCCACTTAATCCAGCAGGACAAACAAAAACAGCCTACATTTTTTTTCATTTTTATCACAAATAGTCACTGTTATATTTATTTATTTCGTGTGGCATAATTGTCATGTATAGCAGATGATGTGATTCACAACGCGAATATTTTCTTTTTATTTAATAATTACTTAGAGACACAACAATATAATACGTGATTGGCAAGTAATTCTCTCTCTCCTTCTTCATAACACCTTACACCACTACCAATATATTTAACAATATCGGAAATTTTCAATAATCTTCTAATTTATCCTATGTTTTCTTCCATGTTTATGCGAGTTTATCACCGCTATGTATGCACCATTTTGGCTATTCACCGCGAGATGGCGATAAACCTCGTAACAAGGCGGATAGCCAGTGACTAGGGCTACCCGGCTACTTCTACTGTACAGGTTCTATTGTACAGCACTACTTTAATTTTTCCTCCTTTGAATACTCATCGCCCCCCACTCATTTATTGCCCTCCTGATAACCCAAATCGCCCACTTGGTGGCGATCGCCCCCAGGTTGGGAACCACCTTGATACTTAGATAGCTCCAATACGCAAGTTGGGTACCGCGCGTTCATCAAAAATGTTTAAATTTCTTAATACATTGTTTAATTTAGATTCTTCTTTCTCCCGTTGGTATTTATAGGGCACCTCAGCTAGTTGTTAACAACTGTCATCACAGAGATGATATCAGTGTTAATAGCAATACGTTTTTTTTCAGGTCAAACCCAAGTTGTACGAGAATATTTTTCAAAGCATAATATCATCATCATCGGTACCTTAAAACATCTTATTTTGTCATAGTTCTATATTTAACCTTGACTTTTATCAAACCTCCAGTCTCTCTTAAATGCATTATCACCTCGTCCTCCCTGCTCATGGACCATTCCTACTACTAGGAATGAGGAATGGGAAGGAACACCCATGGAACATACTACTGTTACGCCTCGGCATTATAATCATCGGTCAACAATCTTAGGATTGGTTTGACGCAGCTTTCCACTCGATTCTTCCATCCGCCAACCTCTTCATATTAACGTGATTCTTCTCTTTCACATTCTTCACGACCTGTTCCAAATAACTCACACGAGGCCTTCTTTTGCCGTTCTTCCCGTTCACTTTTCCCTCTACGATTGTTTTCATCAGGCCATCGTGTCTCAAGATATGGCCGATTAAGTCTTCTTTTTAGAGTTTCCAGCAGACTTCTCTTTACTCCCAATCTTCTTAGGACGTCCTCGTTACTTACTCGGTCCATCCATTTAATCTTCATCATTTTTCTGTAGCACCCAGCAAAATTAGTTGGCTCAACAGAGTCGTGGCTACAAGAAATCAGGCCGTGGAGGACCAGGATGTGCGCAAGGGAAATTTGAAAACCAAGCGCGCGATTAAAACTCGCGAATGATGAACAAGGGAGCGAATCAAGATGCAGACGTAGGTATTAAGAGAGCGGCAAAGCGGACTCGGACCGTTTCAAGGGACAGTGCTCTCGCCCTCGTAAATGCTCGGTCGCATGAAGGACGCCGTCGGTCGGTTGACCGTCGCCTTGAAAAAAGGGCCAAGGTCGACCCTTGAAGTGCAAACATGGTTGAAACACAGGCCTTGGGAAGGGAAAGTCCGTGCGGGGCAGCAGCGCTGTGGAGGGGGGATGAGACCTGTTGAGGGGGGGAGTGCACTCGCCCCAAAACTGCCCCCTGGCGGGGGTGCCCGTCTGCGAGAGCACACTACCCTTCCGAACAGGAAATGCACCGAAAAAGAATATATCGAATCGCCAACGAGCAAGCAATACGCCTATATGACGAACTGTCTCGCCAGTGCAGCGAAGATCGGCAAGATTTGTAAAGGGGAGAGGTATGATAACTACAGTCAAACTCATTTATAACGAGCACAGTTAAAACGAGATCTCGGCTATTGCTAGGAAAGAGAGAAGGGTTGTTTGGAAATAATGCATTTTATGAGAAATTTAATATAACGGTTAAAACGAGACTGTATTAGAGAGCCTTACGGTTATAACGAGAAAATCCAAATGAACGAGCAGTGGCTGTGTACTGTCGTAACAAGGACTTTTTCTTGTAAATTTAGCATTTATGTTGATAGTTTACTGAATAAATTGTTCATTTTGTAATTTCAATCATCTTATATTAATCTTTGTTATTTTATCACCTCTGCATTGGAATAGTATGTGTGTGAGCGAGCGTGTGTGCGTGAGAGAGGAAAGACAGTGAGTGACAGTACATGAACGCTGGAGCCTTAAACTTGCCCACGCACTGAAAGTAACTTCTGATTTCCCACTAAGGCATGAGCGGGAAAATTTGAACACCAAATAAAAAGGCAACAGAAGGATCTTGCTCGTTCTCAATTAGGGTAATTCATGGAAAAGTGTAATTCAATTTAAAGTTACTTATCGAAACTGCACTGAAATATATGCCTACCAAACACACCGAAGAAACTAAGAATGTCTATTTTTATCTTTTTTTTTAAATAGGGAAGTTACAACAGGATATAAATACTTATTTTTTTTAATGCATGATATGTAGTGCATGTTTGGTGAGAATTCACCCCCCGCCACACACCTTTATGGTGGCTTGCAGGGCATAATGTAGATGTAGATGTTGCTATTCGAAACGGATATAACGATCAACGGATATTACGAGCAAAAGCATTTGGTCCCTTGGATCTCGTTATATCCGAGTATGACTGTATATTAGCGTAGTAACTAGTCCATTGGATGAAATGAATGAGAATCATTATCAGGCCGTAGGTGGAAACGTAAGACCTAATCTCTGACATAAATTCCAATATGATATTTTCACTGATTATGTTACAATATTTCGCCAACTCCAACTTACTTTAGTAGACTGGACCATGATGATAAAAGTAGAGAAATTGATTGCCGAACTGAGAGATTCAAAATGACCTTCCTCCTTCGTACATTTAGTGATATGAATAGCCGTAAATATATCCAATAGTATAATTACAAGTGTATCAATGGATAGCATAGTTAGTTGCCTGTTGGTCTCAAGGACTTTAAGCTAACCCAAATAGCAGCACGTTTCTGCATGCTTGCTTTGCTACTTTTTATCTATTTTGAATTGTGAAGTTAAGACTAGAATGTAATTACAAATCCTTTTCAAGCATAAGATTTAATGCATGTTTGGTGTGAATTCACCCCCTGCCACACACCTTTATGTTGGCTTGCAGGATATTATGTAGATTTAGAAGTAAATGGGGGCAACTAACACCTCTCCTCATTTCTTCGATCCTACTTAGACTCGTTATCTCTTTTCGCATCAAGAGCTTTACGACTGTTCCGGGGCTGCATCTATAATTCAAGAGACTTCCCTCCCCCCGCCCCAATCACCTAGTTTAAAAAAAACCTATTTTGGTAATTAAGAAGTTAATTAGGTCGAATTATGTACTGTGAATACCTGAGTTCAATAAATCATTTATGTCAACGTGCTTTATTAATGTATTGGAGGTTTTTTTTGCGTTTGTGTTCATTAGTGCGTAGTATTGTTATTTTGCATGCGTAAATATTTCAGCAGTCTTATAGTCACATAGTGCTACATCTGAAACCGTGGTTGATTTGTAACAAACGAATCTTTCTTCCGTAATTGATCCGAAAATCGGATTCTGGGAAAAAAAAACACTTGGAAGTTCTTATAGATTTCAATCGTTGAGTAAGGTAGTGGTTTCCTGAGAATGAAACTAGAGCTCTTTTGAAAGCTCCACGGAAAGAAATCCAAGTCCAATAATCACAATGACAATTTATTCTCTGAGAAAGCGAATAATTCGATTAAAACAATTTCCGAGTTCATAATATTGTTTTTATTTCACCGGATAGTGTTTATAGAGTCGAATGATATTCTCCATCAGCCACAATGGGGACGTTAACCATATTTTGATATGTTATACCAAATCTGATAGAAATAGAATAGATTTGTAAAATAAAGAGACTCTTATTTTTCTTCGATCCGTCAATTAGTTCTCGAGTTATAACGGCGAAAAAATGCTGTTTTTAACCCTTTCGGAAGAGTGGGCGTGCAAAGGACTCGTACGTCATCCACTTATACGTCCAATCATATCAGAGACTGCATAGCTCCTCCACCCAATCGCGATGGGGGACACACAGATGACTCTGCCAATGGAAGAGGTTACGACAGGATCTCTTCAGGCAGACCTCCTCTCCTCACCCCCGCTCCCTTCCCGTTCTTCCTCAACACAGTGAAGAACGGGATGACGTAGTAATCCTTAAAGCAGCTCGTTCGGTGGGTGTTACCTTATGCTTATTTTAAAATTTGATTTATTAGTGAATGACTCCGGTTAGAAGATTAATTTTTTTCACTAGAAGTCAATGTTTGTTTTCATCTGACGATTTCGTGTACGAAATAGCGATTCCGGTTCCGAGCATTGGTATTCATCTCCTCGAAATATTCCAGATGCATAATTTAATTTGAAATTTTAAGAAATTTCTTTCTTCATCTTCCTCCCTTATACCATAAGAGATGCAAGAAAATAACCGGGTTAAGAAATGCTTTATATTCGCAGCAAAAATCACTAATCAAAATTAAGTAATCACTCTAGAACAGCCAGTAATCTCTAAATTTAAAATTGTTTACAGTACAATAGTACATTACTGAAACTAATCATTGATGTCATCGCTCCCACTCTCTCCCATCTTTATAATTTAAGTTTTATGAAAGGGATCTTCCCCGATGCTTTAAAAAAGGCTGTTATTAAACCTCTCTTTAAAAAAGGAGGACGCCATGATATAAAGAACTATAGACCTATCTCACTTTTATCCATATTTTCTAAAATTCTATAGAAGCTTGTTAAATTAAGACAGGTTAAATTTTCGGAAAAAAAATAATTTACTTAGCGGAAATCAGTTTGATCAAACCTTCGATCGGCGCCGTTACTCTATACCAAAGAAACAGAATAAATTACTTCTACTGCCTCCCGGCTTGGTGAGAATCTATCCTAAGAGTGCCTATTTCTACACTCTTCATTCCGGTACGGAATACTCACCGGACGGATTACGAATGCCTCTCGAAGCGTGAGGCGAAACTACTGCTTGCCGGATTTCGATCACGTGATGTCGGGCGCCAGCCCAATCATCGCTCCTTATAATTAGAAAAAAATCGATGTTGTCGGGCTCGGGCTGTAAAAACACGGACAGTTAAAGGCAGGCAACTTCGCAACGCGAGGTATATGGCCTCCGGACCACCATGAGGTCCCACAATGAGGCCCCAATACGCCATCACGTCAGATTCGCAGCCATTGAGAGAACTGACCGGAAATAAAGGAGATTGAGTCGTAATCGCGAGTGATAGCAACCAATGAAAGTCCCACATTGGTACTCATTACTAGTACTATCCCACCAGACGCTAATACTCAATGAAAGTGGAGAATAGTTTTGGTTTCATTTATCCAAACTAAGGAATAACAACAGGTCAAATACTATCTTTAGGAGAGCAGTATTTGAACAGTGTTGAGAGAAGACGTTTTCCATGTGGTTTCGCTCGCAAGTAGAAATTAACGGAGTACTGAGGGATGGTTGTCGGGTTCAGGAAGTAACAGAGGTTCAACCTTAATATCACTATCAAATAAACCAGAGAAGCATAAGGATTCAGTGAAAACAGGAATCAAGAGCCACAATTTCTTTCGCTAAAATGAATGAAAGAAAATAATACTTCCTTACTCAAGTAAAAAATTATAGTACAAATGCTTGAGATGCCAAATATAACGTAATTTTGACACCTGTAACACACTTTCAGGATTATTAGACTGTATAAACTGAACGGAATATGATTGCGCTAGTGTATACTAACTGTATACGCTAGCGCAAATGTACACTAGTATACATTTACGTAAATGGAGTATGCTATTCTCACGATATACTGCTATCACTGAATCAGTAGATAAATGCAATGCTCCTAAATATTTCATTTGATTAGTAGGGCACAACGCTTCCAGATGGAACAACAGCTGCCGACGCCCTGTTAAACGATATGAGTCATCCCGCGAAATTCCTTGAAAGCAGAAAATAAAATTGTGATCAAAAGTCACAAAACCAGCAACAAATGAATATCGTCACGTTTTCAAAACCTACAAGAATATGAATATCAGTAACCCTCACACAAAACAACATCAATGTTAACATTGGTCCAATTTATCAAAAAATATTGCATTAAATTAGTGAAATCATTTGTTTAAAATAATGTTTAATATCAGAAAGTATAATTAACACCTCACGTCTGCCTCACTAACGTAACTCCTCTAACAGAATGCATAACGCAAATGCTTTGGAATATGAAACGAAAAAGCTCAGGGCCATATTCGTAATCTCAACTCAGTTCCCAAAGTCACGTTCTTTAATCACCCGAGAAAGAGAGCCCCAGGCGATAAGGCCTCTCGATCGGTGGCCCGAGAGAGAAAGGGGCCAACCATATACGGCCCCGCCGGATTGAGACACGCAGACTGAGTATTGACGCCTCCTTTTGACAGGAAGTCGCGACTCCTCGCGCCCAGCCAACGGCTCGCACCGCTCGTGGATGCCTGGTTAAGTTCCGGCCCCTCGAAAACAACGGTGGACAGATGGTGACGGAACGTTTAGCACCGAACAAAATGAAGCTGTTATGTTTCCGAAGCGATTTCAAAACAATCACCTAGTATCCGCGCGCAACCTCTCAAACATGTTCCCATTGATTCATTCCGCATTTCCTCCCGCGAAAAGTCAAGAGATAAACTCTCCAGTTATAAAATTAATCATTGGCTATATAAGTATATATCTCTCCATATTAACAAGAAGTGAATGCTTCGTAATTTTCCACTCTTTATTCCACGTGTATCTTCTCGTGATAGTGAAGTGTAAACGTTGAAACCGAAAGAGGTCAAATAAAGAGTGTGGAAAATTACAAGGCATTCGCGTCTTGTTGATCTACAGTTATTTGGACAGGCGACAAAATAACTGTAGATCTAAGTGTTATGCTGCCTCGAAGTGTATCCTAAATTCAAGATCTTGACTCGACAGACACATATTAGCAACATCATCGCTTACACAAAGTAAAAAAAAAACAGTAATAAGAACAAATTCTTGAACCAATTAATAAATAGTATATTGCTACGTAGTTAATAATCATCATCACATTTTCATGCGACTAATGCACCAATTGTTTTCGATACGCTGAGATTACATTACTTAGCTGAATCTACTTACACAATATCAAGGGGTCATTGCCTACCGCGCATCCTCCATGAGGAATGAATGGTCGTTGCATACGAAGATGTGGTTTCACAAAAGAGAAACGGAAGTTTCAAGGAAGTTGACGATTACAAACTAAAAATAACTCAAAAATGACAGAATTTTGCTGAGAATATTGCGGAGTGGGAGACAAACTCTCAAGAACCACAATGTAAAGCCGCGTTTACACTATGTAGCAAAACCTGCTACCTAACTTTTTCTATATAACATTATTATATAACTTTTTCTATATAACATTGCTATGTAACTTTTGCTACATATAGCGAAGTTAGATATAGCACGGATTTCTTTTGATCTCTACCGACTCACAATGGATAGCACAATTTTCGCTATATATAGCAGAAACCGCTACATATAGCAATGTTATGTAGCACTTTTCAGAAGTGACTTTTTCTCCTTTTAGCAAACGTTATGCATATAAACTTGCTATATGTTACACAAATTTTCTACATAGCAGGTTTTGCTACATAGTGCAAACGCGGCTTAAAGCATGCCTCAAGGTGGGATTGTCACTTCACAACTGCGAGAGAAGTAGCTATGGCGACGAGTTTAGTTATAGGAATCGCCGTCGAAAATAGGTCCAAATTCCAGCTTCTTTGCACAAAAGAAATCCCTTTCCACCTTTCCTATAATGTTATGGTGAGCACATAATCAAAACCCTTAGTCACTATGCATGGTGAAACTACCTGACAGCCACCCGCTTCAATTTGCTTAGCGGCAACATTGTTACAAATGTTCAATTCAAGCATTTAGGTCCATGAAAACGATCTCTTAAATCAAAGGTGATGGCATTTATGGGAAAACACCCTGTTATATCAAAAATTGTAATCATCATCATCAAGGGTCAACAATCCTAAGATTGGTTTGACGCAGCCCTCCACTCGATTCTTCCATCGGCCAACCTCTTCATGCATTAACGCTCTTTTACATTCTTCACAACCTGCTCCATACATCTCGTACGAGGCCTGCCTTTCCCATTCTTCCCGTTGACTTGTCCTTCGACGATTGTCTTCGCCAGGTCATTATGTCTCAAAACATGGCCGATTAAGTAGTCCCGTCTTCTTTTTAGTTTTCAGCAGACTTCTCTAATCTCCCACTCTTCTTGGGACTTCCTCGTTACTTACACGGTCGATCCATTTTATCTTCATCATTCTAAAGACGTAAATTGAGAAGTAATTCGCAAACCTAAGGCAAATTAAGCAATTCACCAAACGTATATCTGGAGCATGTTTCTTTACGGCATCGAAGCATGGACAATAGCAGCAGCCGAGAAGTCCAGGCTGGAAGCATTTGAAATGTGGTGCTACCGAAGAATGATGAAGATAAAATGGATCGACCGAGCGACAAATTAAGAAGTGCTAAGAAGAGTGGGAGAAAAGAGAAGTCTGCTGAAAACTATAAAAAGAAGACGGGACAACCTAATTGGCCATATCTTGAGACACGATGGCCTGATGAAAACAATCGTCGAAGGAAAAGTGAACGGGAAGAATGGAAGAGGCAGGCCTCGGATGAGATATATGGAACAGGTCGTAAAGGACGTGAAAGAGAGGAATACGTTAATTATGAAGAGGTTGGCCGATAGAAGAATCGAGTGGAGGGCTGCGTGAAAACCAATCCTAGGATTGTTGACCCATGATGATGATGATAAGCCATATTAAAAGTATATACCGAACTTGAGAAAAGTTGGGCTGCGTGAAAAAAGTACGTTCGACGCTCTATACGCGCGGCACGCTAAGAGCGCATGCGCAAGAGAGAAGACAACGAGAATGAAGCGCATGCAGGTAGTGCCGGTTGCAGCGTTCTAGGATACAGGGCCCCCCTTCCTGGACAGGAGACAGGAGAGAATGAACAACAGGGTTCCAAGAGGGGTCCCGGGAGAGAGACACGCTTCAGGAGGTTGATCCGAAAAGTGAAAGTCATGTCATTTTGTTTATATTTCCAGCACTTATAGAACTAAAGTGCCTCTATGTAATAAAGTAAAGATAATTAGACCAACCCATACTCCTTTTTACACTAAATGCATTTGAAATTACATACGATTAACGGCGAGAATGGCCATCACATGGGAACATAACGTTTAAAAATACCATAGTGACATGTCATTTTTGCAAAAAACTGATATTTTATGCGTAATTTCACAAGGAATAAAATGACACGAAAAAAAGGCATCAACCAACCGCATTTTTCGCTAAATCCACCAATTTCTGCGCTTATAGCAGACGAAATGCGTTAGTTGACTTCCAAGTGGCCCTGCGGTCGCTGTAGCCAAAACGGTTGGCGCACGAATAATATCATTACTAATGAGATATTAAAGAATATTTCATAACGTTTAATAGTAATACTCTGGTGTTATACATTAGTAAATCCATTGAGTACATGAATTTATTTCTGCAAGGTAAATGCTGAATTGACTTTATCGTCGAGCTGATTAAAATTATCATAAAAAATTAATCCTTCGACTTTCCACGTATTTCTTGCGATACTTATGACTATAGCTTACGTAATTTTCTTTGTGAAGTAAGGTTCTTTTAGATGGCATATACTCGTACTTAAATTGATAAGATTCCTTAGACAACTTGACTCAAGCAGTCGCGAGCCAACCTCCTTAACTGCGACGTCACAAGTGGACAGTTCACGGCACTGCAGCAAAATCTGAGTTTCAGACTCAGGGCGGTCTAATGGCAGTCAATCTACAGATCCCACAGAGTAATCGGTAGGCTCGGAGAGATGGATAAATATTGGAATTAACAGACAAAATTAAAATAAGAGTGTAATCACCAACGCGAAACCATAAGTTTGTAATTTGTAGCCCGTGGCTTGCGTTAAATCGAGTTTTTTTTTCATAATTTCTTCCTCCATGGGCATGTATATCCACATTCGGGATTGATTTTGGTTTAGTCCTTCGCCGGAGACTATTGTGCTCTTCAACATCGTTTTTAATGCTTATATCACATCTTCAAGGTATATCACATCAGTTCTTCAAGTTGATCAATCAAGTCCCTTTCCTCTCCTTCCTTGAGGCCATTCATCGGTTGTACACTTGTACCATTGCTACCTAAGTTGGATAAGCATTGACCCCTATTCATTTCCTTATCACACTCACATGTACTTGAAACTGGGCTGCCTAGCCCCCCTGAAATCTTGACCATCGTTAAATCCACCCTCAGCAAACGACCGTCCTCTCTCCATAATTTATTCCACAAACATCGTTCCTGATACCGCGGTCCTTCCAACCACCGCAAATCCAAAAATGTGGGGTGCTGCTTAGTGCTAGGGGGGGGTTCATCCCCCACGAATAATGGCCAGCACTTCAATTTGAACTATCACATCCCCTGGATAGGATAGATACCGAAATTAGATGAACAAAACCTGTTGCAAACGGAAATGAATACTAGACGGAGGAGGGCAAGGGCCGTAAGACATGGGAACAGACCGTTCTTCGTATCTGACAAGAGGAACGATTCGGACTGCGTTGGGATTAGGGACGACGACGGCAGGGTGCATAAAGGGTGTATTAATTCTTCCCAAACTGCCGCCCCAGGAGAGAGCAGCAGAAATATTTAATTTGGCAGCCAGCCCGGAGTCAGGAGCAGTATATATATATATCGCCTCGTCCCTTAGCAGCACACGAGGGGTCGATACTCTCTCCCCCACGATTCAATTCCTTTCCCATCCCAAGGGAAGGGGTTGCGATATCAGATTAGGGGGCCTTCATGGCTTTACGGCACGTCATGGCCCGTCGATACGAAGGCGACAGGGGAGGAAGCGTGCGAGCTTCTTCAGCGGGACGACCGCCCATGATGCCGCTACATGAGAAACAAATTTGCCTGAACATCACTAATGGTTTCAGGCCTATGTGGAACGAAATCAATCGTTGACGAGCACACTTTGTGGAACAATTTCTTCATGAAATTTGAAAGGCTTGGTAATTTTCTCTTTGTTTTTATTGACTCTTTGTTTTCATTAACCTCTACCGGTTTCAACGTCTCCGCGTCATTATCAAACACACAGTACTCTTGTGCTCAGAACACAGTACTCTTGATAATGACGCTGAGACGTTGACTAAAAGACGCAGAGGTTAATAAAAACAAAGTGTGGAAAACTAACATATCTTTCAAATTTATTACGTTGAAGCACTCCATATTAGAAATTAAAAAAAAAAGTACACTCTGTACTGTCTAAAGAGTGATTTATTGAGTACGAGCCAGGTTTAGTTACATTATGACATCATCAAGTGTTATTATCTAACGAAACCGGGTCGTACTCAATAAATATCTCCAGTGGACCGTAAAAAGTGGACTTTTTAAAGTTTCCACAACTTCCCTGAGATCAAAAGAGTAATGGGAATATGTGAGGAGCGTGTAGGAGAAATAACTGACTTTTCCTTTGTTATACCTCAATCGGAATACGCTGCCAGTATACGGGATCAATACGAAATAAGCTTAAATAATGAACTGGAGAGTAAACTGCAAAGATCGGCAAGTTGCAATGGGACGGTATGATAACTATATTAGCGCAAGCAGTCTATTACAGGAACTAAAACTGGGATAATTATCTTACCATAGGTTGAAACTTAGACTTCATCTCTGAAATAAATTCCAAGATAATATTTTCACTGATTACGTTAAAAATATTTTGCGACCTCCAACCTACTACGGTAGACTGGTCCATGATCATAAAATTAGAGAAATTTATTGCCGAACCAACAGATTTAAAATGTCACTCTTCTCTCATACAAGCATGGATATGAATGCTGTAAAAATATTCAATAGTATAAATACAAGTGTATCAATGAATAGCATAGGCAATTACAAGTTGGTATTAGCACTACAAACTAACCGAACTAACTTCATGTATGTGCATGAATGCTTTGCTATTATGATTTTTAAATGTTAAAGTTAGACTAAAATAAAGTTACTAATCCTTTTCATGCATATTTGGTGTGAATTCACCCCATGCCACACACCTTTTATGGTGGCTTGTAGGGTATTATATAGATGTAGATATTCATATTTGTGTCGTATTCAAAATATCGCCTAGCCGTAGCTAAAGAGTGTTCATATGTATGTCTAATAGTTTCAGGCTTAACTACGTGGATGATGAAGGGCAAATGGTAAGTCCATCTCTGAAACGATGCTTTTCCAACAGAATGCACTATAATTCACTAAATGCATTACCTGCAGATACCGTCACGCTTGTTTTTCTTCATTTCCATCAAAAGCTATTGGTGAATCTGGTCGCTCACGAAGGACTGGGTGACGCTGATCGGACATCTTTATGGGCGGAAGGAAAGCAAAGACAAACGGCATTCAGGCCACGATGTTCTTATCGCTTGGAAAGCAAAATAAGAGCTCTCCCCACTCTCAAACAGAACGTCTTATCTTAAGACACGCCCGCGATTTCGGTGCTCACGATGGTGGGTCCCCGAGCTACAGGCCATGTCCACTGCAAGCACTCCATTCACGATTTAAGGAGGTTGTTCCGTAAAGTGAAAGTCATGTCATTTTGTTTATATTTTCAGAACTTATAGAACTAAAGTTACTCTATCTATTAAAGTAAAGATAATTATATCAACCCATACTCCTTTTTGGACAAATTGCATTTTTAAAATCACATACGATTAACGGCGAGAATGGCCATCACATGGGAACATAACGTTTAAAAATACCATAGTGACATGTCATTTTTGCAAAAAACTGATATTTTATGCGTAATTTCACAAGGAATAAAATGACACGAAAAAAAGGCATCAACCCACCATATTTTTCGCTAAATCCACCAATTTCTGCGCTTATAGCAGACGAAATGCGTTAGTTGACTTCCAAGTGGCCCTGCGGTCGCTGTAGCCAAAACGGTTGGCGCACGAATAATATCATTACTAATGAGATATTAAAGAATATTTCATAACGTTTAATAGTAATACTCTGGTGTTATACATTAGTAAATCCATTGAGTACATGAATTTATTTCTGCAAGGTAAATGCTGAATTGACTTTATCGTCGAGCTGATTAAAATTATCATAAAAAATTAATCCTTCGACTTTCCACGTATTTCTTGTGATACTTATGACTATAGCTTACGTAATTTTCTTTGTGAAGTAAGGATCACTTAGATGGCATATACTCGTACTTAAATTGATAAGATTCCTTAGACAACTTGACTCAAGCAGTCGCGAGCCAACCTCCTTAACTGCGACGTCACAAGTGGACAGTTCACGGCACTGCAGCAAAATCTGAGTTTCAGACTCAGGGCGGTCTAATGGCAGTCAATCTACCGATCCCACATAGTCATCGATAGGCTCGGAGGGATGGATAAAAAATTGGAACTAACAGGCAAAATTAAAATAAGAGTTTAATCACCAACGCGAAACCATAAGTTTGTAATTTGTAGCCCGTGGCAAGCGAGAAATCGAGTGTTTTTTCACAATGTCTTCCTTCATGGGCATATACACACATTCGGGATTGATTTTGGTTTAGTCTTCATAGGATACTATTGAGCTCTTCAACATCGTTTTTAATGCTTTAATCACATCTTCAAGGTTTTCACATCAGTTCTTCAAGTTGATCAATCAAGTCCCTTTCCTCTCCTTCCTTGAGGCCATTCATCGGTTGTACACTTGTACCATTGCTACCTAAGTTGGATAAGCATTGACCCCTATTCATTTCCTTATCACACTCACATGTACTTGAAACTGGGCTGCCTAGCCCCCCTGAAATCTTGACCATCGTTAAATCCACCCTCAGCAAACGACCGTCCTCTCTCCATAATTTATTCCACAAACATCGTTCCTGATACCGCGGTCCTTCCAACCACCGCAAATCCAAAAATGTGGGGTGCTGCTTAGTGCTAGGGGGGGGTTCATCCCCCACGAATAATGGCCAGCACTTCAATTTGAACTATCACATCCCCTGGATAGGATAGATACCGAAAATAGATGAACAAAACCTGTTGCAAACGGAAATGAATACTAGACGGAGGAGGGCAAGGGCCGTAAGACATGGGAACAGACCGTTCTTCGTATCTGACAAGAGGAACGATTCGGACTGCGTTGGAATTAGGGACGACGACGGCAGGGTGCATAAAGGGTGTATTAATTCTTCCCAAACTGCCGCTCCAGGAGAGAGCAGCAGAAATATTTAATTTGGCAGCCAGCCCGGAGTCAGGAGCAGTATATATATATATCGCCTCGTCCCTTAGCAGCACACGAGGGGTCGATACTCTCTCCCCCACGATTCAATTCCTTTCCCATCCCAAGGGAAGGGGTTGCGATATCAGATTAGGGGGCCTTCATGGCTTTACGGCACGTCATGGCCCGTCGATACGAAGGCGACAGGGGAGGAAGCGTGCGAGCTTCTTCAGCGGGACGACCGCCCATGATGCCGCTACATGAGAAACAAATTTGCCTGAACATCACTAATGGTTTCAGGCCTATGTGGAACGAAATCAATCGTTGACGAGCACACTTTGTGGAACAATTTCTTCATGAAATTTGAAAGGCTTGGTAATTTTCTCTTTGTTTTTATTAACTCTTTGTTTTCATTAACCTCTACCGGTTTCAACGTCTCCGCGTCATTATCAAACACACATTACTCTTGTGCTCAGAACACAGTACTCTTGATAATGACGCTGAGACGTTGACTAAAAGACGTAGAGGTTAATAAAAACAAAGTGTGGAAAACTAACATATCTTTCAAATTTATTATGTTGAACCACTCCATATTAGAAATTAAAAAAAGTACACTCTGTACTGTCTAAAGAGTGATTTATTGAGTACGAGCCAGGTTTAGTTACATTATGACATCATCAAGTGTTATTATCTAACGAAACACGGGTCGTACTCAATAAATATCTCCAGTGGACCGTAAAAAGTGGACTTTTTAAAGTTTCCACAACTTCCCTGAGATCAAAAGAGTAATGGGAATATGTGAGGAGCGTGTAGGAGAAATAACCGACTTTTCCTTTGTTATACCTCAATCGGAATACGCTGCCAGTATACGGGATCAATACGAAATAAGCTTAAATAATGAACTGGAGAGTAAACTGCGAAGATCGGCAAGTTGCAATGGGACGGTATGATAACTATATTAGCGCAAGCAGTCTATTACAGGAACTAAAACTGGGATAATTATCTTACCATAGGTTGAAACTTAGACTTCATCTCTGAAATAAATTCCAAGATAATATTTTCACTGATTACGTTAAAAATATTTTGCGACCTCCAACCTACTACGGTAGACTGGTCCATGATCATAAAATTAGAGAAATTTATTGCCGAACCAACAGATTTAAAATGTCACTCTTCTCTCATACAAGCATGGATATGAATGCTGTAAAAATATTCAATAGTATAAATACAAGTGTATCAATGAATAGCATAGGCAATTACAAGTTGGTATTAGCACTACAAACTAACCGAACTAACTTCATGTATGTGCATGAATGCTTTGCTATAATGATTTTTAAATGTTAAAGTTAGACTAAAATAAAGTTACTAATCCTTTTCATGCATATTTGGTGTGAATTCACCCCATGCCACACACCTTTTATGGTGGCTTGTAGGGTATTATATAGATGTAGATATTCATATTTGTGTCGTATTCAAAATATCGCCTAGCCGTAGCTAAAGAGTGTTCATATGTATGTCTAATAGTTTCAGGCTTAACTACGTGGATGATGAAGGGCAAATGGTAAGTCCATCTCTGAAACGATGCTTTTCCAACAGAATGCACTATAATTCACTAATTGCATTACCTGCAGATACCGTCACGCTTGTTTTTCTTCATTTCCATCAAAAGCTATTGGTGAATATGGTCGCTCACGAAGGATTGGGTGACGCTGATCGGACCTCTTTATGGGCGGAAGGAAAGCAAAGACAAACGGCATTCAGGCCACGATGTTCTTATCGCTTGGAAAGCAAAATAAGAGCTCTCCCCACTCTCAAACACAACGTCTTATCTTAAGACACGCCCGCGATTTCGGTGCTCACGATGGTGGGTCCCCGAGCTACAGGCCATGTCCACTGCAAGCACTCCATTCACGATTTAAGGAGGTTGATCCGTAAAGTGAAAGTCATGTCATTTTTTAAAAATATTTTCAGAACTTATAGAACTAAAGTTACTCTATCTAATAAAGTAAAGATAATTATATCAACCCATTCTCCTTTTTGGACAAATTGCATTTTTTAAATCACATACGATTAACGGCGAGAATGGCCATCACATGGGAACATAACGTTTAAAAATACCATAGTGACATGTCATTTTTGCAAAAAACTGATATTTTATGCGTAATTTCACAAGGAATAAAATGACACGAAAAAAAGGCATCAACCCACCATATTTTTCGCTAAATCCACCAATTTATGCGCTTATAGCAGACGAAATGCGTTAGTTGACTTCAAGTGGCCCTGCGGTCGCTGTAGCCAAAACGGTTGGCGTATGAATAATATCATTACTATTGAGACATTAAAGAATATTTCAAAAACATATTATAACATATCGTTTGATAGTAATATTCTGGTGTTATACATCAGTAAATTCATGATTACATGAATTTATTTCACGAACGTAAATGCTGAATTGACTCCGTCGCGACGACGCGTCGTCGAGATGATTAAAATTATCATAAAAAATAAATCCTTCGACTTTCAATCCTATTTCTTGTGATACTTATGACTTTCAATAGCTTAGGTAATTTTCTTTGTGAAGTAAGGATCACTTAGCAGGCATATACTCGTACTTAAATTAATAAGATTCCTTAGACAACTTGACTCAAGCAGTCGCGAGCCAACCTCCTTAAGGTGGCTGGTCGGGTAATCGTTAGTCATTGAGAAATTTAGTTACTTAAATTTTAATGCTCGTTTAAAATTTCAATAATAGGTAGCAGTTACACTATATTCAGTAAGAAAGACTAATGTCTTAGGTACAATGTGAAGTATTGTGCTTTAACTTTACACATTGCCATAAAAATTTGCTTAAATGCAGACTTGATTCATTTCTTAAGTCATTCTTGCGAAATTAATTTTCCGAAAACAGTTCTCACCCGTGGCCATAGAATACAAAATAAATATTTTAATGAAGATACATTGTCACTCGAATGCGAACTAGTATTAAAATATGTTTCTTTAAATTATTTAATCTTTCGTTTTTAATCCGGCAACAGCGTCCATTCTTCAACACGCTGTAGGCAGTTGTTTGTTACAGTAGTCGTGACGACAGGTGTCACTTACGTCGTTGTTTACATTAGAGACCATGTGCTTCTTTGGTGGTTTCTTGTGGTTTGCAACGCTGAATTACTCGTAAGATTTAGGTGGTTTTCACGTGGGTCTGTCCAAGTTAGATCTGTTCGTCATGTCTACGTCTTTTCGAAGAAAGGGAAAGCTCATTTCCCAAAAAAAAATATAATTGGAGAGTAAATCAGTCGCTCTCCATGAAGGCAAAGTGGGAAGAAAAAGCTTCATCTGGTGCACACAATTCGTCTACGCAGCTTTTTAACGTCGAAGGTAGCCGTTTGATTGATATTGAATTTGTTGGCGAGCAAATGGAGTGCGCTATTTTCAATGCAACTTCTCCACTCTGCTAAACTCTAAACTGCTCTAGACCTACAGGTACCAATATGAAATTAGCGGGGGTATTTTCATATTTCAGCAAAGCTTTTGATAATATCACTAAAAAATTTTACGTTGTACACTGTATGAATCTGGAAACCAAAAATAAATGAAAGTGATGCGGTTTTCAAAGGAATTTAAGTGTAGGAGGCCATAAGTTAGAGCAGGTGGAGAAATTTCATTACTTTGGTAGCATGTTGTAGGATATAGGATATAGTACGTGTGAGGTTCATTGGAGAAAAGCATTGGCGAAAGAGGCATTTACTCCTAGTAGAGAGCTTATTACAGGAGCCTTGAGTAGGGATGTTAAGAAAAGACTGGTGAAGAGTCTAATATGGAGCGTGGCACTCTATGGTTTGGAAACATGTGCTAGGATGGAAAAGGTTAGGTGGGTGGATAGGAAGACGAACGAGGAGGTATGGGATATGAAATTGATGACCTTTGTCACAAGTGGGCATCAGGAATAGGCACCATTATTCATTATGCATCATAATTCACTTGAAAAATAAATTCAATTGTAAGCTAACAAATTTTCAGCATTGCTCTCGCACGGGTTGTACTGTGAGGAGGTTTCCATATGCGCATATTGAGTGGCAAGGTTTTCTTAATTATCAACTGTAGGAATATTTAAGGCGTTAAATATGTTCTTTGGAGTCAGTATAATGACAATGGCCTCAGGAATTACTGAGAGAGACATGAGAATGATTCCCACAAATAGTGCAAAGGAAAGATGGAGTTCAGAGAAGAAAGTACATTTTTTGAGATCATAGGTACAAGTTCATTTCATACTGGTAATGCCTCATTTTATTATAAATTTTCCATAAAAGTGGATCGCCTTCTTCCACCTAACACGATCAACTGTCAAGTCACCTCCAACCAGGGAAGTTAAATTCTTAGTACTCATGGATTGGTATACTTGTCAAAATCTTATTATCTTGGAGTAATAAATGAAATTGAAATAATTTTATTAGGGAAGTATTTTTCTAGTTAGATCGCAATGTCATTAGTGCTCTACAATAATTGGCAACACAATTCACTTGTTTGAAATATTCTACCTAAATCAGAAGAAGCACCTAAACCCAACGACACCACTGGAAATTGTATCTAGAGTATGTTTGAACATTATCAGGGAAGTGATCAAGAAATAAGCGATCTTCTATGCTACTCATCACAGATCCTCAATTGCTCTTCTCATCGCCATATCGACTTCTGCATTAGAATCTTAAAATCATTACGTTTTACTCCCTCTAAATACTAAATTAGTCCACTGTTTCTAGAACTTTAGATAGGACTTTCAGTTTATGCGGACTTCGTATTTTTTTTAACTTCCTGATAATATTCTAACATATTACGAGCAAATATTTACCATTGACTCATTGGGCAGTAATGTTCACAACCGCGATAACGGCATTTGCCTTTATGTTATCAAAAGTGCTTTGGTTTATATTGCATGTAAAGTAATTTTACAAGAGATTTTTTTCTTCACAATTCGTCTGATTAGCATGTCCCATACCTTCGTGTGCCACGTTGCCAACTTTACACCACATAGCCGCGCGCGACATTTGAAATTCTCTCATACATATTTTTTAATTGTATTTACGAAAAATTTCAGTCCATAGTATTAAATGATATTTTCAGAATAGATTTTAATTTATTAGAGCTACATTATATCAGTTTTTGGTAAAAATCTGTTCAGTAGGAATGGATAAAGTGCGTAATTTATCCTATTGGAATAGAGAGCGCCATAAGGCTCCATGTTAAAAGAATCCAAAATATCGCAAAAACTATGTCGATGATCCCCCGTTTTTTCTTCGATATTCCATAGAATATCCAAAAAGGAACAAATTTGGAAATTTTTAAGAAAATCTGTTCACTTTGGTATTTTAGACCAGCCACCTTAACGGAGGGAAACTACGAGTTTGGGCGGTGAAGCGCTGAAGAACATCAACGCAGGGCAGTGTTGATGCCGAAGAGAATTATTCGATTATTCGGACCGTGCCAACAAAGGAGGCAATGGCTGCAAGAACAAACGATCAGTAACGAGACACTAAGCACCCCGAGAGACTTAAAAGCTGATAGCCTTCTTGAAAACTATTACTAGTCACCTACTAATAGCGGACGCCTCCTTAAAACGGACATTGTTTCAATCCCCGGAAGCAGAACATGGATATGTATAACTAACAACCTCCAAATAGATTACACTCTCAATAACGAACAACAGAGAGAAATATTTTTCCTTCAACTGCCTCCATTAACGGACACTTATAACGAGATATCTCATATAAATTTTTCTCCACCTGGAAAAAAACAGTATTTCTTAAAGCAAATATTCATACCTAAGGAACTTTTCCAGAAAAAAACATTCTTACGAATTAGGGAGCAGTATAATAGTCTGCGTGCTCCTACCTGTTTTCTTTAACTACACTGCTACTTATCTCTTTTCTAAGTGCCAAGTTTTCTATCTTTGTGTGGGTCATGATGATGCCAATAGATGCTCCATGAATAAAAAATGCAATAATTGTTTCATTTCATCATTATTTGATGTATGAATTTGTTTTTCGAAGATTAAATATATACAAGTTTACTGGAACGTATTAAATGCATTTATATTTCAATTCGTCGCAGTTACTGCTTAGAAAAACCCATACATGTCCACTGGGTGTGAGGTTTGAGTGTAAACATAAGTTGTCTGACATAAAGCAGAAAATTGGTATCTATAAAGGCATACTTTGTGGCAAATCCACCGAATGAAAGGAAACATCGAATACCAACAAGCTAGAGAAATATACAAAGTAAACTGATTCAGGTTTTATATGTTACGGATATTAGTATTGTGTTTCATTCATTGAAGTTCCATACATTGAAAGAAGTGCAGGCGTATTGTAGCGAAGTGACATCCATGGCGAGCCACGGCTTAAGTTTCTAAATTATATAAAAGAGATACCTACCACTTAATATGTACAAAGTAAACACTATTGAAAAGATAAATGCAAAGAAGTAATAGCACAAAAATACAACGTAAAAATTACTTCGTTGGTGCTAATAATAAAAAAATAAGACCGAGAACGTAATATTACGGATGTGGTCTTTCGGTCATGGTGACTAACGCACGTAATATTACGTAACTGGTCGTTAAGTGGTTAATGAGAAGATGCGAAGAGACACAATCCGTGGGTTAGAGAGAAATCCTCCTCATCGATGCAAAGAACCATTCCATCTAAGGTAGTCAGGCGCGACTACCACAAACAACACGCTCACGAAAGTGGGCGTAACACCAAGATGTGGTATACGTACCGTCGAAATCATAGCGACAAGCCATCAAGGACTTCGCGTCTCCCCGTGGACGAAACGAAGGAACGCGTTACTGTATCATATTAAGCGTCGTTACTAAAGAGTTTCGTTGCGGACTACGCATTAATCATTCGCAAAACATCTGAAATTAAAAAGTGTGATAAATTTGCTGAATCCGCGAGCCTTAAAATCAGCAGTTCTCCTAAATACCCGTAATTTTAACTACATTTCAAAAGATACTTTAAAATCAACAATTTCCATCTATTGTAATATTGTATCTGATGCAGAGAAAAAGGTCTAGGGCGTTATCTAGTACTTAAATACGTTGGGAAAGTGTTCCATTTTGGTAATAAGTAGGTATGTACATTTGAAATCATGTATGGCTTCTTGACGTTAAAAAGTTACATGACAAACACATGAACCCATAGAGATACATTGAAGAGCAAAACAAAATGCTTTAAAATAAAGTTTTCTCCAGGCTTGATTTCGCGTTAAATAAAGACAGCAAAACATTCATACGGAAAAGTCGAAACGTCACACGCTCAAGATAGATTACCTTTGAATAATGGGTCACGCTAATCTTAAACTGGGAAACATCAAAAGAGTACTAGCAAATGAGACGATCATGCACGAGAAATAAGCTACTTTTCCCTTGTTATACCTAATTTGGAATATGCTGCCGGTATATGGGATCCTTAATAATTAGGCGTAAATAATTAACTTGAACGTGTGCAGCAAAGATCGGCAAGATTTGTAAAGGGACGATATGATAACTAAATTACCGTAAGCAGTCTATTAAATGAACTAAAATGGGAATCATTATCATATCTTAGGTTGAAATTTAGACTTAACCTCTCAACTAAATTCCTAGATAATATTCTTACTGATTACGTTAGATATATTTTACGAACCCCACCTTACTATGATAGACTGGACCATAGATATATAGTTAGAGAAATTGATTGCCGAACTGAAATTCAAAATTTCCTCCTTTCCTACAATTAGGGATATGAATAGCGATAAATTTATCCAAAAGTATAAATACAATTTTATCAATGGATAGCATATTTTGCGAATTATAGAATTATAAAGAATTATAGAATATATAATGATAATAATATATAATTCTATATATATAAAATAGAATATATATATATGTATAATTTTTTATCATGGATGGTAGTTGCATGTTGGTATAAGGATTTTGGGCTAACCCAACTAACAGCAAGTTTTTGATGTTTGCTTCGTTATTTTCATCTTTTTTTTTAAATTGTGTAGTTTAGAGTAGAATATAAATACAAATCCTTTTTATGCATGATATACATATAATGCATGTTTGGTGTGTATTCACTCCCTGCCGTGCACCTTTGGTGGCTTGCAGGGTATTACGTGGATATAGGTACATATACCCCGGACTAACTTCTTTTTTCCTTCGCTTACGATGCCTCACAAATAATCAACACAAGGTCGCTAACAAATCAATTCCCTGGGACAATGGTCCTAAGGTGACTATTTCACGCAATCCAAACGAATAGTAGTAATTCCAGCTGAACTCGCGGACGTTTCCCGATCCTGAAATTTGAAATAATGATCCCCACGTGACGGGTCGGGGTTGTTCAACTACTTCACGTGACAGTCGGGGGCGCAGACCGCGGGCCCCGAGTCTCAAAACCAATCGATGCCGATCCACCCGAAGAGGACGTATTTTTTTCCATCGACCGAAACGTAATTTCACGAGCATTTTTTTTCATTTCATGTTTAACTTTTCGGTTGGGAGCAGGGGCGGGGGAGGGAGGGAGGGGGGCGTGATTTGGGGTCGCATCGCTGACACACCCTCGTTCCCATTTCCCGAGGGTCGGGCGAAGAAGAGGGCACAACAAGTGGGTCATTCCCAGTTCACGCTTTTGGACGGAATGAAGGAGTCTCGAGGGTTAGGATGGTGGGGCGGGGGTGTAGACGAGTCGGGGGTGTCATTGATAAAAAAAATGGCCCCCTTCTCTCTGAAACGGGTGGCTTTTCACCTTGAATGTCAGGAGCCGAAGGAGAAATGAGAGCAGAGGGAGTGAGAATGGGAAATACTTCTGGGTCGCAAGGACTCCCGCAGCGATATCGCAAAGGATGGTACCCATCCAGCAAGAAGACAGTCTTAAAAAAGAACCAATCCACAGAAAAAAAACATTTGACATGATAACGAATATTGTCAAATAAACTCTCCACATGGAATACCATCTTCCCATACTCTAAATCAATGCAATGGGGTCGTTCACCATACTTTTCATTGCCAAATCTGTTAAGCAGCGTTTACACGTAGCAGTTGACTGCTGTGACAGTCGCGAGATGCGCGATATGTTTATATCGCTACTGCTTTGATGCGTCTGCGTTAACTTCTATGCAGCTTAAAGCCCCTATTTAGGCTTTGCCACAACAAATTAAAAGTTTCATTTTAATAGTGAATTTCGCTTAAATTTTCAATAAATTCATCAAGTAAAAATTCCATCGACGATTATCTTATGTTCCCATTCTTTAAAGAGTAGAATCTCCCCTTTTGGGGAGGGATATCCTTGCCATTATATCCACATTCCGTCGTGTATTGCTTTACGTTGGCGATTGTTGCGATTAAGATTGATACATTTCCGCTGGAAAGTAGGCTGGCTTCAACTTTGCAAATAGCTCGAACTAGGATCGATAGTGTTCGACATGTGTCCAGTATCGACCTGAACTCGTAGCAGTTGACTGTCATAGCAGTCAACTGCTACGTGTAAACGCACCTTTAGAGTTGGTAAAATAAAAACACCCGTATTTTTTCGATCTTTGATCCGTCAATAAGATCTCGAGTTGTAAGCGGCGACAAGCTGATGTTTCTAGCCTTTGCGGAAAAGTGGGCGTACAAAGGACTAGTACGTCATCAACTTCGTCCAATCACAACTGAGACCGCGGAGCTCCCTCGCCTCATCACAACGGGATATACACAGCAGACTCTGCCGATGGAAATAGTTGCGACATGATCTGTGCGAGTAGATCTTCCACCTCCATTCCCCCTTCCCTTCACCTAAAAATTGTACAAGACAGGAATTACGTAGGTGGATGACGTAGATATACTTAACGCAGTCCGTTCGGTGGGCGTCACCTTTTGCTTATTTTAATTTTTGATTCATGAGTTGATGCGTCTAGTAAGTAGTTTAATTCTTTAACCATTATTCATCCTTCGTTTCCATCTAACAATTTCGTGTACAAAATAGTGATTTCGGTTCCGTGTAAACGCCCCCATTCCTAGCCATTTTATTTCTCATATTTTTTCCCCAGTCAGGAAGACAGCAAGAAGTAAGATAATTAAGAGGAAATAAATTGGGTAGGAAGCATAATTAGTCTTGAATTTTTAAATATTTTCGATTGGAGAGGAAATTTTAACTAATCGTCCAAGAAAATTATAAATAAAGACAAGAAATATGCGGTAGAAATACAGTGGTTTGGTGATAGTTAATTTTCTAGTCGTAAAGTTAACAACTTGCTAATGCTTCTGACGTATTCACGACGCAAGAATTGTCCTAGATACAGAAATCCGTCGATAGGGCTCTCGTCAACTAACCGGAGGTCTGTTTAACTTTATAAAACCCATCCTCACATCAAACTTTACCTCAACTTAACGCCCACGTTAGCTAACGAGATATTTAAGCAGACATTATGAAACCGGCCCTTGGGGCCATAATTCGGTATCTCAACTACAGTCTTGCTTCTACAGCTTACGTCCCAAAATCTCTACTTCTAATCAAATCGGTTAACACTTTCACCCTGCAAAGTTGGTATTACTACGCTGTATACCGCTTCGGACCACAACAAGGAGATTCTGTAAACTCGTAATAGAGATTTTGTGACGTAAGCAGGAGAAGTTAGACTGTAGTTGAGATTCAGAAGGTAACGCAGACATATTAATAATCTCAACTCGGTCTTCAGAATCACGTGACAAGTAATACCACCTCTGCAGGTAGATTCTCAATTCGATTCGTTGTAGAAATATTAGGAGGTAATTGGTGGACTCGAGGCTGCAGTGGAGATTCTTAAATTTAGCTACATAACGTTTGAGTTGAGAGGACCACGGCCTTCCGACTTCCATAATTAACAGCTAAATCAAACCATGGACACTTTTTCTGAACACGTAACGGCATAAATTTGAAAGGATTCTCCACCACCGACTTGCGTAATTGCCAATGGTAAGCGATACATAGTAAATTTCAAAAACCGGAGAAACTGGAAACTATCGTGTACATCAAGTTAATGGCAGTGATAAACCAGTGATTTCGTGAGTGGCGAATAATACCTTCCTTTGACTTATCACGTGGGTATCGTGGAAAAGTAAATATGAAAGTAGGTATAACCTTGTTCTTCTATTAATTCTGATACACTACTAAACCTATCGTAACACCCTTTAACAAACCTAGCTGCTCTACATCTACATCTACACACTCTAGCCCTCTGATCAAACCCAATGTATTCGGGTCCCATACACTGGTGCATATTCAAGGTGGGGCTTAACTAATGAAAAGTAACATCGCTCTTTTGTCTTTTCGTCACATTTTCCGAGAACCCTTATAATAAATCCTAGCTTTCTCTTGGCTCGTCTAATGGCTGGGTTGATTAATTATTTCAGCCGGTGAGCAGCTCTGCTGCCTCTGTAACGTTTTTCGTTTTGAACCAGAAAATCTCACCGTAACTATTATTTACTTGATTGCACACTTCACTTGACATGACACTTCTGATATATATTCCCGAAAGTATAAGGAATAGATAAAATGAACCAAGTCACTCGCAAATGTTTGTGAGCGTAATATTTCCTCGAGATGGCTTTTTTCGTGATTTTTTTATAATTATTAAGAAAAATATGAAGAACTTGATCCTAAATTTGGCTACATGTTATTTATATCTCATGAACACACTCATTGACGTTAGTCAATGCTCTGATAGTAGTGGTTGCCTACGTTACCAGGAGGCGGCCACGCCAAGCCTAGGTTTGGCAACAGCTTCTCCGTAAGGCCCATACTGTCAACTACATGTGGAACGCCATATAGGTAAGAATGCAACAAGGTACATTATCTTTGAGAACCGCTGATCCTTAGCCGGCGACCTGGTGAGGGTGAACGCGGGCACATTGCACCGCCTGCGCGGTTTACGGATCACTTTCGCCAGTATAAATACCAATCGATACAAATCAAACACATTTCTTGTATTATAGGACTTTAGCTTTTCTCGCTTTACGACTTATTTCATTTCCTGTTCTTCTGCTCCAGAATTTCCCTTCTTCCGTTTCCGCAATCTTATATTTCCTACCTTCATTGATAAGGTGAGTAGGAACTTCTCTGGCGATTCATGACCTCTTGATAATAATAATAAAAGAAATAAGTTCTGTAATGATCACAGTTGCCCCCAATTACGATCATTGTAATATATATGGACAACACATTTAAAAACACTCATGCCCTAGACAGTTGAGTTTTACCCAGGCGGGACTCGAACCCGCGACCTTCGGTATGGCATGGCAGGCGAGGACTTAACCCCGCCGCCACCGAGGCCGAAGATAACTTCTTTAGTAGCTCTCTGTAGTCCACTTTCCACTTTTAATGTTTTTCCCATCTCTGTTCCAGGAAAAGTGAATCGAATGAATGGGGTCGTTACAATTTTTTTTATTGCCGAATCTGATAAGAGTTTGCAATAAATAAAAGACCCGTATTTTTCCATCCTTCGACCCGTCGAGTCATTCTCGAGTTATAAGCGGCGAAAAACTGATGTTCTTAACCTTTTCGGAAAAGTGGGCGTGCAAAGGACTCGAACGTCATCCACTTTGCCCAATCACAATTGGGACTACGCAGCTTCATTCGCCCAATCACAATGGGGGACATACAACTGACTCAGCCAATGGAAGCGTTCATGGGTGTTTTCAAGTCTGTTTCCGCACTAATAGGCGCTTCAGACCGGGAGGAAAGGTATAAGGATAGGAATGGAAGGGAGGATCACGGAAGCGTTTGTTAGACTCCATTCGGATTATATCGAAAGGCATTGCATATTCGACTACATCGTAATTTGTGAATACGTAAATTAACTTCAGGACACTTTTAGTCACGCTAAAATGTACGCCTACGAAAATATTTTGTTGCTCAGTTGTTTCGAGTTACTTGCAGAATGCGACAGGATCCTTAAAGGCAGATCTCCGCTCCCCATCATCTCCACTTCCACCCCGTTCTACCTCAAAGCAGTCAAGGACGGGAGGTGGTTGACGTAGTAATCCTTAAAGCAACTTGTTCGGTTGGCATCACCTTTAGCTCATTTAATTTTTTTATTTATGAGCGAATTGCTCCGGTGAGCATATTATTTTTTTCACAAAAATTCATTTTTCGATTCCATCTAACGATTTCGAGAACAAAAGAGCGATTTCAGTTCCGAGGAAACTCCCCTATTGTTAATGAAGAAAACGCATGAAATACAGGGAGAAATTGACCATTACTCAATGATGTGAAAGAAAGAACTACGTTGATAGTTGGTTATTTTAGGAGAGGCGACGGACAGCTGAGGTCATTTGCGCCATTTTAGGATAGTTGGGTAGTTGGGTAATGGTAGGATTTTTCAGAGAGAAACCTGGCGTCGGATTAGCATACTCTTAACGAAAGGCGCCAAGGGGACCACGGCTTAACGTCCCATCCGACGGGCGGAGTACTGAACTTGAAATTCCCTCCACTACGTACTCAAGTGGGACCGATTTTCCACTGAAAAATCTGCCACTGCCGGGAATCGAACCCGAGCCCTCGGTATGGGAGGACAGTACCCTAGCCACTACACCAACCCGATCCCGAAACTATGTAGATATGAAGAAGAAAGCCGAAAGAAAAATCTTTGATTCGACAAAGCAATCGCTATTTTTATAAGAAGGATGCCATCTTGGAAGTCAACCAAATGTTTTAAATACCTTTTCAGTCATTATTTCGTTCAAGGAACGGTTAAAATCCACAAAATGATGTAAATGCTTCGTTTTATTCTGAAATAAACGTCTGTTTCCGTAGCAATATGGAACTATACCGTGCAGTGAGATCAGAATGAGTTTCAGGTCACATAACTTTCGTCAATTTTCGGTAACATTTTAAGAGCATTTATTGGTATCTGTGGTTGGCATAGAAAGTTTTGGTTTATATATTTAAATTTCTCGCGAAAATTTCGCATCAATTACATAATCACAACACGAGAAGCCAATTTCGTGCATTTCCCCAACCATAGGCGTATCCAGGGTGGCTGTGTTTGAAACCATCGAGATTATCTCGAATAGGTAACCAAGGAGTCACGTGGTACAAACAAGATAGGGTTCGAATATTTGGTGTGTTTGTATCGCTCATTACAATGTCAATAATTGTTTTTTTTTAGTTTTCCTCGCTCTAAGGCTCTATATTTGAGTCAGATAAGATCAAACTCGCGTAAAACAATATAGTGAGATTGTAATGTACGATTATAATAGACCAAATATGCGAACCGCTCGTGTTTATACCGTGACTCCTTGGTTACCTATTAGAGATAATCTCGATGATTTCAAACACAGCCCCCTAGGGGGGGTTTGGGGGTTGTAACCCCCAAAAAATGGTAAAACAAATGTATATTTTTAAAAATTCCCGGACCCTCGGTTTACAGGGGGGTATTCCATACCCCCCATACTCTTCGGTGGTGACCCCTCCCCCCTTCAGACGCTTATAGATTAACCTATGCCCCCATAACGCATTTTCTGAGCCCCGTCTCCTGGCAGAACGTCCACATGCAATTGATTTTCACGCGAATTATATACGCGAACGAAGCGACGGCGCCTGAAACAAATGAAAGAGAAGGAAACAGTAATCGAATTCGCCGGCGACCTCGTGGTATGCGGCGATAAATTCAGCGGCGCTCGGCTAAGCATTGGCGGAAGCCGAGTGGAGCCAGTCAGTCGGCGCGAGAGGAGCTCGTGTCCACGTTAGTGTGTGTGTGTGCGTGCGTGTGTGTTGCAGGGGAAACGACGGGGATGTGGGAGGAGAGGGGGCATTATGGCAGAGGGGGAAGGAGTAAGGGGGAGGGGGCTGTCGGCGTGGGGAGGAGGGGTAAGGGACAGGATCGATATTAGCAAGCGGAGTCCACCGACGACTCTTATACTACAGAGAAGATTGTAAGGCAGAGAGAGATGACGTCACCGACGTAGGAATTCGTGAATTTTTTTGGGGCACCCACCAACGAGAACGAAGCAAAAAATTACCATCTCATGTCAACAGTCTTCCACATGAGGAAAAACAATGAGATCCAGACGAAACGTAAGTCTCGAATACATCGTAGATAATAATGGGACCGATACACTTAGAGCAAATCAAAGCCCAACCTATGAAAACCACTAAAACGGAAGGGGACTTCGAGTTATTTTATTCCCAAGTTAAGGTAAAAAAAGACCAACCCTGGGTCACGGGTCTAGAGCAGAATATTTAGCAAACCGTTTTTGGGGAGAAAAATCGAGAAATATTCTAAGCCAATATTAAATTGGATCATGCCAATGAATAAACAACACAGGACACAACAAGTGTTTTCGTGATGCCAGGCAACCAACTCACAAGCAACCATAGTAGGAATGAAATATAGTTAACCTAGATAATTTCAAAGTGGAGCAGTCACGTAGTTCGCAGCTCCAAATCCCAATTAGTCCCGACAGGGATGAGGATTGTGGAACGGATAGATATGGAGAACCATGTAAAAAGAGGAATAGGAGAACGGTTGATAAGGAAAACACAAAAATCAAGCGAAAAGGGGCGATTTGGAAGACCACCTGACGAGTTTCCCCCGAAAACACAACCAGACGGAAATGGAGCGGACATGGTTCCGCACGAAGGTCAACTACGCCGACCTTTGCCCTTTAGTGCGCCAGGATACAAGCATCCGAGATTTTTAGAACCATACTTGGAAGCAATGAGCGTGCAGTCACGATTCCAAAGCCACGCCAAAGGTGTTTTTCGACAGCTAGCCATGTTGAAGTACACAGCAACGACTCAGACATCAATACCATCGCCGAAGCTTACAAGGCGAGCGTCACATCCATCAAACCCCTACGAGCCGACATTCAAATTAGACCAAATGCACACTCACAGGCCAATCAATTTCAATCGAGCGCCGTAGTTCACGATTAAACTTCGCTGCTTTCCCGAAACGATAGAAGGGATATCGAAATCGAAGTTGCTGGGGCGAGATTCTTTCCTCTAGGGCTATGGGGCATCCGGGAAACATTTCATTTGATTTCACACGTGATGCTTTTAACTTGATTCAACGTGAACTTACGAAACTAAAAGTTTATCATTCACGGGTTAATATACGTCAGTCTTTACTTCATCATGCTGTCTCAAATTCGTTTCATAATTACATCCAGATAAACCGCAGACTTTTGATGGAAATGAAAATAATGGGGTCGTTTACCATATTTTTTATCGCAGAATCAGATAGTTTACAAAATAAAAAGGCGCGTATTTTCCACCTCTTCGATCGGCCAATTAATTCTAGAGCGGCGAAATTTTTTTTTTAACCCTTTCGGAGAAGTGGGCGTATAGAGGACTTGTACGTCATCCACTTCGTCCAATCACAACTGAGACCGTGAAGCTCCTTCGCCTCATCACAATGAGGTACACACAACTGATTCTGACAATAGAAGTGGTGGCGACAGGATATCTTCAAGCAGACCTCCCTCCCCACCTACGCTCCCCTCCCGTTCTTCCTCAATACACTCGAGTACGGGAGGTGGATGACGTAGTAATCCTTGACGCAGCTCGTTCGGTGGGCGTCACCTTTTACTTATTTTAATTTTTGATTTAAGAGTAAATGGCTCTGGTTAGAAGATGGATGTTTTTCGCTAAAATTCATTTCTCGATTTCACCAAACAGTTTCGCATACAAAATAGCGATTTCAGTTCCGGATAAGCGCTCCCATTAGGGGCAAATCTGGTTGTCTGTCTACGAGTTCTTACGCTCCTGCCCGTTTCCACTCTTTGTTTATTACACCGCTACTTATCTCTTCTCTTGGGGTCAGGTTTTCGACTCTTGTTTGAGTCATGATGGTGGCAAAAGTTGCTCAACGGATTAAAAATACATAGTTGTTTTATTTCATGATTTTTTTCCAAAGGTTTAAAAAATTAAAGTTTAATACGACGCATTAAATTCCTTAATGCCTTCATTTGTCGAATGTTCCGGCACAGGAAAACATTACCTATACTTGTCTCCTCTAAATAGCGGATAATTTTTCCGGTCCCAAACAAGTACTTTCACGCGAACACGAATGGTTCGAAAATTTAGGCGTGTTTCAATGAATCGCTCGCCACAATTTAACTCATTGTTTTACAAGAGTTTTTTTCATCCGGGAGCTCTATACTCAAGACGGATGAGAAAAACTCAAGTAAAAAAACAATAATTGAGGTTATTAAGAACCATTTAAATAAACTTAATTTTCGAACCATTAGCACTGGTATTACGTGACTCCTTGAATAGGATATTCGAGCTAATCCCGACAGTGTCGGAATTACGTCGTCCACTGGGGGCTGTGTTTGAAAGCGGCGGGATTATCCCGAATGTGTAACCAAGGATTCACGTGGCATGAACACGAACTGTTCGCAAATTTGGCGAGTTAAAACCACTGATTACAACCTCATCCATTGTTTACACTTGTGTACTATCTCATCTGGGGGCTCTATAGTCCAAACAGATGAGAAAACTTCAAGAAAAACAATTAATGTATTGTATCGAGCGATTCAGACACAGCAAATTTGTAAACCGTTCGTGTTTGTACCACGTGACTCCTTGGTTACCTATTGGGGATAATCCCGACGGGTTCGATCACATATCCCCTAGGTAGGGTGTAATTATCAAATAATTCTACTCCGTTCTTCGGTTCGATTAATTTCCTAGAACTTCTTTGGAATCATTAGAGGCAGGATCAATCGCATTCTTGTTTTTTTCCACCAACAATGATATTATAGAGCAAAATATTTCTATTGATAGTTCCGAAAAACAATAGCGTATTTCTATCGGCAATAGAAAAGACATTACGTGCCATTTGGGAGGAAATGATTTCTGAAGACCAAATACAGCGAAGAGCAATTGTCTTGTGAGAAAAGCATTTGCGACAAGTATAGCAGCGGGGCCTAATTGTTGTATGGTAGTGTGCAGTGCATGATGCATACATTAACAACTAATCCCTTTATTACTATGCAGATACTAACCATCTACTTGCACGTGACCCTATTATTAGCATGTTTCCATGTAGTACCCTAGTTGCATGTCAATAGTGCATGTTTGGTGATCTTCACCCCCTACCACACACCCTCGCGTTGGCTTTCCGGTTATCGCGTAGATGTAGAGGAGTAGAATGCTGGTATCTTGACCAGTGGGCTATTGCCAACAAATCTACAATCACGCAACACGTTCTGCTTTTAAATAAAGAATAAACTATACAAAAAAGGTATTACCCCTAATATTAGCAAGTACAACCTCGACGACAAAATCAATCGCACAATTTAATTTCCAGTTAGAATACCAATAGGGTAGTTTCCTTCATCAAAGAAAACAGACTTCATTAATTGCGATTTGTGCCCTGCCATAAATGTATTTAATTTACGCAAAAAGTTTGTATTGAGAAATCCCAGTTTACTAGAGAATTAAATGTTAATTTTAAGGCCATTTGAAAAGGCTCTGAAATGGAGGGGTGCGCTTCCTTCATGCTGACGTAACAGGTAGGTAGTTTACGTTGCGAAGCATAGGAAAATTCGTCGTCTGAACTTACCGTTGTATTTCAGGGCCCCTCAGCTCTAGTGAATATTTATTAGTATTAACCTGTAAAAACTATCAATGTTGGAAAAGAATTCTCAGTTAAACATGGTATTATTAGTCATTTTATAGGCTCAAAGACGTCCTGCTCGCCGTGTCTTCTGCTACGACGAAGCATGGCGTGAAGGTCGTGCGGCGATAGGCGAACTACATGATATGCTTGTGAAAGTTATACTAACTGATTTTAAATGAATCAACTGCATAAGTAATGTTAAATAAATAAATAAAAGTTAATTATAATAAATTAACGGAAGAAATACACCTCCGAATTCAGTAAATAAGCTTTAACGGAGTGCGGCGTCTATTTGGAAGCGTCCGCAGCATCACCTGTTGGCAGGTAGAGGAAATAGTTTGACGTCACACGTAGGATTAACCGGCATGCAATAGTTTGCCGTCGCGTTTTCGCGCCATTGATTTTTTTCACTTTTTAATTAATGAGGAAAAATACTTAACGTCATTTAAAAATCGAAAGAGGTTATAAACTTTCGATCAAGACAATAAAAAAATAATAGGAAACTACCCTATTCTAGCAAGGATCTTGGGATTATAAATGAACAAGGATGCACAGTTCCATCAGGCGTGCATTGAAATCATCTCAGCATAAAACAATATCTACAGAATAACGTTCATATTTCTCTTTAGGTCTCGCAAAGGTAGAAACTAAGTCCATCTTAATTAACTTCGCACTCGTTAAATATCATACGATGTCATATATGTGGTAACATTTTACAGCAGCTATGACATAACCTCGCCACTTACGAGGATAAATATTCGAAAAATAAAGCGGCTTCCTACGACAACTAGAAGTTCAATGTACTGACACGCCGATTTTCCCCCAATGCTCCAGATTCTCGTATTCCTTTCAATTTCTTTCCTAGGAGCCAACAATGCCAAATAGCAGTGCCGCGAAACTGAGCGAGCTTCGCGTAACAACGTGAGTAGAAGTAACTTAAATAGTACCTATATAAACGAATGGAAACACATCAACCCTGTTCCTTCCAAGAACGAAACCGATGGTGAATTAAACACTACCGTCACAATATCCTATTTAAACGTGACGCACTTGTTCCCAAATCATATTAAGCCATTTTACAGCTTCCAAGGCGTGCCCAACAACTGTCTCCCATGATGATGCAGAGTAACTATATGACAACGGCGACGTATTAGAGATATAGGACTAGAGTGACAGTCATTACTGCATAGTGGACTCCCCCCTCAAATTCGGCTAGATCTCCAATCCCAACGCCTGCACCACTGCTTCAAATGGCGTTGATTGAACACAGCCGCAAGAGCGATTGACATTCACGCATCTGGTTAGGGAAGAGGGTGGGTTAGATCTTTACACAGCCCTGTCCTAAGAAGATCTATCTTACATAGAAACGCAAAATTGATTGGATAAACTGTTTGAGTGAAAATCAACTTCCTTGGTTTTTTTTAAAACCCCTACGGCCGTATTCATAGATTTCTAGTAAAACCTGGGGTTTGGAGGTTTATCTTAGTCCAGTCTAAGTGTGTTTTAGAACGTGGGGATCATTTTTTATTTTAATACGCTTCATTTGACAGTATCATGATACACGGGATACACAGGCACGGGCGAGGGGGACAACCCCTATTTTTTTAGAGGGTGAATCTGATATTTTAAGGGTATTTTTGACCATTCAAATAAATCTAAATGAATGCTAAGTGCCAATTTCTTCAAGGAAAATTTATTTCAAAGTTTACTTGCTTAGGGTTTTTAGGAAAAATTTACTTCAAGGGGTAAACCACCTCTTAAGAAATTGTGTTATTTCTGTATTGGAGAAAGTCACCAAATCACTTATTTTACCTGCATAAATATTTTTGTATGGTAGTGTACCGTACTATATACAACGCTGTACACAATATATGCCCTCTTACGATGCTTAAGGGGTGAAAACCACCCCCAGAAACAGTTTTTTCGAGATATCTTCGCTTGCGTAAGCGGTAAAATTAAAAATCAAAGTGGGCATCACTTTTAATTACAGTACGCTTTGTTTTACACCATTACGGTAATCGGTGGTAGCAACGCCTATTTTTAATGAGTGTGAATATATTTTTTACGGATATTTTTGTTCCTTCAAATTAAAATTTTTCAAATTTTAATAAAAGGCAGATTTAAAATAAGTTTTCTTTTAAGGATTGGTTTTGTGTACTTGTATTTAATTACATTTTAAGGATCCAAAACATCCGTAAAAAATATATATTCACCCTCATAAAAAAGGGGTTGCTACCAACCAGTACGGTAAAGGTGTTAAACGAAGCGTACAGTAATTACCCACTTTGATTTTTAATTTTATCGCTTATGCAAGCGAAGGTATCTCGAAAAAAAATTGTTTTTAGGGTTGGTTTTCACCCCTTAAGCATAGTACCAGAGTGTGTATTACAAACAGTGATGTATAAAGTACTGTACAGTACCACTAAAAAACATTTATACAGATAAAATAAGTGACTGGGCGACTTTCTCCAATTCAGAAATAACACAAATTTTTATGGGGTGATTTAACCAGTTAAAATAATTTTTTAGAAAAATCAAAACACTAACTTTGAAATAAATTTTCCTGTAAGAAATTGGTTTTATTTTTTTGGAATTAACTTAGATTGATTTGAATGGTCCAAAATGTGCGTAAAAAATCAGATTCACCCGCATAAAAAATAGGGGTTGCAATCCCCAAGTATTCTAATGGTGGTAAACAAAGCCTATAGTAATGAGAAATGATTCACACTTTGACTTTGAATTTAATCACTTATGAAGGCGAAGATATGTCGAAAGAACTGTTTTTGGGGTGAACTTTAGGGATATTTTTCACCCCTTAAACTGCCTTCTCCGCGGGAGAAAAAAATAATGTCCCTTAATTTCTCAATCCCTACAAAATGAGCGCAATATGAATAAAATCGGTGAAACACACCTGAGATACTTTCCTTGTAAGAAAATAAACCTAGGTGTCGACGGAAACATAAAAACAAAGGAAAAATTAGGGGATGGAAAGGTATATTCTATCGAATAATAATGATAAACCTATACCAACCCACGAAAATAAGTATATGAAGATTTAATGCAATGAAATATACCAACTACTTCCTAAAAACGGTCTGCTAATTTAAACGATCACTAACAACTAATTAAATACACAAAAAAGGATGTCAATAATTGTAAACGTGGAACGAATTGATATTAGTTACGCATAAAAAATGAAAACACGAAATGTAAATCACCACTCCATAAAAGCTGACGAGAAAATGGCTACTCGATGCGCCTCAACTCACAGTTAAACCAAGGTGCCATAGGTTTAACTTTCTCCGGACTAAAGCTACCTGGACTAAGGTCCGTCAGCGCTAAAACGGCACTATGAAAATGGGTTTAACGAAATCACCGGACTAACTTCCTTAAACCTATCTTAGTCGTAGACTAACGAACCTACGAATACGGCCGCTAGAGCCGGGTTTCCCTCCCCTCTCAATCCCCTTGCTTTTCCGATCCTCCACTCTAAGACCAGTCTTCAGGCTTAAGGCGCAGAACAGACGAACTCCACCGCTAAACCTCGCGTCGAATGTGTTAAAGTTTGGCGTTAATTTAGGCCTGCACCACCTTACAGAATATTCGATGGCATGCCGGGTAAGACTATTTCAATTTAATGTATCACACCAAACAACTAACATTACACGAAGTCAGGAGTCACAAGAGGATTTGATTTGATCGCTTACCACTCCCATGTATGAGTGCGATGTCTAAAAATATGAAGATATGTTTGAAAATTTAATACTAGCTCAGTATTTTTATCAGGAGATCAAAACGTACGGGAGATTAGATACAAAAATGCCTTGCCCTCTTTTCACGCAGAAGTAAATTGGGAACAATTTGTCAAAATAAATGGCTACTTCCAAGGTACATACATCGTCCCCCATTAATTCGAGTTAGCAAGCAGGACAACCTCAAAGGCTAGGACTCAATCAACGTAAACGGGTGACGCGAGTCGTTTACCGTAAAGAGATGACGCTTGGGTGGGAGAACGGACACAACTGCAGCGCGTTGACGTGAGACCGTGTATGTGGGAGATGGGCATCTCTTACGTTTCACGTACACGGAAAACCAATGGAAACTGTCCCAGTATTTGGCGATAAGGAGCCACTTGAGGGGAGTTATGTAAGTTACAAGTGAATGCATCCCTCTACTGGACCAAATCTTTAGTCTCAAATACTGTAAATCTTATTCCAGTCTTTGGTTTTATAGCGTAGGGAATTACCCGACTCTTTTTGTGATGAGGTACTTAATGAATGAAATGTCATTTGAAGATATTGTGTTTTAGAGAGATTTTGCAAGGTAACTAATGACAATAAAAAGCTTGTTTGAGATTGTTGGCATTGGTTAGGTGGTGAAAATTTAGATAAGAAGGATTAAACACGGTTTATACGAATTAATTCTAGTGAATAACAGTAAGCTAAAGCGACCTGATAACTTCATTAATGGCATGGAATACCTAAGTACCTTTAAGAGCCTTGAAAATCAATTGTTTCGCTTCTGTTTACATACGCTATGGATTCCCTTTTAAGTCTTTATCATTCAATTTGTTTCTTAGGGTCGCGTACGTCCATTGTGTCCGCAAGAGAAAAAATTCCCGTCCCACGTTTCCCTTGAACGACTCACGCCACCCGTTTGCGTCGACTGTGTCATTGCTGTGCATTTTATCGGGACGTAGTCTTCAGTAAAAACGCTTCTCGAGATTTGATTTCGATATACTGGGGAAAGGCGATGGTGACTAATTAGTGTGGTCCACTCCCGCGGCCCTCTTACTCACCCAAGGGCCTCTGAGACACGCAAGTAGGTACCTTCACCAGTCCCAGTGAAATGGTAGTAGCAGATTAAGTTTTGTTGGGTGCGTCGACGGCAGATGTCATTTTGCACCACGTCATAGTTATATTTAAGTTATCTAATTACTTTCCGCAATTAATTTAATTAAAAGCAGGAATTTGTAGGAAGAAAAATCTCAATGGTATTTAAATGACACCATTTAAGTAAATTACTAAATAATGCATGCAATAATGCTTTAATTCGCATTGAAAAGATTAATTTCTTTTAAAAACCTTGTTACACAACCTAGTATTTTGTGGTCATCTCCAAGTATTTTCTTCAAGTTTCCTCTGATACCCCCAGATTTTCGCGCGCGTCTTTGTATTTTACACACACTGTTAGAATGTGTCTTACGCTCAGTCAGAGGTAAGTTGCACTCGTCACAGCGGGGCATTACCTTATCTTCTGTGAAGAGGTAAGAGTGGGTTATAAAGCAATGGCTTATTCTTAGACGGGAAATGACGACTTCTTCCCTCTGTGAAGTCCGGATGGAGGAGGACCACATACAAACGTCATGTTTACGCCAGCGAAATGTTAACTAAAAAAACGTCAGCATCGTCCATCGTCAGCTTCACCATAGGACAGATGAAAGTGGCAAGGCGTCAACGATTGTCCGCTGATCGACTTTTTACAGAGATGCTTCACAGATTTTGTCACGTTTGCAAGAAATCCCTGAAGACCTGTAATATGGCGGGTGATTCCACCGTTCCCTGGAGATCGACTATAAGACTATGACCTTCTAAAATAAACCATGGGCTGCAATGAGTCTTTTTCTCAAGGATACGCATTCCGAGGAACAGTGCTCAATCGAATCCGAATCCAAAAATAATTATTCCAGGGAAAAATTAGGAGAATCACTACATCATATTTTGATTGGCAGTGCTGACGTTTTCACCTATCTTATGGTGAATTCCATGGTAACTGATGCAACGTTGGGAAGAAAAACATTACTTTTTAACTTAATTAAAATTAAGTAAAATAACATATAAAGTATTTTTTTAAATCACCTCATACAGGTAAAGTGGCATAAAAATTAATGCATCGACTTAAAATCTGGGGTTTTCGCTGCTGTTGCTAAAAAAAGAGAAACGTTGCAGTAACTGATGCAACAAAAAATGGACATACTTATTAGGAATGTCTATGCCGACTGAAAAGTCTGCGAGTTATGAACCTTCCACTTAGATACCTATATGGCAATAGTAAAAATAGTATATGATAAAAAAGAATCATATTTCATTATTCATTTCTGTTGTTTAAATTTGTTGTTGTTTAATAAATTAGCAGTTTCATTCTTGTCCCAATCCGTTACCATAGAGATGCAGATTTTAATCGTGCATACCCTCAACTGCTCAAGAAGAAGGAAGCTTCCTGGAATCCACTTATTCAAGGAGGGTAATTACGATGTCTCCCACCAAGAACATACATTTATGAGTCCAAACAGAGAACGGGCTAATTAGAATCGGGGGCAAAGAAGTGCGTGTGTGAACGACAACCATGGCCGTTGAAAAGTGCAAAAAGAACGGCGAATTGCGTGCGGGCCATTCAAAACTACACCTACTGCGGGCAAATTGGAAAATGAAATGAAAACATGTTCTCTGCATCTCGGGTTCTGCGTCCGCGTTTGTTGACTGGGGGTGACAACAGTTTCGCTAGCCGTCCTGCTAGCGTCTTCAGGTCGAAGGTGAGGAAAGCTGCTTTTTCGCCGTCTTATATAGGGCTGGTAGAGTCCGTGCTGCGATGTGATTGGCCGGGATGGATGATTCTTTTCCACGCAGTGTTTAGGAGATAGCCATCTTCTCTGTTGAAATTCGTGGGAGTTTTCCATATCTCTATTGCCTCTCTGATGAGCCTGGGATAATAGCGGCTCTCCTTGGCTATTATTGTCGCCTCCTCAAATTTAATCCCATGGCCAGGCTCGCTCCATGCATGTTCGGCAATGGCTGACAGTCGGAATTGCTTATTTTTGGTCGCCCTTTGGTGTTCTTTCATGCGTGTGCCCATGGCTCTGAATGTTTCGCCAATGTAAGAACGACCGCAGGAGCATGGCACTCGATACACGCCTTCGCATAACTCTTGTGGCAAGTTTTTCTTGGGTCCAGGCAGGGCGCTGGCAATCTTTTTCGCACAATTGAACCTAGTCACCACGTCATGCTTCTTTAGGATTCTGGCGATCTTTTCTGAGGTTCCCGCGATGGACGGGATGGTGCAACGGGCTCTAGGTTTGGTGGTTTCCTCTTCAATTGTGTTTTCTGTGGGTGGCTGGCTTAGTCTCTTCTCCACATTCGCGGTCCTTTTTAGGACCATATCATCAGTATAGCCATTCTTGCGTAGTGCTGAAGTCAGGTGATTCTTCTCAGTCTCTAAGGAGTCAGCATCGGATAGGCTGTATGCTCTGTGGATAAGAGTAGTCACTACTGAAGCCTTTTGACAGGGATGGTGATGTGAAGTGGCACTGAGATACCGGTCGGTGAGTTGGCTTCCTGTATACAGCATGCCCAAGACTCCCATTGCTTTTTCTGAAACGGAAGGCAAACTGCCCTTCCTGGATGTAATGGTGAGCAGAACTCCTACCATTGCCCAATCACCTGCCTATCCTAAATGGCACAAATGACCTCAGCTGCCAGTCGCCTCCCCTATATAACCAACATAATAATGTAGGGTGTGTGGAATTATTAGCCTATCTTCATCTTTCTCATAAACCATGCCTACGAGCACATAACATAAATAAAAAAATGTCCAAGAGTGAATAATTAGGTTGCATTCACATAGCACGTTTCAAGAATATACTAAATTGTCAGAATACTACAAATCCCACTCCACTGCGCGATTTAAAAATCTTCGCACACCAGATCATGTATCGCTAGTGTCTGTTCATATTGTTGAAACTCGGCCAATTAGAATGAAAAACAGTGATGTGACAGAACCTAAATCTGCTATTTCGTATTTGCCAATGTACGTTATCTTTTCATCTGACCGTTGCAGAGCTATATATGTACCTCAGAATAACAAGGATATGAATCTCTTTGAACTTACTATTATTGTTACTTCCTGAGGGTTCGAATCCCATTACTGACAGATTTTTCGTTGGTATATCAGTAACATCTTCATAAACTTGACCTTGAAGAATGGTACTGTGATGGAATCACACCTTTCTGACCGCAAAGCCTTATTAACATATATAATTGTGCAAATTAACTAAAGATCTTCAACTATTAGTAAAATTAAAAACCTGACCCTGACGAAAAATTCAAAACCACATCAAACACACTAACAAACTTCAACCAGTTGCCATCTCTCACACACTAAACACTCGATTCTCCTCTCTCTTTCTATTCACGGTCAATGCATTTGCAATAAACCGGACTCCTCACAAGAATTTCTTTCAACACTATAACTCGCTTTCCATGGTTGTTGCCCAGAATCCCTTTTAAATAAAAAGTCTTAAAACTCCCCCTAAGCCTAAACGTCCTCTTCCTAACTGCTACAATATGCCTTCCACCTCTACTACCTACTTCCCTGGCACACATTCCCTCAAATCCCTACAAGAAATTGTACAAAGACCTTGTACACGATACAATTTGTGCATTGAACAAGTTCTTGTACAAGAAATTGTGCCCTGTACAACGGCCTTAACAAATAAAAATGGAGAAGTATACAAATATGAACAGTAGGAAAATAATAGAACACTATTTGCAGTCATTATTACATTCATTAAGGCGTTATGGTAAGGATGGCCGCGGGCAGTTTTGGGCGGCTGTCTCTTCGCTCTGTCCGTGTTTATATATCACTCAACTACGGAATAACTATTGAAGATAGAGACTTGCAGTTTTCTTTATTTGATTCAAGAGATGTCATTCCATATGACGGTTGGAAAGAAAACATTTCTCTCTGTTAGCGATAAAATCTTGCTGAACTTTGGCTTATTAGAACTTGCTTCGAAGACAGAAATTCAAAAATCGGAAAGAAATCAACATAAAGTGACATCTTTCTTTCACAAGTACTTTTAAGCACATAGGTCAGAATTAGTTTCCAAAGCCGTGGACCCCTGCACGCCGAAAATCTTCACTGTTTCGGCGGCTGCGGATTTTGGTGGAGAGCAGTAGTCACGGTCCCACCCGTCGGATGTTGACACGATCGTAGCAGGCTAATGCCGAAGTCGGGTTCCTCCCCGCTCCCTCACCTCATCCCACAACTATCCTAGATGGCGCGAACGATCTAAAGCTGTTGATCGCCTAACCCGAATAACTAACTAGCGTTGCCCACTTCACGTCGGTGCTTATCTTAGGGTTGATCTTCACCCCCTCATTTGAATATTATGTGCTTCATCCACCTACTGGGGGTGCACAGTCAAGGAACGTCGACTAATAGATGTTGAAAGGTGGTGTGTTGAAACCGATGATTACAAGCTCATTAACTGTTTTCAATTGAGTTTTTCTCATCTGTCTTAACTACAGAGCCCCCACATGGGATAAAACACAAGTACAAACAATGAATGAGGTCGTAATCATCGGTTTCAACACACCAAATTTGCGAACCGTTCGTTTTTATACCACGCGACTCATTAGTTACACCTATTCGAGATAATTCCGTCCATTTCAAACGTCGGAAACTGTAGCACCTTTTTCAATCTTTTAAGCCCACCAAGATTCAATTCACAACTGCAACAGAATCCAGTTTTTTCGACGAGTGAGGAAAAAGAGGCGCCGCGGAAAGTCGTTCCCTACTCCGGACACGACTCAATCGAAAACCACTCTCTCGCCCCTTATCTCTCCGTAATTTCGTGAAATGCTTTTTAGGGTCTTTTTTTGCATTTGATGGTCTTGATTCTTCATCCCTGCTCACTTTTTGGGGCAGAAACAATGGGTTCTCAATGTATTTACGCAAGTTAACTCACACACTCTCGACCACTACGCTTCCACAAACTGTTACAGTCGTACACAAATTATTGAATCAATGCAGTAACATACTTTTTAATGCCGTACCGTACCTCTATATTTCACATAAGCCATCTCAGATTATATCCTTTCAGTTGTTCAACGTCTATGTCATGTCTAAGTTTTCGCTGCGCTACCGCCAAAGCATTCTGCACGTCTACGTAAGACTTTTCAAACGTACTCATGTTCCGAAACTTTCCGTACAAAATCCAAGCTACGGTAAATTTGCCGTACTGTGCCAGTAAAATACAAACTGCTATACATGCAATGTTTTGGCGTAATTTTTCTTACTTTGGAGATACATTCTGAGATACGTGGAGAGCAAGAAGTGACACCCAACGAACGAGCTGCGTTAAGGATTACTACGTCATCCACCTCCCATCCTAGACTGTTTATAGGGAAAGGAAAGGGTGGAGGTGGGGGCGGAAGGTCTGCTAGCACAGATCCTGTCGCATCCACTTCCATTGGCAGAGTCAGCTGTTTGTCCCCCATTGTGATTGAGCGAATGATCTTCGTGGTCTCAGTTGTGATTGGACGAAGAGGATATCGTACAAGTCCTTTGCCCGCCCACTTTTCCGAAAGGGATAAAAACATCAGTTTTTCGCCACTGATAACTCGAGAAGTAATTGACGGATCGAAGAACGGAAAACTGCGTGTCTTTTTATTTTACAAACTCTATCAAATTTAGCAATAAAAAAATATGGGAAACGACCTACGAAGAGGTTGGCCGATAGAAAAATTGAGTGGATGCCTGCGTCTAACCAATCTTAGGATAGTTAACCAATGACCGATGATGATACATTGGTCTTCCCTTGTTAGACCACATTGTTGCCGGAGTGTGGGATTCCTACGAAATCGGGTCTAAATAATGAACTTGAACGTGGGCAGCGAAGATTGGCAAGATTTACAAAGGGACGATACGATAACCATACTAGCGTAACCAGTCTATTAAATGAATTAAAATGGGAATCATTGTCAGATCGCAGGTTGAAATTTAGACTTAATCTCTTAAATAAATTCCAAGATAATATTTTCAGTGATGTTGTTAAAAATATTTTGCGAACCCCAACTTACTACGGCAGACTGGACCAATATCATAAAATTAGAGAAATTGATTGCCGAATTGATAGATTCAAAATGTCCTTTTTCCCTCGTACAATTAGAGATACGAATAACGGTAAATATGTCCAATCGGAGAGCAGCAATGGATAGCATTGGTAGCTACATGTTGGTATGAGTACTTAAAGGTAACCCTACTAACAGAATGTTTTGCATGCGTAGTTTGCTATTTTTATCTTTTTAAATGTTGAAGTTCTGACTAGTATATTAATACTATTCCTTATTTATGCATGATATGTAGTGCATGTTTGGTGAGAAATCACCCCCTGCCACACACATTTGTGGTGGCTTGCAGGGTATTATGTAGATGTAGATATTGGTCTCACAAAGATGAGTAACTGCTTTTTTACTCTTCCGTAATATTTTGTTGGCTATAGCTGAGAGAGTAGCCCCTTTAATGAAAAACATTTAAAGATTATAAAGGAGGAACGCCGATGTGTTATCGCATGAGGACTGAAATTGACACGGAATAAAACGGTTCAATACTATCAAAAGAATTGTTGCTTTGATGGGTGACGGAATATTCAGGTAACAGCAACACTTTCAAAGACACGCCTGTGAAGGTCACGAAGACAGCTTTGGACACTCTCAGATGAATCCAAAATGTGTGACTTTGCATACCAGATCTTTCCGGTAAATCGTCGGCAGCGTTGCCGCCACTAGCCTGATACGTTGTTTCGCACGACTTAGCACTTGGCAAACCCCCACTCCCGCCGATCAGACCTGCGTATGCGCTAACACTTCGGTTCATGCCTTTCCTTAGTTTCACATATACCCTATAATTTTCAATTTCCTAGGTTGTATTTTGCGAATGTTAAGTACATAGGTACATACAAGCGATAATAGAAGAATTTCCAGAGAAAAAATCACCGTACCCGGGTCTCGTTACAGGAATCCCCCAGGCCAGGTGCTCTACGAATTAAGCTTCCTTCTCCCCATGGATTTCTAGGTAGAAATTCCACAGAGAAAAAAATTATTCGCCTAGCCGGGACTCGAACTTGATCCCCTGGTTTCGGCTATTGCGCAATTTCAGGTGGTAACGCTGTTATATTCTCGCGGCCAGTTCGCCGTCATTCAATTGTTCTAGGTACCTCAACTGGTTTCGTCCTAGTCTCTCGGTAGCTCAAATGGTAACGCAGCAGTGGATGTATTTGAAACCGTCGGGATTATCTCGAATAAGTGAAACCAAGAAGTCACGAGGTATAAATAGGAATAGTTAGCAAATTTAGTGTGTTGAAATCGCTGATTACAACCTCATTCAAGGTTTACACTGGTGATTTATCTCATCTGGGGGCTCTACAGTCAAGACAGATGACAAAAATTCTAGTGACAACAAATTAATGATATTGCAAGGAGCGATTCAGACACCAAATTTGCAAACTATTCGTGTTTGTCCCACGTTACTCCTTGGTTATCTAATCGAGATAATCCCGAGTGTTTCAAATACAACTCCCCCCCTCGGAGATCAGAGGGTTCCGGGTTCGAGTCCCTGTCAAGGAGAATTTTTTTTCCACACTGAAAAATCTGCAATTGTGAATTTCAGCAGGTGACTCCGCCAATGTTTTGGCTAGTCCGCTATCCTTGTATCAACACAATTGACGCAACAGGGTTGTCAGTTAACGGAATGGCGGTTACCTTGACCATGAGGCTGGCAAGAATCCTGCTTTCTTGCCACCAAACCTGCAGAAAGACACTCGTATGAGAAGTGCGAACCAACAGCATTTCTCCATCGGCAGACGGTGCATACGCACATTATTTGAGAAAACAAATAGAAATCATTAAGCACCAATCCCCTGATTCCTGGCAAACAAGGATCCTTTAGTCCAAACTGCAGACGGAGGCATGAGACAGTTACTCGCGGAACACGAGGGCCAACGTCGCCAAGTTCGACACGGGGATGGAAAAGAATGAAAATGATAAGAGTGAGGAGGAACTAACAACAACACATGTGTCCTCAACACATGCGGTGCCCGCACTGTCCCCCAAACACTTCTTGATAGATTTTAAAGGATCAGACGATAATTTATGGAAATTAATGACAGGTAGCACTATCACAGAAACAATTTCCACAAGTTTATCTCACCAACCTAGGTTTAAGCGAGACTGCTTTAATCAAGGCATTGATAACGGAAATGTCTTGCTGAAACCTATGTCCATGAAATAAATTTATTGTGGAAAATTACTAAGCGTTTCTGTGATAATGTTGACCCCTTGACGCTTGAGCAAACACCCTTGAGCCACTGACATGAGACTCACAATCTAGGAGTGTGCCATGGGTATGTACTCTTCAAAAGGAATTGGAGTATCTGAATGAATACATGGGTCATCATCATCCTGGGTCAACAATCCTAGGATTGGTTTGACGCAGCCCTCCACTCGATTCTTCTGTCGGTCAACCTCTTCATATTGACGTAGCTTCTCTCTTTTATATCTTTCACAACTTGCTCCATGTATCTCATACGAGGACTGCCTTTTCCATTCTTCCCATTCACTTTTCCCTAGACGATTTTTCGCTTGGGCAATTCTACTGGCAATTTCTCTTTACTTCGCCCATCGCTGGTTACTCAGCTTCCCAGCCAAAAGAAATCTTCCACCTCCTCAATTTTTTGTTTTCCTAGTTTAAGATTGGTCCTGGCTTCCTTTCTCCTACAGCATACCAACACCTTAGGACCTTGGACACCTTAGTTTTCTTTTTATTGATCTTCAGATGATATCTGGTCATTGTTCTTCCCATATATCCTCGTGTCTTCTTTAAATCTCCTTCTGTTTCTGCCATGACTGCTACGTCATCGGCGAATCATAGCATGCTGATTTTCTCCCCGTGGATATTCACTCCCGGAGACTTTTCTTTAACTTCTTGGATGGCTTTCTCGATGTAGACATTGAATAATACGGGAGACAGTACAAGTCCTTGCCTCATTCCCTTATTTTTGCTTCTGTACTGCTGGGTCCTGATTTAATTATGGCCACCTGGTTTTTATACAAGCTGTGAATATATGGGTACATGGACAAATATATGAATACCTTGATGAGTTCAAGGGTATCAAATGCTAGTAAGTGTGACTACTTCAGCACCTCCGCAAGCATTTGAAAACCAGGATGAATACTAGAAGCCAAATGAATACTCGAGCGAGTGTTTTAATTCAACCTCTAATGGTACGCACAACTTCTGAATCACTAACCTCGGTGTCTCGAGATTTCAGAATCCTGAAGGAACCAGATATGTGGCAAGGCTATACAGAGGTACTCCATTGGTCGCCTGCATTATTAATCTGGTTCTCATGTGCAATCCAATATTTGTGAACTCGCAGAAAGGGCCAAGAAGTCACCTTTAGTCATTCTCGGGTACTCATGTATTCATCCAGATACTCATGTTTTCGTCAAGTATCTATTTATTCATCCCAAAACTCTAATGCCCATGAATAACAACTACACAACACTAGCACCACTACCAGAGAGGGGAACCCATGAAAAAATCTTAAAATAATAGGGAAGAAGTAAAAGCGAATAATGACAAGTGATGAGACGAAGAGTTCCATTAAACTATTACATGAGAATGTTATTAAGTTGAAATATATAATTTTTTATTTGAAGTCTGAATTTAGGGATTCTCCTCTACCGCTAAATTTGTCGCTCAAAATTATTTCCGATAAAATTTGCAAATGGAGGGCCACTATTCACAATACAAGCCTCTGCAGCCAGACACTTGGCTAGAACTTAAATGCTCACTTCCAGTCCAATAAACTTCGCCTTCATTGGTCGCAAGGTTGACTCGTAAACGCTTGCAGATTGCTAGCATAAGATGTCTAGCTTTTACATTCAGCAAGGATTCAGCAAGAAGTACACATGGATGAGAGGACATGCGAGCAACGGACACGATCAAAATTTAAAGATAAATGGTTTGTTTTGTTCCATCTGTGATTCCATGATTGCAAGTTTACAGGCATGATACTGCCTCATTTCAGCTAAGCTCCCACGGATTAATGCATACGTTCAAGGGCCAAAGGGTTCAACATAGATCAATGCTGCAAGCCCTAGGTACGTCCCCCACCATCCAAAGCTAACTCTCCACTGTTCTCTCAAATGCTACACTGCTGAACAGCCACGACCACTAGCAATGACTCTGAGGCAATTGACCACCCTAAGAAGCTGCAACTATTACAGACACTACCTGAGCCACCCACCATTTCTCTCCGATGCTTCAAAGGAAGAAATTGACTCCTTACAATGCAAATCCATTCCTACATAACAACCTGACCACCTAAGAAAATGTGCAAAATTTCTTTAGGAAGAGGTAGAAATTACCTGTTATAATCATGGCACAATCTACTTACAACAAATTTTTAAAAATTTATGACCTTTTTTAAGCAAGCAGATCCTGGACAGAACCTAAATACGTAGTTTATGGTCTAAAAGAGGCATAACCCAATGGAACAAATTAATTTACTGGGGGGAAAATTAAATGAATTCCCCAATGGAGGATTAAATTTATAAAAGGAAGGATAAATTTGAATATACTGAGAAAAACTTCAAAATAACCATTTGAACTCTTTAATAATAAAAGAAAACTTATAGCACTGAAGGAGGGATACATAACTTACAAGTAATTTTATCAAAAACTTTTTCATCATTGACAGCTATCCTCTTAAAAAAAACTAATTAAGCTGAGCTTTAGCTGCTGAAAACTTGAAGAGCAGACTATTTAGTAGTACTCTTGCTGCTGCACAACATTTGCTGAGAAAGTGTTCTTCTTCTGGTTACCTCTAACCATGCTCAATGATACAAACTACCTTTACGACACAGTAATTGCCACAATCAGACCTAAGATTATCCTTGCGTTTCATTTAAACATCAGTAAAATCACACAATGAGTAATCCCACTGCATACTTTCCTCCTCGGTGAACGCCATAAGTAAATACAGATAATAATCCAATGTGTTTGGAGGAAATACCACAACGGAGCATGAAAATATATAACTGACAACAAGAAACCACATCTTAATTACTATCCCTATAATCAACATTAGTAATCCTGATAATTTCTCTCACAGGAACCATAAATCCTGATCATACTGGGGCCTAAAAAGCAAAACTAATATACATTGATTGAGCCTCCAGAAAATTTTCCACTCAAATACTTTCCAGAACACAGCAAAATCACAATGCATAGATGACATGATTAAAGACCTATCCAATGAAAGAAATAGAATAGCTGCGTGGACGAACAGCTAAAATTCACGGTCATTTCTATGATCTTAAAAGAGTAAGTCATTATACCTATCACTATAAGTAAGTTGATATGCTCACTGGGTGTAATTCAACTTAACATACTAAGAATATTTAATCCATTCTTTGAACTTATTATGCGAATCTCAGATATGCAGCCTTTTTGTGTGTCAAACATAAGAATTCTTTCAGCAGTTGTTCTGGATCTCACACAAACCACCACCTCTATACAAAAATTACTAGGAAGCTCTCATTTTATTAGTTTTAACAACGACCACAGATATGGCTCCGATTCAAGACCAATTGTGCATACTTAGAAACCAACATTACCACATATTTTAACAGTATCCATCACACTAAATTACATAACCTTGTCCTTTAACGGTGTTTTCACAGGTATGTTCAAAGATCAAACTCTTACGTCATGATCCACTATTCTCATTTCAAAAACGGTGAGAACATCAAACAAAGAGTCAAGTAGCACAAACTGCTCGATTAGCAGTTGCAAATCTCACAAACATACTCAAAAACTACGTATACATAATGGTATTGGGTAAAACGCAAGAAATTTATAGCAGTGAGACACTAGAGACAACTGGAAATATCACGAGAAGAAAATCTCTAACAGTGTTGGAAGATATCCATGCCCAGTTCCATGCAATACTAAAAACAATGCACCACAGAAGTTGAATATTGTAGCGATCATTTCAAATGTCAACGTTTAAATTTGTACAACCAATAAGTTGGTGGGCATGCTCCACCCGTACTGTCCACTCATTTTGAATTAGAGAAGGAAGTAAAAAGGAAGAATTGAGTTATGATAGCAGGTAGGAGAATAGAGTGGAGGCCAGCGTCAAACCAATCCAAGGCTCGTTGACTGATGATGATGATCAATTTGAGTACATGTGTGGTTCGATAACGGTGGATGATTGGCAATTTATACAGCAGACTTGTGTTGCATTAGTATTTAAGGGGCTATGACCCTTCAATTCACCAGGATGTAATCGTAATGGCCATGCTTCACTCGTACATATGCACTTCATTTATTTCAGTGATCCAGAATGTAGAGCATGTCTCGAAGCTGAACCACAAGGCTACTACTACTGCAGTTAACAACCACGAGGACTATTAATATTTCAGTGAGAAACTGTATTGAAAGTAGGCATCGTAGTTCTCCACTTCGAAATACCGATCCGAAGGATTGAGAAAATCCTGCTAACTTTCTATCTCCCCCTGTAAGATATATGCCCACAGCAATAACCTCCGAACTTAGAAAATACTAAGTTCTTGGCATACATTATTGAAACCCCCAAGTACTTAAACAAGGTGCCCCCACCTTCAGTCAATCTGCATGACACAAATATGACACCCTAGTACTTTTAAAAATCGTTACAAATGTATCGCAAATGATACACCTAACTTAAACTCTCTTGTCACTCGCTATTGTTGCATTAACCAACTAATTTTACGGGTATTGATCCATGCGGGGCAAAAATCCAAAATTATCACCGTAGTTCAAAATAGTTCTTATTGATAGAACGTTAAGTTCGGGGTATAACTAAAATATCATTTACTAAACGTCGGCCACATCAAGAACACATACCGGAACGTGCGAGGAAAAAGAGTGACGTTTCTAACAAAGCACGTGAAGGGCATCGTAAAAATAATTACCCACCCGCATGGATTCGATCACAAAGGAAAAGAAAACGAAATCACTACTAGGTCCAATAACGAAAACATCGAACGCCGAATCACAATTCAGAGAAGCATAACTTTAATAAACATTCATCTACCAACTACTCCCCGACTAACATGTGCGTTACTACCTCCTCGATAATACATACCGAGGTCGTTCTACGCAATGCGGAATCTTGATATCGGGATTTAAGTATACATCGTGCTAACCTAAATCACTCGAGGCATACACTACAGTCTTATAATTAAAGAAACTAAAATGTCGACTATATTCCCCGGCAGCCATGTCAAAAGAGAGCTGTCTCTTACCTGGATATCTATGAACATTATCCAACAACAACCAGGATGGAAGAGAGATGATATATCCTGAAATGCATCACAACTCCCACTTGGCCCGCTCAAAATTCGGGGAACACCACAGGACAACTACCGTATCTCATCCCAAGTTAAACACTTTTTGAGACGCCCTCCCACTCCAGTGGCAACACCGAGATCAATGAAACTCGTGAACTGGGATCTCTGGCGACAGGAAACAGAACTAAGATCGATGGCGATGGTGTCTTGAATATTCTGATTGAACCATCGAAGACAGCAAGCACTTCACGTGGATTTGAGGAAACAATTACGGAAAGAGAATAAAACTACTATAATAGTCTTTTTTGATTTATTGGCTATAGGGTTCACCAAAATAATGATTCTTACATGTAAAAATTCAATCAGTACAGACCCTCATGCCAAACTTTCACTAATTGACGAGTTTACACAAGATTTGATACTAAATACCTACATGTCACGCAGGCTACAAAATGAGGTTATCAACTTAGTAACACCCGATAACACCCTGAAAAAAAATGCATTGCCACAACGTCCTCTTCAAAACAGTGAACTCGTTGTACCTCACATATTAATCTGTTAATACCTAGAATATCATTTAGTCATCCTTGTGGCTTTTTCCTTCGTCCAGGTTCTTCACTCGTTCGCGATGTCGTTCAATTGCTTCTTTGTGCCGTTTGATCTGATGCTCGTGGAAGGTGATCTCTTGATGTAATTCTCCTTTCAACCTCTTTAACTGTTCCTTTTGCTAAGAGGAAAAAACAACAAGTGAATTCAAAGCCAAGGTCCAATTGCATGAACAAAATCGCACGAAGATAAAAACCTTCTTATAAAAGTACTCCTCTTCATGCGCAGCTTCCATTTTCCCGAAAGATCCTCCAGCTTCACGAATACTTCCACCACCACCACCTCCTTTCCCAGCACCACTTCCCAATTCTCCTAACTCGGATATTAGACGGGATGAGCTGTAAAACAAGCATTACCGCTAACATTAAATAGCAATCGTACACCACCTAAACTCTTCTATTAATCCTAGTTCGTGAATCACGCTCAAAGATATTAAATTCAAAAGAACTCTCTTATTTTTACTAATAGTTTTACAATGAATGCCAATACCTAGCCATAAATATCTTGCGTCCCACAGAGGTAAACCTGACGGATAGTAATGACATTGTTCAACGCAATGACCCACGTATTCCACAATCGACTTCAATAAACAGCACGCACGAACAGAACGCAATTGTAGACCCAAAAATACTATCAAATGAGGTACAACTTGCGCATATTGCGCAAAACGCTGTTTAATTGTCTTGGCGCTACCATTTAAATTAAAGGATTACAGTACTACACGATCTCTCCTGCTTTTACTGCAATTTGATGTTGTTCTGTCTTATATTGAGAAATATTACAGCGCGTAAGTGGCTGAGATTTAATTATTGCCGTGCAATTTACCGGTTTTGTGCATTTATAGAGTTGGGAAAAAGTAAGTTTAGATTTTTGCAGTAATATTGTTTTATTCCACCGTAAAAAAGTTGATTTACTTACTACTCACTCTTAACGTTATTTGAAGTAATAATATATAATATCCATGATTGATAGAACAAAAATAATTTGTTTCGGTGATTCTCCGCCACAATGACTCATCTAAATTAATCAGTGTTTATATTCACGTCTAAAAATAAAACTAGACAGATTTACCTGCATGTTACCGACATACAGGTACGCAGCCAGAAATTTGCTTCGGGGGGGGGAGGGGGGGTAGGAGGGAGGGGGGCATTTGAAACAAATCAGCCTTGCATATTCGGTGCCGATATGGGGGGGCTGAAGCAGTGGCGGATTTAGGGGGGGGGTCACAGGGGTCATGACCCCCCCCCAAATTTTATCAAAAAATTTTAATTTTTATTAGTTTCATAGTTTTTGTATCCTTGAAAAGGATTGCCGGCCCCGGTGGCGGCGGGGTAAATCCCTCGCCTGTCGATCCCATGGTCGCGGGTTCGAATCCCGCCCGGGGAGTATTTTCACTTTCCGGGGCATGGATGTTTGTACCGTCCAACATGTTCATTGGAAGAGATGACTTTGAGTCCTGAAATTCGCATGTTAAAATAAGACAAATAAATAAATAAAATAAAATAAATAAAGGGGGTGTATATGCAAATGCATGGCTACAAGTCCCAAACGTGAGAGAAGTTTGAGTTGTCTTTATCGTAGAGCGTAGCACTCCCTACTGTAAAAAACAAGCTCAAAAATAAAATAGGCTGTTAGGCATTAGGGAGAATGGATTTGGGTGCCTAAAATTTAGCTGGCGAACCTAAAAGGGAGCATGAATTGGGACATCCTTACGCAGGTATTGCTATCTGCTGGGATCGAAACCGATGAAAAACAAGAGAATGTGAAAGGGATGACAAATGATGTACAAAATCTTACACAATCCATATTGTTAACTTTCTCATGCCATTGTGTAAAGAGAATTTAATTTGATTTTAGGGTACCGTAGATTAGCATCTTGTCATATTTTCCGTAATTTAAATAATATATTTATTTTAATGTAGAACGATTCGGCCTTCTCCTACTTCTGAATGAATCTCTCCGTCATGTCACTACTCCCTATAACGGTATATAATGTGATAAACGAATCAACTCGACTAATTATAACAATATCAACAAACTTTCAGCCAAAATACTTTCCCGCGTTGGTAGCCGTCTTCATCGAGTCCACTGCTCTCACTTTGAATGCTTTAAATCATGGGAAAAGGATGCACGCGTTGATGCCCAAATCTGAAATAGGTACCTAAATCCGCTCCCTTATGATGCCTAACGAGTTGGGACACCCTTCCAAGATGGCGTCCTCCCTAAATTCTGGGATGGTACCTATCTGGTGCATTGGGACACAGCTATAGAGCCCGCATAGTCGGAAGTGCCTCAGTGCTTTCGGCAATGTTCGGCAGTTTCCGATGTCTCGTGATAAGCTCGTGGAGCTCGACTGACAGACAAGTGAGTCTTCACCTACCCTTGAATAGTAGGAATAGCCAATATATGATATAATATGGAATAGCAGGGTCGCACCAGGCACGTAGCCAGGGGGGTTAGACCCCCCTGAAATTTTTCATCGGTGAGGAAAAAGAGAAAATAGGCAGGATGAGAGGAAGCCTATAAGACCCAAGCAGCATCGTATGGCAGTTATACGTCGGCCCAATGTCATTTTGACGTCACCAATGTCGTTTTAACATCGGATGATAATTACGATATAAAAATGACACAAATTATTCCTTTCTCCGATGTAAAATTGATATCGTCGATCGTATCTTGAATTGATAATTAATATATATCGTTTTACGATGCAAAGATGATGTCAGCTTAGCTGACTAATAAAGGGTATAAAAATGATCATATTTTTCTGGACGCTGGATTTTATAATTTTGAGTAGTCATTTTTTCCCCCGACGTCAGAGAGAAGAAAGTCAAAAGTTTGTGATTGGTCAGAACATCAGAAACCACTTGGAGGCCTACATATAAAATAAGAAATATGACTATTTAAGGATTCGATAACACAGAAAGAAAAAACACGATCCTGCGTTATCATGTTTCGCTTCCACTCCATATCGCTTGAATCTTCAGAATTAGTAAGGATTCGATGTTTGCTTACAAATTGCCGTTCACGCGGCAGGCTTGGAATATCCTACATTTACCGCCAAGTGCGGCTTTAGCGCTGGATGGGGTTCACCTTTGGTCGTGGCTTCTTTGAAGCCCTTTCTCCCTTACATTGCCATCCTTGATGGACCGCGAGGGCTCAATATCTAGTACCTTGAACCTCGGTGATTGTGCCTTGCGAATTAGGGATCCTGGGTAGCGTAATGGTCTAAGCAGCCAAAGGTCCGTGGTTCCATTCCCGGTCCAGGCGAATTTTTTTGCATGGCAATTAATGTGAACCCCCCACATTGGGTTATAACTCCAATAACTTCAACAGAAAACGAGTTTGAAATATTTTATTACAATGATAACGCTTAAAGTTGCGTATCTTTCAGTAACTTTCAGTAACTAAATCTTTCAGCCACTGTATAGTGGTGACATATGTCTTTTTATCATCAAATTAATATTTGCCCAATATCGTCAGCAAATGTCATTTTTATAATGGCAAATATTATCACTTTAGACATTTGCCGATATCGGTAGCCAATATCGGATTGACCAATAAGTGATATGTGACGGTGTAAAAATGATATTGGGCCGATATCATGATGCTCCGTTGGAAAGGCTACGTTGTTGCAGAAACCGCGGACTCCTCCTTTAGACTACCAGTTCCCTCATCACTAAGTAATGAAGAAAGGAAAGCCTACAAAAAATATGCACAGAGATCACATCTTGACAAGTTCCACTGGCTTTTGCTGTCTCGTAAAGACAGGGGGCTGTACTGTAAATATTGTGTACTTTTTTCATCTGGCTTAGGAAGTGTCCACCACAACGTGACTCCACTTAGGAAATTCGTTAAGGAACCCCTTAAAAAATTTGATAATCTCTGATGAGAAAAAGGTGACCTCACCACTCACGAGGAAAACCGATTCCATGTATCTGCAGTTGACAATGGAAAAGACTTTTTACTAACATGCAATGAACCATCTTTAGAAATAAACAACCGACTAATGGGATCTGGTTGGTGTGGTGGCTAGAGTACTGGCCTCCAATCTCGAGGGCCCAGGTTCGATTCCTGGCAGTGGCAGATTTTTCAGTGGAAAATCGGTCCCCACTTGCGTGCCTAGTGGAGGGCATTTCAAGTCCAGTACTCCGTCCGTCGGATGGGACGTTAAACCATGGTCCCCTTGGCGCCTTTCGTTAAGAGTAGGCTAATGCCGACACCGGGTTTCTCTCCACCCTTCTTCCGTTTCCTGAAAACTTCTACTATTACCCAATTACCAACCTATCCTAAATGGCGCAAATGACCTCAGCTGACGGTTTTTTTTTAACATTTTTGTATGCAATTGTTTTCTAGATTTTCCCACTTGCGTAATTTGAAAAATCTGATCATGAGTTAGCTTTCTATAAATTCTTTTGTTTCATGATACTGATGATACCGTACAGCAATATTAGCATCCAACTCAAACTTTTTAGTAAGCCCCTAATTAAACAGATTATTTAACTTTGATGTATGTGCTTATCATCACTGTAAACCTTTTCCAATGAAATTTTTTCACATTTTCTGTCGTATGAAACATTAATATTTTATAATTATTTTAAACTTCAAGTTGGCTTTTTATTCCTTCTCCATTGTTAAACTTCTTAAATGTCTAAAATTGTTCAATTTCATCTGTTGTTAAGAATACAAATAAAATTTTAGGCTCCAAAATGCGTAAAAAATGGGTATTTGAAAAAAAAAATGTATACGGGAGAACCCTCCTCTCTCCCGTGGGGGGGGGGGGGGAAGGAGGTGTATTCCAAACTCCCTGGACCCAGGTCATGACCCCCCCCCAAATTTGATGCTGAATCCGCCCCTGGGCTGAAGCACCAGACCCCCCCCCTTCACCCCACCTACGTGCCTGCCGACATATAACTAAGGGAAAACAATGGGATGGCATTCATAGCATTTTAATCTAGCATATTGACCATGTATTATCCAGTTTTCTCTATTGACTTAGGGAGTTACTTTCTGAAGCAGAAGTGTAAAATTCAGTTTCTTTTATGGCTGATTTGTTGAACTCACATAAAGGCAACCAAACATGTCGAGATTGCCTTAACCCTCAAGGTGTAATATATTTTTAAACTATCTTTATTTTCTTTGACTTGAATTGTCTTTAATTTCAGAGCATGTATATACATATTAGGACAAATGATTTTTTTGGGTTAAACATTTATATTCTATATTTTGCTGACATAGATAGGTTTAAATACTGGTAAATCATCATTAGAAATTATGAAATTAGTGAATGCTATTTTTAATGTTATTGGCATTAAGAAGTAGTTTTGGAAAACGTTATGTTTTCAGCTATTTATTAGATGACAGCAGTTTCAAACTTGTAATTTTTGATTAACAAGCAAATTCATCTTAAAACAATATCAGAACACCACAGGTTTGAACATTGAGGACTACTGGTGTGGAATCACGGATGCATCTTTCGTGTTATCGCAATCTTTATCGTTAATGCTTACCCCCTTGAGTAGCACAGGGTTAACAATAACTGCCTATAATATTCGCTCCACTGATTGCGATAAGTGATTTGAAGTGCTCGTGATGATTAATGCTTACCCCCTAGAGTAGCACAGGGTTAACAATAACTGTCTATAATATTCGCTCCACTGATTGTGATAAGTGATTTGAAGTGCTGTGTGAAAAATGAAGAAGAGATATCACGTTCTCCCTGACATAATTTAAATCAAAAAATAACGATAACACTAGCGCACGCCTTATGAAGATCCATGATTGAGGCCCTGCACTGGTACATTTTAGGCAAGAGGATTGCATACTGATAGCTGAAAAGTCAATTACCATAGTAACCACACCACAGGTTGGGAACTGCTGGAAGAGAGATAACTGCAGTCTTCTCTCCAACATTAGATTGCTTAACCCAGGGTTCTTAGTGCGGCGGACCAATATATTGGGTTTTTCATCTCGGACGAAAAGTGCAGCAGGCTGATATAACAGACCAATATAAATATATTGTTCTTCTTTATGACACTAAAATAATATTTATTTTTCAGTCAATATAAAAAAAAATTGAGATTTTGCCACCCACCGACTCTGATTTTGGCAAAACTTGGTAAGTACATATAATCCTTTCACCAATGTAAGAAAAAAACCCATTTTTTTTTTTTTACCGAGTCCAAGTAGTTTTTCAGTTACAGCCTCTCAAACTTTAGGTTAAAATTAGATCTGTGATTACTAACTCATGAGTGAAACACAAAAAGGTCAACCTATGCAGGTAGAGGTAAACTCTCTCTCTGCTCTCTCAATGACTTACCAGGTTGCAGATGTTACTTTTTATTGAAAATGTTACTTTTTATTGCCATCGCTCATTAAAACTATGCCATTTGTAAAAAAATTCAAAGATTTGTGCATGCATTACAATCTCTTAACATATATGGCTTACCATTACATCTGAGGTTTTTCCTTCCCAATCAGCTGTGTTATTTAAATTCATATTTCTTTTTCATGTCTCACAAGTTCAGTTCTTACACATCCTAGTACAGTTTCTTCAATTTGGGTCATTTTTTTAAAGCCTTGCATTCAGTGGGGAAGTGGTACATTCTTCCAGTTTTAGTCTCTGGGGGTTCAACAACAGCAAGTATAAGAGGAATTGGAACAGGGCAAAAATCTTCTTGCACTGGCCAGAAAAATGAATGAAATTTGATGGTCACATTTGACCCTTATTCATTTCAGTCACCAATCCAAAGTAACATGTGTTACTTCACATAGCTACATATATAACACTCTGGATTCATATCAGAGAGTTTTACACCCAATGGTGTTTGCTTGCTTGATTTCAAGTTCCAAGTGAGAAAAGGCATGGCATCACCACTAATTTTCCTAGCCTCCACAGTGCCCAAGCTATCCCGAGGATAAATGTTGTGGAAACCTCTAGTTTGTGGAAGTGCATGGACATCCTTAAAACATTCTTTGAGGTCATACAGATTACATTCACACTGTCCTTTGAGATATGGTGGAAGTTAATTTTGGCAATGTTAACTTTGCAAAAATTGAAAAAATCAATTAGTGTAGTTATCTGCCTGTCTGGTGGACTCTGGTGCCTCTATTTTCGAGCCAGTCATTTAACAGTACCTCCGATTCCATCGCATTCTGTTTTTCTATGGCTTGTGGTAAAGAATGTTCACTCTGCATTTAACTGCAAAAATCTTCCTCATGGAGACAAAGGCTGAAAAAATTGCTCTATTTTCATGCTGTGCTGCACAGCCATCGCTCAAATAATGAATATTTTTATTGTTATCAATGCTTTTGAGAAAAATAGTAATTGTTCCCTGGATTTTTAAAATCATGCTCACATCATGAGTTAAATCATCAGATATTGTACCGTGTGATACAACAATTTTTTTTACCTTTATTGTTCTTAAAATGTATTACGACCGGATGAACAGTACATGCATCTGAAGTCCAATCATATCCTTGAACCTCACTTGAATTATAAAGGAATAGTTCCCGCTGAAGTCCATCAAAACTATTGCTGTATCTGATGACATATTTTCTTCATCATTGGTTAACAATCCTAGGATTGGTTCAATGCAGCTTTCCACTCAATTCTTCTATCCGCCAACCTTTTCATTGTGACGTAATTCTTCTCTTTTAAATCCCTCACTACCTAAGTACCTCGTATGAGAGATTTGCAACAGCTGTTGCAAGTACTTATCTCATACGAGGCCTGCCTTTACCAATCTTCCCGTTCACTTTTCCCTCGACAATTGTCTTCATCAGGCCATCATGTCTCAAGATATGGCCGATTAAGTGGTTCCCTTCTTCTTTTTAGAGTTGTCAGCAGATTTTTCTTTTCTCCCACTCTTCTTAGGACTTCCTCGTTACTTACTCGGTTGATCCATTTAATCTTCATATTTTCTTTCATTTTTTTTAAATAAGAAGACTTTGATTTTGCTATGAAGGAGTGAGGGTTCAGTTTCTCCATCTTGTTGGCCAGCTCTTCAGTGAAATTATCATCTGTACTTGAAATTTTTATCATCTGCATCCTATCAGTCGAGGCCCATTGAGAAAACTCAACATTATCACTATCATATTAATCTTCAATTTTGATTTCAAGAAATATTCTAACCTTTTCTTAGCAGGATTAGAATTTTAATAAGTAGCTTCACCACAATGTCTCAGCATACACTGCTTATTTACCTCCTTACAAAGGAGCAACTTAGCAAGTTCCATGTATGATTCCAATATTGGTGATGCATGAGTCATTAAAATGACATTCTGATAAATGGTACACATGTATACTGTGTGTATGCCACTGCCAGTAGCTACTACATAGTAGCCACTGCCATTTGGGTCGTAAGGCACAAAATATGGAAAAACCCAACTTAACATAGGGGTGATCCAACTTAAAATTTGAATGCAATTCACATAGGTTACCCAATATCATTCGCTTCCTTTCATTCTGTTTTCTTCCTATCCTTACTACATCTTTCATCCCCTATTATTATTATTCTTGATACTATTCATTATTCTTGATTGTTTGTTGTTCTCAAAAAAACGTCCTCACCAAAGCCATAATCTCAGGCTTAAGTTTATTCCCACACCTAGCATTTGATTCTGCCAAAATTGCTTTGTCAGAATAAATTCTCTGAGCTTGACAAACAGAATAGTCTGACACATTGAATGTTTCTTTTATTCTTTTCCAACTCCACCCCAAGGAAGCTGGGATTGTTAGTAGTTATACTTGTGCTTTTTCTTCTCACAAATGCTTAAATTTTCTCTGATCATTTCGGTAATACTGCCACTATCTGCAGCTTTCTCTCTCATAAGCTTCACTGCTTCAGCCTCTTTTTTTTGGAATGTCTACTTCAAGCACTAGCTCGATTTTACCTCAAGAATTTTAAGAAGCTTTTCTAATATGGCTCCCAAAGGAGGGTATTTGGTGATCTCTAAGAGCATGTAATTTTAGGGGAGAACAAACCACCTGCATGAGAGATAAATTGAGTTTTGCTATAGCATCTTCCTTTTGTAAGCCACCAGATGAGTTACCTCATCTGGAGCTATATCCAAACAGTTATCTTGATCATTGTCACAGTCTTCTCTACAGTCTTCACTTTTATTTAATCTCATGGAAAACCTCCAGACCAAAGCTGGAAAAATGTACCACTTCACGACCAAATGTTTGGCTTTGATGGAGAAAAAATTGACCCAAATTGAAGAAACTGTAGCACTACAATTATCCAACAATAGGATGTAAGAATTGAACTTTTGAGACATGAAAAAGAAATACGTAATCAACTAACACAGCTGATTGAGAAGGAAAACCTCAAATGACAGGGTAAATCACACGATAAGAGATTGTATGTAATGCATTTTCGTATGTATTCGAATCTTTTTAAAAATGACATAATTTTAATAAGTAGCTTCATTTATTTTAAATGTGAACTAATATAACTTAATACAACTTTGACTACATGAATTTGTGTTCAGTATTGGCAACAACAAATGTTTCAAGAGAAAAGTATGGTAATGGTGAAACCTAGTTTAAAATTGAATTTTTGTGGACCGAATCATTTACCCTTCAATCCAGTATTTCTTATTACACATTCTTTTTTATTTTTACTATATTTAAACAAAGTCCTGGATAATTTAAATATGATAAATTTATAATTAATTACAATTAGCAATAAAAGTAACATCTGCAACCTTGTAAATCATTGAGAGCAGAGAGAGAGTTTACCTCTACCTGCATAGGTTGACCTTTTTGTGTTTCACTCATGAGTAAGTAATCACAAATCTAATTTTACGCATCCAAGCACTCATATAAACACTATTTTATGAATTTATAACATCAAATACTTTTTTCATCACAATTGTTTCATGAGGGTCTCTCAACTTTGATGGATAATGTCAAAATAACTGAGTGCCGGCAGCCATTTTCAGTAAATTGCACTAAAATGGGATACATTTTTATTGAAGGAATGAAAAAGCCATTATTTTTATTTCTGAGGATGAAAGCACATACTTTTAGGATAATTATGATCCAAAATTTATGAAGATTAATGAAGACCCTTTTTGTGATAATGGCATTAATTGTTAACCATGTTTTTAGCCGAAAATTGTTGCAAGGAGATTGTTTAAGATTTTTTTAAGATTAAAAAGATAAGTCAAGGGCTCATATTATTTTTTCCTAAGTCCTCATAACCTTGTGGTTATAGCTGAAAAATTTCATTGGAAATATTTCAAAAATGGGTGAGATAGTATTTTTTGAGTAAAACAGTGCACCTTGAGAAGTGTGCATCGTGAATGGAAGAAATGGATGGAATTCTCCTAAACTTTGAGAGGCTGTAGCTGAAAAACTACTTGGACTAGGTAAAAGAAAATTGGGTTTTTTTCTTACATAGGTATTAAAGGTAAAGATTATATGTACAAGATTCGTCAAAATCCAATTCGGTGGGTGGCATTGTGTGGTTGAACTGACATGGAATGACCCTAATGTAAAAAACCACATTTGGATACATATTTAAATATATGTATAATTATAAAAATAGATTCATTTTGTTTTTTTTCCTAAGGTGCGGCATTTTATTGAATTACCCTCCAAATTTCTCGCTAGTACTCCACGAAGAAGGTTAGCACTAAGAGGGTTAATTATTAAAATGGTCAAAGTGCTTTGAATTAATATTCCCTTTTTTTATGGTTTTTAATCAATGAATTATTCCTTCCACATAACTCCTCTGCTTTCTCACCACAGTCATTCCTTACCCCTGGCCCATACTCCACTTCCATTCCTCTTCCCCAACTAGGTTCATGTTTCTAATCTCCCATTACTTTTAAATTCTTCGTTTCCCAATTATTTTCCAGCTGGTCAAATACTTCATCTTCTTTAAATCCCCCAGTTAGTATGTAAATCTGAATGATAACTAAGTCCATGTGCACAGAATTTGTTTCTAATACCAATATGCTATCACCTACCTTCTCCACACTCACTACCTTTTCCCTAACGTTGCATTAAACACTAGTGCTACTTCCTACTAACTCTCTTTCCTTCCACTGTACTGTGTAACTTTCACTCCCTTCCATATTACATAGCTTAATCCCAACAAATTGATATTCTCCCTCACTATTTCATGCTGACTTCGGAATCCTTGCTTTGCCTGCTGCAAGGCATGAGACCCAACCCTAATAATAATAATTAGAGTATTAAACAACAGTACACATTAAAAGATATTAAAAATCCAAATAACTTTAAAACATCTTACATCTGAAATTCAATCTTCTGTTCCATTGTACATCAATTTTACTAATATCTTCGTTACACCGGCATCCAATGTCACATTTACTCCTCTTCTTTCTCTAATCCCCTTCTGCTGTCAGGATCGACATTTACTCCCTTTTCTATATTTTAACACTATCTTAACCCTTTGAAGAGGAAAGCAAAGTCGAAAAGGATGATATGGGAGCATCAATATTAAGATCCGAATTTGACACTGCTGTAAAGGACCTTCGCATGAATAAGGCTTCTGGAATTGATGATATTCCTGCAGAACTAATAAAAAATGCAGGAGAGAAGACATTAACCAATCTTTACAAGACTATCTGCGACATGTACTCAACAGGAGAAATACCCAGGGACTTCGAGAAAAACATCATAATTCCTATTCCATAAAGAAGGGAGAAGAGAAACGTGAAAATTTTACGACTATAAGCCTGACGACTCATGCATTGAATATATTGACAAGGATAATCTACAGAAGAATAGAATGAAAAGCAAAGGAGTTTCTGGATGAAGATCAATTCGGATTCAGGAAAAGTAAGGGTACCAGAGAAGCAATATTGGCCCTTAGGCTGCTAATAAAGAAGAGAATGGAGAAGAACAAACCAACCTTCATTGCATTTGTGGATTTAGAGAAGGCTTTGGACAATGTGGATTGGAATTTAATGCTTGGAATTCTGAAAGGAATTGGAGTGTCGTACAATGACCAAAGAATTATCCACAGTTTGTATAAAAACCAAGTTGCTGTGATAAAATCTGGACACGGCTGTGAAGAAGTAAGAATAAGGACAAGAATGAGACAAGGCTGTGCCCTGTCTCGTTTAATTGTTTATGTTTACATTGAGAGAGCCATCAATGAAATCAAAGAGAAGTCTTCTGGGGTGAATATCCATGGAGAAAAAATTAGCATGCTGAGATTCGCTGATGACATAGCACCCACAGTAGAGACAGATAGGGATCTGAATAAGACGCTAAAAACCATGAAAAGGACAATGGCCAGATATCAGCTGAAGATCAATAAAAAGAAAACTAAGATATTGGTGTGCAGCAAGGGAGGCCAAAACCAACGTTATACTAGGAAAACAGAAACTGGAAGAGGCGAAAGAGTTCTGTTACCTGGAAAGCAGAGTAACCAACAATGGATAAAGCAAGAAAGAAATAGTCAGTAGAATAGCCCAGGCAAAGGAATCTATCAAAAGAAGAATCTACTTACAGCTGGAAATACAAGCATGGAAGTAAGGAAGCAATTCATCAGAACGTATATCTGGAGCATGTTTCTTTATGGCAGTGAGGCATGGACAATGACAGCAGCAGAGAAGGGAAAGGTGGAAGCATTCAAATGTGGTGCTACTGAAGAATGATGAAGATAAAAATGGATTGACCGACTAACAAATGAAGAAGTCCTAATAAGTGTGGGAGAAAAGAGGTCTGCTGAAAACTATAAAAAGAAGGGACAACCTAATTGACCACATCTTAAGAAAGGATGGTCTGATGAAGACAATCGTCAAGGTAAAAATGAATGGGTAGAATGGAAAAGGCAGGCCTCGTATATGTGGAACAGGTTGTAAAGGATGTAAAAAAGAGAGAATTACGTTAATATGAAGAGGTTAGCGATAGAAGAATCGAGTGGAGGGCTGCATCAAACCAATCCTAGTATTGTTGACCCATGATGATGATGAAGCAATAAGTACAGATTTATGATACTGATATTCTCTCTTACAATACATTCTCTGAGAAATGTATTCTCTAATCATCATCGCTGAAGATCAACATCCCATTTTTGTATTATAAGTAAAAAGTTATGCTTGCATTACCCTTAATATTCCAGCAACCAAAATGTTGTGGGATGAGAGAGCAATTGGTTACTTCTCGGCTCACACCTTATTTCTGCAAATTTTAAGCAATATTTTTTTAGTCCGTTTTTAGGTCAAGGATATTGAAATTTAACTGAAAATGGAAAACATGTTTTAGTTTCTATTTAAAAATGCATAGGATGCATCAAAATAAAAAATAATTTCATAAAAAAATATTTAGTACAATTTTTTTTTTACTAGAGCCGATATATCGGCACCTTGAGAGTCTAAGGGTTAACAATAACAAAGCTGCTGTTACAAATTTATTTACATCATGATAGCACTCACTCATCAGCAACAAATGAAGTCTATTTTTAAATTGGTTGAATTTATTGATGCATTTTATACTCTCAGGCAGTTTGCTGCAACATTTCTAGGGCATCTTATAAGGGCTCCAGGTGTACATTAATGAGACTTTGTGTCATGTTAGGATTGGTTTTACACCTTGTGTCATAATTTGGGACTGGGCCCTGTAGTTACCAGGATTCAAATCTCTATTGATCATATGTCCATTTTATGTTGTTGGGAGAATTTAATTGAGGTGGTTTCCCAGTGCTGGACTCAAGAGGTGAGTATCTTTAAGGTGACACCATCTCTTGAAAGGCTACCCCATTCGGACAGACACCTTCTCACAACCACCTCACTGAGGAACAGATGCTGCGAGTGTGATGTGTGGACTACCTTTCGTCAGGCTCCGACCCTTTGACCTAATCTCGCAAAGAGGAGCAGCACTCCTTCTCCCATCAATACAGCTCTAGGGGTCACGGCAACATGTCCAGTCATGACAAGGTGTAGTTCATGAGGAGCGGAAGGGAGATTAGACAACGTAAAACATTGCAAATTTGAAAAAGCTTTCAGATTCTTCACAAAGATTTCAGAAGCCTGATATTTTTTAATACTGCTTTTTGGGTCCCACGAAGCTCTAGATCTTTTGATCGCCTTGTTTGTCCATGTGTAGTTACACCACTGCCACAAGATGCCTGCCTTTAATCCTGTTGTCATAATACATTATTTTCTTTGATGGTTTAAACACCATCCAAGACGTATGCCGAGTACATAGCGAGAGACCAACTAGATTACATCATGGTTAGACAAAGATTCAGGAACAGCATAAAGAACTAACATAGTTTCCCTGAGCCAATAAGGCGGACTGAAACTATAGCTTGGTGGCGATGGAATGTGAGGTGAGATTAAAAAGGTTAAAAGTAGGAAAGAGAATTAAGAAGTGGGGCGTGTGGGCCCTGAATGGAATGAAGCAGATGGAAAATCAGGAGATGGTGGGCAGATGCATGAAGAAAGAGGAGGAAAGAGGAACAGTTGGTGAAGGGTGGGAAATAATATTGTTGGGGATACGAAGAGCAATTGGAAAAACAATTGCAACAGACACTAGGAGGATCTTGAAACAATGGGTAACAGTGGAAATGATGGAAGGAGTTGAGGGAGGAAGAATATGGAAAAATATAAACACAGAGCTAGGCAGAAGACAAAATGTAAGGAAATAGCCACACCAAAGAGAGTGAACCACACCAAAATTGTGGAATTGGCCAAGGAGAAGGAGAATTAGAAGCCCCGTACTCAACAGAATGTCATCAGGCATCAAGAAATTGAATATGGTACTGAGCATCAAAAACACAACAGGAAACAGTTTCTAGATAATATATTTAAAATGTCTCAGCTAACAAAGCCATCATCAGGTATGTAATGCATAACTGTTTTATTTGACCAGCATGTCTCACTTCCACTACAAGAAGCCTGATCTTGAGAACTTTATTAATTCTGCCCTTTCTTCATCAATGGTTTGCATTAATGCACTGCTATGTTCTAGAAAATTCAGAGTTCTTCAGTAAGTTTTTAATTTTTTGAGGACTTAAAAGAAATGAGTCACAGATGAGGAAGTAGATACTCTGATGCTTCAAGTCTCACATGCCTTACGATGACAACATGCCTTGACAGCAATGACATGATAAACTACAAACAAGCAATCAGAATTGTACCGACGAAAACACTATAAGCTCTACAGTTAGCAATAAAGGCCTTCAATCAATAGTGATACATTTATAAACTTCAAGGTAACTTAAAATAGCTCTAAAATTAAATAACATGCACAAACAAAGTATCTAGGTATCAACCAATACACCATCATGGAATAATATAAAAAAATGGCAGAGTGTGATGATTTTGTAACTTTAATAAAGTCAGCGAGCGAAACAGCTCAGAGGAGGAAAATATGCTAGGGGTACATTGATGCACATTAAAATTTTCTCCTTCTATCATATTGAAGCTTCGTTGCCCTGAATCACTGGCATCAATTCTTACCACAGCTTTGCCATCATAAAATAAGCCCGCCTGATTATGACAAAACAAAATATGTAGATTATGAATCACATTTGTAAAATCATTTATTTTATGCTAGAAATAATTTTACAGTAAAATGTGATAGCATACACATATGCATCATTCAGTTCATAAAACAAAATAAAATGAGTAAACTCTACATACTGTGAAGTTAGTAGATTATTGAAAAAGCATTTTTTCAATAATGAGGAAAATATTTGCACTGTAATTTGAAAAGAAAAATTCCATTCATTTTATTGCGAGACAGGTTAGAAGTAAATTCCAGCAGAAATTTCACAAATTTGTACCTATAGAATCATGAGTTGCTCTATTCAGTCTTTTTCATAAGTGACTGAAGGAATATTCAAAGGTTGAAATAATATGATAGGAACTTCAAGAAATCATTTTTATTCTTCAAAATCCTTCAGTAAACAAGAGTAGGTCACAACTGCATTTTTTAACCTATAGCATATATTTTTACTATTTAGCAATTTACATTTGCTACAAAATAAAATTCTGTCATTTCCAAAAAATCACATCAGTAATCACTATGCACTTTAAGATTAAAAATTCCAAAACAATGTCAAAAAAGTAACCAAAATGTATGCTGGCATGTCTTAAAAAATACTTCTAAATGATTGGCCCTGCCCAAATGTGCTGACCATAACTCAATCAAGGAAAATGTATCTTGTTAAAAAAGGGCTCGACCAGATACCAAGAAAGAAAATGTAGATTCATGGACCAAAATGTTCATCCATCAAAGTCCTACACTAGAAATGACTTAAATATTTTCACTAGTTTACTTAACAGGCACATTCATGTAAGGAACGGCCTTTAACAATACAGAACATGTTGAGACTAGAAAATCACTATAGTCATGGTCAAACTAACATAAGTTGAAGGGGATTCAAAATCAATGCAGGCACAAATATTTAAACTCACAAATAACCATTTGATTCATTGAAGTACATACATACATTTATAATACCTATCAAAATAATCTGCCACTTTTATATTGGTGTCCATAATGACATTTTTCCATAGGCTGCCTCTATAAAAATAGTTTTTCTTTCCTTTATATAAGCACAAAATAAGCATTTTCTTCCTCCTGCCTCCTCATACACCTTAATGTAGATGCTTAATTGCATGGCAATGCCTACATTTAAAAACTTAGTTATGCCACGGCTCACATAATTGCCATTTTGTGTTGAATAGGAATGAAAGTCAAAGAAAATTAACTCAAAGTATCATTACATGCACAAAAAAAAACAAAATCATAAATATTCGAATGAATACAAGTTTTTTTTACCTCTCAAGACAGCATTAATAACAAAACATTTTACCAGTAACAATGACAATGTTAACTGCTTATGCATATGAGAACTTAAGCTTATTTCTTTGCTTAGTAAAAACACTCCAAAATTCATAGCTGCTAAAACTATGACAATTTCATGATAAAGTGCCAAAATAATCAAGTAGAGCCATTTCAAAAGTCGTTTGGCTACCAAAAATGCTAGTCTCAATTATCTACGGTCTTTCTTCCTGAAAAAATCAAGAGGAAAACTTCCTTTAATAATACACAGCAGCTTACTGAAAAGCTATACTTTTGGTTCCCAGCTGTGTTTGTCAGTGCTGGTTGAAAACACTATTGATTCCCCAGAAGAAACTGAAAAGCATTATGGATCAAAAACAGAACTTTTATCGTCCAAATGTCAACTAATGCAGCTGGAGCTAAAAAATTAAATCTGAAATTTCAGGATGCTTGGGAAGCTATTATTCAGTAATGTATGTTAGCACTGCATACATATCATAATCACTGTCCAGTTTTATCACCTTCAATGACAATTGTAAGAATGAAGAAAGGCATTAGAAAATGAGAGATAATTAATGAAAATTAGTATATTCATACCAAATGCCTGAATTCATGGAGAAATCAATACTATTTGAAATGCACATATGTAAATATTATTTTCTTATAATACAATCAGTTAGGAATGCACACCCCAGCCAATTATAAAAAGATCTACCAAAGACAAAATGTCCTGTATGCACCCCTCTGAATTTATGTCCACTGTCCTCTAATGGCTTGCTATAATACGAAAACTTCATACTGAAATAGGTACTAATATTTTATTGACATTCCTATTTTTCATAGGGACAAGGCAGTTATGTTTTAGAATTATGGAATATCCTGGAAGAACCTGGAGGCATATATTTCACATTACACTTTAAAATTCAAACTTTCACATTAAAAATTTCTTCAGTGATTCCAAGATAACTACATGAATTTATAATACCTGATGTTATCAACAACTGTGCATAAAATGCTGCAACAGTAGATTTGGACACAAGGAATGTATTTCTATTTACAAAATTGACCATAATTAACATAATACTGAATTCTTCAAATTAACAGAAAAGACTTAAATATATCATAAAATTGAAAAAGTCACATTGTCACATCTTCTTCGAAGGAATAACAAAAGCCTAAATGAACTTTTCACTTGCTTCTCAGCCAATGAGTTGCTAATTAACAGCACCAAATGTGTTTTTGGGGCCTCAGAGGTGACCTTTTAAGGGTATTCTGTACCTGCCGCATGTGTGAAACCTCCTCCCGAGCAAGTTGCCTCAGTGGAATGATTTCCCAAGTGACAGATGGCGAAGCAGCTATGAATCTTGAATATCCATGACATGATCACTGACAATTACTATGTGGTACATAAAAGGATAAAATGTGTCCATATCTCTCATTTAATGAAAAATGGAAAAAGTATACAAGTTCCTGATAAAATCTTTACGCTACATCAGTAACTGACTCAACGTGAAAATGACACTGAACATTGAAACCTGGGTCATTCCAAAGTAATAATTTCTGTGGATTAAAACAGTTACAGTTTTTCATTCTAATACTGAACATGTTTACATACATTTCTGATCCAAAATGATATAATCAAATTATATGAAACTTTTCCCACTCAAAACTTTTCAGCTAGATAAATGCATTTAGAGGAGGCTGTTTCAGGAGCTGCCGTAGACTCCACAGGTTCTTTGACATTTTTCATCTCATAAGAATAATAATGTTACTTACATGCCCCAAACTCGGCTACAAGTAATACATATTATTAATCTGAAATACTATTAATAGCTTTTGGATGTGGAACTGCTTCAATCAATAATAAATTAAGGCCTTGAAAAATTGCAGAATTTTCAGCAGGTTAAATACAAGAACATAACTGGATGATTTCTCACTACTTTTCATGAAATTAGTGTAACTAATTAAAATATGAGTGGTGTTTTCCTGTAAGACTGATGAATTGTTCATCGGGGTTTGTTGGGGTATTAAACCATATGCCTCCATGTCATTAAACTTAACTTTTATGATTTTTTGAAAAGATTCATTATTTCACTTAAAATATAATTATCATATAACAAGATAGACTGGATTTTAATGGAATACAATTGAAATAAGATGTTGCTGGGGAATAATTTCCAAAAGTAACACACACACAGGAGTTGTAAGAGCAGGAAATGCTACAATAACATGGACAAAAAATATGCAAAATATGAACATTGAAATATTATTGTTATGAAGGTCCAACCTGTTTGAAAAAAAATCATCTTATATGTTATATTTCTGAGCTCTATGCTCACCAAAAGTCTATGATAAAATCAATTTATTTCTACCTACAAATTTAAGAGATATTTTGAAACTAAAAGTGCCAAAAAAATGCTGGATTATTTATGAGGCTTTTCACAATCAATCTTAATTTCTGAATATTTCTGAACAGACTCTTTGACCTTCCTATCTTCCTAAACACTGTCCTCTCTCAAAAGACCACTGCATTGAGGCATGATAAGGCAATCTCCCCAGCCTGTTTGAGATGACTTCCACTATCTTAAGTTAGAAATCAGAATGGACTCAAAATTTATCTGATGATGATTCATTGAGCAGATACACCCAAAAGCATAGGCCCATCATGACTTTGATGGGCATCGCCTGCTAAATGTATGCTTAGGAATACCCAATGATGGGCAATTATAACATCCGTGGCAAAAAATGCAGAGGATCAGGACAATCTCATCCAATCAAGATACAAAAAGACTCAATGTTACCCACAAAATGTGAAATTTTAGTGGTTGAATGTTTGGGGATTTAAGTCTGAATATCTTCAGTTCTGTTTCTCTAATAGATGACCATGACCTCAAGGGTCTGTTTATTTTTCAACAGTGGTTGGTTTGGTTTTTTATTGCAATACATCCCAGTTACTTCAACAAATAAGGTAGTCTTTGATGAAAAAAAATATCTGGAGCTTTCCCAATGACTAATGAGGGTTGTAGGTATCTCAGGTTCTCTGCCAGATAGTCTTAGATAATAAGGCATTGTTTTTGATAGTCTATTTATGAAAGGGATAAGATTTTATACATTTTACCAAATAAAAAAGTATAATGTTTAAAGTGATCATTGATTTATATCCAGAGAGCTCCTTAAATGTATAAGATTAGAGTAGAAATATGCACAGTGCTATAAATCTACAGAAAATGATTGGCTGGGACATTCGTCAAGAAATTCTTTCATCAACAAGAAAACTGTCCTTCACTTCTTCAAATATCAATGGCCTCCATGATACACAACATCCACTATGCATAATTTAAATTCTCAGAGCAACACAAAACTGAGATTCTTTCTTAACAAAACATAGCAGCCATTTTATAGTCATAAATACACTTCCATCAGCTAAAATTTAAACGATGTTGAGGATTTGACATCAAACACTGAAATACTTGTATCATTTAGTGATCATGTGATGGTACTGGGATGCACTGAAGCAAGTGTGCAGTTGGTATAAGGTGGCCATTACTCGTGTGCGTTAGTAACATGTGATGCACAATGTTTAATAAATACTAACGAACTAAAATAGTGAAGAAGTCATTTCAAAGGTTATTATTGAAATACAACAATACTTGCCCGCAACCCTTTCAGATTTTTTCTCATTTTTGGCAGGAATTTAGAATTAGTGGAGAAAATAATTACTAATAACTGTTTTCAACAGTTTTGAGATAGATTCACTCTTAATTCAAAGCTATTGCTTTTCAAATTTTGTGCAATTCACAAAACTGTCTCTAAAATATTCAATATATTATTCTTAAGTATTTAGGGCAGACAACTACAACTGCTTTACACTTTATACTGGTTTATTAAAAAAACTATTTGTGATCTTCATAAACAAAGCTCATTAAATTACAAGTTTTATTCATATTTTCCGATTTCCATCCTTGTTTTAGAAAGCAAATGAAATCACTACACTCATTCATTTTCAATGAACCTAACTCCATTCTTATAAATCGGAGTGGAAACTGAGCAATGAGACAAAAAATTATGCATGGAGTGTAAGCTGCAGTTGGTACCTACTAAGATACGTGCTTGCATTTATTGACCATCTATGGCACTAATGAAGTACAAACTGTACACATACTTCACTTACTAGATGTGTAATACCACCAGTAAAGAACAATGCACCCCACAGTTTCAGCAATAATGGTGATTTAAAATTCATCACATTTTCCACAATTAACCTTCCATGAACAAGAATCAATGAAATCAAAGTTTTATTGGATAGTCCTAGAATTAGGTTTGACTGTTGTGGCAGCAGTCTTCAATAATATTTGCAATAAAGACAATTTTTGCTATGAAGAAAATCTGGGGATCATCTGATCTGGGTCCTTCTGATCATAATGATAGCATTTATAAATTTTTTCTCTCACTACCTGAAATTTCAACAATTGATAACTAATAATCATCTATTGCAAATGTACATATTCAATAGTCTATTCTGAAAAAAGTGTAACTACACTTCTCTCAGTTGAATGATATCAAATTTTGTACCATGCTCATTTCCTGAATATGTACCAAAATGTCAAAACTGTGGATGATATTCTCCGAAAAATGATCCATCTCTCCAAAATTTAGTTCAGCAAGTAAAAAGATAAGGAGAATCTAAAGAGATAAGGTCAGCTCATAAGTGGCTTTCAGGATAGTGATATGACAGAGATAATTGCCTCCAAACAAAGAATATTTTTGAACAGAGAAGAAAGCTGAAAACCTTCCACTAGCTTGGGGATATACTGTGAATAAATCAATACGGTATCCATTACACCTGATGACATGGAACATTCTGGAGAATGTATTAATTCATGCCCATGAGGTAGCATTTTAAAGGAAGCATGATGATGCTGCATAGAATGTCTAGCTCCAAGAAAGCCTCCACGAGTTATCTTGGAAATCACTGTATAGGATGATACAAAGATCTTCTGCTTGGCCAGGAAAGTAAAAGGTCTGTGTTACCTTTCCTGAGCTACGAAATCTTTTCATTAAGGCTATTTTCAATGTACAATTGTAATTAATCAAAGTAGTAATGGTTACTGGGACTTGGAAAGGAAGTGTTCATGAGACAAGCCATATAAGTCCATTTAACATAACATAAGTGGGGGAGGAAAATAATCACGTCAATCAATATGATGCTTTGTCAACACGGAATGGGGATCTAGCAGTCTGTAAGGTTGAGGGAAAGATACATAATGAATACATTCTGTATTCAAGTACCTACTAATCATGAAGCAAATGAATTAATAATAAATATTGAGATATTAATAATGTATTCATAAAGTATATCTGCTCTATCAGCCACAAAAGGAGGAGCCTCCCAGGCAGCATTGTGTAATTTAGGGGCAGGATGTTGGAGAATGTTACTGAATATTATTTGGGGAAAAGATGGAGGGGGGGAGTAGGGGAGGGGGATGTTGAAAAAGTTAAAATCAGCATTATGTAATACATGGATGCCTTTTGTCCTGTGTTTCAACAGAGTTAAAATACAGAAGCTGCTGAATCGCACATTGTGTATGTAAAGAACTACGAGCAGAATTAGCTATAGTTCTGAGTTTATTTTTTCTTTCTCTATAATCCTTCGAATTACATGTGTAGGAAACTTAAAAATGATAAGATTTCTCATGTAACTGTGAGATATGAACCCATTCAAAATCAAATATTCAGATAACTTCATCATGAAATTATCAGACTGGAAGAGATGAAATTTGATGAAATATTTTTTGTCAATACTATACGCAATCCCTGTCTTTGGTAAAGCAATTCTACAACCAAGTTTAAAGGACAGTTATGCTTGTTACATCATAACATTCATTGGGTCAATTAAATATTTATAGCAGCATGGCTTCTTACTCATAGGATCATTTACAAGAGTCTACATCTTAACAGGCCTCAATAGCATGCAGGATCTTTATCCTACATCAATTCCCAGTAGAATATATTCTTACACAAAGAGGCACTGTGATAGCTATGATTTGTCATGAGCACGTCTTTACTGTAGGATTCTCATCATACTGGTTTTAATATCTTCATAATCACTATTTAAGCATATTCAATGAAGAATTTCATGATGTAGAAAAAATAAAATTCCTCACAAATTTAATCAGAAAAGCACAAATAGTCCCTTGATTTCTTTTTAATGGCACAGTATGAGGTAGAAAGCCCTCTTTTGTTCACATATGTCTCAGCTTGATGCTCAATTTTTATGGATTTTATTTACTTTCTACTCTTATGCAAGACTTCCAGGTTATGTAGGTTAAATTATCACACCTACGTTCAATGCCTAGTGAAGGGGGAGGGGGGGACAGAGAGTAAGAAATAAACTAGGATGACTCTCATCTGGAATATCTTGAATTAAGATTATGTACACTCCAAGGAAGATACTGTGGTAAATCCTTGCTTTCTTGATGATTAAAAGGGAAATTCATCACCTCATGAATGTTCTTAAAGATTTTTTTTAACTCTTGCCACACCCACATTTTTATTGACTGATATAATGTCAAAAAAGTTGTTCACTTGTAAATTGAAGATCTTTTTTCTGAGGTTGAAATTCATTATCGGAATCTTTCCATTATGTTGTCAATCCATTTTTTTTACATTTGCATTTCAGTAAAAGAGCAACATTACTAGTTACATATAGCTGCTACATTTGAATATATCAGAATTGTCAAGTTCAGATATTCATTGCATTTAATCTAACGTATCAATATAGTGATTATAAAATGATGAAGCATGGATCTTAATTGATATGAACTCTACCATGTAATGTCATTTAGGCATAACTATTGTAATTATCAATTGGCTTGTAAGTGTGAACAGTACTGATTGCTAGCTTCAACTAGGAATTAAAAGAGTGTAAAGCAAAGGATAAAACATGTTCATTGTGTCTTAGCAACAGAATGACATTCACTAATGTAGCCACCTACATTCACTTGCTTTTATCAGCCTTCAGGTATGACTTATTTCTGAATGAAAACATCAGAAAAAAATATTAAACCAAGTTTTTTCATTTAAAAGTTGCCATAAACACAAATAATTTTAATAGGTATGTATGACTCCTTATAAAGATGTATTTTGATTTTTCATTGCTTCTAGTACTCTTATACTAAGGTAGCTCTGGTGAAATAAAATTTTTAAAATAAGATGTCAGCATGCATGATTACACATTAGATGTATTAATTCTGGAGTGTAAAATGTTTTTTCTGATACTTATACAGGATCAGACAATCTAATGCCTGAAAATACAGACAAACAAAACTTCAGATTACATGAAAACACATCTTATAATGCTTACTATGCATTCAGTCTACAAACTTTGCAAAAGTAAAGGTACAGCTAACAACTGCTTTCAAATAATAACTTATATTTTGAACTTCTATGAAATGAATGAAGTCCATTTCCAGTTGTGCGTCCCAGCTAAAGGTCAGTACATAAATAAATATTTACAGGGCATTTATAAAAAATACTACGTAGTATACAAGAGAAAGTTTGATTAATATACTCTAGTCCTAAAAAAATAATGTTTTAAAAAAGTTTAAAGTTCATGCAAAAGAACTTGCTAAAATTATATTGGCACTTTATATTACATATGTTCCTCTCCTTAATTGAAGATAACATTAGACCAAAAATTGTCCTTAATATAAAACACTGGATGTGATTGACTGGCTGCATTCAATTCACTACTGAGTATCTCCATAAAAGTTTCAAATCAAGTTGTATTAATTCGAAATTCTACAGGGCCTCTTGCTTCCATATACAACTCATGAAATACATACATACATTGCAGGCTCAACTGTAAAACAGCACAAAATATTGTCATAATTATTATCGTTGGACCTTGAGCCAAGGTAGGCAATAATGGCCATGAGCAGGCATGGCCATGCATTCCACTCGTAAGAGAAGACACACAGAGAAAATGCTAGCTCCCATCTTTACCTCTGAAGCACACACAGCACACATCCGCAAGATCAGTGCTTTTATTTTTTTGAGAGAATACACCACCACAGATCTGTAGAATCTTTTCGAGGGACTAAGGAGAAACCCTCAAGGGAGTCTTCATGAGCTCCCATGAAGACTCATCACTCATGCAAGAAATTTTCTGAGAGCACTGCATTACGCAGGATATAAATAGACAGCTGAATTAGCCCATAATGATAATTTTCAGTTGATCTATGATTAATGGGCACCATGGCCCCTTTATTTTGTGGATGGCAAATCATTTAATTAACCCAGCTGTGAGTGAGCTAGTGTCGTTTGTCCCACGAAAATGATAGGTGGTAAATCAGTTGCATGGAACAATAAAAAAAAAAAAAACAGGACAAACGATTCACCTTGACAGGGCAACGCTTTGCGCAAGAGTTGATTCTTTGCAAGGCGACCAACACTATGAGAGTGGCTCCTCCTTTTTCCCATTATCCTTTGGCCAGGTGGCGCCTACGCACCTGAGGAAGTCATCGAGGGTCTTCCAGCCACGCTCCCTCTCCGAGAGGGCTGTCTCCCTCCGGATGATGGCCGCTTCCCTCTCCACCTGCAGCACCTCGCAACGCAGCTCATGCTCCCGCTCCATTATCTGCATCCTGCGCTCGTGCTCCCTGCGCCTCATCTCCATGATCATGAACGTTCCCTTGCCCTCCTCCATCTCGACGTCCGGCTCCACCATGCCCCCCTCGTCCCCCTCCCCCTCCTCTCCCTCCCCCTCCTCCTCCTCCCCCCCTCCGCACTCCTCCCCCTCCGCGCCCCCGCTCCCCTCCTGCCCGTCCCGACTGCGCCCCTGGTCCCACTCCCCCTCTTCCCCCTCCTCCTCATCCTCTTCCTCCTCCTCGTCCTCCTCCTCCCCATTCCCATCATCCTCCTCCTCATCCACCTCCTCCTTCTTCACGTTCACTTTTGTACTGTTCCTGCCAGGTTGGAATAATAACAATAACTTTACTGCCATGCATTAAAACCTAGGTCTAATACAGTATAACCTCGAAAGAAAAAGACTGGCAATATTCCACAAGAATAAAGTTTTTTACTCGACCGGTTTCGGTGTACAACACCATCTTCAGGTGAAAATTATAGGTCGGTAAACCAGTCGAGTAAAAAACTTTATTTTTGTGGAAAATTGCCAGTCTTTTTCTTTCGTTATGATATTGCACCAAATCAAGCCTGAAACAACTACCTTTAACAGTATAACCTCGCTTAAATGACCCTCAATAACATGACAACCTCAATGGGGTCGTTTACTCGGAACCGAAATCGCAATTTTGTACACGAAATTGTTAGATGGAAACGAAAAAAGAAATTTAGTGAAAAAATTAATCTTCTAACCAAAACCATTCACTAATAAATCAAAAATTGAAATAAGCAAAAGGTGACGCCCACCGAAAATGCTGCCATGATAACATTGACGTCACTTTCCTCCCGTCCTTGACTGCTCGTATGGGAAGGGGAGGGAGTGGAGGGGGATTTTCGGAAGGTCTGCTCGCACAGATGCTGTCGTAACTGCTCCGATTGGCAGAGTCAGCTGTGTCCCCCCCTTTACGATAAGGCAAAGTAGCTTCGCGGGCTCAGTTGTGATTGGACGAAGTCGATATACGTCAGAGGTTGCACCACACCCACTTTTCCGAAAGGGTTAAAAACATCAGTTTTTCGCCGCTTATAACTCGGGAAATAATTGTCGGATCAGAAAACGGAAAAATATGGGTCTTTTTATTTTACAAACTCTATCATATTCGGCAATAAAAAAAATATGGTAAACGACCCCATTACAAGTGCAATTTTCAAATCACCTTGAGATTGCCATAACATAATGATAAAATTAACCTCTATAACACGACTATGTATTAGTATCCAAACAACCTCAATAACACGGATTTTTTCCAATTCACAACATAACTCAGAACCTCTATAACAAGTCTTTTTAAGAAGTCAACCTCAATAATGCGACTCTATATATGAATGGGTCAACCTTTAAGGCTGTTGGATAACACTGCCAAAAATGCTTCTGCAGACGTCTATGCCTCTTGACTTGAAGACTCTGTTTCACTACTTAAAACAAAAGTTTTCTGCACAAACTTCGAGAATAAGGATTGATCTAGTAAATAAGTTTAGTAATTTTTCACTCGTTCCTTCTCTCATAATTCTGTTGACCTCAGAAAAATGCAAATTTTGACAAAAATACGCTGATTTCCATGGCATGTATGAAGTTAAATTCTGAACATAATGACTAATTATGACACTCTTTAAAAGCGGGAATCCTTCATCTGCATGTGGGACCAAGAATTCATATTTCTTACCCTGAATTTTAAAACATGAATTTTATTCACTAACCTATTGCAAACTTTGTAACACAATATAACAATGCTATAACTTATACTTTAAAACGAAACGTGTTAGCAAGGGTCGCTCTAAAATTCACTCGTTATAAAGGGATTTAGTGATTCCATTAACCTCGATAACACGACTGATAGCCAAAATAACGTTGATAACATGACCCTCAACATAAAGATCACCTCCATAACACAACCATTTCCCTAATCCCCTTGAGACACTTCTTATCGAGGTTCTACTGTATACTCAATGGCACAAACTATGGATTCAAAATTAAAAATAGCCCGGCCATTAGTTGCACTTTGCCACACCTACGGTACATCGACGATAATAAAATCTATGCCTCAAAAGAATAACAGCTTAACCCTTTTACTGCCAGCCTCTTTAAGGTAGACTGTGCAAACACTGCCAAGCACACTTCCATGTAAGTCGTAAGATTATGAATTTTGGATATATTTGAAGCACTTAATTTTAATACAAAATTTTTATTTTTCTCAATGTTGACGATATATTTCAGTGTTTATGAGAATGAAAAAATCATTTATGCTGCCTCCGATTTGAAGGAAATTTAACATTACAAATATGTAATGATGTAATGTAAGTCAGCAGATATATCGGCCCTTGGCAGTTTTCCCACAACCATAGAGGGCTGATATACTGGCCCACTGGCAATATAAGGGTTAAATGCCTTCTGAATATCACTCGTAGTTTCTCAAATGATATTTTCATGCAGTTTGGATTAAAATAAATTGGAGGGGTGGGCGGTGGCTTTCTGGAGACCCCCTGGTACTTAAGACTGTTGTAATTTAGTTGGTAATCAGTATGGAAAACATTTATTTATCACAGTGTAAAAATGACTGCCCATTTCGCCCCCGATGTTGCAGACTTCCTCAGGGTAATGACATTGCTTGGTTTGCACGTTGATTGATTTATATTCTCACGGAGGTGGAGGTGTGGGTTTCTTGATTTTTCTTTTGGTTCTCAAAATAACTGGAAGCCAGGATGAGCTTACCATTTGTCCTTGGTCTATATTGAAATTGCTTGTTTGCTTCCTAATTTCGAGGGCCTCTCTTATTAACCTCGTCTTGTAATGTTTTTCTCTTGCTATGACTTCTGCGTTGGCCATGTCGATTTCATGTCCTTGGGCGGCGTGTTCTGCAACCGCTGATTTTTCTAAGTGGCCCGGTCGAATGGTGGCTCCATGCTCTTTTATTCTTGTCCGTATCGTTCTGCCCGTCTCTCCTACGTGCACCTTATCACACGATAGGCAGCTTACTTGGTTAGTCACTTGGTTGATCCATTTTATCTTCATCTTTCTTCTGTAGCACCACATTCTGAATGCCTTTTAGCCTTGACCTCTCTGCTGCTGTCATCATCCATGCCTCACAGCCATAGAGAAACATGCTCCAGATAAGTTCTGATGAAATGTTTCCTTACTTCCACACCAGTACTTACAGAACTGTAAGTAGATTCTTCTTTTGGTAGAATACAGCCTTCGCCTGGGCTATTCTACTACGTAACTATATTTCCTTCTTGCTTCATCCATCGTTGGTTACTTGGCTTCCCAGGTAGCAATACTCACTCGCTTCTTCTAGCTTTTGTTTCCTGAGTTTAATGTTGGTCTTGGCCTTTCCACTTCTCCAGCACACCATTACCTTGGTTTTATTTTTATTTACCTGCAGATGATATCTGGTCATTGTTTTTTCCATGTTAACTGGTTTGGAATATCAATAGTAGCAATATATGTAACACTAACATAAAATTCAAATACTATACATATTGTGGGTTTAATAAATATCATAGAATAATAAGAAAGTATCAGGTTCTTGAAAATCATGGTGGCCATCTTGAAAAGTCACAATAATGTCACCAGGCAGTACAGCATCAGTACCATCAGTATAGCATTCCATAACTTATTTAATAGTAGATGTTTTTCTTCCATGTGCATATTGCAGCTGAATAAGGAAAAAGAAAATGGTACCCTGGAAATGGCATCAAAAAACAAACTGGGACTGTAAAAATCCAACCTCTAATAATATCATTTTCTCCGAGTTGATATTTTCATAGTGATCAAATTTTTGAAAATAGACGAGAGATTCAATTCTGCCAAAAGTATCATGCTGCCAAATAAAACCAAGTACTTGTGGTCTTGGTAAAGCACCAAGTTGCTATTGGTACCTGGTGTGGAATCACGGATGTATCTTTCGCATTATCACTATCTTTATCGTTAACGCTTAACCTCAAGAGTGGTGCAGGGTTAACAATAACCATCTATAAAATTCACTCCACAGATTGTGATAAGCGATTTGAAGTGCCGTGCAAAAAATGAAGAACGGAGATCACGTTCTCTCTGATATAAGTTAAATCAAAAAATAACGATAATGCTAGCGCATGCCTTATGAAGATCAATTGATCAAGAATTAATTAATTAATTAATGTCTTTATTTGCCCAAAGATCTGTTACATTGATATGAAAAGATATAGGGCACGTCATAAGAACCTGAACTCCTGCCTTTAAACCCTTTCGAACTATACATACAGTGAATATACCATTATATTTTATATGATTTTACTTTTTTGAACTCTGATCAGGCCCTTCTGCCTGAAACAGAAGAGTTATTGAATCCTCAGCCAGACAGTAGCAGAGGATTGAATAACTCTTCCGTTTCAGTTTTAAGGCAGTCTACTACAATCTGTATGTGCGTACATACATAATAATGGTGCAATTGAAATGCAGTGGACAGACATATTGGAAGTTAATTGCAGGGGGACAACAATCAACTTTTTTTAGTGGCCAACGAAAAGAAATAATTTATCCGAAGAATATTTACATTTGGAGATACCAAATTTATTTGGTAGCCTTTCAAAAGAGTCATTTAAATTAATTTCAAAAGAGTCATTTAAATTAATTTCATTTGTATTAAATGAATATTTCCATAAGGAAGGTTTAGTCTTTTCACAACCTCACACCAATCTCATTTGACCATTTGACTGTGTGAACCACCACCAGCGTCTCCTATAGAAACTTAAGTGCTACAGTACAAGAGGCGCCACTTATTAGTGGATTCAGTGGTTATGTATCTGTCTTAAATGAATCAAGTTCACTCGAGATTAACCAGCAACATAAAATACTGTAGGCACTTTATTGCTATGATAAATAACTTTTTTTTTGCAGCCGGACCATTCTGTTGGCCCATATGCCCCTGGGATCCCAATAGGCATTTGTCTGTCATCAGGTTTCCCAGGGGCTGAACCAACAGAGCTTGACAAACATCCATGCCTTGTGAGGAGAAAAACCCACCCAGGTGGGACTCGAACCCACATCCCTAGGATTAGCAGGCGAGGACTTTACCTCGACTCCACCTGGGCCGCACTATGGGGTACAGAGGTAGCGCTCACTTTCAAAATCGTAGAACTTTTGAATGAATTGAGATATTAGCATAATTTTTTTTTTATTTGAAAGCTAAAACCCTAAGTAGTAGAGGAAAAATATGGATCAAATGAAAAATAACAGTAATAAAAGGAAAAAAGTAAATTTTCATAATGTTTTTGCATTAAGGCTGGCAAAAACTTTTTTTACCAATAGATGCATTTCTCATCTTTGAAACGACATAATATTTATTAAGATATCTTTAATCGTGGCCGAGATTCACGATTTTGATGGACAATATACATAACTCCGATTTCTCATCATATATAATTCCCACATAGCACAACATATCTCAGAGACGTGTCACACACGTCTCCAATGTCTCTAATATCACAAACGTCTCTGAGACATCTCTGATACATCATTTTGAGACGATGCTCTTTTGGTCTCGGTGTGACCTCTCTGAGACGTAACACAATGAGACCTCTCTGAGATGTAACTGAATGAGACATTACCAAACTTTGGTTAAAATTAAAATAAAATCTTATAAAAAATTAAAGCAGAAAAACAACAGTGATGCGTGCTTGAACTCACGGCCTACGATGCTCAAAGCGATCATTCTCACCATTACGTAGTATATGCCACGTACCTAGTATAACGACGCGTCTTCATCCTCTCCCACCATACCAAACATCCTTTGTTTCCTCCCCTCTCTCACCATCCCAAATATACTTTGTTTTCCCCATGTGTGACTATTTATTCTGTAATAGTTAATTTGTAGTTTAATTGCCCCTCCCTCTCCTTATTTCCCTCTCGGCTTATTTCCCGTAGGAGAAAAACAATTCGAGCTAAATTGAAGAAGAGCGAGTTAATAGGAAAAATTAGCGCGAAATCAACTTAAGCACGTAACGATAAATTAACTGACAAAGAAGAACAAGGTTGTAAAGTCGTGAATACATATTAATTGTGAATACAGATTGATTGAGTACAGAAAACAGAGGTATTGATGTCAGGGTTTCAACCAAATATTCCCGCGGCCCGTCCGATGAAGATGGCGATTGCCATGTTACTGAGGAAACTCTTATTTATCTCTCCTGGAGTTGAAAGAATATCAGTTACGCATATTCATAACGGTCATACTTACTTTTAGCCACAAAATGGTCATTGGGGAAATGCTTTAATGATTCAAATACCCGTGTCCATATGTTGTAAAGTTAGTTATCACTAACGAATTCATGCAAGCCAGCAGCTGTATATATACGGCCTCCCAACAGTCATATGTTAGTGAAGGAGTGCTAGATAGCTGTCGTGATATGCATTTCATTTGGTCACTTAGGATAAGGTCATAGGACACGTGGGTCAAGTATGTGTTGTTCATAATTATATCTTTTGCGTTTACAAAAGTGGGAAAATCTGTTATTATCATTTTCTTTTTAAATTTTGAAACTATAGGTGTACTCATGCAAGTATTGATTTTTTTGTGATACCTAACTAATTTGTTTCGCTAGGAACATGGTCTTTACAATAGCCTTAAGGCTATTCGGGTATTCCATCGGGTCAGGGGCTCCATTGGTGCTGACGTTTCAATGGCTGAGTCGTCCATCGAAACGTCGGCTCCAATGGAGCCCCTGACCCAGTGGAATACCCGAATAGCCTTCTTTGATATTTGAGATGTATCTGAGACCTCTCTGAGATGTTCTGAGAGAGATAGGATTTGGATACATCTCAGAGATGTCTCAGAGAGGTTGCGAATGTCTCAGAGATGTCACGTGGGACGTATCTGAGACTAGCCCAGGAGGACATAGTAATGTCTCAGATACGTCTCAAACAGAGCTCAGAGACATCACGATATGTCTCTGAGACATACTCTGAGATATTTGAGATGTCTAAGAGACGTCTCTGATATGTGTTTGTGCTATGTGGGATTAGGTCGGAAAAAATTAAATTTTCATAATGTTTTTGCAATAAAGCGTGCAAAAGCATTTTGAACCATAGATACACTTCTTAGCGCTGTAAAGACATATTATTTTCAAAGATATCTTGAAACTGGACCGAGATTAATGATTTTGAACGTTATACAATGTAATTCATTTCAGCTTGTGGTTGACATTGTGCAGCGCACGCTGGGTAACAGTTAGCATGTTGTGCGAATCGATACATTCAAAATCGATTTGTGGCTAAACTATTAACTGAATGTAAAAAACACATGCTTTTTTGCTATATTTTTCTCGAAGATTACAAATTTGCTTTTAAAATTTTTCTAACGTGAATACTACCTCAATTATTTAATTTATTAATAAAAATTGTTTATAACAAAAAATATTTATTATTTCGACTTGGTTTAATCTTATTATCAATGAGTGTGAGAAAAATTGTCGATAGTATATATTTTTGTTTTTAAACATTTATTTTTCGCTGATTTATTTTAGTCTATAAAAATAATTGGAAAAAATTATGGCATTATCACACTCTCTGCAGACTTTTATTGTTATTTTTCATTTGATGCATGTTTTTTCTCTATTCCTTCTTTCCTCTACTCCTTAGCTTTCAAACAAAAAAAATTTATGTTAATATCTCAATTCATTCAAAAGTTCTATGATTTTGAAAGTCAGCACTACCACTGTACCCCATAGTGGGCCGGCTATTTATTTAATATTAATTTATTTCTTGAGGTTATCGGGCCTGAAAATTATTGACTAAACCTCGCCCTCTCTTAAGCATTTGTAATTGAAACAAAAATTCTAACTAGGCTTTTAGAAGTACATAATTTTTTCTCTTCCACTCATGGATGAAGGCTCTGGCATTCAACAGCATATGTAGTACCTCGATTCCATCAAATTTGGTGAACCATTGAGGGAAATTTGCTGTTCAGGGGTCGTTCATAAATTACAATCAGGGGATAGGGGAGGTTGATGCAACTGTTACAACAATGTGGAGGAGGGGGAGGGTTCCAGCCATCTGTTTTATTGTGAGATAGATGCTCTCAATCAAAACATAATGAGAATACATTAAATAACTAGCTAAAAATTATAGAAATGAGAAATTATAAGTTATTTATAATATCGTACACAAATAGAGGGGATTCACGGGCAGCATTTCATAATTTAGTGGGGAGACAGGGGTTGTCTTAGAGAAGATCTTAAGAGAGTTTTACGGAGCATTGAAGGGAGGCAAAAAAAGTGGAAAACCAGTATTTCATATTGACAAGGACGGTACATCATTGAAACTTCCTCATTTTGACTTGGGTCTACCACAGAGCTGGAAGGAAGCACCATGAATAAAAGCAAATGAGATAACAGGTTATGTGCAAACTGCATGTTGAATAATGCAAAGCTCTTTCTAAGCACCCCTAGAGATAGGTGTGAGGCTTTGAAAACTATTCTTTGAAATCTTCCTGACAGAAATATTCACTTAACGCAAGCGAAATTAGATGGAAATGAAATGGAATTTCCAAGAAAAGTAAAACCATTGGATAACAATCAGCTGCAGAAACAGGAATAATCACTGTGTAGGTTCAGGTCAAAACTATGAAAATTGAATTTTCCTCAAGGAGGTGATGCATTGGTGGAAATTTCCCGTGGCAGTGCATATGACTTACCCATCTGTACTTTGGTTAGACATGGAGTGCTGACCACTGTCCGCAGCATGACTAGGCACCCTGTTGTTTGCCTGCTGGTTGGAAGGGGTAGAGGCGGGAGCAATCGTGAGCCGCCAAGCGTCGTTGCTTCCCCCACTGCTCGTCACACTTCCACTAGGGTTATTGTCAGATTGTCCAGATAAGGCCCCTTGATTCCCACCAATATTCCCGTGAGAACCATCCACTTGACTATTCATCTGAGCTCCTAGAACACCAAGCCCTTGCTGATTCCCTCCAACACCACCTGAGGAGCAAAGCAGATGGCAACAAAAATATTTAGCGAACACTCCGCATCACTCAAGGATATCATTTAATCAAAACACAGACGCACCACACATGCCAATTGGTTAAGAGACATAAATGCGGTATATTATTCCTGACAGCAGTTTTGTGACAAGCATGAACAAGAGAGTGAGCTCAGTGCCAAATTTGGTGATGGTAGTCACTAGCTACTTGAGAAATCTAACTTCACAATTTAAGAAATTGGTTTAAAGCACATTTAGAAGTAACTGCTGAGATATTAGTTCAAATAATTCATGAATGAGTCATCACTCTGAATCAAACATCAACTCAATTCAAGAAATAGCAAAAAGTTACATAAAAATACTCAATAGTTATGAATGTGATGAAATCATTAAGATAAGGATAATGTGATGTGTAATAATTAAGATAAGGATTTTTAAGAATGACAATGATGGACCATATACTTTTTATTTAATAATTATCTTGGTCAGTTATCTGAGTATTATCATATTTTGTGTGTGATGTGTGCATTTCACACAACATTGGGGGCTAAGTCATTAGTTCTATCCTTACGGACCTACAGATTAAACACAACTTCATTTACTGCAGTAATCTGATTACATTCAATAGGGTTTTTCCATTTATTATTTAAGTAATAAAGCAACTTGCTCTATTTTCAAAAGTAAATTACTAATAAAAGTTTCGGACATTATTTATTAAGAATCTTTTTCAACATTTTCAATGAATGAAAATAGCATTTTTGGGACAGTCAACATAAAATGGATAACAACTGAACTTTGATCACAGTTGGGGACATTACAAAATAATTAACTTTTAAAAATGCATTATTTTTTGAATTGGTGGAATCATGTTAATTCAACAATAAATCTATGCATTTAATTCTTGGAATTGAATGTTGATAAATTGCAGATTTGCAACCGATTGACAAATAATTACACCTTACACAATGGTTGTCCAATCTCAGGTAATAATAAACTGACATTAAAAATTTAAAGGATTAATAACATGCAAAAACCTTTCAGTATACCAGTTAGAAAGAGAAAAATCTTTTTCTTCACATTCAACAGATTAAAACACTTAGCCTTATCCATCTTTCCTGAACCTCACTCAGGACAGTTCAGTCAAATACAAGTGAGCCCTTGGAACATTCTGATATGTCAGAATGATTTATTTTGAAGTAAGCCCTCTATGGGGAGCTCCGTGGGTGAAATAAACTCGGCATTGCATTACTTCCAACCATAAAATCATTGTAGAAGCTCATGCATACCCTCAACAACAAAAATTTTATAAAATATCTGTAGCATTTAACTGGAGCACAGCAACAACCCCATCTAAACAAGTATCATACTTATCATTATTTTTTTGCCATACAAGTCTGTATTTGGAAGTAAGGCACAAGAAGGAAGCATTCTATTAACCTATATTCCTCAATTAAAAGAACTACTATTTCTTCCTTTTCCAGCAGTTCCCCATGAGTGAAAGGTGACTCAATTAGTAATGTTAAACATGTACCATGAAGGCTGCATAACTGCTCACACATGGTTGAAACTCCTCTCAAAAATCTAGAAAGCATGCTCCCCTCATTTCAGGCAATTGCGGAACACTCACCTGGCATTCCAGGCGAGAAGAACCCTCCAAAACCCATCCCATCATCGAGTTCCGAGAGGTCGAAAGGGCCCCCCCCCTCCTGCTCCCTCTCGCGCACTTTCTCCAAAGCTTTCACGATCATGTCCGAGAGCACAGAGTTCATTTGGTTTCGAGTGGTCGCCGTGGCAGCTGCAGCCGCTGCTGCCACAGCTGCTTGCTGCTGCTGGATCGCCACCTGCTGCTGCTGCTGGGCCGCGAGGTTGGCAGCAGTGGGGGGCACCATGAGCGACTGAGCCAGCGCCGGTGATGCTGGAATGTGCACCTGGCCTGCAGCGGCAGCAACAGCAGCGGCAACAGCTGCAGCAGCTGGCGACTGCAGGTTCTTCTGCGGATTCTTCCCAGCCACATCTGCTTTCGCTGCCTATATTACATTTTTTAGGTGCACGCATTTTCAAAAGGGAGAAGAAGTTTGTAAGTTTCCCCTCTGAACACTTGAATAAACATCAATATAACTGTTTCAAAATCAGATAATGTTACAAATTTGACCAGGACTTGAAAAATTCTGAACTTAAAAAGCAGAGTTAATATTTCAGAAGAATGTGAATTAAATTGAAACCTTTCTTGTTTTCATACTAATTAATTATAATTAATATCAAAAAAGGAGAAGAAATTACCAAATGACAGTCATCCATGCGATAAGTTACATTTCTGAATCTTTAATTATCACCTAACATGTCACCACAGTGCATTGCAGCTTATAGTAATGCGATCAGGAGTAGGATAATTTCATTTATCTTGACGAATTTTAAAATGATTTCATTTAATTCCTTATTAAGCATAGGTGATTTGCTAAAATATGATTTTAAGACAATGCTTAGCATACCTTTGTGGATTCCACCAGCAATTTTGAATAATTTGTTTTTGACGTATCATTGTACGAAACAATAATTTTTTATTTAAGAGTGAATCCAGTGAATTTATGTACCATTATTCATCGCTCCACTTACAATAATGGATACTTTAATTACATGGGAATAAAAATTAAAAAGCTGCTCCAAGACATTACCTATTCAAATAAATGTTACAATGGAGAAGGAAAATCAGGATAAATCACAATGCATCGTATGAATGAAATTTTGCGAGAATAGCAATATTTCGTATCACTTAAGCAAAAGACAGAATCAGTGTCAAACTGAGGGAATGAGACATAGTCACCTGCTTCATCCGCCTCCACTGCTCTCGTATTCGGAAGACATCTCTTTCTGGGCCGTAACGCGCACTAAAAAGTTCATGTATCTCCCTCCACGCACGGCCCTTCCTCGCAGATGACATTCCATCGATACGGCGATTTTCTAGAATGTCCAAGCGCGGCGCCACAAGCCGAAAGAGGAGCAACTTCTCCTGGAGACTCCAATTTTGCGTCCTCTCTCGCTTCCGAACAAACATCCCCGAGGGTGATGACCCTGGATCATATTCTCCCTCATCGCCCTGCTATCTCACCATTGCAAGGCCAAGCCAACGAAAAAAGAATGTCGTGAGTGGAAGGTTCAATGAATAAACAAAGAGTATTGATGGAACTACTGAAGCAACCATAAGAAATCAATATTTTGCATGAAAATGTTCACAATACATACACCAACAAATGATAACAGATTCTAAGAAATCAGTTTTTAAGATTTTGTAAATAACCACTAACACTAATAAAACGCACATAAAATTAAGATATTAAAGTAAATATAGTGACAGTTTCTAATTTTTACGCTCCATAAACTTTGCCATTAAACCACCAATAATCCCAATATCTTTACTTTCACTCCAATATCATTACTATGTATGCTCGCATTGTAAATATTATCCAGCCATTGGGATTACAGACTGTGATTGCCATCTCTTTATGAAACTAGAAGTCCTTGACATTCTCAGCAAATATTTTATTGTTGTCATCTCCAAAACAGGGGTGAGTGAAATTTTCATCACTAATATGTCTTAGAATAAGGGTTGGGGATTTTGCAAAAAGTAAGCGTAATTTTCAAGGTTGGTAGAGCTATGGGCTGCCAACCAGAGGTACTGGGTTTGAATCCAGGGAAGCTTTGGACATGTTCAGGTAAGGCCAAGCTGTATTATTTCCTTGGTACCATACTTTTCGGGGAAACTTTAGGTGGCAAAGTAACTGCTTTACTTGCCCTCACGTGTAAATATCACACACAACTGGGCTTAGTATTAGGTGAGTTCCACCAGCCTGACAATCCTTAGCGCTAAACACAACTGATTTAGCACTTTGAAGGCTCAGACTATTCTTAACAGACAGCCAGTTACCGACAATATGCTAGCCAATCATACACCCTCCATTAGCCACAGGTTCCTAAGCTGCTTTAATTTGAAGCAAAGCTAATATGAAGTGAACAGATGAAAGTCACCAGACTTATGACACATTCACATACATTATCAATGCTTATATTAAATGCACTGACATCCAAATCACCAATCTCTTAAAAATAATGGCAAAGAACGAACATGACTACACCATCTTATGTGAAGTGAACAGATGAAAGGCACCAGACTTATGACACATTCACATACATTATCAATGCTTATATTAAATGCACTGACATCCAAATCACCAATCTCTTAAAAATAATGGCAAAGAACGAACATGACTACACCATCTTATGTGAAGTGAACAGATGAAAGGCACCAGACTTATGACACATTCACATACATTATCAATGCTTATATTAAATGCACTGACATCCAAATCACCAATCTCTTAAAAATAATTGGAAAGAACGAACTTGATTACACCCTCTTCTCAACCCTGCATGAGTCTACATCAACCTAATTAATCAGTATCACTGAATTCTGAGTTTATCTTTTTATGCTAGCTTCTAATGATAAGTATCTAAATGGACAATGGGATTACACGTCTGCATATTCTATTGAGACCGTGGGATCAGCAAATGAAGATAATGAAAAGAAAACAAGAACCTAAGATTTAAAATAAAAGAATGAAACTAAAGTGTGGACTAGACAAAGCAAACGTAAAAGGGGATGCTTGCAGAGAATGAATGATTATGGATATGTGTTCAGCCTGGATGAAGGGGGGACCACACCTAGACACTAATGGAAGAGGAGGAGGAGGGCTTTAGGGAGAGTCTAGAGAGGAGGAAGGACTATTTCCATCCAGCACAAAATGTTAGCCACACCATGTCGTGCAGCACTGGGCCATAATCCTCCCTCTGCTCCTGGTGGCCGTGGTACGCTCCGTGTGGCGCCCAGTCCGCATCCACCACCATGTGCTCCACGTCGCCTGCCATCAGCCCGCCCCGTCGGCGACGGACTCTCCTCGGTGATCCCCGGCTCCCACGCCGGCGGCCCCGCAACCCACCAAACCCACGAGATGCCGACGGCCCTGGAACCTGCTGCCGCATCCAGTCTACGTCTACGTCATACGAATTGTCCTGAAAATCCACGGCATGTGACAGAAGGGGGGGAGAAGCCTCGCCAACAACCCCTTCTTCCCCCCCTCCCCGTCCTACAGCAAAGCACTCCCTCTACCGGGAGGCTGCAGTCCAGCATTGCAGAAATCAACACAATATGCAAAAAGGCAGAGCTTGGAAAATAAACCCATTTCACTCATAAAATAATGCAGCAATGAGGGGAAATAATAAGCAAAGAAGGCAAAAATAATAATTGCTCACATAATCACCAAACAAACAGCAAAATTTAAAATGATATTAGCTCATTTCTAAGTCCAACTGAACAGAGGCCAACTTGGAAACATTGTTTGAAGTTAAATTTAATGATCATATGCCTTTGAAAATGAATCTCTCCCATATTTATCAAAAGTCCTCCAGATAATGCTTACTCAATGATTATTTCCCTGGCCTTTCCAGTCCTGCAATGCCTTACATGCAGTCCTACTCAACACTTGGAGAAAGCACATAATTTTAAAATAACATCTACGTGTTCCTATTGAACTGAAGCAATGGCAACTATTCTATGTTAGAAAATGCACATGCATCTAAGGAGTTAATAATGATTAATATTTTTAGGGGTGAATTTCAGCAGTTGTTTTCACCTGCTTTGAAAACCTCATAAAATACCAGGTTCTATGGATGAATATTACATTGTACATATTTACAGACACACTTCAACCTGACTGAACCATGTCGACTTTAATAATCAAATGAAATTTGTTTGTGGAATTTCACTAAGTTTTCTTTTTTGCCTAAAATTCTACACATCTACAAAATAATGAATAGCATGTTCTCCCAACACGTAGGGATAATTATATAATGCCTTTTATTGTCATTTCTAGGGATTTTCGACTATATAATAGAAATTCATTTACACTCGGGTACATGAGGATGATAACAAAGAACCTTCTAATGAAGTATTTTCCCATAAGCCCATGAAATTACAGAACTATTGAAATCCATCCGAAAATGAAAAGCAGTTTGCAAATATGGATATTATGGAGTCTATTTCATAATGATGTTTGAACAATGAAAGGGAAATAAGACTTTTGATGGTTGGGACACATCACGTTAGAAGAAGAACAAAGCCAGCCAAGTACTGGAAAAGGATTTCATACATACAGGTATAAGGACAAGAGTGAAAGTTACAGAGCAGAGTAATAGGGCCCATGAATCTAAGGATACATGAAAATGGTGATCTACTGATAATGACATGTATAAATAAATCAAAGGCTCGGATCAAAGAGAATGCATTTTCAACGAGGCACATTGATGGAACACAAATGTTATTGTCTTTATATCCTGCAGGCATTCACTGTGTGAGAATATTATATATTTACTACACTTTTGGAATGCAGTAATGCTAATGTTTTCATGCTTTCCATATTTGCAACCGAGGCGATTAAAATCAGCACATCAATCTCAATCACGAAAGCTGGGCTGATGCATTTGTGTCATACTCACAGATATGGGAAAAGCAGGTAAATGGGAGAGAAAAAGCAATCTTGCTGCATTCCAGTCAATGCCTTACTATTAATCCCAGACAAGAGTACAAAAACTATTAAACTCATAGAATAAATAAGAAACTACTTCTCACCATGCGCTGCCGATAGTGAAAATAATTTTAAGTGACCACTGAATTTTAATGGAATAATGATATAGTGTTCCCATGTAAGATTCATTTCCCATGGCCTATGCTTTGCTGTGCAATATCATCCTCAGGTGAACATATATGTACTGAAAAATTAAGGGTTCTGCAGTGTGGAAGGGGGAGAATGTTAAGTCAGTAATGGGGAAGGGTTTGTTATAAGGGAATTCCACGTCCTGACTCCAACCTAGTATGGGAGGAGGGGTGAGGGTGTACAACATTGGTCGGGGGGCTTCCTTGCATTTCACAGTTAAGGGTGGAGGGTAAACATTAACACTACATCGTTGACAATGCACAAATCTTAAGAATGATTTTTCACAATCTTCTACTGCTCTCAGGGTCCAAGCACAGATCAATTACCTTCAGAGTGGATGATTTTAGGGGAAAAACTAATAAAGATAATAATGTATTTAATTTTAACAAACCAGTTTTATGATGCATTTGGTCTCTCCCATCAATGTTGAACAGGAGACAGATCCGATGATTATTTAGTGGAAGCTATGGCAAGATATACAAGGAGAAACAATTGCATTGAACATGATTACTATGCATCTGTTGGATGAATCAATACAATAGCTGAAGATTTGGCCTAAAATTGAAAAAAATGTGGAATCGTAGACTCATGTCTGAGGAGAGTTCTAGTAATCAAATAATATTTATGCAACATGGCAATGCATTTATATTGCTCGAACGTGAATGAGTTAAGCACTTGGAGAGTATCATCAGCCAGGAGCAACTGAATCTCAATTGAAAAATAGCAGCAATTCGGTTTCTATTTTAAACAAGTCACCCAAAACTGGAATGAGATTGGTTGCTATGGAATATATTGTCCCCACTCCGTACGACCATCATCCATGATTCCAAGGCGCTTCCGGCCTGGAGCAAAGGTACAATATGATGGGGATGGAATTTATTAGAGGAGGAGGGGTGGAGAGAAACCTGGCATCGATATTATCTCTTAATAAATGGCGCCAAGGGAAACATTATTTAACGTCCCATCAGACGGACAGAGTACAGAGGGGGTGTGTTTTAAACCATCAAGATTATCTGGAATGGGTCATCAAGGAGTCATGTGGTACAAACACAAATGGTTAGCAAATTTGGTTTTTGTGAATCGCTCATTACAATTATATTCAATGAAGTTGATGGTGTCTGGCTTGACTACGTGGAATTCCTTCATGATGAGGTTAAGGAAACAATGCACTTCCACAAATTATATTTTATTTACTCACGACCATGGTTTCGATGCATAGCATCATCTTCACCTGAAGATGATGCTATGCATCGAAACCATGGTCGTGAGTAAATAAATATATTTTGTGGAAGTGCATTGTTTCCTTAACCTCATCAATTATATTCAATGTTTTTACTTGAGGTTTCCTCATCAACAATATGCATAGAGTCCCCAGATGAGTTAAAACTCTTGTGTAAAAGATGAAAAAGTATTGCGATGGCTGATTCAAAAATATCAAATTTGCCAACTATTCATGTATATTCGAGATAATTCTGATGGGTTCAAATCTGAACTCGAATGTTCCACACTAAACACTCAAGTAAAAACTGGATTACTAATAAAAAATATGTTCCTCTTGAACCTGGGGAAAAGATAGTAGTCTAACCATTGAACCAAACTCGTGCTACTAAATGGTAGTACTGAGTACCTACATTCACTTTGAAAAAAACAAGTACAGAGTGGGCAAAGCATATTCCATTGCATGGGCACTGCCGATATCCTTCGAATTACATTGGCACTAGGATTTAAATGATCACAAAATTGTCGAGATTAATCCTGACTTAAAGAGAAAAAGCCTTTCTGCGAACTAGCGGAAAATCCAAAACAATGATTGTGTGTAGACACGCAAAATAGGAAATCATCTCCTTGCAGCGTGAAACTGTTTTAAGAAAATATTATAAGTTTCACTCTTATGTGGGCTGATGTAAAGGATCGAATAAATTATTAATTCTGAAATCACGATGTAGGGAACAGAAGATTGCAGAATATGCTGGTCTTTCTCGTAAAACATAACCACAACATATAGAGAACTGGGCTGTTACAAATGCTGAGGTCGGAAAATCCGAATTTCAGACCACATTTATGACTAAAATTTTCCTGCTATCATTTGAAGGTAAATGAGTGCTTTCATTATTTTCACTATCCACGAGATCTTCGTAGGAAATGTGACCCAATTTTAAAAGCAATTTCTAGATATATGCCAAAGGAATTAAAGTGTCTAATCAAATAGGTATAGATTTTGTAGATTGAAAATTCTAACAGGCAATTCACTTTTGATCGGCAAATGCACTCTTTTAAAGTCATGGAATTCAGTTCGCAGTCACAAAGAAAATTTCGCAAGAAACATTTTGTAGCAGAACTTTGTAGCATCAATTGATACAACTGGGAAGATGGGAGATTAATTAGTGGTTTCTGGGCAATAAAATGGATTTTTATTTTGAAACGTAAAAAATGCTAAGTGCAGTGTAGACGTTTAGTCTATCACATTTGGCAAAATAAATTCCCATAAAGATGACACAAACAGAGCAACCAGTTAATCGGGATGCTGTGATATAGTGTTAGTACATCCATTCTTCCCAATCCGATGCCATGAGTTTAAATTTGGTATTTTCAGGGATTTTCCAAGATAAGGTCAGGCTGAAATCGATGCAGAGTTTCCCTAAACCCTTACTCCTTTCCTTCCAACGCCTCCACTAACTGTTTTATGTACTTTTAAGAGTGGGACAAACATAAAACAACACCACTGATGTGAAGTCAAGTCGGCAGATTGCGACTCCTCAATTTGTTTGCGAAATTTATCAAACGCGAAATGAAAAATGAAACAGCTTTTTCAAACGATAAAAAAAATAAAATTAGCGGTTAGCACGGCATTGAAATAAACACCTGGCACAAAATATTAATTACTCAATGAAACATATTTTATTACAGTTATTTGTTATTTACATACTCACAGTAACGACAACTACCAGTCAGGGGCGGTTTCAAAGGGTTTACGTTGGTGGAGCAGGGGGTCTATAACGGTCGTCACGAGACAACATTGCAACTATTTTTTGAAGGAATTTATCAGTGAGATTGTGCGTCCACTCGTTAATGGCGTGTATTTCCTAACTCCATTGCGACATATCATATTACAAGGGCAACACCACCCGACTTACTGGCTACATTACCACATTACTACACCATGACGGTCGCCCCTACCACTGAAGGGCCCCGAGAGCTACTTTGTTGAAAGTCAGGTTCCGAATGGGATTTTCCTACGTGTACGTGTCTAAAGCCTGAAACACACGATCATTTTTTACGTCCCTTTTCAGGGATAGCTCAAATGATAGCTTAAAAATCTTAAGTCTGACTTGATCACTTCACGGGTAGCGGCAATGATAGGAATCGCTATCCCTTTTTTCGTCACTTGAGCACGTCCTTTTTTCCGTCCCTCGGGACTGTCATTTACCCAATCAGAGCGCACGTTCTGAAAGAAATTTTTGGCTGCAGCCAAAAGCAGTCGACGACGATGTAAATCATCCATAGTTACGAAGTTGTTTACCGTATCTCGCGAAAAGAAATGATACGAGAGGGAACGGTAAAAATGATCGTGTGAGCGGCGAAATTATAGCTTGAGCTAACATTTTTGCGGTCCCTGAAAGCTATAGCTTAAATGATCCCTTTAAAGGGACGAGAAACATGATCGTGTGATTCGGGCTTTAGGGAGGTGGGGTTGCCAAAATCTTACATTGTCTCGCATGAATGGGAGGGTCGAATATTGGCATACCTCGTCTCAAGTAATACATTAATAGCCCCTTATCACTCCTTGCCAGATGGGAGTAATCTTTTTCAATCCATCGTCCTCACAAACTAAGCGCGTTTTTCAGTCCTGCTCAAACGATAGGTACAAAGTGCACCTGTCTGAGAGCTATAGCAGACAACTAATATATAAGGCGCTCTAATAGTTTGTTCATACTACAACTCCCGCAAGACCCGAGGTCTGCGTGTTTGCTAAATATTGTACAATGTTCTAATACCTCAAGTGTACAGATTCAATCACTGTCATAGCCTAGTAAGAACACAAGTCGTGTGTACCGATGCGCTAAGCTACTGCAATGTTAGTGTGCTGGTGTTTGAAGGAAGTGTCAGTTCTGCTGCCTCAATGAAGCGTAGGCTAACGGATTACACTTGATGATCCAAGAAAACCACCAAGAAACCTGGTGTAGCTTGTGCCAGACTATTGGAACCGTCAAGAGGAATGTAGGTATATGTGTTATTTTCATTTTACGGATACATCACATTATTGATTTTCGTATTTGACACTACAAGAAGTTTATAGAGCGGTAATTGTTGGCATTCACAATGTTAACACAAATTTTCCCTACTATTGTCTGGGCGTGAACAAATTATGTCTGACGGGACGGGGAGTATGGATATCCTCTGGTTGATTTTAGGAATCTTATATTCATTCCATTTACAGGAAGACAGATCGCAAGTATTTTTGAAGATGTTGAAGTGGCGGGAGATATTGGAACCCTATTAACAAGTAATATCCGCACAATATCCATAAAGGGTTACCAATATACAAAGAGCTTATACCTCTTAACTCTCTACCGCCAGTTAAGGCTGCAGCAATGGCAGTTCGTCCGGTCAAGCTCAGTGAATGTGGACTTCTAAATGTTTTTTTTTTTAGTGTTGTGTTCGCCTACGTGCAGTGGAGGAAAATGAGTGACGTTATAAGTACTATAATAGTCGTCCCATATTCATTTGTGAACAATAAGCCGTTGTGAGGAATTGAATTCTTTCTTTTTGCTGACGTATTTCGGCGGAGTCATGCGGGAGCCCTACAACAGTCCCGATTCCAACACATTCCCATCCTCCTTCCCCCCTTTCTCTTCCCCTTTTTTCTCTTGTCTACGAAAAAGTTCAGACGGGAGAATTATTACGGGAAGTAGGGGGTGGTCACACTATACACGAATAAGCAAATTTATGTAATAGTACATGCAAAAATGAATACAAGTGTTGAATCAAGATAATTAAAATAATCATTTTATATTTTATCCAGCTATTTGTAATATATGCAAGTTACAGCACTACATTTAACAAAACCTAAAATCTAATAAAATTGTGACTATAAAAATAGGTTATAAATATCCCATTTCAAATAAATAAAAGATTAGAATAGGTAGGTATATTTCATATTTTGACCAATTAATCGAGGGGGACTGTCTCAAGCTCCGAATCATAGAACACACTCCAAAGAAGTTTTTCTTGGGGCCTCATTCCATGTTCCAAACCAGTAACCTAGGCCCTAGCCAGAAATATTTTTGGGGGTACAGTCATAGTTGAACCCCCCGCGAAAAAATTTTCTGGCTACGGCCCTGTCCGAAATATTTTGTTGTGGCATAACGCATGTCATTTAAGTCTGCAATACGAATCTAAGTAAGTTGTAGGTGTGTTTCAATTTCATATTACCATGCTGCCTCATTTCCTACGGCTTAGGATCCATTGAAAAGCAGTAATTCGTCGTAAAGATTCGAGAGGAGTGATAATCTTCCAAGGGCGAGTACTTACTGCACTGATGCAATTGGAAAGATGAAATCACTCACTGCGAAGGCAAAAACTCAAAACTAACCACAGCAAAACCAACCGATACACCTGAGAAATATCGACAACTGAAGCAAAGATAACATAACCAGATGTCTCCGGAAAATATGCCATCTGTTAATTGAACAAGTATTTCATACGCCATTGATTGTAATCCTATAAGAGCATCAGCCTTTCTTCCGGCAGCTTCAAACTTGGTCATGAATCATTTAAGAAAATGTTTACAAGTATCCAAGAACACAACAAATGTATCCAGGTGAACAGGTTAGATACACTAGTATTTATGTTGTCGTTAACATTGGATGAGGAGACCGGCAGGCCTAATCTACACCATTCAGGATCGGTGGTTAGTTAGGTAAGAGTAGGATATTTGGGAACAGAAACAGGGTACCGAAATATCTAGCTGCGGCATTAGCCTCCTTTCGAAAAAATACTAGCCGCTGTTCTATGCGCATACAATCCACCGGGTGGAGTTCTGCTCTGAAGATCTCTCCATTCGATCAAGCGCCTGTTTCTACTGGAAGGCGCTCGAGTTGAAGCTAACATCACATTCAACGCGCTGTTGACACCGATGCATAGTACCTGGAGACATTTTTTTCATCTAATACACGTCGCATAAGCTGCTGGAGTCCTCTCCAGAGGCCATCCGTGGAGAGTAAGAAGTTAAGAATGTTTGAGGAAATGAATACCTGTGCTATCACTTTAGGCGTCATTTTTCTTAAGCCCTCTTTAGCTAATATTCAGAAGAAGAGTGCCAATAATTGGTGGGTTGGCTTGATGGCTGAAGTACAGGCTTCTCATCCAAAGGATCCGGATTCGCATCCCGGAAGTGTTTTCTTCAGCACATTCTCCGAGAATGGCCAATTGAAAGACCACGTCGGTCGCTGACAGATAACGGCTAACGTATCAATCAATATTATTACTCTTATTCAGTAGTGATGTAAACATAAGTGCATGTTTGGTGGCAAACTTGGCCCCTGCCACATACCCTGGAGGTAGTCAGTGGGTAGACAGACGGAGACACAACAATGGTTTCTTTATCCAAGACTTCGTCGGATACTGCAATGCACTTATCCAACGCTTACAAGAAGCAGAAACTGAAAGCTTCGAGAACGACTTGAATCCAAGCAGAGCTGAATTCATTGAATGAGAAAGAATGACATCTTGAATACAATTCCATGCAACACACTGCACATGTTTTGGCTTCCTAGTCGCAGCCATTTCATGGTTCGATTGACGGCTGGGACAACGCCTCCCAGGGGAGATGAGTTTGAAATCGTCGGGATTATCTCGAATAGGTAACCAAGGAGTCACGTGGTAAAAAACTGAATGGTTTTCAAATTAAGTGTGTCTCAATCGCTCGTTACAATATCATCAATTGTTTTCGCTTGAGTTTTTCTCTTAAGTCTCGACTTCAGAGCCCCCAGATGAGATAAAACACAAGAGTAAACAGTGAGTGCGGTAGTAATCAGCGGTGTGAACTCACCAAATATGCAAGTCATTCGTGTTTATATCACGTGACTCCTTGGATACCTATTAGAACCAATCCCGACGGTTTCAAACACAACCCCCTTGAGTTCGAAGCTCGGTAGAGGCATCATTTTTAAAGGTATCCTGAGGAGGTCGAGTTAGTGTAGTGGTTGGAGCACTGGCCTCTACCCCGAGTGCCCGGGTTCGTTTCTGGATAGTGGAAGATATTTTTCAACGGAAAAACCGGCCTCTACTCTGTGGAAAAAATTCAAGTACAATATTTCGTCTTAGGATGGGAATTTAAGCCGTGATCCCCGCCTTTAGTTAGGGTGCCTGAAGCGATTTTTGTGCATACACTAACAGATTTGAGTGAAACTTTCTACACTTGTCCTTGTATCAGTGATAGCTGCGCATAAAAGTGTAAATTTACCGATTTAATTTTTTGCAATTCGACAATTTTTAAACATGTAACCTTATGGTACAGTCCCGGAAAAAAATTCTTACCTCTTCCCGAAACATCTCAGAATTGGACGAGCCGACGACACCACCCCCCCCCCCCCTCCCCTTACTTTTCGCCAGGGCATTAAACGACCCTTGAAAGCGTAGTAAGGGCCAAGAAACGACGTATGCGGCTGAACGATGAGAGACAGAATACGCCTGCTGGTTTTCGACGCCATATTTTATTTGCTTCCGCAACGCTAAACTTCCTATTTCGGCGCTCTCTATTCAGTTATATCTTACCATCAGATCTTTTCCTGAAATCTTCACTTCATTAAATCATTAGACCCTCGATCATAAATAATATGGGCATATTGTCCCAGTATATTTAACATTGTTTGCTAAGAAAAGCGATGCAACGCCTATGTCTGTAACATTTTCTTCTAAATGTAAAATAATGCCTACATATGTAGAATATTATTATAACGAATACTGGCAAATATCATGGTGTAGCATCGGCTCAAAGAAACAAAAAAGCATATTTAAATATAACTTTCACCGTAATTTCGAAAGTCGCACCGAAAAAACAAACATTAGTATCCATGACATTCTTTGTTTTGTTAAATCCTAACATGCTTTGATTGAGTCAAACATATAATGCACATTTCTCGTATGATTGTTCGAGTACACGATAATCCTTAATTTTGAAATAACGTCAAAAAAAACTTGTTAATTATTCAAATTGGTAGGTTCAATATGGTTCACCACAAAGGTAAGGATTTTTATGTAAAAGTCAACTTTTCCGTTATTTCCTGTTCTCGTACGTAGCGGACTGATGCGGTTGAAATGGCCAGATGAAGTTGACAGTGGCCGCGGGATGTTACAAAAAAATCGCGAAGGCTTCACATCCTTCTCAGATGTCCCCAGCTGTCAACCAACCTCGGTTCGCAAATGCGGAAGAAGATAAGGCTGGTCCAGATGAGACCGGAAACGAAGAGATTCATACCCAATGGGGAACATGCACTATTTTTTAGAATTCTTTGAATGTGAAGTTCAACAGTCAAAATATGTTTGGCGAAAATTTTGCTGAAGAATAAAGTTGTGTTACAAAGATATTAATCCTTAAAGATTTAATGTTTTCGGCAGCTTAAAATCACGACGCCATCGCAAGACATCACGGCACGGTATCACTAAGGGCGTTGTTTATTTGCTGTACGTGGGGCGAAGTTGTTTAATGAATACTTGGCGAAAACGTATGCATTATTCGAATTCGATGAATGCAATAAACTAATGTATTTCGAATTTTATTTAAGTAGTATTGATGGTTACTAGAATATCGCCCACTAATTATACAATACCTTTATAGTGCCCCGTTTGTTATCACCCCGCGAATCTCTGGTACAGTAAGACCTCGCTTACACGACCCTCAATAACACGACAACCTCATTTACAAGTGCTATTTTCAAATCCCCTTGAGATTGCCATAACACATAATGTTAAATTAACCTCTATAACGCGACTATTATTATATCCAAATAACCTCATTAACACGGATTTTTTCCAATTCACAACGTAACTCAGAACCGCTATAACAAGTCGTTTTGAGAAGTCAACCTCGATAACGCGACTCTATACATGAATGGGTCAACCTTTAAGGCTGTCGGATACCACTGCCAAAAACGCTTCTGCAGACGTCTACGCCTCTTGACTTGAAGACTTTGCTTCGCTACTTAAACAAAAGTTTTCTGCGCAAACTTCGAGAATAAGGATTGATCTAGTAAATAAGTTTAGTAATTTTTCACTCGTTGCTTTTCTCATAATTCTGTTGACCTCAGAAAAACGCAAATTTTGACGAAAATAAGCTGATTTCCATGGAGTGTATCAAGTTAAATTCCGAACAAAATGACTAATTATGACACTCTTTAAAAGCGGGAATCCTTTGACTTTGGTTTATTTAACCTGGGTCCTTCATCTCCATGTGGGACCGAGAATTCGTATTTCTTACCTTGAAACTTAAAACGTGAATTTTATTCACTAACCTATTGCAAACTTTGTAACACAATATAACAATGCTATAAATTATACTTTAAAACGAAACGTGTTAGCAAGGGTCGCTCTAAAATTCACTCGTTATAAAGGGATTTAGTGATTCCATTAACCTCGATAACACGACTGATAGCCAAAATAACGTTGATAACACGACCCTCAACAAAAAGAGCACCTCGATAACAAGACTGTTTCCCTAATCCCCTTGAGACACTTCTTATCGAGGTTCTACAGTACGACAAAAAAATCGCTATTTTTTAGCGAAGGATGCCAAAACAAGGGAGTCAACCGAAGGGAAATTTTGTCGGATTGTGCCTTTTTGATACCCCTTTTCAGTCATTGTTTCGTTTCCTTCTAAAATAATAGTCTATTTCCGTAGCATTATGGAATATATACCGGAAAGTGACGTCGGAAGGCGTTTCAGGTCACGTAACTATCGTTGACTCGTATATTTCAATTTGTGAGAATATTTCGCATCAAGTACGTTATCAATACGCCAGAAACAAATTTCATGCATATTCCTGATTGTTCTCAGGTCCGAGACTAGACACGAATGTTGCGTCAAGCTGACTGGCGCCGCTAGGAGGAATTTCCGGAGGCTACTGTTACCTGGGAAGTCGAGTAACCAAAGATGGACGAAGCAAGAAAGAAATCTTTCTGTCACCTCCACCAAGAGCCTTTCTGGACACCCCCATCTAAAATCCTCGCGATTCGACTTTCAGCGTGCCAGAACTTCGTAGGAAATCGAAGGTGGCCCAGGGAAAGAACTGACCCTCGTACCCTGAATGTGCGAATTTCACACGCCATTGGATTAGTACGGGGTGAGCTCTACTCACTCCTATCAAAGACCAACCTTCGGGTTGAATCACTGAGTGAGTGAATCAAATTTTCGTCAAAACTCGGAAAATGTTAAAACCTGAAAACAATGCATTAAAAGCTACAAGTACACCCTAATGAAAACATATATTTAACTTTAATAAGTTAAACTCTCGTCCAAATTATACACACTTTAATACATATTTTTATCCTCGCATTTTTCAGCGCAAGGCTCCGGCGCAAAAGGGTAAAAACAGCGCATGTAGAATATACGATAACAACACTCGTAATTATCATTTGTTAAAAATCGTACTTTCTTTGTCTTGAATAACACTGTGTTGCTATCATTTTCATATTGCTTGGTTTTTCAATTCAATTTACCTAATTTTTGGGTAGCACAAACCGTACCTATATCTAATTCCGCACGCTCTATATTGGGAAAGTACAGACAACGCAACCAAAAAAGACCTATCCAGTAGATGAGGACAATGGTGAGTGAACATGTTTCTACGGGAAAATATCATTGCCAAGCATTCGGGCGAGTTTTAGCCATGTGATTGCCATCAGTAGTGATGTTTTATATAACACTACAATGTCACGTATCTTCCCAATCACTTCGGTTGTTGGCATCGGTCGAGGACAAACGTTCTCCGTACTTTATTCCGCTCAACAACGCGCGACAGTGACACCAGTGTCACGACACGCGTGCTTGCAGGCGACCCTAAAGCGAGCTTCGTCTCGTCACTCGGAACCTGCTGACGGGGTTCCAATCTCAAAAGGTCATAAAGCAGCAATGCGTGAGAATTGGCGATACCATAAGAATACTCAAGGAGTCGGCAGGGTCCGCTTATTTCCACTTGCGTAAAATCAAACTTTTACATAAAATCGGAATTCTAGTGTATAACAGTGTTGCATTACGGCGAGTCCCCTGAACCATTCTATGAAATTGGTGTCGGGTTTCAAGTCATGCATGGTATTCGTGGGTGTGTCCTGCATGATTGAAATTTGGTAGTTTTTTTTCATTTTTCCCCTAATTACTTTTGAAGGTGTGGTGTTTGTTTTGCGTTGTTCATTTTTGTTTGTTGTGTTATTGTTCCTGGTGTTGATGCACCCCCTGCCACACACCCTCGAGGTGGCTCGCAGGGTATGTCGTAGATATAGATATAATAACCCTTGCGAGCGTTGGGGCGACCCAGGTGAGTGACCGAGTATCGTACTTCCGTGGCCGTGTACACTTCCTTCGGTAAAATTCCAAATTGACATTGTCTAATCCTTCAAGAAAGAGGTAGCGTGTCTTGGTAGTTGTGGGAAGTTGAGGATTACTTAAAAGGCATCGAAGGGAAAGTTAATGGCCAATTTACTGGCGGACTCCGGCGCAGTTATCACTAAAAAGACAAACCAAAGCCAAGTTGTTGCACTAGTTCAAAATCGGATGGCACGAGTGACCTTCAGAAGCGAATAACAAATTGATTAACATGGTTATGACCCAAGGTCCTTTAAGTGTAAGGTTGTCTCACTCACGCATCGAGCTCCCATTGGCTTGACGTCACTGACGGCCCTATTATTCCCGCGGTCTTTGAAAATCTCCGATCCGTTGCTCACGATACTATAGCCGCGGTTACACTATGTAGCGAAACCTGCTGTATAACTTTTGCTATATAACATTGTTATATAACTTTTGCTATATAACACTGTTATGTAACTTTTGCTACATATAGCGAAATTAGATATAGCACGTATTTCTTTTGATCTTTACTGACTTACAATGGATAGCACAATTTTTGCGAAATATAGCAGAATCTGCTACATATAGCAATGTTATATAGCACTTTTCAGAGGTGACTTTTTCTATATAAACTTGCTATGTGTTACACAAATTTGCTATACAATAGGTTTTGCTACATAGTGTAAACGCGGCTTTACAAAATATTTTGCGCTTCGCCCAGTACTGGGAAAAATAGCAAGTTATTGGAGAGTCTGGCTGGCCGCAGTAAAATGAAGGCAGTTGGAAAAAAGAAAGCGATGTATGAGTAAGTGTCAACCAAACTCAGCTTACAAACAAAACGTATTCAAGTTCAAAAACAAAAGAAGAACGTTTTATAATGCCAAGAAATGACAAATTAAAGACCTCCTCTCTCGAAGCAATTTAGCCAGGTCACAAACCACCTCAAATATGATATCCCTGAACATATTGCTGCCGTTGCTAATTGCCTCCTGTTTTCGCTCGCAGTGGCGCGCTTACGTTTTGTTTGTTTACGCAAATATTTTTACATTTTTTGGTCCTCTCTTACAATCAAGGGGTTATAACCAAGGTCCTTAGAGTATAAGGTTGTCTCACTCACTGCTGCGCATGCCCCAACTGCTTCCCCGTGACGTCACTGACGACCCTCTCCGAGCTTCCACCAGGCTACACTAGCGTGTTTAGGCGACGATTCCGACTGTTCACCACTTTTCAGCATAGAATTAGGGTGTAACTTCTGGTGTTGCATTGAGTACGTACGTCACAAATATTTTGCGAATCCTAGACTCTGTTTTTTGAAACAGAAAACTTTTTCCGAAAATCGAGGGAAAGTCTGATGAAGACAATAAACTCTCGTATCACCGGTGGATATGGTGGTTTATTCGCCAAACTTCAATTATTAAATGCTACTTCATTTCTTATTTCGCCTTAATTTCATTCGTTTGGCCTCCGGGAGATAGAGTACAGCATGTGTGTATTGTGTGCTTGTTTATTTGTTACTCATTGCGGGAAATTACTCGTTTAGTTTACAAGACTGGTGGAATTAATATTTTTAAACTGTCTGAACTAAATTTTTACTGAAAGCTAACAATGTCACAAATTCCCTTTGTGTGAACTTAGAAATAATTATCGCTACAAGCACCGAGTGTGCAGTTAATCGTTTCACATCACCCATGTTTTTTTTCTAGTCAATGGTTCCATTACTTTGTAACCATTCTGTAATGACCATGGCTTGGTATTTCAACTAGAATTCCGACACTTTATCTGAGCGAAAATTATCTTCCTCCTTTGTCCTGATACTTATCAATTATATGTTTTTCGACTTAAAATGTTTCTACAATCTAATTTCCGAATTTCACCAAGCTCTTTAGAACAATTCGGAGTTTGAGGAGGATCTTGGTATCTTTAAGGACCTTGGTTATAACCCCTTGATTGTAAGAGGGATCCAAAAATGTAAAAATATTTGCATAAACAAACAAAACGTAAGCGCGCCACCGCGAGCGAAAACAGAAGGCAATTAGCAACGGCAGCAATATATTCAGGGATATCATATTTGAGGTGGTTTGTGACCTGGCTAAATTGCTTCGAGAGGGAGCTGAGGGATCTTTCACGCTCGACGTAATTCAATAATTACGTCGAGCGTGAAAGGTGGGGAGGGCAGGAGGACTCTTCCTACTGACTCACGAACGGGGGTATGGGAATCGAAGATGATCTTATGTAAGATTTTGTTTACTCGTGTAATCGTACCTGTATTGCCGTTTTAATAATCGTCGTCTCGTATTTTTAGAACTGCAAGCACGTATTTACTACGAGCGCAGTGAGCTCCAGCTACCTCTCGACCTGATTCTCGGAAGTTAAAAAAAAACATGATGTAAAATCTTCCGAACAACATAGCCTCGGATTCCTTGTGATCAGCGGAGTACATGGTGATCATGAATTTTATCATTGCTAGGTAAATATCGCATTAAGGATATATATACAAAAGGGATACACTGTACGACTGATTCACAGCAAAATAACCAAGATTCACGACTGAATGTTCAACGAATTACAGGGCTTATTCTACGAACGTCAGCGATTGACATTATTTTTAGTTGGTTAAATGTTTTGGTGAAATAAAGGACGGGAAATACTGCCCGATAAACGTAATGGTAGAAATATAACTAGAATTGCCTATCCCAGTTTCTCCCTGACTGTTACGAGAATTCCCCGACTTTGTCCTAACTTTTCCAGAATTTCAAAATTCCCTGACAATTCCAGGTTTTCCCTGACGATCGTCTCCCCGATAAACGTAAGCAAATTTTACCATAAACTTTTGAAGACATTTCTTCACAAAATTACATAGCTCTGAGAAATACGACAATTCAACTCCTTACTAAAATAAATTCAAATTGCCATTTACTACAATTTTTTAGTAATGGCAACTTGAAATAAAATAATAAAAAATATTTTAACTGATTTTTCTCCTTTTCTCCACTGTGAGCGTAGGCAGTTGAAACAGAGTAATCAGCGATCCCAATGCGCTTTATCTAGGGTGACCAGACGTCCGGATTTCGCCGGACAAGTCCTGCTTTTTTATTGATGTGTGACCGTCCGGCTGGCTTTTTATAGATAAACCCAAACTTTCCGCCTTTCAGAAACTTATGTACCAAAGGCTGAAATACAGCATATAAGATAATACCCGAGGGAAAAACAGTATTATTTTGTTTCTGACTATGCATGAAAAATATGCATTTTAAAGGGAATTTTGTTGTTTGTAAAAAGACGAGTTAACAGCCACAACTCTTGAAACCGTCGGAATTATCTCGAATAGGTAACCAAGGAGTAACGTGGTACAAAAACGATTGGTTTGCAAATTTAGTGCTCGTTACAATATCATTAATTGTTTTCACATGAGTTTTTCTCATCTGTATCGAATTTGGGCCCCCAGAACAGACAAAACGCAAGTGTAAGCAATGAATGAGGTTGTAATCAACGGTTTTTTACGCACCAAATTTGCGAACCATTCATGTTTATACCACGTGACTCCTTGGTTACCAATTCAAGATAATCCAGACGGTCTCAAACCCTACCCCATGGGCTATTCTTCCGACTAGCGATGAGTGATGTAGTATCTCAAACTGTGAAGAAGTCACAGGAGTGTGAAAGTAACAGTCACAAACCTGTGACTCCGTTCCTGTAAATTGTGATCTGCGATCTATGGCTCTTAAGTCTATAAAGTTTGCCCACCCCAACATTATATGGATGAATGAATGAGTGATGCAAACTAAAATTAATATTTACTTTTCAAAAATATTGAAAAAGTATCACAGAATATTTTCAGCGCAGTTCTCATGGGATGAATGATGTAAACTATTGAATTCGCCTCAGAGGCACAGCAATTAGGAACCTGTGATGGACGATGGTCAACATTTTTCCATGAACATTGCATGCAATCGAGTCAGCAGCAGCAGCTGACGAGGTAGCATAGTGGGATTTACGAACATTCGGCTACGTGGGTTGTTTTTGAAACCGTCGGAATTATCTCGAATAGGTAACCAAGGAGTCACGTGGTGTAAACAAGGATGGTTCGCAAAGTTTGTCGCGTTAAAACCGCTGATTGCAACCTCATTTATTGTTTACACTTGCGTTATATCACATCTGTGAGCTCTACAGTCAAGACACGAGAAAAACTCAAGTGAAAACAAGTATATTGTAATGAGCGCTAAATTTGTAAACTATTCGTGTATTTGTACCACGGGACTCCTTGGTTAACTATTCAAGAAATCCCGACGGTTTCAAACACACGCCCCAAAATGTTGCCTCTGTAGAGAAAAAAAATAAGCCCAGCGATGACATTTCCTCAACGCGAACCCGGGAAGGTCAGAGAGAAGTACTTAATCCAGATTTGTGAATGCGCCCAAAGTAATGAGATACGAAATACACAAACCCTAGTTGTAAGAATGTCGGCTTCCGGATAGGTGGCCGATCGCGCAACCCTGACCTTCAAATGATGAACGAACCAAATCTCGCGGCCAGACAAGCTCGAACTGACCCTGATCAAGAGAGAGACAGTGTGCCTTACGTAAGAAGTTCACTCTTTAGGCATTTGAGCTGAGCTTCAACCATTCTCCAGATTTAAGAATACGCCCCCTATATATAGCTTCAAGTAAGCAGCCACTACGATCCTTGCGGTCAAAGAATTCAACGATAAATTTTTCAAGACGAGCGAGTATTGAGAAATTGCACGGCTCAATGTTCCAAAATTGGAAATGCAAGCAAAAGCAACCAAAACCAAATTTCACGGTGGTTGCAAAGTTCTCTAAAAGGATCATGGTGAAGACCGACTCATAAATCAAATATTGTATTGAAAATGTTCCATCGCCACAAACATAAAATCCTTGCGATTATTTCAATTTTTTGCAGACGATAACAAGAAAATACTGACGGGAAACCAGACATTGCTTTCCAGATATATGTATATGAGCGATTCGGGCCAAGTCCCCGTCTTGAGAGAACCAAGGGTTTTATTTAAACTGTTGGCCAATGAAACGCCTCGAAAGCATTCGCTTTCTCCGCACTAACGCAAGGGATCAATCGATCGGAGACTCGAACCGGCGCCGCCGAGATAATGCGCAGACTGACGAACGTTGCGAATTCCGTAATTTTGCCAACACGAATTCCTCAGAGGAAATAATCTAATCCTGCCGACAATCACTTTCTCCATCAAAAGTCCGCTTGAATTCCGCGGCATACAACATCCACAGCAACACTTCAACAAATAACGAATCGAATCGACAGTATATCAGAAAGAAAATGAAATCACCTCACCAAAACAAACGCCACCGGAGGAATTGTTTAACATAAGTACTCCTTGAATACAGGTTGGGAAGTACCAGGCCGGGGATGGCGAAACCAGGGGGGCTGTGTTTAAAACCGTCGGGATAATCTCGAATAGGTGACCAAGGAGTCACGTGGTACAAACAGGAATGGATCGCAAATTTGGTGTGTTTTCATTCGTTCGTTATAATCTCACTCGATGTTCTCCTTTAAGTTTTTCTCATACGGATACTCTATGCTCGAGACGGTTGGCAAAAATCATTCGTGTTTGTACCACGTGACTCCAATTGGTTACCTATTCGTGATGATAACGAAGATTTCAAACACAACCATTCCCCAGAGGGGGTGTGCTTGAATCGTTCGAGATTAATTCCGGTGCGTAACTAAGGATTCACTCGTATACTTCTACATTGCGTTCGGGATTATTCCGTAATCGGAACGTTAAACTTAGAAATCTGAGATTTTGTGGGGTTGATATTTTCCAGCAACGTATGTACCTGTACTGATAATTGAATTTTCATCCCCACTCTCTCCGCTTATTCGAATGTATTTTTTCATGAAAGTAACTGTGGTTTGTAACATTTATGAACGAAAGGATTATAACAGCAATTAATCACATATATTAAGGTTTGAACCTTAATGAAATGCACAGCAACGAAATTCACCTAACGATTAAACAAATATTTTTTTTTAAATACCCTCTATCCCACCCGTTTTGCCACACGCAACATTTAAAAGGCTGTTGTGAAAAGGAATCCCCTAAAAAAAAACACAAATGACCCTTGCGTGACCAAAGGCCGAAAACGGGACTTCCCTTCTCTGGATTCGCAACAAGTATGTTGTTCAGTACACACAGACGACAAGATGTATTCCCATATCACCAAGCCCATATCTTATCGGTCCGAGGATGCAGAGACCTTTATTTGGCCGGCGAAACGCGTCGCCCCAAAAAAATAAGGGTTTAGGCAAGTTTGACACGGTCCAGTTTATTGCCAAATAAATTAACACAATATTGGTTTGAAATCTGTCGGTATGTTTCGTAATACACCAACAATATTTGCCATAGCAATGTTCATATATCAAAACAGAACATCGAGAGAGACGCTGGTTTGTTACATAGTACATAGAAGAACGAAATTAAAGTATGATTTTGTTATTATAAGCATTGGAAGTTTCTATGAAAGAAATTTTGAGGTTAAAACTGCAGTATAAATGAATGCCGACAATGCAGCATTCATATGCGTTGTTGATTTGGTCACTAGGATACGACAATGCTAACCTCTGATCGGAGATTGGCCGGCAGAAAATGGAGCGTGTTCTACAATCCAATATTGGGCTGGAGATTGTTGGATTGGATGTGAAATAGTGATATGTGTCAAGTGTCAGTTTTAGAATGCATCTCCCAATGACGTACCCGTGCAAACCGGGATTATGGGAGTGTCACACCACGCCGAAAACAGAAGTAAACTTAAAGCGATGAATACCGGGTCTCGCTACGACGGCAGATATTAGGCTGAAGGGCGCTCGAGGTGTTGGAGGGGGGAAATGAGAGCAAAGAGACATTATTTCGCGTCTGGGCCAAAAGACCTTGAGCCAGCAGCGTCGCCGAAATGAAACCCCTTCCCCTCCCTGGAACCCATGTCGCTGTCGGACCTAACGATACTGAACATCACCCAATCCAAGGAAAAACCATTGCGCTACCAAACACGATATAGAGAAACATTATCTCGCGTGTGTTCTTGGAAACTCACTTACTTGCTTCTCTTTCTTCAAGGCTTGTGAGAACATGGGGATGAGATCTCAAGAGTCCAGCAGAACAGCAATAAAACCTAACTACGCATTGATCTGTACGCGCCAATAAATAAGAATTTACACACTTTTCCCGACAGTTTAACGAGTGAAGCCCCAATCCAAGAACACGCTGCACCGAAATGCTATGTCATTTCTCGCGCGCAACATTATTTATTAATTAACTAGGTTTCACAAAACGAGATTGTGGATTTCGAAAAGAATTATGCGATTTAAAATAGTCAGTAGGTAACGCTGCAAACGCCAGCAACCCTACGCGAGGCAGGTATTTTGCGAGAAAGCAGGCGATTCGCCGACAAGCTTAGGAACATAAAACGTAAATATTAATCATTTAACATGCATATGACCCCAAGATAAATCTTCACCGAAACAATTCTACTAAGCCATTATCTCCAAAGGAAATACAAATTTGAGCATGTCATTACATTATTTCACTCACAGTATTAGGTTATTTACCTACAAAACCCTTAATGTACTACTGCTACTAAGGTATTTAGGTACACCCCTGATAAGTAATTGTGTTAAAATCAGATCGAACCAGCAAATAACTGGCTGATATCCAAGGAATCATTCATGCAATACATTAGAGGGATCACACTATTGTCATGTAATCCTTGTTGCTATGGAGACATGCCATGCCTTCAAACATCGCTTTTGAAAAACACTGCACTAAACAATACAATGAATCGCGACCTGTGAAAACCACAGAGAAGTTTCACTTTCTCTAGTGAAGTCTACCGGCGCCGGTACAATGACCTTGAATAAGGGGCAACAACAGAACTATTATTCCATCAACAAATACTGGAACTGCATCTAGGAAATAGTTAACGGACACGATTCAATTAATTAGAAATTCACATTTGAGTCACTAATAATGAGTTACTTCAAAAATGTAATTCGTCACTTAGTCTATTATCACCGTGCAATCCAGAAGTTATTCAACGAATGAGTTAATGACACGATGATATATTTACGAACATTCAAACTAAAAAGTTGTTCACTTTGCAGTAATGAATCCAAATTATACAATTGTGCCATGAACACATCGACCAACAAACATTTATCTTGCTCTTAAGTAAATATGGATGTCACTCGTGCCACCACTGTAATTTACATTTCAGGTAGGTGGAAATGAAATTTAAATTAAATAAGAATAACATTCATGTGGTAATTGATAATATAGCAGCAAATTCTAAAAACATCACTGAGTAAATGCTCAAATTCTATTGTTTACAACATACATCCTTGACTGTCCCTCCCTCTTCCGAGAAGAGGATAACCCACGAGAAAAACAATGCTTAACTATGCTATAATTCTCTACGACAGGGCCCGATACAAACATTCACGGTAGACAGATCAATTAACAGCGCTACAAATTCAACACAAGCATAATTCTAAAGCTCAGGTAAGTACCTAATCAAAATCTATTTTAACTATAAACAAGGAAGTGTTTATTTTAATTATATCGAACAAAAAAGCATCATCATTACCATAATCATTAATGAACTTGAGCTGCCTCACAGGTTACTTTCAATCCATGAAGCGTACTTCAGGACGCTCCCTGAACTACGGTCGCCACTCCACTGAACAAGAACTACGCCAGTAAAACACAGTTTTTATAATCACGATTAAACACTTGTTTGCACTATCTTGCAACTGTCACAAACATACACAGTTCTATATGCCACATCTTCCTTGAGTGACTGATGGCCTATACACATGGTCCTTAATATGCAAACTAAAATAAACCACGGCTAACTAAACATGACTTCCTAACCCTGAATAAGAGATCGATCGCTTGACGCTAACGCACACTTACGGACCAAACTTGAAACGTTCAGAAAATTAATTTCGGATTATATCATAAGTGAAGCTGATAATTGCTTTTAGCAAAATTCTATTAAACATGCAAAGGTTTTGATGGGAATTTCGTTCACAACAAATTAAATCAACAAACTCATAGGTAGTTATAAACGGGGAGTAAATATGACCTAAAAAATAAATTTGCCGGCATCTGTCATATGAGTAGTTATGAATTTATCATAATTGGTATTTACATTCTAAATTTGATTGAATCCTGTGTCCAAGAATGGAACAGCATGGTTAACGCAAAATCTTGCTCGTCGTGAAATTGTTATTACTTAATATCGCTTGAATTAGTGAGAGGTTTACCATTTCACTAAACGGTGGCAGCACCGCGTGGGACGCCGAAGTAGCGCACTAGCTTAAGTTCGGCCATTTTGGGTTTTAAAAAATCAGAGATATCGCCAGCCAATGGCAGGCTTCTTTTTTATAGCGGGAAGTTCATCATCGTCAACGAAAGCATTCAATGCCTTCGCGGGCCTGCTCATTGAAGTTTCTGCTTACTGCAACAGAGAAATCGAAGGTACGAGTTCCCCAAATGTGTGGAATATTATATTGAAATAACCAAAAAGGTAATTTCATTGGTATCTGAAACGCATCAATGATAACTGTCATGAAATTTGAAAACACTAAATAAGTAAAAACTATTCTGCTTTTCTCCTCGTTAATTATAATTTTCATACTTAAATTACGATAAAGAATTATATAATTAATATTCAATCAATCAATTGAAAATCTTCTATCAAATCACAAATACTTCAATCACAAGAATACCTAATAAAGCTGGATAAGCCTTTAAATTAAAAATTCATCGGAATTGACAAGTCGACGGTTGGAGCAATGAAAGAGATGCTGCAGTCTTTCAACTTATGAAAAGCATTAACCTCACTGGTTTAACTAAAATTATGAAAAAGCATAAAACCCTCAAATGTTTGATTTTCTCTTATAAGGGATTTGTTAATGGAGATATCCCAGGATAAAACTCAAAGAAAATGCATTCAACCATAATGCAAGACAGAATATCAGTGGCATCCTCTCCTTCTTCATGTATCTCCTGAATCCATTCTTCACACTCCTATAATGTTTATAACATTGAATGCCAAAATTCAGCGAAGAGAACGGGATTTTAAAAGATTTAAAAAAAATAGTGGTTTTGTTAGCTCGAAGGCTTCCATGGCATTGGTTTGATGCTCTCTGCATATTTCCGGGATTTCTTTCACCTTAGCTGGCTTGATGACAACGGTTTTGCTGAAGGTTTTGACCTGAAGACGCTAACAGGATAATCAGTGTTTTGTATGACTTTACCCTTCATAATGAAACACAATGGTATTACTCCACAATTAATTTTAATAGCTGACCTGGGTTTTGGGAACTCAGTGTCATTTGCTAGGTTGGTTGGTAACATACAGGAACCCAAGGAACACCAATTGGGGATGGTATAGAGAGAAGCGGAGAGAATTCCTAGATCAGGCACCTCAGTGCAAGTTTAGGAATGTGGATAAGAATGATGCTGCTGTGGACTATCTACAGGAGAGCATCATCACATCCTATGAAGCCAGCTGTCCCGTAAGGACCAGGAGAGCGGGGAGTAACCTTCACTGGTGGGGCTTGCAACTAGAAGGCCTTTGCAAGGAGACCAGGAGAAACTTGAGTAAAGCAAAGAGAACTGCTCTATCTCGAGACTGGGAAAACTTTAAGTTAGCCCAGCGGAGGTATAAAGCAACCATCAAGTGCTTGAAAAGGGAATCCTGGAAAACCTTTTGAGGAACAATTGAATCTGTTCGACAAATTTCCAGATTCCATAAGAGTATATCAAAAGACCCAGAGGCGGGAGTGGGAAATCTGTTGCTTCCCTCGGGAGACTACATATCTTCTGACAAGAAAGCATTGTAGGACATGAATTAATGATACTTTGCACTATTCCACATAAAAATTTATTTCAAAAGAGTCAACATGTTTCACTGCACTGCAGCATCATCAGGACTAACATAGAAGTTAAACATGCCAGAATATATAGTCACGGAAGGAGGGTGGGGGTGGCGGGTGAATATTGTCCTATTCCTGGGTTAGAAGGGTGGGGGTGAGAGTTGAAGGCAGGGGTGAGAGTTGAAGGCAGGGGTGAGAGTTGAAGGCAGGGGTGAGGGAAGGTTTGGGAATTTTGAGCTGAGCATTGGTCTGTGGTGAGGAAGGGGAGGTGGGATGGTTGACGGACTTCAGGTGCTGGGAGGGTTTGTTTTGGATTAACTGCGGGAGGTCAAGGAGTGAGGAATGGAAGGGTAAAACGTGGTCATTAGTGATGTTTTCTTTCATATTCACGGCCGAAAAGATGAACAATTGTTCCCAAATGTCCATTCTGGTCCCCTTTTTCTCTCTTCGAAGCATTTCTGGGATGAAATCAGCCTGGTGTCCCTCTGCCAAGAGGTGAGCCGCGAACTGGGATTTCTCTCCTTCTTGTGCTCGGCTGCTCGGACCCTCAAGCTTCTTCCCGTCTGTCCAATATAAGATGCCATACAATCACCACACTCTAACCTGTAAATTCCACTTTGGTCCCTGATGTTGATGGAGTTTTTCACATTGGGAAGCAGGTATTTAAGGTTTGTTTTGTTATGGAAGGCTGGTTTGATGCCAAGGTGGTTCAGGAATTTACCGACTCTTAGAGAAACATTGCCGATGTAATTTATTTTCCGCCAGCGTTGAACTTTTACTGGTTCAACTGAATAAATCTGCCTAAGGGAAATTTCTTTTTTCTTTTTCGCTACCAGGTTATCTATCATAGCCTCCGGGAAACCATTAGCTCTAGCTATAGATTTGATGAGGGATATCTCCTTACAATATTCTTCATTGGTGAGGGGAACGATAATGGCTCTGTGGACCATGCTGTGAAGGCTGCTAGCTTTTGACTAGGAGGATGTTTGGAGGTGGCATGGATAACATGATCAGTGCATGTTGGTTTTCGATAAATACCAAACATGTGTTTTCCATCCTGAATGGATATTATTAAGTCAAGGAAATTAAACCTGTCATTGTCTTGGAACTCAACTCTAAATTTAATGTTTTCATTAAGGGTATTTAATATTTTCAAAAAATTCATCACTTGCCGTTTGGTTCCTGTCCATAAACACAAAATGTCATCCACATAATGGAACCAATAGTGGACTTTCTTCAGGAGTGGGTGGTTGCATTGAAATAAATCTTTTTCCAAATTATTCAGAAATATTTCTGGCAATAAGGGTGATAGGGGGGAACCTATAGCCAATCCGTTCTCCTGTTGATAATTGTTGCCATTGAAAACAAAATAATTCTGTTTAACACACGAGTTTAATGAGATGCATTAGTTCCTTTACTATATTTTGAGGGGCTTGGGATAGCGTCAACACTTCCTCTGCAAGCTCCACTGCTTTCTCTTTGGGGACACTGGGAAAAAGGCTCACTATATCGAAGGACACTAACATACATTTCTTCGGAGTTGTCACTTTCTCATTGTAGTATCAAAGGCAAAGTATCATTAATTCATGTCCTACAATGGATTTCCACAAAGTATCAGCCTCCACCATTCATTTCAAGAAAGCATTGAAGCTATTGCTGGAGACCCACTTTCCAGGCTTCATGGAGGCAGAGAAGATGCACGATCAGAGGACTCTCATCCATCCTGCATGGACGGAATGGAGATTGGCCTCTAGCATTGTAACGTACAATGCGACCAAGTGGGCTATAACAAGCTTTAGCTCGTTCAAATCAGCTGGAGAGGATGGGGTCTTTCTGGCACTACTTCAGGAAGGGCAGGAACCCCACTGTCAGAATTTTTCGGGGAATATGCTACAGTGTTTCAGGCTGAGGTTAATGCGTTTCTGGCCTGTGCATATGCAGCTAAAGAAGCGGGTTTGCATGACAAACCAACTCATGTCTGCACTGACAGCCAAGCTGTCCTCAGAGCTCTCACATCATCATCAGCCAGAAATGAAATAGTGCATGAACTTGCCAAAGCAGGAGTCAACCGAAGACTGTTTGGTCCAGAACCATTCGTACCTGTTGCACCCTCATTGGGGAAAACTGAGATCCGAATGTGGGGCCTTGCTCGACAAGCTGAGATCTGCCAGAAAGTGCCGAAGCTAAGGCAGGCCAAACTTCATATAGAGGGACCCAAACCTGGCCTAGCTAAGAAACTACTCCTATTAAATAGGAGTCAACTAGGCACGATAGTGGGACTGTTCACCAGACACTATCAAGTGCTGAGACACCTTCACCTCCTGAAGATTACTGATGCAGCTAGATGTAAATGGTGTGAAGAAGAGGATGAATCAACCTCTCACCTTCTTTGCCAGTGCCCAGCCACAATGAGGACTCGAAATAGATATCTTGGCTCACCTTTTCTGGAACCCAATGAAATTAAAGGGATCCTCATAGGAGACCTCTTGGCTTTTAGCTGGGTGATCGGTCTCCTGAACCTCTCCTCATGGGTGTTCTCCTGAACGGTGGCTAGCACAATGGACCAACAGGTCTAAGTACTCCAGGGACTCTTAGAGTACCTCCACCTACATTTTTATCTATCTAATACCATTGTGTTTCATTATGAAAAAACTCCTAGAAAATGGCACTGAGTTGCCGAAACCCAGGTCGGCTATTAAATTTAAGTGTTGAATAATACCATTGCGTTTCATTATGAATGTATACATATATTCCTATGTTTCGATGTGAATAACACTAACTTCCACAAGGCCACGCCTGGAATGATTTTTTATATTCATAATGACTATACCCTTGTTCCAATTACAATTGCTAGAGCAAGCCAAAATATACACTTATGTAGGTCCCCTAGTACTGATCATAGAGTTAAAGAGAACACAATATCAGCAATTATGACTGCAACATTCCTCATAAAGGCCAAACCTTCACATATAAGATCGTATTATATTATGTCAAATATGCTAACTTTCAAGAATGTCCCAATCCAATTCTGCCACATTCTTTCCACCCCTCCTTCAATTCTATGAGAAACTATTCTTCTAGCAACATTATTATTACTTTACCCTTAACAAAGAATATACGTAAAAATGAATAGTTAAAATGACATTAAGCCTGACACAATTTGCACTCTTAAAAAATTGATCAGAATTGTTGCACAAATGGAATGGATAGTGGATGACTTCCTGGATAAATACTTATTTATAACAGGAAGAGAGGGGACCCAAATAATCTAATTTGGTCACTTATCTCTCATAAAGAGTAGAATGAAAAGGAACAAGTGAAGAGCTGAGCCATTTGCAAATTTGGAAAAAGTTTTCAATGGCATGGCCTGGAATTAAAACTTTCACATCATAGAGGAAATTGGAATATTGTGCAACCATAAAATAGTGATCCACTGTCTTTATGCTGACCTGGAGGGAATTAAATTTGGACCTGACAGAAAATGAGCAAGAAAGAATAGAAGAGGAGAACAGGATGAGCCTTCACAACTTGGTTTATAATGGAGAAAAAATTAGCACGTTGCATTCTGCCAGTTATGTGAATGATGCAGCAGATATACAAGGAGAGATACAAAATAAAATGGAATATATTCCCTTCAGGTCGAAACAGAAAAATTGTGGGGCATACAAAAATACTGTCAACATTTTTACTTAGCCGCCACTAACTCTAATGGTGATATCTCCACTCTAAGGAAGATGCCAAGAGGCATCAACCCTAAAGAAAATTGAAACAAGCAGATGATACTCTCACAGACTTATTTACCATAAAGAATCCTTTTCAATTGTTGCCTATGTTCTCTGGAAACTTTCCAGCTCCAGATGAGAAAGTTGATCATATATAATGCATGAAGCATGAGGAGGGAGACATTATTCCCATAATTTATATTAACCGTGAATTTATTTAATGAATTTCAATTGTGCTTAGTTGTACAAAGAGTTATTTCTCAGAAGTCTCCCACATAAGTTCTTTTTTAATGGCTGTACCAAGATATATAATAAGATACTTCCACATTAAATAGGCCTAGGACACGTAGGACTACCGCAAAAGAAATTCTGCTGTAGGATATTTTTGAAAACGGTGTTACACTTGTGGTATGACAGATATCTCCTTGGTTGTTGCACTATAATACAGACAAAAGTTTAAACTTAACTTCGACCTGTAGAAATACCTTCTTTGATGCTCACAAGTGGAGAAAAGGTAGGTTAAATACGATGAATTTTGGCTTTTTTTTTGGAAGTCTATCGCAATGATGGTGCAGCTGAAAAAGAAAATCCTTGGAGAACAAAAGGAAGTTAAATCATTTATCTAGAAGTGGAGGTCATAAGCAGGAGATCAATTTATTATGCATGGGTACAAAATCAGAGTGAACTAAGAGATTGCATAGCATCTTTCAAAGGTTTCAACCAATTAGTTAATTTGCTTTCCCATGGCGCTGCTGTTGTAATGAATTTTAACTTCCTATTTTCGCTGTAGCAGGTTAGTGGAAGGGAGGGAGGTCTCTTTGGGTATTAGCCCAATAAGGCCCACTGCAAGAATGCTGAGGTGGCATCGTGAGAATTTCGTTACAATATTTCCAATAGGAGTTGGACCCCAAAACAGGCAGAGAAGGTGATGTCTTCTTTGGACACTTGATCAAATTCCTACGTGAAGAAAAAATAACTCTCAGAGGTAGCAGTCATTTTGCTTTGTTGCCATATGTAAGAGGTCAGTAAGATCACTCGTCAATGTATCAGATGTGACATCTCACGCAATTAAATCCCTCTTGAGTCACCATTTTGTCATGGCATTATATTAACACACATTTCAGCAAATTTATCATAATATGTGGCATTGAAATGATTAATATACTCCTTGGCAAAGGCAGAAATGCAATAAATCACCCGTTGATGTGCAAATTCCAATTTACGGTATGCAAGTATTGATCAACGTAAATGATCATTAGGTTGAAGTTAGAGCCTATGGTATTGTACTGCATCAAATATAATTAAAATATACGGACAGCCTGAATCTTGGGTTTTAGATGCTGCAACGGCTAAGTTTATATCAAACCATTTAACCTAAGGTCTTCACTTCTACTCGAACACAACATCCATGGCATAGGCGGAATTTGAACCAGCAGCATCAGGGTAGCACGCCAGAGTACTGCAGACATAGCTACAGTCAAAGGCAAGCTAATCACCTTCAGTACCTACTGTAGGACAGAATCACCAGTGCAAGAAACATATTACATAGTTGCTCCTATGTAGCCAATGATCGACGATTTCACTATGCTAGTGTCAGGTTTCACAAAGATCACATGACAGAGACTAGAGTTCTGTCAACTCTCTCCTCTGTGGAGACAAGGTGCCCTAAGATGGAAAATTTTGAAAGTTTGAGTGTGCTGCTTGGGCAGCCATTACATCAAAGAATTCAGGCAGTAGGGGGGGACCTTAAGTGAAACCTCTCAGGCACCAACACACAATTGACTTCATAAAATACCCCTACAAGACAAAAACATACAGTTTTAGAGCAAATATATGGAGTTAATAATTAAAGGAGAAAAGCTTTATACAGTGGAACCGCGGTGCTACGAGTATGGCCTATTGCGAGACCCCTGCCATTACGAGAGATTGCAGGGGCACCATCAATTGACCTTATGTTTACCATCTAAAAAAATACGGTTTTTACGAGACCCTTTTGGTGTTGGCCCTTGCCTTTGCGAGAGTTTCCATCACCGGCAAACAAAAACCAAAAGTGGTCAACATCTACCATAGCTTACGATCTGTTAGCAATCCAATTAATATGAAGTGTTACGCATCAACTGCACATTACCATCCGATTAATTTATTGTTAATATTGGTGGAAATACTGCAGCATTAGCAGTTACGAATACATATTTGACCTTTTGTTTCCCGGGCAGTGGAGAGCACACTCGCACGCCTATGAGTTGAGAGCATTTCCAAGATAGACATCATGGCCCAAAAATGCAAAACACTTAGGTGTCGGAAGGGAAAAACGGCAAGCTACTCAATTCTCTCTCTTAAATTTTGTTTTCATATTTTCTTTCACTCTATTTTTATCAATGTTGAACATTTTCGTGAGTTAATTTTATAATTTACAAGATTATTGAAGTTAGCAAATTATTATTTGTTACCTATACTTGTAACTGCTTGATGTAATGTGATGAACGCAATGCCAAAGGAGCAGCTCTCTTAGTTTATGGACTCTTTATACCTATGTGTATATTCCTTTCTATGTTTTGCTGCCATTATTAAGCAATTAGATGAATTAATACTTAACACATTTATTGGTATAGGAGGGCTCTTCATTAGACCCATTTTTTCAGTCCTTTGTATCATACTACTGTTGCGCATATACACCCGACAAAAGTACTTTAAGTACGTCGAGGGCCTAACGAAATCTTTAAAAAGAACTTATTGTGATACAACCACTATTTCAATAAAATTGTTATACATGGTAAAGCAGATTGTTTCTCAATGTGAACACTACATTCAGATGAAAAGAAAAAAAACACCCTCCAAGGCAGGATCCCTTCCGCCACTTCCACGGTCTCTTCTCATCTGCTGAAACAAATGTGTTACGTTATTCCAAATAGCTTCTGCGAAACGTCACGAAGAACGTGAATATACTGATCATAAAAATTAAGACCAACCAAGGGAGAGCATAAAGGCTAGTAATAAAGGCAATACAATTTTGATTTATCAGTTATGGTTTCAATTTTTGGCGAAACTAATAATGGCGAAGAGTAGCTTGGTCAGTTGTGCATTTGGGAAAATGGTCGGCATTTCGAGGCTTTCTGCATTTTTTTGGAGCAGGTACGGTGCTTTTTGATCTAATGGTTAGTTGGTAAATTAAGTAGGGATATGAATTACTGCAAAAACTTTCCCCTTCTTTCCGGATTTGTGCTCAGACTCTCTGGATGGAAATACTTTCGCCACCACACCAACCGATTTCTATACAATTGTTGATAGCAGGTTTCATGGTGATTGTTTACACAACCTTGGTAAGACGATACTTCACTATAGCGAGGGTTTTCTTGGGCACCGTGAGGTCTCGTTTTCTGTATATAGATATAGATTCACAGTATATAGATTTCAAAAAGAGAAGAAAAATGAATGTCTAATGTTGGGCTTTGAATGTAACTTAATGGTTTACAGAACTACCATCCTGCCTTCATTATGCGCAGTGTCATCACGATATCTACTCAGCAAATCCTCCTGTATAGTTAGCTTCCATCTCTCACTTCAACTGCTTTGTCTTCACCCTCTGGATTTCCTTCAACAACTCACCTCTCCCCACAAGCACTATAATTCATATTTGTCTCTTCAATTTCTCCTCTAAAGCAAAATCTCGAATTTCCCATCTCCCTATATCCTACAAGATCAAATCTCCAAAACTTGGCTCCTAAAATAGTCGAAAACAGCAGCTTATTCACATCTCTCATCAAAATGGTTATGACACCATCTTTATGGAATTTAAATTTAGGTGAAAATTATTAGACAGCCATGCTCATTTTCACATACCCTCCATGCAAATGAAATTGCCCACAGCATGTCGCCAACAGCATGGTTTTAAAAACAATAATAGAATAAACATGGATGCCTCAAAATAACGTAACCCTTAGTTATATAAAGTAATGAATGTTTATTAATAACTTCCAGTAACTGACAAGGACTTCATTTAAAACTACTGTTTCATTAAGAACGGTACATTATGAAAGCAGATTTTCTGCTACAATAAAAACCTTTATTCGAATTAGGCCAAATGTTTCTGAATATGCAATTACAAAAATTCTATTATTCCATAAATACAATGTTCATTCACCCAAACTTTTACTTCATTATTTATACAGCCAAATGCAAGGATGAAAGTCAGTTAGATATGCTTCGAAAATAAAATTTCCCACAAATTTATGATAATTTGCAATAACACAAACATACAGCAGTCACAAAGGAATAAAACACATGCGGATGACTTCACCTTTGCAATTTGGCTCCCTTAATCAATTTCTTAAGCCAATAATGTTCAGAAAACCAAACACAAACATTAAGACCACGAATTCCAAACATAACATTCTTCCTTCGGTACTTGAAAACCACAGGACAAAGACAAAAAAAAATGTTTTTAAAGTTTTAAGACATGATAAATATGCCAGACTGAAATTTTCACCAACCTGCTTTCCCCAGTATTCACTGACTAGTATAAATCATGAAAAAATCTTATTTGATGAAGACTTACCATCCTCCTTAGGCTGAAAATTTTACTCAAGTACTTTTACTTAATCAGTAAACCCATTACGGATGCTAAGTGCAAGAAATGATTTTTGTCATGTCACTTTCGTTTCATAACAAAGTACGCAATTGCAATTACAGGCTTAATATAAATGGGAATCTACAAGTGAGAAAAAACTTTAACAAACTTTCTGATTCAATTCTATAAACATTCATAGGTAAAAAAGTCTGCTAAATATAATTGAATGAGCCCCAAAATTGATATTGCTCTATCAGTTAGATTTTGGTAGTAAAAAAATTAGCAGCCTTAGGCATAGAAAAGAAGGTCTCTCTCCACAATGGAAAACTTTAACTTTGGATTCAACATTAAAATAAACTTCACAATGAAAATGCTTCCTTCCATTTGTACTTGATAATATAACCTGTCAAGTTACAAGATAATGGATATAATGTATCTCAATATATATGATATTTCTTAAAACTATACATCAAGTTTTTGTTAGTAATAACACACCAAAACTTCAGTCTTTTAACATCATCACATAGAAACAATATATCACAAGATTACTAAGATTTGAAGAAATCCTGAAAGCACAATTCGGCAACATTCACAACAGACAGACAATTCATTTTGTATGGACAAGTATCTGATGTTTTGAAATGCATTCTTGATATAAAAACAATAAAAGATTAACAAATAAACCTTCCTTAAAGAAATTAACCATAAGACCATCACAATTTGGTGTGGAATGAGTCTAGACATAGTTACACCTCAAGTGTTGAAAACGATTAATTTAATTTACCCAAGTAGCCAATTTTAAACGTGAAATTGAAAGAGACAAAAAGTTTATTACACACCTCGTAAATTTTATAACCATGAACATAGGATCAAAGGTCTTCCCTTGGCCTACCGATGCATTTAATTCCCTTATTAATAATGTCAACAAGGAATAAAACAGATATTTTTCAGGAGTTCCAAAGAAAGCTAACTCAAAAAAATACCTTAACAATTATGTGTAACAATAGCTAAAATATCCAAAAAATCAGAATGCCTAACAGCCTAGTTAGGTGAAAACTCTTGCTTGATTGACTTAAAGATGTTACTTCTTACATTCAACTTACTACACTCTAAGCTAGCAGCTAGGATCTTCCTTATAAGATATCCACCTGCCAGCCAATATATTTATATATATATTGCAATCCATTATCCAGCTTAGTAACTGCAACTTCGGCTATCAGAGCAAGGGTGCAGTGAATAAAAAAAGGCAAAAAGCTAATGAGCAATTAAAAAAATCAATTCACCTCGATGAGATGGTAAACACAAACCAGAGATTAAGCTTCTCAATCACTTCAGAGCAGAGCATACAAGTAATACCTCCTAAAAGTGATGAAAAAAGTTATAGAAGGATAAAAAAAAGAGATTATGATATAATTTTAGAGCCTGTGATGGATTGGAAGAGATTATTTAGATGCCTCCGACCCCCCCAAGAGCATGCTCGGTCATGCTCAAGCACAGGGACTCTAAACGGGAGTTGAGTTCAGGATCCGTCGGTACAACCGAGGGGGCATCATGGCCAGCCAACGATCCCCCCAGCGCAGCAGACAGTGCAAAACCAACGCAACTCTCCTCATCCACCTTGTTCCCATTGCCGGCAACTCCAGCGCAGTAGTAGTTGGGCTTAGGGGGGGCTGATTTTGTGCGGTGAAGGGTTGTATGGGACAGAGAGGTCTGGAAAGAAACAAAATTGAGGGCATTTAGGATGCACACAAACACCACTGAGGGACGTTAACCTCAACTGAAAACAAGAAATTTAGGCTAGATAGAAATGTAATTTTTAGGGACAGTTTAGTTTAAAATACAGTTTACGGTAATTAATGAGAGTGGAATATGTGAAGCATTTGGGAACCTTTACATAACATACAGTATATCACATAAAATGCAGTAATTGAAAAATAAAGGGTAATTGAATGGAATAAACGAATGACCAATAAATAAAATTGTAGGAAAAAACAATAATTTCAGTAAAATATGTAGAGGGCTGAGCTTGCAATATAAGTGAGGGTCGAGTCTTACAGCAACACTTGACACTCTTACAGCAACACAATTCTTGACTACTCCTGAGACTATGCGATCCGCATATCACCTCTGTATTACAAACCTCTATACAACAAATCATCATTTTTCTGGTCCCTGTGAATTTGCTATTGGGAGGTTTCACTCTACTTCAAATTAAAGGAGCATCTTTTATTTTCCATTGCAAACATTATTATATTCATCTGCATGTTACATTAAATATTGTTTACATGCACTGCAAAATGAAATGTAAAAAGAGCTGAGCTGAAAGAGCATAGCCTTAAAAGGTTTATAAATGGTTCATTTACTCCACTCTCATTAACCCCATTACGAGATATGGATGATGATATACAGGGGGTCCTCGAGTTACTACACATTTCTGTTATTCCGAGAGCGACATTAACTGAAATTTGGTGTAAATTGAAACTCACCCTAGCCTAAATCTAAGCTGGGAGTAAAATCATACTCTAAAATATAGGCTAGAAACAATAGAACTCAACATTAAACGACATAGATTTGAAACCTAAGGTCTACCGAGTGATGCATTAGACCATTACTCTTAAAATATGAGCTAGAAACACTCGACGTATACAAGATGGAATATGAACCAAAACACTCTTGTCTCAATTTCTTTTTTTAAGTTCTTTTGGGAGTGAGCATCATAATCTCAAAACATTGTGTGCCGTGACTGTCGTAGCCTGAACATCACCTGAATACAGAGAGAGTGATACATGGCAGTAGGAATTAAATTTGAAAAAAAAAAGATAGGTAATTAATTTTTCGGAAAAAGATTAGTTCTCCTCCTAGCACCTTTACTACATAAAGGAATAGTAAAATGATGAACATGGAATCCATTGGAATGAGACTGAGACATGAGGGGTAAACACATACATGAAATAATGGGTCTAGCTAATGGTAAACTGAGATTTATCAAAAGAGTACTGGGCAATGTAATGATCAAGCATGGAAAATTAGCTACTTTTCTCTTATTACACTCATTTGGAATTCGCTGCCAATATTGAAATGGTATCCTTACGAAATAGGCTTCATTAACCTACTGGAGCGTGTGAAGCGAAGATCAACAAGTTTTATAAAGGGATGATATGATAACTACATTAGCATAACCGGTCTGTTAGATGAACTAAAACGAGAATCATTGCCAGACTTAATCTCTTAAATAAATTCCAAGATAACATTTTTACTGACGACATTAAAAATATTTTGCAAACTCTTAACTTACTACGGTAGACTGGATCATGATCATAAAATTAGAGAAAATGATTGCTGAACTGATTAGATTCAAAATGCCCTTTTCTCATAAAATTAGGGATATGAATAGCTGTAAATATATATCAAATAGCATAAATGATTTTTACTTTTTTTAAACCGTGAAGTTAGAACTAGACTAGGAAAGGGCCTAGCCATGTTGATACACCGGTTCCCGTCAGATCACCGAAGTTAAGCAACGTTGGGCCCGGACGGAGGATGGATGGGTGTCCCCCTTCCATACCTCTACCGTGGTGTTCTTGTCCCCTGTCTGCAAGTGGCGGGCAGGTTAAATGTGGGTTGGCACAATGGATCTAAAGAGGTCTAAGTGCCAGGGGGGCTCCAGAAGGCCTCCGCCCACCCCTCCAATTTTTTTTTATTAGGATTAGACTATAATTACTATTACTTTTTATACATGATATGCAATGCAAGTTTGATGTGAATTCACCCCCTGCCACACACCTTGATGCAACACAGGGTATTGTGTGGATATAAAGTAGTGAATTACCTCAGCCAATGTCGAGTCTTGCAAGCTGGGCCTCTTGGACAAGAATAAAGATGAGGCAGTGAGCTGCTCCTGTGTCTCCCGAGGTCGGCAAGCAGACCCCATGCTGGGGACCCCCATCTCCGAGATTGTGGTCGGACCCTGAGGGGCGGGGTGGCCCACTCCGCCCGACGCCAGGGGTGAGGATGAGGAGGGAGAGGACGAGGATGAGTTTGACGTGGGAGCCGACGGCGAGGCTGACAGCTGCTGCTGAGACTGATTGCCGGGCGATGGCAGGTGCTGCTGAGAGGAGGCGGGGGAAGAGGAGGACAGCGGCATGGCTGGTGCCGCGGCCTTGCTGATGCTGCCGAGCATGGAGAAAGGGGCCTTGGCAGCACTGCTGCCCGAGACGCCATTATTGCCACCTCCACGCTGTGAGAATCGGCCGTGCGAGTGGGGCCGACACGATGATCCCGACCCACCCACCATCAACGGAAACTCTGAGTGAAAAGTGTTGAATGAATGATTCCACCTGCAACACAAGAATAAATAGATCAGAGGGCATTCCAAGAGGCATCTCCATCTTTATGACTCTCTTAGGTTCATTATTTCTACTTGGTACAGACTGCAAGAGTCAGCAATGTTAATTATATTTCACCCTTAACTGGTAACTTTTGCTATGGCTTATTGTGGAATCACGCAAAAGAAAAAAAAAGTAGAATCTCTATTTTATGTACATTTGATTTTACGCATGTGAAGGAGCAGTTCCACCCATTTCCATTAGCATTCTTATGAAACTATTATTTAAAATTTTGTACATTTGATGTAATGTTAGAATGAAGGTTTCCGCAGTGATGGTTTGATCTCTGCATTGTTTCAGGTTTCTTTCCGCGTCAGTTAGCTAGAAGACAACAGTTTCACCACCTCTCCTGCCAGCGTCTTCAGGTCCCTGTTGTCTACTAGCCAACTGATGCGGAAGGAAACCCAAAACAATGCAGAGATCATTTTATGTAACGATTTTACGTAAAGCTATCTTGGGCCCTGCAAAGGATCAATCCATTTTCACAAAACTAAATAACATAACTTTAGGAATCTTCAGTAAAATTGCCCTGTCGTGCACCTTTAAAAGGCAATTGGTAAATTGATTTCAAGTAATGCCATACTACTGCATGAATCATCTGCAGCGAATTACTATGAGGCATGTTATTTGAGCACATATTTCAGTTATTTCATGGTTTCACGTATGCACTTTTTTTTTCGTTCTGACAGTTACACCATAATGCTCACAAAGAAGAGGATAGAATGTCATTGAGAGACATTGAGATAGGAACCCACCAGCTGCCCGGAGTGGCGAGACCATGCTAGGTTGACTTCTGAGTTGACTGTGAGTGAACGTAGTGAAATCACAATGTACAGAGAAATTCTATCAGAGTTTAGGTCAAACAAAATTAAGGCACTTAATTTAAGAATCGATTAATGTCTAGATGCTGAAGAACACAATGTAATTACAGACATATACATGACATTTTCAATAAATAATATTACAATCGATGGTATCATATGCTACCTGTGCACTGTCAAGTATGAAATTTTGCCATTCATTAAGTTTCTTAAATTTACAGTAATTTCTTCTCAATGAAAAATTTTACGATGAGAGCAACGAACCATCTTCACAGAAACAGAAGGACTGATTCATTAGGGATGAGCTTTGCCGCAAGAAAGTTTTACAATGATAATTCCTCAGTACAAGCATAACTTTTAACAGCACTTTGTATTGCAAAGACTAAGAAGACCTAACTCTCATTGGAGATTTACATCAATCTTGCATTATGGATGTGTGTAGTCGAGGAATTGTTTGGAGAATCCTATTTATGGAAAATTAAAGATACTTCCCTATCCAGCAACACTTTAAATCGAAGAATTAAGATGTTGTCTGATGATGCTAAAGAGTGACTAGTTGACAGCTAGCTATTTAACTAGATGAATCTGAATATACATCTGGCCAAACCATTTTGCTGGTTTATGTGCCGTACAGTGAACTCTCGTTAACATGTTCCTTGATAGCACGTTTTCCTCGTTAGCACGTTCATTTCCTCAGGTCCGAGTCGCAGAGCATGTAAATAATCCTGGTTAGCACGTTTTGGTTACCTCTTTAGCACGTTCGTAGGAGGACCAAACCAAATTCGTTCCAGCAAAATAACCGCCCTAACATGACGATGAATATCACTCAAGAGGTTTGATTCTCGCATTAAAAAAGATCGTTATTATTTACAATAAAATTTGTTAAATACATTATGGTTAAAAATTGTTTATGAAGAAATAAAAATGCAGCATTCACAAACATTTGAATTGGCCATTCAGCGTTTGGCACCCACAAGCAGACGATTTTATTGCGATGTTCGTTTGTTTTATAAATGTTCGCTGGGCAGCCAAACTGTGAAAACACTTGGAGAAATTAACAGTGTGACAAGTAATTAAAGTGTGACAAGTAATTAAAGTGTGACAAGTGATAAGAATTAGTCATGGAGAAGCGTGTGTTGAAACGACAAATATCGACGATCGAAAAGCTCAAACTCCTCCGAGAAGTGGACGAAAATCCACATATGAAGTGTGTCGAAATAGCAGCCAAAATGAAAATTCCACCGTCAACATTAACTTCTATTGTGAAAAATAGGAAAAAACTTGAGAATACATCGCAAGAAGGCACCAGTAAGTACAGGAAAAGAGTGCGAGGTGGCAAATTTTGTGAGTTGGAGAATGTCCTCCTTAAGTGGTTCAAACAAGCACGCTCATCCAATGTGCCATCAGATGGTGTAATATTACGTGAAAAGGCCTCGTACTTAGCCGATAAAATGGGCATCAGTGATTTTAAGGCTTCGAATGGATGGGTTGAAGGATTTAAAAAACGCCATGGCATAGTTTACAGGTGCATTCGAGGCGAGGCAGCCAGCGTGGACACTAACGTTCAAGAAACATGGAAAGATGTCACCCTCCCAAGCATCATTAAAAACTACAGCCCGAATGACGTTTTTAATGCCGATAAGACCGGCTTATTTTTCAATCTTCTGCCTGATAAAACTTTGGCATTTAGAGGAGATAAGTGTCATGGAGGCAAAATGAGTAAGGAGAGGCTGACAGTCCTCCTATGCTGCAACGTAAGTGGATCGGAAAAATTGATTCCATTAGTAATTGGGAAATATAAATGCCCCAGATGCTTCAAACATGTTCGGACATTACCTTGCACGTATGAATGCAACTCTAATGCCTGGATGACCGCAACAATTTTTGAAAAGTTCCTGCGAGCACTGGATGCCAAGATGGATGGACAAAATCGTAACGTTTTGTTGCTGATTGATAACTGCACAGCACACCCAATAGACACTGCATTTTTAAGAAATGTTAAAGTGGCATTTTTTCCTCCTAATTGCACGAGTGTTTTGCAGCCCCTCGATCAAGGTATCATACGATGCATGAAGCACAAGTACAGGAAACTACTTGTCAACGAGAGATTGACCACTTCAAGTGTCAGGTCAAAAAGTAAATATCCTAAAAGCGATGCATTTTGTGAAGTATGCCTGGGACTTACTGTCGTGGAAAAAAGTCATGACACTCGAGTTTACAAGTCAATGACAGTTGTACGCGTAGTCCCACATGAAAACAAATTATATCAAAAATTAGCAAATTTAATTCTGCGTTCAACTGTGGAAAGTGAACATTTTTATTTTAACTTGTTAAAATTTTATTGTCTGTGAAACAAAAAAAGTGCCGGTTTTTTCATTGTTTTAAATGGAATGCTCACTTTAAAAATGCATAACTTTTAAAGTATTCATTGGATCGTAACCAAACTTAAATACAACATAAGGGAACTTGTTGTTAAGGTATGTACAAAGTTTTAAGATAATCGAAGTTTAAATAAAATTGTTCTTGTAAATTTTGTAAAACAACTTTTTCTCAGTACTGCGTGGTCATATCGATACGAATCTTGTCCTGTCAATGAGCTTATGGTAATACAGGGCTAATCGGTTCTCGACATTTAGAATTTATTTAGTTGTTTATTTTATGTGCGCTTACATTTAATTCGGTGTTTCTTACAAAATGAGGAGTGAAGCCAGCGAGGGGAAACGGACGCATGGCCTTCGAATTCCGTGCGACGTTGCCGCGTTCGACACCAACCCCGCACTCCATGTGTAGAATCCATACATTTTTGCTGCATTGTAACTTAAAAAGATTTTCTTTCATTGCAGTGGCACATCTCTTCACCGTCGATAACGATCTTCCAACACACACGGACACTTTATGATAGACCGCATACCTCTTATCATTAATCTTTTCACTCTCGCTTCTAAAAAAACAAATCGCACTAGCAACCATGGCAAACTCGCCCTCCGTCAATGGTTTAGCAGGCATACTGTCAGATGTTAATCCAAAGAAAATCGGCGACAGAATGAGTGTAGGGTCAGACATACAAATACAAATGATTCATCGCTGAGACAAAGCGGGTCATTCGGTATCGCCATCAGCACAATGTAATATAATGACAACAGCTTATTAGCTAGCAACCCAATTTTAAACCTGCCATTGGAGGTCCAAAGCCCTCATGAGAAAAGGAGATGGAAAGGAGTTAGTTTTCTTTCGAAAGAAAAGAATCCTACCTTTTTAAGTTACAATGCAACAAAAATGTATGGATTCTACACATGGAGCGCGGGGATGGTGTCGAATGCGGCAACGTCGCACGGAATTCGAAGGCCATGCGTCCGTTTCCCCTCGCTGGCTTAGTGCAGCGAGTGCAGAGTGCAGTGTGGGGCATTCGCGCTGCGGATTCATCTATCCTGAGACATGTTAATTACGTGGAAAGTACGAGAAAAATCGCCGTGCGGCTCCGCTAACTATGATGCTGAACTTAAGGGAATTACATACAAAACGTGCTGTTTGGTTATTATCGTCATAATTAACTATGGATAACGCGTCAACCTAATAGGTATTTTCTTGGAAGGCGTAATATGTGGAAGTGAAACGTTTTTTACAATAAATGAACGGCAGCTATCTACCAGAATAAACTAAACGAACGTAGCATTCCCCTGAACGTTATGCAACTCATTATTACATCTTTAACGTTCCCTGGAAGGTCAAACCTCTTTAGCACGTTTTCCTGGTTAGTACGTTCAGAATTTCGGGTCCCTTCAAAAACGTGCTAACGAGAGTTCACTGTATATTGGCTATTTTGAAGAAAATATCAAGGACAATACTATGCTTCTTGGAACTAAAATAATTTTCCACTGGTGCATGTATTTTCAATGCCTTGAATGACTTTGTGAAAAAAAGGTTTGACACAGAGGAGCTGCATCTGTGAATTATTACTGACTGATGTGGCAGCAAAAGGGGCAAGAAGAGTTCTATGGAGTTGTAGTACGAATCAAGGAAACTACTCACCAGGATATCATTGCAATTCGTAGTTTTCCACATCGTTAACAATTAGTTTAGAAATAAATTACAGCAAAACTAAATGAGTAGTTAAAACTATAAATTTTGCAAAAGAAAATGTCACAAATTCAGGACTGTTCCCTGTGGTGTGGTAATAAGTGGGCTCCGCTCATACTTCACCACTACAAAGCAAAATTCATTTGCTTCCCCTGGAAAGGCATTGACAATTAGTCAAGTAAAAGGGAGTAAAATTATTTTTGATGGGGAGGAAATTTAGTGATGACTTCAATGATGGAAGTTGATAGGGAAAACATGCTTGTGTGTTCAATATATTCTGTATCCACATGGAACTTAACCTCTTCCAACAAGAGCATTCAGGTATTATATTTTGTGCAGTAGACAAAATTATTATATTTAAGAAATCATTAATAGTATGGTTAAAAAGAATGGGCACAGCCATGTATGATGTCTCCTCAGTATTCTCAAGTGCTTATTGACAAACCTTTCCATTTTTGTTACAAAAATGATTAACTGAATCATTAAATTTAACACAATTTAACTAATTACAAATTTTACAGTTATTTCTCAGAAATGGGAGGACAATTGCAGATGCAACGTTAGTGTACAAAATCCTTGTTCATCAGCCAGGGTTTTGATTTATATAACTGGGAAGATCTCAGCTGATTTAATATGTCACTGACAGTACTTCAGAAACAAGTTACTGGCAATAAACGGTTGCAAATTTTTGCATATGTATAAGGAGGAAATATTTTATATTTCCTTCATATATATTGAAGGAGGAAATATGTATTACTAAGTGAAAACAATTAGAAAATTTTACCTTTACTTCTAGTATTGTGGATAAAAATAAGTTTTCATCTATAAAGGTGATAAAACAGAGAAAAGAAATATTGTTCATTCCTAAAGATTACTTGAAATTAGCTCTTCTCAATTCCAATTAATCCAGAATAAGGGCATTATTTGAAACATTTCAGGAACTATAATAATTAAGTCTAAATTTATTTATAAAATTAATGGGACTCATTCGATAACAGTTAATTAATTAAAAATACTTTTATGCATATTTTTTTGCTTCATAATGTTTGTAATAAATTTCTCTCAATGCTTTCAGTCAATCTATTTTTGTATATTTATTTATTGAGAGGTCTAAGAGCTTTCCATAGCTCTGAGATATAAAAGACTACTTTGGGTTGACCATGTTAGAGCAATGCAACACTGAGCTATGAGCTGGGCTGAGTGAGTTTGTTTTAAAACAGGTTTTCTTTTTTAACGGAACTATAAAATTTCTAAATTCTTAAGGACCCTTGTGTCACACAAAACATAAATGAACTCTTAACCGAAAGATTGAAATCATTATTTAAAATTTTCAGGGTAATTATTTCCCTGCACACTTTTGAAAACATTGAACAGGACAAAGAAGTTAGTGCAAACAGAAAGTTAAGCACGTGGCATATGGAGAAACACAGAATGCAAAGAAGTTAAACTTGAACATTTTTTTTGTTGCTTTAGCATGAAGTGAATCAGGGCCTAAAAAAAACCTACGTTAAATGTAAAGACATTAATGGAGGTGTTTACTCTGAACTGAAATTGCTATTTTGTACAAAAAATCGTTAAGATGGAAACAAAAAATGAATTTTAGTGAAAATCTTTATCTTCTAACCAGAGCCATTCGCTCATAAATCAAAAATTAATGTAAGCAAAAGGGTACACCCACAAAATGAGCTGCGTTAAGGATTACTACATCATCCACGTCCCATCCTTGACTGTTTCGAGGAAGAACGGGAGGGTAGGTCCCGCTTGAAAAATGCTTGAAGAGATCCCGTCACATCTTGCAAATAACCCAAAACAAGTGAACATCAAAATATTTTCGTATACATTTTGGTGCGACTTAAAATGTGCTGAAGTTTATTGGCTTATTCACAAATTACGATATAGTAGTGTATGAAGTGCTTTTAGAAATAATCTGAATGGAGTCTAATAACCACTTCCTTTGGCAGAGTCAGCTGTGTGTCCCCCATTCTGATTGAGCGAAGGAGCAGCAGAGCCTCAGTTGTGACTCAATGATGGATTACGTTAACGACCTTTACACGCCCACTTTTCCGAAAGGCTTAAAAACACCAGTTTTTCCCCACTTATAACTCTAGAACTAATTGACAGATTGAAGAATGGAAAAAAATATGGGCCTATTTATTTCACAAACTTTATCAGATCCAGCAATAAAACAAGCCCATTCCAGAACCAACTGCAATGTGCTCTGCGCAATCTCGTTTAATTTTATGCTCAGCGGCCTCAAAATTATAACGATTGAAATAATGCTACATGCATGAAATATCCATCCAGAAAAAAATATGCCATGCACTTACTTGGACCTGTTAGATAAATGCCTCATTTCACAGGAAGAGGGCAAAGTATTTGCGGATGAGGTGGGAACTGAGGAGACGGTCGTGCAGCAGGAAGAGGAAGAGGGCGAGGACGAAGATGAGTTGGGCCGTGGCGCTGGTCTCGGGGGGATGAGTGGGCGGCAATTTTCAGCCACCTGGTGCTTCCAGAGAGCCAGGCGCTGCTTCATCTCCGTCGAAAATGCCCCGTGCGCCATGCATCGCTCAGCCAGTGAGACGAACAGCCAGGCACTCTCGCCAATGGACACGGCACCCATGTTGCCACCGCGGCACCCTGCCTCCAGCATCATGGCACCAGCAACACCATCGGAACCAGCTGCTTCTCTGTTGCGTTCTGATGAAGAACGGCCACTGGCCAGCAGTAGCTGAGAACAAACTGGGAGAAATAAAAGCACATGAAAGGGACTGACCACTGCAATGGTAACTATCTCTGAATGCAAACAAAACAATTAATCATTAAGATTCCAACAACACATTTCAATGGGGCAAGAAGCAAACTGATCCCTTCTTGTGATAGCATAGGATTTTTAATAGCAAATATTCCACAGAGAAAAAATCATTTACCTTGACCTGGACTCGAACCCCGACCCCCTGATTTCCAGCCAGGTACTCTACCACTACCAAGACGTCCTCTCTCTCTCAGTGGAAATTGTAAAGGCTTTAAAGGAGCAAGATGTTAACGGACTGCTGGACATATCATGTCACAAAGCATCTGAGGTCGTGCACATGGCACTACCATCGACGAGGTTAAAGCCAACGTTGAAACACTAAGGTGCTTACTTATAACAAATTTAAAGTCACAAACTAGCCATGAAAACTTTAGCAGCGTTACCCGCTGAAACTGCACAATATCAAATATTCCACAGAGAAATCTGTCTCGGTAGCTCAACTGGTAGAGCACCTGGCCGGAAATCAGGGGGGTCTGGGTTCGAGTCCCGGTCAAGGCGAATGATTTTTTCTCTGTGGAATATTTGCTATTGTGCAGTTTCAGTGGGTAACGCCGCTAAAGTTTTCACGGCTAGTTCGTGAACTTTGAATTTAAGATTTTTAAATCAATAGCCAAGAAGTTAGAAACCGAAAATAAGGAAGAATATAAGACTATGTTATTCTTATCCACTGGTATGAATGCTTTAAAAACAGAAAGGATTTTCACAAGAAAGGACTTTGCACTCCACTTCCCTGGGAAAATAACGACGATACCTCTCACAAAATTTCAACATGCAGTCTGAAACAAAATTTGCTTAGCACAAAATAGTATAATAAGATGATTATATTTTAAGGCAATCCAATCTTCTCAGTACACTTCGATCTCTTCACTCCAGCATCCTATTATGTGGTACATTTTGAATACATGGTTTCTAGTTCACAGATGGTCCAATTCACAGTGCTTTAGGCAGTGCAAAAGCCATTATCTCTTTTCTTGAATTTCTTTTGGCTGTACTCCCAAAAGAAAGCAGGTTTCCTGCTTGCCATCACTGACAGGAGTTAAGAACAGTACTGTGGAACCAAAAGGAGCAAACTTCCGTGAATAGGAGGAGCTTCAATTGGTCGTGGGACTTTCTCAATGGATTATTAATTTTTAATATACAGTGATGTTTGCACTTAAAATTTCCCAGGAACTGCGCTCAAATAATGCCTTTTGCAACTCAATTTTTTTATTGATCTGAAGGTGGAGTTTTTTACTTCCATATAACTGCCAACAGAAGCATAGGATTCCCTGCCAACAAGTCAGCTCTTCCACCTTATTTTGCAATGTCGGCACGTTTCTCGCCCTTTTTGCAACAGTTCTCTTCTCCCCAGTTCTTTCACTTTTCAAATCCATTACAGTGAATTGAAAACTAAAGACAGGACTGAAGAAATGACAAATTTTTAAATACCCACTCATCGACTTTAAGCGACTGCTTTGCTGAGTGATACGTCGGACAGTAAATACAAACATTTAAACTATTTTTCAAAGACTGAACTTCCAGATTGACTGGAGCTAATGGCCCTTCCCCAAGGAAAGAACATGAAATCATCCAACAAAACCATAAGATTGTGCGCTTACACCTGATTGGATAGCGTAAAGAAACCTTATCTGCGTTGCAATACAACATCACAGTCAACAAAGCAATACAACAAAATTATACTGTAGGTACGCAGTTAAAAATGCTATGAAGTCTATTTCAGTAAGTTCAGTGGTTACATTGCCAAAAATATTTGCGAGATTGACAATTTCACACAACATTAGGTAGGACAAAACCATGGATATGCAAGGGAAATACCCTGTGTTAGAGAAAAATTAGCTCTAAACAATAGATCACAGATAGCTAAGGGCTGTGGTAGATAAAACTGAGGTTGAAAAGGGAAACCTGTATGATAATACAGATGCCAAAGCAACTAACTTTTCCCCATCACACGGGTAATAAGCTGAGGGATGTCGGCATCGGCATCGCTGTCTCCCAAGTCGCCACCCTTGTGCTCCTCCATGCCCAGCCGCGGCGCAGGACCAAAGGCTCGCCCATCCTCCCCCAGCCCATTGCACATCTCCTTCACCGCCTCAACGCCCCCCATCATGCGGCCACGCTCAGTCTTGTCCCCTCCCCCCATTCCTCCTCCCTCCCAGATGCCACAATGGTCCCGCGACCTCGTGCCGCCCACCGCCCCTGCCGTCGCCCCACTTGGCTTCATGGGGGTGCACACGATGCTCTTCAGCTCCTCCAATGCATACCGGATGCTGCTTCCACTTGAGACGTCCTGCAGGAATCAAATCAGGGAACTTGTGAGAGCACTTGCGCAACCAGGAAACAATATTGTATTTTGGTCACCATTTGCATTATGCAATTAAGACCATATTCAATGATTACAAAAATACCATAATTACATCATTTACAATACAAAGTGAATGAACCACTGATCAAGATTAGTTATCAACTGCCTTTGGCTTGGGAGAAGTATTCCTGGATGCAACAATAGTTCCACCCTCCTACGAAGCCTCCTCACCATGCAGGCAAATCAAAAACCATTGTGAATATCATCAATGGTTCACGAGCTTACTTTGTGGAAGTTCATGGTCGAGAGTAAAATCAAGTAAACCTTGTTAGTCCACACCATATATTGGGCACAGTCTGACCAGTTTCAAAACTTCTGTTTCATCCTCAAAGGACAATACAAAGCTTTCCTGTGAAGGGTTCTTATTTACATGTATCCAGGGGGAAGGGATTACATTATATTTGATTTGGGTGGGTATCAGGGGAGGGGTGTGTAGAGGGAAAGATGAGTAAGGTTAGGGGACTATGGTTGGAGCATTTGGCTGAGGGACAGCATAACATTCTCTTGGAGCAGGGACAGGAACTAGGTAAAGAGGAGAATTATGCAATGCAACCACATTGTTGAGTAACCTCTTTCGATTAAACTTGGCAATCCTCCCCTCTCCCCCAGTGGATAAGGAAAGGGAGGGAGCATTTTAAGTGAGGGGCTACAGAAGAATGATGAAGATAAAATGGATCAACTGAGTAAGTACAGTGGACTCTCGTTAGCACATTTTTGTAGGGACTCATAGTTCCGAACATGGTAACAAGGATGGGAGAAATGATTCACTTTGTACTTATTCCACGAATTTATTTTAACCCAACCGGCTTCAATGTTAGGACGTCATCATCAGGGGTACAATCTTCGAAGAGTGCAAGTCACTTATATACAAAATACCTGGGGGTGGGGGTGAGGTGAGAAGTGGTTGAGGGAGGGAAGAGCCACGTGAATCGGCAAAGTTGGGTCAAAAGGAGTTGATGTAGGGTATTGAGGGAGATTGGGGACTGGGGGGGGGGGGGGGGGGGGTTGAAGGAATAGGTGGGGGTATTGCTAATCACCGATGGTCAAGGTGAAGAGGAAGGGGCTGCAGACGGTCATGGTGCAACACGGAGGTAAAAGGAGAATACCACTTTACCACTTCTCACCTAACCCCCACCCCCAGGTATTTTGTATATAAGTGACTTGCACTCCCAGAAACTTCAGAGATTGTACCCCTGATGATGACGTGCTAACGTCGAAACCGGTTGGGTTCAAATAAATTCGTGGAACAAGTACAAAGTGAATCATTTCTCCCATCATGCCGTCATTCCACAAAGTAGAGCCTGCAACAGTTGAAGTTTTTGTGGCAACAAAGGTTAATTCATGTCGTATTTGTAAGTTGCATTACTTCCAGGGGAGCAATATGCTGGCCATCAAGTTAGTACATTCAGAAGATTGCTGCTGTTCATATATTGTATCAAAGTTTCATTTGCAATCGTTACACCTATCAAGAAAATACGTACAATACCTTACACTTGTGCGCACTCAATAATTATTTATGAAGATAATGACCGAACAGCATGTTTGGTATGTACAGTCCACGCAAAAAGACTCAAGTTGAAGGCTTTACCTATATCCCAAAAACGGAGGCAGCAGTATTCATACAGAGCATATCAGCATGTAGATAATCCAGTCTTCCATTTAATGCAGGTAGCAGACTTTTTTTTAATAATAATTACTTTTGTGGCATCTTTTTGCAGAGAGGATGAAAAAATGGCACAATTTTTTTCGAGTCGCACAAAATAAAGGGAATTTTGAAGAATATGAATTGAGCTTCTGTCAGGATGCCCTTTGAGATTCAAATTATTTACTTATATCCATTAAAGTTATTCTAGTCAATTTACGAAACCGGGTTTTCTCAGTAAGTATGCAACATTGGAGGTGGGTGAACACCTTCGTCTTCAATTTAAAATTTCTAATGAGAATCAATTACCAACGTAACACTTGACCATACTGCAATACTTCATTTGAATTTTATATTTTTTGAAAATGAGTTTGGAGTAAAGGTGGAAACACCAAACAACGTATGCATGGAGCAGAATGATCTCAAGTTTAGTACTGACGGAAGAAATTAATTTTTGCCACTATTTCAACATGCTTCATGCATGGACATTGGTCCACTTTTTGAAGAAGGTTGAGCTTTTTGTTTAATAATTTTCTTTTCACCTCAGGTCTTCCCACAGCTAATGCTAAGCATGTGTTTCACTTTTACTGTTACAAAGTATTGGTGCTCGCATAGTTTTGATGCCCAGTCGACACTCGTAAAACAAACGAACATTGCGATAAAATGCGGGGCTTTTGGATGCCCTTTTAATAATTCATAGACATTTTTTTATCATATTATCCCTATTTAAATATTTTTGTAAGCAATAATAAGATCTTTTTAATGGAAAATTTAAACCTTTCACAAGATATCCATTGTCAAATCAACCTATACGGCGATTACTTTCCAGGGACAAATTTGGTTAGGTCCTCCTCTCAACATGCTAAAGAGGTAACCAAAATGTTATAACCAGTTTTGTTTACATGTACTTTGACATGGACATGAGGAAACAAACTTGCAAACGAGGAAAACGTGCTATCAAGGAACGTCCTAACGAGAGTCCACTGCAATGAGCTAGCCCTAAGAAGAGTGGGAGAAAAGAGAAGTCTGCTGAAAACCCTAAAAAGAAGATGGGACAACTTAATTGGCCATGTTTTAAGACCTGTTGGCCTGATGAAGATAGTCATCAAGGGAAGAGTGAAGAATGGGAAGAATGGGAAGAATGGAAAAGGCAGGCCTAGTATGAGATACATGGAACAGGCTGTAAAGGATGTGAAAGAGAGGAATTACGTTAATACGAAGAGGTTGGCAGATTGAAGAATCAAGTGGAGGGCTGCATCAAACCAATCCTAGTACTGTTGACCAATGATGATGACGACTCAAGGACACGTAGCAAGAGATTGAGAGCTCTAATCCTCCTCGGCCTTTAACATGTGATTTAATTGGGAAACAATTGGAGCCATTTTTGTGCAAAGAAGATTCATCAGGAACTTTTTGTTGTGTCAGAGGAATCAACCCTGGTTCCAGAAAAAGGTCAATTACCTAGAAAAATATCTAATGTAATTTCTTCGCCATATAGCTGAAATGTAGCATCATCCTTGGACATAGTTTACCTTAATTTCTGCAAAGATGGCAGCACAAACACAAATGTCTTGGCTACTTCAAAATGATAGAAGCTTTCCCACATGTCGTGTACAAGGGAAATGTTTTTGTAGGTCTGTGAAATATTCTAGCTTATTGCATTCAATGGCTATAAATGTAAATGCGACATTCCCACTTGTCTCAGCGAAAGAGTTATAAGGTGACATAAGATAAAAATATGTTGAAATTGAAGTACTGTGGCATTTTTTAGTACCCCCCCCTCTCCCCTCGTTGGACTTTACCCCTCGGTGGACTAATTACCCTCTGGACTTAGCCGAAGGACTTGCACGACAGGCGTAGCTAACGACAGGCGGAGCCAACAATGCCTACGATTCCAAAATGCATCGATTCTGGACTGCAGCGTTCCGACAAAGCGTGCCGCCTTCCGTGCCACCTCCTCACCGGGGTTGCCCTTACTTATATAGCCTCCAGACTGCGGAGGAAGTCCAGAAGTTTGGCCATCGTACAAGCTGTTATGTGGTGTTCTTTCGCCAGAGTCAAAAAAAGAGTTCCTGATGCTCCAATGTTAAACCTCCACCTAGCCCTCTTCACCCATACCACTTTTCCCTCCCCTCAAATTGTACCTATCGACAATTTCCATGCTAAACCCCATTCCACTTTGACCTTGCCGAAAATACCTCCCCTCTCACGCCTTCTGTTCGAGTCGAGACAGCAACGAGTTCATTTCTTGGTGACGTCCGTGTTCTCGAGTTAGTTTTCTTGGAGACTTCGTGATTCTTAAGAGTCTCCGAAGGGCCATGGTCTATTGGTGCAAGTTATTAGGGTTTCCCTGAATTGGGAAGAGTATTTCAATTTGTTGGTTTGTACCTGATTTGTCTATTTGTTGTTGAATTACAGTGTTGGTTATAGTTAGATTCTCATACTTTTGTTTTTTGTTCTATATCTGACCTCATCTTGCTCACCCGTGTTTGGAAAGAATTTTGTCCCCTGGACAAGCATTTCTCGTGAACCTATTTCTTATTCGGGAAACGCTGCAGTACACACAAAACCTTTACCAATAGCAAATTTAAATCACCCTGAGAGTATTAGTTCCTTCTGATTAAAGTTATGCTGAAGAATAAATGGGATCAGTTTTGTTTCCCATCCCAAGAACCAAAGACAAGAGCATATGAGGGTTAGAGACATGGAAAATCAAAGGCGCAACAAGAGATACAATGAGAAATAAAATCATGGCCACGATATTTTGGTTTGCATTGAGGACTATGAGACCATGCAGTGTGTGTAACACTTTATTTCCATCCCCTTAAAATAGGTTCCTAATTTGGCATATGAAAAATATTAAGATGACAAATAGGATGAAGTGCAGTAAATACTTTACAAAATTCTTGGAACCCAAAAAAATGAGCAGTTCTTAATATCAAATTGCCTAAGATTGAGTTTTTATTATTTTTCACATAGACATTTTATTTTATCACCCATTACTTTGAATCTATTAATCATTTCACCCAACTTTTGATTACAAAAATCAGCGAAAGATCTATAATAAAATGTATGTATGAGTGCAAGATTTAGAAAAATAAAAACAATATAGATATTGTTTCCTTCAAGGCATTTCAAGTTTTAGCAATCCATTTCTCCTCATAATTATTGTTCAGTTTGTGACAGTCTACTGAGCCAAATTAGTGCATTTTTTCCATTTCATAGGCTTCTGATTTACCTTGAGAAATTTGGTTTGTCTGGAGATATTGAGAAATCTTATTGTAGCAAAACTGGTACAACTGTATGTCTACTGTAGGAGTATTTTGAGAACAGGAAGTGTGTGTAATACTTTATTTCCATCCCCTTAAAATACATACCTAATTTGGCATATGAAAAGTCTGAAAATGACAAAGTAGAAATGAATATGAAGTAAGCTTTTGAGGTACAGGTGCGAATGTGATATGTGAAAAAATGTAAGATGGATGGAATTGAAGATGAATGATTAAGTTCATAGGGTAGGAGGAAAGAGGAAGTTTTTGATAAGAAAGAAGAGGAGCACAGTTAGTGGAGAATGGAAAGAGTAATTAGGGGTGACAGGATACAACAGGCTGTTGTAAACGAGAAAATGTTGGGTGAATGAAGAAGAGAGGTGCTAAGGGTGTTTTAAATGGTATTGTGGGAAGTAGAAAATTTGAAGAAAGGAATTATGCACACAAGGAGCTTTTTGGATATGCAAATAGAAGAGGAATACTCCATCAAAACCAATACAAACTGGTAGAAAGCTTATAATAATGGTTGCATGCGAAATAGCAAATTTTTCAGAAGTCACACTATAATTTCAAAGCATAACACATGAAAGCAAATTTACCACAAAGCATGGCATTTTAGACAGGAGGCAGCCATTTATTATTATTGTAGACCTGTTAAAAACCATTAAAAGGCCTTTAAAAAACTTTTAATATCATTTTTCCTGATATTAGGCTACTGGAGTCATTCATAAGATCATACTTAAATGAAAATTGCCACAATTAAATAACTTAAAATTCATAAGCATACTGAGCAACTGAATTTTGCTCCAGGAATTACCTCTTCCAAGTATTTCAAGGTAGAAGCACGTTCACGCAGCTTACGAATGCTGAGAACAATCTTGTGGCGAGCCCCAGTGGTCACATCTTCCGCTGCCAACCTCTCCTCCGTCAATGACAACATCTCTTCATACGAGAGCCGTGCAAACAAATGTGCATACTTATGCAACCGCAAACTCTTGAGCCACCCACCAACATCTGTTAATAATAGAGGAGAGACATGGAAGGAGAAAATAGAGCGATTCCATTACACTTACAACACCTACAGGAAATACAACAACCATCCACGACATTCTGAATCACATGCAATAGAAGTCCACTACGGTGAGAGTCTGTGGCTCTTAGTGAGAATATCGAAATAGCAAGTGATTTTTTCGCCACTGTCAGTCGATGGTGGAAAGCACACCAGGTTTTGGCATCTGTATTAAGTTCTCATTTGTCAGAAACAGTAAGAAAAATATCCAAACCCATCAGGCATATTCTGAAGCATGGATCCAACATAATGACTTCCTAATCCTAAACAAAAAATATACACGAAGGTATTAAAATGTAAAAAAAAACCTCATAATTTCCATAAAATATGTTACATGCTAAGCGGAAATGACAGAGTATATTTTCATGTCAACATGTATGAGTGAGTGAAAAAAAAAAGAATGTGGTATAAGCTCATTTCCACAAGGAATATTTCCACCAAGTTATGCAAGTCACACGATTTAAATATGCATAATTATACAACAAGTATAATGTCAACATAACAAGTGTAATAGTCAACAAGATGGCTTGTTGTGAAGATTTCTGCAGCATGCTATTGAAGTTAGGTTTTTCGGTGTATCTTTATCATTGCGTGGGCAACAGTTTTTCCAGCTGCATTGCTGGCAAATCTGTTGTGTGAACCATACGGACCAGAGCCAAAAACATCCCTGAAGATAGCTAACTTCAACAGGTTGGTTCATTTGGAAGGCAAGGGTGGACCTAACTCCAATTACTTAAAGTCATAAATTTGGAGATGTGTAACTTTCCTCCAAGGGCGACTGTTATTTCCCAAATTTCACGGCACTCCTACGCCACCTACTTCTTCTTCCCCTCAGCCCTCATGCTCCTCACCTCTCTCTCTCCCCGAACACCTTCCCTCTGCCTGTCCCTCATTTCATCAGCCGTCTTCCTCCCACCCCTCACCACATCTCCATCAATTCATCACTCGTCTCCTTCCCATTCATCAAGCCTTCTCCATCTTCCACGCACACATCTCAATATGTAGTCTATTTTCACCCTCTTCTGAACCCAGAAAAAAATTAATTAGTTCCAAGAAAATTAATTCCCTGCATTTCCATACCCACAGTTATGACTCAGGGACAAGAAATCATTTATCAAGCCACAGGTTAAGTACCAGGTTCAATATGACAGTGCCTCTCCTCAAGTTATCGTGGGTTAAACATGGACATGCATACACGCCAGGAAATATAAATGCCAAACGGACACGCTAAGGAAAGACCAGAGGTGAGTCAATATCATACATCAAAATATATTTTATTGTTATTTTATGAGGAAAACCACAAGAATGTCATTTGAAAGATAAGAAAAATTATTTCCTCTGGATATATCAAATGCAGTTGAAAAGTCCAGTCCAAGGTCATCTAATAATGGGGCCCTTTACTATATTTTTTTATTGCCAAATTGATAAAATTCACAAAATAAAAAGACCCATATTGTTCTGTTCTTCGATCCCTCTTGTAGTCCTGAAGTCATATGTGGCGTAAAAATGATTTTTTTCAACCATTTCGCTCGAGTAGGTGTACGAAAGATTCGCACATCATCCTTTTGTCCAACCAAGACGGAGACACTGCACAGCTCTTTCATCCAACCACAACGGGGGGATACACAGCTGATTCCGCTAATGGATGTGGTTGTTAGACTCCAGGCGAGGTATTTAAAAAGGCATTGCATACTCGACTACATCGTAATTTGTGAAAATGCATATAAACTTCAACAAACATTTATTCATACCATAATGTATACAAAAGTACATAAGAGACTTTTGTTGCTCAGTTATTGTACAGGATGCGCAGGAGCTGTGTATGCAGAACTCCCCTCCCCCCACTTTGCCAATGGAGGGGAGGGTAGGAGAATTTATCGGGAGACAGTTCTCCTGCCAAAACAGTCAAGGACGGGAGGTGGATGACATACAAATCTTTGGTGCAACTCATTCGGTGAGCGTGACTTTTTGTACATTTTAATTTTTATGAGTGAATCACTCTGGTTAGAAGATTAATTTTTTCACAAAAGTTCATTTTTCGAATCTATCTAATGATTACAGATATAAAATAGTATTTTCCGCTCCGAGTAAACAACCCCATTGCAGGCACGTAGCCAGAAATTTGCTTCGGGCAGGGCTAAATCTTGCGTAACTTGAAACAAAACAGCCTTGCCCATTCGGTGCCTACATGTTACAAATCTCTTCCCTTAGTTTTCAGTGCTTGGTATTTACTTTTACACTGCCCATACTTATCTCTTCTCACTGTTAGAGTTCTCTCCTAAAATCAGAACAACAAAGTTATTGGGAAAAAATTCCGGGGGGGCTGAAGCACCAGAAGCCCACTTCCCTGGCTACGTGCCTGCCCCATTGTTGATATGATACTAGAGTGATCGTTCATTGCAAGGGATAGAGTGGAAAAGAGTTTCGGAGGCTCACAAGAGCCTCTCTCCCCCCCTCATTTATTACACCTTTCCAGTACATTAGGTTTGTGCCTCGCAGTACCTTTGAATCAATCCCCCTGACACCCCATGATTAATGTTATGTTTCAACACAAATATTTCACGCTTTTTCTTGGGGAAGCACTGACCTCTCATGAAACTGGAGTCCTGCTCCGTGCTGGTGCCAGTATTACCAGCTGGCATGCCAGCGCCCCCAACAACCATGGCCGATCCTGCGGCTCGATACTCATCCAGGTGCGACTCAGATCCACTGCCGGATGAGGCCAACGAACTCTGTGGGCTGAGGGGGGCATGCTCCGACGACAGAGAAAAGCTCCTGGCCTTCTGTCGACCCCCTGGCCCCCCACCGCCTCCTCCTCCTCCTCCTCCCCCCCCACACAGGTCGTCCTGCGGAGATTGAACATGCAGCGATTACTTTCCCAAGACGACAAAATGCTAGAACTACTGATTGAAATGGAGCACGAGGGTTCAACTCAGAAGTAGTCTGCATCACCTTTCACATTATTAGATTGTAAACATCAATCATCTCAGATTGTTGCCCTAATCTGCACCCATAACAGAAAAGCAAAGGCGTTACTAAGATGATTGATTCATTGAAATTTATAATAATAATAACTGCCAAATGTTGTTTCTTGTCCACCCATTCGTCTGTCCATCTGTCCCCTCTCTATCTGGAAATGGTTCATCTTAAAAGAGATGTCAGGGACTGCACTGAATTTCTAGCAGCCTGAAAGACCCAGAGAAACTATTACCACTTTTTTAAATGTCTGAGTTCGTTCTTGGTGGCAATTATGAGTTTCATTTGTTTAAATTAGGTTTATGAATTTAAGAGAGTGCAAGACTTTCTTCTTTCACTCAACTTTAATGTTTAAATATCAAAAGAGTTCCTTCAATTTTTGTTATTCAATGGACAAAGCTTCAAACATTCTTATTCTTGCCATCATTTTATGCATTGCGATCCACGTTTCTTTAAATTGTGCACATATTTCAAAATTTACTGCCTTTTCCGGTTCCTTCTGAGCATTGCTAAGGACATTGCCACTGTCCCCTCCAATTAAAATCATCGATGATACTAAAACAGTTCTTCCTAAGGGATTCCATTACCTGCATTTTGTTTTTGGAAATGATCTTTAAAGGTACTAGAAGCAGTGTCATGCCTGATTCGTGAAGAAAAGGCAGCCATATTATTCGGCACATACATTCGGGCTTACTCCTCACATTCTCGACGGATCTAGTGGTTTTTGCACATGGTGAAACTAAGAGTAGTGAGGTGCTGGAATGCACAAAGGAACGTGTAAACGGAAATAAATATGAAAAATATTACCAAAATAATAGCAAGGGAAAAATGATTTGCATTTTAAAAATGTGTCAAATCAACAGTGAAAAGTGTGCAAATAAGCGAACAAAGTACGTAGTTAAATATGTTAAATTTAAAACAACTTTTAGGTACAGAATTAACTCCTGATGGAATATTATGCATTATTAATTTCCTTAAATATCCTTCATGAAGGGCGTTCATGATGGAGGTTGTAGAGAAGTAAGCATTTTGTGCCAAGGTGGCAGGAATTAATCCATCCCCAATCTGACTTCATTTTCACCCACTGCCTAGTATCCTTACATCCCCCTCCTACACCATATCTGTAACAACTGTTTCTAATGATTTAGATTTAACTTAAGGCATTCCTCAGGGACCCATATTAGAACCTCTTTTAAACGCAATACACACAAATGATTTGACAAGATCAATACTATCTCATTTACACGGTCTCTATGACAATATATACCACAGTCATATGCCGCAGTTGATGATTTGAAAACAATTGTATTTGCTAACAGAATTACTAACCAAACCTCTTCCAAAGCAGCAGCTCTGACATTAAATTATTTTAATATGTACAGCATGCTCTTATACGGGGTCATTTTTTGGGGGCAAGCCCCAGCTTTGCACATTGAGATATTTAGGATTCTGAAGAGAGAGCTATAAGGGTCTTAATTAAGATAAAAGCATTTGAATACATAATACAAAACTTATTTCATTAAAAATAACACAAATATTTCCATGCTGCTATAGCCTTAAAGTAAGTACTTAAATTTAATAACTTTATTATCCATTCTGCTAACAATGGAATTACACTATAACTGTGTGTATCGGTGGGAATTTGAATAATACTTTAATAAACACATAATACATTACTAGCGTTGCAGCAGTTTGAATATTGTTTGTATGAGATGTGGTGCATGTAATACTAATACAAACTACTATTACATCTGATGAAACATGCATTAAAAGGTGGAATCAAATTTACCAATTGATACATAATTATACTTATTGATTAATAATTATACTAAAATAGCTAATGATACAATTATGCTGATTTGAACTGCAATGAAAGTTCAGCAATATACACAAATGAACATGGAGTCAATTAAAAATACTGACTATGACCACAGAATCAAACATTATTAGAAAATGCTACGGTATATTATAACACCGAGTCTGATTAAATGTGCTATTTCTTACCTAATTTATAACAATGAATATGCAACATATAAGTGTTGAGAAAGCAAGAAGCATTACCTATTTTCTGGCAAACGTAAGGAGATAAGTATGAATAAAATTTTTTTCTAACTGCCGGTTGATGTGCTGATGGTAACTTATCTGACGGATGGGAATTTTAGTGCTGGAAGAAGCACTAGCCAAATCTATCCTGTGGGTAATGCATGGTGGTTAAACACATTTCTCAGGTTTGACTGCCAGGTAATACCGGGCTACCCAGATGTGGATAAACCATCCCGAAGTGAGCCAACCAACTACATCCACCCATTATTATGCATATTAGTAAGGTTATTAACATATTATAAATTTATTGATACCAGATTAATCCCTTCTCAGGAGCAGAAATGTAGCATCTGATTAGAAAAACTTTTGTGCCAAGAATATTTGCTGGCATGCACCTAAAAAATTCTCATTACAACAAAAACCTTACAGCATAATAAACAATATTTTCAGTAAGATACTTGGAGAGCACTAATTGAGTTCCTACCTGAGAGCTCCACAAATCTGCTGAATTAGGAATGCTCACAGGAGGGGTCAAACTATTGCTTCTTCTCACTCGAGGGTGATAACCATTAGAGAATCCAGGCCCAAGACTAGTTCCTACAAAGATAAAATGTTCATACTTGAAACTGGGTTAAATACTTCCATCACAGCAGCATCAATGATTACACACCAATGAAAAAATTCTCTTCACAGAGAAAGGAAAAGAAAATATAAAAACTATGAATGGAAATTTATGCATCATAAAATAACACATTATCCATCATTTGGGTACATCAAATGTTCAAAACATGAAAATAAGAAAGCCTACCAATGAACACAATAAACTTAAGCCCTATACAGTAGAGCATCAATAACACGGACGTCAAAAATCCAAACCGCTGATAATCTGGATTCCATTCTGGCGAAATAAAATCACATTAAGTGACTGAAGAATTATTTCTCGGGCTTGGCACCGGTTAATAGGCTCCATTACTGCCAATGTTTCAAAGAGCGACTCGCTCTTCATCATCCTGGCGAATAGTATGAAGAAATATTTCTCGGGCTTGGCACCAGTTAATAGGCTCCATCACTGCCAACGTTTCAAAGAGCGACTCGCTCTTCATCATCAGGGCTTCTGAGTGCCGGATTTTATTACTGCGGTTATATATATAAATATCTTTCGCCCAGGTAAAGGTGTCTCCTGATTGGCCGAGATGTCGGTTTAAATTTAACGGGCCCTTCGGGGATCTTAACGGGATTGTTGGCCTCTTTCAACCTCAGTAACACCTGGAGGCCAGTGATAAATTGCATCCGAGAGATGAGGAAGGGCGGCCCGGCAGCGAATATTCAAGGAGGCCAACAATCGGGCCCATTAAATTTAAACCGACGTCTCGGCCAATCAGGAGACACCTGACCCGGGCGAAAGTACCGACCGGGCGACATAACCGCAGTAATAAAATCCGGCACTCAGAAGCCCTGATGATGAAGAGCGAGTCGCTCTTTGAAACGTTGGCAGTGATGGAGCCTATTAACTGGTGCCAAGCCCGAGAAATATTTCTTCATACTATTTGCCAGGAAAACACTAGATCTTATATTACATTAAGTGACTATTTGTACGTATGTACATCTTATATATAGAAGATCCCAATTGTCCCTTTATCGGTTCAATTTGAAAATCTGGACAATTAGATAATCTGGAAGGGGTCCAGGGGCAGTTAATCCGGATTATTGATGTTCCACTGTATTTAAAGAATCAATAGCTCATTAAATATTAAGGGGACATAATGAGAAAGCCAACTCAAGAATATTTTCAGAGCAACTTCTACAAAAACAATAAAAGATAATAAATAACTCATACAAGTACACTAGGAATGACAGTTGGCAAGGAATCACAATTGGTACTTATTAATAAGATTTTTCAGATGGCCTTGCATATGTTGCATATTGTTTAAAGTTTCCACGTATTTGTGTACCTATATTCTATATAGTTATGTAAATGTAGTTTAGTAAATTTTCTCTAAATGTGTTGTATTATATTTATTGAATTTGGAATTTACTGTGAAATATGTAGTTGAATTAAATGTAACACCTAAGGGATAAGAAGATATTTTTACATTTAAGGACAATTTAAATATTTAAGGAAATCGATTTCTGTTTAGTTGCATTGCCCTTAGTATTTTAATTTCTTGATTTTTCTTGTAACTGCTGCAAAATGCCATAATCAAAGGAAGTTTCCTACAGGGGTGCCAAATTTCACTCTTTTTTTTTATTTTTATTTTATTTTTTGTATCCATTTTGAGTGAAATAAATGTTAATTATTATAATATATCACTGAATAATTGATTTCCCATAATTAATTGAAGCTCATGGTTCCAGAAAGTGTTGCTCTCAGCAGATGTCACAATTAAAAGAGTTCGTACAGGGGGCCAGCCGGATGGAGGAGGGAATGAGAGGAGGAGACCTTGCGAAGGAGGTGAGGTAGATGGTCCAGTGGTGCAGCCCTGGGGGAGGAGGTGGTGCTGCCCTCGGAAAGGCTGCTGCTGTGGCCTTTGGTGCTGCCCGTTCAGGGGGAACACGTGCTGGGAGGAGGGGTTGGGGGGTGAGGAGGGCTGCAGCTGGGGGAAGGCACCGAGCGCCTGGCCCAGCTGCCAACTGGCGCCACCCGAGTGGTTGGGCGATCCCAGGCCGGGCGCTCCATTCGTGATCCTCTCCTCCAAGTGGGGCAGCCAGTGCGTCAGCGACCTGCGGAGAGGAGGCCACAACCCACACGTCAGTCAACCCATTCTGCTACAGTGGACTTTGCGTTAAGGTGGCTGATGCAGTTTCTTTCTATGCATGCATTTATATGCATGTTCATATTAGTGATAACTAAGCATAAAAGTGTAAAAAATTGCACTTTGCCGATATGATTTTTTAGTAACGTGAAGCATGCATGAATGGTAATGTGAACTCTTTGAATGTGAAGTTTATTAGCTAAAATGGGCTTGGTGAAAATTTAATTGATGAAGGAAGTCTTATTACAAAGATATTTCTCTTTAAAAAATTTTTCACCCCACTAGCCCTAGTTTTCAGCAGCTTAAAAACACGACGTCATCACATGACATCACGGCACGGTATCACTATGGGCGTTGTTTATCTGTTTATGCGTGGAGGTAATTTGTTAAATGAATAGGTACTTGGCGATAACGTATGTATTTATCTCATTCGTTTAATGCAATAAACGATTGTATTTTGAATTTTTATTTGTGTAGTATGGATTGTAACGAGCAAATTGTCCATAAAATGTATAATGCCTGTACAGTGCCGAAGAGTCTCTGGTACAACAAAGCAATCATTATTATTTTAAAAAGGGCACCACATACAAGAATCAACCAAGGGCAAATTGTCAGAGAGTGCTTTTTTAAATCCTTTTTCACTCATGGTTTCAATCAAAGAACAGATAAAAACCTCAAAACAATATACTCGCTTTGTTATCTTCCAAAATAAATATCTCTCTTCATAGCAATATGGAATGTATACTGTTCAGAGACATCAGAAGATGTTTCAGGTCAATTGACTTTCATCAATTTTCGGGAACATTTTCATAGCATTTAATAATCCATGTGGTGGGCATAGAAAATGTTAGCTCTTATATTCAAATGAGAGAAAATTTGGCATCAAGTACATCATTAATACATGAGCAATAAATTTCACGCATATTCCCTATTCAATGCTTTTTTAACACCTAACCTTATGGTACAAAATATACATTTCGTTATAATTCGATAACATGTGTACAGTTTTACTTTTAAACATATATATAATAAATAACATTATTAAAATGAATACAAATAAATTTCATGGTGTCACACCTACACAAGGATACAAAAAAGCATATTTAAATTTAAGTTTCACCTTAATTTCAAATGACGCGCTATGAACTACCAATGGTAACTATGGCATCCCTTGTTTTTCTAAGTCAAATGCTTAAATGCTTTAATTAAGGCAAAAATACAAGGTACAAAATTCTTTAATAATTTCCATGATGGCATGTACAGTGCCATAAAATTAATGGTACTTAAATGAAATCTAATATTTTTAAGATGTACTTGGAAATTTATAAAACACAATGTACACTCAATGACCCTCGATTACCGCTCTCCAGCCACCTTTAGCGAATGCTCTCTTTCCCATCACTGATTTTCATCAAAGGACATCTCGGGAATGAGCCTGACTATGACCTGCTTCATCCTCTCTGATCCTCACTGCATGCATCAATCAGTGTGCTGGCAGGGGAGGGACACTCTTAACGGTGAGACTTCTGCATCAGTCAAAGCCCGAGCAATGCTCTCCACGAAAATGGCAGGGGCACACGCTGTACACAACCATCACGCACATGCATTCCAGTTTGAAAGCAGAGTATGAGATTTAGTTTTGAACACTGCAATTTACAGTGGCCACATCAGACTGCAGCAAAAGAGATAATCATCAGCATTTGCAAGTACTGAGACTTGTACAATTATTTCCAATAAGATTATACTTCACGCAAGTTTTCACAGATTTTTCACTTGATGAATGTTGAGTTTATTTTGAGAAGCATGAAGGAAGCATGTGCGTGCAACGTTATCAATGGATGGATATTGAGAGAATGGGCACGGTGGAAGAGGGTGATGATGCCTCACCTCCTCTCCTCGCTGCTTATTGCTGGGTGAATCAGACTGTACGACAGCAGTTGGCGGGACTCTTCCACATGGACCCCCATCTCCACGGACTGGCCGAGGACTGAGGGGATCACAGTTAAGTAGCGTGCCTTCGCCTCCGCATTGCCAGGCCGTAGAAGGGGCAGGTGGGTCAGCAGCTGCCGCAACGCAACTTCCTTGCTCTCATTCGACAGGCTCCCAACAAATGCTGCACAAATGGAAACAGAAAAATCAGGTGAATGCTTTGGAAGATTTTTTAATTAAAAATTTTTTGTTACAAAACACAAATTTTACGAAAAATGACAAAAACCCACAATCATAAATACTTCAAATTTTGGTATTGCCTCTTGAGTCCCGAACCTTAACAAGCTCATCAGAAGTTGCTCTTTTAAAAAAATATAAAATACCATAACAATTTGTCCAAGTAGTGTGACATACCATAAAATACAGTCTCAATTATCTTTGATGTCATGAGTCCAACAAATGCTTCTTTAGTCTTCTTAAACTTCTGTAAATGTTTTCAAACCATGCATATCCTTTGGTGATTGGTTAAACATTTTAGGTATAGTCACTATCATTCTATATCTGCCACATTCATCAAAATACTTCAGAACTTCGTAATAGTGCACATTTCTTTTCCCCATCATGTGAGCATTCTGTTTCAATTTTTTATATTTATTTGTGAAATAATTGTACATTATTAAAATATGTCAACATCTTTTCAAGGGGTAATATTTGCAGAATTTTGTATGTATATCATTCTTATGACTAGTATTTGGTTTCGAGGATCTTCTATTGTCACCCTTTATATTATAACAAACCATTTTAATGATTCTATTTCGTACACCACACAACTTCTGTTTGAGTGACTTGCTATTTTGCCCCAAACAGCAATGCATTATCACAATATAGACACAAGCAAAATAAATCATCTTTTTAACATTGAAATGTACATAATCCCAGATGTGATACATTTGATAGCTCCTGATCCCTTCACAAATCATGTAAAAGAGTCATTGAAAGCCAAGATGGATAAGAAACCAGAATGCATTTAACACCATATCAGTACATAGAGGGTAAATATAAAATTTAAAGTGCATGGAAGTCATCAACGGGTACACAAATAAGTAAGAAAAAAATACTGACCAATTTTCCTTAACTTCAACTCAGAAGATAATTGAGAGTGAAATCCAGTAAACCCTGTTATCCCACACCATTAACATTTACCCCCCCCCCCTCCTCCCTTCCATAAAATATATTCCTGGCTCAGGCCACCTTAAGTCAGGTGCCGAAAAGGATAATGGTTAAAAAAAAAGAGACCCAAGGTACAGATCAACTTGTTGTAATGCTTAATTGTTCTTGTAAGTTTACGGCCGGATTGACAATAAAGCCATTTTTCCTTACATGCGATACTTGTAGAAAAAAATGCACCACATCATATGTTTTTTGCAACGAATGTTATGAATTTGAGAATGAAGTACCTATTATAGCCATCCACACTTTTTTTTCCACATAATGAGGTATGGAATGAAAAGGTTGTCAACAGCATTGCCACATGTCATTTGAGGAAAAGAATCCAAGGTGCAAATTTTTCTCAAATAAAGTGACAATAAACAAAAGCAGCAACCCAGAGCCATTACACTAGTTAATTGAGAAGATTCGCCAGCAAAGGTGGGCGAGAGGTGTCGCATGACTGTGACTGGTTAATTCAGTGATGACCAACATTCACTTTTAAGCATGAATTGTCATAGTGATAGAATAACAACTAAAGGGGATTGTTAGAGGAGAAGACATCAAGGTTGATGGGTGTGAAGTGAACTATTGAATTTGTTATTGGAGAATAAAAAGCGCAAAGGGTTATAAGAAATTCCATTTTAATCACTTTGGCATGATAGAGGTTCATGTGCGAAATTGTTTTCTACCCACAAATAATGAAACAGTCCTCACGTAATGCTGTTATCGTACGTGAATCGATAAGAATAAGAGGTCGAAAATTTTGCTGCTGAAGAGGACAGTGACAAACCCACGAACATGCATGTTCATGAACAAAACTATGCGGTGTTTGTGGCGTATTCCGCCATATTTCCCAAATCTAGAGTTTCTCTTGCTTTCTGGGAGATACCAGACAAACAACGCCAAACAACTGCACCAACAAGTCACAAAAGTCATCCTATGTTTGTACCTATGTTTGCACAGTGGGAGGAAAAAGTTTGTGAAACATCAGCGATTAGTCATCCACCCGCTCACTAACTTATTCCCGTCCCCGGAGATGTGTCTGGAACGAGAGAAGTTTCCCGAGATGAGCGACATCATTTTTCGGAAACCGGTATTCCTCTGAGGATGCCTCTTATCATGTAACAGAAGACTTTCTAGTCGCAGGGGAAAACAAAGACCCACAGCACAAAACCAGAAAACCTGGCCACTGGACCCAAAAAATAAAGTCATGCATATTAAGGGTTTTGTGTGCTGGGTTGGTAAGTAAATGATAGTTGGAGAGCTCAAACGCACAGCAGGTCCCTCCCGGCCCTACTCTGATAATAAAGAGTGAAAGTGAACGGTACCTGATATCACACGCTCTTAAAGAAAACATAGTAGCAGAGTATTAACTGAAAGAAAATGTAAATGATGTATTATGGACAAAATTTATTGGAATACTAAACCCTACCGGTTTCCAGACTCTCATTCTCAAGGGTACTCTGACATTCCCACAGTGGCGAGCCCATGTATCCAGGTATCCTTGACAACCGCGAGGGTTACGTTCCTGAAAAACCCCACGGTTTACAAACCATGGATGGTAAACCACGAAGTATATGGCAAATCAGGGGCTAGATGTCATGTTCCATTAAACTTCAGTTAAGATTTATTTAACTTAATTTTTTCTCAAATAATATACATTTACATAAATGCAGGTGTATTCCCTTCCCAATATTAGATCTTCTAGGGTTCTATAGAGTATATTAAGGCTTATCAACAATGGCCAAACACATTCCCCACACGAAATCGAAAGTGAAAGCCTCGACACTTAAAAACAGTCATTATCAGCCATTTGGATGCTAGGGCAGGATCGAAAATTGCTTAAAGACCACAAAGAAAGGTAGCATTTGAACAATAATACACCAAAACTTAGGATTTTCTCGCGATACACTTCCATGCACCCCGATATTTTGCAAGAAAACACCTGTGACAGTCAAACTAAGGAATCCACTAAGTCAGACTCAGGGAGAGTATTATATTCCTCAAATTTCACACATCTGACGATGTATTTGCCACATTTTCGGGATTAGCGATGGTCCTGGGGTGGTTTGTTTGATACCGTCGATATTATCTCGAATATGAAACCAGGGAGTCATGAGGTACAAACACGAATGGATTCCAAATTCAGCACCGGTTACAATACCATTAATTGTTTTCATTTGACATTTTCTCATCTGTCTTCATTATAGAGTCCCCAAGTGAGATAAAACACAAGTGTCAACAACGAATGAGGTTGCAATCAGCTGTTTCAACACACCGAATTTGCGAACCAATTGTGCTTACACCACGCGACTCCTTGGTTACCTATTCGAGATAATCCCGACGGTTTCAAACACCCCCCCCTCCCCCCTGGGGGGCTGTGTTTGAAACTGTCGGGATTATCTCGAATGGGTAACCAAGGAGTCACGTGGTATCAACACGAATGCTTCGTAAATTTGGGGTGTTAAAACTGCTGATTGCAACCTCATTCTTTGTTTACACTTGTGTCATATCTCAACTGGGGGCTCTTTAGTTGGAATAGATGAAAAAACTCAAGTGAAAACAATTAATGATGTTGTAAGAAGTGATTCAGATCCATTAAATTTTGAAACAATTCGTGTTTGTATCACGTGACTCCTTGGTTACCTATTAGAGATAATCCCGACGGTTTCAAACACAAGCCCGCAAAGGATGGCCCATTTATACCCTAGGGACGAATTAGGGGCGGACGGTAACCCTTATCGGCGTCCGAAGGCATGATTGGCGCGGGAGAGGGTGTATCCCGAGCTTCCAGAGACGAAAGCAGCTTTTGCCACGGGTATGTGAGCCGACGTTCTCTTTGGCCGGTGCCACGGCACGCCACCGGAGATCTCCACGCTTCCTAGCTTCCATTATGAGCAATCCCTTCACCAGCACCACCATTTTCTCCCCGTGACGAATGGCAATCACGGAGGGTCACTGCAGGGAAGACAGCAGCCATCATCGTTATAACGGCGTAACCACGGCAACGACGAAAAACAACAAACCGAAATAACCGCGCGCGAGACCGGCCATTCTCTTAGTCGTCGTGTCTTAACGGTAGAATTCATGTAAATAAAGCCAGCGGAGGGCTGTGTCAACAGCTCTCGCATGAAAACGAAGAGGTTGGAACGAAGGGGAAGGGCGGGGGGGTGGGTAGACGAGGGGTGAATTATTCAACGGAAAGAGTGAGCCAGAGAGATCCACGAAAGAGTTCGCACGAGGGATAGGGGAGGGTGGGGAACGGAGGGGGGAGGGAGGTCGCGCCTTGGATAACGGAGACGTCTACGAGACGCACCCAGGGCACCATCTTCCACCATCAACCCCCTTATAATCTGCGACACAGCGTCACAAAGAGGTCGGCTCGTCACGGCCATTTGAGAACTAATGAGTGACAAACGGAATTCAAACTTTTGTTTTTAATTACCTCAACCCTCCCCGTCCGTTGATAGTCTTTAACCGAAAATAAGATAAACGAGAACTGCAACATGAAATTCAAAGCATATATCATGAGCTGCTGGTGTCACCACCTCTATGATGCCGGGCACCTCGATTTCTAATGCAAACGTAATGAATTCCAACCGAACTTCATCTCTATCCCACATTTTGTATTTTGCAGACATTAATGCTATTAACCTTCTTATATCTAAAATATTGACCTTTTGACATTTCAAAAACTACATGGAATCTGGCTTGAGGTTGTATGTATTTAGCTATGCAAGAAGTAATCATTTTTTCTCAGCGGTTACCTAGTAGCGAAGCCAGGCCAGTGGCAATATCGCAATATATCGTATTAGTACATCAAACCTGCAAAAATGTAAACAAATGTCGTTTATATATCGACCCGGAATGATACTACAGCTCTGCTGTCGCCCCCAGCAGTATGTGTCTATTTAAATGTCTCTTAGATCTACTCTTTACATTTCACCGAAATTACGCATAAGTACCTTTAAAAGCTTCTTAATGATTTCTTTTGTAGTGCACATATATCGTTCGCAAAATTGCCAACCAATTAAGAGGTTTTATCATTACATCTTGTTGTTCCATCTTTAATTACAATATCGAGGTACTTATAATCATTAATTTACCACCACAGCTCCATAGATGTGTCGGCCAGCATTGAGGACAGTACATAACATACAGAGGAGACACACCATAGTCTCCGGGGCTACATTAATTTCGCGTCGCGTCCTGAGGAGAATACAGTGCAGTGGGACTGGAGAAAGGAAGCCAAAGGCAAGCGAAGAGGAGATGTAGCTCTTTGAGGAGGATAAAACACGAGAGAGAGTGTAAGGAGAAAGAGGTAAATAGAACGAACAGGTGACTCGAGGGCATGTGTTGCGTGACGAGGCGGGGTGTGTTTTCGGCGCATTGTTGGGAGGGGGCGCGCATGCTCCTCGCACCCCTTCCGGAGAGGGTGCGAGGGGGAGAAGGGTGGGCGGCATCCTCCTCTCCGCAGCAGCGAAGGCACAACACGTGTGCGTACGAGCAGCGCCTACGGCGGCGTGGGGGGAATGCCGAGCCGAGCACAGTGGTCGGAAATCGAAAAAAGCTGCACCAAAGTCAAAAATTGCCTTTTTTTAAAATTATAAACTCGAAACTTCACACAAATTCTCTCAAAAGATTGCTGATTAAGGACTAGTATCATAGTAATTTTCGAATAAAAATAGTAAATCTAATATAAAATTAGTTGATTAAATTACGCTCTTATCAACGATGTATCATGACATATGCATATCTAGGGATTAAAACGCAATTAAAATAGCATTTGTTCTACCACCCAAAGCTAAGAAAAACGCTTCTGAAGAAACTGATTACAGTATCATTTCTTGAAAAGATAAATCCCGAAATTCATAGAAAACGTACAAAACATTTTGGTTTATATTGCGTTAAAATTTGGATTAAATAATCTGATGGGTTTCTGAGACATAAGTTTTAAAACTCGGCCACCCGCTAACCAAAAACTAAATATACATAAGTTTTAACTAAAAATCCTCTGAGTGCGAGGTGGCCCAGGGAAAGGAACTGGCCCCCCTACCCTGAATGTGTGAAATTCACACGCCTGTGGCTTAGTCCGGGGTGACCTCTATCCTCACCTATCAAAACCAACCTTCGGGTCGAATCACTGAGTGAGTGAGTGAATGTATGACGATTTTCACCCCCTGCCACACACCCTCGCGGTCACTAACATGATATTACGTTGATGTACGAAGGAAGAAAGTCAGCAAAGCGTAGAGAAGAGAGAGAGAATTTTAGATGAAATGAGAAGATGTAGAATGCAGGCCGATATGAAGAGATAAATAGTACAGGATGGGTTACATAAATATAAATAGGGAAAGCAGAGTAAAATCCCATTTCAAGCTAATTTAACAGGTAGAACAAAAAATAAATCTCATTCAACGCAGTTATAAATACTATTATTTAGTATCGACGAAGCGGTATCCGGCGTGAATAAATATCAGTATAAGTACCAACTTTCTTCGTCCACTACAACCGATGAGACTGGTCATGAAGGGTTCGCTGATGGTTAAATGCAAATGATTCCGTCTACATCGCGACGCCTTTTTGGCGTCCCGGATACCGCAAGCCACTAAAAACCCGGAAATGCATCTAATCTTCGTTGAAGGAGGGCGTGCCTCATGCATATGGAGAAAAACTCAAGATTTCAAAATCTGTACGGAAATAATAAAACGGAAAAACGCTCGTTTAGGAACGGAGATGAGAGAAGCAAATCAAGCTGTCATCGTTTAATTGGAAAGCAAGATGAAGAGAATGAGTTTTACGGACAACGACGTGGCATTACACGAATTTCCATTTTAGATTCACTGCGCAGTCGTAAATTATAATTATATAATTATTTTCGCAAATATTATTTGTTTAAACAAAAAGAAAAGGCGGAAGATCCAGTATTATCAGAACTAATTCGAAAATAAAGTAAGCGCACAATTATTTCAAACAAAAAACTAGTAAATTGATACCTTAAGGCCGTTGTTAACGGTACAATTTCTTATACAAGATCTTGTACCATAAATTGAACGACGAGATTGGACCAAGATATTGCACAAGAAGTTGGTTCACGGTCGTCCACGATCAAAGATTTTCATGCAATTTGTGCGCCAATAACATGCGCAGGTATCGTTTTCTGTCCAACAGCTGAATCGCGATATCCGATGACGATAGTATTTTGAAAATACTGCCATAGTTACTGGGTTACAATGATTTGCTACCATTAATCCTAGCATTAATAAAATGAAATTATACGATTGGTTACTTGCACTCTTTCATCGGCTCATGAAACCCATCATTTATCGTCCAAACCATGTTTTTGCTTGTTGCATATATTTATTTTTGGTTCAATAACGTCATCTTAATTTCATTGAGGTTTAATGTTTACCAGTGAGTCCAACTCATCTTTTGAGAAATATAACACTTCCGACGCGACAGACGAATATCACAATATGGAAGCAACAAAGAATATTATAATATGGAAGCAACAAAGAATATCAAGATATGTACAACAAAAATGGTAGTTTTGCCAACCGTATAGGAATAAAAGTGATCGAAAACAGAACACCAACCTTACGAATACTAAACGAACGCATCACTACCGTCACATGTCATGCGCAGAAGCTACGGAGTGGATCTTGGACGGCTTCATCCAATAATATAGAGCATGATCTAATTTCTTGTACAAGAAATTGTACGAACCCCTCGTACACGATACAATTTGCGCATTGTACAATTTCTTGTACAATAAATTGTACCGTGTACAACGGCCTTTAGGGAGGTGGTGTGAAGGCCGTATCACGCTAACCGTTGCTGGTTAAGGTTGGTGTAAACTGATCCAATCACACTGACCGGCTATCTCACCGGTCGGAAGTGTAATCGCAGCCAAAAGATATCGCCTCACGGTCACGTGTTCTGTTTGCATTTCGCTCCTATGCTGCCTCAAATACAAGATACAAATTAATTAAGTACATCTCACCTCAATAAAAATTCGTTGCGATGCGTTGAAATTTTAACAATAAAAATATCCCGAAATTTAAACACAAACAGCACGTGACCACGAGACGAGCTCCTATTGGCCACGGCTGCACAACCGGCCGGTAGGGAAATAACGACCAGCAACATTTAAAAAATTAACTACAGTGCAATTCCAGTGCAAGCAGTCCTTATATTTTTTCAGATGGCAGAAAAAGGTTTAGAAATAAGGTACGCCCTTCAATAATCCAATGGTCGACAGCTGGTTGAAGCTGATTGGTCGACTGTATAACTGTAAACAGCAACGGATACTGTGATACGGTCTTTAGAGAGGATGCTGTTGCAAGAAAGGAGGAAATGAATGGATGCAGCATGAAATGAGCGAAGAGAGGATATGATTCCCGGCGCACGCTATCGAGGACTCAGTCGGGCGTCCACTCCATCGGCACGGGGTGAATTCGCAGCCTTTCTTAATAGCTTCACATGTCAGGGGTCGCCATGCGGGAGGGCGAGAGCATTATGGAGTACCAAGCGGATGGAGGGAGAGATAGAGAGAGGGAAGCAGATGCTTTGTCCCCCAAAATAAAAGAGGGCCCGGAAATACCACGGGGACACTGACGGGGGAAAACAGGATAGACGCACGGGCGCAGTTAACTTGCGAAAACAAAAACAAGTTCACGTTTTTAGATGGATTTGTTAACTTTCACTTAGCATTTACAACAGCGCCATGAATGGGTGTGTGTGAATTAATTAATTATAAAAAAAGCGACTGCCAAAATAAAATGAGGCGGGAAGACCCTCTCACGGACCTTAACTCGCCGTCCAACCTCTACAGGACCAAATTGCAAAAAAAACAGCTTCCGACGCACGGGATGTTACGACACAGGAGAGGGAAGGAGGGGCAGCATTCGCAGAATTGGTCACCAAGAACCAGAGGTGGTGTTTATAAATAATTCTCGGCTGGAAACCCGAGAATTATTTATAAATATCATTCGCCGAGAAAGGACAAAATCATATATCAGAGGTGCTGTGTTTGAATCCGTCGGGATATTTCATCTGAGGGCTCTATAGTCGAGACGGTTGAGAAAAACTCAAATGAAAACAATTAATGATGTTTAATGAGTGATTCAGACACACCAAATTTGCAAACCATTCGTGTTTGTACCACTGACTCCTTGGTTACCTAATCGAGATGAAGCCGACGGTTTCAAACACACAGGAGTCGACACAGCAAAGTATCACGGTCCTCCCCTGACGCCCAAAGGGTATTCATTCAGCACAGCTCAATCTTAGGGGCAGACATGTAGCCAGAAATTTGTTTAGGGGGGTGTCTAGTGTAGTGCATCTTGAAACTAATCAGCCTTGCCCGTACGGAGGATACCGACATGTTACAAATCTCTTCCTTAAATTTTCAGTGCTTGGTATTTACTTTCACAGTGCTCATTCCTATCTCATCTCACTGGTAAAGTTCACTGTTTACATTTTTGTGAAGCAGTTATTTTGACCGGCCCAAGAAGAGAAGTTCAACCCATACATACTTATCAGATTAAAAGAACAATCATTAACCACATAAATGCATCATACTAGTGATCACGTTTCTAGACGCTGAACACGTGAATTATACGCAAAGTACTCAGGTTAATCATGTCCAGTTAAAAACAGAACAACAAAATTATTGGGGAAAAATTTCAGGGGGGGGGGGGGGGCTGAAGCCCCAGAAGCCCCTACCCCCTTGCTACGTACCTGCTTAGAGGAATGATATTTAAAGACGTGACAATCATCAATAGGGAGGGGAGGGGGTGAGGCATACACCGCGGAAGTATATTTCACGAACCATCGGGGACAATCCATCTAAAATGCCATAATCATAAAATTATAATTCTCAATTTCTCTATAGAGAAATTGATTACCGAACTGACGGATTCAAAATCTCATTCCTAGTACAATTAGGGATATGAATAGCAGTAAATATATCCAATAGTATAATTACAAGTGTATCAATGGATAGCATAGTTAGTTGCCTGTTGGTATAAGGACTTTAAGCTAACCCAAATAGCAGTATGTTTTTGCATGCTTGTTTTGTTATTTTTACCTTTTTTGAATTGTGAAGTTAAGACTAGAATATAATTACAAATCCTTTTAACGCATAAGATTTAATGCATGATTGGTGTGAATTCACCCCCTGCCACACATATTTATGGTGGCAGGGTATTGTGTAGATGTAATGAAATGCTCGTAAGTACCGTTAAAAAATAGATATGCAAGTATGCATAAAAAATTAAGGACTCATTCCGTCCCTATAATGAGCCAAAATTAATGCGGAATTGAGGGCATATTCATGTTCATATACATCTACGCAATGCATTGCAAGCCACCGCGGGGGTGTATGGCAGGGGGTTAAAAGCACCAAAAATGCACTATTGATATAAGATGTATTATTTATGCACTATTGATATTTAACTAGGCTACAACATGGAAACTTGCACATACAGCTAGATGGTTAGTATCCACATAAAAAAAGGATTATTGTTTATAATGACATTTAGCCAAATATTTTTATCTGTATTTAACTACCATGCATGAGTTAGTCACGTTCAAATTTACAGATCCATCACACACATCACAGATAAAAAATAAACGTAAGAAGTGACAAAAATTAATAAAAACATATACGACGTTCCAAAAACGATTTCTACGAACACAGCTAATGACACCCACTAGGAATGTTAACATTTTTCAAGTTTGACTGCCACGAAGGCCTTGGATAAGAAATGAAATATCTCGTAAATTTGGCAGTCTATGACTCCCCTTCATAAAACAAATATCACCTACAGAACTAAAAATAAATATTTGAAGGGAACAATTTTTTTCCAATTGCGACAAAAATTCTGAAAGACTCCCGCAAGAAAAATATTTCAAATAACTCTTCAGTCTAATAAAATCTACTAAGCCTCGACGTTTAAACGCTTTTTTTCAGCGGAAAAGCCACTAATACTACCCGCACGAGGTTTGGAGACAGCTAAACGTAATCTGATAAATACTACACTGACTGTACTTGCAAATGTCCCAATAGGGGAAAGAGTAGATTAAAAACAGGGCGGAAGATTGTGGTGAAAATGAGTGGAATCTGAGGACTTAAAAACGCTGATGATGCCCAATATTTGAGCATCACCTTGAGGGAAATCAATCAAGTTACGAAAGCAGTAAGCAAAAACAAAGAGGACTACGTAACTCGTGGGTGCTCATTGCATAATTAGTGAAGTTTGAATACAGCTAGTTTGCCGGCCATAGATTATGTACCCGAGGATGGCCTAACGGCTGAAACGGGTTTTACCAATAATAAAACCAGTGGAATTCACAATTTTCATTCTCCTTATTACTATGGAAAAATTCCACAAATTAAGTACGCGGTCACTAAGTTTTACCGCCATAGAAGGACGAGGATCAGCGGACGGACCGTATGGATGCTATTTTCAGCAAGAGTTGACAGCTAGACGCTGGTGTTTGCCATTTGAATAGTTACTGTATTCTGACTAATGTGTGTGTGTGTGTGTGTGGTTGACGGTTTTGGCGTAATTCATTTCCCTGCCTACTCAGGGTGAATTGCGATCCGAAGTATATGCTGCAACTCGACGCAGGTCGGATGGAGCCTGCTGGAGGCGAGCGACGGCATGGGGGTGCAGGGAGGGAAATGGACGACTGATTGGATGCGGAAGAGCGCTGAGAAGGCGTCGCTCGAGAGCTGAGCGCAGCGGGTCATCGATTCGCAACTGTTTAAGGGAAGTTCCTTTTTTAAAGGCTTTAGCTTGTCGCTCGGGACGCTTCTCAGGATACCCTACCTAACGCTAACGCAGGTCGATCAACCCACTTCATTTCCCTAAACACGGACGACTGAACTCCCGTACATGAGAAATTAAAGAAAAAATGAAACTGCATTTTTCTTAATGAACGAGATAAATTCAGAGGAAACGAACTACAGCGGAAACAAAAATTAATTCCGTGTTAAAAGAAATTTACGCTCAATTACGAAGGGCGAACTTACGTTTACTTTCATTTATAAAAGACGTCGGTAGACTTTCATGTCGAGAGTAATCAGGCTTGATCCTGCGATATCACCAGGCAAAGAATATTTTCCAAAGTACTAGCTTCCATAATAGGTACTACGGGAGGGCAAAATGCATCGAAAATTTCAGTCGTGAACGAGACTCGAAATGCGCGAATGGACGTCCTTAAATCGCGCAATTTTGTCGACGGGGGTAGGAACACTCTCCTATTAGTAATGGAGGGCCACAAAGGGACAAAAGACCGCAAGCTACATTCTTAGGAAGAGTCAGAAGGGCGGGGAACGAACTTTGTCACCCAAGGCAAGTCACCGAGAAAACTTCAGGCGTCTCTTGCAACTTGCCGTCACTTGCAGCTATCAGAGGCACGGCTTGATTAATTTATCTGCAGAAAACAGGCCTTATCGGATTCCACTGCTCTTTCTCCGATCCCAATACCCAGGACCTAGGAATAGGAAAAAAAATTGTTCCCTTCAAATATTCATTTTTAGTATTTTAGGTGATATTTGTTTTATGAAGGGGAGTCGTAGACTGCCAAATTTACGAGATATTTCATTTCTTATCCAAGGCCTTCGTGGCAGTCAAACTTGAAAAATGTTAACATTCCTAGTGGGTGTCCTTAGATGTGTTCGTAGAAATCGTTTTTGGAAAGTAGTATATTTTTTTATTAATTTTTGTCACTTCTTACGTTTATTTTTTATCTGTGATGTGTGTGATGGATCTGTAAATTTGAACGTAACTAACCAATGCATGGTAGATAAATACAGATAAAAATATTTAACTAAATGTCATTATAACCAATGATCTTTTTTGTATGTGGAATCCCAATCCCAATACATGAAATTACCCTTCATTAGGCGATGAAGGGTCGTGGTGGCCTAGTGGGGTAGAGCACTGAGCTACTGACCGGGTTCAAGTCCCGGGCATGAGCCTGTCTGGACACCCCCTCTAAAATCCTCGCGATTCGATTTTCTGCGGGTCAGAACTTCTTAGGAAATCGCAGGTGGCCCAGGGAAAGGAACTGGGCCCCCTACCCTGAATGTGTGAATTTCACACGCCATTGGCTTAGTACGGGGTGAGCTCTACCCTCACCTATCAAAACCAACCTTCGGGTTGAATCACTGAGTGAAGCAATTAAAATAAAGGCGTTTACTCGAAACCGAAGTCGCTATTCTGTACAAAAACTTGTTAGATGGAAATGTAAAATGAATTTTAGTGAAAAAATTAATCTTCCAACCAGAGTCATTCACTCATGAATCAAAAATTAAAATCAGCAAAAGCTGGTTGCATAAATACTAGGGTTATAGTTTAAAAATAACATATCATTTACAACTTCTTTCAATTACATCAAACTATACATAAATAACATTAAAGATTATATGAATATTGTAATTCAATGAAAAAATTGAGAAAACTCAGACCTCCATTTTCATCAGAAGTTATGTCTCTGGAGATAGTTACTGAAAAAAGCCTACCTACGTCCCTGGGCATGGGCACGGGGAAAAGCCTACGTCGCGAACGTGTTAAATTAATTCATGTATTTAATAGTGTTAGAAAACCGAGAAGCATGAGGAGTGAGCAGAGAACACCCTAAAGAATTGAGTCAGACAACTTCGAGCCGTTTTGCAGAAACTAGCGCGAATCAAGGGTTTGTTGACCAAGGGTTACTGCATTTTTCAAACCAGGGAGCTTACGGTGAACACAAGGGATAAAAAATACTTTTCTGGTCCACAGAATAACCAGAGCCATTCACTCATGCAATAAAAATTCTATCCTGTGGAACAGCAAAGTATTTTTTCTCCCTTGTGTTCAGCATGAAGGAGTTCCACAAAGTAACGCCACCCACCATTGCATTTATCAGGGTACTTACTTACTTCTAGACGGCGTCCTCCGTTAAAGGGCGAACGCTTAAGGATGGGGTGAGGAGGATGTTGGGCAGGAATAACCTATTTGGTGTCGCCCCTGCCCGAGCAGGGATACGCGAGGAGCATAATAGAAGAGGGTAATTTGGAAGGAGTGGGAATGCATCCTCGCTGGAATACAGAGGCGGAGAGAGAGAGAGGCGGGCACGAGCTATTAATTAAGACGGAAAATTCAAAGCGCGGGATCCCTTCTCCCGATTAACTCGAGTCGAAAACATCCGCGGTTGGTTCGCGCAAAAGCAATCGGCAAGCCGTCGAGGGGAAGCGCCTCGAGATTGAAAGGGTCGAAATCCTGAGACTGACCGCCACACAGGGACATAAATTTCTTGTGGCACAAGTCAAAACTATATCTTATCACCCACACTTCGAAAATAAGTTTGAAAAAATCTCCAAGCAAAATAAAACCATTAATTACCCTTAATGATAAGACACAAGATATAGCACTTATTCAAAAGGTTTTTAGCAGTGGTACAACGCGTTTCAGCGGTTAAGCAATCATCAGGTACAAAAATAATTTGTTATCACTTACAACTACTTTACCACTTACTACTTATTAGTATATACTCTACTACTTACTAATTTATTATTAGGTACAAATTATTTTTGTACCTGATGATGATGGCTTAACCGCTGAAATGCGTTGTACCACTAATAAAAAACCTGTGGAATAAGTGCTATACCTTGTGTCTTATCATGATATCATTCCACTAAGTCTAGCCGGACACAGGTACGTTAATTACCCTTAAAAAGAAGACAACAATCATCATTCTTGCATTGTTTTCACAACAGATAGCTCTAGATTGACCGATAGATTCAAAAAGTCATTTTCCCGCGTACCATAAGAGAGAACAATAGGCAGAATAGCAAAGGGTTACGTAGGTAAACCATTGCTAGAGTGGTCTGTTGTGCATGATGCATGTTTAAGCATTACTAACCCATGCATGATGGGGATTTACAGATAAAATTAATTAGGAAAATGTTTTTTCTAACCAGTAATTAATTCATTAAGGTGTAGTTACAAACCATCTAGTTAGTACGTGACCCTAATATCTAACGTGTGTGCACGAAGTACCTAGTAGCACTGCGTCTCATAGTTACATGTAAGTTGTGTATGTTTGGCGAGCTTCATCCCCTGCCACACACCCTAGCGGTGGCTCGTAGGGTATTACTCAGACGTAGGTTGCAGCTATCAATAACACATTATCTCCTTCAAACCTTTTATCCATATCCTTACTTCAAAATGACTCAATATTTTAACTTTTAATAAATCAACTGGAGACGTACGAATGTTACCTGCGAATACTCGAATACTACAAAGTATTTCATATTCGATACTTCGAATACTTATGCTAAAAAAATTCGATATTCGATATCTCGAATAATTATGCTCATTACGCTATATTTGGCGTGTTGATGAACTACATTATATTAATTATTCAAAACTGGACAGAACATGGCGTATTTAAAACTTCTGTTCACTTATTAAGGCTAATAAAAATTAACGTATTTAACAGTCCAATAATTCGCAGAAAAATATTTTATTATATACTTGTTTTTTTTTTAAACCAGAATAATTTTTAAAAATTTAATCGACTTTTTACGTAATTTTTTCCTCGTACAATTCGGGATATGAATATCGGTAAATATGTTCAATACGAGTGTACCAATGGATAGTAGAGGTAGTTACATGTTGATATAAGGACTAGCAGATAACCCAACTAACAGCATGTTGATGCATGATTACTTTGCTATTTTTATCTTGTTTTTGAATTGTGAAGTTTTAGACTAGTATATTATAACTAATCCTATTTTATGCATGATATGTAGTGCATATTTGGTGATAATTCACCCCCTGCCACACACCTTTATGGTGGCTTGCAGGGTGTTATGTAGATGTAGATGCTAGCGTTTTACTTCAACAGAAAACAAATTAATTTGCAGAATAATATTTAGCGTATCAGTTGCAATTCTAGTATTGTTCGGAATTCAAGATGCTCGTGATTCAATTCGAGCAATGATTTAAAGTTCGAATTCGAGAAATCTGGCGTTCGGCTCATCTCTAAAATCAACTGTATTACTAGAAAGGGGGCCGTGGTGGCCTAGTGGGTAGAGCACTAAGCTACCGACCGGAGGGTCCCGGGCCTTTCCGTAACCACCACTCTCGGTGGTTACGTTCTGGACGCCCCCACTTAAAATCCTCGATCTTCTCTGCGTGTCAGAACTTCGTAGGACATCGCAGGTGGCTCAGGGAAAGTACCTTACCCTGAATGTGAGGATTTTACACGCCAATGGTTTGCTACGGCGTGAGCTCTACTCTAACCTTTCAAAAGCCAACCTTCGAATTGAACACATTCATATAAAAATGTTTTGTTCAACACGGATCTAAGATATCAATACTTTATTATTATTATTAGTTCTCTACCGGTGAAGGTAGGTGTGAATGGACATGTGATTCTTCCCAAACCCTAAATTTCATACGATGTCCCTCTTCAGCCCCTCATACCTTATGCCTTCCATCATTCTATCCAAGTTACCCTTTCTTCTCCTCCCTCTTCTCCGCTTACCCAACATTCTTCCCCTAATCACATTCTTGAAAACACCTTCGCCCTAAATTACCTTTTCCATCCACACCATCTGCCTTCTTCTAATTTCATCTATCAAATTTATTTCCTCTCCTACCAATTCTAGCACTTCATCGTTCGTCCTCCTTTCGACCCACTTTACTTTCTCCATTTTCTCTACACCCACATCTCTAAAGCCCCAAGTCTATTTTCATCTTCTTTTCACAGAGCTTACGTTTCCACCCCATATAGTGCAACCCTCCATATTAAACTTTTCACTAGTCTTTTCTTCACTTCCCTACTCAACGCCCCAGTCATTAGTTCACGCCTACGAGTAAAAGCATCTTTTGCCAATGCGATTGATTCTCCTTCTCACTTCACTGCTGCTATACGTTTTTTTTCCTCCAACACACCACCTAGATAGCTAAATTGCTCTACCTGCTTTCGCTTCTGACCTCCTACTTTTATAGTTATACTGGCCCATTTCATCAACACTTCTTTTAAAAAAGAAGACAACGCAGGAAGCAACACATACCAGATTTGCACTTTTAGATGAAAAGCAGCGGATAAAACGGCAGTTGCCACTACGGAGAATGGCCTGCGCTACGCCGTGGAATTCAAATCAATAACGGGGGCGAGAAGGGGCGAATCCGACGCAGCCCGAGGAGCGTGGGTTCCCTTCGCCTTACTCTCATCCAACTTTCATCAAGGGAAGATGCGAATGGCAACAGCCGAACTTCTGAAGCAATCACCCGATCTATGCCAGCGATTATATCATTCAAAGAGTTTCCTAAATTGAAGCATTCGCATTTTTAAGAAGAATACGGCCTCCAAGTGTCATAACTAGTTTGTTTCAATGGGGATTGTCTTGGAGTTATGCACCGATGAACAAGTGGGAACACGCATTATTTTTTTGAAGCTCTTCGAATGAAAATTTTACTAGCTACGACGTACCTACTTGGTAAATATTTTGCTCAAGAGTTAAGTTGTGTTACAAAGATATTTTACTCTTTAAAAATTGTACGTTTTCGGCAGCTTAAAAACACGACGTGTTTTTAAGACAAAACAAAAATGACGTCACGGCACGGTGTCACCATGGACGCTGTTTATCAGCTGTACGTGGGAGTAAGTTGTTTAAGGAACAATTGGCGGAAATGTATCTATTTATCTCATTTGTTTAACGCAATAAACTACTATATTTCGAAATTTCATTTAATTAGTATGGATCCCAATGAGAACATCGTCCATAAATTACATAATACCTGTATAGTGCCCTGTATTTTTCCACCCCAATAATCACTGTTTTTTAAGGAGGATGCCACCCTAAGGGAGTAAACTCAAGGCAATTGTCGGATTGTGGATCTTTAAAACCGATTTCTTTCATCGCTTCGATCATCAAACGACTTAAAACCTCAAAACAAGATATTCGATTCGTTTTCTTCTAAAATAAACGTCAGTTTCTGTAGCAATATGAAACCTGTACCGTCTAGTGACGTCAGAATGCGTTTAAGAGCACGTGATGGTCATCTATTTTCTGGCGCATTTCAATAGCTTGTGGTTAGTATAAAAATGTAGGCTTATATATTTAAATTTGTGAGAAAATTTCGCTTCCAATAAATCATCAACACACAAGAAAAACATTTCATGCATATTCCCCATTGTACAACAACTTCTTATTAAAATATCAGCGACTGAAAATTTCACATGATTATCATTGTCTTTTTAATGAGTTAATATCGCGCTTGTACGCTTTATTTCGTCGTAACATCACTACGAAGGGTACTCTTGGCAAAATGCACACGGAAGCAACTTTCTCTCACAGAAGCTCATGTAAAGGTAACGAGGTCTCCTTGTTTAAGAAGTTCCGCTGTGACCTCCAAAGAAAAGTCTTTCGCTACTTGCAAAAGGCTGTGGCACTGCCTCGCAAAAGAAAGTGGGAGACGATAAGGATGGAGAGAGTTGGGAGGGAGACTGAAGAGAGCGAACGACTTCATTTCTTCTTCGCAGCAAATGCAGGACAGGCGGAGTCCGCAGAATTCTAATTATTCCACGCGCGCGACTTCGCTTTCTCCACAGTTCAACAAATGGACGAGATGGCGTCATGGAACTCAAAATATGAAACTCGCGAGAATCCATGGTAGGTTTTCTGAAGTTTGGCAAGCCAAAGAGTCGTTCAAAGCAACGCATGGGAGAGATAAAACGGAAAAGAGTCAACACAGAAAAATACGGCGACCACTGAAAAAGCTCGTGTTTAACTGACTCCGCATCTACCAAAAACTCAGCGGCGAGTGTGAGAGTTACTGAGAACCGAAAGGGGAGGACTTGAGTGAAGTAATGAAGACATGCTCTTATAAGTTTTACAACACAGCATGTAATTTGAGTCTGATAGTTTTTAAAGTCTCTTTTGAGAATTGCCGTGAGAGGACGAGTACAACCCCTCTCGTAGTCACATAAAAAGTTATTTTGAGAAGGTACATATTATAAACGATTGGCGTGATTTGACACATATATCCTTAACTCGAGTCGAAATCCAAAAGAATCCAAATGAACTGGGTTTGATCATAGAGCCAGACAGTGTAGCGTAGAGCAGCTAGGTAAGCTAAAAGATGTTACGATTGGTTTAGTAGTGTGTCAGAATTATTAGAAGAATTAGGTTGGGAATCATTATCAGATCTTAGGTTAAAGTAGATTAAATCTCCTGCAGAAATTCAAAACGGACAGCTTTACTGAAGATTTTGGATATATATTAAAAATCCCTGCATATTGTGCTAGATTTGACCAGATAAATACGGTTAGAGAGATAGATTGTCATACCGATAGATTTAAAATGTCATTTTTCAACATAGTTACTATAACAGAACACAGTAGGCAGCATAGCAAAGGAATGGTAGGTGAAATAATGTTAATGTAGTTTATAGTCCATCATGCATGTATTAACACTTTTAACCCATGTATGATACGTAAATAGAGATCAATATATATAGGTGAATGCCATTATAACCAATAATCCCTTTATTACTATGTGCATAATATCCATTTAGCTGCATGTGACCCTTTAATCTAAAATGTTTCAATGTAGTAGCTTAGTTGCATGTCAATAGTGCATGTTTGGCGATTTTCATTCCCTGCCACACACCCTCACGGTGGCTGGTAGGATATTGCGTACATGTAGATGTTTGCTGTTGCTATTTCCAGTTGACTCTGCAAGAGCCTCTCATTCAGATAGACTATGCTGAAGGCCGGTTTCCTTTCGCAGTTCGACCGTGACATCCTTCCACGACAACGAATATTTATATATTTAACGAATATATAACGCGGATGTAAAATTCATCAAATGCTCATTGCAATAAAGAAAACTTCAAGTCGAGGGAATTCCCCGAATACAAGATGCCCCAAAGAAAAAAAAACACAATGACGAAATGAAGTAGACAAATTACATTTGATGAACATGAAGCGGGTTTCAAGACAGTCGCATGTATTCGTCGCATCGGTTAGGTGTCCTTATGAGTGATCACATCACAATGCCCGTGGAAAGCGGACCCTAGATAACGATGACTGAAAAATAACTGACAGAAACAACTGTAAGGAATGTAGTTAACTATTACTTTTAGAAATGAAAAGGGCAGTCAGTCTTTAGCTAAGGATTTAGATGCGATTGATGATGGATATGTTAGTTGGCAGCTAGAATTATATTTGAAGAAATGCGCGATAATGAACTTTTGGAAAAAGAATAGCTTTCCCCGGAATAATTATTGAATCAAAGAAAAGAAAATATCTATCGAAGAATCTATTAAATACTTAGGCGTCACCATTACTGAAGACACGTCATGGGGGAAACACAGCAGGGAAATAACTAGTGTAGAAAACCGTAGATTAGGATTCGTAAAAAGGGTTCTCGACAAATGCGACGAGAGAGTACGAGAAAGAAGCTATCTATACTTGTCAGGCCTCAATTAGAATATGTCACTAGTAGGTATATGGCACCCGTGCGAAGAAGGTATGATAAAAGAATTAGAGCGTGTGCTAAGGAGATCCGCTAGATTTGCTAAAGGCCGTTATGATAATTGTAAAAGTGTTACGAGTTTAATAGAAGAACTAGGATGGGAATTCCTATAAGAACGCAGGTTAAAATTTAGGTTAAACCTTTTAGGTGGATTATAAACTGATTTTTTCACGGATGATGTTAGATACATATTAAGAACCCCTGCGTATTATGCTAGGTTTGATCAGATTAACAAGATTAGAGAGATAGATTGTCGTACCGATAGATTTAAAATGTCATTTTTCCTGGGTACCATAAGAGAGAACAATAGGCAGCGTAGCAAAGGGACAGATAGGTGAAATATTGTCAGAGTAGTCTTAGGGCATGATGCATGTATTAACAACCAATAATCCCTTTCTTACTATGTAGAGTCTAACCATCTAGCTGTTTGTGACCCTATTATCCACCATGTATCCATTAAACATCCTAGTTGCACGTCAAAAGCGCATGTTTGGTGATCTTCACCACACCCTCGTGGTGGTTCGCAGGGTATTACGTAGATGTAGATTACTTTTTATTTCTGGAGCAAGAAAAAACGAGCTCACTTATTAGTGGTCGGGGATCAAGTGATCCAAATGAATCGCACATCTCATTTCCCGCTCCTGTTACGTGGTGTGCGGACACACGACCGCCTAGCATTCGCAGTTTTAAACACCCTTGAAGTTCGCAACCGCAGATCCAAGATCCTGGCGATGCCACTTCAAAGAGCCAAGCGCGAGGGCCCTTCCTCAAGAGGGTGGCCTCGAGAACGAGAAGCCCTCTCCTTCCCGCCCAGGGCTTTACTGAGGGGGTGGCGCGCGATGGGACGCGGGAAAGAGCGTTTTTCAAGGAATGCATCCCGAAATCCTGGAGACCTCGCCACGGAGGCGACGCGAAACGAAACGACCCTTGAAGGGTTAATCACCCGCGGATAGGGAGGGGGACGGAGGAGGGGATGATGTTAAAAAACTAATGCGAGATGCGCTCTCCCCTTTTCAGGAGAAGCGGAGTAATGGGGGGGGGGGGGGGAAGAAGCAGAATGCGCAGATGTGGAGAGAGAGAGAGAGAGAGGAGGGAAGAAAGGCGACGGAGACTTGGCTCCGTCAACCCCCTCCGCGCCCCGCCCCCTCTTGTTATCGATTAGAAGCGAGGGGAGGGACGCGAAGGGGCGGGCGCTGGGGGGGGGGGGGAAGAGGAGGGGCAGGGGGTTGCCGTGGGCGCTCTCTCCCTCCATCCTGCTCACAGGAGCGAGACAAGGACTAGGGCCGAAACTCGGCCCGCACGTGACATGATAATGCGGGTAAACACGCCACCGCGCGCAGGAGAATCCTTTTCGGGGAAACATGCGGACCCGGGAAGTGTCGCGACGAAGAACAGAGGAGAAAGGAATTCCCGAATAGCCCAGCGAAAAACGCACTCACACCGAGGCAAATGGTCCACCGTTAGCAATAGTGCAGTTTGGGTTAGGGGTAAAGTACTCACTTCACAATGCCGACGTCCCAAGTTCGAGACTCTTCATGTCCAATTTTTTGCTTCGTCTATTTGCCGATGACGCAGTAGTGTACAGGGAAATTCTATGCTCGAATGATAAAGAATATTTAAATATTGACCTACAAGCAATTGAAACTTGGTGTGATACATGGCAGTTAGAATTAAACTTTAAGAAATGTCTTGTAATGAATTTTTGGAAAAAGAATAGCTCTCCCCCTAGCACTTACAAAATAAGTAATAATGAATTAACAAACGTGGAATCCATTAAATATCTTGGAATAAGACTGACAAATGATCTTTCCTGGGGTAAACACATTCGTGAAATAATGGGTCAAGCGAATCGCAAACTGGGTTTCATTAAAAGAGTATTGGGTAAATGTGACGATCATGTACGAGAAATCAGCTACTTTTCCCTTGTTAGACCTCATTTGGAATATGCTGCCAGTGTATGGGATCCCTACGAAATCGGTCTAAGTAATGAACTTGAACGTGTGCAGCGAAGATCGGCAAGATTTGTAAAGGGACGATACGATAATTATATTAGCGTAACCAGTCTATTAAATGAATTGAAATGGGAATCATTGTCAGATCGCAGGTTGAAATTTAGACTTAATCTCTTCCACAAATTCCAAGGCAATATTTTCAGTGATGACGTTAAAAATATTTTACGAACCCTAACTTACTATGGCAGACTGGACCATAATCATAAAGTTAGAGAAATTGATTGCCGAACTGACCGATTCAAAATGTCCTTTTTCCCTCGCACAATAAGAGATACGAATAACGGTAAATATGTCCTATCGGAGAGTAGCAATGAATAGCATTGGTAGCTGCATGTTGGTATCAGTACTTAAACCTAACCCTACTAACAGAATGTTTTTGCATGTTTGCTTTGCAATTTCTATCTTTTTTAAATAGTGTAGTTCTGACTACTATATTAATACTATTCCTTTTTTATGCATGATATGTAGTGCATGTTTGGTGAGCAATCACCCCCTGCCACACACCCTTGTGGTGGCTTGCAGGGTATTATGTAGATGTAGATTAGTTAGGTAGAAATCTACATGTACGCAATTCACTGCAAGCCACCGAGAGGGTGCGTGGCACGGCGTGGAGGTTGCACTATTGACATGCGACATGGAAACTACATGGAAATATTAGTTGATGACCTACAAGCAATTGAAAAATGGTGCGATTTATTATTTTTTTATTTATTTCATAATTTTTTAAGTTTGCCCAACATGAAAACACAATATTGGAGTAACTTTTTCCACAATTAATCATAATTACAATCATAATACAAAAAGAACTTAATACACTAATAGTTCAATTACTTACCAAAACAGACAAGGCCGGCTGAATGTCACATACAAAATTCTGTAAAAATTAACAATGTCGCTAACATCGACAATATCTGTCCGCGAAACATTTCCTTAGGTAAGTTTATATTTAATTCACTTGAAAGTGTATTGAATGAGATACATATTCTATTAATAGATGCATTCATACAATAATTTGGGTTCACACTTCTTATATATAATGTCCTTTTTAGCCTATTTTTTTGTTGGGACTAAAAAGTTCAATTTACCAACCAATTCTATGCAATTACGCAATTACGTGATGCGTGACAGTTAGAATTAAGTAAAAAAAGTGCAGTAATGAATTTTTGGAAAAAGAATTGTTCTCCTCATAGCATTTACAAAATCAGTAATAATGAATTAACAAGCGTTGAATCCAACAAATATCTTGGAATAAGACTGACACATGATCTTTCCTGGGGTAAACACATACGTGAAATAATGGGTCAAGATAATCGTAAACTGGAATTCATCACTAGAGTATTGGGTAAATGTGACGATCATGTACGAGAAATCGACCACTTTTCCGTATTTAGACGTCATTTGGAATATGCTGCCAGTATATGGGATACCTACGAAATCGGTCTAAATAATGAACTTGATCGTGTGCTCGAAGATCGGCAATATTTGTAACGGGACGGTACGATAACCATATAAGCGTAACCAATCTATTAAATGAATTAGAACGGGAATCATTGTCGGATCGCAGGTTGAAATTTAGACTCAATCACTTAAATAAATTCCAAGATAATATTTTCAGTGATGACGTTAAAAATATTTTGCGAACACCAACTTACTATGGTAGACTGTACTATAATCACATAACTAGAGAAATTGATTGCCAAAATGACAGATTCAAAATGTCCTCGTACAATTAGGGATATGAATAGCGGTAAATATGCTCAATACGAGTGTATCAATGGGTAGCCTAGGTAGTTGCATGTTGATATAAGGACTTGAAGCTAACCCAAATAGCAGCATGTTTTTGCATTCTTGCTTTGCTATTTTTATCTTTTTTAAATAGTGAAGTTTAGGCAAGTATGCTATTACTAATTATTTTTTATGCATGATATGTAGTGCATGTTTGGTGAGAATTCACCCCCTGCCACACACCTTTATGGTCCTTGCAGGGTATTAATTAGATGTAGATGTCAGATAATCGGGTCACATGCAGCTAGATGGTTAATATGCATATTGTAATAAAGGGATTATTGGTTATAATGGCATTCACCTAAATATTTTTAATGTATTTGCCTATCACGCATGGGTTAATGTTAATGAATGCATCATGCACTATTGACTACTCAACAAACAATATTTCACCTACCTATCCATTTGCTATGCTGCCTATTATGTTCTCTTATAGCACGCGGGAAAAATGACATTTTGAATCTATTTGTACGACAATTTATCTCTCTACAGTGGGTGCCTATTTTAAGTGAAGTCTAAACAGTGAAAAGCAACATCGTTCTTTGGTCTTCTAGTCTCATTTCCAGAGTACTCTTTTAATAAATCCTAGGTTTTTCTTGGCTCGGCCGCATGTTTCCGGGTTATGTCTTCCCGTCGATAACTTTCAGAGTATAATAGCAGAAATTCGCGCTCCTTCAATCTCAGAGCACGCAGACTTGCGATGTCCAAAAACGGCCATCTTTTCTCAAAGGAGAAGGCCATAACTTCGTTGTCTGCCTCTCGGCGGTCGACCATAGTTTACGCGACAAGCAGCAGTGTGTGAGCATCCGAAAACTTCAACGACGGTAGTAGGCTGACCTGTGTTCATATCGGAAGCGAGGAAGCGTCACGACACCACCACCAATCACTTCCATTCACCAGCCGCCTTGAGATAAGCCGGAGAATGCGGTCTGACAATCATTTCCGGTAAGGAAAACTCTGGCAGCAACTGTGAAGCGACTGTTCGCCCCGTTCTGGAATATTTCCGAAGAAAGGCATACAATGAAGTATTTGGAAACGATGGCGAAGGGTCAATAACAAACATTGCAGAAGCGAGCAGAACAGCCGATCTATATCAAGTGACGGCGACTCTTTTGTTGTAAGTATTCTTGTCCCAGCATATTTTCGGATCCTACAGGGAATGACCGAGACTTTCATTATCAATGTTCTACCAATAACGGTAGGTTCTTTAACAGTTTTGCAGAATCTACCAACTCTATACTCAGTAGTAATTCCTGTACTCGGACTCAACAAATGCCCTATACCATGTACCTCTACAAGTGTTTGGATCTCCTCTCCTCATGCTTCTAAATATAATTTCCACTCTTCCACCAATTGAGGAATTCAAGAGTCCATTGCGCTTTAGTACCTCCTTTAGTACTAAGTTTTCTGCCCCCTTAAAATATCTCTCATTATCTTACCCCACTCAACACAGCTGACATTTCTTTGAACTAAATAGTAGTGCTAAAAATTACATCGACTGCTGGTGCACCTTCCGAGCTAAATTGTTGTCACACCCCCGGAGTAAACTTACAAAATTGATAATGATTGACAAAAAGTACGACCTGTAGATGGGCACAAGGATAAAAGCACGAAAATAAAGGTACTTTGGCAAGGTGTGTACAGTTGAAACAGCATGTTCATTTGGAATGAGTAAAGAGGGTCAAATATTTGTGGTTGACGGACTTCAGAAACTGCAGACGTTGGAAAGTCTTATGCAGGGATTCAAAAAAATAAAACTTTATTGAGACTGACGCAGGCATTAATTTTGGCAGAAACGACACAGTGTATTCTACAAGGGACGGAAGGGCATCGAGGTCCCTGAAGCGATGCAGCATAATCGTCCCTAAAGAAAATCAACTAAAATACAAATTAGAAGACAAAAATATACTATTACTATGTGGATACTAACCATCTAGCTGCATCTGACCCTATTATCTAACATATTTCCACCTAGAAGCCTAGGTGCATGTCAAAAGTGCATGTTTGCGGATCTTCACCCCCTGCCACACACCCTCACGGTGGTTTGCAGGGTATCACGTAGATGTAACTCCCAAATACCTCGATTTATTCAAGCTAATCACATACTCTCAACAGCACGACTAGGTTTTGGGTCCATAAATCAAACGCCAACCCAAAAAAAATAATAATTGCGAACTGATAATTATTTTTTCATCGTAAGAATTAGTCAATAGCATTAGTTCTCTTTTGTGCGTGGGCGTATAATTTGCCCGCGCCAATATAAAGCGAGGAAAAAAGTAAAATATACCAAAAATACGTTTCAAACACACGCACTGAAACATTAACAACGGTATGGTGGCCGCCTGCGTTAAGGCATTGTAACATTTATCCATTGCAAACTCAGGTTCGAATCTCAGCATCGTCGATTTGCCCCTTGTTAGACCTCATTTGGAATGCACAGCCAATGTACGGGATTCTCACGAAATAGGCTTCATTAACGAACTGGGGTTTAGGCAGCGAGGATCGGCAAGATTTGTAAAGGGACGGAATGACGACTATATTAGCGCAACCAGCCTATTAGATGAACTGAAACGGCAATTATTATCATACCGTAGGTTGAAATTTAGGCTTAATCTCTTAACTAAATTCTAAGACAATACTTTCACGATGACGTTAAAAATATTTTGCGACCTCCAACTTATTATGGTATGCCGGACCATAATCATAAAATTAAAGAAATTGATTGCCGAACAGACAGATTCAGAATGTCCTTTTTTCCTCGTACAATTAGGGATATGAATAGCTGTAAATAGGTCCAACAGTATATGTATAAAAGTGTATCAACTCCTTGGTAGTTGCATGATGGCATAGGTAAGGGCATTACGCTAACCCAACTAGCAGCATGTTTTTGCATGCTTGCTTTGCTATTTTAATATTTTTTAAATTGTTAAATTTATGCTGGAATACAGTTACTAATCCTTTTTAAGTAAGCTACGTAATGGTTGATTGGTGTGAATTAACCCCCTGCCACACCTTTATGATGTCTTGCAGGGTAATTTGTAGATGAAGATTGGGTGACGAGGCGATATGAATATTCTTGGGGGGTACTCAGCAAATGAACCAGGGTACTTTCGGATCTTCACGATTCGGATTCGGCGAGAGCAAAGAGCGCTGACAAAAGTAATTTTTTCCCGGAGATTAAACCGAATGATCGCGAGTGATTTTCCAGCGAGCCCCGAGCCGCCAGGCCGTCCAATCAAAATTTCGAAGAGGAGGGATGGAGAAGCGCTTTAGGCAATAATGGGGTCCATCCTTCAGTCCTGGCACTGCCCTACGGGAGGCCAATCAGGGTCGCAATCTGACGGCACACGCCAACAAACGTCCATGGCTTGCGATGCGGATATCGGTGAAACCGGACGAAAGGCTTTTTTTTTTTTTGTAAAACAGCGAAAACGACCTCAGACTTGCCACTCCCATACACGACGTAACTTGGTTAGGGTAATTTTCCAGCAAAAATTCGCTGTGCAAATTTTGGGCCACGTATACGAGACAAGGGTGTCCACTATTTTGTTTGGAATGTGATTTAAAAACATATTTTAAATATGTGGTGATATTTGAGCCTCGTTCACGTCCAAGTATTGGATACATAACAGATATTGAAGTTATACGAGATCTCGACGGAATTACCGTTACTCGATTGTTTATTGTAACACTGAATTCTGCGCCGAAGATTGAACCATGTAAAGCTGTTAAGCAAGCATTCTCAAAACTCTTACTACGTCACGGAATTCCGCTGACTACTGCTCAAACGGAATCAACATCAACTTGCGCACTTTCAATGACCGCGTAAAACGACCTTAACGAACATGACTGGACTAGAAGTCGCTTAGACTTCTGGTTGAGGACTGTTTCCTCTGGAAGGAGAATTTTCCGATGCTAAACCCTTTTTCCTAATCCGCTTAGTGATTCCCAAGCAGATTGTCAGCTCGGAAGACTCGAGAGCGTGTAGAAAAAGAGATTAAGCGCATGTGAGTCGGAGACGCGACCTTCCGGAGGAGGAGGAATGGGGAACAAGAACTATTTTTTATGCCTCTCATAATGAGAAGTTTATTAGCTGAATTGTTTAGCTGAAAAATTAAGTTGTGCTACAAAGATATTAATCTTTAAAAATTGCACATTTTCGGCAGATTAAAAACACGACGTCATCGCATGACGTCACGGGACGGTATCACCATGGGCGTGTTTATCTGCTGGGCGTAAGTTGTTCATCGGCGTATCCAGGGGGAGGGGGGAAGTTTGGGGGTTGTAACCCCCCCAATTGGTAAAAAAATATATTGTTTTAAATATTCCCCCATTTACAGTAGGGTTTCGATGGTGAGTCCCCCCCCCCCACCCTTCGGACGCTTCTAGATAAACTAATGAAGTTATTTAATGAATACTTGATGAAAACGTATGTATTTATCTCAGTTTTTAAATGCAATTAACTAATGTATTTCAATTTTTTATTTAAGTAGTGTGGATAGTTACCAGAAAATCGTGCACAAATTATATAATACCTACCTGTATAGTGCCCCGTTTGTTTTCACTCCGCGAATCTCTGGTACGACAAATCAATCACTATTTTTTTAGAGAAGGATGCCACAATAACAGAGTCAACCGAAGGCAAATTGTCGGATTGTACTTTTTTAAATCCCTTTTCAGCCATTGTTTCGATCAATGAACGGCTAAAAAACTATAAGTATATTCGCTTCGTTTTCTTAAAAAAATAAACTTCTGTTTCCGTAGCAATACGGTCCTATACCGTCAGTGACGTCAGAAGGCGTTTCAGGTCACGTGACTTTTTCGGGAAACATTTCATTAGCATTGAATTAATGGATGAAGGCGATACTTAGTGGAAATTACGAAAGTTATACATGGTAACTGAAACCAACTTTGTACTTTCCACACAGCTTTATATATTCCCCGATCGATTTCAATGACTAAGCGTCATTTTCAAGGGGGGCCAACTTTGTCCAATCGAACAAATCAAAAGTTAACCAACCTTGAAAATGACGCTTAGTCGTTGAAATCGTCCGGGGAATATATAAAGCTGTGTGGGAAGTACAAAGTTGGCTTCATTTACCATGTTTAATTTCGTTAGCATTTAATAATCTTTGTGCTTGGCAAATAAAATATTTTCTTACGCATTTATATTGATGAGAAAATTTCGCATCAAATACGTCTTCAATACACAAGAAACAAATTCCATGAATATTCCCCATTCCCTTCTGAGGAAGCGACCATGTAGGCGTGATCGAGATGAGTGGGAAAGAAGGAACGTGGTCAGCTGCTTCGCAGATCCCCTTCTCTGACAAATGCCAGGAAATCAGCCAATGAATGCAAAACGCAAATGCAACGGAACTGATCGCTACAGCTCTAGAATTTTTCGAGCATCCAAAGGGCAGCAATGGCCACACGACTTTCATGTACACCTACTGAGTGCCCTGAGAGCCGCCTCCAAGGTGTGCGGCAGGGGGTGAATCATCACCAATCTGAATCTACATAATACCCTGCAAGCCACCATGAAGGTGTGTGGCAGGGAGAGAATTCATACCAAACATGCATTACATATCATGCATAAAAAAGGATTAGAAATAAGATACTAGTCTAAGCTTTACAATTAAAAAAAAGATAAACATAGAAAAGCAAGCATGTAAACACGTGCTATTAGTTGGGTTAGCTTAAAATCCTAATAACAACATGAAAACCCTATGCTGTACATTGATACACTTGTATTTATTCTATTGAATATATTACCTAACGGTTACTCATATCCCTAGTTGTACGAGGAAAGAAGGGCATTTTGAATCCGTTAAGTGTGGCAATAAATTCCTCTAATTTCATGATCATGGTCCGGTCTACCATAGTAAGTTGGAGTTCGCAAAATATTGTTAACGTCGTCGTGTAAAAATTGTCTTAGAATTCAGTTAAGATATTGAGTCTAAATTTCAACCTACGGTCTGATAATGGTTCCCATTTTATTTCATCTATTAGACTGGTTATGCTAATATAGTTATCATTCCGTCCCTTTACAAATATTGTCGATCTTCATTGCACACGCTCAAGTTCATTTTTTAAGCCTATTTCGTAAGGATAAATCGTGCACTACAATGACATCATCTACTTATAAGCGATAAGCATAATTATGAAAAATATGTTCGTCATGCTACACCAACCTGGGGTTGTGGAACTATGTTTATAGACTATAGTCCTGTTAACAAAATGGTCAATTGGTGCCGAGGAACGAAATAGCCGCCAAGCTTTCTCCCTAAGTATTTGTTTTAAGGGTTTTGTTTTACGCAAAATAAGAATAATTAACTACAATATCTCTTGATACAGAACAATTATTATTAGCTAAAGAGCAAGATCACAAAACAATGGAGACGGAGTCAGCGAAAAGGACGGGGAAGGGACTTCTGTGGATTTGACAGGTTTCAGACTAAACATAAGACAAAAAAAAATCCTCATTACAATGACAAATTATTTAGAAAACTACACAACGATAAAATTGTAAAAATGCAGAGGTCTTATGAGAGAGTATAAATGCATGGTATATAGCAAAGGTGCAAACAAAACTGTTTAAATTCTCAATTTTTCGGAATAATCCTCCGAGGATGCAACCGGAGAAAAACTTAAGGTTCGATGTTTCCCTCACTTCAAAATATATACATCATCTTCCCTGCACCGTACAGCTAAGGAATGGGAGAGAAATGATAATACTTGGGACAGGTTTAAAGGAGCAGCGGAGAAGAGACACAAGGTGAGGTGATTCGTTTTTATTGAACATGGACCGCCATTTATATTGGGCCGTCTGACCCATTGCGAAGGGTATTCGGGCGCCTTGTGTTTAGTGGGAATAGCTAACGGAAAGCACACGCCAGCAAACGAGGCTGTCGTAAACGGCTGACAGATTACATCTCGGGAGGAAGATCAAACACGGCTTCGTGGGACTGCGAGGAGGATTCTCAGAGGTTTCCAAGGCGGAGGAAGGGAGACTTGGTAAGGGCCGAAAGACAGAGCGCACGAAAGTCACGATGCTTACTAGGGCTATATTATGAATCTCAACTACAGTCTCGCTTACGGCATAAAATCTCTATTACGAGTTCAAAAGGGTATACAGATTCTCCTCGATAAGATCCGAAACGGTTCTAGGGAAAAGTGAGGAGAGGGTGAAGGAACGTTGCTATTTTTCAATTGTTAGACCACACTTAGAATATGCTGCGAGCATATGGGACCCTTATGAAGCAGGCTTAATTTACGAATTAGATCGAGTACAAAGAAGAGCGGCGAGATATGTAAAAGGGTGTTACGATAGGGAAAGCAAGGTGTCTGGTATGTTAGCCGAATTGGGATGGGAATCGCTGTCACAACGCTGTATACAACTGTCATAAGGCTGAACTATAGACTTAATCTTCTGGGAAAATTTAAGGAGGGACATTTCATTAATGACGTTAATCATATATTGCTGGCTCCGACTTAGAATGGTAGGCTCGATAATTCTAGTAAAATTAAGGAGATAGATTGCAGGACGGACAGGTTTAAAATGTCATTTTTTCCGCGTACGATTCGTGATCAGAACGTTAAACATCGAGTAAATCGGTAGTAATTATAGAGGTAATATTCAGAGTAGGTCGACAGTATATTTTTTTTATTACCTGCATGTTCAAATCAACGTGTGACTTGCATGCAATGCCTTTTTTTGCATGCATGAGTATCTATAAAATTGGTGTCGGGTTTCAAGGCATGCATGGTATTCATGGGTGTGTCCTACATGATTGGGATTTGGTAGTTTTTCTTCTTTTTCCCCAATTACTTTTAAAGGTGTAGTGTTTGCTTTGTAGTGTTCATTTTTGTTTGTTGTGTCATTGTTCCTGGTGTGGATGCACCCCCTGCCACACACCCTCGAGGCGGCTTGCAGGGTATGCCGTAGATATAGATATAAACGGTATACAGCGTGGTTATACCGACTTTGAAGGGTTAGATAGTTAGTTATTCATGGGAGGCGACCAACCGCTGAGATAATGTGCGCCATACAGGATAGGTGGGCAATTGGGTAATGGTAGAAACATTTCAGGTATGGAGGAAGGGTAGAGAGAAACCTGGCGTCGGCATTAACCTACTCTTAACGACAGGCGCCACGGGGACCACGGCTTAGCGTCACATCCGACGGACGGAGTACTGAACCAGAAATACCCTGCATTATGCATTCAAGTGGGGACCGGTTTTCCACTGAAAAATCCGCCACTGCCAGGAATCGAACCCAGACCCTCGGGATGGGAGGCCGGTACTCTAGCCACCACACCAACCTGATATCGACTTTGAAGGGTATGTGTGCACAATGAATGACTGGAAGTAGACATTAAGTGTAGAAATGACACTGTAGTTAAGATGCTGAATACGATCCTAAGGACCCTGACCGTGAATTCACATCAAACACGCAGTACATATCATGCATGAGATGGATTGGTAATTATATTCTACTCTTAACTTCACAATTCAAAAAAAAGATACAAATAGCAAAGCAAGTCTGCAGAAACATGCTGTAAGTTGGGTTATCTTAAAGTCCTTATACCGACAAGCAATTACCTATTATGCATTGATGCTCTTGTATTTATACTGTTGGATATAATTACAGCTATTCATATCCCTAACTGTATGTGCGAGAAAAGAAGGACATTTTGAATCCGTCAGTTCGCCAACCAATTTCTCTAATTTGATGATCATGATCCAGTGCACCATAGTAAGTTGTAGTTCGCAAAATATTTTTCACGTCATCACAGAAAATATTGGCATGGAATTTAGGTAAGAGATTAAGTCTAAATCCACTTCGTAAAAGAGAAATAACACGGGAATCTTCAACGCAAGAAGAACGAATAAAAAGACCTTTCGGCCGCGAAGGATAGGACGCAATTGAACCAGCGAAGAAGATACAATTGACGCCACGTTGAGATGAGGGAAGGGGACACGAAGGTGAAAGTGATGACGGGTAAATATAGACAGTCTCGCCTCCCCCTGATACGGCCGCCATCTCCGAGAGCGCACGGGCCACCGTCCAAAGCAAGGGCGCGATATGGCTTGGGCAAACACAATCATGTAAACAAATCATTTCCCACCTCATTCCACAAATATCACGGCCACACTGAAATGCTGGATCCTCGCCCCCTCGAGAAAATGATTGCTCGAAGCAACACTGAATATCCCAATTTCCAATCCCTAATCTCTGTTTATGGCCTCAACAGGGGACTGGAAATACATTTTCAAACAGGCAGAAACGGATTAAGAAAAATGAATTTAAAAGAATTAAGCACATCACAAATTTAGCCCAAGGGAAATGGACTTATGATATTAACATCAACGACTGACAATCCAACGACTTTCACTCACCACTATGAAAGGCGAAGAATAAAAATAAGAATAATCAGAATATCAAAAGAACGGAAAAAAGCTAAAAATGGTCGTCATAAGATAAAGAGTACAATAATATGGTTCTGGCATTTATTAGATTTTACTAAGCACATTTATAGATCACACAGCATTATGCTGCTGATTTTCCGAGTGATGTTTTCTCATTAAATGATCAGTGGTGCGTTTATAAATACGAATTTATTTGAGTGACATATGAGCATCACGAAGAACTATTCTCCGACTCGATCAGGCTCAAGAAAGGCATGAAAAGAGAATAATTTGGGAGGTGATCAAGGAATATCTATGCGCGTGACGGCTAAAATATTCGATAAGCTTGTGCTGCTGTGGTACTTCAGGGCATTGCTCGAGATACGATCTCTAATGAAGGGAGCAAATGACTTCAGCATTTTTGCGCTTCCCACGATACTGAAAGGAGATTCGCAGCAAACACTGGCTTACATCAAAACAGGACATCTGCGGGGCTTTCAGCTAGGGGCGATCAGAAGCATTTGTGGTCAAGGAAAGGAAATGGGTGTGGAATGCATAACGACACTGCAAGGGATTTCGGTTCCGAATGCAACCAACAAAACAGTTTCTTGTAGTTTTCGATTCATTCGGGGACCGAGAAAGTATAGGGCTTGACTATAATGAGCGTAGTATGACATACGCCATTGGGACAGGTAGCATAAGGCGATCACCAGGCTTCTAACCAGACGAAAGCTACGAGTCATTATCACGGTTGTATAAGCATCTCTTTCAACAGGACGAGATTTCTATGCCCTACATATGAAGCGTCATTATGTTTTGGCTCACCCTCTATGCTTTCTTCTAAGCACCGCAGCTGTCAGCCGAGACCGCAAACCACGCTGAATCAAGAACCCCACGCTCTCGCGATGAAATAAGACACTCGCTGCCATCTCCGTCACCTGAGGAAATCGTATAGGATCGCGGACCACTTTCACATCCTCGAGAGGACGCAACCCATAGAGAGACAACAGAGAATGTCCCACCAATCAAAATGCCGCATTTTCAATAATGGCCATAGCACTAGGTCTCCACGCCAAGCTGCTTAACCTGCTCCAACTCTGAAGGAGTCAATCTCACGCTTCCTATCACTACAACTGAACGGCAACGTTAGGACAAATCGCTTTGATTGACTGAGAATCGAAAGCGGATGTGTCAAACAGGGTGGCTACTGAGACCCAATTTTTAAATTCCCTGACTATTCCCTGACTTTTCCCTGACGGACTCACAAATTTCCCTGACCGATCGCCAAAAGGGCTCCGTTTATCTGAATATTTTATTTCTGCTGAATTAAATTTCCGTCAAATCTCAGAAAATGATAAGAGCTGAAATCAATACATTAAAAGCTACAAGTATACCCTAATAAAAAAGTATATTAAACCTTCATAAGTTAAACCCTCAAGCAAACAATAAGCACTTTTCAATCACATTCCGCGGCCGCGGATACGCGGCCGTGTATCGTATTTCCGTGGCCATATATGTTTCCTTCGGTAAAATTATAATGAAGATGTCTAATCTTTCAACAATGAAGTAGCGTGTCGTGGTACTTCTGGGAAGTTGAGGATTACTGAAAAGGCATCGAAGAGAAAGTTAATGGCCGATTAACTGGCGGACTCCGGAACAAGTATCACTAAGGAGCGCAAAAAATACAAACCAAATCCATTTTGTTGGACTGGATCAAACTCGGATGGCACAAGTGACATTCAGAAGCGAATAACAAATTGATTAACCTGGTTATAACCCCTAGATTGTAAGAGGGAACAAAAAATGTACAAATATTTGTATAAACAAAAAAATGTAATCGCGCCACTGCGAACGAGGCAATTAGCAACGGCAGCATCGTGTTCAGGAATATCACATTTGAGGTGGTTTGTGACATGACTAAATTGCTTCGAGAGGGAGCTAAGGGGACCATTCAATAATTACGTCGAGCGTGTAAGGTGGGGACGGGAGGATGACTCTTCTTACTGTCTCACGAACGGGGGTATGGGAATCGAAGATGATCTTACGTAAGATTTTGTTTACACGAACGATGGTACTTGTATTACCATTACCATTCTAATAATCATAGTATCGTATTTTTATAACTGCAAGCACGTATTTACTACGAGCTATTGTGCTCCACCTGCCTCTAGATCCGAGTCTCAGAAATTAATAAAGAACGAGAGGTAAAATTTTGCGAACAACATAGCCTCGGATTCCTTGTGATGAGCGGAATGCATGTGATAATGAATTTCAACACTACTAGGCAAATATCGCATTAAGGATGTACACAAGGGATACATTGTACGTCTGATTCAAAACTAAGCAACTACGAGAAAACTAATAAGATTCACAATTGAATGTTCCACAAATTGATGGGGCTTATTCCATGCACGTCAGCGACGGATATTAGTTTTAGTTGGTGAAATAAAGGGCGATAACCGTAATGGTAGAAAAATAACGAGAATTTCAATGTTTCCCCTGACTTACACGATAATTCCCTGACTTTTCCAGAAATGCAAAATTCCCTGACAATTCCAGGTTTTCCCGGTTTTCCCTGACGATCGCCACCCTGGTCAAAGTAATACCTTGCGAGCCACTGCCTGAGTGTGTGGCATGGGGTAAATTCAACAAACATGCACTACTTACATGAAACTACGAGAAGCAGTACCACTACTTCATTGACAAATGTTAGATATGAGGGTCACGAGCAACTCGGTGGTTAGCGACTACATATTAATGAACAGATTACTGGTTGGAAAAAAAAACATTTTCCAAAACACATCTATCGGTATTTCCCTATTATGCATGTGTTATTAATGGTCAAACATATATCCTGTACGACAGACTACTCTAACAATATTTCACCAACCTATCCCTTTGCTGTACTGCCTATAATGTCCTCTTACAGTACATTTATCGGTGCCATTTTACCCCCCTGACATACCTATCGGTGTAACAATCTATCTTCTAATCTTATTTATCTGTTCAAATCTAGCATAATACGCAGGGGTTCTTAATATAATCTAACATCTTCACTAAAGCTATGCTTTATAAATTTCTTGCAGGGAAATCACTCTGTACTTAACCTACGCTCTGATAATGATTCCCACTCTAATTCACGTATTAATTCTGATACACTACTAAACTCAAACTTTATGAAACTCAAATTGCTCTCTTTTCCAACGATATTTCAGATTCTGGCGAAAATAATATTCCAGTGGATACAATATTTCTCGATTTCAAGAAAGCTTTGACAAGGTGTCTCAAAGCAGACTAGTTGAGAAAAATCTATGGGTTTGACAGTAATATTATATCACGGGAAAATTATTTCCTACATGATCGGGTACAAAGGGTTGTTTTGGACGGTGTTACCTCCCCGGCAACTGAAGTCTCTTCAGGTCTCCCACAAGGTAGTGTGATACATCACCTCCTGTTTCTTCTGTACATAAATGATATCAATAAGGTGGTCAAAAGTAAGCTTCGTCTATTTGCCCATGACGCAGTAGTGTACAAGGAAATTCTATGCCCAAATGATAAAGAATATTTATGTGATGACCTACATGCAATCGAAAAATGGTGTTATACATGGCACTTAGAATTAAATTTCAAAAAATGTGTAGTAATGAATTTTTGGAAAAAGAAATTTCTCCTCCTAGCACGTACAAAATAAGTAATAATGATTTAACAGACGTGGAATTCATTAAATATCTTGGAAATAGAATGACATATGATCTTTTCTGGGGTAAACACATACGTGAAATAATGAGTCAAGCTAATTATAGACTGGGATTCATCAAAAGAGCATTGGGTAAATGTGACGCTTATGTACAAGAAATCAGCTACTTTCCCCTTGTTAGATCTCGTTTGGAATATGCTGCCAGTGTATGGGATCCCTACGAAATCGGTCTAAATAACGAACTTGAACGTGTGCAGCGAAGATCGGCAAGATTTGTAAAGGGACGATACGATAATTATATTAGCGTAACCAGTCTATTAAATGAATTGAAATGGGAATCATTGTCAGATCGCAGGTTGAAATTTAGACTTAATCTCTTAAACAAATTCCAAGGCAATATTTTCAGTGATGATGTTAAAAATATTTTACAAACCCACACTTACTATGGCAGACTGGACCATAATAATAAAATTAGAGGTATTGATTGCCGAGCTGACAGATTCAAATTGTCCTTCTTTCCTGGTACATACAATAAGGGACATGAATAGCTGTAAATATATCTAACAGTATAAATACGAGTGTATCAACGGATAGCTTAGGTAGTTGCATGTTGGTATAAGGACTTTCAGCTAACCCAACTAACAGCATGTTGATGCATTCTTGCTTTGCTACTTTAATATTTTTTTAAAATGCTAAGTTTAGATCAGAATATATTTGCTAATCCTTTTCAAGCATGATATTCACGCGTGTTTGGTGTGATTTCACCCCCTGCCACACACCTTTATGGCGGCTTGCAGGGTATTATGTATACGTAGGTAAGTTCCCCTTTAAGGGCACTTGTGCGAGTGTGTTCACGTGGGAGTGAGAGAGCTTCTAGCGCTCCCATCTCCCTTCCCTAGCCTCTCTCTCTCGGTCAACGCCTGCGCGTTTCAACGAGCAACAGCCGACAAGGGTGGAAGTGAGAGTGGTGGTTACGATTGAGGGGAGTGTCGGGGGTGGGAGGAGGGTGGGTTGGGGGCAGAGGCGTGTGGGGGCGGGGCGGGGGAGGGATGCAAGCGACGGAGCTCGGGATTACGGGCGGCGCCCGAACGAAATTCAGCGGCGCCCTTCGGAATTTTGGGATTTGAGGAACTTCAGGATAACGCCGTTTCGTTCGAGTGACATAACACGCTCGCAGAAATCACGACGGAGACCGAAGAATAAATGAAAATGCACACAATGCGAGAGTCCATTTATGTGATGAAGCCTGGCCCAAACGCCACGTGCAACACTGTCACCAAGCCCCGCACTTTTTGGCCGCAGATGGAATACAATCCAGGTAAATATTAAGATTCCAAGCTAAGGATACCTATTCTGATATTACTTTATGCGGAAGAATAGTCAGAAGGATATTATAGGAAATAAGTAATACGATATTATAGTACGGGGGAAAATGGCATGCTAAATATGTCGGCACGACAATTATATCCCTAATCTTATTTATATATGTAGTCTAATCAAGCATAATACGCAGGTACCCTTAAGATAAATCTAACATCTTCAGTAAAGCTATCCGATTAAAATTTCAGTAAAAGATTTAATATGTACTTTAACCTACGTCCTGATAATGATTCCCAACCTAATTATCGTATTAATTCTGATGCACTACTCAACCTACGTACACCTTTTATAACAAACCTAGCTTCTCTAAGCTGCACACTGTCCGGTTTATCCCTATTAGGAAGGGCACTAAGAGAGTATCGAAGAACTGTAATGAGAAGATAACAAAGGTAATATTTTTTTCCTAACCCCATGTGAAATACTTGAACGCTATTTCTATAAAAAAGAGCTCAAATCCATTTCACACACACCAACAAAAAAAAACTAAACACACCATCGCCAAATTTCGAATTTCCCAGGGCGAGGGTTGACACCCTCGGTGACTAGATATAGATAGACCCTTCGAGCCTTAGCAGGAAAACATTCGGACGCTGTCGGTGAGCATCTGTTCGCGTCAGTTCTCCGCATAATCAAGGAAATCAAATCACGTAGAGCAGCAACCGCTGGCTACAGAGGCTTAGGCAGGTTGAACTACGTGCCTATTTTCAAGGAGGAGAGAATAAAAGAACTGACGAGGAAGACGACGAGAAAGCACCGAGGTTTTTTTTTCCCAGCGAGGGAGCGAAGCTGCTCGAAGGTCTTTTTGTCTCATCCATTTGATGCCCCGGAAAGGGCGAGGAGTACCCCAGGGGACGATGCCCGCTCCGTACGCTTTGCGTCGTCGTCGCGGCCTTGCTGCTGCGCTGCGCTTATCGAGTTAAATAGCACTAAATCTACTCAACACCCGTAAAAATATAATCTTATCACCGAATTTTATGTTTCGAGAATTGTCTTTCCGTATCCCTATAGTTAGAATCAGCTGATCAGCAATTAAGTCTCAAAATATAATCAGGTTAATAAAGCATTTCAGTTTTTGGTCCTCAAGGTTGACGGCATTCATTCGGTGAACTGAGTGAGAATATAGGCAGTGGAATAAGAGTTGAAAGACTGTGATCCGCAGCTGCGAATCTCCCCCCCCCCCCAGATTCCCTCCAAGTGGTCCACTTAGGGAGACGAGGGGAAGATTGGCACCCGCGAGGGATCGAACCACGGAACCGGCGAGAGGGAAGGCTCTCGGGTCCACTCCGCCGAGATCGCATGGCTGTCGGAAGGAGCACCAATGAATCAAAAGAGGTGGTGTCGGACGGCCAATGGGGAATATACATGAAATTTATTTATCGAAGATTAATTATATACTTGATGCGAAATTTTCTCACCAATTTAAATATATAAGCCAAATTTTTCTACGCCCACCACTAAGATTATTAAATGAATTTCAAATGTTCCCGGAAATTGACGAAGTCACGTGACCTAAAACGCCTTCTGACGTCACTGCACGGTATAGGTTCCGTATTGCTACGGAGACTCTTATTTTTAAAAGAAAACGAAGCGAATAAAAATTGCTTCGAGGTTTATAGCCGTTTCTCGAACGAAGCGATGACTGAAAAAATACTTAAAAAAAGCATATTCCGACAATTTCCTTTTGTTGACTCCCTTATGGCGGCGTTCTTAAATAAAACCAGCGATTGCATAGGCGAAGTAGGAATTCTTGGGCACTAAACAGGCATTATATAATTAATGGACTATTTGCTCGTTACAATCCATACTACACAAATAAAAATTCAAAATACAATCGTTTATTGCATTAAACGAATGAGATAAATACATACGTTATCGCCAAGTACCTATTCATTCAACAACTTACCTCCACGCATAAACAGATCAACAACGCCCATAGTGATACCGTACCGTAACGTCATGCGATGACGTCGTTTTTAAGCTGCCGAAAAGGTAGGTACAATTTTCAAAGAGTAATTTATTTGTAACACAACTTAATTCTCCAACGAAATTTTCGGCAAGCACATTTCAGCTAATAAACTTCACATTCAAAGAGTTATAAAAAATAGTGCATCTTCCCCATTGCACTCAACGGAACTTATTTCAGGCGCCAAAGTCACCGACTGCAGAATGAAGGCCTTATTTAGAATATTAACAACAGTCTTGCTTCTACTGCTTACGTCAACGTAAGCAACGAGTGAAATTGGTTCACAGATTCCATCTGCTTTTGTGGTATTACTTCTCAGGGTGACGCTGAGAACTGAGTTGATATTTTGAATAAGGCCTCAAGAATCCTAACTATAGTCTCACTTCCACTGCTTACGTTATAAAATCTCCAATCACGCCTTCAAAATAGTATAATGATTCTCCTCGATACGGTGCAAAGCGATAAAAAGCGTGGCGCTAAGAAGTAATAACAACTTTGCTGAGTGAATCTGCACACCTATTAGACTAGTAGTAGAGATTTTAGGAAGCAGGTAGTAAAAGCGAAACTGTAGCCGAGATTCTGAATTTGGCCCTAAATCATGCAGAAAAAATAAAATCGAAAGCTGGACGATAATATGAGCGGGTCCGCCAAGTTCGCTGCCCAACAAAAATATTGACATGGTTGAAGGGTCGCATGCCTTTCATATATTCCACATGCAAAGGAGAACTAGCTGATTGGCCGAGTTACAGAGGTGGCGATATATTTGAGAATTCAGAGGAATAGGAAATTCAGAGGAAAGGATATTACCCGTCTTGGGGAAGGGAAATCCCGGACAAAGCCATTTTTGCTAGACGAAGTAGGAGCTGGAGAGTAAGTGGTAGATAGCATTTTGGGGAACTTGGGAAAGGAGGGGGGCAGCGATGGAGAAAAGAAGGCTTTAGTCTCATATGAATGCTGGGCGAGTAGTGGTTCGAAAGGGCGTGGCAAAAAGAGGAGGAACTCCCCCAAAGCACACTCGTCCCCCATGCGACCCCCGCGCCCTCCGAGCAACGCGGCAACTCCTGAAGCACAACGAGAAGACGGTCCACACTCATCTAAATCCGCATAGTACCCTGCAAGTCACCATAAAAGTGTGTGGCAGGGGGGGGGGATTTTACACCAAACATGCATTACATATTGCAGTTTGCTCTGAGAACGTTGGAGGAGTGTTCCATCGAAACGTCAGCAACCCAAAATACTACTCGGCTTGAAACTCGATAGTCATTTATTAATATAATTCGCCGAGAAAGAACGAAATCCTATATTATGCATTACATATCTTGCTTAAAAAGGATCAGTCGCTGTATTCTAGTCTTAACTTCACTATTTAAAGATAATATTAAAATAGCAACGGAAGCATACAAAAACATACTGCTAGTTGGGTTCCCGTAAAGTCCTCAAACCACCGTCAACTACCTACACTCATATTTATGCTGTTGGATATATTTACAGCTATTCATATCCCTAATTGTACGAGGCAAGAAGGAGATTTATAATCAGGTGGTTCGGCATACATTTCTCTAATTTCATGATCATGGTCCAGTCTACCATAGTAAGTTGGAGTTCGCAAAATATGTTTAGCGCCATTAGTAGAGCTATTGATTGCCGAACCAACAGATTCAAAATGTCCTTATTCCCTCGTACAATTATGATTATGAATATCTGGAAATATGTTCAATAGAATAAATACAAGTGTATAATGGGTAGCATAGGTAGTTTCATGTTAGTATAAGGACTTTAAGCTAACTCCACTAACAGCATATTTTAGCATGCTTGCTTAGCTCTTTTAATCTTCTTTTAAATCGTTAACACTGGACTAGAATATAATTACATTTTAAGTATGATATACAGTGAATTTTTGGTGTGAGTTCACCTCCCTGCACACACCTGTAAGGTGGCTTGCAGGATATTACGTAGAAGTATGTTGATTTTACATCAAAGCAGAACCCAAAAAGAGCGAAAAAAGCCTGAACAATCGATCATCTACATCTACATCTACACGATACCCTGCAAGCCACCGCGAGGGTGTGTGGCAGGGGGTGAAGATCACCCAGCATGCACTACTAACATTCAAACAAGCAACTAAAGTGTCACATGCAACTAGATTGTTAGTATTTATTAGATCATCACTCGAGGCCTGGAAGATGACAAAGTGTCAGCCATCGAAACTTCGTCAGTCGCCGAATCCCAGACTCGGTTAAGTACCCGGGAAGACTTCACCAGCGAAAAAAACTGCCAGTCGGCGGTCAACGGGAATATTGACTGATACAGGAGGAGGCGGCAGGACCTGCCAAAGGTGCAGTCAGCCCCTTTCGAGTCAATCCCGCAGGGATCGGAAGGGGAGGCGCAACAATGATTGGGTGGGGGGCGAGGAGGGTGGCGAGGGTCGTGCCCTGGCTATCGAAATCAGGCGCGGGCGCAATCGGAGGAACGCTTCCAGGGTTGATTCACGGCCCACGATCCGAGACGGGGCCGCCCATGAACTTCGGGGCCGCCGCCCCGCATACAAAGGGCGGGGAGGGGCGACAAACGAGGACCACGGCCACGAATGATGGAACGGACGGGGCAACGGAGGAGGGGAAACGCCCCACGGAAACAGAGAAGCGACCATTTCGGGGAGTAAAGTTTTAAATGGGAATGAGTGGGAAAGGTTTGTCGTAGTTTTGAGGAAGGAAGACAATTTTTTCGGCCTTTGGCATAAAATCGTAGAAAGAGAAACAAAAATACTAAAGAAAGAACCTTAATCGGAGTGCTTCACAAATAAATACGACCAAGAGCTAAAAAAAAAATCATCCTTCAGGTGAAATGATATAATCAAGGCAGAGTAGGTTGAGAGAAGTACAAGTCTCCCGTTCCAAAGACTTAGGTTAGAATACCAACAGTGGCAGAATTTTCAGAGACAAAACGGCCTCGCCTTCGAATGCTTTATGGACAGAGTCTCAACTTCAGTGCTCTGTCCGTCGAATGCGACGTAAACCGTGGACCCTTTGGCATCTATCGTAAAGAGGAGGCTAACGCCGACACCGGATTTCTCTCTACTCATCCTCCGTTCTCTATTCATACCTCCAGCCATTCAACCAACTATTCTAAATGGAAAAACTTGTCTTAGCTGTCAGTCCCTTCCCCGAATAACTATTTACTAACACTTATTTTTCCCATCCACAATGAATCCAAAGACCTTTTATGTTTGACTTTAATGTCGTTTAGAAATTCGAAGAAAGCTGATCACTTCATCTAATACATCGGCTATAAAGCAAGGACGATTGCTACGAGTCTAAAACATTAAATATAATAATTATTTTATTTAACACTTGAAAGTGGTGTTCCAATGGCCAGCAAAAATAGACATTTCCATGCACAATGAACAATTTTAAGAAAAAAAGGACACCACTCATCATTACATTTTTATGCTTGCTAAGACGAGGGATTATTGACACTATAACTACCACACACACCCCTGCCACACAACCGCGCGGTGGCTTGCAGGGAATCAGAGAACTAGACAGTGTGCAGCGTAGAGCAGCTAGGTTCGTAAAAAGGTGTTACGATAGGTTGAGTAGCGTTTCAGAATTAATAAAAGAATTAGGGTGGGAATCATTATCAGAGCGTAGGTTAAAGTACAGATTAAATCTATTACAGATATTGCAATCGGATAGCTTTACCGGAAATGTTAGGCACATATTAAAAAAATCAGCGTATTATGCTAGATTCGACCAGACAAATAAGATTAGAGAGATAGATTGTCGTACCGATAGATTCAAAATGGCATTTTTCCCCCGTACTATAAGAGAACAGAATAGGCAGCATAGCAAAGGGATAGGTAGGGGAAATATTTTAGAGTATTCTGTAGTGCATGATGCATGTATTAACCCATTAAATACTATAGATACTAACAATCAAGTTTCATGAGACAATATAGTTGCTTGTTTGCATGTTAGTAGTGCATGCTTGGTGATCTTCACCCCCTGCCACACACCTTCACGGTGGGTCGCAGGGTATCGTGTAGTTGTAGATGTAGATGAATCGCGTAGATGTAGATTTATCGTAACACTTATCTACTTTAACTTTCTATAACTTATTATCATCTACGAAAATAAACTTGTGCTTAGGATGGAGAATTAATAAAGAAAAAATAGAACGTTGGTAAACAAACAACTACTGAAATAATCCAAACTAAGAAAAATTACCGACCCTAGGACTATCAGCTTTGTCGACAAAGCAGTATACATGCTCAAAGAAACCTTAGCTGAGGAGGATATTAAAGATAAGTCACTGCTACAAAACTTTCGAATTACAAGGACGATGCGATGGATCAGAGAGTCGCTTCGGGGGAATCACTCGTTCGACCATGGGAAACAGATGAAGACGGCGATTTAAGAGAGCACACAAAAATACTCACGAGTGCTTCGTTAGCGAGCAGTAACAGATTCGGGCTGGGTCAACGAACTCCCGGTGGACACAAGGATGATGGGAAACTCTTTTTCTTAGGGGAGAAACGCGCCAAAAATATTTCGGCGACACGTCATGGCCTCTCTCTTTCTCTCTCTCGTGGAGACGAGCGTAGATTATGCGTCCTCCTCATCCCCCGCCACGAGGGCAAGCAGTTGCGAGAGGAGCGGCTGAGCGCGCCCTTTCGGCCGAAGACGGAATTATCGGGATAGTGAGCGGAGAGCCCTCCGAAACGTCAACTGCCTCTCCGCGAGCTCACGCCTGCGGGCGCGGCAGGGCAGTCCAATGAATTTGCGACAGTATTGCAGAATTGCAGTAAATTGCTAATTTACACCAAAGGATGAACCAAGGAGTTATCGATCAATCAGTCATTACTAATAAATGCATTAACTTTCGTAAAGCAAGCATGATTTAGTAAGTTCAAAACATAATACATGCGTAAAAAAATCACTGCATTATTATTCCTGTATTAATATGTACCTTACATATTCCCATTTCTCTATGTACCTTCGCCGTAATCTACTACCTCCCCTAATTGTCCCTAATCCTGAGATAACACAATAGGCAGCTTAGCAAAGGGATAGGTAGGCAAAGAAACTGTGGGAGTAGTCGGTTGCGCATGAAGCATGATTTAACATTAGTAACCCATATATGCTAGGGAAATACTGAAAAACATATTTAGAGTAAGCCTTTCATACGCAGTGACTGCTAAGTTATCACGCAAATACTAATCATCTACTTGCACGTTTTCATGAAATAATAGCATTGTAGCTCTTAGTAGCATGTCAGTAGTGCATATTTGGTGATCTTCAACCCTTGCCACAAATCCTAGCGGTGCTTTACAGGGTATTACGTAGAGATGGACGTAGCACAGGATACTTGCTGGACAGCTTCATTCGAAAATTCGATATTTGGCGTGAGTTTTTATGTATTGAGTATTTCTCCGTACGCCAGTGAAACCAATAAGTGAGATGCGAGTAGAGAGATAATTTACGATACTGCCCAACATTTGGCTGCGCTATTCCCGTGAGCAACAGGTTTGCGCTGCGGTGACCGTACCTCACGCCATCCTCCTCTAAGGGCTTCTCAGGGTCTGCAGGGAGGGTCGCTGCAGACAGCCATGTCACCAGACGAGTACAAAGCTCGAGATAAAAAAAGGAGGGATGAAATTATACAGATGAAAATTCAGTTCTAATTTTTCCGTAGTATTAGGCTGCGTTTTTAGTGTGGTTTAGAATGGCTTCCCAACGGAAGCTAATAGGTAGTTCCCTGTACACCTTGCAGTGTACAGGGAAAATCTGTCCCCAAACGATAAGGATATTTAAATGATGACCTACAAGCAATTGGAAAATGGTGTGCTACATGGCAATTAAATTTTTAAAAAATGTGTAGTAATAAATTTTTGGAAATAGAATAGTTCTCCTCCTAGCACTTACGACTAAATAAATAATACAGTAACAAACGTGGAATCCATCAAATACAATGGAATAAGACTGACACATGTCTTTCTTGAGGTAAACACATACGTGCAATAATGGGTCAAGCTAATCGTAAACTGGGATTCATCCAAGGAGTACTGGGCAAATGTGACGATCGTGTACGAGAAATTAGCTACTTTTCTCTCCTTAGACCTCAATTGGAATACGCTACCGGTACGTGGTATCATTACGAAATAGGCCTTAACATGTGCAGCGAAGATCGGCAAGATTTGTAAAGGGACGGTATGATAACCTTATTAGCGCAACCAGTCTATTAAATGAATTAAACAGGGAATGATTGTCAGGTCGTAGGTTGAAATTTAGGCAATCTGTTAAATAAATTCCAAGATAATATTTTCACTGATGACATTAAAAATATTTTGCGAACCCCCACTTACTATGGTAGACTGGACCATGATGATAAAATAAGAGAAACTGATTGCTAATCCGACAGATTCAAAATGTCCTTTTTTCCTCGTACAATTAGGGATATGATTAGCTGCGTGAATTTACCCCCTGCTACACTACTTCATGGTGGCTTGCAGAGTATTATGTAGATGTAGAATAGCAATAACAGCTAAAAATATTTTCCATAACAGTAGTTGACTGACGTAGTTGAAAAACTAAATAAGGCCCACCAAATTTGACACGGCATATCACAGCCCTGAAGATGGAAAACGAGTCGTTTTCCGAAACGTCGGCAGAGATGGAGCCTTTGACCCGAGAAACTTTCACTCATCTAATGCGCCGGGAAAACACCACATCTTGCATAAATAAGGCACAATGCGCGCAGGAAAGTGTCAGTCTCCGTAGTCGGAAGGTATTCCACAACGCCACAAAGCAAAGGGGGACTCAAGCTATGCCAGTCACCCACTACAATCAAGTGGGAAATGGTGCGGTCGTAAAAATTAGTTTTTGCTTTCGTGGCAGGATTCGCCTGCTAGAATCGTTCCGGTGGCATACCTGTCGTCCGTCGAAGAATTTCCATTCGGTGAAAGTATTTTCGTGTTTCGCGAGTGTCGCATATCCGCAGGGCTTCCGCGGGACCCGCATACAACACACACACGTGCAAGGTCGGCCCTCGAGGCTATGCGACATCAAGGTTCAGCACCGGACCAATCACTGACGACACCAAGGCACGCGAGAGAGCATCGGACATTTAAAGGTACGCCGAAGCTAGGCTTGCGCAATGGACAATTTGGCCCATGCATTTTCGGTGAAAAAAGCTAATCGAAATTATTCCATTTCGATCGTTGTCATAGATCACAGAATAATTATTGCCGATGATCAATCTTTATCGGTGACTTACGACAATCGATGTCAGTAGATGACTAGTGCAAAATGTCTCGTTTGGCAAATTGCAGAGGCTATTGAGTAAAAATTTAATTGGGGATAAAACTTAAAATTAAAAAGGAAAAGCCCTACTTATTAAAGAGAGCAAAGCCAAATCCACGTTACATCAACAGCAAACCGAACATGAACCCAGAACCCCTTTGAAAGAGGTGCGAGAAATATGCTAATCAGGTTTCACCTACTCTAAGGGACCATTACGTGCTGGAATAGATCATTTTCTATTTTCAGATTTTTACACAGAATTTAGATATTTTTTTTCAAGTATCTGGTTCTAAGTCGAAAAAATAGTTTATATCCGTTGTCTGGAGCAGCTGAAAGTCATGAGTTACATAGAAATGCCTGCTTTTGCTTATCTCTTAAATTGATGTAGGTATAAACTAATTGTCTCTCGGGATACCACTTTGACCAACTACACGCAAGATTTTAATCGCAATTTTGGACTGTGAAACTTTGCAAGTTTGTTTTCTGGTCTCAACCGAAATGAACAGCGTATCTCATTTTTTTCAATATTTGGTATTAGCTAGGTGTATCATTAATTTTTTTACGGATTTACAAGAATTACTACAGATGATAATAAGAAATAAAAAAATGACGAATTGTTTATTTTAGTAGGGGCTAGGACAACTGTCCTACTAAACATATCAGCAAAATTTCATAACACAGATAATTCTCATCGGCCCATCGGTCAATCTCATTGGTTGCTCACATCGTTTTATTCGATTCATCGAATTCGATGGTCGATGAAATTCATCGTCATCGACGTGGTTCGTTGTATCGCGACGACTAGATTCATTGTCGACTATTTGGATTAATCGACTCAATGCAAAACGCAGCCATGTCTCTGCACGCGTAAGCATTTTCACGAAATTTGATAAGTCGATCTTATTAATTAGTAACTTACGTAAATAATAGACAGTTAGAGAATTGATTTAGAAAAACCGGATTTTCTTACCACGGAATAGGAACCTAATATTCTCTCGAGGTGAAACTTACGACGCAAGGCGGATAGTTAAAGGAGAAAGATGAATAGTATCCTCCTTAAGACTGGGTTTTTTACATTTGAGAATTCTCTCTGTATTACTGACACATCAAAGATTTCCATGTAGTAGCCTAGCCGCATGCCAATAAAGCATGTTTGATGATCTTCACCCCCTGCCACACACCCTCGCGGTGGCTCGCAAACTATCGCGTGGATTTAGATGTCACGCCGAGATCCCACTCCCCCGGCCGGCCCTCGTTTGACACGAGTGGGATGTGAGAAGGGGGAAAATCCCCGTCGCAGTGCCGATTGCATGGCACGCTAGCCCGCTTCCCTCGCTTTCTCGAATCTCCAGCAGAGAAATAAACTAGCAATTTTCCTTGTCACCGACGAGTCGAGCTGGGTCACGAATCTTCACAGGCGAAGGCCAAAAAGGCCAACAACTGCTTTCGCAGTAACGTACGTGCTCGTAGCGTAAACGGAGGTAGTGCGTTTTTCTCACGTTCCGTTTCGCGACAACACAAAATGCGGCTTTCATATTGCCAAGACGTTTTTCCCAATCAGTAAAATGATTTTGACTTGAAGATTTCCACGATTTCTATACGCACGTCTTTGGCCGTTACTAAGAATAATTAGCTATCCGCTAAAACTCATAATTTCGTGTCGTGCAGTTGTGGAGAACCAGTTCATAGAAAAATTTCTCCATGGAGCACCAATTCAAAAATTTACGTAGTTGGGGTAAGTTGGAGAAAGAGGTATAATATTCTCGATTTCATTCCAATAAAAATTACAATTGCGCAGCTGAAATTCATCAACACGCAACGAGGAAGACCTGTGAAAGAGAAACACAAAAACACAACATCCTACAAAATTAGTGCACCGGAACTTCGTGGACGGGCATCATGATAAAACAAAACGACCCTGTCGTCGGTTACTCTGTGCACCACGAAAGGATCATCTTCATCTCCGCAATACCCTTCAAGCCACCGCGTGGGTGAGTGGCAGGAGGTGAAGATCACCCAACATGCACCATTTACATACAACTACATGGCTACTACATGGAAAAATGTTAGATAATACAGTCACTTATCTCAATATGGTTAGCATATACCTAGTTATAGAGATTGTTGTTTGTAATGGCATTTACCTAAATATATTTTTTTGTACTAACAAATCATGCATGGGTTAATAAATGCATCGTGCACGTCAGACTACTCTTAACAATATTTCACCTGCCTATCTTCCTTCCGCTACGCAGGCTATTATTTTCTCTTATAGTACGCGGGAAAAATGAAATTTTTAATCTATCGGTGTGACAATCTATCTCTCTAATCTCATTTCTCAAATCTAGAATTGGTCAAATCTACCATAATGCGCAGGTTTTTAAAATATATTTCTAAGTATTTAATAATTTAGTTTTAATATTTCATCCTCAGTACAGCTATCCGTTTTAAATTTCTTTAATAGATTTCATCTGTACCTAAACCTACGATCTGATAATGATTCCCAACATAATTCTTCCTTTAATTCTGATACACTACTAAGCCTATCGTAACATCTTTTAACAAACCTAGTTGCTCTGCGCCGTCTAGTTCTCTGATCCAACCTAATTCGTTCGGATGCCGTACACTGGCTACATATTCAAGGTGGGGTTTAACTGGCGAATAGTAACATCGCTAAGGACATGTGGCATGAGAGAGTGTTCCTCAACTGTTCCTCAAGTGCCGGCTCATTCTGGCTCCCTGGGGGAGGAAGAGGCGAAGGGGGATATTCCGTCCATCCAATGTTGCCGCTCTGCCTTTTCAAATGATGCTTACACCGATTCGGTCGGTCTGGGCAGCAAGAGGTGGACCCTCAAGGATTGGAATACAGTGGAAGAGGTCAAATCCGCGTCTTCACGGGAGCATCGACTACAGTAGATGCATCAGTCAAAATTCGAACGTCCTAACAAAGTTACTAAAACGTTTCCGACAGACGGTTCAGTGATTCCCTATAGTCGCTCAGGTAAAAAAATAAGAAAATATGCGTAATGCTCGGGCAAAATAACGGTAACCATACTCAATGAGTCCACGATAACTATGACGCGAAATTTTGATCAGTTAATTTTTACGTCATGAACCACGTACCCATGGGTTTTTTATCATTATTTACACATTTAGTGCTCTATAACGTTACTATTGTTAGTTTACTCGGTGAACTCAAACGAATACCGAATCTTTTATCAATAATTATATTCATTCGCAGATAATGATCTTTATTCACACGTTCCCGGGCATTGCCACACTAAAACCTTTTCTAATCACATAGCAAGCTAATACAAGGTGTGCACGTATTAAGTGCGTATTTTATGATGGTTCACCCCCTGCCATAACCCTCGAGGTGAGGTGCACGGTGCTAAGCAGATGCATCATTCTCAACGCAATGTTATAATTTTTCTCATCACGCAATTGACTGAGCATTCCACTAGGTGCCAAGGAATGAAAATTCACTGTATTCGCTGGTGTCGAGAACGTAAGTTTTTTTTTAACCTGAAGTAAGTCTTTCAAATTTGCATTGGGTTTTCGAGGCGTTGCTTTACGTTTACGTCTTTCACATGTCTATGATAATCCCAGAGGAAGGTTATCGTCTCCACTGTAATGTAACGCTGTGTCAGCCGATTTGCGTCGCAGCGGAATGTGTGGAAAACAGTAAAGGCCGTTTTACACGGTCATTGATACTGCGCAGGCTGTTGCGAGAACACTTGCGCAAGAAATATTGCGCCGTGTAAAGCGACGACTTGCGAAGAAAGGACTGCGCGAACGCTTGCGAGCAAATTAGAACATGTTCTAATCTGATACATGTGTCCGCGCAAGTTTGAAGATTATTTCTCTCACTAGATGGTGCAGATGCAGCGGCAACGAACTGCCTGGGGAATTCTAGCAATTAAATAAGTTTGGTACGATTGACTTGGGTGTTTTTGTTTGCACTCAACTCCTTAGGTGGTGAATAAAGTGCAATAATGATTAGCTGGGCGATTAATCACGTGGAAGCTTAAATTTCGTGCGTAAAGGAAGAACTCGTTACCTTGGCCCACATCCGTTCGTTCGTGGTGCAAATTTCGGGCTAAGTATACGGGACTAGGGTCTACACAATTATATTTAGACTATGGCTTAAAACATATTTTAAAGTGGTGGTAATTTATCGCATCTTTCACGTGCAATTAATTGCTACTTAACAGATATTGACGTTATGCGATATATTGACGGTATTACCGCTACTGAATGGTATATTGTCACTGACATAATGCACCGACGATTGCACCGTGTGAAGCTGTCAAGCAAGCGTCCTCGCAATTTTCTACGTCACGGACATTCGCAAATGACTGCTCAAACGGAAGCAACATTGAACGTGCGCAGTTTCAATGACCGTGTAAAACGGCCTTAATAGATTCCTGGAGCCGACGTTACCGACTTCAATGAACAACATCTTTCTTTGCAATACAAACAAATGCTTTTCCCAAGTTTTTCTACTCCAAACAGCGGTGCGCCTTCAACGCCGGTAAATACGGTAATTGCAGTCGTACCGTACATCAATAAACATAATTATTATTATTACCGTATAGAAAACGAATACGAACTTTATTTAGAAGTAGAAATAAGCTACAGCGAGAAGGGCAAAGAAAACGAGAACACTAACCTCTCGTACAATGGCTGACAGTTACGAGAACAATATTACAATAAGGTTAAATTAATTAAATTACTAATGAAATGAAACCACGGTGAGCGTACATTCACTTTCGTTCACGAAATCTGAACTTTAAAGGTCGGGTCAGTTTCGTCACATCAAAGGTTAACATCCCGGATGACGGCGGGTTCATGTGGAGGTTAGCGTTAAGTGTGTGGATGGTTTTTTCGGGAGTTACGTGTGAAAATGAACAACATTTAGATAACTTTTGGCCGACGTTTCGGAAAATGTACTTTTTCCTTCTTCAGGGCTAATTTGGGATGAACCACCAATGAATATAAGTAACATGATTTACAGGATGTATACAGTGCCAAATGCTTTACAATATAATTTTTTTTACAAAGTTTAACGCCAAAAAATTAACGGAATAAATTTTACATACCTTTAAGTTCTTTGAAGGTGGATTTGTTTACAAACTGGTTGGTACGGACTATATGTTATATTTTTAATGCATTTAAATTAAATTAAATTTAAACGTATTAAAAAAAATTTAAATGTAAATTTAATACATCAACATTAAAAATTATCGAATTGCTCGTAAATTTACTTTCCCGAAACGGTTCCAACATTTTCCACTCCTCACCTATGCGGTTATGTGCGGAGGATGTGCATTAGGGCGGATCGGAAAAATCGATTTTTCGCGGAGAAACTTGGACCTCTGGAAAAAGTTGTCAAAGTGACTCAAAATGAGGCCAGAAAAATTTGGAGCCTCTAGGTCAACCCTAGACCCTCGCGCCGTGGCCACATATGGGGAGGGGGCTGAAAATGAAGAAAGTCATGTTGATATAGAGTCATTCCATGTTAAACCGACAAATGGTCCGAGCTTCACCATCTCAGATTTCAACAAAAATTGGTGCATAGATACTGTCAACCTTCCTGAGCCATAAGCCGTTCCCTGTTTCCGCAGAAAAAATTTCGCCCCTGGATTATAGGCAGTCGTGCATAGCGTGACCGCCTGAAAAACGTCTTTATACGCTGTTTTTCTACATGATACAGCAGACTGGTTTTACGTGATGCACACATTCAAAAGGTGTCTATAGAAAGCTTATGAAGTGTTCTCGATAATAAAGTGATTTTAAATGGCCTTTTCGCAAGAAGAAGTGCATTTAAGTCGCTGTAAATGTAACTGCCAAAACTCAATTTTTTCACAAGTTTAGTCTAAAATTACACAAAGAAATAATGAAAAAAACGGGCCTGTTTCTCTCACATAAACACTTATACGTGTCTACTGTGTGAATATATTAACAAGTTTAAAATATGAGCATTGATCACCCCGAAAAAATCATTTGAATTTGAGACATTTCGAAAAAAATGTTTTTTTGAGGTCAAAAAAGTCCATGTGGGACAGGGAGTAAAAATTATAAAAGCATTGCATTACAAAGTACTAATGTTGTTCTTTAAGGTACTGAAAGAATTTTTCTGTGTTTTTTAGAGGTTACGGAGATATGGTTGGTGAAATACAGCGCTCAATTTCCACTGGCAGTGGGCTTAAAGACACTCGCATTCCAACAATACTATTTTAACCTTCATTATACAATTGGCTAATCACATGATGATTCATTGCACATCAAAAGCATTGTTACCACGAAACCGATTCAGTCCAGTAATTAAATCAGTTAAATTGTAAGTAATCATTTAATGTGACAATACTACTGACAACAATGTATACTTACAATTAGTGTGATTGGCAAGCTCGGGTAATGACCGCTCTTCTCGATCAACCGTAACCTGTTATAGGTTTACCCCGTATATCCGTAATATGATTATCTAATTTTTACTCCTTGTTCCACATCGTAAAATGAAGGTTAAAATAGTATTGTTGGAATGCGAGTGTCTTTAAGCCCACTGCCAGTGGAAATTGAGCGCTGTATTTCACCAACCATATCTCCGTAACCGCTAAAAAACACAGAAAAATTCTTTCAGTACCTTAAAGAACAACATTAGTACTTTGTAATGCAATGCTTTTATAATTTTTACTCCCTGTCCCACATGGACTTTTTTGACCTCAAAAAAACATTTTTTTCGAAATGTCTCAAATTCAAATGATTTTTTCGGGGTGATCAATGCTCATATTTTAAACTTGTTAATATATTCACACAGTAGACACGTATAAGTGTTTATGTGAGAGAAACAGGCCCGTTTTTTTCATTATTTCTTTGTGTAATTTTAGACTAAACTTGTGAAAAAATTGAGTTTTGGCAGTTACATTTACAGCGACTTAAATGCACTTCTTCTTGCGAAAAGGCCATTTAAAATCACTTTATTATCGAGAACACTTCATAAGCTTTCTATAGACACCTTTTGAATGTGTGCATCACGTAAAACCAGTCTGCTGTATCATGTAGAAAAACAGCGTATAAAGACGTTTTTCAGGCGGTCACGCTATGCACGACTGCCTATAATCCAGGGGCGAAATTTTTTCTGCGGAAACAGGGAACGGCTTATGGCTCAGGAAGGTTGACAGTATCTATGCACCAATTTTTGTTGAAATCTGAGATGGTGAAGCTCGGTATTTCTGAAAAATTTGTCCATTTTAAATGGAATGACTCTATAGCGGTTCGCCATGGATTTTGACGAGTTGCGGCCCCTTAGAACAAAAATTTCGTCCATTTGTACGTATCTGCAGCCGATAAGCCACAAATTTTCTATTTTGAGTGCGCGGCCGCGCGTAATTATGGACCGCCCACGCAGCGTCGTGGCGCAACGGTCAGAAGGCCGTTCGCGCGTCTCCTGCCGGCTCGCGCCTCCTGGCCGGTCGCCGCGAACGCAGCAAAACTCATTACGGATGCGTCTTCCGTCATTGGTCTTATTAATATTAGATAATTAAACAATTTCCAGGGAATAACAATTAGGGAAGGATTATTTGAAATTAATATAACCCTACATACTATAACCTTTTTTCCTGTCCCGTCGACATAAACGAATTGACGTTACCAACTTATAAAGAAGTGATAAAAATTGTGCATATTCACGGTTCTTATGCACACACACTGTGCATATCCAGAGTTCTTCTCTCATCACTAGCGATCGCTTCCTGCCTGGCGGAATTCACGGATATTACGTCCGTGTGATAACACGTACTTATACGTGTCATTACAATAACTCCCAACATTTTCAATCAAGAAAAAAACTAACAGCCAATTTGGCGAAAAGATTTTAGGGTAAGAACTAGGCGTAGCACGCATGTAGCACTAATTTTGCTCCATAATTATCGGGATTCCACCTATGTCTCGCTTTTCTCAGCAATCTGGACGCCGGCGGACCTGTTGCAACTGCCTATCGGAACAGTCCCTACACCACGGGCAGACAGACTGATCCGTGATGCAAGGCACGAGAAGCGGCGGAGCGACACTCCGGCCTCTCTCTATAAGGTTACTGCTCAGTAGAAGGAAGCCCGCCAACAGAGGGTGCACGTGTTCTATCGGCTGGGACTCGTCCGCGGAGCGTCCGGCGCGTTCACGAGCTCACGTGTTTCAGCCCGTATCAGCCGCTGCCGTTGAACCGCGGCCGGTTACGATTGTGCTGGCGACCAACTAGCGACAACCAGTGAGTCTTACTTCCAATCGGCAGCCGATTGTGCAACCATAGCCAATAGGAGCTAGGCTCGCGGTCACGTGATGTTTGCGTTTACATTTTGCGATATTTTGATTGTTGCCAATTCAAACGATTCCCGCCACGCCAATATTTCACGGTTGTTTTTCCTTCCCCTAGTTCCCAGCCTCCGGCAGGGAACTAGGAGAAGTTTCTCAAAAGGAAGCTACCAGAAGTTTTTAAAATTTTTGCTGCTGGCTAATTGTTCGCTCATTGAGTCATGACATGGTAGAAAGGTGAATTAATCGGGGACGAGTATATGGAAGGGGAGAAGAGCATATTCAGATAGTTTGTGTCTCAAGTACTCAGTGGGGACATAACCCGTAGATTCGTGATCAGTTTAGGTAAAACTGTCTTTGAATGTATTAAGGATGCTATAAGTTGATAAAGAAAGGCTGGAAGTTTGATGCCCTTCGTATGTTTTTATCTCCTTGGAACTGAGGAGCTTCTAATATTTTCCTCACTCTTTTGTGATCCGTAGATTGTAATGTATTCAGATGGGTTTTAGCAGCATGGGTGGAATTTATTTCCGAAACATAAAAATATTAAGAATGCAACTGAAATAGCTTTGGGCTATCTCTCACTGCCAATCTTTGGAGAAGGATATAATATAATATGATATGATATATGATATGATTTCATATAATATAATACATTTCCTTGACGTGGAATTAAATGTACTCATTTCATTTGCATCTTGCATTTGGGTTAGCATATGCATAAAATGTAAACACAAACGGCACGTGACTGTGAGGGGGGGACCCTATTGGTTACGGTTGCACGACCGGCCGGAGGGAATACCGGTCAGTGTGATTTCAACAATTTACAACAACCGTACTAACCCCCTGTCACACACCCTGGCGGTGGCTTGCAGGGTAGTGCGCTGATTTAGTTGTAGATGAACCGTAACCGGACAGTGTGACACGGCCTCTAAGGGCATATCACACTAGCCGTTGCCAGTGTAAACGATTCTAATCAAACTGAACGGTTATCTCACACGCCGGTTGCACAATCGCAGCCAGTCGGATCTCGCCTCATGGTCACGCGCTGTTTGTTTACATTTTGTCCCTATGCTGCCTCATAACAGACAATGTCTGCCTCAAATACAAGATACAAATGAATTAAGTACATTTAATCTAACCTCAATATAAGGTATGGTTATATAATACATTTTTGACAACAAAATTGGTAATGCAAGAGAGTTAAGTACAGTTTTAATTGTTTTCTTAATATTTTTAAAGTTTAGGCAGCAGTTGAAATGGCAACAATCAAAATATCGGGCATTGTAAACACAAACAGCACGTTACCACGAGGGGAGCTCCTATTGTCCACGGTCGCACAACGGTTAAAAATACACGCGGTCCCATAATCCAACCGTTGAGACTAGTTGGCGTAGATAGGTCGACTACACAACCGTAACCGGTCACGGCTAGCGTGATACGGGGGCCATCCTATCTGTTGCATTCGGTGCGTCGTCGCGTCCTTGCCGCGACCCTGTGCTTCCCTCGCATGGTATTCACGAAAGCAAACAGCGGCCTCCCCCTCCACGTAGCTAATTAGCGCCTTGTTGACACCCCAGCAGTCGATCTCGGAAGATGGGGGGGAGGGGAGACGCCACGCTGAGACGTCCCCCGCCGCAGAGGACGACGGACAGCACGGTGACAAGATGCTGCACACGCGAGTCCTCTAGAGACTCCAAGAATTCGGAGGGACAGTAATTTCTCTCACTGGCATCCGTAATGGAACACTCACACACGGATGTAGCTTGCTTAGAGAAAGAGACAGAGGTACGGATGGGTGAACCCAACCGCTTAACCGTCGAAGGTAGAAAGAGAGCTTTGAAGATGCGGGCACATTTCAATATTCCTACAGCAGCGCTAGTTCTATTTCCTGCACTACTATAAGCCGTGAACCGAGCGCTCACGTCCTTTAGGTCTCAGTACTCAGCAACCCGCGCATCCAGGCACTGTGTCACTGACATTCCATCCTCGGAATTTCTGTCACAAATGAGACAGAGTAGAAAATGAGTAAGCATTTCAAACCGGCCTGGGCCTGACTTAATTTGAGTCAAGGACCATGATCATAAAATTACAGAAATTGATTGCCGAACCGACAGCTTCAGTATGTCCTTCTTACCACGCACAATCGGGGATATGAATAGCTATTAATATGTCCAAAAGTATAAATACAAGTGGTTCATTGGAGCGCACGAAGCGAAGATCGGCAACATTTACGAAGGGACGGTATGATAACTATATTAGCATAACAATTCCATTCGATGAACTAGAATAGGAATCATTGTTATATCTTAGGTTGAAATTTAGACTTCATATCTTAACCAAATGGGGGCGTTTACTCGGAACCGAAATAGCAATATTTTGCACGAAATTGTTAGATGGAAACGAAAAAAAAGTGAAAAGGACATTTTGAATCTCTCGGCTTGCCAATCAATTTCTCTAATTTTATGATCATGGTCCAGTCTACCATAGAAAGTTGGCGTTCGCAAAACATTTTTTAACTTCATCAGTGAAAATATTGTCCGTGAATGGGGTCGTTTACCATATTTCTTTTATTGTCGAATATGATAGAGTTTGTAGAATAAAAAGACCCGTATTTTTCCGTTTTTTGATCCGTCAATTATTTCTCGAGTTATAAGCGGCGAAAAACTGATGTTATTAACCCTTTCTGCGTTAAGGATATCTACGTCACCCACACCCCCTCCTCGTCTGTTTCGAGGGAAAGGGGGAGGAGAAAATTGGAGGCGGGGACTGAAGTTCTGCTCGCACTGATCCTGTCCCATCCTGTAAATATGTATTCCAAAACAACCGAACAGCAAAATATTATCATACACATTTTGGCGTGACTAAAATTGTGCTGAAGTTCATTTACTTATTCACAAATTACCATGTAGTCGAATGTGCAATGCCTTCGAAATAACCCGCATGGAGTCTAACAACCAATGGGGGCGTTTACTCGGAACCGAAATTGCAATTTTGCACACGAAATTGTTAGATGGAAACGAAAAAGGAAATTTAGTGAAAAAATTAATCTTCTAACCACAACCATTCACTCATAAATCAAAAATTGAAATAAGCAAAAGGTGACTCCCACCGAAAATGCTGCCATGATAACATTGACGTCACTTTCCTCCCGTCCTTGACTGCTCGTATGGGAAGGGGAGGGAGTGGAGGGGGATTCTCGGAAGGTCTGCTCGCACAGATGCTGTCGTAACTGCTCCGATTGGCAGAGTCAGCTGTGTCCCCCCCTTTGCGATAAGGCGAAGTAGCTTCGCGGGCTCAGTTGTGATTGGACAAAGTCGTTATACGTCAGAGGTTGCACCACACTCACTTTTCCGAAAGGGTTAAGAACATTAGTTTTTCGACGCCTATAACTCGAGAAATAATTGACGGATCAAAAAACGGAAAAATACGGGTCTTTTTGTTTTACAAACTCTATCATATTCGACAATAAAAGAAATATGGTAAACGACCCCATTCCATTGGAAGAATCACCTGTGCCCCCCCCCCCGAGTGTGATTGTGCCCCTCACTTATAATTGGACGAGGTGGATGACGTATGAGTCCTTTATACCCCCACTTTTCCGAAAGCGTTAAAAACATCAGTTTTCGCCGCTTATAACTCGAGAACGACTCGACGGATCGAAGTTACTTTACACACACTATCAGATTAGGCAATAAAAAAAATATATGGTAGACGACCCCATTATGCCGAATGAAAACAGGATTTGTGCGATTCAAAATACAATGAGATACTCCTGATACAATTAGAGTTTCATCAACTTTAAACTATTCTAAATGCTGGGACATATCAAAGACTAATCATAATATTATATACAATGCTCACTATATAATCGAAGTCTACATAAGGATAATGTCGCAACACAGCTGAATGGCCAGCACACACAACACACACAACACACACTTTCATTCTTTCCATGAACTTCAGTCTAAAGGTGCGTTTACACGTAACAGTTGACTGCTATGACAGTCAACTGATAACAACTATTAACTCCACTCGCATGTGTAAATAGCAACTGCGATGCAAGTTCAGGTCGATATTGGACACATGTCGAACACTATCGATCCTAGTTCGAGCTATGAGCAAAGTTGAAGTCTATCTACTTTCCAGCGGAAATGTATCCAACACAATCGCAACAATCGCCAACGGAAAGCATACACGACGGAATTTGGATATAATAACAAGGATATCCCTCCCCGAAGGAAAGATTCTACTCTTTAAAGAATGGGAACAAAAGATAATCGTCAATGGAATTTATTGCTTGAAGAATTTCATGAAAATTTAAGCATCAATCAATACTGAAATAAAACTTTTTATTTGTTATGACAACGCATCAATAGCGACTATAAGCTGCATAGAAGTTGGTGCAGACGCATCATAGCAGTAGCGATATAGATATATCGCGCATCTCGCGACTGTCATAGCAGTCAACTGCTACGTGTAAACGCACCGTAACAGAACCACATTTTGTTACAATTTCCATTTAAATTAATAAACGTTGGGGGAATTGCGACCGTTTGCGGCAATTCGTCGCAGCAAACGGGGAATGGGCGGGGGTGGGACTGACTTGAGGAGAGAAACGCAAGCCCCCAAGAGGAAAGCGCGGACCGGATTTCTCGGCCTCTCCCCTCCCCTTCGGGCCCATTCAAGAGGAGAAGAAATCGTTCTTCATCCTGTTCCAAAAATAGATGAGAGGGTGACTTTCTCCTCCTCTTTTATTTTTCCACGCTGGATTATTCGCCGATAGCAGCTCTTTTGCGTGCCGAGCGTGTTGAGGCGTGAAGAAATGTTAAGAGATTCATCCCAATACTATGCAAGTCAAGCGACGAATTGCGAATAAAGGTTTTCACAATATAATGCTCGGCCTGCTAATGGCTGTTATTTTCTCATGTCAAAGTTATAGTGTTTCCAGAGGAGCTGTATTTGAAACCGTCGGGATTATCTCGAATAGGTAACTAAGGAATCACGTAGTGTAAACAAAAATAGTTCGCAAATTTGGTGAGTTAAAACCGCTGATTACGACCTCATTCACTGTTTACACTTGTGTTTTATCTCATCTGTAGGTTCTATAGTCGAGACATACGAGGAAAACTCAGGTAAAAGCAATTAATGATATTGTAAAGAGCGATTCAGACAGAGTAGAGTGGCGCACCATTTGCGTTTGTACCACGTGACACGTTGGTTACCTATTCGAGGTAGTCCCGACGGTGTCAAACACAGCCCCCTAGCTATTAGTATTTTTTTACTCCAGTAAAAGCCTCATTGCCAGTGCGATTTAGCTTATTACTTCCTCCTTGCTTTGTCAACTCCTGTTTATAACGCTTTCCAAATAGTAAACTCTTCAAATGGTTGTGTGAGTCCTCTAGTGACAAGACAAGGACAATATGACAAGGCACGATCACGCTGCTCATGTTGTTTCACATCAAACAGCTCGCTAAATAAGGTGGAGAGAGAGAGAGACGAAATTGGATGCATTAATCACACGACGCATTCCACTCTTTTGCAAAAAAATGGGTAAATACAAATGCGCATATATTCCACCGTACCGGCATCATTATTATCCAGCTTTTAACCAGATTAAGAGAAGACACAAAGGCGCTGACAGCTCATACATTAGGCGTAATGTACTGCCAACACGACGCAATGTGTGCGAATGACTAAGTACTTTAAATTTCTACATTAAGTAGTAATGCTTCCATGGCAGAATGGAATCTTCAATAAAGCGAATTTTCCTCGGACCCATTTGAAAAGAAAGATTGTGGTAAATATTCTGATTCTTAGATCTAGATTCTTAGATCTAGAGGGATTTACAACGCCCCCATTCATCTAACAATAAGCGATACCCTGCAAGCCACCGCGAGGGTGTGTGGTAGGGAATTGCAGGGCTGCCCATTGGGGCCGTAGAAGTCCTTAGTATGATAAGTGCCTTACCTGCTTAGACTGCTTGACCTGAAGAAGACCTACGTACACTTTGGGAACACAGGAGAAGGAACTAATTGGATATTTTATTTATTAGACATTAGATTTCGAACTGAAGAGATGCATTTGGAGAACAGTCCGTATGGATACATCCAATCCATAGCTTTCTAAATCCTACTAGTAGAATGGACGTTCAAAAACAAGAGATATCGTAAGACTTTGCCCATGGAATATCCATCCAATGACTTTTAACGAAAAGTGAAAACAAATAAGACATCAAGATCTATAACGCCTCGAAGCAGTGACATCCATCCCCACCGCTATGTACCAGAATTTGATCGGCAGTGCGAAGAGTTTCAAGTAAAATACTTTGTTTCCTAGGAAGACGGAAAAAATAGGAAAATTATTCAAAATTCAATTGCCTCACTCAATATGCAATCGTAAAAGATAGATTTAACATGGCGATATTCGAGAGAAGACGATTTACAACAGAATTTCAAATATCATTCACACAGAATAAAAATGATCGCAGCCAACAATAACACCGCGAATTATAATGAGGATTTAATTCGGGCAATATCTCGAATTGAATGATTATTATAAATTTTAAGTCGAAGCCTACATTTAAGTCACGCAAAATAATAAGTTGAGCAGGATGGACCCTTAAGTGAAGGGGCTTCATTATTTCGCTACATGCTATTTGTAGGGTAAGTGCCTTATCTCCTTTGACAGGGTTACGTCATACTACCGAGACTATAAATCCAACAGATTACAAGCGTGAAAATGGACAACTGGCTGCATAAAAGAACCGTTTGCTTTGATATCACTGTATTATTTGTAATCTTTATGAAAACCTGAGATGAGAATATTATTAATATTTAAATTAAATAAATATTTAATTTAAATATAATAATATTATACTTAAATATGGCATGGAATGCAGACACAGAACGGTGTTCTTTATCAAAGCAAACGGTTCCTTTATGCAGTTATACACGGTTCTACATTAATTACCACAGAGATCGTTTTAAAAAGTTACATCGATGAAATCTACACCATGGAAAAAGTCCTCCCAATCGAAAATAAGCAAATCTAGGGGACAATATTTTTACTTTTTAAAAGCCTGTATATGTAATCATCGCCGCGAGTATAATTTTTTTAAAGCGGCTTTAGCAAAATGGCACGAATTCCAGAGTCCTTTGACTCTATCCTGCTATAATGCAAAACGGTTACCGTTGAAATCGCTTAAAGAAGGCTTATTACGCCGGAGAAGTCACCTTCACAAAAGATAATTGGGAATGAAACGAAATTTTTTCATTTTAATAAGTTCAGGGGAAGTGAAAACAAATAAGAGGATACTTTCCTGTTATTTTTTCATTGACTTCATCAAAAGTTTATAACCTCTGGAGTACGTATTCTAAGCCGTTCGATTTTTAAACGACATTAAGTATTTTTCCTCATTAATTAAAAAGTGAAAAAATCAATGGCAAGAAAACGCGACGACAAACTATTGCATGCCGGTTATTTCTACGTGTGACGTCAAATTATTTCCTCTACCTGCCACTAGGTGGTACTGCGGACAGTTCCAAGTAAACGGGCACTTTATTAAAGCTTATTAACTAGCTAGTATAGGAGGCACATTTGTCCAGTTAATATATTATGATTAACTTTTATTTATTTAAAAACATTTTTTCAGATTATTCATTGAAAAAACCGTGATCATTCATTTTCCTACGCGAACAGTGAAGTTGGTCCATAGTCGTGCGAACTTCACGCCATACTTAGCAGTAGCGGAGGACTCCACGAGCAGAATTAAACTGGAGCATATAAAACGACTGTTAATGCCATGTTTAACGGAGGAGACTTTCCGAACTTTGATAGTTTTCATAGGATATTATTAATACACATTCATTAGAGCTGAGGAGCTCTGAAATACAATGGTAAGTTCGGGAGACGAATATTTCCTATGCCCCGCAACGTAAACTATATGTAAATGTTATGTCAGCAACAAAGCAGCGCATCCCGCCATTTCTGAGCTTTATTCAAATGAACTTTAAATTAACATTTGATTTTCTAGTCAACGGGGATTGGAAAGTGAATACATTTATGGTGGGGTAGGAATCGCAATTTATGAATTCTGCCTTTCTTTTTCGACGAAGGAAACTACCCTGGAGACGAATCACCAAGTGGAGTCGTTTAAAACGTTATTCGGTTATTTTTAAGAGTTAAAGAGTCGTTCGGATCCACGCCAGAACTGGATAACCTCGAGTAAGATTCCGCGAATAAATGTAGGGACGGAGGCGGATGAGGAGGGGGCACGGAATGGGATCAGGCACTACTTATAACCAACCCGTTTGAGGCCCTCATTTGCCTCAACTCCGCGACGAGGGAGGGTTAAAAATATTTTATGAAAACTCCTCGAGGGTTAAATTCATCGCGAGGTTTATTGGGAGTGCGCGGAACGGGAATTATGGCGGAAAGGAACGCGAGAGGGCTCCAATTTGCGGGGAGAAGCGCGGTCGCACTTGGAAGAGGCGACAACTTCAGAGTGATCGACAAATGCGGAGCGCAAGGAAGCGCGAAACAACCAAAATAAACAATTGGAGAAGCATTGTTGTCCGTCTCAGATTATTGCTCACCCATTAATCACAGCCTTCATTTGTAGAAGAACTTGAGGATTCACCATCATGAAAATGGAAACAGTTTTCAGGATTTCGTCTTTTTCTTCTATCTTCCCGAAATTGTATGAGTCGATAAAAAAACACAGCATCTAAATTTTTTTTCCTGACAGGTGACAATATCGCAATATTTCGTATCGAACCTGCAAAATGTAAATAATGTTCTTCATATATCGAATCACCACGGTTAATATGTCGCTGCTGTCGCCACACAGTCAACAAGCGATAACGAATATTCAATTATTGTAAGAACATTATTGCGTCATTTATATTACCTCAATTCTTGCTCAAACACGCATTCTCTACATTATAATTTATTTTATGGTACTTGAATGTGTATTTCTGTATCCAGATATAAAAAATGGGGGCGTTTACTCGGGACCGAAATCGCTATTTTGCACACGAAATCGTTAGATGGAAACGAAAAATTAATTTCAGTGAAAAAGTTATAGAAAAAAAGATTATATTATCTAATATATCGCTTATCCAATATAGATTCGCTCAGGTTATAAGATTATAACCAGAGCGATGGGGAGGTTGGGAGAGGAGGTCTGCCTGATGAGATCCTGTCAATCCTGCAAATAACCCAAAACAACTGAACAACAAAATAATTGGCTTATTCACAAATTGCGATGTAGTCGCATATGCAATGCCTTGCGAAATAATCCGAATGGAGTCTAACAACCACTTTCACTGACAGTCAGCTACGTGTCCCCTACTCTGATTGGCCCAAGGACCTTCGCAGCCTCAGTGGTGATTGGACGAAGTGGATGACGTACGATTCCTGTGTACGCCCCCTCTTCCGAAAGGGTTAAACACACCAGTTTTTCAAATCGCATGATAGATTTTAAATGTCATTTTTCAACGTACAACGTTCAATATAAAGGCCTGGTTACACGATACATTAACCCGTACAAGTTAATGTGCGAATGCATGGACGCGAGAATGAACGCGAAAATTCACCGTGTAACCACACCATAATGTACAAATGAATGAATGCGTGAACAGAATATAGAACCTATTCTATTTGGTTCATGCATTCGTACATGTTCGTGATTCAGGGACATCTGGTGGCAGGACACGGAAACGACGCACTGTTTGTTTACCTTTAGTGGAATTCGGATCGCTCGTGTATGATTCCCTTTTCGTATTTCTTTTACATTTGCTTCGTTTGGACACACTCTGCGCTTTACCGTTTGCCTTTAGCACCTCCTGGACTATCCTCAAGGAACCATTTTTGACCTATCGCCTTCTTGGGACATTTTTCTCCCGTAATCTACCATCGCACCGTTTATACTACCCGATTTCGATGCTGGTAATGGCTTGGACCAGGGGGCAGGTAGACAGGCTATTTTTTCTAATTGGGGAGATGCTGTACTTGTTCCACCCCCGGAATACCTTGCACAAAAACAAGGGGAGAAGGGCAGTGGTCATGCAAGCGGTAGCGGAGGAGATGTGTGCTGCAAGGTAGGAATTATGAAATCATAATACAAATAATTGAGGCAGCAGCAGCTTTTATCGCTTCGTCGGAATCCATCTCAGTGTCCAGACAGGCAAAAATGAGAATTAAACGGTAAGTTAACAACGTTTCGTTCGGGTTGTCCAAGTGGTACCTAAGTCGAAAACGGGAGAGAAATGTCTAGCGAAGGCGGAGGTCAATTAAGGGTCTGACGGGGTAATCCATGAGGGGCAATGGTCAACTAGTAAATCAAAGTCCAAACGAAGCAGATGTCACAATATTAATATAAAAATCCGAGCCGCACGCAACACAATCCCACATCCAACTACCAGAAAACTGAATGTATCTCGCTTACGTTTTATACCACTAGGTCACTAGGTGTCCCTACGGAATATTACAACTGAAAATTGAAAGTTCAATTTGGGAAAGATCGGTCTGTTAAATAGTAGTAATGGTAGTAATCATGAATTGTCGTCTTTGACTCTTTGAATGTTGCGCTTAGCAAACAATCAAAAGATCAACAATTGTATATGCGTACCCAGAAAATTGTGCGAATGCATGTACGGTTCCATGCACCGTGTAACCACTGATTCATCCATTCTTTCACGCAAACGTACATGAACTTGAACGCGTTAATGTATCGTGTAACCAGGCCTTAAGAGAACACAGTACGCAGCATAGCAAAGAGATGGTAGGAGAAATATTGTTAATGTAGTTTGCAGTTCATGATGCATGCATTACCATTACCATTACATTACCATGCATTAACCCATGCATGATAGGTAAATACAGATAAATACAGTTAGATAAATGCCATTGCAACCAATAATCTTTTCATTCCGATTTCGAAACTAACCACCTAGCGGCATGTGACTCTATTATCTAACATGTTTGCATGAATGTGGTAGCCTAGTTGCTTGGTGTTCTTCATCCCTTGCCACACACCCTTGCGGTGGCTTGCAGGGTGTCGCGTAGATGCGGAATGGAGTGGCACTCACCAGGGTTGTTGGCTTGGGCCTCGAGGGCCCTCAGCTGCGGGCAGTCGGCGAGGGAGTGGCCGAGGGAGATGGCGAGGAAGCGGGCCTGCGCGGGGGCCAGCCGCTTGAGCAGCGAGTAGAGGGCCACCGTCTGCTCGCACTCGTTCCACTGGTCGAACCACGCCGAGATGGTGTTCAGCTGGTCGCGGAACATGGACATGGGCGGCGAGGAGTGGTGCGGGGGAGCGCGGGGCGCGGCTCCGCTCTGCTGCGGCGGCGAAGGCTGCTTCATCGACTAACGCGGGCCGCGGACCCTCCTAGGTGCTCTCCTGCTCCCTCGGGCGGCCACAGGATCGGCACCATCCGCACCGCCGCCGCCGACACCAACATCTGCAACGACAAGAACGTCAGTCGGACACAGGGGAGTCCCGGAGCTGGAGCCCGCATTGAACCGACACACACTTTGTGGCATATTCAGAATCTCGACTACAGTTCCTCTTCTGTTGCTTACTTCCTCAAATCCCCACGAGTCAAATTGGTGCACAGATTCTACTTTCAAAGGTGGTAATTACTTCTCAGCTAGACGCTGAGGACTGAGTTGAGATTCTGAGTATGGCTGGATAAATTCAGAATATTAACTACAGTCTTAAGCCCGTTTCACACGATACTTGATCCAGTACAAGGTCTAGTATACTCGCTAGTATGCTAGCTTTCCAGTATCGTGTGAACAGAACTAGTATACCTACTGGCTGGCAAGCATGCTAGCTAGTATACTCGCTGAACTCCTGGATTTCATACCTGATGCGGTACTAGATTTCTAGTAGGACCTAGTAGCCCAGTAGCCATCGACCAATCAAGTTACGTTCTAGATCACGTTACAGACGCTGTGCGAACTTCTCTTTTTTTAAATTAGTATGGAATCATATGGAATAACCGATTCATAGCAAGCACAAGGTCGATGATCGTGTGAAACCTCCCAAGACGGTTCCAATCTTACTAGATTCCGTCCTCAATATCTAGCGGTAGTAGCGGCTAGCACACTAGGTCTTGTGCTGGATCAAGTATCGTGTGAAACGGGCTTTACTTCTACTTCTGGCGTCATAAAATCTCTATTGTGAGTGCAGAAGGGTTTACAGATTCTCATCGATATGCTTTGAAGCGGTATACAGCGTGGCGCTAAGAACTAATACCAACTTTGCAGTGTTAATCTAATAACCAATTTGACTCGAAGTAGAGGTTTTAGCACGTAAGTAGTAGAAGCGAGATTGTAGTTGAGATTCTGAATAAGGCCCAAGGACGTCAGTCAGACACAAGAGAATCCCGGGGCTTCGCATTGAAGCAACACATACCGCGACTTAGTGCCATATTCAGAATCTCAACTACAGGGCCATATTCAGATCTCAAGTACAGTCCCCATTCTACTGCTTACGTCAGAAAATCCTTACAGCTAGTCAAATTGGTGTACAGTTGGTATTTATTCTCAGTGTGAGGTCAAGAACTGAGTAGAGATACTGAATATGGCTCAGAATCTCTAATACTACAGTCTCACTTCTACTGCTTACGTCATAAATCTTACGCCATAAAAGTTCAGAAGGGTATACAGATTCTCCTCGATGTGATTCCAAGAGGTAGACACAAAGAAGAAATACCAACGTCGAAGGGTAAATTTGCACACCAATTTGACTTGATGCAGATACTTAAGGAAGTGTGTAGTAGACGCAAGACTGTAGTTGAGATTCTGAATACGACCATTGACGTTCGATTAAAAATGATTGTTTTTGTAATACTTTACAAACGAAGGTGATTTTATTTAAACGACGATAAAAAGATATATTTGACAAAAAGTAGCCGACGACGAGAAACACGATCTATTAAATTGGCGCATAAAAGTCAAATACGGCATTTACTGGGTCACATTAAGCAAAAACATCGATCATCATCAAGCAATGCCATCATGGTTACGACGGAGACTACAATAACATTCACAGAGACTTTCCTGATTATAATAATGCACTTATAAGAATTTCCTCTTTTTTGACCTAGTTTTTACACTATTTTCTATCTTTTCTTATAAGCATCTTCAACAATTCATTTTCTAGCATTAAACATTGGCAATGACTTTCAAACACACCATGAACTCTCAAAATGAAAGAGATACAAGGGTAAGCACTTATTGAGCGTAATGCAGCCCTTGGCAGAAAACGTTTCGATTTTGGACAAATTTCCACGACTTCTTCGAAGTTATTAAGATTTCCTGAGCCTTCCTTAGTTTCTCCACTCTGCCACCATTCTGTTAATAATGACAAAGTTGTAAATATTTGTCAAACATTTTCATAAATAATGGTTCAGGAAAATATAATATGATTGCTAGAAAAGAATACTGACGAAAATTGATGCCAAAAATAATACAATTAAAATTCAAAAGTATCAATCTCAGAAATTTCTCTATATTTGTCACTTCACCAAGCGCCAAAGAGGTGATACATCACAGGGTTCCGATCAGAGCACATACACGCTTCTCGCTGACGTTTTCGGACCCAGATCTTAAGCCGATGCTCATTAGACGTTCCGAAGACGGAGAGCAAGCTCATAATATACGTTCAAAGTCAACACAGACATGATGAGTCCCTTTCGAAGACTGACACGGCTTTTCCCGGAAAAAAACGCCACCGGTTCAATACTTGAATTAACTCTCGAAAGAATGAGTTGCGAATTAAAACGATTGCAAACGGATGGCATTGAATAAACGGCAAAAAACATTAAATTACTCTGATGCAGAAGTGATTATATTTTTAGTACTCCATACGAAAACAGAAAGAAACGCAGAATGTAAAATTTTACGTGTACTAAAGGAATGCGTAAAACTCAATATTTCGTCCAAAAAACATTATACCCCAGGAAATTAGATATTCAAGTAGTAAGGGAAATACTCACGCACACCTAACGAGGTAAATGCGATGCGATGGGCAGCAACAGATCTAACAGGTCTAAGTGTACCACACCGTCATCACGAGGAACGTTTTCAAATCGCGACCCATTCGTGTCGCTTACCCCGGAGAGAAGAGGTGCGAAGGTTAGACGGCGTTCATGAGGCCGCAGGAGGCGGGGGAGAGGGTGCTAATCGCGGGGTGGTAGAGGGGGCGCACCGACAGATAATGAACGCATCGACGCAGTTGACGGTCAATTCAAGCAAAGTCGATAAGTGGTCCAAATACCAGGCGATGGGCGCGAAAGTCAAGATACTGGCGGCCTGAAGTGAATTCAGTAATATTCGAGCAGATACCCCTTTGCATTGAAATACTGAGTCAAAATAAAAGACGTGAAACTGTAGTAATTTCGCGCATAATGACGATGAGAATCACTGCAGGGAACAATGAATGCACAACCCTCCGTTTTGAACAAAATCTATTAGCTGATGTTATCACCACAAAAGTTATCAGCCATCAGGATTTATCGGTGTTGATTCAGTATGGACTGGTAGATAACAAAAGGGATTACTTGGAAGCTACATGATAAATTTTGCAATCGGCAAACGCCGCCGAATTCGCCAGTTAAGATCTTAAATTCGTGAACTCATTATTATAAACAGAGGCAAGAGTTACAGAAAAGAGGAAATAAAAGAAACCGCAGGGGAAACACACACGCCAGATTTAGACTTTTCATTGGTCTCACTGATATTAATACTTCGATTCCATCAAGACAGGTGTTCATGGAGCACTTTGAGAGCGTATGCTAAAATGGTTCAGCATGAAATAAACTCACAAATGGGATGCCATAAAAGGGCCTAGCCAAGTTGATACACCGGTTCTCGTTAGATCATCGAGCAACGCTGGGCCCGGACGGTGGGTGATCCTCCTCCAAACCTCTACCGTGGTGCTTTTGTCCCATGTATGCAAGTGGCGGGCAGGTTAAATGTGGGTTGGCACAATGGATCTAAAGAGGCCTAAGTGTCAGGGTGGCTCCACAATGCCCCCGTCCGCCCCTCCAATTTAATTTCATTTGAGGAAAATTCTTACCACAAATAGCTAGGCATTCAATTAACATTGACAGAGAGCGATAAATGACCTTCGGATGAGAAGTGCGGAACTTTGTAAGTTATGTTGCCAAGTTGTGTAAGACTCTTTATAGTCTCCCAGTTCGCGAGGTGCTCATCCTTTTTGGTCTTCGAGGTGCGAGGTGCTCATCCTTAAACATTAGAAATACTTAAAGAATGAAATCAATTCTAATCGTGATTTATAAGGTTTAAAAAAATTTCATTCACTTCGGAGTAAGGAAACTGTCATCAGGGCTTCACCGCCAAAGTGGACTCCAAGACATTTCCCAAAACGCAACTAGTCTACTAGATGAACTGAAACGGGGATCACTATCAGATCGTCGGTAGAAATTTAGACTTAATTTCTTAACTTAATTCCAAGACAATATTTTCACTGATGACGCAAAAGTCATTTTGCTTACTCCAACTTTGGCACACGGGACCATGATCATAAAAATAGAGAAATTGTTTGCCGAAATGACAGATTCGAAATGTCCTTCTTTCCTCGTAGAATTAGGGATGTGAATAGCTGTAAATATATCTGATAGTATAAATACAAATGTAGCAATGGATAGCATATGTACGGTTCAACGTTTGAGGCTTCACTTGGAGGAACCATGAGATTGGAAAAGAAAATTCACTTTGCACACACATTCTACACTAAAATTTTATTTACTTCGACAAGAGTTTCGACACTTTTATGTCATTATCAAGGTAATGACAATGGCATAAAAGAGTCGAAACCATGGTCGAAGTAAATAAAACTTTGGTGTGGAATGTATAAAGTGACTTTTCTTTTCCAATAGCACATTGATATAAGGACTAACCCAACTAACAGCATAGCTTGCTTACTAATAGCATGCTTGCTTTGCTATTTTAATCGTTTTTAAATTGTGAAGTTTAGACTAGTATAGTATTATTTTTTAGTATGATGTGTAATTCGTGTGAATTCACCCCCCTGCCACACACATTTATGGTGGTTTTCAGGGTAGTAAGTAGATTTAGATGAATGATGTGGGGGAGTGTGATGAAGTGTCCAGCGATTCACCGCGCATCCTCCCCTGTCCCCCGATAAGGCACTTGGAGCAAGTGGAAGCGGAGCAGCTCGCTTGAAATCTCACGTCGTGGCAGCGCGTAGAGAAGCGAAACCTACCCACCGGAATTTGAAAAAACAACAGCACTTTTGGATGGATTTCGAGCGCGGGTGCACTCGCTCAGAGAAGGGTGGATCGGTGAGCGAAAAAGTAAAGGCGGGGATGACTAGGGGATGGAGCGGCGGAAGGAAGGTGGCTCCTTCGAAGATATTGAAGGGAGGAGGCCATGAGGGGAGCGAGGGGAGAATTTCCACGGTTTCCCCCTTTCAGAGAAAAACGTGCTCTCTTGCCAAGCGAGGGAGTTCTTCGGAGGAGGGCGCAGCGAAAGCTGAGGGTGGCTTAGGTTCCGGAATTGATTCGAAGGAGGTGAGGAGACGGGGGGCGGGAAAAACGGTTACTGACTGACAGCAGCTGTCCTCATCTCAGCACTGGGCCCTGCGATCCACCACCTCGGCGAGAAATGATTAAAGGCTGGGCTCAACGTAAACTTGTTTGAACGCAGTCCCTGGCGCAGGATTAAGTTCTTCCTAAACGGATTAAGAGGATGAATAGTGTTTCTCTCTTGCTGGGTGGTGAAACTCCCAGATAGATAGCCGCTAGCAGGTTGTATGAAAGAGACCAAATAGTGCTGCCGTCCTACCGGGAGGCAAAAACTGTCAGAAAGATGGCCACTAGGAGGTAGAAGGATTGGCCCTGAGAGTGTCTTTCTCTTCATAGGAGGTAAAAAAGTTACGAAGAGAGTCACAAGAAGGGTTGTATGCTTGAGTGTGCGATTGCGTGCGCTAGTTTCTAGTGCGATTTTGTGATTTCTGATTGGCTCACGTCTTTGAGAACGGTCGGTGCTGTTGTCTTAATGGGAGGCAACAACTCCTGAATACATAACCCCCAACCTATTGCGTGTATTTTAATTGTATGAGTGTGTAAACGAGAATGTTTTGAGACGCTGGTCCACTTCCACCTAGGACGAAAGGTTTTATTGTTTACGGCCGTGAGAGACCCCTACTTGATTAGCACTCCTTACTCGACTAATACGTAGAGAGCACATCAGATCAACTCAGGAACTCCGACTGACGAATTTAGAGTACAACCATGGCCCCTTCGGCGTCTTCCGTTCAGAGACCAACCGCTGATGTCGATGCCGGGTTTCTCTTCATTAGTTAGTTAGTTATTAAGGGGAGGCGACCGACAGCTGAGGTCATTTGCGCCAGATAGGATAAGTGGATAATTGGGTAATGGTAGGAGTGTTCAGGGAACGGAGGAAGGGTGGAGAGAAACCCGGCGTCGGCATCAGCCTACTCTTAACGAAATGTGCCAAGGGGACCAAGGCTTAACGTCCCATCCGACGGACGGAGTACTGAACTTGAAATGCCCTCCACTAGGCACTCAAGTGGGGGGACCGGTTTTCCACTGAAAAATCCGCCATGGGATGGGAGGCCAGTACTCTAGCCACCACACCAATCCAATCCCCCGTTTCTCTTCATCCTCCCTCGTTCACTTATCCTACGGGCGAAAGCGACCCCATCCGCTGTTATTCTCTCCATTAATTACGAGGGGAACTTACAGGAACCGATGCCAAAAAGCAGACCAGACGCACTAATTTTCCTCAAGGGTCGGTTGCATTAGGTATCTTGGTCTAGTCGTTCGCGGACAAAACTGTGCGTTTGAAGGACATTAGACGTGTCGGTCACACAGTATTTCTCCCAAATCTCATTCCCATGATCATTGCCGCAGCAGTACAACGAAGTTATAATGCTGTATGCGTTGAAAAACGGAAAAATCCCCGGAGTGCGAGGTGGCCCAGGGAAAGGAACTGGCCCCCCTACCTGAATATGTGAAATTCACACGCCTGTGGCTTAGTTCGGAGAGAGCTCTACCCTCACCTATCCAAACCAACCTTCGGGTTGAATCACTGAGTGAGTGATGCGTTGAATAACATGGGATTACCCACTCCGCTGGTGAATTAACGTCGGGTGAAATAATAAATAAACATATCATGGTCAAGTCACGAGAAATTATTTAGATGTTTTCTGTAACAATCCTGGTAAAATACGTCAAATGCTCCAGACAAAAGTGAGGCTTAGAGAGAGAAGGGAGAAAGTATTTCAGTCCTTAAATGCCATCTAAAGCAAGTCGAAACTTGGCGAGTTTAAATTATTTCCAAGTTTTTCTTCGTCTTCTCATTACTATTATTAGAGTACTACCCCTATCGCAGAGGAAAAGCGTATGACCACAGCTGGTGAGGACAACGGGTAATTACATTGCCACTATTATAAAGCACCATAGGGGACGTCCATTAATCACGTGATGCATTGCTGGTCACTTTGTGGCCTCTCCCCTCCCCGTCGAACATATGCAAGAGTGTCACTTGTCTCCACAAGATTTCCTCACGCAAGATGTCAAAATATTATCGATGAAAATGCATAATTTAATTCCCATTAGCGTGTGATACCAGACAGTACAAATTGCCTATTACCTTCCATCACAGAGGAGAGAAAGACTTCGTAAATGCCCGCGGATTTCACGCAGTCCGTGGAAGTTTCCGAAATCACTCCTATACAGCACCGTCATTATATTATCTCCAAGATGCTACCGCAACAAGGACTTCCGGTGTAAGAACATACTATCGATCGCATTCCGCATTTTGCCGCAATCTCTGCATTGCCGACATTTCCTTTCGCTAGGCTTCCGAGGAAAATTGAAACCGTCACGAATCCTTTGGACTCGCGAAGCTTTCACATTGTACCTACTTTCCACAAGCGTGGTTCGATTTGGCACCACCATCAACCACTAAGAACCATGTTATGCCATGAAAATTAAAGGTTAACACAGTAAAAACCCACTAAATAATTTATTGAATACTAAGTAGCTTTCCGCGAATCGGTGACATCTTCAATTTACGAACAACTGACGCTAAAGCGTCAAAAACTGATAACACTCAAAAAATTATTTATTGGAATTTGACAGTATTTAATTATTTCAGCGCTATTCCTTTCGCTAGATGTTAACTATGAACTGTCTGCGAGTAAAAATACGAATGATTAAGCTGCACGAATACGAAGTGCACCTTACAGATGAGCATGACTTCACTATAACGCATATGTACGTACATTCCTGCAATAAGACTTTTTAACACACTCAAAAGGTCATAAATCTCTCACATCTCCCTTTCAAATTCCATATTATTCTTGAACAATACATAAAATATTTTGCAGCCTTAAACGGCCGATTGGTAGCTAGGTTCAGTTGATCACCTTCCCAACTCTTCTGATATTTACAACCGGATGGACAAATTCTCTTTCCGAATTTAATTTAACGGAATATGCACCTACACTGCAATCAAGGCATTCTAGACAGCAGGAAACATCGATAAAATAAATAAAATGGACGACAGTTTCAAAGGGTGGGGAAAGATGGCCAAAAGGACGAAAAAACATGCGGTAACATTTTCCATTTGTCCCACCGGCAGGCGCCATCTCAACGCAGTACAGGAAGTCAGCATTGACGGAATTCGCATCCTTGGATTAGCTATTTTCCGATTTATATATATAGGGGAAATAATGTATTAAATATTTATTTTTAACAAACATTGTAGGAATAGCTTTCAATAAAAGTTTCATCCGCTATCTTTCAAGGTGATAGCTCATTTCTAACTAGGTCTTTGTGTTCAATTTTTTAAGCGTCTTGCATGTCGATGATTAATGTTCAACCAATGATTAATGTTCACCATATTATAGACCTAGAAAACAATATACTTATCCATTAAGTCATGAACTCCGCGAAACGTGACAGCCCCGATTGAAAGTTAATCAATCTTGATCACCACACTACCGAAAAGGATCAACGATTTCTGAAGCGAGCTTTCTTAAAAAAAAGTCGAAAGACAGCATTGCGTACCGGTCCGATTTTGCGTGAAGAAACTGAGGAAGATACAGAACCTCCCCTTGTCTCAAAATGTAAGAGGGAACGCGTGAAAAATGAATTCCAAATGTACACAATGGAGAGAAACACGTCCAATACGTTTTCACAGAAAACACTGCAGTTATAAGGATGTCCGCCGTCCGCTCTATATAGCATTAAGAATCGCTGACCAGAAGTAAATCCAAGAGTACTTCCAACGTATTTGGAGCGCCCCCGGTGACACTCAAGGGCGACCTAAACTGCGCTGGGAGGCGGTATACGCGAGAAGATCTCAAGACAACACATGTCCGTTTCGAAGGAGAGCGCGCAGTTCGTTTTTTTCTGAAGCGACAGACGAGTTCAAGGTATTAAAAGGTTTCCGTACCGATGTAAAGGGAAGCCTTTTTTCGACGCTGAGACAACTGCGCTTCGGAAGAAGAGATCGGAAATGCGCAACAGCTCGCCTTCCTGGACCGTTTAACAGACGAACACCGGGTCGCAGGGAAATCGCAAAGACGCTGTGCTCCCATAAGCGTTGCGGAGTACGATTCCCAGGCCTCAAAGATCAAGATAAGGCCAGGATTCGCTAAGGAATTACATCGTATTGTTAAAGATTAAATTGAAAGAAATTACATTTCAAACCAAAGTTCGGTGTTCCTAATTACAAGATGACTGGAGGGGTCTCAACTAATCTGAATTATCTTCAGTTTCGTCTTACTGGGTAATATAAGTCACTTGACAAGTATCTCCCTCAAACGCTAGAATCTAGTACCTTGATCCTCGGTAAAATTGCCATGATAATTAAGGATCCTGGGTAGCGTAGTGGTCTGCGCTGTGGCCCGGAAAGCCAAAGGTCCGTGGTTCGTTTCCCGGTCCAGGTGAACTATCTCTATCTACTCTCCCTAAAACGCTAGATATTCTCTACTTTATGCATAATGTTGTCTGAAAACAGCGTCCGCCATTTTGTATCGTAATAGCACACAAATGTATCAACAATATTTGAAGCATGGGTATTGTAAAGGCAAAGCGTTGTGTTTATAGATCATGCTATTGTTTCATTCGATCAAATTCCTCCCACCACGTCACCATCAACTGAACTTGGAAGATATTTGAAGACAAATGAGGTCAGTTTTTTTTTGGAAATTTGGTCCATTTGGAGCCCCTGTATCTGACTAACGGATGAGAATTATGACAAATGACATACCATTCCTTAATTAGCAATTTTTTCGAGTAGGTATTTGTGTGAAGTTTCAAGTTTATATCTCCAAAAAAAAAGCACTTTTGGACTTTCGTCCAGCTTTTTTCGATTTTCGACCACTGTGGGACGGCTATCCCCAAGTAGGTTAAATCCCATCACCCGCCAGAAAAGGATCAAAAGGCTTTGTATGTGCAAGACTTTATGAAAGAATTAACCGTTTCGGGTCATTATTGTTGATCAAATGACAACGAAAGATCTTTCGGTACTGATCATTGATTTTAAAAGGAAACAGTTTAATCATCCTCCTTTCCTTATCATGCCCAAGTCATAGTCACAAGCAGAAAAGGGCGCCTTATTCGGAGTTATCAAAACATCGGCTGGAACGCAACGTAAGAGGTATCACGAGGGATCATGTGAACAAGTTCTATGTGAAGAACCCCACGCAGCCGACAATTTATTATGAAAGTTTACTATTCATGCAAAACTTCAAAACAAATACCATATTTTTATAGTTTTCATGAGTTGACTATAGTTTGTACATGCTAAAAAATGACTACCGCTATTGACGTGATCTAAAACGATTACTGAGAGTGATCTACCCGAGCTGGGCCTGATTCCCATTGATAAGAGATAAAATTATTTACAGTTGAAATTGAATCTTCGATATCAATCTGCAATACCAATGAAATCGAAAAGCAAACCTTTCACCAGATTGTAGGATGCAATAATTACAAATACTTAAAACTTAGCGACTTCCGCAGTTTATTAAAGCATACAAATCCGGTTTCGGCTGTCAAGCCATCACCATATGATTGATGATGGAGTTTTGGTCTTCATCAGTTATCATCAGGTATTAAATGCCTGAGACGGTTTCACAGTTGAAACCGGTTGTGAATGATTTAGCCACAAAGTTTAAAGCTATTTTAATAGTGGAATACCAAAGAAAATTACGTAACATTTGATTGGATAGCCATGAATTCTAGCGTCTTACTCGATAGGGATAAAAGCATCGAGCACAAATAAAGCAAAATAAAACCGCGGTGATATTTTGGCTCAGCACGTGTGAAAAAATATCTCTACTTTTATATAGCTGATAAAATCAGGCTTGACTATGTGACACCTTTCCATAATGGAAAATAAAAGAACTGAAGATGTACCATGTTATTAAACCCGAGTCGTGCTTATTCAAATATGAAGTGAACCTAACAAAGTTTCATTCTGTTATTTTCCATCTCTACTTTTACCTGACCAATATGATCCCCATCAGGGTCTTAGCCAATACTAGGGTCCATTCAATTCAAACATCAAAATCGGTACAACTTTGAATGATACCTTTCTTATCATTTCACGAACCGGCTTCACTTTACGAAGTTTCGCGGCTTGAACGCCAGCGGCATCTGCTCTCAACTCTTCCGAACGATGGGGCGCAAAGAAGCGGGCTCCGTAGGGACTCAAGCAGACAGGAGTAGAGCCGCGTCTGTCGCGATCGAGGGAGAAGGAAAATAAATCTCTCACGAACAAGTCCCCAGAATGGGTAGCGACATCAGAACTCCATTCCGTACGCGATAGCGGGCCGATCGACTAAATGAGGGCTGGATGAGGGGGATGGACCGGAATGAGAGGGATGGAGGACACTGATTCGGTGGACAACGACGTCGTCACGTAACATCATCGACAAGAATGATTCCACCCTAGAGTCCTTCGCCTGCAAGGGAACTCAAGCCTAGGGGATTGTGTTTGGGATTATCTCTAATAAGTAGGGTTGGTGTGGTGGCTAGAGCTTTAGCCTCCTATCCCGAGGGCCCGGGTTCAATTCCCGGCAGTGGCGGATTTTTCAGCGGAAAACCGGTCCCCACTTGATGGCCTAGTGGAGGGCATTCAAGATCAGTACTCCGCCCGTCGGATGGGACGTTAAGCCGTGGTCCCCTTGGCGCCTTTCGTTAAGAGTAGGCTGATGCCGACGCCGGGTTTCTCTCCACCCTTCCTCCGTTCCTTGAAAACTCCTACCATTACCCAATTACCCACCAATCCTAAATGGCGCAAATGACCTCAGCTGTCGGTCGCCTCCCCTGAATAACCAACCAACCAATCGAATAAGTAACCAAGGAGTCACGAGGTATAAACACGAGTGAATCGCAAATTTGGTGTGTTAAAACCAATGATTACATCCTCATTCATTGTTTACACTTGGGTTTCATCTCATCTTGGGGTACTATAGCCAGGACCGATGAGAAAAAACTAAAGCGAAAACAATTAATTATTGTAAAGAGCGATTCAGGAACAGTAAATTTGAACACCATACGTGTTTTTACCACGTGACTGCTTGGTTACCTATTCCAGGTAATCCCGATGGTTTCAAACACCCAGGTTTGATCATAAACCAACCAGCCCCGCAGGTTTGATCATAAACTGCAACTTCTGCATTTAATTTTGACGGTTTACTATCCGGATATACAAAGAGCTCTTATAAGATCCTAAATCATTTCAACTTACCGCACCACAGTTTCGGCAAATACTAAGGAGCGTTGGTATTTCGATGAACGCGAAAGATGATATAATGTCGTGTAACCGGGGAGGAAGGGAGAGAAGGATGGACTGATTGGATGAAATGATGAAAGATTGGAGGTAATAAGGATATCACGCGAAAGATATTTTCATATAAAGAGAGAGATTCTAGTGCATGTAATTGGCGCTGTCAAGGCGGAAATTCAAAATCAAGTACGTTCACAGTTGGGTATATACAGCAGTTTAATATTCCACTGGAGGAAGCTCCCCTCTGCTGGACGTATAACCGGGAGTCCAGAAAGGTGGACAAGGGGACCGAAGAGGATATATCACGCCCTTCACAACACCCTCGCACGTTGCACCCTCGGCCTCCATCTCCTTTCTTCCTCCAACACTTCCTCGTTCGTATTCCTTCCAACGCACCTTACTTAATTACTCATTCCGTCTGCATAACTGCTCGCCAATGCTTGAATTATAGCGAATCAATAGAGAAAAAAAGCATAAAAAATTTCATCCAAAGTTTCAGCACCGTAAACAGAGGAAACAGGAAAACTACATTTGTCCTAAAATATCGTAATCACCTTAACTATAGCTACGGAAAACAAAAGAAATAATTGACATTTATCTAAGCAAGCCTAAACCTTCCTTCAGCTATTTAGGCCATTCACTAAGTTATTTGTGATACTTTTGAGTATCTTTGAGACTTTTATGATGCTGTATTGTACAGGGTGTGATTAAAATCAAAGTGTGAACGCAATTTCCTTGAGCAGATATGCAGTGTCTTCTGAATACCCTAAGAAGAAGACGGGAAAACTTAATCGGCCACATCATTAGACATGAAGGCCTAATGAAGACAATTGTCGAGGGACAAGTGGACAGGAAGAACGGCAAAGGAAGGCCTACTATGAGATATATGGAACAAGTAATGAAGATGTGAAAGAGAAGAAATACGCAAATATGAAGAGATTAGCTGATAAAAGAATTCAGCGGAGAACTGTGTTAAACCAATTCCAGGATTGCTGACTAGTGATGATGATGAGATATGCATGATAATTTTTTTTCAAGGGGCCATCATCAAATGCTTCAGTTTCACCTGATAAGGCCCAGGTTTGGACGAGAGATGATTCCACACACAAAGGCGAAAAAGTTACATACTTCCATTTGAGCATTCGGAGAGCTGCAATGGGTAGTAAGAGATTAATGACGATTCAATAAAACTGCTACTAATGCCTCGGAAAAAAGAGTTACACCTCTATAAAGGCGTTAAGACATCGAATAATGTATTCGTTAAAAAATGAATATATGCTCGTATAATCAAGGGTAATTCGAAATCGTGAGAAATGAGAATGAGAAATATAATTAGGTTCTATTTTCATTCTACATTTCGACAAATTCGAATGGAGTTTCAACACAAGTGTCAAGAGTCATTTAAAGTTATTTCCTTCATCTTGAATAGTTCCTGCATCTTGAATAGTTACAATAAGAGTCAATGGGGTGTTGAATCGGAACTGAAATCTCTATTTTAAGCAAGAAATCGGTAGATGGAAACGAAAAAGGAATTTTAGTGAAAAAATTCATCTTCTAATCACAGCCATTCACTCACAAATCGAAAATTAAAAGACGCAAAAGGTGACGCCCACTGAACGAACTGCAATAAAGACATCTACGTCATTCACCTCCCCTCCTTGAGTGGAGGGGGGGATGGAAGGTCTGCCGGCACATCTCCTGCCGCATCCTGTATATAACCACAAACAACTGAAAAGCGAAGTATTTTAGTTTACATTTTGGCGTGACTACAAGTGTACTTAAGTTCACTTACCTATTCATCCATTACGATGCATTCTAATATATAATGGCTTTCGAAATACGTTTCGTGGAGGCTAGCAACCGCTTCCATTAGCAGAATTAGCTCTGTATCCTCCGTTGTGATTGGACAAACTGGATGACGTAAGGGGTCAAATGCACGCCCACTTTTCCAAAAGGGTTAAAAACATCAGTTTTTCGCCTCATATAACTCGAGAACTACGTGACGGATCGAAGAACGGAAAAATACGGGTCTTTTTATGCTACAAAGTATCAGATTCGGCAATCAAAAAAACATTTGGTTAGCGACTCCAATGTTTCTTCTAACATCATGAGCATAATTTTCCACAACGTGGCACATCATAATAAATCTTATAGAGACTCACGTACTTTCGCCTCAAGGGATGTCGATTATTACATTGGACGCGTCCGGCCGCTATAAAAAGCGCCCCTCAACGACTGATGCAGTCCCAAGACCCGCTCAGGCATCTCTTTTTGGCGAAGGGTTTTCGCCACTGCCCTTGAAGCCCGTGAGTCTCGCTCCCTAAAGATAACCTGGCACCGTTCCACGGAAATGGACCGCCTCCCCGAAATTGACCCAAGGGGGGGGAGGCTGGTCCACCCACCCCCCTCCCCCCGGCACGCCCCCTCCAGGAGTGGAATCACATGGAGAGCGCGAACGCCGAGGTGCCAGGTGCACCTAATCTGCTAACTAATGAACACACTAATAGCACACGGCTAGGAGAACACCATAGCTTGGCAATGGGCTGCAATTTCAGGGAGCGTTTTTTATTCCTCAGCAAAGTAATAATCCGGTACGTTTCCATAGATTCGTGATCTAGCTTCTGAGGTTAATTCCACTTGAAAATCAATGTTTTAATCCACTCAAATATCAACATATAGAAGCCACAAGCAAGAAAACTAGTTCGAGAACGAAAGAGAAGAAAACATAAATTTAACAAATTCATGATTGCGAAGTAGCCGCGAATACCTTTGCGGAGTCACCCGATGAAATGCACAATAGCAGAATTTGCACAAGGAAAAAAATCCACCCCGATCTGGACTCGAAGCCGGACCCCTTGATTTCCGGCCAGGTACTCGAGAAGTTAAGACACCGAGGCTTCATTCCCCCCTTAGAGGACAAGATGGTTTCGGCCTGCCGCACATACAATGTCACAATTATTACGCAATACCATCTTGTCTTGGCCTCTAAGGGTGGGAATGAAGCCTCGGTAGTGTAACTGGTAGAGTACCTGGCCGCAAATCAGAGAGTCCGGGTTAGGTTCAAGTTAGATTTTTTCCTTGTGGAAATTCCGACGCATTTAGCATCTCAACATGGAAAGAACATCTCATCAAGGAATACGAGGCATTTATACTTGAGGCCTCGCTGAAGAAACCTCATGTGGTTATAGATGTCACAATATCTTCTCGTCATAAGCACGTTTTCATGATGACAACAGATAACCTATCTATTTAAATAAAATAGTAGCATTTTTCTGCATTTTACGCCAACTATGCGAGTATCTAACATCTTCATCAACGATGCTGCCTACATTTGGTGAGGCCACTACGTTCCCTATTTTAGAAACGAAAATGTATTTAGCATAAAAAACATTCCACGAATACGTAAGTGAACTAGAGTTTCCTCCACGGGGTTGAAATCCACTATCATGATACATCCAACCGAGATACTAAAGTATTCCTACGTAAAAACGTTTTCGCAAAACTCTTCATTTCAAAGGGTCCCTCGTTTCTAGGTCACTTGGACGGCAGACATTCTCTGGCAGCTGGATTCGTCTCCTTCGTCTGTAAGCCCTTAATTAATAGAGCTCCCTCTGCGTAAAGAAAGACCAAATAAAATTGCGCTCCACATACAGTGGAAGAGAACCGTAGTATTTTAAAGTACTGTGACGCTTATGACGGAACAATCTTACAATTTGAAGGCTTCATGTTCGCATAGCTTCCGCCTAAAAACTCTATAAGATAATGATATAAATCCATTGAAATTACATTTAGAGAAAGGGTTCAACTAAAAGAGAAATACTGCCAAGATAAAAGATTGAAGACGTTAGTACGCTCCCTCGATTGCGAGTTATAATGATGAGTTCGGAGAGTCTAAAGAAGCACTTCTATCGATTAGGTACACGGCAGTGTCCGAAATTTCCAAGTGAATTTTGGAAAACTTAAGCGTGGAAGAAAAAATACAACTGTGTGGCGCCATGATTCATAGTTGTCGAGGAAAAGTGCGGTTACAAATGGAATATCATACCAATAAGTACTGAAGTTAAAACCTTGAAACTTCGCAGACGAAATAATGAAGATATAATTCATCTAGCATTAAAAATTTGTTGTAGTCAAACGCTTTGCTTGGAAGTTATTAGACGTCAAAGCGACGCATGGCCCCATAGCGCTAAAAAAAATGGGCGCTTTTTTTACTCTAACGTAAGAAACAGGTCCACAATTAGTTTTTAAAAATTATTCTAACAATGTAGTCAGTCAATAACAAAGTTATCTACATTACTATGTAAAAAACTAGAAAATCCGATGAACGGTTTCGAAGTTATTAAGGTTTAAACTCGAGTCTACAAGATTTTGGCGCGGACAGTACATCTAACAATGGTTACAGTGATACAAGCGTTTACTCGGAAACGAAATCGCTATTTTGTACTCGACATCGTTAGATGGAAATTTAAAATGAATTTTATTGAAAAACTGAATCTTTTTACCTGAGCCATTCTCTCATAAATTAAAAATAAGCAAAAGGTGACGCCCACAAAACGAGCTGCGTTAAGGATATCTACGTCATCCACCTCCCGTTCTCGATTGTGTTGAGGAAGAAAGGGAAGGGAGCGGAGGTAGGGAGGAGATGTCGGCTTAAAGAGATCCTGTCGCAACCACTTCCATTGGCAGAGTCAGCTGTGCGTCCACCATTGTGATATGACGAAGGAGCTTCACGGTCTCAGTTGTGATTGGACGAAGTGGATGACGTATTAGTCCTTTGTACGCCTACTTTTCCGAAAGGGTTAGAAACATCAGCTTTTCGCCGCTTATAACTCGAGAACTGATTTACAGATCGAATAATAGAAAAATGCTGGTATTTTCATTTTACAAACTCTATCAGATTCGGCAATAAAAAATATGGCAAACGACCCGAATCGTAAAAACGATAAAATTTACGTGATTCCGGCGTTATCAGAGAGAGGGAGATAGCAGTGGAACAAAAAGATCAACTAAACATTTCAATATTGTTTGTTTTTGTGCTTTATTTGTTAATTAACCCTGAAGCATTTCAATTCACTCCAAATAAAAAATTATATTCTTTCCCTATCCGGAAACAAAATTTCGTACCGCGGAAGGAAAATCAATTCCACATTAAGTGTCATTAGGTCCCTTAGGGGCAGGAGACGAAAATATCTACGCAGGTGCGCTTTCCAGCGGTGAATAGTTCATTAGTTTGCATTCAAAATTCTCAGTACTCTCATAGAAGTGTAATTGGGTTGGCTTGTTTTCCGCGATTCAAAGGCGGGCGGTGGAAAAAAACAATTTTATTGAATATTACACTCCAGTGAATGGAGAATGAGTTGCTTCCAATAACTACGGGAATCCATTACCAGTGTCCATTAAAGTAGCGAGGCCGATTTGAGGGATCGTATTTTCGATCATTAGTAATCGTAGGCTCATGACTTCAATCATACTGCAACTAGCAATCCAACAAAGTATCTTGGATTTTTCTTATCCAACTTTTCTTTCTCTTTTATTCTTTTCCAGTTTTTAACGGCCATAGACACCTCAATTTTTCTATTGACTGGAAATCCATATTTCCTTTTGGTTGGGGCGTACGGGACCCTGGTACATAATTTAAAATCCCGAATGTCATGCGGGGAGTTTTCAAAATCCACATCATAATAAAAACAGGCATCAGTACTAACAGACTCTTATAAATGACACCCTTCTGGCTGCCAATCACACTTAGGGGTCAACAGAAAGCTTCAGTTGAATGAAATGGATTTTTTTTCGGGAAGAACTGAAACTTCCACCATAGCATTTTCATTTACCATGACGACGGAATTTAACAAAGAAAAAATTACTGAAGGATATTGATTAATTCGGATTTGGCTTTTCTCTCCATAACATGTAAATCACAACAGATATTTGAATAACAGTTGTAATGAAGTAGGATTTACTCACACAAATGCAATTATAAGATACTCAGAGATTTACACAGGAATTATAGATATAACTTTTGGTGCTCACAAATGGTGATCTAATATACAAGACAAAGAAAAAGGAAGATACCCTGGGTTAGGAATTCCGTTCATCATCATCTCTCATTCTCGGTCTCAAAGCATCTGCGTAGCACTACGCCCCGCTATTGATCTTCGAAAACATTTAGTGGCAATAATTACTACCAAATATTGTTTTGAGCATTTCTACCCGTTGTTTTTCAGCCTGAAGTTGTTACCATTGAGATATGTTTGTTTTTAAGGTCTTACAGCTATTATTTTTAAGAAGTGGTAATTTACCAGAGAGGTCTTGCACTGTAAACATGTAATGACTTACGCAGAGCAATGAATTTCCTATTCCAAAGCCAAATCTCCTGTTGTTCAAAATGTCGTTTCTGTTCATTGAACCAAAGACTTTTAATGATATACCGTGCGTCATTACGGAGGTGAAGAGTAAATATATTTTTTGTAAAAAGGTCAGAGATTGGCTATTACCTCATCATGAGATAGAGGTTCCACTACGATTTCATGGTTGTGTAATGCATAAAAAAAGTGTAATACAATTTGTTGCTTGCCATTTTTAATTTCAAAAATTCTTAAAAATTGTAAGCAACGTATTCCTTATCCTTGTATGCTCTTATTTTGTTGGCATATTCTTAATTTTTTTCATTTAAATATTTTTTCTCATGTAAAAAAAAAGCTTTTGCTATATTTTTGACTGATATTTGTCCGAACGCATAAATTATTGCCTGTATTCTCCATACTGCTGTAAACCATTGAGGCTACATAAATCCCCATTATTGCATTGGTAAAATTTTGTACTGAATTTTTTTTCAAGTGGAGCAATAAATTTATCCTAATCTTAATCCTTTTCTCATCCTAGGTTTCATCTGAATTTTCGGTATTTCCTCACGTAGTGTGGAACAAGCTACCAGATAAACTACCTCCACATATCAGGTTGCCAAATTTCGCCAACTGGCTTGACTAGCAAATATAGTGAGTCGATACGTCTGTGTTTCTAATATGAGTGCGAGCGAAGGCACCAGGGATGCATTAACAACCTTTAAAATCAACTCAGTTCCCTTCTAAGGTGATACATACGAGTTTTTAAAGCATCAAAAACAAATTTATTTACTTGTTTGTGGAACCTTACAGTCGAATTTATCACCTTAGTAACAGTTCTACCAAATTAAGCTTGACACTTCAATGCATTATCCAGTTCCCTTTCCTTGAAAAGCAATTCACACCATGATTTGCGGGTTAACGGCGGCGCTCTCCAGAAACACGACATTAAATAAGGCGCTGAAAGGAGCGCGGTTGAAACTGGATCAAGGCGGAAAGGGCCTTAAGAAGATGGCCTCAGAGGGGCAAACAGACATTCCCATGACTAACATCAGCATGATCACAGTGATAATTATTCAAGTACGTCACAAACATATCGTCAACCATACTCAAGCCGCGTTTGCATGGAATGCAATAGGTTATCAAGGGAGTGAGAGGGTTTACCCTGAACAGATAATCACTGAAGACCCCTCACACACCCGGGGTAAAAGCTGTTTCTGGAGTTATTAAGGCGAGATAGAAGAATAGGGCCATAGCGGTGGCTCTTTGGATTTAATTACATTGTGAATTTCGAAGAGGCATTTTCTTACAGCAGCCTAGTCTCAGCTAAACTAAGTAGTATACCAAATCGTAGATTAGGACTAGTAAAAACGTTTCTAGGCAAATGCGATGAGAGAGAACGAGAAAAATACTGTTTTACACTTGTCAGGCCTCATTTAGAATATACGCTAGAATATGAGAGACGTATAAGGAAGATATGGCAAAGGACTTAGAGCGTGTGCAAAGGAGATCAGCTAGATTTTTTTGAAGGACGTTACGATAATTGTATTAGAGTTACGAGTTTAATAGAGGAACTGGGAATGGAATTACTATCAGAACCAAGTTAGACTTTAAGCTAAACCCTTTAGGTAGATAGGTAGTATATAAAGTATAGTAATACGTAGGATATAAAGGAATATATGGAGGAATAGGCAGATAAATGCTTTTAATGAAAATATTTCTAACCGGTAATCAATTCATTAATGTATAGTTACCAAACTACGTCACTCAAACAGGTAAAATGATGTTGGAGTACCTACTTAGTCTGTAGTGCATGATGCATCTTTCTAACCAGTAATCACTTTGTTTCTATGTAGACACTAACCATTTAGCTGCACGTGACTTCTACACCTAACTTGTTTCCATCTAGTAGGATCATTGTAGTTCTTATCTGCATGTTAGTAGTGCATGTTTGGTGATCTTCACCCCCTGCCACACACCCTCGCGGTTGCTCGCAGGGTATGACGTTGATGTAGTAGAGAAGAAAAGGAATTTCTATAGTCTTATTAGGAACTTGAAAGGGAAGCCGATGGTGTAAAAAATGATGGAATACGAGGAATTGGAATGGGCTGTTATGGGTTTCCGATACCGCATTAACCCCCAGTCACACACCCCTGTAAAATTAGCATCCAAATGGGAGGGCATCAAATGAGGCAGGTAGGACTTATAACAGATTTTTGGATATGACTGGATTTCAAAAAAACTAGAAATGAATAATACAAAGGAATCACTTGGCATTCGCAGAAATAGGATGAGAAGAGATCAGGAATGTAGAAAGGGAGGTACGCTGGGTAGACAGCAAGGCAAAAGAAGTTTTAAATATGGTACGGGGGAAATAACATATGGGGGAGATAAGAGAAGGTAGAAACTAAACTGTGAGATGTATTTCAGGCAGACAGCATTTTCAAGAGGGTGATGTGGTCCCTTGTTAGATCTCATTTGGAATACGCTGCCAGCACATGGGACCTTACCAAATAGGCCTAAATAATGAACTTGAACGTGGGCTGCGAAGATCTGCAAGATTTGTAGAGGGACGGTATGACAACTATATTAGCGTTACCTGTCCATTAAATGAACTTGAATGGGATTGAGCTTGAAAAATGAGCAAAGAAAGCAGAACTGAAGATGAGCTGAAGAAAACTTCAGGCCTGAAGATGCTGTAAAAAGCGAAACCCGGTCGCAATAAACCTTCTTCTCTGTGGAAGTCGCTAATTTTTCAAGTTCAGTTATGTTCCGTTTCCACCTTATCATGTCTGAAACCTCAGAATTTGAACTTGAATGGGATTCATTCTCAGACCGTAGGTTGAAATTTAAACTCAAATCTCTTAAATAAATTCCAAGATAATATTTTCACTGATGGCGTTAAAAATATTTTGCGAACTCCAATTTATTATGGCAGACCATGATCATGAAACTAGATATGTTGATTGCCGGACTGACACATTCAAAATGTCCTTCTTTCCTTGTCCAATTAAGGATATGAATAGCTGTAAATATATAATATAGGTAGTTGCAAGTTTGTGTAAGGACTATAAGCTAGCCCAACTAACAGCATGTTGTTGCATGCTTGCTTTTTTTATCTTGTTTTTACTCGTGAAGTTTATACTAGAATATAATTACTAATCCCTTTATGCATATGTAATTTGGTGTGTATTCGCCCCCTGCCACACACCTTTATGATGGCTTGCACGGTATTATGCAGATGTAGGGCAGAATGTTGGATAACTGCCGATGAGGAGGAAAAACAGTATGGAATAAAGATGCCACGAACTTAAGAAAAAATATGCAAAGGGGAAATACAAAGAGGTTCTAGGGTTCTCCATGTATCACCAACATCGAATTATACATTATAAAGATAAAAATGATGCTTGAAAGTTCAAAATTCTACTCGATATTCTTCAACAATTGCTAATTTCATCTCCGTCATGTTCGCAATATAGGTCGACTGCGAAACTAGCCAACCAAAATATTTCTAGCAGTCATGAAACGCATTACTTTCCGCGCGATATAAATGCAGGAGGATCTTGAAAATAGCCAGGTCAGGTATTTCTCAGAATTTTCAAACTTGGCGACGACGAATGAATTTCCGACTTTTCTCCAGTCGTCCGACGAGGAGAGTTTGCGCTGTTCAATCGTGAAAGTGGGATGATGTGAGCGATGTGGTGCGCGGATTGCGTCCAAGGAAGGCGGTGGGGCGGGAAAGCATTCGGGAGAGACGGGAACTTCGGGAGGCAAACGCTTGGTCGATTACATCGGATGAAACTACGTTGCACGGTGCTATGAGGGAAGTGCGCAATGCGGAAACTCAAAAAAACGGCGTCCGCATACACATTGTCAACGATTCCGAAGGAATAAAACACATAGGCCGATGTAATCGCTTTTTGTTCCAGCAGAAAGCATGTTTATGTAGGTAAGTCGCACTGCTGCCTTGGAACGAGTCGGACACAATGAATCGACCGGTTGATAAAGGAATGATTTCGTATCACGCACGCCCTGCAATCGGGCCTCCACCATCTCATCACTTTAGTCTCCAAAACCACAACAGGAAGAAATGCCACGAAAGTACTCGATGGAAATTATACAAAAAATATTTTTATTAGCTTTAAAAAAATTCTATCATCATCATCAAGGGTCAACAATCCTAGGATTGGTTTGACGCAGCCCTCCACTCGATTCTTCTATCGGCCAACCTCTTCATTTTAACGTAGTTCCTCTATTTCACGTCCTTTACGACCTGTTCCATGTATCTCATACGAGGCCTGCCTTTTCCAATCTTCCCGTTCACCTTTCCCTCGACGATTGTCTTCATCAGGTCATCGTGTCTTAAGATGTGGCCCATGAAGTTGTCCCGTCTTCTTTTTATAGTTTTCAGCAGACTTCTCTTTTCTCCCACTCTTCTTAGGACTTCTTCATTTGTCAATCGGTCGATCCATTTTATCTTCATCATTCTTCTGTAGCTCCATATTTCGAATGCTTCCACCCTTTTCTTCTCCGCTGCTGTCATCGTCCATGCTTCACTGCCGTAAAGAAACATGCTCCAGATATAAGTTTTGATGAATTCCTTCCTTACTTCCAAGCTTGTATTTCCAGCTATAAGTAGATTCTTCTTTTGATAGAATGCCCTCTTTGCCTGGGCTATTCTACTCACTATTTCTTTCTTGCTTCGTGCATCGTTGGTTACTCTGCTTCTGCTTCTGTTTCTGTTTTCCTAGTATAACGTTGGTTTTGGCTTCCTCTCTCTTGCTGCACACCAATATGTAAGTTTTCTTCTTATTGATCTTCAGATGATAACTGGCCATTGTCCTTTCCATGGTTTTTAGCGTCTTATTCAGCTCCTTCTCTGTCTCGGTTATGAGAGCTATGTCATCAAAAAAATTCTATACGAATCAGTAAACTAAATAAAAAAACTGGCAGATTTAATACCATGATAACACCTAGAAAAAGCTCTGCAATAATAAATAAGGGTGCAATTGAATGAAAATTACCTTATGTTGAATTAGGAGCATAAACAAATCCAACTGCAAAGAACACGACACTACGTCACTCAAAAAAATTGCTGTTTTTAATATAGGTGTATCTTAACTCTTCAGTAAAGCATTCCGCTTTAAATTTATGCAACAGATTTCAAATGTACCTTAATCTACGATCTGATATGATTCCTAACCTGATTCTTCCATTAATTCTGAAACTCTACAAAAACTTTCGTAATACCTTTCAACAAAACGAACTGCTGTACACAGTAGCCTGTCTAGCTTCTTGGTCACACCTAATTCAATCGGGTCCCATACACTGGCTGCATATTCAAGGTGGGGCTCATCTAAAGAAAAGTAACATCGCTCTTTTGTCTTCTCGTCAAATTTCCCCAAGTACCCGTTTATTAAATCCTAGCTTTCTCTTTGTTCGGCCCCAATATTTCCCGGGTGTGTCTTCCCTGCGATAAACATTTGGTAGATAATTGTTACAACAAAGTACCTTACGGTTTCATCGTTTTCGACAGTCGTGTCACTACTGATATAGGATCGCGCTATCGAATTATTTCTCTTCCAAAAATTAATAGGTAAACACTTTTTAAGGTCAGGTTCTAACTGGCATTTTATCATTTAGCTTTCGTCTTACATTCTTTGAGAAGTAGACCATACAATTTGTTTTCGTGCCCAGAAATAGGACAACCTAGCGGCTAATTGGCAGCTGGCCTAAAAATTCTGCATCCCCTTGCACTGCGGAAACCTGATCTAAATAGTGGCGCTCTACCCTGAAACACTCCGACCCTGAATTTCGGCGCCTAACCCTGAACTTAAGCCAGCGTTCGTGAGGTAACTCACCGAAGGACCTGAAGCTGTGAAGACTCGTTATGAAGTTGTCTGCCGGAGGTAGATTTTGGCGACCGCCTGTCCGCTGCTACCGAAGTTCAAAATGTGGCACTAGATTTCCATTGCACCAGAAAGAAAGGTTTCCGACATGGACTACGGTAAAGCGTCACTTCTGCCGATTACAATTTGACCAAAAACTAATCAGATGGAGTTAAAAAAGATGAGTTAAGTGTCGCTTAGAATTGACTTAGTCATCAAGCTTATAAATTCCAATCATAAATCTAGAAACAAACCACGAGAGTTAAGGTGCCATTGAAGAAGTTGAAAGTCAGGTCATAAATCCCCAAAAATGGTACTTATGTTTAAGACCAATGGCAATCTCTTTCTTAAGGTCAACATTTTAAATGTCGAGGATGCCAAAAGAAAAAAAAATGGAGATATACGCCGCTAACTTACATGATCCTGACTGAATTTAATCCGTCATTTCAGGAATTACGCGCAGCATCTGCCGAAAATAAATTTCACTACTTTTGAAGACTGGAAATGATAATCAAGAAGAAAATGTGTGGTTTGTGGCATCTTAGCAAAAATAAGAATTTCAATAAAATTTAACACCCTTCCGTCAAAATTTAGAGCTTTATGTATCTTTCCCGTTATCTGTTGGTTAGTATCATGCCTCAGTATCAGTTCTAGCCGCATGAAGACATCCGGCGGCTATATCCAAGACAGGTTCCAGAAATGGAAGGAAGAAGGAATGAAGACGTTTTGGTTGCCGGCGCGAATATCAGGGCCACAGTTAAAATTTGAGCTGCTGTTAACATTCCGACGGGAGAATTGCTATGCGACTATTTCAATATTTAGCAGCGGTACGAAATATGAAGCACCGGAATAAGTAAACAAAATTGAACAACTTCAAGGTCAAGTATACTTTTGATCGATAAACACCGGAATACCATCAGAATGTTTTTTTTTTGTTCCTTTTCGCTGCAAGCACAATACAAGCACAATACAAGCACAATAATGGGCGATTGATTGAACTCACGACATTATTAACACTTTCCATTTGTGAAAGTCGACTAAGAGAGACGCATTAAATCAATGAAAAAAATATATAAAGATGCATATGAGTAAGTAACACTTCAACAAAATGTTTGATGACACGTTTATTCAAGTGTTGAAGTTTGGGTCAATGGCAATGAATACAATTTTACTGAAAATGTAAAATAAATATTACACGCACCTTAAAGAATATTCATAGGCGTTTGATAATAAGGCATTCAATTTTCACGTTTTGAATCGGGTTATGGCACATATCAACTACTCATTTCCCCGCTTGTTAATTTCAAGCACTACTTTACTAGTTTAAATCCTAAATCTGCCTTTGTTGCACGCAGAGACCAGGAAAAATCCATAGGGCACAGCAGAGAAACAGGATAACTCCAGTAACCCAGTTGGATAGAGGGGATAATGGAATGTCAAGAGGATAAGATGAAGATATTATGATATTTTGATGCGACGGAGAGGTAATACGTATACAGACGTACAGATAGACATCATGCCAAACATATGTGAATCCGACTGGAGAGAGAAGTGTTTTTCGTTCACCTGAACCTTACTAAAATAACGAAAGAACTACAACAACCGGAATTATTTAAAGCGGAGTCAAAATTGTCCTTTCCTTCGTTTCACACAGTGTTGAACGACGCCGCAAACGAATAGCCGAAAAAAAAACTTATTTTGTGTTCGTCATTCCACAGCTTCTAAAGGCTGTTTTACACGATCATTGATACTGTGCAAGTTGATGTTGATTCCGTTTGAGCAGTCGTCTGCGAAAGTCCGTGACGTAGAAAATTGCGAAGACGCTTGCTTGACAGCTTTAACACGGTGCAATCGTCGGTGCATTACGTCAGTGACATTATACGATTCAGTAGCAATAATACCGTCAATATATCGCACAACGTCAAGATCTGTTAAGTAGCAATTAATTGCACGTGAAAGATGCGATAAATAACAACCACTTTAAATATGTTTTAAGCCATAGTCTAAAAATAATAGTGGAGACCCTAGTCCCGTGCACTTAGCCCAAAATTTGCACCACGAACGAACGGATGTGGGCCAAGGTAACGAGTTCTTCCTTTACGCACGAAATTTTAGCTTCCACGTGATTAATCGCCCAGCTCATCATTATTGCACTTTATTCACTACCTAAGGAGTTGAGTGCAAACAAAAACACCTAACTCAAACGTCAACAACATATTTAATTGCTAGAATTCCCCAGACAGTTTGTTGCCGCTACATCTGCACCATCTAGTGAGAGAAATAAACTTCAAACTTGCGCGAACACATGTATCAGATTAGAACATGTTCTAATTTGCTCGCAAGCGTTCGCGCAGTGGCGCTGCCTGTACTCGCAAGTCGTCGCTTTACACGGTGTAATATTTCTTGCGCAAGTGTTCTCGCAACAGCCTGCGCAGTATCAATAACCGAGTAAAACGGCTTTTAGAAGCTGTGGAATGACGAACACAAAATAAGTTTTTTTTTCGGCTATTCGTTTGCGGCGTCGTTCAACACTGTGTGAAACGACTCCCAACGACGAAAGCTGAGGCGGGCGGTTCAACTGGCCCGCGTCTCCACAACACATCCGGGAGTAAGGTCACCCCTACGCACGCCACAGGGGCAACCCTCCCCCACACCGCCCCTCTCCGTAACGGCCGCGGTCCGAGCAACACCGACGATGGCCTCGGGCTTCCACCCCCCGCCCATATCTCCCTCCCCAACCAACCCCTCAGCGCGGGAAGTCGATCGAATGCCTGGCGCCAAAACACTTCGGTCGCTCTCGCGGTCTCCTTGACTGCTACGAACACATTCGCGTGAACACAAAGAGTGAAAGCACGTGAATCTCACGTCGTCACGAGCAGACTCAGCAAGATTTTGTTTGCTGATGAGGAGAAAAAAGTGATAATTTTCCACCATCATCGGTCAAAAATCGTAAGATTCGTTTGACGCAGTCCACCAATAGATTCTCCTATCGGCCAACTTCTTCATTTTGAAGTAATTCTTCTCTTTTACATCTTTCACAACTAGTTCCATGCATCTCAACCGAGGTATGCCTTTTCCATTCTTCCCGTTCACTTTTCCCTGGACGATTGTCTTCATCAGGCCATCATGCCTTAAGATAATGGTTGATTAATTAGTCCCATCTTTTTTTTAGAGTTATCAGCAGACATCTCTTTTCTCTCACTCATCTTAAGACTTCTTCGTTTGCCACTCGGTCGATCCACTTTATCTTCATAATTCTTCGGTAGCACCACATTTAAAATGATTCCAGCTTTGACTTCTCTGCTAATGTTATCGTCCATGCCTCGCTGCCATTTAGTAGCATGCTCCAGAAGTATGTTCTAATGACGTTTCCTCAACTTTAACGCTTGTATTTGCAGCGGTAAGCAGAATCTTCTTTTCGTAGAATCCCCACTTCGCCTGGGCTATTCTACTAGCAATTTCAAATTTACTTCGTCCATCGCTGGTTACTCGGCTTCCCAGGAATCAGAACTCTTCTATACTTTAACAGAAATTGTCTACGTTTAATTACATTCTTATCCACAACGCCTACCCCTGGATAACTTTCTGCTTCAGTATTACAGGGCAACTGTTTCTCATAAAGGTTATCATGGCTATTTTGACGATGTACTCAAAATATCGACTAGTATCCAGGGCCGACCGCGTGCGTGCTACAGGCAGTGTCACGCTTCTGCGTGCGTCGTTGGAATTTCAAACGGCGTTGACACGGCCTCGTCCTCCCGTTACGGACGGGGAAGGAAGCGACACCACACAGAAAGAGGGTGAGGACACTTGTTCAGAGGACACGCCAAACAGCTACGAACGCGGATTTCGACGTGGTCAACTGATGGAAGGAAACATTTCCTGGGGTAAACACATACGTGAAATAATGGGTCAAGCTAATCGTAAACTGGGATTCATCAAAAGGGTATTGGGTAAATGTGACGATCATGTACGAGAAATCAGCTACTTTTCCCTTGTAAGACCTCATTTGGGATATGCTACCAGTGTATGGGATCCCTACGAAATCGGTCTAAGTAATGAACTTGAACGTGGGCAGCGAAGATCGGCAAGATTTGTAAAGGGACGATACGATAATTATATTAGCGTAACCAGTCTATCAAATGAATTAAAATTGGAATCATTGTCAGATCGCAGGTTGAAATTTAGACTTAATCTCTTGAACAAATTCCAAGACCATATTTTCAGTGATGATGTTAAAAATATTTTGCGAACCCCAACTTACTATGGCATACTGGACCATAATCATAAAATTAGAGAAATTGATTGCCGAACTGATAGATTCAAAATGTCATTTTTCCCTCGTACAATTAGAGATACGAATAACCAATAACCAGTAAATATGTCCAATCAGAGAGTAGCAATGGATAGCATTGGTAGCTGCATGTTGGTATGAGTACTTAAAGCTAACCCTACTAACAGAATGTTTTTGCATGTTTGCTTTGCAATTTCTGACTAGTACATTAATACTATTCCTTTTTTATGCATGATATGTAGTGCATGTTTGGTGAGAAATCACCTCCTGCCACACACCTTTGTGGTGGCTTGCAGGGTATTATGTAGATGCAGATGTAAAACTACATAATACCCTTATTGGAGACTATTGGATAGGAACGACTTCGTCGATACGATTCCTGAGGAGGGAGATGTGTGAGAGAAGGAAATTGGAAAGCGGAAGATGAATTCTACTTCTCTCAGCGAATGAAAGCAGTGAGCAAATTGTATTAAGGTTAAACGACCACCCCATCTCGTACAACAGAATAATACAAGCTCTTATATAGAAAATATCCCTTGACTTAAGTTGCTCCATAATGTAGATCCTCCAATGCAGCTTAACATCTACGTAAACCCTGCAAACCACCATAAATGTTTGTGGCAGGGGGTTAATTCAACTAAACATGCATTACACATCATGCTTAAAAATTATAATTATATTCTAGCCTAAATTTAAAAAAGATTAAAATAGCAAACCAAACATGCACAAACATGCTCTTAGTTGGGCTAGCTTAAAGTCATTACACAAACATGTAAGTACCCGTAAGTAAGTAAGTACATCAGCTACTTTTCTTCCCTTGTTAGGCCTCATTTGGGATATGCTGCCAGTATGTGGGATCCCTACGAAATCGGTCTAAATAATGAACTTGAACGTGTGCAGCGAAGATCGGCAAGATTTGTAAAGGGGAGATACGATAACCATACTAGCGTAACCAGTCTATCAAATGAATTAAAATGGGAATCACTGTCGGATCGCAGGTCGAAGTTTAGACTTAAATAATTTCTTAAATAAACTCCAAGATAATATTTTCAGTGATGACGTTAAAAATATTTTGCGAACCCCAACTTACTATGGCATACTGGACCATGATTACAAAAATAGAGAAATTGATTGCCGAACTGACAGATTCAAAATGTCCTTTTTTCCTCGTACAATTAGGGATATGAATAGCGGTAAATATGTCCATTACGAGTGAATCAATCCATAGCATAGGTAGTTGCATGTTGGTATAAGGACTTGAAGGTAACCCAACTAACAGGTCTTGCGTGCTTAATTTGCTATTTTTATATTTTTAAATAGTGAATTTCAGACTAATATATAAATATTAATCCTATTTTATGCATGATATGTAGTGTATGTTTGGTGAGAATTCACCCCCTGCCACACACATTTATGGTGGCTTGCAGGGTATTATGTAGATGTATCTTAAATGCTTCCATGAAGTAGCCCAGTTATGTCAATAGTGCATGTTTGGTGATCTTCAACCCCTGCCACACACCCTCGCGGTATCTTGCAGGGTATTGCGTAGATGCAGATGCACTCTGGAGAAGATAACGCGGACGTAGTGAGCGTCAATGGTGGAATGACGGTGAAGAGAGACTCAGCCCAACATAAAGATGGTGAATCAGAATAAGGTTAACGACACAACGCCGCGAACTCGAGAGACGGAGGCACGAGCCCCTTGGTGAAGCGCCGAAAAATACAAGAAGGGGGAAGAAGGAGCAGAGGAGGAGGAGGAGGAAGGGCAGACAAGCGCTCTCCTTCCCCTGAGAGGATTCGCGCGCTGACCAGGCTCACTCGTCGAGGGTGGGGTCCCGCCCCCTTTTGAGAGCAATCCTAAGACACACTACGAGCAGAGGGACGCCCGGCGGAATGCCTTCCTCCGCCCCTACGACCAATAAAATGAGAGGGGAAGCCCGGGCTTATTTCTGTCTCTGGGTCGTCGACACCATGGACACCTTGTTGAAACCGACGCTCGCGGCCGAAGGGGGGGTGGGGGTGCGATCGTGAAACGGAATGATGAACGAGGGAGGGGGAGGGACGAGGTGAGGGGCACCACCTGAGACACACGGAGGGAAGGGGGTGCGGATGGGAACCGCTGCATCGCTGCTCCGACAGCACTCGCATTCAAGGTCTCGGTGATAATGCCAATCACAGGACGACATCTCGATTGAAGCGTCCCTACGCCAATCCCGGATGCACAGCTCCTCCTCAAATACGGGCAAATGGTGCGCATTTCAATTTAAAAGATAAGATTATATGACTTAGAGCACAATAACAGTGAAATAGCACTGTGACATACTGCTTTCGAAAATTGAAATAGTCCACGAATGTCTGACCACCACTCCTGAAGTTTGAATTCAAGAATGGGGGCGTTTACTCGGAACCGAAATCGCAATTTTGTACACGAGATAGTTAGATGGAAACAAAAAAAGTATTTTAGTGAAAAAACTAATCTTCTAACCACAACCATTCACTCATAAATGAAAAATTAAAATGAACAAAAGGTGACGCCCACCGAAAAAGCTGCTGTGATAACATTGATGTCATTTTCCTCCTGTCCTTGACTGCTTTTCGTGGAAGGGAAGGGAGTGGAGGGGTGTTCTCGAAAGGTCTGCTCGCACAGATAATGTCGCAACTGTCCTATTGGCAGAGTCAATGTGTGCCCCCCATTGCGATAAGGCAAAGTAGCTTCGCGGGCTCAGTTGTGATTGGACGAAGTCGATATACGTCAGAGGTTGCACCACGCCCACTTTTCCGAAAGGGTTAAAAACATCACTTTTTAGCCGCTTATAACTCGAGAAATAATTGACGGATCAAAAAACGGAAAAATACGTGTCTTTTTATTTTACAAACTCTATCAGATTCGGTAGTAAAAAATGACCCCATTTTGACCCATGACCCACCCCATTTTGCCCGTCTCCAACCCCTACACCTACACTTTGGTTCACCCTCCTTTCAGCGTCAATGACCTCTCCCGTACCCATCTCAACAATATATGTATAATATTCTTTCTCACATCAATCAATTCCAAATAATTATGATAGCCTTTTCCGAACTGGAGCAAAGAATTATAATTAGAGCTTAACAGGGCATGAGGGAAATATGGTAAACGACCCCATTGATGTCGATGGGGTGGAAATGGTGGATTGGAATTCAATGCTTGGAATTGTGAATGGAATTGGAGTGTCCTCCAATGACCGAAGAATTACCCACAGTTTTTATAAATACCAAGAAGCTGCGATAAAATCTGAATCGAGCAGTGAAGAAGCAAGGATAAGGAAATAGTGGAACAAGGTTGTTCACTGTCTCCCGTAATTACCTGTTAACATCGAGAAAGCAATCAATTAAATCCAAGAGAAGTCTCCTGGGGTGAATATCCACTTGTTCTTTTTATTACTCATCCGCGAGTAAGAGTGTATCACAATGATGTACGCTGCTGTGTTATTATTTCAGGTAAAATGAAACCAAGCTCTAAGAATGCATGTTTATTGGCACTTCGAAGAGGAGGCCTTGACTATTTTATTGAAACAACAACATTAATCACTGCGTGAAGACGTTATGCGATAACGGGCACAGAATCGCTCAGCAAATAAGGTAATATTGGGAAAGATAAAACTATTATCGGATTAACACATTGTACCACTGATAACCCATGGACTGGACACGGATCTAAATGCCAGACAAACACGACGGCATCAAACAAAGAAAGAGAAACAACTAACGGCAAGAACAATGCGACAGCTAGTAACGCACAACAAGGAAATAAAGAGTGAAAAGCAACAGATTGAGTGCATTAAAGTGATTTTCCGGATTCATAATTCAATTCACACACGCATGAGAAAATCAGCTAATGAAGGTTGCGTAGGAAGTCAATGCAAACTGAAAATCAATTGATCACATCTACATCTACATAATACCCTGCAAGCCACCATAAAGGTGTGTGGCAGGGGGTGAATTCTCACCAAACATGCACTACATATCATGCATAAAAAAGGATTAGCATTTATATAGGTATTGTTCAAAACTACACCATTAAAAGAAAAGATTGATGGCTTCAGCTCTAGAATACTTTCACAAAGATCCTGGTCCTTACGAAATAGGCTTAAATAATGAACCGGAACATGTGCAGCAAAGATTGGCAAGACTTGTTAAGGGACGGTATGATAACTACCCCCTGCCACACACCCTCGCGGTGGCTTGCAGGGTATCGTGTAGATGTAGATGTAGATGTAACTATACTAGCGTAACCAGTCTATTAGATGAACTATAATGGAAATCATTGTCACATCGTAGGTTGAAATTTAGACAATCTCTTAACTAAATTCCAAGATAATATTTTAACCGATGATGTTAAAAATATTTCGCGAACTACAACTTACTACGGTATATTTGACCATGAACATGAAATTAGAGAAACATTGCTAAACCGAAGATTCAAAATATCCTTCTTTCCTCGTTCAATTAGGGACATGAATAGCTGTAAATATATCCAATAGCATAAATATGAGTGTATCCATGGACAGCATAGGTAGCTGTAAGTTTGTAAGTTAGTATAATGGCCTTAGGCTAATCAAACTAACCTATGCACGTTTTTTATGCTTGCTTTGCCATTTTTATCTTTTTAAAATGGTGAAGTTTACAGTACAATGAAATTACTTCACCATGTAAGATATGTAATGCATATTTGGTGTGAATTCAACCCCTGCCACACACCTTTATGGTGGCTAGCAGGGTATTATGTAGATGTAAATATAGATGAGAAAATATATATATGTAACTGTCGTACTGTACCGTAAGTCACAGCGAGGGATACGAGTGAAGCCAGATGAAGTCAGTGGGGATGAAGATCCCTGGATAAGGAAGCGGTGGTGACGATTTCTGCGAAAATGGGAAGAGAAAAGGGAGCAGGTAGGGGGGGGGGGGGTGGAGGAGGATGATGTCACTTCGAGAGAAATGGGAAGGAAAAACACACTCAAGCAAAGTTTCCTTAGGGGGCACTCTTTATGGAAGTGCTGACGGAGGACGAAACAAGAAAAAAAAAAGAGTTCACGGGAGATGCACCCCTTTCCCGATTCGAAGCACGGAGGCGGAGGTCTTATTTCAGGAGAGGGGGCACGACGAATGCCACAGAATTCTTAAAATTTTCTCGACAGCACACCTGCACGAATCCGCACAAGGGGGCACAAGAGGGACGCAAGGCGACAGGGAGTCTCAGAGATCCAAATGTGAACATTCAGAGCGATCGCCCTCGGAATGAGTCCTACCGACTCAGCGACCAGATGGTCTGAACGTTTAACGCCGTACAGCGAAAAATAACTAACCTTTCCTCAGGTGCTGCGCGCCAAGGGGTCTCCGTTAGTGTTCTGCACATGACATTGGCGGTTGAGGTCAATACTGTAAAATGACGAACCTTTCATGGACTAAAGTCACGTGCTCTTTCAGGCTGAATTACAATGATTGCACAAAATGTATTTGATTTGGCGTAACAAGTATACTAAACATTAGATCTGTACACACATCTACAAAATACCCTGCAAGCCACCACAAAGGTACGTGGCAGGAGGTGAATTCACACCAAACATGCATCTTGCATGATAAGTATTAGTAATGATATCCTAGTCTAAACTTCTCAAGTTAAAAAAAAAGGTAAAATAACAAAGAGAGCATGTAAAAACATGCTATTTGTCGGTTTAAGTTTAAGCCCTTATACCAACATGCAATATCTATGCTATCCATTGATACACTCTTATTTATGCAATCGGATATATTTACAGCTATTCAAATTCCTAATTGTAGGAGGAAAGAAGGACATTTTGAATCTGTCAGTTCGGCAATCAATGTCTCTAATTATGTAATCATGGTCCAGTTCTACAGTTTTAATTTCGGGTTCGCAAAATATTGTTAACGTCTTGACTGAAAATATTATCTTGGAATTTATTTGGGAGATTAATTCTAAATTTCAACCTGCGATCTGACAATGATTCCCAATAAAATTCATTTGATAGACTGTTTACGCTCTTAAGGTTATCATACCGTCCATTTACAAATCTTGCCGATCTTCGCTGCACACGTTCAAGTTCGTTATTTAGACCGATTTCGTAGGGATCACATATACATCTACAAAATACCCTGCAAGCCACCATAAAGGTGTGTGGCAGGGGGTGAACTCTCACCAAACATGCATAAAATTTGTAATTAAAAATTAAAATAGCAAAGCATACATGCAAAAACATGCCGTTAGTTAGGTTAGCTTTAAGTCCTTATACCAACATGCAGCTACCAATGTTATCCATTGCTACACTCGTACTGGATACATTTACCGTTATTCATATCCCTAATTGTACGAGGAAAAAAGGAAATTTGAATCCGTCAGTTCGGCAATCAATTTCTCTAATTTTGTGATTATGGTCCAGTCTACCATAGTAATTTGGGGTCCGCAAAATATTTTTAACATTGTCACTGAAAATATGGTCTTGGAATTTATTTTAGAGATTAAGCCTAAATTTCAACCTGCGATCTGACAATGATTTCCAATTTAATCCATTTAATAGACTGGTTACGCTAATAAGGTTATCACACCTTCCCTTCACAAATCTTGCCGATCTTCGCTGCATACGTCAAGTTCGTTATTTAGACCGATTTCGTGAATATACTGGCAGCATATTCCAAATGAGGTCTAACAAGGGAAAAGTAGCTGATTTATCGTACATGATCGTTAAATTTACCCAATACTCTTGTGATGAATCCTAGTTTTGATTAGATTGCCCCATTATTTCACGTATGTGTTTACCCCAGGAAAGATCATGAGTCAGTCTTATTCCTTGATATATAATTGATTCCACGTTTGTTACTTCATCATTACTTATTTTGTACGTGCTATGAGGTGAACAATTCTTTTTCCAAAAATTCATTACCACTCATTTTTTTAAAATTTAATTCTGTCATTTATCACACCATTTTTCAATTGCTTGTAGTTCACCATTTAAATATTCTTTATCATTTGGGCATGGAATTTCCCTATACACAACTGCGTCATCGGCAAATAGACGAACTTTTGACCACCTTATTCATATCATTTATGTACAGAAGGAACAGGAGTAGACCTATTACACTACCTTGTGCGATACCTGAAGTGACTTCAATTGCCGAGGAGGGAATACTGTCCAAAACATCGTCATTTGCACCCAATCATGTAGGAAAGCATTTATCCATGATATAATATTACTGTCTAACCCATAAGATTTTAATTTCAAAATTAGTTCGCTATTAGACACCTTGTCAAAAACTTTCTTGAAATCGAGAAATATTGCATCCACGGGAATATTACATTCGCCAGAAAGTAAAATATCGTGGGAAAAGAGAGCAAGTTGAGTTTCACATGATCTTATCTTTCGGAAGCCATGCTGAACATTGGACTATAAATTCTGGCTATCTAGGTGTACCATGACTGAAATGACATTATATGTTCCAGAACTTTGCATGAAATGTATGTGAGGGATAGGTCGGCAGTTAGATGGCTGCTCCCCATCACCACTTTTAAAAATGGGTGTTACATCGGCTGCTTTCCAGTCCATCGGTACGACTTGTTCGGTCAGGGATTTATTACATACTATTTCAAGGTAGGGGAATATTTCGGAAGCTAACTCTCTACATACGCGGGTGTGAATTTGATCAGGGCCAGGAGATTTGTAGGGGCTTATATCTTTAAGTAACTTTTCAATACCTTACAGGAAATTTCAATTGGTTGCATTAGCCGCTGAAAGAGACCAGGTAACACCACGGTTGAATCCCCGGAAGGTGGGTTAAAAACGGTCTGGAAGAAGGAATTCAGGAAGTTAACTTTACCTCGAGTTTTTGTGGCCATTTCACCCTTATCATTTTTAAGTGAATGATAGGCAGACTTATGGCCTGACACTTCCCTTACGCAAGACCAGAATTCTTTTGGATTTTTTTAATTATTCCCCAAGTGCTTTTCTTTTGAATTATGCAAATAAATTACGAAGAGCTGTCTTTGCAGTGGATTGGTTGGCTTGCTGAACTGACAGATTCAAAATGTCCTTTTTTCCTCGAACAATTAGGGATATGAATAACGGTAAATGTATCCAGTACGAGTGAATCAAGCCATAGCATAGGCAGTTGCATGTTGGTATAAGGACCTGAAGCTAACCCAACTACCAGCATGTTTTTGCATGTATGCTTTGCTATTTTTATCTTTTTCTTAAATAGTGTAGTTTAGAACACTATATATACTAATATTTTTAAATGCATAACATGTAGCGCATGTTTGGTGAGAATTCAACCCCTGCCATAAACCTTTATGGTGGCGTGCAGGGTATTATGTAGACGATATTTTAGTTTCTGACGAAAATAATACTCCAGTGGATGCTATATTTCTAGACTTCAAGAAAGCATTTGACAAGGTTTCTCATAGCAAACTAATTTTGAAATTAAAATCTTATGGGTTAGACAGTAACATTATATCATGGATTAATGATTTTCTGTATGATCGGGTTCAAAGGGTTGTTTTAGACGGTGTTTCCTCACCGGCAATTAAAGTCACTTCGGGTGTCCCACAAGGTAGTGTGATAGGTCCATTCCTATTCCTTTTGCACATAAATGATATCCATAAGGTGGTAAAAAGTAAGCTTCGTCTATTTGCCGATGACGCAGTAGTGTACAGGGAAATTCTATGTCCAAATGATAAAGAATATTTAAATATTGACCTACAAGCAATTGAAACTTGGTGTGATACATGGCAGTTAGAATTAAACTTTAAAAAATGTCTTGTAATGAACTTTTGGAAAAAGAATAGCTCTCCTCCTACCACTTACAAAATAAGTAATAATGAATTAACAAACGTGGAATCCATTAAATATCTTGGAATAAGACTGACAAATGATCTTTCCTGGGGTAAACATATTCGTGAAATAATGGGTCAAGCGAATCGTAAACTGGGATTCGCCAAAAGAGTACTGGGTAAATGTGACGATTATGTACGAGAAATCAGCTACTTTTCCCTTCTTAGACCTCATTTGGAATATGCTGCCAGTGTATGGGATCCCTACGAAATCGGTCTAAATAATGAACTTGAACGTGTGCAGCGAAGATCGGCAAGATTTGTAAAGGGGAGATACGATAACCATACTAGCGTAACCAGTCTATCAAATGAATTAAAATGAGAATCACTGTCGGATCGCAGGTTGAAGTTTAGACTTAAATAAATTCTTAAATAAACTCCAAGACAATAATTTCAGTGATGACGTTAAAATATTTTGCGAACCCCAACTTACTATGATAGACTGGACCATGATTACAAAAATAGAGAAATTGATTGCCGAACTGACAGATTCAAAATGTCCTTTTTTCCTCGTACAGTTAGGGATATGAATAACGGTAAATGTATCCAGTACGAGTGTAGCAATGGATAACATTGGTAGCTGCATGTTGGTATAAGGACTTATAGCTAGCCCAACTAACGGCATGTTTTTGCACGTATGTTTTGCTATTTTTATCTTTTTTTTAAATAGCGTAGTTTTGAACAGTACCTATAAAAGTACTGATCCTCTTTTTTTATGCATGATATGTTGTGCATGTTTGGTGAGAGTTCACCCCCTGCCACACACCTTTATGGTGGCGCTTTGGGTATTATGTAGATGTAGATGTTGAAGTACGAATTAACCTCCTTGCGTGCAACAGCGGTCCCGTATCGCTCTTGCTTGCGCTCAGCGTCCCTCCGCGCGCTCCAGCGAGGGCGCGACCGACCGCCACCGGGAGATCATGCCCTTTTCCAGCAACATCCCTCCGCTACTCGAAAGGGATGGAGGGCGAGGACTGACGAAGGGGGACATCGGCGGGCAAGCGACGGAAGATTAAAGACAACGGAAAAGAACGTGGAAGTGGAAACTGCGACAGCGAAAGGTGGATCTGGCGAAATCGAAGAACACGTCCATTTAATTTTTCGTCTAGTGATTCAAAAGGTCACTCCGCTCGTATTTCGCACAACTTCATCACAACCTTTACAAGTCACGAACTTTGGGGAACTGTGTGCACACCCGAACGACTAATCCAACAGGATCAATAATTTAAACCGTAAAAGCGGTTTCCAAAACCCATTTACTGCCATCGTAAGGAATGGATTCTCAGAAAGAATACTAATAATGAAAAAGGGAATTTTTAAAATATAAAATAGCTCAGTAGAGCGGCATCCTTACTGAATGGGAAGAAGAACTACGACATTCTATGACATTCCTCTTCATTTTGTTCCAATAGTTCGTATGAAATCATTTATCGTACACTAATAAACCTATCATGTCACCTTTTAACAAATCTAGCTCTCTACGCAGCACAGTGTTAAGTTCTCTGAGCAAATCTAATTCATTCGGATACTATTTACTGGCCCCATAGTAAAGGTGTGGCCTGGCTGGTGAAAAGTAACATCGCTCTTTTGTCCTTACGTCACATTTCCCGAGTACTCTTTTAACTCTAGAGTGGTGACGTTAATTTTTGGGCCATGAGTGGTGACATCGGTCTCCTGGACCGATATGGACTGGGGTTTTTGGAAAATTAAATGAAGGTATTTACTTGAATTATTTTTAAATAACGAAATTCAATTGATTCATGTATAAGTAGAGCAGCGTAAAATACGAAGCTAGTGACAATCACGCACTGGAACATCATATTTCGGGTGCGTCACCAATAAGATTATACCTTCGGACCGGGCGTCACCACTCTAAGAGTTAATAAATCCTAGCTTTCTCCAGGCTTGGCCGCATATTTCCCAGATGTGTCTTTCCCACGATGAATCTTTAGTAACTGTGATTATTCGATTTGCTGCTAAGAAGTCAGGGAGAGAGTCAGTGCGAGAACCAGACAGAAGCTCCCCAAAAATTTTCACGCAAGGGAGAGCTCTGCCAGCAGGTATGTACTCAGGATCTCAGCAGGTACACTCCAGCTATATTCCCCGAGGAGATAGTAGAGAGATTTTTTTGTAGTCTAAATTTCATTTTCAAATTTTCAGTCGAAGATACGACACGTCACGCAAAAAGGAACCGGGATACCAACGAAAATTTTAATGCCGAATTTCGAACCTGGCCTACGGGGTGAAAAGCCAGTACCCTAGTCAAGACCAACCCAATGCCATCGACGTTTACTTTAGCAATATCATTCGCCATGGCCGGACGTGGTAGACGGATCGGCAACGCGCTGACCTGGAAACCCGAAGGTCACGGGTTCGAATCCCCCCAGGTTGAGGAAATTGGAGCGAATTAACCACAGCCGTTGGAGTACCTAAAACCAAGACTACTGCCATTCATTTACCGGAAATAGATCTCCTTGGTAATCATAATAAAAGAAAACTCATATTCGGTGAATTATTTCCGGAAAATAGAATTAAGAGAAACATCACACCACTATGTGTCATAGCTGTTAATAAAACAGCTGTCTCAGTTTGGTATACCGTTCAATATATGAAACTCTAATGCGTTGGTTGTGATTGGCATAAATAATTGCCTAAGTCATAAGGGGTCACCCATATATTTCGTTACGCTGATTTTCTACTTGCCCTCCCCCCCCCCCCCCCCCCCCCCCCCACCGCCTCCATACTGTATAGGTATAGTTCTCGAGTAATTGCTATAATTAACTGAATATGAAATATTAAGGGACACCACCTGATGAATATAGAAATAAAATTCATTGTTCATGGTGATTGCGAAGGGTATCAGTCCATTACAAGGAAGGGAATATCAATAAATAAGAATCTGCTCGAATGAGGACATGATTATTTTCTAGAGCATCAGCCTAACATTATCCGAAAACTTTTATCCCTATATTTACAAGTACATACATATATAAAATCATAACTTCACACACAAAAGATCTTTACATCCTTATCTATTCTTTCAAACTTTCAGCGTGACCTTAGACTTCTTGAGGATCGACCACAGAGAGGAATAATAATTTCGCAGTTACTCCCTTTGGGCTTCTCAGTTTCTCTAAACCACTCAATTCGGTAGAGGGATGGATAGGGAGGAGTTGATTCAACCAGAAAAGGTAAAGTTTGCCGCGACCGGTATATACCCTCTCGGCAAACGAGAGGGGGAAGCAGAGGAGGAATTCCTCCCCTCGTGGGATGGGCAGGGGAACGCGGAGACTGGCGAGGGATAAGGATTGTGCCAGGGAACAAGTGAGGAGGGGGGGGCGTCGAGGAGTTAGGTATCGGCCCAAGCAGAAGAGCGCGCCTCCAGCCGGGGAAAGAGAATCGGGGCTGTCTGTGAGAGCCCTTCAAGGAGGAATATGAAGGGCAACAAATTGAAAAAACGTGCACGATGAAGGAGAGCGGATCAAGAACGGGAATCCTCGTAGGAAAACGGAGAAATGGAGAGTTGAGGAAGATTGGGGGGGAGGAGGAGGGGGGGGGGGTGGGAAGAAGTTCTCTTTAGCCGTATCCGAAAGCCAAGTATGCTTCGGCAAAGCATTCTTGGTGATGACGTATTGCTGACGTACAATGAATCATGCAAGGGAAAGAATAATTCATATTCGAACAGTCTACGGTAAGGGGCGACGTTAAGCAGTAGTGGAAACAAAAAGAAACACTAGGAATAGGGAAACTCGATAGAGGGCAACATCTATCAAATGTTTTGATCGGAAGACGAATAGCGATTATATTCATATTAATATTATTATTGATATGTATGTTATTAATTATGCAATTGTAATATACTACGTTAAAAATAGATACTACCACCCACTTATAAGTAGCCAACGGCTCCGCCATATTTTGTTATTTTCGTCAACAATGCTTCGAAGTCAACATGGAAGCGTGCTTCTGTGCTTTGGCTTCGTAGCATGCTTCCCCCAGAGTGCTTCGCGTTCGGACATACTTCGGGTGTTTTCGCCCCCTCCACTTGCAAGCAAGCATTTTAGTATGCTTAGCGCTAGAAGCACATGTTGCGGACAGGGCTTTTGAAGGTGCAAGCGTAAGGGAAGCGAATGGAGATCTCAAGAAACAATGATACTGCTCGTCAACCCGCCATATGATAAGTACTCTTATTCCTACCACCCATTGCTACTATCTCCGCGAAAACAGGAGCGACAAACGTGGCATTCCAACACGTTGAGGAAAGCGGCCGTGCGCTCGAGAGGAAAATTTAGAAATTTCAATCGGATAGCTTTACTGAAGATGTTAGGCACATATTAAAAACACCAGCGTATTATGCTAGATTCGATCAGATAAACAAGATTAGAGAGATAGATTGTCGTACCGATAGATTCAAAATGGCATTTTCCCCAGTACTACAAGAGAACAGAATAGGCAGCATAGCAAAGGGATAGGTAGGTGAAATATTTAAGAGTAGTCTGTAGTGCATGATACATGTACTAATCCCTTAAATACTATAGATACTAACAATCTAGTTGCATGAGACCCTATAGTTGCTTGTTTGCATGTCGGTAGTGCATGCTTGGTGATCTTCACCTCCTGCCACACACCCTCGCGATGGCTTGCAGGGTATCGTGTAGATGTAGATTCCAATAGGACTTGGGAATCCGTGATAAAGACAATAAAGTGAATTGTTAGAGACAATACACCCTCCGACCATTCGCGTAACTCGCTCTATGTAAAGAAAAGATGCCAATGACCCGTGAATTTTTAATTTAATTTCAATTTTTACGTTATTATCACGTCTATCTGTTCAAAGGATGTTACCGTTTGCTCGAAAGAAAGCCGCCTCGACTGAATCTGACAACTTCTGAAATGCCCCCTGCCACACACCAATTCGGTGGACCGCAGGGTATTACGTAGACATCTTATTTTATCTTATCTAGTTATTTTTTAAAGTATCACCCGTAGCCACGCCTTCAAATCCACTGGGTTTCGCATCGAGAAGAAAGGGTAAGGGTCGAAGGGATGACCTCGAACGGGAGAAGAAGAGGCGTATATATAAATAATTCGGAGAGGGGAGGGGGTGCAAGAGTTATGCTCTCCACCTCTCAACGGGGGTTGAGCTCACAGGGAGAGGGTAGCTTCCGTCCCCGGCAGTATCCCGGCCTTTGCAAAACACTAACAATGCCCCGGACTCCCCTGTCACTCGCCTCTACGAAAGCTGAAACTGTAAGCTCAAGTGAAGAGTGACAGTGAGGACGCCGGATGCACGAAATAGCCTCCAAAGTTACACCGGAATGGCGTCACTGCGATTAGCGATTCTTGAAATGAAGGGTTTAAATCAGTGTCTCCCAACCTTATACGCTGGCAGCACCCTTCAGAACGAGGTTACACTGTTGGAGTATCCTTCTCATATATTCTTATTTATCCAATTAGGCTCCCCTCTCCATTTCCAAGGATAATCGGAGCTTTACATTAAAAATTCCTTACGTTAGAAAAAGAGCTTCCATTACTCTCACCATCTGTCACGCGTGAGGACAGCCTATTCAGAAGCTAGTCCTGCTACACATTTCTTGTTTGCCCGAAGTAATCTCGCGGCAATGCTAGTTGTTTTCCTGGCACAATGTAGGCTTTACAGGTTGGGAACCACTGGTTTAAAGGAATGTGCCAGGAAATAGTGAAGCGTAGCGAAACTATAACAGAAGGAATAACTTAAAAACTGCCTAAGTTAAAGCGGAAGAAATCGAGACAACACAACCATGACAAATGACATTGGCAAATCGCTGCTGCTGTCATGAGACGAAATCACCTGAATATCCATTATTCACCTGAAAGAAATCGAGCCAATTCTTAATTCGGGAAGCAGATTATTGAAAGTCACAATGCATTCCTACGCAAGACACCGTTTCAGCGACTCCTTCCCCTCCAACTCACTCACGAGCTTCCGGCAAACCCGTATCTTCTCTCCTCCGGCTCTAGAGGTCGCGAGGAGGCTTCCGGGAGGTGATGGACGGGTGAGTGGGAGGGGGATCCGCTCCAACATGCGGGGGGAAGCAGAAGGAGTTCGATAGCGTCTTCAGATGTTTGCACCCTGCCTAGGATAGCGAAGGAGAGGATGGACGAATTTGGCAGAACTATACTCCTCAACTCAACGCAAATTGAAGGATTCGAAGACACCGTTGCCAAATGCTCCTGTTTTCCTCACCTGTTATAGCAGCAGTCGAGACGTTTGTTTTTTGTCCGAGACTCGCGAACGTCTACAAGTATTCCGGACTCCCTGGAGTTCACAACGGAGTCCCATAAAAATCCTGATAAAATTATTTATATATCCGTTCGAAAGGAGACTATATACAACTGACATTCATTAGAACTTACGAATATTTCTGGTTCACTTTCACCGGCTTTGATTTTTGTCTAAATTAAATGAAAAATGCTCCATGTAAATAGTAGGTAATTACTATGACATGCCGTATTAGTAACACTAACCGCATTGCCATTTCATTTGCCACCGTATTCTCATGGTCACGATACAGCTTAAGATATTGAAAACTCGATTTCTATCCGCAAAGCCATCCTCCAATCAATCACCGTGACATTCTCACGTCTCACCAGCAACGGGGTGGGAAATGACGACGGGCTTTTTCCACCGTGCCTTTAGCGTCACTCTTGCGGTGCATGACTCGGACAGGAAGGTATGCAACAATCGACCGTTTCGGCCAATCCGTAATCAGGGGCAAGGAAGACAAGTGGCCAAAGGGCCATGCAGGGATGACGGTTTTCATTGAACAGCTACAACTTTACACAAAATAACTCACGATTACTGCGATGTGTACCTGTCAAAAAACACGTACAATTCTTCAAATTGAAACGTTAAAATTTCCAAGAAACACAACCTGAGGCCAATTTAAACGGTGGTATTGTTGGGTTTATAATGCATCCAAAGCTCCCAACAATTATGTTGCACACATTTTGGTTAAACTCGAATAAGTGGTTTGACTCGACTCGAAGGTTTGATGAGAGAACTAGACAGTGTGCAGCGTAGAGCAGCTAGGTTCGTCAAAAGGTGTTACGATAGGTTGAGTAGTGTATCAGAATTAATACAAGAATTAGGGTGGGAATCATTATCAGAGCGTAGGTTAACGTTCAGATTAAATCTATTGCAATTTCAATCGGATATGCTTATGAAGATGTTAGGCACATATTAAAAACACCAGCGTATTATGCTAGATTCGACCAGATAAATAAGATTAGAGAGATAGATTGTCGTACCGATAGATTCAAAATGGCATTTTTCCCCGTACTATAAGAGAACAGAATAGGCAGCATAGGAAAGGGATAGGTAGGGGAAATATTCTAGAGTATTCTGTAGTGCATGATGCATGTATTAACCCCTCAAATACTCTAGATACTAACAATCTAGTTGCATGAGACCCTTTAGTTGCTTGCTTGCATGTTAGTAGTGCATGCTTGATGATCTTCACCCCCTGCCACACACCCTCGCGGTGGCTTGCAGGGTATCGTGTAGATGTAGATGTAGATGAGATGTAGATGTAGAAAATTACTTAAGGTTTTGTAAGGATTTGTGCGCGATTCTCACCTGAACTTCTCTATGAATCTGCAATAGTTTATTGCTTGGTGTTTCAATAGTTGAGCCTCCTTCTGACGTGAATTCAATCGATTTACAGTGCAGTCTTTTACACATCTTTGTGGCTCTCGTTCTATCTGAATTAGATAGTGCAATGATAGATTTAGTGCAGTTTGGGTTAGGGGTAAAGTATTCGCTTCACAATGTCGACGTCCCAAGTTCGAGACTTTTCGAGTCCAAATTTTTTATGATCTTTCCTGGGGTAAACACATTCGTGAAATAATGGGTCAAGCGAATCGCAAACTGGGTTTCATTAAAAGAGTATTGGGTAAATGTGACGATCATGTACGAGAAATCAGCTACTTTTCCCTTGTTAGACCTCATTTGGAATATGCTGCCAGTGTATGGGATCCCTACGAAATCGGTCTAAGTAATGAACTTGAACGTGTGCAGCGAAGATCGGCAAGATTTGTAAAGGGACGATACGATAATTATATTAGCGTAACCAGTCTATTAAATGAATTGAAATGGGAATCATTGTCAGATCGCAGGTTGAAATTTAGACTTAATCTCTTCCACAAATTCCAAGGCAATATTTTCAGTGATGATGTTAAAAATATTTTACGAACCCCAACTTACTATGGCAGACTGGACCATAATCATAAAGTTAGAGAAATTGATTGCCGAACTGACCGATTCAAAATGTCCTTTTTCCCTCGCACAATAAGAGATACGAATAACGGTAAATATGTCCTATCGGAGAGTAGCAATGAATAGCATTGGTAGCTGCATGTTGGTATGAGTACTTAAAGCTAACCCTACTAACAGAATGTTTTTGCATGTTTTATTTGCAATTTCTATCTTTTTTAAATAGTGTAGTTCTGACTACTATATTAATACTATTCCTTTTTTATGCATGATATGTAGTGCATGTTTGGTGAGCAATCACCCCCTGCCACACACCCTTGTGGTGGCTTGCAGGGTATTATGTAGATGTAGATGTAGATGTAGAAAGCGACACAGGCTGACGCAAATAGACAGTTTATTTCTTTTCTGAGCACATTCACAGCACAGTGTCTTAAAACTAGATTAATACTACGAATCCCATCACTCACTTATGTCAACAACGTTCATTGTGAAAGCTACACCCGTTAAAAACCTCTGCAAGCTTACTCCGCTTAAAAGAAACGGAAAATTGGAGGGGGAATCGCTGCGTTGTTGCCAAATTTCCCGCTGTTGAGGACCACGTTTTTAGCAATGTTCGCAAAATTGTTAATTTTCATCGTAGGACCACGATTAAAAGATGCACTTACTCGTACAATTATCGGGAGTACGATGAAAATATTAATTTGTTGTTATATGACGTAGTTGTTAAAGTTAAAATTGTAGTGAGCACGGTTGGTTTTGGCGAGGGAGCCTCCCGCTGTGTGGGTCGAGAAGAGCGGCCGGCTTTGGGTCTCTGAGCTGGGAAAAGGGTCGCGGATTATGACCCTCGCGAGGTTCAGACCCACCCACCCTTCGACTACCTGATCTTGGCCCCACTTATTCGAGTTTAACCGAATTTTGTCAAGCCTGGAGACAAGGTTACTCACACGCAGAACATTGAGAATCTGTGGTCAGTTATCAAGAGGGACGCGAGGAGGAGGATGGGAAGATTATGCGTCCAAACGTTTGAGACGCACTTAACAGAATACGTGTGGAGGAGTAAATTTTCTGTGGAGGAAGATCTATTTTTAGATCTGATAAAAGCCCTTAAATGCTTTTATCCCATTGAATAGGGATAGGGATGGGTATTTATGACAAGGCTTCTGGCTGCTTTAAGACAAAGCTCTTTTCAGGGCTGCTACCGCTATTTCTTTGCTTGGCTTTAAATGAAATGGTCAAGCATTTAAATATTAGTAGCAGACTTGTTCATAACCAGCAGTCTCCACTCTGACACTATGATCCATAATAGACTCCTCGTAGCGGATACACTCAATGGAACTGAATATAATTTCGATTTCAACGTGATGAAATAAAATGGTACCTGTAACGTCTTCCATACCTTTGTCCTTCCTCTTAACATGATAAAATATGACAAAAGATGAACCGTTTAATGAATTGCTGTTGTAGTGATTAATATTAAGTGATCGTTATTGGCAAATTGAAGTGAGATTTTAGCTTGGGTATTTTTTATTTCATAATTTAATACATTCCTAGAGCTCAAGAGACATGGTCGGGGTTCTAATAGGCATCAATTCTCTAAAACCACTGCATTCTATTTATCCATGGAATGATTGAAGTACGGGCCGTTTATCTTTGAAATTTCCGCGTGGGTACAAAATAGTTATTTTGAAAAAAATATTAATTTGTACTGTAAAGAATACTTGCTCAAACTCATTTAAAGGAAAATATACTTGAAGTGTATGGCGATATTCCCCCGCTCCCAGAAAAAATTATAAATTTTTTTCTCCTTTCAAAACTAACAATTCTACTACAGTAGCGTGTAGATTTATAGAAAATAGCTTTACTGTTGTCCCTATATTCGTGCGAATGCGGATACAACTCTGTTTAAGGAATTCCCTTCGTATTTGCAGAAGGTAAATACATTTTTTAAATGCCAGTGCTCTCTCTAAATCGTTAGTTTTATTCTTTAAATTCCGGAGTAATTCATTATTGTTGAAACCCGTACATTGGGAACATATGCATGCCACTGTTGGTTATTATTGGGTGATGTAGGACAAAGTGTTCTGATAGAGTAAACACAAAAATAGGCATGCCATTGGAATACAGACATCCAAAGGCTTTTGGAATACACTTTTACGAATCATTTTCTTACTTCCGCCAAAATCCAAAATTTCAAAATATTATGTTCATCTACATCTACACGATACCCTGCAAGCCACCGCGAGGGTGTGTGGCAGGTGGACTACCCCATTGGCTATTGCGGCTCAAATTTCAATTTAATTTTTTTTTCTGCTGTGATCTTTTCTTGGTATAATTTGTGTACTTGGGATATTGTATACTCCTCTACAGTGACTGACCTGGGTGTAAGTATTAAACAAACTCTGTCATGGACGGAACAAGTATCCCTGGTCTCCCGCAAGGTTTTTAAGACTCTCCATCAAATCAAGCAAAACAAAAATGAGCTATCTACCCAAATTCGACATAACCTAGTTACCTCACTAATATTACCAATATTTGATTACTGCTGTGTTACTTATAGCACTATTCGGGAAGACCAGAACTTAAAACTTCAAATAACTTGAATGCACGTATTCGCTTCATTAATTTGATCTCAAAATTTTATCACATATCACATGCACGCAAGCTATCAAATTATCTGACCGTGTATAAGCTTCAAGTCCTTACACCAACATGCAGCTACCAATGATATCCATTGCTACAATCGTACTGGATACATTTACCGTTATTCATATCCCTAATAGTACGAGGAAAAAAGGACATTTTGAATCTGTCAGTTCGGCAATCAATTTCTCTAATTTTGTGATTATGGTCCAGTCTGCCATAGTAAGCTGGGGTCCGCAAAATATTTTTAACATCATCACTGAAAATATGGTCTTGGAATTTATTTAAGAGATCAAGTCTAAATTTCAACCTGCGATCTGACAATGATTCCCAATTTAATTCATTTAATAGACTGGTTACGCTAATAAGGTTTTCATACCTGATATTGTTACATGTGTTATATTTCTTGTCATATTTTGTTGATTGATATGAAATGTCATTTTAGAGAAAGGCTATGTTCATTTAATCCAACTATGTATTTTTGTTTTTCTTTTTGGTGATATCATTTATTTTATATCAAGGCCAAATCAATGGATTAAAAAATGCAATGTTATTTCGTAATTTTTTCACTTTTTTGGTTCGAAAGGAGACTATATACAACTGACATTCATTAGAACTTACGAATATTTCTGGTTCACTTTCACCGGCTTTGATTTTTGTCTAAATTAAATGAAAAATGCTCCATGTAAATAGTAGGTAATTACTATGACATGCCGTATTAGTAACACTAACCGCATTGCCATTTCATTTGCCACCGTATTCTCATGGTCACGATACAGCTTAAGATATTGAAAACTCGATTTCTATCCGCAAAGCCATCCTCCAATCAATCACCGTGACATTCTCACGTCTCACCAGCAACGGGGTGGGAAATGACGACGGGCTTTTTCCACCGTGCCTTTAGCGTCACTCTTGCGGTGCATGACTCGGACAGGAAGGTATGCAACAATCGACCGTTTCGGCCAATCCGTAATCAGGGGCAAGGAAGACAAGTGGCCAAAGGGCCATGCAGGGATGACGGTTTTCATTGAACAGCTACAACTTTACACAAAATAACTCACGATTACTGCGATGTGTACCTGTCAAAAAACACGTACAATTCTTCAAATTGAAACGTTAAAATTTCCAAGAAACACAACCTGAGGCCAATTTAAACGGTGGTATTGTTGGGTTTATAATGCATCCAAAGCTCCCAACAATTATGTTGCACACATTTTGGTTAAACTCGAATAAGTGGTTTGACTCGACTCGAAGGTTTGATCTACATCTACATCTACATCTACACGATACCCTGCAAGCCACCGCGAGGGTGTGTGGCAGGGGGTGAAGGTCACCAAGCATTCACTACTAACATGCAAGCAAGCAACTAAAGGGTCTCATGCAACTAGATTGTTAGTATCTATAGTATTTGAGGGGTTAATACATGCATCATGCACTACAGAATACTCTAAAATATTTCCCCTACCTATCCCTTTCCTATGCTGCCTATTCTGTTCTCTTATAGTACGGGGGAAAAATGCCATTTTGAATCTATCTGTACGACAATCTATCTCTCTAATCTTATTTATCTGGTCGAATCTAGCATAATACGCTGGTGTTTTCAATATGTGCCTAACATCTTCAGTAAAGCTATCCGATTGAAATTTCTGCAATAGATTAAATCTGAACTTTAATCTACGCTCTGATAATGATTCCCACCCTAATTCTTGTATTAATTCTGATACACTACTCAACCTATCGTAACACCTTTTGACGAACCTAGCTGCTCTACGCTGCACACTGTCTAGTTCTCTCATCAAACCTAATTCATTAGGATCCCATACACTGGCTGCATACTCAAGGTGGGGCCTAACTAGTGAAAAGTAGCATCGCTCTTTTGTCTTCTCATCACATTTCCCAAGTACTCTTTTTATAAATCCTAGCTTTCTCTTCGCTCGGCCGCATATTTCCCTTATTCGCTCGCGGTGGCTTGCAGGGTATCGTGTAGATGTAGATGTAGATGTATCCCGACCCATGAAAACGAACTCTCGCAAAGAGTGGGGACCCTCAAATAGGACGCGCATTATTCAACTAAAAATTAGAAATAAAAATCACAGAATGCTCCAGAAATTCTTGCAAGAAAAATGGTGACCCAGGACGTCCCTTATTTTTCCCCTAGGACGTCCCTAATGTTTGGTGAGCAATCACCCCCTGCCACACACCCTTGTGGTGGCTTGCAGGGTATTATGTAGATGTAGATAGATGTAGATGTCCCCGGGATGTCCTGCAGCCCCAATCTCACCCACGAACTCATCAACCATGCCGCACTGCAGATGAAGGATGCGATCTAGCGGCGGAAAGGGCAGTCGGGAGGATGGCGGCAATACTACGCGGTTGTCCACGGACACCTCTGAAGGTCGCGGAAGTTGACCAGGAGGGTATACAGTAAGCTCAATTTATGACATTTGAAGTTCCAAATTGAGTAAGACAAACAATAGGAGTCAGCAAGTAAGTCCTTTGTCTCCTCGATGAAAGAAATTCATGGAAAAGATTAAACAACAGAAACACTGGAAATCTCCTCGGTTCTAAAAATGGTCGCTATCACAAACATTGAAAGAAGTGTAAAACATCCGCCAGGCGCAGGAGAAATGCTGTTCCGATGTGCCGTTAAATGACTTATCTCCACTTCGGCGTTTCACAATGGAAACAACACAATCCAATCAAGAAATATTGCTTTCGTCTTAATCACGACTAAACCAATAATCGAAAGCGTTTCAGTGAGTTATCAACAAACGTTCCTGGTTAAAAGCAAGTCATTATACTATTTCCACGCCCAGAAAGGATATTATAAGGCAACCGAAATTTCCCGACTTGCACCAGAGAGACACGTCTAATCCTCGGTCTTTGAGGTCCAAAAGAAATGTTCCGTCCCTCTCCCGGTGGGCCCTGATCAAAAGATAAAGCGATCACAGTCTGTCAGCTTCCAGTTTTCTTATGGTGCCCGTAGTCTTCCGCATGAAGACTAACTGATCGTACGTAAATTAGGTATATTGCATGCGGTATTACACATTAACTCGAAGCCTAACCTGAAAGCATAAAGTCAAGAAATGGCCGAACTTTAAGGTGGTGAGCAGAGAATGCTTAAGTCTAGAGACATGCACTATAGCCCTCCTCCCCCACCAGGACTACTTCACACGCGAGAAATTACAGCTTGGTGCCATCTTCAGAGCGACGTCAACAGTAAATGAAATGCTTACACGAAGGACCCACGGAAATATTCAAAAAATTATTGTCTTGACAGACTAAGGGGACACATTCATGGAAATTTTCGGGGGAACACTTTCAGAAACCACAAGAAAAATTCAAAACAGGCTTGTATTTTGTTACTGAAATTTCTCTAATAGATTTAATATGTGCTTTGACCTACGCTCTGATAATGATTCCCACCCAAATTCTTGTATTAATTCTGAAACACTACTCAACCTATCGTAGCACCTTTTAACGAACCTAGCTGCTCTACGCTGCAAACTCAAGGTGGGGCGTAACTATTGAAAATTAACATCGCTCTTTGGTCTTTCATCACATTTCCCAAGTACTCTATTTATAAATCCTAGCTTTCTCTTCGCTCGGCCGCACATTTCGCGGATGTGTCTTCCCCACGATAAATATTTAGTGATTGTTACACCTAAATCCCTTACGGTTTCAACGCTTTCGATCTTCGTGTTACTTATTTTTTAGGATCGCTCTATCGAATTATTCCTCCTCCAAAAATTGATAGCTATACACTTTTTCAGGTTAAGTTTTTAACTGCCATTTGTCGCACCACTCTTGAATTGCATCTAAATCCTTGCTGAGCGATTTCCTGTCTTCTTCTTTTGATATATTCCTATACACTACAGCATCGTCTGTAAAAAGTCTAAGGTTACTACTAACTACGGTACCCAAATCGTTTGTGTATAAAAGAAATAGAAGCGGTCCTACTACGCTACCCTGGGGAACTCCCGATGTGACTTTGATTGTGCCCGACATGATACCATCTATGACAACCCTCTGCTCTCGCTCACTTAAGAATTCTTTTACCCAACATACCTACAACGTCTTTATTTGTACCAAAACTCTCTAACTTCAAGATTAATTTACCATGAGGAACTTTATCGAATGCATTTTTAAAATCTAAAAATATCGCATCAACTTCAGTACCATTTTCGGCGTAGACTAAAATATCGTGCACGAATTTAGCTAATTTCGTCTCGCTAACTTTAACTAAGATCTAACTTTCAGGAACCCACGTTTGCAGTTTATGAGCAATCCCTGACTATCCAAATGCCCCATGATCGAACTGACTACAATGTGCTCATATACCTTACAAGAGATAGACGTGAGTGAAATGAGTCTGTAGTTAATAGGTTATTCCCTATCACCGCTTTTAAAAATAGGTGAAATGTTAGCTTCTTTCCAATCCTTGGGTACTGTGTGGTTCTTTAGTTTTTTATTGAATATTATTTCTAGATAGGGGGCTATTTCAGAAGCTAATGTTTTACATACTCTGGAAGGAATTAGATCGGGACATGGTGATTTGCTTTTAATATTGTTTTTTAACTGCTGCTCTATTCCGCGACATGAAATTTTTAATTCGGGCATTTGCTCACTGAATGTGTTCGTCGGTGGTTCCACTGCGTTGTGTGACGATGAGTTGAATACGCTTTGGATGAAGGAGTTTAAAGAATTGGCTTTTTCTACACAGCTGGTGACTCGAATTCCTTTATCGTTTTTAAGTGTGTGCACTGTGGACCTATTTCCCTGAAGCTCTCTCTCATATGACCAAAACGCTTCTACATCTATCTACATCTACACGATACCCTGCAAGCCACCGCGAGGGTGTGTGGCAGGGGGTGAAGGTCACCAAGCATTCACTACTAGCATGCAAGCAAGCAACTAAAGGGTCTCATGCAACTAGATTGTTAGTATCTATAGTATTTGAGGGGTTAATACATGCATCATGCACTACAGAATACTCTAAAATATTTCCCCTACCTATCCCTTTCCTATGCTGCCTATTCTGTTCTCTTATAGTACGGGGGAAAAATGCCATTTTGAATCTATCTGTACGACAATCTATCTCTCTAATCTTATTTATCTGGTCGAATCTAGCATAATACGCTGGTGATTTCAATATGTGCCTAACATCTTCAGTAAAGCTATCCGATTGAAATTTCTGCAATAGATTAAATCTGAACTTTAATCTACGCTCTGATAATGATTCCCACCCTAATTCTTGTATTAATTCTGATACACTACTCAACCTATCGTAACACCTTTTGACGAACCGTGGTGCTCTACGCTGCACACTGTCTAGTTCTCTCATCAAACCTAATTCATTAGGATCCCATACACTGGCTGCATACTCAAGGTGGGGCCTAACTAGTGAAAAGTAGCATCGCTCTTTTGTCTTCTCATCACATTTCCCAAGTACTCTTTTTATAAATCCTAGCTTTCTCTTTGCTCGGCCGCATATTTCCCTTATGTGTCTTCCCCACGATAAATCTTTAGTGATTGTTACACCTAAATATCTTACGGTTTCAACGTTTTCGATCTTCGTGTTATTAATTCTATAGGATCGCTCTATCGAATTATTCCTCCTCCAAAAATTGATAGCTACACACTTTTTAAGGTTGAGTTCTAACTGCCATTTGTCGCACCACTCTTGAATTGCATCTAAATCCTTGCTAAGTGATTTCGTGTCCTCTTCGTTCGATATACCCCTGTACACCACCGCATCGTCTGCAAAAAGTCTAAGGTTACTACTAACTACGGTACCTAAATCGTTTATGTATAAAAGAAATAGAAGCGGACCTACTACGCTGCCCTGAGGAACTCCCGATGTGACTTCGATTGTGTCCGACATGATACCATCTATGACAACCCTCTGCTCTCGCCCACTTAAGAATTCTTTTACCCAACATACAACGTCTTTATTTATACCAATACTCTCTAACTTCAAGATTAATTTGTCATGAGGAACTTTATCGAAAGCCTTTTTAAAATCTAAAAATATCGCATCAACTTCAGTACTGCTTTCACCGTGGACTAAAATATCGTGTACGAATAAAGCTAATTGTGTCTCGCAAGATCTACCTTTCCGGAACCCATGCTGGCTGTTTATGAGTAATCCCTGACTATCCAAATGCCCCATGATCGAACTGACTACTATGTGCTCAAATATCTTACAAGAAATTGACGTGAGTGAAATGGGTCTGTAGTTACTAGGTTCTTCCCTATCACCGCTTTTAAATATAGGTGTAATGTTAGCTACTTTCCAATCCTTGGGTACTGTGTGGTTCTTTAGTGTTTTATTGAATATTATTTCTAGATAGGGGGCTATTTCAGAAGCTAATGTTTTATAAACTCTGGAAGGAATTTGATCGCTTTAGGATTGCTATCAAATACTCTCCTAACATCTTGCTCTTGAAATGTGATAACGCTTTCCGACATGATTTCCTTGCTAATGCTCTCGATTTTTTATAGTTTTGAACAAACTCATTTTTTTCATCTACCGATAGACCCCGTCCAGCATTTTTCATCCTAGCGTGGTATACCCTTTGTCGCCTTAGTAATTTCCTAACCTCCTCGTTATACCACATTGGCTCTGTAATATCACTTATGAATTTACTTGGTAAGTATTTATTAACTGCTTTACGCGTGACCTCAAGAAATTATCTCCACGAATCCTCTGTATCTAATCCTTTGCTTTGTTCGCTAAATACATTAAACGATTCCCTTAATTCCTCTTTCATACCGTCGTAATTAGCCTTGCCAAATAAGTATACCCTCCTCCTTATTTTATAATGTCTTTCAACGCCTACAATAAATTTTGCATGCACTATTTTATGATCACTAATTCCTGTGCCTGTAACTGTCATTAGAAATCTTTCCGGCATATTTGTTGCTAATAAGTCTAGAATGTTGTTTCCCTCGTCGGTTGTTACTAGCTGTTGTAAAGAATGTGACGCAAAGGTGTTCAAAAGTGATTCGCAGAGTTCCTTATCCTTATCTTCTGCTATAAAACTACACGTATTCCAGTCTATCGAAGGGAGATTGAAGTCTCCGCCTACTATTATTCCTCTATCATTGTTCCGAGAAAGTAATGTATGTACCTATCCCTGAATCTAGTTCTATTATATAATTGACGCTTGCATCCGGTGGCCTGTAATATGCACTACAGACTACTCTAACAATATTTCGCCTACCTACCCCTTTGCTATGCTGCCTATTGCGTTCTCTTAGAGTACGGGGGAAAAATGACCTTTTCAATCTATCTCTCTAATCTTATTTGTCTGGTCAAATACAGCATAATACGCAGGGTTTTTTTAAAAACATATCTTACATCTTCGGTAAAGCTATCCTTTTTTAATTTCTGTAACACATTTAATCCGTACTTTAACATATGATCTGATAATGATTTCCAAACGAATTCTTCTATTAAATCTGATACACTATTGAACCTATCGTAACTAATCTGATAAATTCCCAAACGAATTCTTCTATTAAATCTGATACACTACTGAACCTATCGTAACCTTTTGAGGGAAATAGTTGTTCTTTTACAGTGTTCGCGGTTTTGAACATTCACCAGACCATTGGCGTCATTTTCTGGTAATCCCCCACCCCTGAGTTTTAAATTTAATCATAAAAATATTCATCTACATCTACATCTACACGATACCCTGCAAGCCACCGCGAGGGTGTGTGGCAGGGGGTGAAGGTCACCAAGCATTCACTACTAGCATGCAAGCAAGCAACTAAAGGGTCTCATGCAACTAGATTGTTAGTATCTATAGTATTTGAGGGGTTAATACATGCATCATGCACTACAGAATACTCTAAAATATTTCCCCTACCTATCCCTTTCCTATGCTGCCTATTCTGTTCTCTTATAGTACGGGGGAAAAATGCCATTTTGAATCTATCTGTACGACAATCTATCTCTCTAATCTTATTTATCTGGTCGAATCTAGCATAATACGCTGGTGTTTTTAATATGTGCCTAACATCTTCAGTAAAGCTATCCGATTGAAATTTCTGCAATAGATTAAATCTGAACTTTAATCTACGCTCTGATAATGATTCCCACCCTAATTCTTGTATTAATTCTGATACACTACTCAACCTATCGTAACACCTTTTGACGAACCTAGCTGCTCTACGCTGCACACTGTCTAGTTCTCTCATCAAACCTAATTCATTAGGATCCCATACACTGGCTGCATACTCAAGGTGGGGCCTAACTAGTGAAAAGTAGCATCGCTCTTTTGTCTTCTCATCACATTTCCCAAGTACTCTTTTTATAAATCCTAGCTTTCTCTTCGCTCGGCCGCATATTTCCCTTATGTGTCTTCCCCACGATAAATCTTTAGTGATTGTTACACCTAAATATCTTACGGTTTCAACGTTTTCGATCTTCGTGTTATTAATTCTATAGGATCGCTCTATCGAATTATTCCTCCTCCAAAAATTGATAGCTACACACTTTTTAAGGTTGAGTTCTAACTGCCATTTGTCGCACCACTCTTGAATTGCATCTAAATCCTTGCTAAGTGATTTCGTGTCCTCTTCGTTTGATATACCCCTGTACACCACCGCATCGTCTGCAAAAAGTCTAAGGTTACTACTAACTACGGTACCCAAATCGTTTATGTATAAAAGAAATAGAAGCGGACCTACTACGCTACCCTGGGGAACTCCCGATGTGACTTCGATTGTGTCCGACATGATACCATCTATGACAACCCTCTGCTCTCGCCCACTTAAGAATTCTTTTACCCAACATACAACGTCTTTATTTATACCAAAACTCTCTAACTTCAAGATTAATTTGTCATGAGGAACTTTATCGAAAGCCTTTTTAAAATCTAAAAATATCGCATCAACTTCAGTACTGCTTTCGCCGTGGACTAAAATATCGTGTACGAATAAAGCTAATTGTGTCTCGCAGGATCTACCTTTCCGGAACCCATGCTGGCTGTTTATGAGTAATCCCTGACTATCCAAATGCCCCATGATCGAACTGACTACTATGTGCTCAAATATCTTACAAGAGATTGACGTGAGTGAAATGGGTCTGTAGTTACTAGGTTCTTCCCTATCACCGCTTTTAAATATAGGTGTAATGTTAGCTACTTTCCAATCCTTGGGTACTGTGTGGTTCTTTAGTGTTTTATTGAATATTATTTCTAGATAGGGGGCTATTTCAGAAGCTAATGTTTTATAAACTCTGGAAGGAATTTGATCGGGACCTGGTGCTTTGTTTTTACTTATGCTTTTTAACTGCTGCTCTATTCCGCGACATGAAATGTTTATTTCGGGCATTTGCTCACTGAAAGTGTTCGGCGGTGGTTCCACTGCGTTTTGTGACGATGAGTTGAATACACTTTGGAAGAAGGTGTTTAAAGTGTTGGCTTTTTCTACACTGCTGGCGACTCTGATTCCTTTATCATTTTTAAGTGTGTGCACTGTGGACTTATTTCCCTGAAGCTCTCTCACATATGACCAAAACGCTTTAGGATTGCTATCTAAATATTCTCCTAACATCTTGCTCTTGAAATGTGATAACGCTTGCCGACATGATTTCCTTGCTAATGCTCTCGATTTTTTATAGTTTTGAACTAGCTCATTTTTTTCCTCTACCGATAGACCCCGTCTGGCATTTTTCATCTTAGCGTGGCATACCCTTTGTCGCTTTAGTGATTTCCTAACCTCCGCGTTATACCACCTTGGCTCTGTATTATCACTAATATATTTACTTGGTATGTATTTATGAACTGCGTTACGGGTGACCTCAACCACCCCCAACGCTTCCCTTAATTCCTCTTTCATACCGTCGTAATTTGCCTTGCCAAATAAGTACACCCTCCTCCTTGGTTTATAATGTCTTTCAACGCCTACAATAAATTTCGCATGCACTATTTTATGGTCACTAATTCCTGTGTCTGTAACTGTATTTAGAACTCTCTCGGGTATATTTGTTGCTAATAAGTCTAGAATGTTGTTTCCCCTGGTCGGCTCTGTTACTAGCTGTTGTAAAGAATATTATGGTGAAACAAAAAAAGGTGTAAATATCGCTCCCTTTATAATCAATTCTTCGCCTCCGTGAACGATTACTAACATAAACGGACCGAATGAGTCGTCATAAACACAAATGGTAATTCCCGCAGCACGAAATCCCGGTCTCGTCTCAGGAAGGCAAGTTTTTACCTTCAGAGCTGACTCGCATAGGCTTCCCATATGAACTCGCAGAAAAGATTTACGTAGAGGTGACTCCTAAGTTCTGGAATTTCACTAATGCATTCAACCAATTGCTTCTACTTCAACCAATAACAACTAAATTCACCAAGGAAGGACGTCAGAGCCACCTCCAATGCAGGGTCAAACTATCATGCAATACATACATACTATCATCATGCGGCACAAACATTTCTTTAAAATATTCGTGGTTACAAGCCAAGCATGAAAAAACATGCCTATAAAGAGAGCACTTGCAGTTTATTATTTCAGTGTCGTCTAGACCTGCCTAAAATGCACATAATGCAATTCGCAATAAGTAACTTTGCAAGGGTGTTTGTAATAGAAAAACAATTCTTCGTGTAATTGAAAGAGAACAAAACTAACTGCTTCTGTATATGTAAAAATAGCTGTCCTTACATAAATTTCGTCCCAAAATAACAAGTGGACTAGCACAACTTGAAAGGAGGACCGGAGTGATAAGGCTGGAGCCGACACGCAGCGCAGACTGCAGGGTTCAGACTGGAGAACCACAGATGGAGAGGAGAAAATCGAGTCTTATTAGCTTCGTGGCCCGGTAGCCCCCGAGCTACGCCGAATGACTCCGAATGTTGGCACGAATTCACAATTCAAGCAACGTATACACGAATAAAGTGATGCATGATCGTCACTAAACTACTGGGGGATTGTTTGAAACCGTCGGGATTATCTCGAATGGGTAACTAAGGAGTCACGTGATATAAACACGAATCGTTCGCATATTCTGAGTTAAATACATCTGATTACAACCTCATTCATTACTTACACTTGTGTTTTATTTCATCTGAGGGGCTCTGTAGTCGATACAGATGAGAAAAACTCAAGTGAAAACAATTAAGAGTATTGTAAAATTTGCGAACGATTCGTGTTTGTACCACGTGACTCCTTGGTTACCTATTCGAAATAATGCTGACGGTTTCAAAGTTTGAAATGGGTGGGGGTGTGTTTGAAATTCAAACACACCCCCAGGACTGCGGCCTCCGCAAAATCATCTTCCCTATTCTGCGGAGAAAACGTTTTAAGCCAACCGTCGCAGATATGTGAAAATGAAACATGCAAATCTTGAGGGCCAGAAAATTCTCATTCGTGCAGCGCTGTTTATGTTTTCCTCCTAACCGTAGAAAAAAATCGTGCATGGCTTACTCATCTACTAGTATCTCTGACTGAGACCAACAGAATTTCAAGGCCTAAACCAATATTTCTGATGATGATATACGTTTCGGATCAAACCTCCGTCTCAATAACAGTAACAGGCATTAAACGAGTGAGACTCCAACTCTAAATAATATTATTTTAATTTTCGACTGTTATTTTTAACGATCATGAGTGTTCGAGGCGCCAACGACTTATTAATCGACCATATATCTCACGTGCTGTGCAGTGAATGAGTCTCCATGCTCTACGAGTACGTAAAATAGCGCATGGAATAATTTGATCAGTATGGTGATTTTACGTCAAGAAGCAGAGTTTGAATTTAATTTGCAGTATTCAGGTTTAACGGTTCATGTTTCATATTGGCACAATGGACCCCCGCTGGTCATTATAATAATTATACAGCATCATTAGTCTCAACACGGCGACTTTCTTGGACCACATTCATCCGATAAGCAGGAGCTACTATAGCCACACGTAACGGAAGAGAAAGTTGTGCCATTAATGCCAATAACCTCCACAGCGCTCAAAACGAGGAATATGAACACGGCTGAAAACAGAGAACCCTAGTCCTAGCAATGCAAAAATCATCAACAACAAACTACAGAGCCCTGAACGAACTCGACTATGGATCTATAACGTAAAGGAAATGCAGCAACTCTGATTAAGAAATCGGTTACGCCCACTGCGCCAGCGAGCATTATCAGGGTAGAGAAACAGCTCACTATCGAGTTGGTATTTCCACAGCGACGATACCTACAAATAAAAGCATCCAAAATAATAACGCCGAACAAGCAATTTAACGCACTGTAGCAGCTAATTATTCTCGCTTAATACCAAATACTTCAGCATATACCACATTTAACACCCGCGGGATGTGCATCTGATAATTCTGTTGAGTGTTTGTACTTGTTGTGATATAACTCAAGCATCAATACGTTGTGCAGTTGTTTTCTACTGCTACTATCCTTATTCTTTTGTTCGTGACTCGGCCCATGCCTGGTCAGCTGTCTCTGTCTTTTTGTCAGTCTCTCGATGTACACGTTCTGATGTGCACGTTCTTGTAATCCAAGTACGTACATTAAAGTACTGTTCATTATCTGAACCTGTGAATTACGTTTGTTCTACCTCGGCCTCTAACAGGTTATGGGCCCAGAGTGTCACGACTGCAATATTAATTAACGTATTCACTTTCCGCATTCTCGCAATATATTTGAACTTGCGTTTTGAGCGAAAATGTCGGATAACGAACAGGAACGTTCAAATGCTGCTGCAACTGTTCACCATTCGACACCCGTTGACTTCGCACAGTCGGTGTTCGTTGCACCGGCAGGCGTGCCGGGTATTGAGAAGTTGGAAGGCGAAAGGAACTACAACACGTGGAAATGGCAAATGAAGATGCTACTCATAGATTATGGCATGTGGGAAAGTGTTACTGGTCAGGACATAGATCCAGTCAAAGATCGACGCGCGCTAGCAAAGATCAGCTTGGCTGTAAAACCCGTATGTGCTTCTCACATTTACGCCTGTAGCACAGCCAAAGAAGCATGGAATAATCTACAAAAGGCTTTTGGCAGCTCAGGGCTGACTCGTGAACTAATGTTAGAGAGACAGTTAATGAGAATGCGTTACGAAGATTTTAGTTCCATGTCCGAATACATTAATGGGATCCTTTCCGTTGTGAATCAGCTGGCAGATATCGGCGTCGTTGTCCCTGATGACAAAGTTGGGAAAATTTTGTTAAGTGGTCTATCGGAGTCTTTTGAGACTTTGGTGCAAGGTTTTGCGTCCACTCACACTGAAGTTAGAAGTGAGGAAGTAAAAAAGCTTTTGATAGAGGAGGACTGTCGAAGAAGTGCCAATGCGTGCGAATCTTCACTAGCATCCGTCAAATTCAGGTCAAGTGCTTCTCATGCCCCTAATTCAAACAAGAAAACTGTTCCCAACAACATTATTTGTCATTACTGTAAGAAAGAAGGACATAAACGACCTCAGTGCACTAAGTGGAAGAGACTGAAAAACAAAAATTCCTCAAGTTTTCAAGATACATCAAAAAATTCCAAGAAATTTGATGGCAATGATGGCTTAGTTCTCATGACTGCTGCGACATATAGTAGAATTAAAATGCCAAAAAATCAGTGGTTCTTCGATAGTGGTGGAAGTCAACATCTAACATCTCGTGGTGATTGGATTGATGACCTCAAAACTTCTGTGAATGCTGATATCTTAACGGCTAATGGTTCTGTAATGTCATGCCAAGGTGTTGGAAATGTGCCCTTTATTTTTAGTAGTAATAGTTCTCTAGTTAATGGTACAATTACTGATGTGTTGCTTTGTAAACAGAGTGCTGCAAATTTATTGTCAGTATCTAAAATTGCAGAAAAAGGTAAAGTACTTGTGTTTGACAGATATGATGTTAATGTGTTTGATGAAAATGAAGTTAACATTACAGGTACAAGTCAGCTTACAGGTAGTGCTGTTGGTGGCATTTATAAATTAGACCAAAATGGAAAAACCACAGCAACTGTTTGTGACAATGGAATGCCTAAGATATCTACTATGGCAAGTGCATCTCTTGTATGTCCATCTAAAGGTATTGTCTCTGATATTCCTAAACAAATTCCTCATGTTGTAGACGATGTGAACAAGGTTTTACCCTTTATGATGAATGTCTCCAATGTATCTAAGGAAATTTGGCATAAAAGGACAGGGCACCTTAATTACAAATATTTGTCTAAGCTCAAGGATTTAGCTGATGGCATAAAGTTTGTTGAAGGACAACACACAGAGTGTATTCCATGTATTCAGGGTAAGCATAGCAAAAGACCATTTCATCAAACAGTTGGTCGAGCATCTGGCTTGTTAGAACGCATTCATTCTGATGTCTGCTATCCTGAAAAGGGAGTTGTGACGTGGGGTGGTGCCAGATATCTTGTTACTTTTACAGATGATTTTTCCAGGAAAACTTTTGGCTATCTTATGAAAACCAAAAATGAAGTGTTTTATAAGTTTAAGGAATTTAAGTCGTCAGTTGAAAAACAGACAGGTCATGTGATTAAATGCCTAAGATCGGATTGTGGTGGTGAATATATTAATGGGCAAATGTCAGATTTTCTTAGAGTTCATGGTATTTCTCATGAAACAACGTGTCCGGATACACCAGAACAGGATGGTTTATCTGAAAGGGCAGGTAGAACTATTTTTGACTGCGCTAGAACTATGTTGTGTGATTCTAAGTTAAACAAGCGCTATTGGGGAGAGGCCGTCTCCACAGCGATCTATCTAAAGAATAGATGCCCAACGGCATCTCTCAACTTTCAAATACCCGAGGAAGTTTGGTCAGGCAAAAGAGTTAATTTATCTCACCTTAGGGTTTTTGGTTGCAAAGCCTTCATTCATGTTCCAAAGAGAAAGCGAGGGAAGTTAGATCCCAAATCAAAAGAAGTAATTATGTTGGGATATGGTCCCGGGAAGAAAGGATACAGATTAGGTGATATACATGATCCTAAAAAGGTTTACATGTCTAGGGAAGTCAAATTTATTGAGACCCTAATGGCTGGTGATATTCCTATTGCAAGTGAAAACAAAGATATGGATAGAAATAAGCTTGAAATTGACAATAATGTTATCATTTTTTCAGATAGAAATGTTCAAAATGTGGATGCTATGAATGATGTTGGTACTTTGTCAGAAAACAATATTCAAAATGCACCTATTGTCAATGATATCCCTAATGTTGCGGGTTGTAATAGACCCTCACGCATGCGACAGCCACCTCGTTGGCATGCTGACTATGACATGTCCTTTCAGGCTTTGACTGATATGTCTGTCAATATTCCTAAATCGACTAAGGACGCTTTATTGGATCCCTTGTGGAAGTCAGCTATGCAATCCGAATATAATTCTTTAATGAATCATAGAGTATGGGAACTAGTGGACCGACCATCAGATTGTAACGTTGTAAAATCTAAATGGGTTTTTAAATTAAAAAATGGAAGTTCAGGTGAATTTGAAAAGCACAAAGCTCGCCTGGTAGCCCGAGGTTTTTCTCAAACTTATGGGATTGATTTTCATGAAACATTTTCTCCAGTTGTTAGTTACACCACACTGAGATTGTTATTTGCGTTTGCTAATGAAATGGATCTGGATATAAGTCACATGGATATAACCACAGCCTTTCTAAATGCAGATCTTAATGAGAAAATATACATGGAACAGCCAGAGGGTTTTTCAGTTCCAGGAAAAGTATGTTTATTGCGAAAGAGCATTTATGGATTAAAGCAATCCAGTAGGATGTGGAATAGAAAAATTTCTGACGTTATAATTAAAACAGGTTTCAAACAGTTAAAATCTGAATCATGTGTTTATGTGTGTCATAGAAATAAAAATCTTACCATAGTGGCTTTGTATGTAGATGATATTTATATATTCTCAAACTGTAAACAAGACAGTAAAATCTTGTGTGATTCACTGTACAAAAACTTTGATGTGAAGTTACTGGGTAATGTGAAAGATTGTTTGGGAATGCGTGTGATCAGAAAAAGAGAAAAGGGAATTATTTCTCTTGACCAGGCTCAATATGTTAAAAGGCTGTTAGAAAGATTTTGTATGACTGATCTTAAACCTGCTCCTACACCTATGGCTGCTGGATTGGTATTGACCAAAGCCACAGATCTCACTTTTATGTATAGTGGAACTGTACCATATCAGGAAATAATTGGTGGGCTTATGTATTTAGCGGTTAACACGAGGCCTGATATAGCATTTGCAATCAATAAATTAAGTCAGTATAGTACAGCCTATGATGAGTCTCATTGGTCAGCTATAAAGAGAGTAATGCGTTATCTAATAGGTACTCAGAATCATGGTTTGGTTTATGTTAAATCTGGAAATTTAAATATTAAAGGGTATGTTGATGCTTCTTATGGTGGTGTGCCTGGTGATAGATGTTCACAAACAGGTTATATCATGCAACTTGGTACCTCAACTTTTAGTTGGGAATCTGTAAAACAAAAAACTGTAGCATTATCCAGCACAGAGGCTGAATATTTAGCCATAACTAATGTAGTGAAAGAAGCATGTTTTATTAACAATTTAAGTCAAGAGTTGGAGCTGAAACTTGGTGTGATAGAAATATTGAATGACAATTTGTCTGCTCAATGTATGGCTGAGAACAAGCAAACTTTGAAACGCAGTAAACATATTGATATAAAACACCATTTTGTTAAAGATGTAATTGGGCGTCGGATTGTAAAAATGAAATACAATCCAACAGATGACTTGGTTGCTGATATTCTCACCAAACCTTTATGTAAAGAAAAGCATTTATATTTTTCTAGGATTATGAATGTTGTGAACATATATGATGCTTAATTTAAGGGGGTGTGTTGAGTGTTTGTACTTGTTGTGATATAACTCAAGCATCAATACGTTGTGCAGTTGTTTTCTACTGCTACTATCCTTATTCTTTTGTTCGTGACTCGGCCCATGCCTGGTCAGCTGTCTCTGTCTTTTTGTCAGTCTCTCGATGTACACGTTCTGATGTGCACGTTCTTGTAATCCAAGTACGTACATTAAAGTACTGTTCATTATCTGAACCTGTGAATTACGTTTGTTCTACCTCGGCCTCTAACAAATTCAAACCTACCAAACGTCAACCGCAACCAACATTTCAGGCGTGCGACACCAAGTTCCACGATTACGAGACCAGCAACACGTACACAGTATTGTCCCGGGTGGCAAGCCACCACTCTTCCCAAAGAGACTATCCATTCTACCTACCAGAGTCAATTTGTCTATTATTCCAGCAAGGATGATCAGAATAATCATACGCAACGCGCTGAAAAGAGAATACGCTGAAAATGTCCTAAAAGATGGTAGTTATATTTAGCCTTTCCCTCTCCAAGACTTAACGGCGTGTTATATCTCTGCTCCTCTTAACTTCATTTAAAACGAAAATGTAATTACCTAATCCAATTTACGATTATTTAAAAGTAATCGAGATTAGCTGAGATATTATCCACATACATTCATGGCGTACCACGATCTCTTCACAGAAGCAAATGGTGTTAACGCGACCGATTCAGAGACGAATAACAAAATTTACAATGACGCTGGTAACCTGCATTCGTAGCATTTTAGAAACGAGGGAGATGGTGATACGGGGGTTGGACAACGGCATAAGAGCAGACGCCTTCCCTCTTCCGCGCCCTTGACCACAACGCCGACCTTCAGAAGGAAGCACTATGAAATAAAACAATAGTACTTAACAATTTTGACAGGTCATCCAAATCAAGCTTATAACCTTTAGGAAAATTGGAGTGATAGTAGACATAACATCAGAGTTCCCTCAGCCAACCAGCAGGTCGTAACGCCCCCAACTGATCACAAGGAATTTATAACATACACGAACATGGTCGAAAGAGAAGCGGATGATCACGAAAAAACACGCATCATGTGAAAGTTACCATTAATCTGAAACTTAGAAATGCTCCTTCTACTTACTACTGCAGTATACTATAACAAATATAGGCCTTATGAGAGGATAAAATCATCTGAACTGCTTCATATATCACTAACAATTACTTCCTAACAATAAAAGCACGATTGTGAATAACTTTCGGCTTCCTATCACATAGTAGCCACGATATTTGTACCTAGATATAGCCATAACAAGCAATAATCACGATATGAGCAACTTATAAATGGACTAAGCGAAGAAAATCTTTGAGTAAAGTAAACTAAGTCTCAAATGCCGAATCTATTTCTGTTTCAGCTAGAATAGATTCCTTATAAAATCAATGCAACTTGTCTTATGTGCCTAAAGATTTACTGCCAAATACAGTACTTATAGAGAATAGAATGACTTTCACTTACTCTTATGATGAAGCACGAAGTAGTCAAACAACCGCCACAGAAAATGAAATCTTCAAATCATGACCGAAGATGTCGTATCGCCCAAACAACTCACAACTTATTCTGCACTCAAAATTTACACCACGAAAAATAACTCGCTCTCGAAAACCACACCGAGGGTAAACACACACTCATTTGTCAAATTTAAGCCGTAACTACACTGCCCAGGCACCATCAGAGATATAAGTTCACCCCTCACGAACCACCTTTGCCTTCTTTAACATGGCGAGAATCCTCTCTGAAACGCCTTCTACGCCTGGCTATCCATATGATACCACAGCGCTGACGCAACGTTGCGAAGAGAGCAAATGAAGTTGAGAGCGCTTAGTATCGGCATTCATTCTTTTCTGAATGATTGTGTTATGGCATTTACGCTAATTCACGCCTCTTATTTTGGAGCTGGATATTTAATTGGGGTTGATATTTATTATGCGTGAGTTATATGTGGTAAAATGTCATTAAAAAGCATTTCTTGAGGTACGTAATATGCCATTTGCTCAATAGATGTCAGCAGAGTGTCATCGATTTGTTGTTATTGACATTGATTCTTTGACGCATCAAACTGAAACCAAAAGGAATAATATTTACTCTCTTCTGAACTGACTCTGTTTGTGAGTGTTAAATTGAGTTGGATTACGGTAAAGGTTCGTTCTAAATTGATAGATATTTCTTCTAAGCTGTCATTTTACTTACTGCCTTTGTTTGTATATTATTTCAGACTGAAATGGGTCGCATATTTCTTGATCATATCGGTGGGATTCGGTTATTTTCTTGTGCTTCTTGTGACACTATTTTGACGAATAGAAGTGAGTTAATTAGTACTAGGTTTACAGGAGCGACTGGCAGAGCATTTTTGTTCAATAAAGTGGTGAATCTTAACTACAGGTATGCAATTATTGTTTGTTTTATGTACAACTTTGTAATCATAGAATTATCAGTTAACTGGCACAATATTTTTCAGCGAAGTTCAAGACCGAGTCATGTTGACTGGTCGACATATGGTGCGAGATGTCTCGTGCAAGAATTGCGATGCCAAACTTGGATGGATATACGAATTCGCCACCGAAGAAAATCAGAGATACAAGGAAGGAAGAGTTATTCTGGAAAGAGCTCTTGTGACGGAAAGCGATGGATTTGATGAGCGTATGGGTGATGATTAGATCTCACTGTCAGCGTCACCAAAACTGGAATAGTTTTGTAGTTGATTTGCCGTTTTTAATGTCTCTACCGTCCAGATTTGTCAAATTTACCCGTGTATTCGTTTTTGTGTTGGTATCTTGGCACTGTTGGAGTAATTTGGATTGTAATCCTTTAAGTTACACTTATTTTCTGGTGTGTTTATGTAAGAGCACTCAGTCATACCAGGTTGCAGTTTGTTTTATTTTTTCTTTAGCATCAATTGAAAGTGTACAAGGATGAGAAAGGTTGAACTTTGCCAATGAAGGATCACATGTTACCTATGTTCTTAAAAACTTCCTTGTAATTGACTGCCGTTTAACTGCCATTCCGTGTTATGCCAAGAGACTTGTTTATTGGTTGTAGTTGGTTCTTGAACAATTAAGTAACTTAATGGGATAGTTAATTGCCAAAGAATAAACATAGGGATATTGTCGTATTGTTTGTATTAATTGATATGCTCCCCTTTGCTAATTGAAGTGTTTCTATGATGCTATGTGAGAAATATAATTGTATGACGATGTTGTTGATATTTATTGGATTTGATGATGGCACATTGCCGCTCATCAATAACCTGTATACTTTAATTTGAAATTGATAGAAATTTAAGAGTTCTATTGAAAATTATTTGAGAATGAAGCTCTCATTGCTCACTTTTTAATGTAATTTTTACGAGGTGAATAATAATCAGTTTTTACTTTCTGAAATTGTTTTATTTCATTATTTCCTTCGTGATAAGTTGCATCAGTTACATTGTCATCCTGGTGCTCCAAAAATTTTGCTGTTTTGCAGATTATCCATTTCATTAATGACAGCTGTGACAGCAGATATTGTCCTTTTTAAGTCGCTAAGCATGTAAATTATTTAGTTCAATTCCAGTCCACATGCCAAATATAATTTCCCTGAAAAGTTCTGTTTCTGAAAGACAATTGGAATGTCAGTTCAGTTGGTTGGTCAGAAGCATTCCTGGGATTTCATCTGGTCCATAGCCCTTTACCCATTTGCTCACCGTGCCACTTAGTCCTGAGATGCCTTTTATCATTGAAACAACTTTCTCAAAGTATGTGAACATTTTTTTACTTCTGTAATGTCTCACCCTGAAACATAGCAATGAAAATGATGTTTTACCTTGTAGAAGGACTTAATATTTCCATTGAAGCTTTGACAGGCTGAATACAGTTAGTTTTGTAAGATAGGTGAGCACTGATTTTCTATGGATTCTTTACATCCGTGTAAACCACCCATAGGTAACATTGTGATGTTTAATCCTCCATAGCCGTGGGTCACTCATGGGTCCATTGTTTCACTCTGAATGTTCAATATCCAGCTGCTTTAGTGCGGCTAGCAAAACTTCCTAACATACCCTAGGACCAGCTACATCTGTCTGTGCCTGAAATGTTCCTCTCACCATACAATATCTCTCCTTCCATCCGAGACAAAAATTCTTTACCTCCCTGTTCCCTGCCTCATCATCATCAGTCAACAATCCTAGGATTGGTTTGAAGCAGCCCTCCACTTGATTCTTTGATCGGCCAACCTCTTCTTATTAACATCATTCCTCTCTTTTACATCCTTCACAAGTTGTTCCATATATCTCATATGAGGGCTGCCTTTTTCAATCTTTGTGTCTTAAGATGTGGCCAATTAAGTTGTCCTGTCTTCTTTTTTAGAGTTTTCAGCGGAATTCTCTTTTCTCCTGCTCTTCTTAGGACTTCCTTGTTACTTACTTGGTTTATCCATTTAATCTTCATCACTCTTCTGTAGCACCACATTTTCAATGCTTCACCCTTTTCTTCTCCGTTGCTGTTATTGTCCGTGCTTCATTGCCGTAAAGAAACATGCTCCAGGTGTATGTTCTGATGATTTGCGTTCCTTGCCTACCACATATTATAACCCTTCATCATGGCTTTCAAAACACCATTGCCTCTTATCCTCCACTCCATATCTTGATTCATGTATGTAGTAGGTATTTATGGAAGGTGAGTGATGGCTGAAGTCACTTAATTTAGGATAGGTGGATAATTGTGAGTAGGTAGGATTTCCCAGGGAATGGAGGAAGTGACTTGTGTCTTTCAGCACAGCTTGCTTTTCATGGAAGGTGCATGAGGGAGGGGGGCACGGATTTAAGTTCCGTCCAACATATGGAGTGTTGCACTCCAGTAGGAACCAGTAGACTACAGAAAAATCTCTGCCTCCACCAAGATTCAAATACCTCTGCATTGGAAGCCAGCCACCCCACCAACTCGATCCACTCTTTCTCTTCCTTACTTCCAGCATTTTCCTTGACTCCCTTACCAAGTACACTCAGGAATCTTAGTTTGCTTTATTTTCTCAATCTTTCCTCTTTCACACCTTAAGTTCAAAAGGTGTCGGCTGACTTTCATCCCTTCCTTTAGCCCATGTTTTGAAACCAGAGAATGCAACATTCATTAGTATTTTGTCTCTTTTAAATGAACGTCACCAGTTCTCTACCTACTTCTGGAGAATACCTATAGGTATAGTGATCTATATAGATCACTCTAGCAATTTCCTTTGACCATTGCAGATACTTTTCACCATTTACCTAAAAATTACCTACCCAAGTAAGTATTTGTACTTCTCTGCATTATACTCTCATCTCCTTTTGTTTCCCTCTGCCCGTTTTTTTCTGAATATCTCACCATTTTAGTTTTATTATGATTTATCTTTGTTATATGTTGGGTGGAAACATATGTTTCCATCCAATTCCGCAAAGCCCATATGGGGCTTTGCGGAAAGAAGATGAAAATAGACTTAGGGCTTTTGAGATGTGGGTATGGAGAAAGTACAGTGGGCTGAAAGGAGGATGAACAATGAAGTGCTAGAATTGGAAGGAGAGGAAAGAAATTTGATGGATGAAATTAGAGAAGGCAGTAGGTGTGGATGGAGAAGGTAATAAAATAGGATGGTGTTTGGAAAGAAGTGGCTGAGGGAAGGATTTTGGGTAAGCAGGGAGGAGAAGGATGGTTAGCTAGAATAGAATGATGGGAGGTATGAGGGACTGAAGAGAGGGACATGTGAAATTTAGGGGTGGGAGAAATTAAATGTCCACTTAGACCTACCTTCACTGGTATAAAACAATAAAAATAATAATTACTATTTGCGATTGCTTGTGAAGAGCTTCCTGCAGTACAGTGAAAGGATTATAATGGTGAAGATTAAGGCCTAGCCTGCAGATACCATTGTGGTGCAAGTTAACATGCCTACAAGGCCGGATAAGTGGAAGACATCTATGATGATATCATGGAAGTGATTAGGCAGAAACGCAGGGAAGAAAACTTAATGATTTTAGGAGATTGGAATACTACTATCCTAAAATTTTGTACGTGGGTAGAATAATATTGTGGCAATAAAATGTATATTTGTGTCATAACTTTTCTTATTGGTGTGCTTTGAGGTATTAAATGTCACATTGCATGACCTTGCAACTGAAATGTGTCATAAGAAGCCCATTTAGATAATTGATAGAAAGCTTTGAGTCCTTAGCAATTGTGTTTAAATATTTATTCAACTACAGCAAGGGAAAAAAGTTCATCTTAATCAAAATTGGTGAGGTGAAAAACTTCTTGTTTTTGATTGATCTGACATGAAATATACCTACTAAACTAGCCAACTAGATTTGGCCAACGTCCAGTATTCTCTTGTAGGTATATGAATGTCCAGTTTTCCTATATCTACTACATATCTTTCATAAGATATATTCTAGATATTACATCATCATCATCATTAGTCAACAATCCTAGGATTGGTTTGACGCAGCTTTCCACTCGATTCTTCTATTGGCCAACCTTTTCACTGTGACATAATTCTTCTCTTTTACATCCCTCACAACGTCTTCCACTTCTTCATAGTCCAATGTAGGCATGTAAATCTGAACCACTACAGTATCTACAGGTTTGGTCTTGATCTTCTTTCTTTCTTTCATTGTAATGCAGGCTCTTCTCATGCATTCCAGCGCTCTTTCTGAGTATGATCCTTACTCCAGAAAAACCATTTAATGATCCAGTACCTATGTATAATCCTGTAGCTTATACTCCAAAAGTCTCCATCTTCAGGCCACTCCATTTCACTGATTCCTAATACGTCGAGGTCCATTCTTCGCATCTCCACCTTACTGTTCTCCAGTCTTCCACAGGTCCGAAGTGATCTCACGTTCCATGTTCCTACCCTAAAATGTTAATCACATTTGACAGATGTACTCTCTCGGGTAGTCCCTGCCTGGAAATCGGAATGGGGGACTATTTTACCTCCGGAATATTTTATACTTTATTTACTCGGGAGGGTTCAATCACGTCAACACTTTTATTAGTCTTATTTATGTGTACAATGCTTCTTATACATTCTTATTTTTCCATTTATCAGTCAATCTTTAATGATTTCTAATGTGTCACTCTCAGTAGCACCTGGGTTTCTCACCCTGAAAAAAATGTATAAAAGAGTAATAATAATATTTAAGGCTAATTACCAGGATAACGATTTATAATTCCAGCTTCAAAGAGTGTTTACCCAGAACTAAGCATTTATATTACATCCAATACACGCTGGTTTCTGACAAAGACCAAAATCAGACCAATCATACAATAAACCTGTTTACACTATGCATTAACTTGTACAAGTTTGTGAATGCATATCCCTCCCCTTCTCAAGATTAGTGTGCAGTAGTATGCTCAAGTTCCAAGAATGAGTCCATCTATCTGCGGTTTTCAAGTCCGTACTTGCACTGAAAGGCATTTCAGATTGGGAGGCAAGGTACGAGGATGGGAATGGAAGAGTAGGGAGAGGACAAGAGGAGAGAAACCCAGCATCAGCTTTAACCTACTCTTAAAGAAAGGTGCCAAGAGAACCACGGCTTAACGTCCCATTCAACGGTCAGAGTACTGAACTCTGATGCACTATCAACAAAGCATTCCACCTCTAGTAGGGTTACCAATGAAAAATAACAATAATGAGAGGCCATATGTACCATACAGTGCTTATAATTTCTTATAATGTTCATGAATTAACAGTGGTATAAATTTCATGAAAATTTTTGGAATGCCTGCTTTTATTTTTCTCTGTCAATGTTAAATGTCTTCTACTACATGGCAGAAGACATAATTCATCTCAAATTGTAATTTCAATTTCCTGAGGTACAATATCATGGGAACATCTTATGATTAGACAATAATAGAATCAATGTATTTGGTAGTAAGTTAAAAATGGCACCAAAATCAACAGAAATTGAAGCAGTTACAGAATGTTTCATGCTATTATTGTATATTCCTACATTATTCCTAGGGTGCATTCAAGATTCACTGCATTTTACTTACGGATGAAAGGATATACTTAAAAGGCTGACAACATTACAAAATTAATGCCTAGTTCAATGAATTTGTTTTTCTTCACGAAGTAAGAATGATGGATCCAAAATTCATGCCAAGATAAGTCTTGTAATACTTGAAATTAAGCAATAAAAAACCCAACTTACCCAGAACTTGTCCAAGATTTAAAAAAAGACTTTTTTCCTCTCACAAATTGTTAAATTTTTCGGCACCTTTATCCATGAACATCCTCCCATCCACTCACTTCACTAAAAATAATTTTGTATTTTTTTAAGCTGAAAAGCAAAAGACTCAAGCTGTACTCAGCAAAAACCTACCAATAAAATAAAATAATGAATGCAGCCAAGAGTACTTGCTCGCTCTCCCTAGTTAATTCACAGGTTTTTGATCACAAGGCACTGCACTGCATGCTTACCCTGAGAGCACACTAAAAATTGTAGACGTCTAAATTTGGTCAATTTAGCATCTACAGATAACTTCACTGATTGAAGTTTGCTGTAGACCAAGGATAGACCTAATGCAGACATGATAATAAAGTCCCTAATGACAGACTCGGTCGACCAAATTTGAAACAAAAAATTACCAACGAAAATAAACAATATGTTTTCATTAGTTCACCATGAGACTCGTTTAAATATTTATAAAAAATGGAATTGCTGGCACATCGGCAAACATTATTTCATCATAAGCAGTCCATTACTGTGCTTAAACAATATCATCCGGTAGAAATTCCTCTTATATGCTCATTTGGCCATGGGCAACAATAAATTTCAACTACACTCCAATAAGATGCAGCACATTTTACGTGTGTTTATTGTGTTTCCATGCACGGGCACTATGTCTAACAATAGAAAACTTCTGAAGCATACACAGCCAACTTGGCCACATGAGAGGAATTTCTACCAGATGATATTGTTTAAGCACGGTAAAGGACTGATAATGATGAAATAATGTTTGCTGATGTAGCAGCAATTCCGTTTTATTTAAATATAAAATGGGTCTCATGGTGAACTATTTAAAACATATTGTTACATATTTTTTGGTTGGTAATTTTTGGTTTCAAATTTGGTTGACCGTGACCGTCATTAGGACCTTATTATAGTGTCTACATTAGGTCTATCCTTGGTCTACAGCAAACTTCAGCCAGTGAATTTATCTGCAGACTTTAAATAGACCAAGTTTAGATGCCTACAATTTATACAATTTAGATGCCTACAATGCTCTGAGGGAGTAAACACAATAATATTGATAATATATAATATCAACTGGTAAACTTAACCATTGCTACACAATATTTCAATCAAATCAAGAGTAACCATTCAAGCTATTTCCTAGACATTAAACATATATTTTGTGCTGTGTCCGGAATAACATCACCACCGACACACTAACGTTAGAAAAACGTCAGTATAACGTTTTTTGGTTAGTGCACGCCACTTTCGTTAGATTTCCTAACCACCCTAACGGCCAAGTTCTACAGCCGCGTCAAGTGCTTTGAGAAAAACGCTAAAATAACGTTCGCCGCAAACCTATGTCTAGTCGAGGAGGGGGCCGGGTCCGAGCGTCACAGCTCTCCCTCAAACTTCGGTCACCTTCGGGAGTCATCGACACATCGCTGATGCTTTGCCAATGCCTCCTTTGATAAAATTATTATATTAGTATTAAAGGATTATTATTATACTAGAATTAAAGGAGGCCATGACTACAATCGATGTCTTGCAAACAAGATCGACTTCGACCACCTCGAAATTAAAAATGGCAGTTGTTGATAAGCTGGAAACATAAGAAAGAACTATCTCCTCTAATATTTACATTTTCTTGTAATTTGTGATCATAGAAGCTTACATTTAAATTCTAATGGACAATTAAGTTACGGTGAGTACCTAAATGATTGTTATGACAAGTGGTTGCGTTGAAGATTATTTATGAATTTGTCATTGTTTTCATCTGCCTTCCATGCTGACTTTTTGAATTGCTGCAACAGGAATTGAGTCTATTTATCATTTTTCAGGCACATAAAGTCATTAACAAGTTGGGACGTTAGCAGTGAGCCAACGACAATTCCAGGGTGGCTACTAATATCCAATTTTCAAATTCCCTGACTTTTCCCTGATGGCCTACCAATTTCCCAGACCGATCGCAAAAAGGTCTGCTATTATCGGAACATTTTATCTCTGATGAATTAAATTTTCGTCAAAACTCAGAAAATGTAAAAGCTGAAATCAATACATTAAAAGCTATAAGAATGAAAAAATACATTAAACCTTCACAATTTAGCCCTAACACAAATTAAAAACACTTAAAATACATTTTTCGCTGCCATGGGTACGCAGCCGCATATCGTAATTCCGTGGCCGTGTATGCTTCCTTCGGTAAAATTACAAATTGACAATGTCTAATTCTTCAAGGAAGAGGTAGCATGTCGTGGCAGCTCTGGGAAGTTTAAGATTACTCAAAAGGCATCGAAAGGAAAGTCAATGGCGAATTTACTGGCGGACTCCACCACAGGTTGTGCGAAAAATACAAACCATGCCCAAGTTGTTAGACTGGATCAAAATATGATGGCATAAGTGACGTTTAGAAGCGAATAACAATTTGATTAACGTGGTTATAACCCCTTGATTGTAAGAGGGAACCAAAAATGTAAAAATATTTGTATAAACAAATAAAACGTAATCGCGCCACTGCGAGCGAAAACAGGAGACAATTAGCAACGGCAGCATCATATTCAGGAATATCATATTTGAGGTGGTTTGTGACCTGACTAAATTGCTTCGAGACGGAGTTAAGGGTGCCATTCAATAATTACACCGAGCGTGAAAAGTGGGGAGGGGAGGAGGACACTTCTTACTGTCTCACAAAGGGGGGTATGGGAATCGAAGATGATCTTAAATAAGATTTTGTTTACATGTGTGATCGTACTTGTATTACCGTTTTAATAATCATCGTCTTGTATTTTTAGAACTGCAAGCACGTATTTACTACAGGCTATAGTGTGCTGCAACTACCTCTTGACCAGAGTCTCGGGAGTTAAAAAAAAACATGATGTAAAATCTTCCGAACAACATAGCCTCGGCTTCCTTGTGATGAGCGAAATACATGGTGATCATGAATTTTAACACTACTAGGAAAATACTGCACTAAGGATATACAAAAGGGATACATCGTACGGCTTATTCACAGCTTAATTACTAAGATTCACAACGGAATGTTTAACGAATTGCCAGGGCTTATTCTATGCACTTCGTCGACGGACATTTGTTTTAGTTGGTGAAATGTTTTGGTGAAATAAAGGGCGGGAATGACTGCCCGATAAATGTAATGGTAGAAAAATAACGAGAATTTCCTATCCCAGTTTCTCCCTGACTGTTACGAGAATTCCCTGACTTTTCCAGATTTCCCAAAGTCCCTGACAATTCCAGGTTTTCCCTGACGATCGCCACCCTGAATTCAGATCATCATTCAACTACTTGACAAACGTGGAAATGTTTTGTGTGTGTTATGACAGTGCAGTGATTGACTTTCGATGATATTTGAATGAACCACCTGTTGGAAAAATATAGTTTCAATTTTTAGAAGAGCGTTGTTTTTTAAAAGATAGCTGGTTGTTGTACACCCAGATCAACCGTTTAAAATTAAATGTTATGGAAAAATCAAGCTTGATCGCTAATTTTTATTCACATATGTGAAATGCTTTGCTTTAAATTGTTTGACAAAGATCCTGCTGGTCTTACTAGATATGTATATGATGAACAGAGTAATATGCGATTAGAGTGCTATGCACTTGATTTATAATTTTAAATAATTCCCTTTGTGCAGTGTGGGGAGTTACATTCTCATTTTATGTTGTCGTTATTTTAACGTTATCCCCAAACGGTCTGCTCTAAACGTAAAAAAAACGTTCGGATGGTTGGACATTATAACGTGTTTCAAACCGTGTTCGTTTGAACGTTATACTAGCGTAATTCTAATGTTTTTGTGTTGGTGGGGATGTCATTAATAAAAACAAAATTCAAATTACTAGAATAGTGTGCAAAAATGTAGGTGCCTGCTGTTATCTATATGTATGCCTGGTACACCCTGTTTCCTCAAGTGCCTCATATCTACATTCCGACTAGAATGCATCATGTGTCATTCTTGCCTCACCTAGCATACCTTGCGGATACACAAAATATAGAATATAAACTACATGAAACCCTAATAACACATGCTTTCTGTGGACCTATCCTTGCATGAAAAGGAGACTATGGAATTTTAATGATAATTTAGGTAACACAGTGTTTCAGGTGAGTTTGTTTGGTCTTTTTCTCTTGATAAATATCTGAGAAAAATGGGGAAGACTTAAGTTAATGCAGGATTACCATTTACATGATTACAACTTGTTATTATATAATTTATTTCTTTCCTGCTTACTATCATTTAAGTACCCATACAGCATCCTGTGAATCAATTATCACAATATTATTTCAATTTCTTCTCCTCATTAAACCTTTATTTACTAGCTGACATGGCTTCCCTGGATTCCCTGAGTATTTCACACACCAATTTTGCTTAAGATGGCTTTATGACAACAGAGTACCTACAAGCCATGCATTTGTAACTGTACACATCAATAACTAAATATTTTTGGGAATATTTAAGTGCTACATTCAGTGGATGGACATATCAAGGATAACCACTACATATTATTAAAAATCAAATAAAAAATGGAAAATATATCTGTATATCTTTTATTATTTACAATTTTGTTTATTCTTGCATTAATCTTGTGGCAAAGCCCAGCACAGTTCTTGTAGTTCTTTAACTAAAAGGACCTATACGAAAATATGTCAAATTTCAAAAAGTAAAATATTTCATTATTGAAGAAAGATTATACAAAAAATGTTAAGAATTGAATTTTCAGCAAAACCACTGCATTGATAATAAATAAAAATAACATAAAAAAATCAAAGCTTGCCACATAAAAATTTCTAGGACTGCAATCCCTAAATATATATATAAAACTATTAAAAATGCTGCAAAGCTGAGTCACACTGCATACAACGATGAACGAAATGCTTACACACTCGTTATTGAACATATCACTAAAAAGCTACTAAAATTGTTATGACAATGTATATAATCAAATAAGATATGATACATTTTTTATCCTTCTCAATGTCTACTAGTATATGAATGAAAAAAGTGGAAGTAAATCTCTCTGACTTTTACTCAAATCTGGCAACTTAAAACTGACCTCATAATCCAGTGGTTCATAAATTGTCCATTGTGGGCTTGATAAGAAATTGTAAAAATCATAAAAATAAAATTCAAAATAATAAATTTAGTAATTACACAAGTAAGTGCATCAACTTTCAATCAGTTCTTAGGAAGATTTGCTTAAATGCTAACGCCCACACTAGCAACTTCATTTTTTTTTATATTTTGTACCTGTAAATGAACAACTTGTGTTCAAGTCTAAATACTCATTTCTCTTAATAACTTCTTGAGCATTATGCATTAAATTATATTGGTTTTCAAGACTTCCATGACCAGAGTTAAAACTTTTCACACATGTTGTTATAGTTTTCTTATGGCACCACTGAGGCGAGATACAAATCAATTTTAAAACTAAAGAAATCTACCACTCAAAATAGATTCTGAAAATCTGATGTAAACAACCATGAATTGGGTGAACTTCAAAGCTCTCGGAGTAAATAAGAGCCTTTCCAGGAAAGTTATATCCCTCCAGTACTTATAAAGTACAGATACAAGCTGACATATCCACTCATCCCAGGAAAAGAGTTGGAGTTAGGAATCAATCTCCAACACTTGGTCAGCTCTCTTTCCATCAGGTCTGTATATAGATGCTGTTGGCCTCTCTCCTGCCGATGCGGAACAACCCTCTTCATCACCAACTTCCGGCACTTCCCACGTGAACTTATCATCGTAGAGAAGCTCTGGTGGCACCTGGCTCAATGCGGGCAGCCTCAAGATGAATCCTACAAGGGTAAAATGTTAACTCAGCAAGTGTTTACAATATGACATGTATACTCACATGCCAATTGATAAGTGCCTCACAGAAGCCTGAGCATGAAAAGCCTACATTACCTGAATTCACAAATAATACTTATCAAGCTATAACTAAACTAAAATTGGAAAGATAATACTTTTAAGCTCCACATGCTTCATCTAATATAAGTCACGATATCCTTGGCCATTCAAAAAAAGAGCAATAACAACTAAAGCACACACAATGGAATAGTTGTGACCAGTGAAGGACTATGTAGCCCTGTGCACAAACTGAATGAAAAAAACAAGATATAATTGTAAATGTAAAAACAAAAATTGAGAGGATGATCCTGTTAAGTTAAAAGTGATTGTATCAACCAAGTAATAAGATGTCGGAGTTTCTCCATTACAAATTATAATTATCTACTTTTAACTCCTTCTAGTAATTGCCCATAATATCATGTGCAAACTTTTTCATTAAAAAAAATTGGCCATGCATAAATGTTTTAGAATCACTAAAAATAGAGAAACCAGATCATTTCTGGCCAGATTTTTTCTTAAAAGTACATGACAATTAATTAAGGGGTTAATAGAGAAATATTAATGCTTTTCTTAAATGGAATTATTTAATATTATATAATGGAAGATAGTTAGTGGTCTACATTGTACCTTGCACGCTATCACTAGGGTACACGTGAGAAGGTAATAAAATAATTAAGATTGTTGAGAATTGTACGCAGAAAATCAAATATTAAATAATTTTGAGGCAATAGAAGAATCAAGGCACCCACAGCAAAATCCTTTCCTGCTTAGAAAGACAAAGTGAAATTTGATTATGCTTTGGTGAGCACCAAAGTTGGCTTTGTGATAACACTATGGGTGCCAAAGAGTTATTTTACATGATACAATGTCTTTTCCCTTACCATTCAAAGGATTAATTATCCTTTTAAATGTAATAGCAACGCATCCACCGAAACTAAACCCCTAATATTTCTCACATTGCATCAGAATGTGTTTTACCAACAGAGCTGAATCACATTCATGACATCAGCACAGTAGGTATTTTTCCTTCAGTAGAGGAATGAGTGAGTTGATGAAGAACGACCAATTCTTAGCCAGGAGACGGCAACTTCCTCCTTCTTTCTCCTCCTCTCAGATGAAGACCACAAAGAGGTCATGTGTTTTACCTAACGTAACTAATTGCCGCCCACCATTTGACATGCTTCCTGAAACTGTTTCAAAAAATCTTTTCTCTAGGTAGCCTTCAAATTAGTTTGACACCATCAAAAAGTTTGGTTCTGCTATAGAGTCAGAGCAGATTAAAAAAATGAGTCGTTAATTCCATTACTTCTGAGAAGAGCCATTTTTATAGCTAACTTCTGCAGAATAAATGAAGCGCAAAGGATGCAGAAACCAAGCTGCAAAGAAATTATGGTTCACATACAGCCAGATGGTGATTTTGAGCAGTCCATGTATATTGGTTTCAAGTTTTGGTGATGGCATAGGGCATTTCTACTATGGATGAGTAGAATGTTTAGAAGGGTATATTGCATGCAATTCTCTTTTCTCGATGAAATCATATAAACTATGATAGACAATGTATGCTGAGTGGCATTCAGGCGACTTTACCAGAGCATTTAAACACACATGCTCCTTGATGAAAAGTATAAAGTTTAGATGAAAGATAAAACCTTTCTTCGGGTGACCAAAGGAGGTTCCCCTTCATATACATTAACCCATTGGCTTACAAAGACGGCGATTCGCCGTCCGCTCAAAATTGGCCCTTGCTTACAAAGACGGCGATTCGCCGGTCTCGTATATTATTTTTTTTCCAACCCTCTTTTGGAGCATAAAGTTCAGATAGATTTATAAAGTATGTTCTTTGTTGCTTTTATGTTCTCCTAATGCAAATTCCGACGCTGTTATTGTATTGCAGTTCATATTTTATTCTTTTATATACTCTATGGTTTGAAAGTATTTTCGCCACGCCGTCATCATTTATCGTGAACCCAATGCACATTCAGCACCAACTTACTTTGTCTCCTTTCTCTCCTATCCTCTTCCTATTTGATACAGTATTGCTGAGACACCAATTGATTGCCAGCATGAGATAACGAAAGCAATATTACACTTTGTATATCTGATGAGTGACTTCACGTAAGCGAAAGATACCCATTATCTTCATCTTCAGTGAACTTGCTACTATGCAAAAGATAATACAATCTTTGCTGCTGCCCCACAAAAGTTGCCTTTCATCTTTTCCTATTTGCTGTTACATCAACAAGATAGAATTACTGAATGAAGACGTGACCTTCGGATAATACATATTAGTTAGCAGCCAGTATCCCTGCCGCTGCCACAGCCATGGACGCTCGAGCTCGAGCCCTCGAGCCCGCGTATACACGCGATGATGTAGAAAAGTTTATTTATGATAGCGACATCAGTGCATGTGATAACAGTGAAGATAGTGACACCAATGACTCTGATTATTCAGAAACTGTGAGCAGAGAAGAAGACAGTGCTGAATTTTCCAGTGAAAATGAAGGCAGTATTTGTCCGGCGGATCCAAAATAGGCTAAGAGAGAAAATAATTGGCATTGGTGTAAAAGCAACCAAAGTGTGAAAGAATTTAGATTCTCTGGTAAACCTGGCATAAATGAAAGAATTCGTGTGAAACAATCCTAGTGAGAGAGACATTTTCTTCTGGTTTCTTGAAGGTGATTTTTGGGAACTCATCGCAACTGAAACCAACAAGTATGCAGATGAATTTTTGTACTCCGAAAAAAAATAGAAAAAGTGATCTTAGGAAAGGGTGGTTTGAAAGAACTAGAGATTTAGGCCTATTTCTCATTGTGTGCTGGCACAACTGAAAAAAAATAAACTTCAAAGATACTGGAGTCCACGCAGCATGACAGAAACGCCTTTTTTCGGCTGAGTTATGCCATATAAAGGTTTTCTTTGTGATCAAAATTCTTGCATTTTGCTGACAATTCAAAAGTAAATGAAAATGTTCGGCTGAAAAAGATATCTCCAGTGATCGACTACATAAATACAATATTTAGAGCCATGTACACTCCGGAGAGAAACCTTGCCGTGGATGAAAGCTTTATGAAATTTCGTGGCAGACTCTGCTATGACCAGTACAACCCAAGTAAACGCGCTCGCTTTGGAATCAAGTACTACAAATTATGTGAAATCTCATCAGGGTACTGCCTACAATATTCAATTTACACTGGGAAAAAACTGCCCGGAGCAAAGGAAATTCCTTCGAGTGCAGCAATAGTACTAGAACTTTTGCATCATTACTTCGCAAGGGTTACACTGTGGCGTTAGATAACTGGTACACATAACCTGATCTATTTCTGAAGTTGATTGATGAGAAAACTAATGCCTTAGGCACAGTTAGGATAAACCTAAGGAATGTGCCGGCAGAATGCAAAAATATACAGTAGAAGAAAGGGGAGGCAAAGTGGTATAGCAATGGAATCGCTGCTATGAAATGGAGAGATAAAAAAGACGTGCATGCACTAACAACATACCACAAGACCTTGGAAATGGCTGACACTGGAAAGAAATCAGTAAGAACTAAAGAATCAATCATAAAACCAAAATGTATTCCCGATTACAACGTACAAATGAATGCGGTTGACAGGCACGGTCAACGATTAGCATCTTTTCCTGTTATGCGTCGTTATACCAAAGGTTATAAAAAGATATTGTTTTATCTCATGGATATGGTTTTATTCAATACTTACATATTATATACGAAAACAGCAGGCAAGAAGATTCAATTTGATGACTGCTGAGAAAATTCTAGAAAATGTGAATATGCCGGACTATAAAGGATGCGGGCGACCAGTATCAGGCACCCTCACCCATGAGATTCCAGGCGGCAAATTGGGGACATTTTCCAATTCATATCCCGCCAAATCCAGAAAAATCCATCATGTAAATGTGTGGTGTGCAAAACAAAAGGAATGAAGAGCGAAACCAGGTGGGAGTGTGAAGAATGAGGTGTCGCCCTTTACCTACCAGATTGCTTCAAACTCCATAATACGAAATCAACCTATATGTAAAACTTACGATTTATTCACAAAGAATTTTCAATTACATCACATTTTCATATAGTTTCCAGTAATTAGAATTCAGGTCAAGTGAAATTTAAGAAAAATAAAAAAAATATCGAAAGTAGCTATTCAAGTTTGAGATAAAATGCCAATGACAGTAAAAAAAATTTTTTCAGTATTCTGCCAGATTCATTATAATATATCTCCAGAACCCTTCGGTGCATTTCAATGCAACTTTCAAGGATGAAAGAATATATAGTTTACAATAAGAATACAAAAAAAAAGTTTAAAAATTTCAAAAAACATGCCCGAAAAAAAATTGTTTATAATTTTGCTAACCTTGTATAATTGTTAATAATATTGTTCAATGAAAAGATTTTTTCGACTGCTAACAACAAATTATAATTGGCAAAATAGTAACCTAGATATATAAAATTTTCAAGAAAATATATAATAAACTATAATAATTATAGCATTTTTATCAGTAGAATATTTTCTCAAAATAAATGGTATTTCTGAGGGAGTAGCACGCAAGAAAAATGGTAAGCCAATGGGTTAATACTTATTACTGGACTTATTCAAAGGCACTTGTGGCCAATCACAGTACCATGTTATGAACTATTACATCATGAGCAGTTAAAGAGATGAGTTTTCGGAGAGGAGTACATTAGAGGAGTCATAAAAAAATGTGTCAAATTTTTTTCCCAAAACAAAATCCTCAAAGATAGTTCAGAGTTTCCTTCTACACCCCTACCACATTATCCAGACTTCTATGCCAAAACAATGACAAATTTGAAAAAGAAAAACTGAGTGGTGTGTATGAAATCACATATGAGTGCCAAGCTCAATATGTAGGTCAGATGGGTAGAAATTTCAAAACAAGATTTGGTTTAACACAAAGAGTGCATTACTCAAGGAAGTGCATCGTCCATGGTGGCGAAACATATTATAGAGTAAGTGTAATACAGAGGGCTCACCGCATGAAGCTTAACTGTTGTATGTTTTGGAAGTAGTACTGGAAGGTTTCTACAGATGGCAAGGGAAGAATTTTTTTCGTTTCGTCACAAACGATATTTGTATATCGCTTCCCTTTTTCTAATCGATTTAAGTGGCACAATCGAGAAGCATTCTGTAGTCTGTTCCTTGCAGTGGTGGATTGTGTGTTTTTAATGAAAAAAAACAAGGTATCCCCCCGGCACCAAGATGTTTGCTTGAATAGTGAGAGAAATGTCAACTTACTGTGACTGTTGACATAGGTAAAGGCATATCGCACCATTACAATAAAAGAACAAAACTACAACAATAGCATATGTTCAATTAGAAAATTCAATTAGAAAAATGAAAGCATTGGAAGCAATATACATAAATCGTTTGTGAAATAACGTGAAAAATTCTTACCACACCATCTATGTAAACCTTCCAGTACTATGTCCAAAATGTGTAACAGTTTTGCCCCATGCGGTGAGCCTCTATATAAATACTTACTCTATGTCCATATGTAAGTTAAAGGGAAAAAATTAGATGCCCTAGAACAATTGGAAACAATCAAACTCAAACATTTCCATACCGAACGACCATCAGTACACCTTAAATTCCATCCTTTTTTCCCTTAAGTTTCAATAGTGCGGCCCCACAGTCCAGATGCTACATCACCCCTACCCCCAATCCTCATCCCACCTCATACACCCTCCGCCCGACTCTAGAATAACACTTCCTTGAGATGCCCATGCTTGCTAATCCGCATAAGCCACCAGCTTAGAGGACATCCTCCCTCCACCACCTTTCATTGAGGACTACCACAAAACAACACTCCAAATGCTGAGCTGTGAGAATCAATATAACCATGGGTTAATGAACAGAGTGAAAATATCATTTTTATCATTTCTAAAGTTATCTTAATGGAACCTTTAGGCCAAGCACCCAAAACACCTACAATATTGGTTAAACCAGTGTTGAAGTCTTAGGAATTGGCTTTGGAATGATGTATTTTAAACACTTTCAGTAATAATGAAAGTTTTAAATAGAAAATGATTTTATTTGCTTCCGAGACCTCTCATTATATAGTTTCTACTGTAGTCAATAGGGTATTGTCTTGCGGTCATCAGCTACATTTGTGAAGCACTGATTGCCGTCTCAAGCTTAAAATATTATGAGTACAAATAAATGAAGTATGTACATTCAAGACAACCTATATGAAATTTAAATTATGGTGATGTACTCTTCACAAAAGACAGGTAAAACAAAAAGTAAATGCTTTTTCATCCCATTTCTTAATATTTTGAGCTTTGAGGCAGCAATCAAAATCTTGTACAATGTGAACACAAGTACCACGTGACCAAGACAGAGACTACTAGCCCCAGTCAAACATCGGATTGAAAAAAAAAGGCATTCCTTTCTATGAAATGAATCCGCCAAGCTTAAGCAGATATGGCCTTTAGCAGCATCCACTTGCATTCTTGTGGTAAATTCATGCACAAATGCAGTCCATCACAGCCCTTGACTTGCTCATCAATGCTGTGACACACTTTTTGGGACGAAGTGTGCAGCAGCCATGGACTTCACCCACTTTACTGCAATGAGGTGGTTGGTGCATGTGAAGGGATGTGATTTATTTCAGAAATTTGATAGTGCATACAACAACGCAGGAAATATATTTGGACTACTACAAAAGTTCCAACAGGCAGTGAGATTAATGCTTAAAAAACTGGCTAACTTGATACACGTGAGTGGTGCTACTATAAGGAACAAAAAAACTACATACATATCGGCTTTGATTCCAATAATAACAGGTGCTTAAACACACTATGGAAATGGGAACTTATATGCATAATTAAAGTAAAAATTAATCAAAGCTGTGCTCCAAAGTGACTATACACAGAATATAAAAGTAACTGGATACCATCCCGATGCCATTCATGATGCCACTGTGGTGGAAATGTCTGATATAGTTCTCCGGAAGAGAGGAGGTGCACTTATGGCATGATTGTCTGGGGAAACAATGCCATCAACAGTATCGTTCGTAGGCAAAGGCACCAACCAAAACACTTCATCTCGGTAGAGAAACTTCGACTCTTGGGGAGCACCCAAGCATGGATGGCTAATTAACAGCCCTAATTAGATGAAAGAAAACAAAGAAAGAAAACCAACCTCATCAAGGTCCAACGAGAAATTCCGCACCATTCACTACTTTTTTCATGATGTTTAAATAAACTTTCCACGAAAAAATACTCCAAATGGTTTTAATGGAATTCTCAGCAAAGACAAAGACACTTGGCAGCTATGTTTCCATCTATTCCCCTTTGTGATGAAAGATTTGCCAGCATTGCAGCAAGCATCTTCTCCAAGTCTGAAGTTGTGCTTGCATGTTTTTGCCCATCTTATGCAGGCCTTGGTTTAGTCGAGGTGCACGATGATGGGTTGGTTTACGGAAGAGTCATTTCCAGGAATGTGAGAGCAAATAGCCAACCTCCCCATTGAAATTTGGCCTTTAGGCTATCTCAATGACCTCTTTGATGAGTCTGGGATGATATTTCTTCACTTTAGCTATGAGTTTTGTATTATCAAAGTTGGCATAGTGTGAGAGATATGCGTGTGTTCCATGACGGCAGATAGGCAAAATTACTTATTCTTGGTGACCCTTTGGTGTCCATACATTCTCCTTCATGGCTTTTGATGTTTCCCCAATGCAGGCACGTAGCCAGGGAGGGGGGGAGGGGGGTTCTGGTGCTTCAGCCCGAAATTTTTTCCCAATAATTTTGTTGTTCTGATTTTAGCAGTGAACTTTACCAGTGAGAAGAGATAAGTATGGGCACTGTAAAAGTAAATACCAAGCATTGAAAATTAAGAGAAGAGATTTGTAACATGTCAGCACCGAATGGGCAAGGCTAATTTGTTACAAGTTACGCAAGACTTAGCCCTTCCCGAAGCAAATTTCTGGCTACATGCCTGGCCCAATGTAAAATTTTCTGCAAATGAACTTGAATTTGTAGATGCCACTTTGTAACACCAGAGGTATGCGGTCTTTAGCCATGCCGAGGAGGTCTGTTGTCTTTGTGACGCAGAAAACGGTGCCACAATGTTGCATTTTGCAAGGATTCTTGCAATTTGTTTTCCTATGTCCCTTCTATATAGAGTATAAATATTTTTATATCTTCTTTACACAGTGTACAGCCTTTATGGCTAAAGACTGAGTACCTCTGGATATACAATTGAGATTGAGATAGCCAAAAACCATTTTTCAATGGGGAGGATAGCTATTTGCTCTCAAATTCCTAGAAATGTCTCTTCCAAAAACCAACCAATCATCATGCACCTCAACTTAACCAAGGCCTATATAAAGTAGGCAAAATCCTGCACACATAACTTCAGACTTGAAGATGTCTGCTGCAATGCTGGCAAAACTTTCATAACAAATATGAATAGACAGAATAAGAGTCCAGAAACCTAGCTGCTCTTACTGTACCACTTCACAGAAGCCTACATCATTACAAAGACACTGAATTCCCTTGATCACCCAGCTTATGCCCTGAAAGCCTTGCAGGCAAGTCAAACATGGCACATAACATGGTTAACAGCTATGCATATATGAAATCAGAGCTATTAGAAAAGAGGAAAAATACTTCTCTTAAAATAGAATACTTAAATTTATGTTTGCATCATTATAACTAAAATTTACAACACTGGACATAAGACTTAAAAACCACAGAAATATATAAATAATTATTAAATGTATCTCCGATTAACCTCTTCTCTGATTAACTTCTAGAAAAAGTCATCCAAAGCATAGCTGTGAACCAAATGTGAACTTATTTTTGTGAGCCTACAGGTTGTTTAAATAACATAACCTTATTTCTCCATTGCTTAAAAAAATAAAATGGTAGTACAGGTTGAAAATACATTTTTCTCCTAAAAACTTGGCATACAGTGGCAGATATAGAAGTTGTTTTAGCCTAGGGAACAAGATACTGTGAACTCTCATTCCTTGATAGCATGTATTCCTTGTTTGCATAGTTCTGGTTAGCATGTTTTGGTTGCTCCTTTAGCATGTTTGAAGAAGGATCAAACCAAATTGGTCCCAAGAAAAGAACAGGGTGGCTACTGATAGCCAATTTTCAAATTCCCTGACTTTTTTCTGATTTTTCCCTGATGGCTTTACCAATTTCCCTGACCGATCGCCAAATGGTCTCCTATTATCTGAATATTTTATTTCTGCTGAATTAAATTTTCGTCAAAACTCAGAAAATGTTAAAAGCTGAAATCAATACATTAAAAACTTTAAGAGGGAAAAAATATATGGAACCTCTGCCCTAATGAAAAAATATAGTAAACCTTCACAAGTTAAGGCCTCACACAAATTGTACACACTTTTAATACATTTTTCGCAGCTGTGTATCATATTTCCGTGGCCGTGTATGTTTCCATCGGAAAAATTACACATTGACAATGTCTAATTCTTCAAGGAAGAGGTGGCGTGTCGTGGTAGTTCTGGGAAGTTGAAGAGTACTGAAATGACATGGAAGGGAAAGTTAATGGCCAATTTACTGGCAGACTCCGGCACAGGTATCACTAATCTACGCGCAAATACAAACCAAAGGAAAGTTCTTGGAGTGGATCAAAATTGGATGTCACGAGTTTTAAAAGCAAATAACAACTTGATTAACGTGGTCATAACCCCATGAATGTAAGAGGGAACCAAAATTGTTAAAATATTTTTATAAACAAACAAAACATAATCGTGCCACTGCGAGTGAAAACAGGAGACAATTAGCAACGGCAGCGTCATATTTAGGAATGTCATATTTGAGGTGGCTTGTGACCTGACTAAATTGCTTCAAAAGGGAGCTAAGGGGGCCATTCAATAATTACGTCGAGCGAAAAAGGTTGGGAGGGGAGGAGAACTCTTCTTATGGTTTCACGAAGGGGGTATTTAAATCGAAGATGATCTCACGTAAGATTTTGTTTACACGTGTGATCGTACTTGTATTACCGTTTTAATAATCATCATCTCGTATTTTTAGAACTGCAAGCACGTATTTACTACAAGCTAATGTGCTACAACTACCTCTCGATCTGAGTCTCGGAAGTTAAAAAAAAGAAACGCGAGGTAAAATCTTCCGAAAAACATACCTTCGGATTCCTTGTGATGAGCAGAATACACGGTGATCATCAATTTTAACACTACTAGTCAAATATCGCAGTAAGGACATACTAAAGGGATACATTGTACGATTCATTCACAACTAAATAACTAAGATTCACAACTGAATGTTAAACCAATTGACGGGGCTTATTCTCTGCACTTCTATGCGGCGACGGACATTAGTTTTAGTTGGTGAAATAAAGAGAGGGAAAGACTGCCTGGTAAACGTAATGGTAGAAAAATAACGAGAATTTCTATCCCAATTTTTCCCTGTTAGGAGAATTCCCTGACTATTCCCTGACTTTTCCAGATTTCCAAAATTCCCTGACAATTCCAGGTTTTCCCGGTTTTCCCTGACGATCGCCACCCTGGATAATTAGATGATGGATATCTCTCCAGACATTTAATTTCTACACATAAATAAAATAGTCAAGGCTTAAAAATATTTAAATGGGTATATATTGGTGAAAAAAGTTCATGAAGATGTAAAAGGGCACCAACAGGCCACGCATTTCATTGCAAAGTTTGCTTGTTTCATAAGTGTTAATGGTGTCGACCGGAAATAAAAATTATGTGAGTTCCAATACTTAGTGACATTAAAAGTGAGACAAGTGCTAAGAATTCGTAACAGAAAACCCTGCGGTGAATATAAAAATATTTATCGAAAAGCTCAACCTACCCAAAGAAGTGGAGGAAAATCCACTTATGAAGCAAGTTTAAGTGGCTGCAAAAACTAGAATTCCACTATCGATAACTCGAGTTCTGCTACTCAGCACTTATTTTACTCTGCATTTCTGCCTTTGATCCGAACTGTTTTCCAAAAAATACAAAGTTTTAAAACAGGACCTTGGAGGTCAGAGAAGGACAGGAGGGATCTTGGGACATCAATTAGGGAATCCATTTAAACCCAAGGTACAATTTCCCCCCACTGAATTTCCTGTCTATGCCTCATGACCTTTGACCCCCACGTAATCCTTGAAGGTCAAGAGATGACGAGAGTGACCTAAGGACCATACCATCTACTTTGGCAACCATTTAAACAAAAAGACAGTCTATGATATAACACATTTGTTCATGGGTTTGTTGCCCCGATTCGCTTTTATCACCTCTGTGACCGTGACTGAGCCCTGTCATGGACCATGGTTGAAAGTGATTCCATCATGTTACTTGTGCCCGAAAACCCTTCTATTAAGATTTTGGCAAAAAAATTCTGCTTTCTTGTATCTCGATGGTTTTACATTTGAACGCCATAATCGAAAATTTATTTTGATTTGGACCTTTTTCTCGGGTCAAAACATTGAATTTATAAAGTGATGTGCACGCAGAAAATAACATATGACCTTTCTCTATCCTTGTACCAAATTTCATCAATGTGTGTCCAATAAAAGTGTCTAAAATTCGAAAATGACACAATCGATGGAACAGTCTGTAGAGAAACATCGACTTGACCTATTACTTTTCTTCTTCCACACTTAAAATTGCAGCCATACACTGAGCAAGTATTAGCCATTAGTCAGCTATTAGCCTCTGATGAACTGCGCTTTCTCTTCAGTAATAAACACCACTATTTTCAGTGAAACACTCTTCACACTAAACTGTCATGGGTAGTGGTAAGATGGCGACCTTGCGTAATATGTCATGTGGATTGCGTTAGGTTGGCTTCAAGCCCACTTTATACATGATACATTGTACTGCTGATCTATATCTCTATATCCGTGTGGTGTCCATAAAGAGAAGTACTCAAGAGCACAAGTAAAATGTAACTTTAGCAATGTGAGATTATGTACACTACAGTGCTTTGGTGTTTGCACCAATAGTGAAGTATGCTGTGGAGCTCCCCAGGAGCGAATCGTTGCTCACCAATTCTTTTACTTTGTTTGATTGGTTGTTTTCATGCTAGGAGTGTGCTTATTTTGTTTAATATGGCCCAGAGTTTGATTCGGTCTAATCCGAGCAGGTTGTGCATTAGGAACTCTCGGTTGTAGATAACCACGACTATTGGTGGGAACCTCAGCTGAGTTAGAATGACCACGAGGTGCTAGGGAGCCGGTGAGTGATGGTTTTGTTTCTCTGTAGACTTCTTTAGTAACATGTATAAGCTGAAGGATGTCATAGAGTTCACTTTATAAGTCTTGTTTTGATTTGCAAGAGAACAGAAGGATACATTAAATAATTGTTTTTTTCTGTGCTTTTTGTTAGTCTTGAAAAACTAAGATTATATTTTTTAATTTCCTAAATTTATCTCTATGTAAGTTTATCATTTATACTTAACTCTGGCTATAACTTCACAGTTTATAAAATTGAAAATTTTAACTGTTATAGTCTCTATGTGTACAGAGTTTTAATATGTGTGAAAGAAAACCTTGATCTCTTTTGTACAAGATGTGCAACTCACAACTACAGCACAAGAAATAATAATCTTTTATCCCTTAACCAATGCAGATTAACTAAAACCCAATCTTCCCAGCATAATTTAGGTATCAGGCTATTTAATCATCTACCCATTTCAGCCAGAATGACTAGCTTGGATAAATTCAAGAGCATGATTCACTCATGGCTAGCCTTACATGCATTGTATTCTGCTGATGATTTTTTTATGCATAACACTTGTGATATTGTATTATAACTTGCAGCTTATAAACTGTGATTGTAATTTTTCATAATTGTAATTTTTGTACTGAATTGTAATTTTTTCTTGTATAGTTACGTACAATTGAATTTCTTCCTGACAAGGTCTGTGTATCTTCTGAACACTTCTGACCAATAGAACATTATCATTATCATTATATATGCCCAAAAGTATATTTCTTTCAATGGTTTATCTGAATAATTTTGGCCAATAAATTCTGAAGATAAATATATAGTTTTCTCTGATCTTATGCAGTAAAATCTTTAAAAGCCACAATTAAATCCAGCAGGGAAGGGACACAGTGGGGATTTAAATCATGAGCTCAAGAGTTAACAGCAATGTTAAGGTAATGTCACTGCATTCACATAAAACGAAAACTGAAAAGAGGAGTAGTAACAGTAGGGCACATACCCATTATTAAGCCAGCCACGACAGCAATAGCCATGGTGCACGCCAATGCCAAGAGTTGATATCCTGCTTGTGCTTGAGCACTCCTGTTGTCCCCAGCTTGCAATGTATCCAGAGCTCGAAAGATTTCTCTGTACTCTGAAGAGTTGGCAGGCGGGGCACGAGCGGGGAATTGCAGATATAAGCTAAGGAAAGGAGAAATATGACATTATTAGAGACTGTTCACAGTTCAAGATTCTCTGCTCCAGAATGTATACCCACATCACTTCATGTACGAGGGGGGGCCCAAAAGAAACCAAAATAGTTTTGCCGATCCATTTGTAATACAGACTTCAGCTGCTGGGGATAAGCAGCTCGAGCCCTTCCTCAGTCATAAAGACATACGGCAAAGTTTGAAGAGGTCCTGTGTATTTCCCGTGAATTATGTAGAGAGAGCTGTTTTGTACACGTCACGTTCATTGGCATGGTGGATTATCATGATCAATGCACAGTTGTGAAATTTTGCTTTCTGCTATGAAAAAATGCTGTGGAAACTGTCGTTATACTAAGAACAGCTTACAAAGAGTATACCTTAGAAAAAACTCAAGTGTATGAGAGGTTTTTTGGTTTCAAAAGAGGAGAAATGTCAATTTACAATCTTCCTCACACCAGGAGCCGTATTCTGTAACTTAGGTGATATCTATCACCAGTGATGGACATCACCGAAAAACTTTACCCGTCCTTATTGTTTTCGATTCTGTAACTGGATGGTGAAGTTTCTTCACCCGTTGATGAGGAGTGCTGTGAAAAATTGAGCGGTCTAGTAATGGCAAGATGAGATTAGCCAATAAAGAGAGCTATGTGAATCACATGACTGCAAGGCAGGCAAGTAATGTGCAAATTAAATGCTTGTAGTCACGATCATGTATGTTCATGCTTGTAGTAATGGTTTCCTGAGTGATGATATGTTTGATAATATTTAATATGATGTTCTAATAACCCAGCTAGGTTATTATTAACAGTAGGATTAATATTATGAAGTGAACCATGGATTATCTTTATATTTTACTGAAGATCAACAAAAACAATCGCAGATATACGAGGCACTATTCTATCATGATATGTGGAATAAACCAAGGTGAATGTGATTAATTTTTCAGTGTCCTATTTTTAACCTCCACTATATCAATCATGAACAACGTAAATGGTGTTTTTCACTTGTCTGCGAAGAATGGCAAATGCACACAGGACTGTCATTCGCGTAATAAATATAACATAATAGTACAAGTCGATAGAAAGCGAGCTGCTAAAAGCCAACGTAAATACATAACGAGCAACTGAAAAATTTCTTAGTTACTCAAATTATTTGTAATAATTTAAACAAACATAATTACTCGTCGAAATGAAATTAATTAGTTCTATTTCGTTGTCAACAATTATATATTTTGGTGTCCATATAATCTCATTAATATACTCATACAAACAATTTTGACTTTTCTAAGTAAATTAGAGATGTTCTTATTGCTCTGCCATTGTTTTATCAATCTTATAAATATTTATTTCAATGCTTATATGTCTTGTAGGTATATGTCTTTTTGCCCCTGAAACTTTGGATGGTATGCAAAATTTGGGATAGCCTGGCACAGGTCGTATCTTATTTACGTCAAAACACATTAATTGAGAGTTGTATGACAAATATACAACAGTGATTATTATATGCACGTGCCATTTTTCCATTGCAATTTCGTCAGAGTCACTACATTAACGTGATTAATTAACTCACAATGTTTATTTCTCGCTAACATGATGGTGGAATTTAAATGTATTTAGGGGGTGATGAGATAAGGGCAGCTATTGAGGTGGTGATGTGATATCACCCTGTTTGAGGTGAAGAACATCACCTCGTTGCGTAACAGAATCGGAAGAGTGGTGATAGGTAATGTTCATCACCGGTGAAGGCTCATCACTGGTGATAATGAGTTACAGAATACGGCCCAAGGTGTCCATCAACCTCACTGACCGATGAAAATGTTGGAAAAATTAATGAACTTGAGCACAAAGATTGATGGCAGACCAATGATGAACTGGCTAGTGTGTATTTCTCAATTCAGTGAATTTGAACTGAAGATTTGAAAATGAGAACAGTTCTGGTCAAACTTGTGCCATGCTTGCTGACGCCGGAGTGAAAGGAGATTTGCTTGGGAAGCTGCCGTGAACAATGGAGCAGGATGACTCCATTCCCCCCCCTCCTAACTCACCTGATTTGGCACCTTGTGACTTTTATCTATTCCCCCAAATGAAAAGGGATTGAAAAGGAAAATGCATTGCTGGTATTGGCACGGCGGAACAAAAAATGCAGGAGGCCCTGGAAGGCATAGGAGAAGATGTTTTGAAAACTTGAATAAAAGGTTGATCAAGTGCATTCACTCAAATAGGGAGTACTTTGAATTTGACTAATGTTATTATCGTGAAAAATTAAATATGTATATCTGGTAGAAATGAGGAATTCTGGTTTCTTTTGGGTGTACCCCTATGTGTACATGCAATGTCAAGGAAAATGACTTCATATGGTCACAAAGAGAAACACATTTTTCATCCAATGCTTCTTTATCGACCTAGGAGAGTAGAGGTAAAAGAAAACCCAATTGCCAAAATCATTTCCTGCACCAGTGAAAAAAAACAAGAAAAGTTCTGTCAACTCGGAAGTTGGTCTGGTTGGCGAGGGTAGAGCTCACCAACTATGAATATGCCCGACAGCATGTGAAATTCACACATCAGAGGTGGGAGAGGGGGCCAGTTCATTATAACCAGTGCTACCTGCAATTTTCCATAAAGATCTGGTTCCTTGAAAATAACCCTGCTTGGGTTTTTCTGGCGCATGTCGAAAGGCCTCAACTAAGACTCGAACACGGGACCTCGGGTTGGTAGCCCAATGGGCCATCATGGTTGATAAAACCATGAACTATATAAAAAATATAAAGTATTGACATTTTTTTTATTTAACCCTTTGCACTCGGACGTGTGTCACTCGACACACACGACACGCGAGTTGGTAGTGAGCTATGCTGTGTCGAGTATCACTCGATACCCAAGAGGAGGAGGTTAAGACATTGAGTGTGATGATAGCATTAAGAATTTGTTACCAGGGATGAATATGTTTTTCACATATTTACATATTCCTGCAGTGATAATAAAGTGAGAAGAAAGTGTGGGCACACTTCTTTGCACACTTTCTGCACACTCCTATTACATTTTTTGCTGAATGCCACTTTTAGCACACACATCTCATACTTATGTCATGCTCTTTTATACTTTTTTCACACTTAAGGTGTTCCAAATCACACACAACACACATACTTTCACATTTCCGGCACATTTTCTGCACACTTTATTGGAGACATTATTTTCCCCAGGGATGCATGGTAAAACATAAATAATTATGGAACATGTTTGCAACCCTCACTTTTAATTATTTTTTATACTGTGCTTGCATAAAAAATGATCAAAATTGTATATTTCAGATTTATGTATAAAATATCTGGAGTCAACAGCAATATTTTCAAGAATCTCTTTGATCCTCTTCTTATGCACTGTAGGATATATATTTTTTTTACATTTCTATAATTTATTAAATGTTTTTGTACAAGCTTATTATACAGACAACTACCAGGATGAGCCATTAAGTTTTCATATCTGCTACAAATCTTTATAACCGCTTCTGTTCTGTACCTTACTTTCAGTAATATCATTACGTTCCCCAAGCATTTCATAGGATAACAATAATAGGAAGTATTACATATGCTTTGAAAATAGATATAGGTAGCAATCTAAGGTAACTAGAAATCTAAGAGTTTATTAAGTTTTAATTAACAAGTTAGATTGAAATTCCCTAAAACAGGGCTCCAAACATAATCCATAACCCAGGCTTTTAGGGGAAGGAAAGAGAGTGGAGGGGGGTTATCGGAAGGTCTGCTCGCACAGATCCTGTGGCAATCGCTTCTATTGGCAGAGTCAGCTGTGTGATAAGGCGAAGTAGCTTTGCAGGCTCAGTTGTGATTGGATGAAGTGGATGACGTAAGAGGTCAATGCACAACCACTTTTCCGTCGCCGCTTATAACTCGAGAACTAATTGACAGATTGCAAAATGGAAAAATATGGGTCTTTTTATTTTACAAACTATCAGATTCTGTAATTTAAAAAAATATGGTAAACGACCCAATTACATGCAAAATGCTTAACCTGTAAGTAGTAGTAATACCATAGATTTCCATTAGATCTGAGGTTAATATAGCCAAGTTTATACTTTTCCATAAATTTTCAATTTACTTCATGCTTGATACCAGTTTGTGGTTAATTCATAACTGGATAGAACTTGAGGGTATATTATGTAACATTTTCTGCTCACTTATTCACGCTTATAAAAGTTAGCATATTCAACAGATTGTGATTGGTCGTAAAATTATTTTATCATATATTTGAAATTTTAAAACCAGAATAACAATTTTTAATTTAATCGAGTTGTAGGTTTTTACATCATGGCAACAAATAAATGAACAGAATAACATTTAATTAAACATTTATAAATTAGGAATGGGACATCTGAATCTTCAAATCCCTCAAATAATACATTTTTCCTCGAATCTTCAAATCCAACGAGTTTCACCTTGAATCTGAATCCTTAAAAAAATCTGAGTCACTTGCATCCTAAGCAGACAAAAATATTTGCGTTCCTTTCAATTCAACTTCACCACCACCACCCTTGATCAAAAATCGAAAGCATGGATTCGAGAGCCATGTTTGACCGAATCGGTCAAACATATGGCACTCTGTGGCATCACACATCAGTGTCATGCGGGCTGAAAGAGCACCTAAAATCAATAATCCAAGGGAGCATAAAGAAATTTGCCGCCACAGAACACACATCCTCCGGAGGTCCAAGCAGAGTAAACATTTTACTGGAAAAGGCACGGGAAATAGAGAAATGCCCATGGAACTTCAACTGTGATGGTGGCATTAACCCTTTCACTGCGGATTTCGTTTTCAGCACAGTGCTCAATGAAGTGCCATCTCGACACTGAAAAATCACAATAGTAAATTTACGCTTCACGTGGCACTTCATTACAGCAACTTGTTTTCTAAAACTTGCTATTTCTGCACACAGATGGCAGCATGGGTCCTTCCCATGCTTGTTCTCAGTAGAAGAGACTTCATTGGATAGGAGCATGCTAAAAACATGTTTTTTCAAGACTGTGGAGAAAAGTCGATGCAGTCGTTCCAGTAGAAAAATTTAGTTGGCTATAGTCGATTTTAACAGCAAAAGGGTTAAACAAATCTCCACACAAAATAGATTCTCACACCCACAACCTGAGGGAAAGCCCTGCAAAACACCCGAAGCCCAGGCTGAGTCATCGCCTTCTGATGTGAGTGGGGAAATCGTCAACGAGAAACAATACCAAATAAGGCTAAGAATGGTAAGGGAGGGATAGCAAGGGTCATGATCGAAACTCGTGATCGCTGAAATGATCGCAAGTGGCGCAGTGTACTGCCCCAATCAGGGTGGCTACTGATAACCAATTTTCAAATTCCCTGACTTTTCCCTGATTTTTCCCTGATGGCTTTACAAATTTCCCTGACTGATCGCCAAAAGGTCTCCTATTGTCGGAATATTTTATTTCAGCTGAATTAAATTTTAGTCAAAACTCACAAAAACACAAAAAATTGTTACATTAAAAGCTATAAGAATGAAAAAATATATAGAACCTCCGCCCTAATGAAAAATATATATTAAACCTTGACAAGTTAAACCCTCACACAAATTGTACACACTTTTAATGCATTTTTCGCGGCCGTGCATCGTATTTCAGTGGCTGTGTATGTATCCTTCACTTAAATTACAAATTGAATATGTCTAATTCTTCAAGGAAGAGGTGGCGTGTTGTGGTAGCTCTGGGAAATTGAAGATTACTGAAAAGGCATCGAAGGTAAAGTTAATGGTCAATTTACTGGTGGACTCTGGCACAGGTAACACAAAGCTACGTGAAAAATACAAACCAAAGCCAAGTTCTTGGACTGGATCAAAATCGGATGGCGCGAGTTTTAAAATCGAATAACAACTTGATTAACGGCGTAATAACCCCTTGATTGTAAAAGGGAACCAAAAATGTAAAAATATTTGTATAAACAAACAAAATGTAATCGCGCCACTGCGAGCGAAAACAGGAGGTAATTAGCAACAGCAGCGTCATATTTAAGAATGCCATATTTGAGGTGGTTTATGACTTGACTAAATTGCTTCGAGAGGGAGCTAAGGGGTTCATTCAATAATTACATCGAGTGTGAAAGGTGGGGAAGGGAGGAGAACTCTTCTTATAGTCTCGGAAAGGGGGGTAAGGAAATCGAAGATGATCTCACATAACATTTTGTTTACACGTGTGATCATACTTGTACTACCGTTTTAACAATCATCGTGTCATATTTTTAGAACTGCAAGCACGTACTTACTACAAGCTACTGTGCTAGAACTACCTCTTGACCTGAGTCTCGGAAGTTAAAAAAAAACACGCGAAGTAAAATCTTCCGAAAAACATAGCCTCGGATTCCATATGATGAGCAGAATACAACGTGATCATGAATTTTAACACTACTAGGCAAATATCGCATTAAAGCTATACCAAAGGGATACATTGTACGACTGATTCACAACTAAATAACTAAGATTCACAACTGAATGTTCAACGAATTGATGGGGCTTATTGTATGCACTTCGGTGACAGACATTAGTTTTAGTTGGTGAAATAAAGAGCGGGAAAGACTGCCCGGTAAACGTAATGGTAGAAAAATAACGAGAATTTCCTATCTCAGTTTCTCCCTGACTGTTACGAGAATTCCCTGACTATTCCCTGACTTTTCCAGATTTCCAAAATTCCCTGACGACTCCAGGTTTTCCCTGACGATCGCCACCCTGCCCAATACATCGGTAAGTTCAAATTCTTCCGTAAAAGAGCACATTATTGCTCTCTCTCTAGTTATTGAAGTGTATATGCACGAAACGAGGTAAAACAGTGTTTTATACTGACTGGTATGTATGGCTAAATGTCATAAAAGGGAATTTTGTTCTCTTAATATATCGCATTCTTACCCACATCTAACGCAAACAGTGGGAACACGGAAAAGTCGTGGTGTAAATACAGGGTTCTACATATGCTGGAGATATAGAAAATTGGATGGGACTGATAAAAATGTTGTAAATTGCGGGAAAACATTAATTCCGAATATGCAAATATGAGGTTTTACTGTATTTTTAACATCGGCAGCGATTTTTTTCCCAAAAATTTTGATACTGATGTTATGGTATGCAGATCAAAATAAAGTAAACTTTAGGAATTTATTTTATAACTGCACTGAGAATTGAGCCCAGACTTGAGCTCGATTGGATTTATTCACAGTTAGGCGACAAATGACTTCTGATAATCTCCAATTTATGTTAATCAGACTTTTCTGCTTGAGGAAAATATTTCACTTTCCCAATTTCTTCTAATTGTGGCAGTGCTATGATAAAGATATTCCAGAAAAATGAAATTAAATGTGGTGTGTTAGCTTATTGCTCAAACATACTTCTATTTAAGAACATTTTATGAATGATTTGTGCTCTGAAGACAGCATGTAATTTAGGATATGCAGGGCCTGATGATGCTGTGCTGCAGTGAAACCTAGGTCTCATCAAAGCCTCTTTTTATACGTGGAATTACAAAATTTTGTTTTATTGCTACATATTCACTGAGCAGATATGTCTAAAAAATCATATTGTGGGTTGTTTCACATTCTAAGTTCATTAAAGTGGTCAAAAATAATTTCTAAATCTTCAGTTGCATGGTAGGAGGTCCTTGACACTGATTACATTTCATGGCCATTTTCATTTTGTTCTCAAGTACAGTAGGACATCGATAACTCGCACATTGATATCTTGAAATCCTTGATATATCGAATTTTTTAAATCCCCATATCTCTCAATGCTAAAATGACCTTCATAAGTCGAAGATTTTAAATATTTAACCTCAATAAGTCAAGTCATGACGGCTTGTGATCAATAATACAAAACCTCTATCACTTGAAGTTTCTCACTAGTGAGCCTCTATAAGTCGAATACCTATAAGTCGAAGTTCTCTTGACGCAACTTTACTACTTCACTACGTTCTTCACCCTGTGTTTCCAATCCAGACAGCATACACTACGCATTAATGTACATTGTAGCTGCATTTTGGTTGTTGTGACATGAAAGCCTTTCCCCTTTGTTTGTTTGGCTGTTGTTCCCTCCCCCTACCACCCCTATTCTCCGCCTCGCACCTACCTACCAGTTCCACAGATAGTTTTGTGCGAGTGGGACGTCATGTCATCAGTGAAATGGTAATGTAAAACCTAGACAGGGGCGGATTCAGCATCAAATTTGGGGGAGGGGTCATGACCTGGGTCCGGGGGGTCATGACCTGGGTCCGGGGAGTACCCCCCCCCCCCCGGGGGGAGAGGGGCATTCTCCCGTTTAAATTTTTTTTAAATACCCATTTTTTACGCATTTTGGAGCCTAACATTTCATTTGCATTCTTAACAACTAATGAAAATGAACAATTTTAGACATTTAAGTTTAATAATGGAGAATAAATAAATAGCCAACTTGAAGTTTAAAATAATTATAATATATTGTTTCATACAACAGTCAATGTGAACAAATTTCATTGGAAAAGGTTTACAGTGATGATAAGCACATACATAAAAGTTAAAAACTATCTGTTTAATTAGGGGATTACTAAAAAGTTTGAGTTGGGTGCTAATATTGCTGTACGGTATCATCAGTATCATGTAACAAAAGAATTTATAGAAAGCCAACTCATGATCAGTTTTTCAAATTACGATAGTGGGAAAATCTTGAAAATAATTGCATGCAAAATGTTAAAAAAAAAACCGACAGCTGAGGTCATTTACGCCATTTAGGATAGGTAGGTAATTGGGTAATGGTAGGCGTTTTCAGGTAACGGAGGAAGTGTGGAGAGAAACCCGGTGTCAGCATTAGCCTTCTCTTAACGAAAGGCGCCAAGGGGACCACGGTTTAACGTCCCATCCGACGGATGGAGTACTGGACTTAAAATGCCCTCCACTAGGCACTCAAGTGGGGACCGGTTTTCCAATGAAAAATCTGCCGCTGCCAGGAATCGAACCCGGGCCCTCGAGATGGGAGGCTCTAGCCACCACACCAACCCGATCGGTTGTTTATTTCTAAAGATGGTTCATTGTATGTTAGTAAAAAGTCTTTTCTATTATCAATTACACATACATGGAATCGGTTTTACTCGTGAGTGGTAAGATCACCTTTTTCTCCTAAGATTATCAAACTTTTTAATGGGTTCCTTAACTAATTTCCTAAGTGGAGTCACGTTGTGGTGGACACTTCCTAAGCCAGATGAAAAAAGTACACAATATTTACAGTACAGTCCCCTGTCTTTATGAGACACCACAAGCCAGTGGACATTGTCAAGATGTGATCTCTGTGCATATTTTTTGTAGGCTTTCCTTTCTTCATTACTTCGTTATGAGGGAACTGGTAGTCTAACTGAGGGAACTTGTAGTAGAGAAGTTCACGGTTTCTGCAACAACGTAGCCTTCCCCAAGCAGCATCATGATATCGGTCCAATATCTTTTTTACACCGTCACATATCACTTATTGGTCAATCCGATATTGGCTACCAATGTCGGCAAATGTCAAAAGTGATAACATTTGCTGACGATATTGGGCCGATATTAATTTTATGATAAAAAGACATCAGTCACCACTATACAGTGGCATAAAAATGATATTGGGCCGACGTATGTTTGATATTACCATGGACTGATTTTTCATTAACATGATATTGGGATGATTTAATAAGTAAGATAGCTAAAATGTATCCTGGATAAACATGTTAAAAATATTTATAATCAGGGACGATCGTACAATAAAAATGCGATGGAAAAAGAAATGGAGAGAAATGGTTTCGATCTAGGAATGTTCACACTAAAAACCCTGCACTGTACCCCTTACCCAACTCTCCTAATGAAAGAAGGGGTAATTATAAGGATTCGTTATAATAATGACATAACTACTTTACTCCTGACCCAACGTCCCTCAGTGAAAGATGCGTAACTTTAAGCGTTATCACTATAGTGAAATATTTCAGATTCGTTTTCTGTTGAAGTTATTGGAGTTATAACCCAATATTATAATACCGAATATGTTCACATTAATTCACATGCGAAAAAAATCACATGGACCGGGAATCGAACCACGGACCTTTGGCTGCGGAGACCACTACGCTACCCAGGATCCCTAATTCGCATGGCAAATTCACGGAGGTCAAGGTACTACTGTCGGCGCAGAAATTATGTGCACTCGAGTTTGAATACAAATAACAAGTTTACAACTAGGCTTACAGAAAAACTAATCACACCGGTGCTTTTCTTACTTCATTTTGCGTTATTGAGTGGCAAATTTAAATTTTTAAAACGTATTTGCATATTTTTTACAACGGTTGTGACGTAAAAAGTGCCTGTTTTTGACGGTGTTCGAGCAAAGCACCGACTTTGATGACCCGTAAATCAATACCAAGTCGTTCAATTGCAACCAAAGTTTAAATAGTTTTAGGTATACATGTTTTCTATGCATACTGTAAGTTTCCAGTATATAACCTTAAAATAAAAAGAGCTGTTATCATTTTATAAAAAGTTAGCAATTCGAAACTGGGGTGTCGTAGAATTTCGTTCTTGGTGGCGTTATAATCCGCATGTCCTGAACGTATCCAATACGTAATTGTCTAATATTTCAACACATTTGTTTAATTTATATCGAATGGTATTTATATTGGCGGAAGCGAGTCCCTCAGAAAGCGACTGGCATTGTTTAAGCCATGGTCCTTATATTACATTATTTTATAGGGACCTTGGTTTAAGCATGCAGTGTTGCCGCGTACATCCTCTCCTGGGCCCCCTAGGCATCATAAGGGAGCAGATTTAGGTACCTTTTTCAGCCGCTAGATTTGGGCATCGACGAGTGCATCCTTTTCCCATGATAGAAAGCGAGAACCGCGAGAACAGTGGACTCGATGAAGATAGCTACCAACGAGGGAAAGTATTTTGGCTGAAAGTTTGTTGATATTTTTATAATTAGTCGTGTTGATTCGTTTATCACAATAAAATATCGTTATAGGGAGTAGTGATGGAGAGATTCATTCAGAAGTAGGAGAAGGCCGAATTGTTCTACATTAAAATAAATGTATTATCTAAATTTCGGAAAAGATGAGAAGATGCTAATCTACGGTACTCTAAACTCAAATTAAATTCTGTCTGTACACAATGGCATGAGAAATTCAACAATATGGATTGTGTAAGATTTTGTACATAATTTGTCATCCCTTTCACATTCTCTTGTTTTTCATCGGTTTCAATCCCAGCAGATGGCAATACCTGCGTAAGGATATCCCAATTCACGAATATGTCCCAATTCGTGCCCCCCTTTGGGTTAGCCAGCTAAATTTTAGGCACCCAAATCCATGCTTCCTAATGCCTAACGAGTTGAGACACAGCTTATTTTATTTTTGAGCTTGTTTTTACAGTAGGGAGTGCTACGCTCTACGATAAATGCAACTTAAACTTCTCTCACGTTTGGGACTTGTAGCCATGCAGTTGCATATACACTCACTTTAATCCTTTACAAGGTTACAAAAACTATTAAACTAATAAAAATTAAAAATTTTCGATAAAATTTGGGGGGGGGTCATGACCCCTGTGACCCCCCCCCTGAATCCGCCACTGAACCTAGACACATAAGAAAAAAGAAGAGTAATAAAGGCAGTTGATGCCAGGATCAAGGAAAAAGGTGAACTAGCAAATGAGTTTGGCATTCTGGCTAACACACTGTCGATGATTTTAAAAAATCAGGAAGTGTACGAGGCTGAAGATGGATTGTTGAAGAAAAAAGGTGTAAACATGCTGAATTTACAAACGAGGATAGTATGTTTTATGTGGTTAAAGCGGTGCAGTGATAGAAACATTCTAGGGCACAAAGATTTTTGCACCAGCAACGGATGGTTACACAATTTTAAGAAAAGAAACAAAATTATTTTTAAAAAGGTTTGTAGTGAAAGTGCTTCAGTAGATGACAGTGTTTGAGACGAATGGAAAATTGAACTTGAAATGCTGACTGAATCTTACTTACCAGAACAAGTGTTTAATGCAGATGAAACAGACTGTTTTTAAAGTGTTTGCCTGACAAAGCCCTATCTTTTAAAGGTGGTACATGTAGTGGAATAAATATATGCATAGCTCAAGTCACAGTGTTACTATGTGCCAACTCCAATGGAACAGAAAAATGCAAACTCCTTGTGATAGGAAAATCAAAAAAGTCACAATGTTTTAAAAAAGTGACAAGTTTCCTGACAAATTATGAGGCAAACAAGAAAGCTTGGATGGTTTCCAGTTTATTAAGTGCTTGGATCAAAAATGTCGACAAAGCCATGAAGAAAAAGAAAAGAAATATTCTTACGTTCATCGACAACTGTACAGCGCACAATGACTTACCTCCTCTGAAGAATGTCAAACTCCAGTTCCTACCAGCAACTACAACTTCTGTGCTCCAACCCTTTGACATAGGAATCATTAAGAACTTTAACGTGAACTACGGATGAGAGGTAGTCAAAATATTTTTGAGCGACACGGATAGCAAATCATTGATGCAAATCAAATTTCTTGATGCCCTATGGATGGTGTTGAAAGCCTTAAACCATTACCACCAGCACGACCAACAACTGTTTCAATAAATATGGTTTTAAAGTCGCCCAACAAGACACAGATGATGAACAGGGTGAAGAAGAGGCAGAAGAATCGACTCCAGACATAAATGAAATCCCAACCAGATGGACTGTAGCAGTGCTAAATGCTGAGGAGTTGGGGTTTGAGGATTTTGCAGATTTCGATCATGATGTTGCCGCATGAGGGGAGCTGTCTGATGTAGACATCACCACATCAGTTTCAGAATTCTCCAATTTGCACTCTTCAGATGAAGAAGGAGAGGAGGGTGCAGAAGAAGGTGAGCCAACCCAGCCAGACCTAACTGTTAACCCTTTCGCTGCTGTGAACGTACCTAGTACGATCGCATGGTAGGCTGCTGTGAACATACCTTTTCGTTCTCCCTGTAGCACTTTCACTTTTTCTCCGCATGTGGCGAGTAGGTTTCCGGAGAGTGAGCCGCAGTGAAAGGGTTAAAGATGCTCATGCAGCAATTGATAATATTTGGTTTTTTTGAGGAAAAGTGTGTGGTGAGTGAGAGTGTAGCGAATTGCATCAATGACTTGGACAAAGTGCTGAATGCCATAAAAATCAAAGGTAAACAGTCAAAAATTGAAGATTTTTTAAATCCTGTTGCTCTAAAGTAGGTAATCGGCCACTTACTTTTTTTGTTTGATCTTGTTTACCTTTTCATTTTTTGTAAACTTAGCTCATAAAAAAGCTTAACTTTACTTTTTTTTTAAGTTACACCATAAAATGCATATTTACACAAAATTGTTGTTTATTTTATTTCCAGATAGCCTTTTGTACTGTACCATGCACCATTATAAACGTTCATGAGTTTCAGTTATTGAGGTTGAGGGCGTGAAACTTCCAGTTACAGAGGTTGTGATGCTACTTTTTGGTCAGATCACAGAACCAAGGTGTCTTGAATTTTCACTGTGAACACCTTGATAACGCGAACCTTGCTTACTCGAAAAACTCGATAACTTGAACTTTTCCCCTTCCCCCTCAGCTTCGTGTTATCGAGGTCCTACTGTAGAACTACCCTGAAAACTTCATTTTTGGCACAGTAAAGAATATGTTTCTATGGCCGCATACAATACAATATGGATTCATTTTTGGCATTTTTAGAGCAATAACCTTAAAACATCTTACCAGAAAATGTTCCAAAAATATTTTAAATATGTTTATTGCACTGATTACATATTAGTTTTTCACTCAATAGGTGTCTGAAATTACAGTAAAACCCCTCTTTTACACTTTTGAGGGGGATAAGGGAAAAAAGTGTAAATCGCGGGAAAGTGTAAATCGAGGGTATACCCTCAATAGGCACAGTTTAATGAAAATAATCCCTTAAAGTATTGCTAAATGTTCTATTTTTCAATTTAATCATGTCTTAAATGAAAAGTAAGTATAAAAAATGTAATTATGACAATAAAAAATTCTTTATTAATACCAAACTCTTAGTGAGGTAGACTGTAACTTCTCACTACCATTAGCACCTAACAATACTGTCAGATGAGGTTTACTATGCTTTCCCCCATGGCAAGATTCACCTTTAAAATCTTAAGTCTTATGAGAAAGTACATTGAAAAAAAAGCGTCTCATCTAAATTGAAAATGTCTTTTGGTGCATACCCTTCAATATGCTGACTTAAAGAATGTTCCTTCCACTGTATAACTGTCTGGGGATCAAAACTGTTTGACTCACCACAAATAGATTTATACACAACATTGTACCTAGTTTTAAATCAGCTTAACCATCCGTTTGAAGCCTTGAAGTCTTCAATTCCTAACCTCATTGCCACATGTTGAGTCTTTTCCTTACGAATAACTCCACTGATGGGTATGTTACATGCTCTGGCGCACTGAAACCATTCCTTCAAAATTTCTTCCAGTTCATCATATTTTGAATATTTGACGTGCACTGGGTCCGCATTACTACTTCAATGGTTTTGCGTGTTTTAACAACAGTGTTCAATTGGAATCCCAAGTTCTCTGGCAAGGGAAACACGTGAACCTACATGCGAGTCAACTCTTTCCGAAATTTTTATCTTGTCTTCTATTGACAACATTTTCCTCTCTCGTTTGTGGGCCATTTTTTATTTTGTTCGCGTTACTTGACGCTGACACGGAAAAAGCAGGGAAAAAGTGATTACGATTAGAATGACTTTGAAATTAATGGCAGAACTTCGTAATACACGAGAGGAATAAAACTATGTGCGTGGATCATCATGAAAACACCCACGAATATAAACATATACTGTCTATATTCGTGGACACGACGCTTACATGTACTGTAGAATTATTCGCAGGCATGACTGTTAAAGATAAGTGCATATCATCGTTTTATTTCACATAATTACAGCCAACTTCTTCCCGGAATACATTTTTACGATGGAAGATACATATCCTTCATGATTTTACCGCATAATTGCCACTCGTAACGTAATATAAAGGCCTGGTAGCACGATACATTAACACGTACGAGTTAATGTGTAAATGCATGAACGCGAAAATGCACCGTGTAACCACCCCGAAATGTACAAATGAATGAATGCGTGAACATAAAATAGAACCTGTTCTATTTGGTTCATGCATACGTACAAGTTACGCTGAAACCATTCACGCAAATGTACATGAACCCGTACGTGTTAATGTATCGTGTAACCAGGCCTTCAGGCATTCGGGGAACTAGCACAATTGTTATAATTTTACCTGTTTTGCCTCTTGAAGAATTAAAACGAGTATATTACAAAAGTATGAGATGAACCCAGAAGTAGAAGGAATTAGAAAATTTATTGTAATGGGGAACTTGCATGGGTCGACGATTGCTATAAAAACTATTTTGAACAGGTAAAACTGAAATATTAGCTCGCAAAAATACCTAAATTTTCTCCATTCGTCGTTAGAAGAAATAAAAAATTGACTTAAAAAATCAAGCAAAATTTCTCTGAGCCGACCACTGCGCGAAGACACCCGAGCTCCGCCGAGGCCAGGTGTGACGTCATCTGTGCCTAATTTGCCGTCCGAGTCGGGAAATACATCAACGCATGCTGTAAACCTTGTTTTGGTGGAGGATTTAGTCGCTCATCGTCACTTGTTCATGTGCTTTTATTCTTGGGTAAGTTTTCCTATTCTTCTTGTGCCACGATTATTACTTGGGATATTAAAAATGTACTTTCGGGATGATAAAATACAGACTTTTTACCTCTAATATTTCAGGTTTCAGAAAAATGGATGATTATGTTGCCGCTCGTTCGGATAACATTCCTGAAATTGATGCCATGACCCTCATGAAATTTGTTATGACAAATGACAACCTGTTTCTCTGATTCTTGTCCTAAGTAGTGGCGAAATGTGTGTTAATATTCACAGTATGTGTTTCGTAGTGTATCTACAAGCGCGTCTTGTTTACATTCTTAGCCGAAGGTCTATGAGTGTGATTGTTTAGTATGAACGCTATTATTGCCTCTGGATACCACCTTTGGCATTTGTTAATACAATAGGCAGTAAGAGAGCATCTACGATTAAGTGAATATATTAATGAAAAGTGGCATCGTCAGTATTTGCGGAAATTGTGGCGCACTAGAGATTGCCCTCGTTATTTATTGTTTATGGAGATGGATTTAGAGTTTGCGCAAATGTATTATTCGTTAGCATATTATGAGGTGGGGGACAAGAATAGAGTAGAACTGTGTTGAACTCCATTGTTCCTAAGGCAGGGGCTTCTGACCCTGTTGAAACCATCCTGAAATCTGTGTAGATCTCTCTTGAAATACCGTCTTCAACTGGCTTGTTTTCAGAATGCGTTGGAACTGCCTTGATCATTGGTTGAAACTCACTTGATCTAACTTGTTTATGTCTGTTGGTTGGTTGGTTGTAACATAGAAATCCTCAATGTGCAAATGGTGTACATAACGATATTACTTATAATGTGTTAAGAGGCACAAGGCTAATGTTTCTATAGGTGTTTCCATTATTTAAGACTGAAGAAGCTCCAGTATGCTTTAGGTATCAATCAATTTTCTGCATCTAACCAGCGTACTTAGTAATACATATTAGACAAGGATCATCAGCCCACCTTGGTCACAAGAGAAACTCGGGAAGTACTCATCAAGCAAAACTTTTACTTAGTAAGCGAAATGTGGGTGTTTTTCATAATTACATGTGTTACTTAACACATCACATAGTAGACTTTAATCCTTTGAAATTAGACTGAATTCCGGTTATCTTGGAAAAGAGATAAAAAATGATAAGGGATTACGGGATCATCATGTACAGGTAAGTCAAATCGATATCAAGCATAACAATAAAATTTGCTAAAATTATTCATCCTTCTAAAATGCACCTCATTTACCTATATTTAGATAGTGAAGAAGCTCCTCTCAGATGCCAACACATGATCCTCGGTGCTGACGATGGATATGCATGCCTGTCCCTGTACTAAATGCATACGCACTTGAGCATAATAATTCTCTCATTCAAGATAATTCGTTATTTGCATTTTTCTACTCTCATTTCATAAATGTACCTCAAAATATCAAAAATTTTATTTCATTATTAATCGAAAATCAACTGACAGCATTTCGAAAGAGAGCAACACAGATTTCAGGATGGTTTCAACTGGGTCAGAAGCCCCTGCCTTAGGAACAACGGAGTTCAACATATTTCTAGGCAGTTTCAAGTCTTTTTTATGTGTTTCATCAGTTTCAACAGATGTTCAAGAGACTTACAACACAAATCCTCTAACATGGGAGCGGTCACGATAGCGAATTTACTTCGCTAGTTTAGGTTAATACGATTCAGAAATGTGGGTTACTCAAAAATTTGCAAGCAAATTTTAAGTCTTTCCCACGAGACTGAACTTGCCGGCTCAGAGAAAATTCCACCAATCCGGGCGCCAACTCGCGCGTTAAAAAGTCATTTTAACAATATCAAGTAAATCCGTAGTATATTTAACAACATATCCCTAGTTGGACGGCTTATCATTTTATTTGAGTAGATTTCAATACTTGCGTTGAAATGATCTTCACAGATGAATCCCACTGTTTTCTTCGAAATATCCCCCGGATTTCTGCGAATGGCTCTTAGCCACAGGCTTCTCCTTCTTGCGTTTGTAGGCAACCTAATAAATAGTTTATTAGGCACCTTGGTTGAGGTATTTTTACAGGCAGGTGTTAAACAATACGTACACCTCGAACTCATATCGCTGGCTAATTACAATGCTAGGGAGTTGGGTCGATGTATGGAGCGGGCACTGCAAAAGTAAGATGAACTTTCGAGATTTAAACTATCTTGCCTGAATATTACTCATTATTGACGAGAAATATCAAGTGTATACCATTAAATGATTACCGACTCAATTAAAAATCAGTGGTGGGCTCATTTGTGGGTTGAATATGCTCGCTTGAATCACCCGTGTTGGTGCGCTGTTAGCCCAGCTGCTTCGGGCGATTGTTCGGCACTGTTGACGTCATCGGGGATTCTTTCGCAGTGGCTTGGGGGGGAGGGAGTTTTCGGCGCGCTTTAAAATGTCGCTATATTTAGCATTCAATATCTCGCGAAGGAAAACTCAGATTTACATGCAGTTTTCTTTGTTGAATCGAGAAAATAATTTTCTGTCCGCCTGTTAAATAAAAAAAATTCATGCAAGTTCCCCATTCAAAGGTCTTTCGCTTGCAAATGTCCCATAACTTTTTCCGCCATGTTCCTTTCGGCGGCCTAGCGCAAATGGCGGACTATTTAAAATTTCGTAAGTGTAAATACGGGGAAGACGTAACACTGTGGAGATACATAAATCATCGGGACTTGATGAAAATGTCGTAAATTGCGGGAAAACGTAAATTGCGGGGGTGTAAAAGCGAGGTTTTACTGTAATTCTATTTCAGGCAATTTCAGCAAAAAATCTGGTAATTAAGATAATTAGATATAAGTTAGGGTAACCGTAGATAGATTGACTTAGTGGAACTGCAATATGATTTAAATAATAACAATGCACTTTGTACGATTCCACATGCATTGATTGGCCTCAACCCGTTTCAGCATCAACCAACCTCAAGGCAATAAGGTCAGACCTCTTGAGAATGAATTTCGTTAATGCTGAAACAGGTTGAGGGCAATAAATACATGTCAAATCTTAATAAGTCAATTGTTTTTATTTTAATAAATATATACAACATGTTTTCTGAGAGTACGTCCCCTACACAAGACCTGTTCCAATAAGACAAAATGTTCATGATACTTTAGGATTTAAGAAATTTTCTACTACTAGAGAAAATAGCAAAAAAAACACACACTACCTGTAGCTATAGTCAGCTTCAGAGGCAATGCCAGCCATTATTGCTCCAATGAGGCCAGCCATCACCCCTGGCATTCCATGAAGGTTATGGACACCACAAGTATCATGGAGGTTCATCTTTGACAACAGCAAAGGCTGAAATATGAGTGACACAGCAGCACTGAATTACCAAAGTAGAAAATTATCTTAGTTGCCAGTTGAAAATAGAATCAAACATATAAATAAATTTTGTTTTAATTTTATGAGCCACAGTCATCATTTCAATAAGATAATTTTCTTATCTTTGCAGACCATACGTTAAAAATTGACTTTTTCCTGAATACTAAAATGCTTTTCGATAATTCTCACCCCAGTACTTACACGAGTAAGTACAGTTCTGGAAACAGGAGTCTTTATCACTCCCTGATGGCAAGAAGTGAAACTTTTCTGCTTGGGATGAGCTGACGACCCTGAGCTCATACCTTCCTCATCCCATGCCTTCCTACCAGGTCAATAAACTACCCATGAAAGCATTGTGAGGGCTAACAAGCAATGTAACTGAATGATGAGGGAGAATATGCCTGCTGGTTTTCTGCTGCACATTTCTGTTTACGCTAATCTATTCCGATTTCAGCACTCACTATTTTATTATATTTTTCCGTCAGATCAATTTCTGATAACTTCGCTTCATTAGATCACTATTCCCTTGATCATAAATAGAATTGTTATATTTTTCCTGCATTATCTGATGTCATTTGCAAAAGAACAGCACCGAAAAGTTTATGTCTGTAGACATGTCTTATCATATTTCAAAATTCTCTAGTAGTTAGGGTCTCACACAACCACACAATTTCCTAATTTGTACAATGCAATCACTCTTAAATGATTATTGATGAGTAATGAGCAGTTAATTGCAGGACTCTTGAGTTTTTATAGTTAGTATCTCTTCGCCTCTCATGTTCATGCTTTCACTACCATAAAAAAATTATTAAATTCAACCTTTTGTTTACCTTGAAAAGCAAACCCACATATCCTTTTTTTTAAGACTGTTATAGCTAATGTAAGAAATAAAGTAATAAATTATTATTGCCATTAGAATCATGTAGTTGATGGCTTTTAACTCGAGATGTGCAAATAGTACCCACAAATACTAGATAGTACATATTTGATATTCAAGATCTCAAATTATTATGCTAAAAGATAAAGTTCAAATACCTTGCATATAGCCTCATACACAATTGGGCATCCACACCGAGCTATGTTTGGAGTGGAGATGAACTACATCATATGTATCACAAGAGAAGAAATGAATCTGTTGATGTTTTTTCATTGCAATTTATAGTAGAATGATTTCAATGAAAGGAATTCAAGCAAAAATGTTCTCTTTTGACCAGCGGTGCAACAAAACCCTGAAATGTGGGGGGAGGAGGGGCAAACTCCTTGAAAAATCTGTAATAGGGGGCGAGAGGGGGGATATGGGGGTTTGCATAACTTACAGGGGGCCATATCTGCAGGCCGTCAAGTTAGTTCATTCTGTAGATCGCTGTTGTTCATTCATTGTAACAAAGTTTCATTTGCAATTGCTACACTTCTCAAGAAAATACGTATGATACCTTATGTTGGTGGGCATTCAATAATTCAATAATTAGTTATGACGATAATGACCAAAAAGCACGTTTTGTATATACAGTTAGGGATGTGCGAGTACTCGAAAATTCGAGTCGAGTCGAGTAGTTGGTACTCGACTCAAGCACTCGAGTATTTTTACGAAAGTCGAGTCGAGTCGAGTAGTTTTTGTCGACGGAGCCGCCAAGGCCAATAGGTTCAGAAATCTGCCTACAGGAAGCGCTATCATCAAAATCGAGTAAATCTCTGGTTACACGGTAGATAACACGTACGAACATGTACTTACGTACGTTCATTTACATTTGCGTGAATGGTTTCATGTACGTTTGCGTGAACGAATGGATGAATCGGTGGTTACACGGTCCATGAAACCGCATATGTACCGTATTCCTCCGAATATAGCTAGCCCCCCCTTTTTGGCCGAAATATTCGCGGAAAAAGTCTGGGGTGGGGTACTATATTCGAGCTCAAAGCACCTAATGTCCATTGTAAAATTCCATCCCCTGAGTTTGAAGGTTTAGATCACAAAAATAAGTCGTTCAATTTTAAAATAAAGTAAATCGAACTAAATCTTGTTTATTTATACGTTTAATAATGTCAAAAATATATTTTTAGTTGGTTATATTAATTAATTTTTCGACTGAGACAGATAAAAACGCCAGATATTATTCAAGTTCCGGGAAGCAAGTTTGACGCCCACTTGAAGATACACAAGAAAAGCCACTTCTCTTTTCTTCGCATAAGATATGGAACATATATTTATCTTAGACTAAACAAAGTTTAAAATAGATTATTCAGTTACTAATTACGTAATGAATAATATATAAAAATGCGCTATCTCAGCATGCGGAAGTCGGAAATAGTTCGTTTTGATGGTATTCTTCGTGTTTGAAAACTAAGGTGGTGTAAAATGACTTAACAACTTGGGAGAATTAGATATACTTTCAACATGTATATATTTATTTCGGAAAGCGAGCTCCACGCGACAGGACTTTTGGCCTGGAGAGATAAGCTGCTCGAGGTTGTCAAGTTGTAAGCTACCGTAGGTACCGCGAGCAGCAAACACCACGCGAGAAAATTTCTCTAGTATGCACAGGAAAAATATCCTTGCCTATGCTTGAATAAAAGTTTTTAAGTTGCAGTATTCACCAAAATAAAATCAGCGATAAGAGAGATAGCTTTTGTCCCCATATTTCTCGGCTTCTCGACGAAAGAAACAAATTGCATTTTAAATTATCTTCAACTCCGTCTCCAAAATCTTTGCGCGAGGAGGCATAATGACGGTATGCTTCCAAAGATACCGTCAGTTCTTTAAATGACACTGACTTGCATTCTTAAAGGCGATACTTTTTTTTTTGCTATTGTCGAGTCCTCATGACTCATTCACAGCGATAGGCGATCTGCTTGCAGCAGATGATTTCACGCGCGCGCTACCTTTCCAGGCATGCTCTGGACATTTGAGCGTGCTTTTATAGCTGAAAATAAATATATATCGATATCAAATAATCAACGAATTCTACTGAGATTTCATAAGTGGATTCATATTAATGACTCGAGAGCAAGAGAAAGATCCAAACGGTGATTTCCGGAACGGAAAGCGTGCGGGACGGAAAATAACGCAGTCTGACAAATTCATCAATAACAAAAATATTGATGAACGTAATAGTATGAAACTTCGTATAACTATTAACAACCTTAGCTACAATATGTGAAAAGGAAGTTTGATATCTCGATCTGTGTTGTTCTTACGATGCCCGAATTCGATGGATCCATCCGGTATTTTTAAAAAAAATCGCTAAAAATCCGTTCTTAAACACGTACTTCAGTAAAATAAATTGTAAAAATATTTTAATACTACCAGTAAACGTAGAAATAAACAAGCTTTAATTTGATATACTTTATTTTAGAATCGCTTTAGCCATCTTGGAGATATTGGTCTTCAAACTCACGGGTGAAGGAAATTTTGTAACGGATGGTAGGCATCCTATTATAAGGGCATTACGGATGATATAGGTATCGTATAAAACTTATAAGTTTTAATATTCCATTTTTTTAGTTCCTATTTAGGATTATTAATTAAATCATTAATTTCAAGTTCCTAGTCATATCTTAAGATAGATAATTATAAATATCTATAGATAATTATCTATAATAAATTTTTGTTCAAATATATTTCCTTAGAAATCGAAAACTTTAATCCACAGGACTCTATACAAAATTCATGTACCTGCTCACATTCATCCGTGAATGAAAATTCATTGTTCAAACATTATTAACTTGCATTAATGGATATTTGAAATAACACGTGCTGATATTGGGTGTTCATGCATCGTGCAAATGGGGGTGATTGACACATCATTTTTATGATTCTAAGTTCTATCATGTTTAGGCAGAAATCACCGATTTTGGAGTGATGGTGCCATTAATTGGAAGAGGAAGAAAAGTTATGTTAAAAAACTAACTATGTAATTAACGGCCAATCATAAATTTGAGGCGCGAGCTTATCAAATATTTACTGCACAAATAAGGCAAATTGTATGATATTCACTGTACTGTTGGACTAATCCTGGCATACACGACATCACTGAGAAAGCGTTTAGCTCTGAAAAGAAATACATAGGAATGTGAAATACAAGGAATGCTCTTCTAATTAGGCTTATGTATTCCTTAAGAAAAAATATTTTGCTTCCTGGCTTACTTTCAAGTTAATAGGGCATGTCACTCATATAGGCCTCATATTATGCCTAAGTACACTCTAGGTACCGTACTGCAAGATAATTTACACATTTTTGAGTAATTCTTGGAATGAAGGTAATTTTCTTATTTCGAGAGCTACCGGAAAATTTCCATTATGTCTTTTGGCCTGCGCTACGTGCCATATTAATTTGACTGTTTATAACTATGCATGGTAGGTAGACCTGCCATTTGATAGTCAGATTGCTGGCTAACTTTAATTGCGATGACTTAAGTAAGAACTGGGTCTCTTCACTCATGTACAATAATGTACAAACTCGACTCGACTCGATACTCGCGAGTACTTTACAACTCGACTCGATACTCGACTCGAGGTCAAAAAGTGCTACTCGCACATCCCTATATACAGTCCATGCGAAAAGGCTCAAGTTGAAGGATTTATATCTCAAACCGGAAGAAGTGATATTCATGCAGAGTATATCAGCATGTACAAAATTCAGTCTTTCGTTTAATGCAGGTAAGACTTTTTTAATAATCACTTTTGTGGCATCTCATTGCAGTGAGGATGAAAAATTGCACAATTTTTTTCAAGTCGCAGAGGGCAGCATCACTTTGGTGGTTGTCATAACTATATGAAATGCACAAATGAAAGGGAATTTCGAAAGAATATGAATTGTACTTTTTTCATGATGTCCTTTGGTTTCAAATTATTTACTTATATTTGTTTAAGTTATTCTAGCAAATTTACAAAACTGGGTTTTCTCCGTAAGTATGCAGCATTAGAAGCACACAAACACCTTCGTCTCCAATTAAAAATTTTTAATGAGAATCTATTAAGTACACCTGACCATGTCGCCATACTTTATTTGAATTTTATATTTTTGAAACCGAGTGGAGGGCAAAGGTGGAAATGCCGAACAACGTATGCGTTGAGTAGAATGATCTCGAGTTCAGTATTGATGGCAGAACTTCAATTTTTGCCACTATTTCAACACGCTTCATTCGTGGATTTTTGTCTACTTTTTGAAGGAGGTTAAGCTTTTCAATTAATAATTTTCTTTTCATCTCAGACCTTTACAAGGCTAATGCTAAGCAGTTGTCTCATATTTAATTTCTCTAAGTATTGGTACTCACGTAGTTTTGATATCTAGAAAAGCCACCTCGAATTTCAGGCCTGCTACATGGGATGAAAAATCTCCCTCACGTTACGAAAGAAATCTGAATGAAAGGTGTTGCTCAATTGTTTACCAGCTTATTTATAGGACTTTTACTGTTGACATTTGTAAGTTCATGGTTGGGAGAGTGAAATGTGATGTTTTAATCGTATGTATTAGTGTTTTGTAGTAGTAGTTAGTGTTAGTATTTGCATTTTTTATGCAATATTACTATTTTATATCTGTATTATATAGCAGTTTTGTCCTCCTAAGATGGTGAAGTTTACAGCGGTAAAACAAAATTAGATGGTAATTAACATGCCTATTTCATTCTTTACCTTGGCGTACTAGGTTGGAAGTTAAATTCCTTTCACTTTCCTCGCAACTGTTGTCATTTACTACAACTTAATTTGTTTTCTTCATGTTTGCAATAGTATTTTCTCAGTATTCTTCACCTAAGGGTTAGCTTGAATTTCTTTCACTTTCTTATCACCATTGCCATCCACTTTGTATTCGTGGTTTAATGACACCAAGAACATTTTGAATTAAGAAAAACCTCAGTAGCGTTATTTTTATTCAGTACTAATCGCTTAGAACTAAATGAAGTTTCCATCTTAATTGAATATATAACTGTTATGGATGACAATTTTCATGTTGCATGCTTGTTCTACTTTTCAGAAACACTGATAAAAAATTAGTGAAGAGCTACAGTTTTATATGAAGAAGCAGGCAAAAGGCTCGGTGAAAGCTGCCCTGACGAGAAATTTATCTATCCAATCATGTGTATGAACAAGTTATATTGTAACTAGCAGAACAATCTTGAAATGGAAAAATACACTGCAAAACTTAAGTATATCAAAAACAATTTTTATGAATTATAAGTTTCTCATATTGAAAAATTAAATTATTTAATCTATTACGCAATTAACATAATGAATGTTAGAATAAACTTGGTATTTCCACAGTTATTTATCTCACACTACAACCATGGTTTCGACAACCCATAAAGTAATGCCTAAAACCGTCAATTCTATTACGTGCTTTTTAAATAATAATAGGCGAGTAAAAAGTATTCTTACATATTTCAGATGGGGGGAAAAGCACTGTGTGCCGTATGTTTTTTAGTCGGAGCGGTTTGTATTTGAGTGTCACTTACAATGCTGATAAGAAAAATATTGGGACAATGAGCGACATTCTTGTGAATAATTAATGTAAAAATAAAAGTGATACAATAAAACGGCAAAATGTTACAAAATCTAGGAAAATTTGTTCCCATAAATGCCTTAATTATTATCATATTTAGGTTGTTTTATTCAAATTGGGATGAGGGTGGTAAGTGTATAACAGGTAAGCGATGAAATATTATTAATAGAATGAAAACAGATTGAATTACCATGTTAAATGAGTCAACGTATTAAAAGAAATACATTGCGCATTTCTCTGCTCTACGAGTGCTAGGCAAATCACTCTCATGACATCAGAGGAGTGCAGGTACGTAGCCAGAAATTTGCTTCAAGTGGGCCCCCCCCCCCTATTGTTGCACCCCTGCTTTTGACCATAAATAATGTGTTGAAACTAATCACTGCTAGTCAGGATTCAATATTGAATAAAGTTAGTAAACATCGTTGATGCTTGCTGCCATACGGGCTTCTTTTACTCTGTTACATATTCATCAGTAATTTAAAAGACATCACACAATGTGTTTCATCTGCCAGTTTTTACCTATAGGTAGCTCTGCAGCAAACAATTGCTGAACGATATTGATAGAAGCATAGAACCATGACATTGTTGTAGGCGTAAGTCAGAGAGTGAGTATATTTATTTATTTTAATTTTAATGTTGTATCTCTGCATAGCTCCTTGCATTATCTTTTGATTTTCGAGATTCAACACTTTTCCTCTCCTCCTCATAGGTATGAATAGCATGTTCTAGTGTGACCTGGTGTGGAATCATGGATGCATCTGTCGCGTTATCACAATCTGTATCAATAACGTTTACCCCTAAAGTGGCACAGGGTTAACAGTAACCATCTATAAAAATCACTCCACTGATTGTGATAAGCAATTTTAAGTGCTATGTGAAAAATGAAGAATGTAGATCATGTTCTCTCTGACATAAGTTAAATAAAAAAATAATGATAACGCTAGCGCACACCTTATGAAGATCCATGATTGCAGCTCTGGAATCACAAACTTTGTTTTAGGTAGTCCTAATCGCTCTTGCCGAAGGTTTGTTCTGAATGTGGAAAGTTCTGTATTACCAATTTCTTATTTTTTACGTGCCTTCGAATTTGTGATTTTATAACGCCTCCATTTCTGTCGCAGGTTTACTAACTGTCCATGCAAAAAGTCGAGATACTCGAGTTTTAAGGGGGGATTGGGTTGGTGTGGTGGCTAGAGTGGTGGATAGAGTGGCCCATCCCGAGGGCCCGGGTTCGATTCCCGGCAGTGGCGGATTTTTCAGTGGATAACTGGTCCCCACTTGAGTGCCTAGTGGAGGGCATTTCAAGTACAGTTCTCCGTCCGTCGGATGGGACGTTAAGCCGTGGTCCCCTTGGCGCCTTGCGTTAAGAGTAGGCTAATGCCGACGCAGAGTTTCTCTCCACCCTTCCTCCGGTCCCTAAAAACTCCTACCATTACCCAATTATCCACCTATCCTATATGGCGCAAATGACCTCAGCTGTCGGTCACCTCCCCTAAATAACCAACCAACCAACCAATCGAGTTTTAAGTGTTCTATCTCAATTACCTTTTCGTATATTGCAATGAAATAAACTGAAAATGAAAGAAAATTTATTTCTACGTTTTGTGAATACCATCAGTGATTCTTCACCATATCAACAAATTTTTTATTTGGCTTTGTATGAAAAAAAAGCATGGTTTTTGGTGCTCAGAAAATGGAAGCTCCAATTTGAATGATAATTTTTCAAAAACTTCTCAAGTGCGCGTACTCGGTGCCTACGGTGATTAAAAATTTCTTGCAAGTCGTTAAATAACGAAAATAGCAGAGTTTTTTTATCAACAACTTTTGGGTAGAAAATAAATAGTTACAAGGTTCTGCTTGAGCATATGCATTTAAAAAAGATAGATTTTTCACCTAATGAAGTCTCATGTTGATAATGTGAGAAGTGAGCTTTTTTTTTTTCATATAAAGCCAAATAAAAAATTTGTTGATACAGTGAAGAATCGCTGATGGTATTCACAAAATGTAGAAATAAATTCTCTTTCATTTTCAGTTTATTTCATTGCAATATACGAATATGTTATTGAGATAGAACACTTAAAACTCGAGTATCTCGACTTTTTGCATGGACAGTAAGTAAATCTTCTTTGCTGCCACAGTGATGTGATTGTTGCGGTTCATTTCTAGGAATCGCTAAAACAAGTGAGCTCTCAGCCAACGGCAAGTTATGCATGAAATGTATTTGCTATTAGTAATTTGATCAAAAGTTTCATTAAAGATGTAAAAGCTGATTGGAAATATGTATACTGTTTTGTCACCAACAGTTTTATTTTTTATTTTAGTCAACTACTGATAGTTAGCAAGCCAATTCCTCTATAAGGACATCCGAACTGCCTTGGTTGTAAATATAGCATATCTTTACTTATGTGTGTTGTAGGTACTTCTATGATTGTACACTAAACTCCCAATTTACCATGCTAATGACTGGTAAAGGGTGTAGGGATAATTGTGAAACATGAATAATCCACTGCTTGGTTATTTCTGGATTCATTTCTCCACGGTATGCCGCCAAAATAAAAAAAAACTCCCAAAGAGAATACAATAATATGCCAATGAACAGATCCTCACTGTACTCAATAGCATTTTAGGACAAAAAAAGAATCCAGTAGAGCTGTCCCAGCCTCAATTAAATGTTTACCAAGCCCCGAGGGGGGCAGGAAGGCTGGCGTAAGGCATTGGACCAGGTGGTAGGGCCAAAGTGAGAGTCACGGTTGGAGGAATTATTACTATATTGAAAATTACTGGTGAAATAAATTTAACGTCTGCAACTTTTCCCTTGCGCTGAAAGATATACCATTATGTGCAGCCCTTCTCGTCTCTTAGTGAACAGTCCACCCCATTGCTGTCCACTTCACCAGCACTGCCAAAACATTAAATTGATTGGCGAAGCACGGATACTGCACAGCCTGGATAACGCACACACGGATAAACAGGAGTTTACTGTATATTCCTCTAAAATGGTGTAGTGTTGCCATTTTCCTCAAGCGGTTTTGAAGAAACTCTTGCAAGAGTTAGGGGTTACCTGGTTATTCCATAAGATGCCTCGGTGGGCGATTACCATTCACCACCAAGAAAAGAAGGCCAAAATTTTACCAAGCATGCGAGTGTGCTTCCCCCGACACTTTAATGTCTGGAACGGAAATCTTCAAAGATTCAGTAGTTCCAAGCATGTTTTCCTTTTCTTCTACCACAGTGAGAAGTCAGCCTTGTACAATAATGACATGCAAACTGGTATGAAATGCATAATGATCTTTACCTTTCTAGGCAGTTATTGTTTTTAATGTTTACGATCCATTTTCCAGAAGCTAATCATAAATAGATTGTAATGTACACAGCTACGTTAGTTTTGATACAAAATGGCTCGATTGAGTGAAATGGGCTAGGAATGAGTGACCAGAAACAACTTGCTAAAGGAATAGACTAACCTCAAAGATGAAACTATAAATGTCTCTCTACTTGTTTACCCTACTCCTCCTACCATCAAAATTCACTGACTCTACAAAATATCGACATAAGTTTAAATGCTTGGCATAAGTATAGTATGCAAACTAACATTATTTTTCTCACATGAACATTAGAGAAAATTGTTTAATTACTAGGCCAATCCATCAGTATACCACCTACCCATCAATAGAATTGCTCCAAAGGAGTCAATTTAAAATATAATGAAAATTAATACCTTAGAAATTAGGAAAACTGCCTCAGCAACTAATATTCCATATTACTGGCTATATACACACATCTACTTGCAGGTCAAATGCTACATTGTATCTCATTTGAGTCATTCCATTATGACCTGTGTGTTGACGTACTAACTATCCAATTTTACTCTGCTGTATACCTTTTTCATTCCCAGCCTGATTATATAATTCAGTATGAGGAAATGTGCAAGATTCAAATCGCTTTAAAAGTCTCAGGCAAGTTTCGATGCATGGCAAAGAGAATGGTACGCGAGGCAGTGGACGAGAATGGCAACAATGATGTCATGTGGTTTACTTTCCAGATGGTGTGCCCTATGCTTTTCAAATGATATTATATTTTCTATGGACTGTTACTAAATAAGTACGTATTAGCATTTGAGGAAAACAAAACTATATTTATTCATTGTTCTTCGCCATCTATAAGACCCCAATATTTAATACACATATTGATTGCAATACTTGTATTCGACGTATTTGAATATTCAAATTCGATATTAGACTTACAAAATCTGGTATTCATTCCATCTCTATTTTGAACAAACATTAAAATTATGAACTAATTGTCAAATACATCTTCAAGACTTCCATTATGGTGATGAAGCCAACAGTTACATAGGGTACTAAAGAAATGCTAACTGACACCCACCTGCAAAAAGTGATATCCACAAACAGAAAGTGTTCCAGCGGCCATTCCAATAAGCAGGGCGCCATATGGCTGCACCATCATATCTGCTGCTGTGCCAACAGCCACTCCCCCAGCAAGAGTTGCATTCTGTATGTGGACCTGTGAAGAGGCACAAGGGAATACAGGCACTCGGATGAAACGAAGGAAAATTTGATTTTTTAATACATATGTCTCTCCATGGGAATAATTACTCTCTCTGTTAACCCCTCAAGCATGACTGTAACTGGAGGTATTTCACTTTTCCCAAGTGTGGCGCAGGAGCTAAACGTCCACTCAATACTTAAACACCTCATGCATGACAGGAGCATTCCCTATGTCCAACAGGTACAATGCATTCCCAAATACTTTTGAATTCTCTTCAAAATATGGCTCAGATAATTGCTGGGTCTTTGCCACAACTCAAATATCAAGCAACATAAGGTTATTTTGGACTCTTGCAGAAATTCATCTTTGGTTTTCAATTAAAAAATAAAATATATTTGTTCGCACGAGGACTGGCCACTTTTTTTCTGTTCATTTGAATTCCCTCCCTCTGTTCCTCTGTTGCCGCGGTAAGCGTTCGCTACCGTGTTTTGTTTTGTACTTACGATTTGGGCCGTTGAGGGCGCTTGAGAGGGAGGAAGAGATTTTTGGGCTAGTCCCCTGAAGCGAGAAGAGACCTGTTCGAATGAGAGAGAGGACAAGTGGCCTGCCGGCACGGCGTGTGTATGTGTGAGTGTGAATGAATAGTGCAGATCCTCGGAAAATGTAGGCGACCAAGGTATGCGGAGCGCACGCCCGGCTACTTCCTTCCGTTTCACCTTTTTTGTTGTTACAGTATTTCTTTAATTTATTCTTGTGATCCGTTAAAGGCCAGCCTCCATTCTTTATTTTACCCCCTGTGGGGCTCTTTACTTGTCTGGGGACATCACGGCCATGGACACGAACAATATTCATTAAGAAAACATAAACTTAGCTAATTATGTTTTTATAAGGATAGACATTTGAAAGTCATCAAGGTTTCTATAAGCCCAGCCAGCAGGATTATTGATATCAGTGAGATAATTAAATTCTAATATTTAATAGAGGGGGTGGGTGGGGATCAGGATTTGGGATGGCAAGAATGAAAAAGAATCAACCAAAGTTGGGGTTGATGGGGTGGGGGTGAGTGGGGTCTTCATCTGACAAAGTGAGTAGAATCACGAGTGCTCCCACGGAATGTCAAGGAGGGAGAGTGGATTCCCTAATCAGGAGGAGTGGATTTGACTTCTTCATGCCTAACTGAACTTGGTTTAAGATTGGTAATAGGTTGAAAATTACAATTTTTCTACAGATATATCTCTAATAAGTTTATAAAAACAAAGAAAACTATGTTAAAAAATTATAACTCAAACACAATAAATTTATTGCAACAAAAAATGGTTCAGTGAAAGTTTAATTGGCAGAATGGTAGCGATAAACTAACAAATAAGGCAATAAGTTTACTTTGGACTGGAATAGGGGAGTTTCCTTCACCAAAGAAAACAGAATTCATTAATTGTAATTCATGCCCCTATATAAATGTTATGGTTGGGGCAGGGATTTGAAGATTCAGTCAAATCCTATCGAATCCATAGTTATAAGATTCAATCAAATCAATGGATTAAAGATTTGGATACCAGTTGTGTGGATTCTATGTACCAGGGGCGGAGAACTATGATCCAATAATGAAGCTCTTTGGTGGGAAACAATGCGCAGCGGTTAAAATATTGAAAATTTTTGATGTTGCAATTTAGCTGACAGTGTAGGCAAAGATTAATTAGATTAATGCTAGAAACTAGAGGTATCCATAGCTGAGACTATCACAATCATTAACAATTTTTTGTTAGAAAAGATATTCAATAAGTACTTGACTTAACGTGGTTAACTCGTCCCAAAAACTTCCACGAAAGTAGAAATCCGCAAAAGTCGAAACAACAAAACTTACCTATCCATTTTTGAACCATTAGCGGTGCTGCTTTCACCATGATTGGGGGCAATCGGTGACGATTACAGAAAATGCTATCTTTTGACAGGCCATTAAGTTAACATAATACGACAAAGCCAAGAGCAACACAAATCCAATCTTTCTTTCACTGAATATTTAAATCTGAAATAAGTATAATTACCCAAAACATCTTTTTTTTGCTGGAATGGACAACAGGCGTCATCTATGGACTAGATATTAACTATGCATCAACTAATGCAGGAAGGTCAAACTATGCCGAAAAAAAGACATTGATACCTGATCACATCAGACTTTTTCACCATCACCATGATCAAATCATCACATATCGAACTATGCAATGTCTTAAACTAAAGTTGGAGTTCCGAACACCCGTAGTTTGGCATCAACTCTTGCATGCTTGGCAATGAGTTGCAGGTCATCACGCAGTTGAATCTGTCGCAGCAACAGAAACACAGAGAAACGCAAGCATGTCACCGGCCTAACTGAATATCCCCAATTCTCCAGATTCATGTAACAATTGGATCCATTGGATCAAGTCGAGGATATACTCATTTTTAGCATTTAAATCGTATATACCATGGTAGAAAATTGTTGAAACAGCATATTGTAAACTAATGATTCTTGTCCACATATGAATGCTTTGAAATTCCCCAATTTGAAAATTCTTTCAAAAAAGTTCCTCTGCATTCTTCCAGCAACATTATTTTCAGGAAGAGCCTTCAGTAATGCAAGAAATTTGGTTGATAAAAAAAGAAATCAATTAGATCATGACAGAGAGAAAATACTGCATTTTCTAAACAAAAACTTGTAATCTGTTTTTATTGAATTTTCAATTTCATTTAAGAAAAATTAAACTTTGACTTACTTTTGAAAATATGTACACACTTTTTATATCTGCCCTCGAACATATCCTTAAAATCAGTGAGTGGGGACTACATGACTATTATTCATTTATTATTTACTGTAAGAAATAAGATTCAGCTTCGATTGGATTTAATTAGAGAATTCACGAGAAAGGAAGCATTATTTAACAATTTACAGATAAAAGGAAGATTTGAATTTAATGAAATATAGGAAGATAAGGAAACAGGATTTGGATTCGGGATTCAGATTCGATCAAATTTTGGATTCGCCCCATCACTAATAAATGTATTAATTTTAGGCAAAGAGTCTGGATTGAGAAATCCCAGTTTACTAGAGAATTACATGTTAATTTTAAGACCATTTGAAAAAGTTCATCAGTGGCAAGACAGGTTGCATTGTAGTAACAGGTATATAGATTACATTGCAAGGCATAGGAAATATTCGTCACCTGAATGAACCATTGTATTTCAGAGCCCCTCAGCTCTAGTGAGTATGCATCAGTAATAGCCTATGAAAAGTGTCAAAGCTCAGAAAGTCTCCTCTGCTTAACATGGTATCAATAGTCATTTTACAGGCTCCAGGGCACCCTGCTCGTGGAGTCTTTTGCTATTGCGAAGCATGGTGTGAAGTTCTCGCAACGATGGGCAAACTTCGTGGTATGCTTATTAAAATGAATACTGTTTTAAAATGAATCAACCGAATAAATAGTTTTAAATAAATAAATAAAAGGTATTCATAATAAATTAACCGAATAAATATACCTCCAATACTATTTGATAAGCTTTAACCGAGTGCACTGTCTACTTGGAAGTTCCGCAGCAGAACCTAGTGGCAGGTAGAGGAAAGAGTCTTACCTCACAGGTTTGATTTACTCGCATGCAATAGTTTGCCATCCCGTTTTCGCGCCGTTGAATTTTTCACCTTTTAATTAATGAGGGAAAATACTTAAAGTTACTTTAAAATCGAACGGCTGAAAATACGTACCTTAGGTTATAATCTTTCCATCAAGACAATATAAAAATATTAGGAAACTACGCTGTTACCATTCTATACATTTAAACATGAATTGAAGGCAACCATGAATTCATCAACTTCCTTGAACTCACCATCTCCATCAACATTCTTCTTTTATGGAAAACCCTGCTCAACCAACCACAGTGTCCCCTCCATCTCCACCCGCAATTGCCCTCATAAACATGCAGTCTTGCATGTAAGTACCACTATTCACCACCTTATCCACTTATCTCTCACAATGGATTATTTTGAAAAAAAAAACAACAACTGGATATTAACACGTTCACTGCGGAGCTGTTTAAAGCCCTACTCCTCACAGCGCAGCGTGACCCACCGGTGGGTCACAGTCCTTCCGAGCTTCTGGCCACTGCCGAGGGATGGTGGTTGAAGCGGCAACACTCAGCTGTTTCCTGAGATTAGAGGAAGGCTGGGGGAGGCTACTCCCAGCTTCGCCCCCAGCCCACCCCTCCCCCGGCCACGTGGTGCACGCTATCAGCTAGACCCTGGCGTGGGATGGGGGAAGAGAGGGCCAACAATACAATGCATGTGGTAAAGATTTGCTGACGTTCGGAAAACCCAGGAGACTCCCACCCGTCTCTGTTTATTGCGCCTGCCCTTGCTCGCGCCCGTCTGTGAGACGTAGACGCCTGTCCGTGCGTACCGATTCCCCAGCCCTGCTCACACTATGAGAAAAGGGAAGGGGGATCCTTTGGAAAGAGTACATAGTGGTTTGTCTCACTCAGAAAAAAGTAGTGTCTGCAATTCGGAAGACGTTCACCCGGCAAGGGCACGGTCACTCATCCACCACTGAGGGATTGGCTCAAGAATGCTACGCGACCCTTTCCCAATTGCCCTTACGCAGAGGGAGGGGGGGTGGGGGGGGGGGTGAAGGGAAGAGAGAGAGTCAATCTCTCACACAGCCGGGCGAGTGCAGTTCGGACTGTTTAGTTTCGAGCAACTGACGGACAGCCAAGAGGTTGAGGAGAAAAAATTGTCCTAAACATTTTCATTATTATTAATAAGTTGATATGTTTTACTATATTGAGTATTGTTCATCCTTATGTATCAAAATCGGATAAACATGAAAAAAACAAAAAGAAAGCAAAAAATAAACGTATTTTGGATATAATACGCTAATATGTAAATTTGTTCGTGAACCACCGGTGGGTCACACCGCTCACGCTGAAAAAAGTTTCAGGAGGGGCGGCGTGACCCACCGGTGGGTCACACTAAGTGACCATAGCAGTATGTTATTTGAACTGTGACTAACCTCTGGGTGAAGTCACTCGAGAAGATCTCGATTCCTACTCTCACAATACTCCTCGCAAGTTGAGACAATTCAAAGAATTAAAAGGCCGCGGCGCTAGAAGGATTAGCGTGACCCACCGGTGGGTCACGCCGCAGCGAACGTGTTGAACATGAAGGGACTGGGAGATAGGATAATCAAGTGGAGATCTGTGTCAAAGACCAATGATGCTGACTATGCATGCTATCTTGTCACCAAAAATTGGTGGGAAAACCCCGTGACCATTCCTGTTCACTGGCTACCGTTTGCAAAAAAACCGTTAGATTTCAACAGTTACTGTTGAATTTCAACAGTTGGCCCAATTAACTGTTGAATATGTACACATTAACTATTGGAAATAACTGTTGGACCAAATTACTGTTGAAATTTTCAACAGTTTTTTTGCATAGGGTAAAGCTACGTTTCCATGTGGCAGTTTTTGGCGTTGCGTTGACGCTGCGTTGTGCGTCAGGAGAATACCCTGTTTTCATGTCACCGGCAGCGCCAGCAGCAACGCACCAAAACATATGACGGTGGTAAACCGTGGTTATAGGTGAATCGGTAGCGAAAGAATCACGAGACGAACAAATAACAGTTGTTCCTCGCTCTGACGCAGCTGCGTCAACGCAGAAAGATGAAAGTTGACCAACTCCGACGGCAACGCAGGCTTCATTGGCGTGCTCGCTTCTGATTGGTGGCGCAGTGTGCGTCAATGCAAAAACGGCCACATGAAAACGTAGCTTAAAACGCAAGCTGTTCCTTCCCACCCCCCGACCCCAACCTCAGCTTTCCCACATATCACCACTGCCCTGCCCTCTAAAATCCACACTACTTTGTACCACGCTGAGATATTCCTCCCTAGACCCTCCACACTCCCCACCATGCCATAAAAACACAATGCCCTATACCTCCACCTCCCAATTCCTCCTTTCACAGTTTTGTCTTTTGCAAAGAATACTCAACACGCATGACTAAATGAACTGAGTTAGTCTTTCATGAGCTATTCTCTGCAGCAAGTTATGCAACATAAGAGACAATCAATGTAAAACTGACTATTTATGATAGTAGTGGAGATATGACAACTCCTGTTGACCAGCTGAACTCCAAATTCCTTCTACTGGGGGAACCAACCATTGCAAAAATCACTGGTAAAGCTAATACTCTTTCTCTTAGCCATACTTATTATAGAGAACTTCTACAGTACATAAAGTAAAAATATTAATGAGTAGTGGAAAAATTACATTTTTAACACCTAATAACCACATTCCTTCTTACCATGTCAAACTTGAAACCTTTGGTTACAGCTGCTGAGACGGCAAAAGCTGTAACACAGCAGGCAGCAAGTGAAAAGTAAGTGTTGATTATGGCACGATGCTGTTGGTCTCCAGTCACCAGTGCTGCATTGAAGCTGGGCCAGAAAATCCACAGAAACACTGTGCCTAAAGGAATAAGAGGAACATTTACAGAGAAAATGAACAAGAATAGGTTACATACTCGTCTTTTTCACTAGCTCTAGACATACAAGCCATTTCAGTACTTGGCAGCTTCATACTTGTTGGGTTCTACTCTTACCAACCAGAGTCCTTTTAATGATCAGTTTGCTCAGGTTGAACAGCAATCCAAAATTTTAATTGTACTTGACAACTTGCAGAATTTTCTCTCGGGAAATTTAGAGAGCAGAAGAAATTATTTTGATGCTGGAGTTGAACATGTTGATGAGAGTTATTGAAACCCATCTTTGGCCAGAACAAGAAGAGGGATAGACCCCAAGAGAAAGGCCCACGGATAAGTATAAGGGCCAAACATAAAACTGATTCAGTAAAGTAGAATCACCAGGTGTACTGGAGCAAGCAACAAATACAGAAGAATGGAAGGCTGCAGATATTTGGAATGAAAAACCATGATGAAGAGAGAAGTTGTCAGAATACCCTAAGAAGAAGACTAAATCGGCCATATCACGAGACAATATTTTCAACATCTTTGGCCGAATTTCTCATTCTAGCTTAAGAAAAAATCCATTTTCCAACTTTTGATATTAGCAATGATTGTGAAAATGTTAGATAGCATAAAAAAATAATTATTGGTAACGAATTACTATCAAACATTGCAAAAAAATATGCGTATCGTTATAAAGTGTTTCTCAGCCCTGCTTTCATATTGCTGCTCTTCTAATATTATCTAAGTATGGCATTAAGTTGACGGAGTTAAGTATGGTAGAGAACAAATAATAAGGCTCAGTGATGTTGGGGAAGTTAGAGGGATAAGACTCCTCACCAGAAAAGAAAACTTATGACCATTACAGTGATGGATGACAGACAGAGTAGACAAGTTGAAGCAAAATGAAAATAATGTATTTCTACTTAAACTTTTATTTAATAAATTAATTCTCACCCAGCATAGTTTTTGTAGTCATTCTATATACCTCTCCAAATGCACCCTAGCTTTTGCTAACTCTGAAGTTTGATTAGCCTGTTCCTTTGAGAACTGTAATTTTTACTCATAAATGGAGAATGGATGACCCCTATTCCATTTTCCTCACATAAATAACAAATTTTAAAAAATGTCCACTATCATGTCATCCGTAAATGGTTCCAATAATCCTATTAAATAAATCTCCTTAAAAGTTCTTCTAACAGAGACCTACCCTCCATATTTGCTAATATAATTGATTCATCCCCCTGCTATAACACCAATCATATATTTCACTGTATGACTACCTTTATATAGTGAATGTGACATGCGGCATTTGAATTTACCTGTTTTGACCTCCGTGTAACCACGTACTAACCTCACCTTCATAAAATTTCCAAAACATCTCGGCATATTGCACAGTTTCTTCTTTAGAAGGCCCTACTACGGTGGCCTTTAGAATTTGTGGAAATACGGGCAGGGTGGAAGAAGCAATATTTTTATGTGTCATAGCAGTGCTTCTAGAAAGCTCTGCCGGAGGGACAAATGACCAATTCAATTAATTTGCCAATTAAATTATCGTCATATTTATCTTTTGCTTGCTACTTAATGACGATCTATTACCTTCAGGTCGCGCAATGGAAAAAAATGTTGATGAACCAAGCCATTTTGAGAAATGTGTTGAACCCAGTGAATTTTGTAACAGTTTAATGGTAGTCACTAATGTCCAAAAAATAATTTCTTCCACTGATACCTAAAGTCTCTTCTTTTCTTTCCTCGATCAATTCTGGTATCGCTTGTACTGCTGTGGCTACCTTTTCCACAGGGGAAGAAGTAGCTCCTAAAGATAGCAAAACCTATTCTGCCTTGATTACCATTTCCTTGAAGGACTTGCTGGTTCTCTTCCAGTTCTTTGACTACCTCTTCATTGGGACACAGTTGCATGCCGTTGGAATATATTAGTTCTTATTTAGAGAATAAAGCTGAGGTTAGGAGATATGCTAATGGAGTCATCAAGCTCAGATCGTTGCCAGCATAAAAAGTAGTAAGTCCAACGTCATCATCAAAGAAAACCCAAAACATACTATGCACTACCTCTCTGCAATCTATCCTCTTTAAACTTCCAACAATGTATGCCTAAAATTACCAAAATCCCATCTATTCACTCAAACTTCTCTTCCCCACCCCCAACTGTATACAGTATCTGAATGTAACCCTTACATCAGAATCATGTTGTTGAGTTAACAATAAATTTATTCTGTGGAATTTCATAGTTTTCTCTCCCCTCTTCATGAAGGAAATCCACAAATTCAAGCGTTGATACCTTCAATTCTAAATCCTATTCTCCTATTTACTTACAAAATTCCTCGATTGAAGGATTCATGGTCATAGGTATAGTAGTTTGTATTAAATGTTATTAAATATTGCATATAAAGTAATTTGTATTGATTTGACAAAATAGTATTCGGCAATGTTGACTGATCCTCGTCAACACTATCAAGTCCAAGAATAATGTACCAAACAGCTCATGTAGCTTAAAACATATAACCTTTCAAACCCTACTAATGCGAGCAGCCGTAAATTTCTTCGACTATTGGAGTTTACTCTCATCTTGCTGTATCTTAAACGATCATTAGTAGACGCTCTGGGTAAATCCAAGGAAGGCACTGCAATTTTATTATATTATTTTATTTATCTTTGCTGGTGCATCTTAATTTTGATAGCAATATGCCAGTTTTATTTCTTTTCACTCTTTTACATTATATTAAGGATACAAACGCTAAAATATAAATCGTGCATGAAGAAAATTAAATAACATTAAGTCAAATTATCTAATTACCTGGCAGTACATAGTCATTGCGGAGAAAATGCTTGGAGCAAAGTAACATGCTCTTCATGTTGCCCTTATTAATATTCACCTATCTTTGAACATTTAGGCGATAACAAATATTATTTATATGCGAAAAGAAAGATATTTAGAGACTAAAATAATAAATAATAATAAGACACTAATTTGCTAAGATTATCAGACAAACGGAGAGAGTGAAATATATTATGGATGAAGAAATAAATTGTTATCTAATCTACTCGGCTTATACCTAACTTATTCAACTGAAATGACTAAAAACATTTATCATACTGGAAAAATATAAAATAACCTATTAATATACTATTTTACTTATGTTTACTAATTTCCAGTCATTATAAAAATTAATCAAACTGATAATATGTCGAAATAGTGAACAACGCCAACGAATTCACAACCTATTTTATCATCCTTCGTCAACTCGGTATCCCTCACTGAGAGCTTCCAAAGAACGCCGCTAGTTGGCATCTCTCTTGTCTGGAGTCTCGAATAGCAGAACATTATTGGATCAGTGCAACACAGCACCAACTTGGAAGGGGCAATATTAATTTACAAAGAGGCCCATAAGAGAGGCTGTATAAATAGCAACATAACCAAATAACATCAACCAAGAGGATGGTTATATGCTCAACAACAATTTGCAATGGATTTTTCAAATTAGAAAGTTTTAAAAACAATTCAGATGTAGAGAAACCAGGCATCGACACCATGGCCGACCAACAGAGTCATGAAAAAAGAAATATTTCACAAGAATAATATCTCTGTGGAAGGTTTTCTTCACCAGATAGATTTTAGAAAAGTGCTAAGAGTACCAGCTAGAGTTACATCACCTCTTGGTGACTACAAACAATATTGTTAGAATTTAGCATGCCAACAAAATTGATAAGCCTGACAAAAATAATATTAGAGGGAGCAAGAAGTACAGTGAAAGCAGAAAGGGATGACAGATGACTTTAAAATTAATTAAGGTTTAAGACAGGGAGAATAGTAAAATCCACCACATATATTAGGATGCCCATTATATTTACAATGCACCATTGAACCATGACTAGTGCATCAATACAATGAAATAAAAGACAACAAAATCCTTACCTATCATAGCAAACAAGTCTGAGCGATATGAAGCACCTTCATTGGATGAGTGGTGTTTCTCAGTTCCTCCACGGCAGAGGACAAAACTCACAGCCAGTCCAAAATACGCACCAAAGACATGCACAAAGATGGAACCTCCAGCATCCACTGCCTTCAGTCATGTAAGACAACAGAGAGGTAAACATAATCATGGGTGAAATACAACTACTCGGCTTCAGTCGGATGTTTTCAAGTCCATGCATCCTAGGGAGTCTGTTAAAATACTGTCACAAGACAAACGAGTTGGCCTTACAGCGACATTGACATTTCCTTTTTTTCTCATACAACTGACTATTGGCTGAATGGCCAAGGATGTTTATGTTCAATAAAAATTCAACTTAGTTGGAAGAAGGGAATTTGTCAAAGAAAAAGTACCTATATCTTATCCCCTCTAAGCACACACAGCACAACAAAGATTCCAATGTAATGTGATGCATAAACTACAAAACCACAAGCTCATTCTGGAGATATCATTACATGTATATCTCCTGTTTCACCATATGCCTGCACCCCTACAGATGCAGCTCATTTAATTTTTTTTACAACTTGGTGAACACTCAAAACATAAGTGCAAACATTCAAGTATGCAGGTGGATTTATGTTTTTCTGATGAATTCCAGATTATGTAAGTGTGTGATCTTGCATTCATATTCAAGTCCAGTTTAAACGCTGAACCAAGTGACTATGAAGTTTGGAAAACAACTATAATTTTTCACCAATGTCCAAACCATGTTGGGCTACTTGGTTGCTGAATACTAACATCAATGCAAACAATTATGAGATGCTACAACACTGAAATTAAAATATACAACTGTTTATAACATAACAGTTTTTCAGTTCAACACCCTTATAATAAGCTCTTTTTCATGCCTGTAGCTAAAATATTCTTGGAGATATAAAGTAAAAAATTTAGTAACTTTTGTAGAATTCGAATTTTTCAACATTACAATTTCTCGTAACTGGTTGCAACTCTCGTAAAACGGCTTCATGGTTTTCAGGGTTGCCCCTTAAGATTACAACTTTGGGAAATTCTTTTACAATAATTTTTAAGAATATTATTTTCCTTATGGAGCACCTCCACTCATTTTTGCACTTCTTTGCATTCTATGTATTTGCTTCACATTGAGCATATCATTGAGAATTTGTTTGTCATTAATGGCAAAATCAATTTTATCTCTCATATCTCTTTTTCGGGGGTCATGGTGACCTAGTGGGTAGAGTACTGAGCTACTAACCAGAGGGTCCCGGGTTCATATCCCGGGCAAGAGTCTTTCTGGACACCCCCATCTAAAATCCTCCCGATTCGATTTTCTCGGATCCTTCAGGCCAGAACTTCGTAGGAAACCACAGGTGGTCCAGGGAAAGGAACTGTCCCCCCTACCCTGAATGTGTGAATTTCACACGCCATTGGCTTAGTACGAGTTCAGCTCTACTCTCACCTATCAAAGACCAACCTTCGGGTTGAATCACTAAGTGAGTGAGATCTCTTTTTTGCAATCTTGGTATTTTAGGATGCATATTTTTCTTAGAATTTTTGAATTACTCATAATTTTTATGATCCTCGATTCCTCAACTTCCCACTTTGGTGAGTGTTAAGGAGTTTGAAACGGTATTCCATTTAAAAAGATTAATGTTGTCAATAACTACTTGGAAGATTGGGATAATGGCGCTGCGATTTAACTAAAAAATTTCTACAACAGAAACGTGGAAGTCACCATGCAATAAAATGTTTTACTTGATACCTAAATACAAATAAAATACTACAATAAAACTTATTTTTTTACCCATTCTCATTGATGCCAAGCTCAAACAATGCTAGCTTAAAAAGGAACATGGACTAACAAAATCGACACTCCTGTGCATCTAACACACTTTGCCCCACTGCTTAAGCATGAGCGCATATGCGAAACATATCCAAAAGTGACATGTACACGCACTCCATTGCTAGTTTTAATATACATACATAATTGATGCCTGAGTTATCTGTGATCTATCAAAAAGTAAATATGTGATTTATACTTCCCAGTCTTGTACTTCAAAAGAGGTGGGTACTTAAGAAACAATAGGACACTTGCAATGCATTTTCAAATACGTACATCTGAGGCAATGGGCAGAGGAATACTATCATGATAACAAATTCACTTGTTGACATTAACAACATGGAAGACTTCAGGAGCTCATAAATTCCCCAATTTTAGATTTCATTCCCTTGCTTCTCCAGGCACCCAAAAAGGTCATTATAGACGTAACTGCCAGTAGTCAAAGTGGCAGCAATGATACAGAGTTACTTGTGAATCAAGTCTATATCTCTGTGTCATTATGGAAAAATTCCACAAAATAAGTACGCAGTCACCAAGTTTTATTATTAAAGTGACAGAAGTGGGGAATTCATCATGATGAGAATTAAAATAAATACAAAATGCAAAGTGGGTTTAAAGTTGACAGAGTTTGAAGACTCTGTGGTATCCACTGATACCAAGTGCCACCACATCACATGAAAACTAAAGATTTCAAAAAGTGTCCAATACACAAATGACAGTTGTGACTAGTGTGAGTGTGATCTGGAGCACTCTACCCTACCCAGCCACTGCATGACGTCCAATGGACGTCCATTTAACATCCTGACATCCAGAAGTCCCTTATGGACATCCATTGGACGTCAGGAAAAGGACATTCTGTGGATGTCAGGAAAAGGACATCCATTGGATGTCAGGAAAAGGACACATTTTGGATGTCCATCCAATGCCATGAAAATGACATCCTAAAAACGTGCATGCAGTTACATCAATATGCAGGCCAGGAAATGATGTTCAAAGTTTTAGTTGTAAATGAGCATTGAAGGGTAATCTTGATATACACAGGCCTGCTACATGGGACGAAAACTACTCTGTTACGTCAAGAAAGAAATAGGAACGAAAGGTGTTCCTCAATTGTTTCCCCGGCTTGTTTATAAGATTTTTATTGTTGATATTTGTATGTTCACGGTTAGGAGTGTGAAACGTGCTGTTTTAATCGTACTTGCGTTTATTTGCATTATTTGTGCAATATTACTATTTTATATGTTTCGTTGTGGTTTTGGGATCCTACGACGGTGAAGTGCACGGTGGTAAAACAAAATTACACAGGTAAATAACATGCCTATTTCATTCTTTACCTTGGCGTACTAGGTTTCAAGTTAAATCCCTTCTCATTTCCTCGTAACTGTTATCAAATACTTTATATTTTCTTTGGGTTTATATATGTATTTCGCCAGCAATCTTTACCTTCGGGAAAACTTCTGAGGTGTATTTATTTTAGTTTCTATTTCTTTTAGTTTCTGTATCTCTTTTAGTTTCATTGTGACTCACTTTGTATTCGCGTAGTTTAATGGCTACCGAGAACATTTTGAATTAAGAAAACCTCAGTAGCGTTATTATTATGCAGTGCTGCTCACTTAGAACCAAATGAAGTTCCCAACTTAATTGAACATATGGGTAACTTTTAGTGACGACAATTTTCATGCCTCATGCTAATTTTTTTAATTACGTAAGTTTTCTCTATTATGACCGTACTACATATGGGTTGCATCTGTAGATCCCAAGAAACTTAAATATTTGCCTACATCCTTTCAAAGCCTTAAAGTGGACATCCATTGGATGCCCACAAGTGGCAAATTTGGACATCCATAGGATGTCCTTAAATGGACATCCATTGGATGTCCACAAGTGGGACATTTGGACATGCATAGGATGTCCATTGGACATCAAATGGATGTCCATGGATGTCAGTAACATCCATGCGGGACATCCAATGGATGTCCAATGGACGTCAGTGCAATGGCTGGGTAAGTAACTGTAGTAATAATTATCTAAGTATCTATAGTAATTTAGCTATAATAGTCAGTTGTCTCAGCATTACATTCAGAAATAGTACTGAATATATGGGCTAGTTAGCTACACATGACTCTTATGATAGAATTCCGCAGCAATAAACATTGCATTTTACCAAGTTGCTATGCTTTTACAGAGCTATGGCACATTATTATTAGTAGGAATATGTGATGAAATAATGCATTTTCATGACAAGTGAATAAAGTGCAATTTTCAGGCAACTTATGTTGCTGACTTTGGTCAATGGAAACTCATAAGAGTTTCAAAATTTCACAAAGAATGGAATGAAATTTTACTGCTAATAATTCCACAAACTCCCCACCCCCCTCAAACTCAATCACCAGCTGGTGATTAAGTTTGAGGGGGGAGGAGGTGATTGAGCTGGAGAAAAAATCTACCATTAGCTCTCTAGAGAGCTAATGGTAAATTTTTTCTTCCATTTATATTGAAGATGGGATGCCCTAAACATTCTGCACAGGCGGTATACAAATAAGGAGGCTGCTAACCTTGAATATGTGAAGTCCAAGCCATTCATTTGTAGCAAAAACAGCTATTTCACCGACCGCCATGACAAGAAGCTGTAATGGAGATGTTTTACCGAGAACAGCCCCAAGAGAGATGAGAACAGCGGCCGTGGCAAGGTCAGCGCTTAATATGCTGGGAAGAGGAAGGACGAGAGCATCCATTGCAAAATGAATTGCTAATGTAGTAGACACACTCAAACTTTCATTTAAACATAATGACAAGCAAGAAAGTTTTATATTTACAATAAAAGCATATGAGGAATTACAAATTTTCTTCTGAAAACTCTCACTTGAACATCTTCAGAAAAATACAAAGGAAACTTTAGGAAGGAAATTATTCTAAGAAGGTCAGGCTATGATGCCTCACCTTAATGTGAAAAATTTTTTTTTCAGTAAATATCAGAGCCTAGGTTACAAACATTTAAAGTAAACAATAAGTGTATCAATATTAAATGCAAGAGTGACTTTAAATATGAAATATAATATTACATGAATCTGCTTAAGCTACCTCAGATTATAATTATGTTTAATCTCCCATGACCATACATGACATAAGATGTGCAAATATGGGATCCATCATAAAAATAAATACAATACAAAAGGAGTGCAAAAACACTAAGTAACCAATTTAACATATTTCTGGTTATCACTTCACTAATTCACTAAGAGTATAGTAATACTTCATTGGCAAGATATTTCTCAATTTTTAACCCTTTGTTAACTGAACTATGATTTTTGAACATAATTTGTCTTTTGAAATAACATGTCTTTAAACGTAGATTCTGATGCATCAACTTTCTTCTAAAAATATACATATTTTTATGCTGTAGTGGGTAGAGCACTGAGCTACCGAATGGAGGGTCCCGGGTTCAAATCCCGGACAAACAGCCTTTCTGGACGCCCCTACCTAAAATTCTTGTGATTCGATTTTCTGTATGTCAGAACTTAGTAGGAAATCACAGGTGGCCCAGGTAAAGGAACTGTCCTTCCAACTCTGAATGTGTGAATTTCACATGCCAATGGCTTAGACGGTGTGGGCTCTACTCTCACCTATCAAAAACTAATCTTCGGGTTAAACACACATCAATCAATTTTTATGTAATTGCAAATTTTAAACTATGATACTTAATAGTCCCATCAGGACTGTAGTGTTTATTTTTTACATAGGTATTGATAAAATTTTAGCCTTAAAATATTTACACTACAAATCTCTTCTAGTTTATTTAAGGAATTGCATTTTAGTAATACAGTTGAGCATCTTTAATCCGGCACAGTCGGGACCGAAGTGATGCCGGATTAGGGATTTTGCCGGACTATGGGTCATGCATGGAAACTGGTCTATTTCTGACGTCCGGGAGGTTTTCATTGAAAGGAGTCAATTATTTATAACAAAATATATTCATTTGCCATTTACTGAACATTATTTTAAAAAGAGTTACTGAGAAAAATCAGAAAGAAATGGTTTCTTAATACACAAAGTTATTATTTAAAATTATCGAAGTTGCGCAGTGAGTGAAAATAACGGAATCTAAGCATTGTGCATATTGCTGCACATGTAAAAGTTTCATACTGTTATTGGAAAAGGGTATAAAATTTAATACTTCTTATGCTGTACTTTTGCGTAACATAATTCCCTACTGCGCTCGATTTGTTATCAGCTGATTCAGTGCGATGCCAACGCATGGGTGTTGTGTGTACGGCCGCCCATCACTACGTCGAGGCCGTGGGCGACTGGACTGGATTATTCTTTAAAGACCATCATCAATAGTAGCCTTCCTTCAACAATTTCAGGCTGATCATCTTCATCCCCACTCGGATTTATTGTTATTAATTACCATTTCAATGATTTCACCATCTATGATATGTTGTGTGGTGGGAATATTGTGGCCGCTAATTATCCTTTCGTCTAAATTTACCAATTCCATTTCCTTTAATTCAGGGTTATGGATGATGTGATACATGGATGATATCATATTTTTATCCTCAGAAACATGAAATTTTTTAAAATCCCTACTTATTTCGTCTATATCAAACCTTAAAGCAGGCCAGAATTTAAACCACGCGTGTTTTAGAACAGACGGTGAAATGCTATTGCCTACGTGAAATTTCCCGAATTACGTCTTTTGGATTGATCACGTCTATTTCTGAAATAGTTTATCCAGCTCCATTAGCATTTGGCCAGAAATACTAACTAAGACCACTTCGACGCAATCGAAACCAGGCTATCTAAATCAGGACTTAAATCTTCTTTCATAGTTTTTCTCTCTGTTATCTACTTCTTGTCACTTTAACAGTAAAATTTTGATGATTTTCCTCTTTCAGCTTCCTAATGTGCTATATTGTTGAAGATCCCATGTAGTATGTTTCAGTCAAACGCTTTACTGATGCAATGGCATCAAGCTTTTACACAACTTGCACTTTTTCTGCGATGGTTAACGTTTTGTGCTGTGGCCACAACTGTATGGATGAGACACGTTTTGGGTGAAATATAAGAATATAACCAATACTTTTATCAAATTACGGCTATTGGTCAATCAAAAATGCTCGTGCCTTTGAAACTGGCCGATCTGTAAATTAGTCGTAGTCCGTCTCAGCGATGTCTTTAAATTTATATGTTTACTTCAAGCTCCAGAATAACTCCAGTGTACACGAAGTACCAAAATTAACATGTTTAAATTATTCTGACTCTCAAAATGAGATAATTAACGTTAAGAATAATATCTTGGCAGGTTATGAAGCAATGTTCCGGCTAAAAATGTTTCGGCATTTTCCACTTAGTACCAGGTAGTTGGTCATGGCAAAATTGCCAGATTATGGGTGTTCCCGGATTAGGGGTTCCTGGATTAAGGGTGCTCAACTGTACCTCACAAAAACCCCAACACTCTGATATATTTTTCACCACTTTTCTCTTTACTATACTCAAGGGGGGTTCCTACCTACGACCTTTCTCAAATGTAATGGTTATTTTGTTTAGTTCTACAACTCCCTGCATAAGTGGCGGTATAAAAAAGAAAGCAAAGGCTCTCTCCCCCTCTTCTAGATGTAACATGATCTAGGGCTGAGCATCTCCTGGGTCCCCCCAAGTGGTTTGTTTTGATGAGCGACCAGAACTAGAGATACCTCCCCCTCAGTCACTCAAGATATCAACAACCCAACCTTTTCTTATCTCTGATCAAATGAAGGGGTCTCAAATCTTCCTGTATAATATATAATTCTGGGCATCTTTTTCACTTTCCATAATAGGCTTCCATAAGGGCTCCATAAGGGAATATAGAAGAGCTCTACCATTCAGTAGCAGAAAACATTTGTGTCTTCACCTGTTTAGTATTTGAGTAATTGCCAAATTTCACGATTTTATTGTTCAAGCTTTGATAACAATATCAAGATAAATATTTTATTTGATAGCAGTCATGGAACCTAAAGAAACAATTTTCCTTCTTATGAGTGCCAACATCTATATACATTCCATACATTTAGATGACTTTTTCTCAGTGGAAATCTTGATAGAATGAGAACATTAGCTGCTTGATACATTTAATCACTGACTGCCTGATGGGACTTGTAAGTTTCAAGAAATAATGTGCATTAAAATATAGAATATTGAAACATTTTCCTTTATCTTTAATAATCATTAAATATAAGGCATTTACAATGTAAATAAAAATCACCGACTCACTACGAACATCAATTCCTTCACTTTCTTAACAACATCAGCAGTACTACCAAGGCTTCATAAATGCCTACATATTTTGGTGGCATACTTAGACTAAAACCATCGAGAAAAACAACAACAAAGCTACACAGTTTGATAAGCAGGGAAGGAGAGGGGGGGGGGGGGGGGGGGGGGGGGGGGCACCACAATACTCTCTCACCCGGGTAAAAATTTTGTCTTAAGATGGTCCAGGGTTGGGGAGTCCACGGGAGAAAATAGATTTCAAAACAGAGGCCAGCTCAAGAGTTTCCCCATGCAATGGCAATGTTCCCTTTCTGTCACTGTGGAAGAGACATTTCTCGGCTTGAAATTGCACATAAGGCTAGTGATGAGGAGAAGAGAGGGTGGGGGAGTGTAGCATAGGCAGGAGGAAGAGTAAGGGGACTTTTAAATGATGCATAATGGAAGGGGATGGAACATCTACAGAGGCAAACCAATGTTGCAATCTCACCCTACCAAATTTACAGTGGGAAATATGGGAAAGAAATAAGGTTCCCTTTTAAAACAAGTAGATTAAGTGTGGCTTCCACACCTCTCTTCTATGGACCTTAACCTCATGAGGAATCTCCACCACCCTGATCCTCGTTGTCCCCATCCTCAAGGGGAGAACAAGGAGAGGCAGTTGAAGAGATGCCTTCAGGCGTAACTTTGTGGAAAGATGAGAATAAAAGGAATTACTTGGTATATTCCACACTATTTTATTTACCGACTGGGGTATCAACGTCAGAGCGTCATTATCATGGTAACCGAAGTCGGTTCGGTCACCATGATTATGACGCTCTGACGTTGAAACCGCGGTCCGTAAATAAAATAGTGTGGAATATACCAAGTATTTCTTTTTATTCTCATCAAGGAGTGGCAGGAATTTAAAACACGTGATCCACCCTTTTAAAATCTACCAATCAACACACCTTGAGATTTCTCACCTGTCTATCGCAATAGGTATCTTCCCATTCTCCATGTGAAAGAAACCAGTAGCAAGAGCTGCCCACTGGATACTTAGTGCAGCCACAAGCATGTTTAGCCCCACGCTGCTGTATCCATAGCGACGTAGAAATGTCATCAGGAAACCGAAACCAATGAAGATCATCACGTGCACATCCATGAACACTGTGGGTGAAAGGAGAGAAGACAAATTTCTTAGAGCACTTATATTAGATTGCTGTTTCAGTGGATGTCCTCCTTAGAGCACTTATATTAGATTGCTGTTTCAGTGGACGTCCTTTCAGGGAGGACTTGAGACACTTAGTCCTGTTGGTCCATTGTGACAACTATCCTAAAGGTGGCTGGCACAATGGACCCATAGAGGCCAACTGCCTTGCTAAAGACCAACGTCACCTCCCTGGGTTTCATAAAGAGTGTACCCAGGTACCTATTCTGGATCTTCAACACCATAGGACATTTGCCTATTCACATGTTGATGTGGTTTCATCCTCTTCTTCATACCACCTGCTTCTAGATGAATCTGAGATTCCCAGGAGGTGTAGAGTGCCTCATTACTCCATAGTGTCCGGTACGGAGTCCCACTATTGTCAATCTCTACTTAGTAAAAGGAGCTTTCTTTTTTTGCGAGCCCAGGCCTTGGGCATCCAATGATTAGAGCGCGGAAAAAATGTCCTCAAATTTGCAAAATAATTACCTAAAAAAAAAACCGCAAATATTTTTAAGAAAAGCTTTTTTAAAGTTTGAGGTATTTTTGAGAGAAAGTTGCTAAATTTAACTTAATTATTGGAAAAAAGGCCAAGAGATGAGGGTTCATGAGTTTTTGAGCTGTTATATAGACTTTAAGAAAGGGGAAACCACAAACCACACTATTCACTAGTGCACCACACTAGTACACCTCTGCTCTGTGGAGCACTGGAGGAAAAACACAGATGTATCCAATACCTAGTTGAACAAAAGTGATTGCAACAACCAAATAGGTATTAACTTAGGCATAAGGTGTAAATTAAAAGGCCCAAAAATTCTGTTTTATCATAAAAAGTCTCACCGTGCCAAAGAAGCCTCTAACCTAAGTCATTAAAAACTGTTTTACTTGATGAGATTGGTGAAGATTTGTATTTAAAATCACTCAAGTCCAGCTTTTACAAGAAGTCAAAAGACTTTTTCTCCACACTCTACCTATGACTAATTTGGCTTGTTCTTAGAGTGCATGGCAATCAAAACGTTCAGCTGAAAATTATTTTTCCACTTTTAAACACTCATTTCCTTACAATTGAATGATAATTTAATTAAAGTTGATTTGCCTTCACAACCATAAAAATCATTCAAAATAATGCTTAGGCTCTGGTATTTAATCATTTTCAAATTAACATATACATAGGTACTTTGGAAGGAACATAAAACCAAATACCTTTTAGGCTATCATCAATTGATTAGATTAGGATTGCTGAATTAACTATGACACTTATACAATAAAGAAACAAAAGAGACTTTAATTGTAACCTCAAGGCAATGAAATATCACAACCATTAAAATTTTAAACACTGTAGCCTATAAATAAACCTTTAGGACACCTCTTTGCTGCTGTCATGACTTTGCCTAAATACAACATCGAAAAAGGGTTGACCTTGGGAAAAGTAATGCCAGAGTGTTTATACTTGGGGATAAATATATAATGATACATTTTTCTTCATGTACAACTAACTATTTTCAGATCCTAAGGGACCAATCACAATTACAGAGCGAATGATAAAGTAATAAAGGTTTTGAACTACAACTGCTTCATGGCAAATTGCACCCAAATTAAACTACCAAATTGCTGAAAGATTATTGGCGCTGAAATAGAATTAGGATCATACAACATAAAGTTAACACACGAAAAAGATTTGTTGAGTAAAAACATGTCACAAAAATGGATCTTGAGTCCATCATTTTGAATACTGGTGTCTAAGGACGCAGAGCATCGTTAGAGACCAGAAACAACACCAGTATTGCATTTTTAAATAATTAATACAAAGGCTTCAATAACTTTCCTAAGGTCTGCTTTGAGAGGAAGGCACAGAAATACGCCTGAGATTAATGTTAAGTAGGAAACCATGACATTGTCGACATTTATTACCGATTTTCTCAGCATATATATTTTATTGGTTCCATTTTTTCAACTGAAGTGGAATACTCTAAAGAACTAATATCACATAAGTGCCATCGGTACGCATCTGTTTGTCAGCTGATAGATTGCAAAGGCTATTGCATTTTACCGTCGAAGCATCGTTAACACCTGACAATACACGAACCAGGGAGTTACATTAATACAGTACCTATCCCTGACACGAACTCATGACTTACTTGCATAGTGCGTTTGTTTGACGGTTTTAGAGACTTCATGGTGTTTGGTCGGAGGTGCAGTCGATGGGACTCCGACGTCATCGTAATCATCATAGCTGTCAGTGGGTACGCTGGCACTGGAGACATTAGCGACAATAGCATGAATGGAACTCTCGTGCCTGGCGCATGAAGCGAAGGTAACGACCAGCAACACCTCTGTCACAATCACTGCCCAGAAGAACTTCCTACCGTTTCTTCTCGATTCCAAGAGCCTCTTACTCTTCTTGGGTTTATCACTTCGCTCCGATTTTGCCTTCCGCAAACGCTGGAGACTGTAACGTTCTCGGCTCGAACGCTTAGGGTCAGAGGGAGACATGCTGTAGGGTATCTATTCCTGATATTTCACTGGAAAGAAGTATCTCTCTCATCGCTGGATAGTCGAGGTTTGGAGGAACATCGGTCACACACACAACACCCGGTCTCGAAAACGGGACTGACAACACAAGAGTCGTGGAGTATCTCTTCGGTTCCCTTGTTGCGGTACTCGACTTCCTCCGCTCAAGGCCACACGAAGGCATGGGAGGAGGGGGAAGCAGCGTTGCCGAATTAGGTCGTAGAGGGTGGCTAGTGAGCTATCAGAGGGTGCGCTCTCGAATTTTTGTGCTGGTTCGATGAATCATACTTGTCTTGCGAAATGAATGCCAAGGCAGATTATTTATATCATTCACGATGAAAGCCGTACATAGACATAAAGATGTCTTCCTTCTCTCCGAATATAACCTTCCTGTAGACACCAAAGCTCCCCTTGCTTGGGGATGGTTCACGGTCGAGGTCGACCTCCACCCCATGGGAAGCCGACGAGCAAGGGAAAAGCGGATGAGTTAGCAAGAAAATTTCGCATCAAGTAGACACATCATTGATACACGAGAAACAATTGTGAAAAATTAATTTTCATGCATGCCGGCATGGTAGAAATTGTGGAAATCACTGGATTCGGTAATGAGAGCTCGGGAAAAATAAAGAGCTCATAAGTGTGGAAAAAAACCTTTTCCAAATTGGTGCCGATTGGCGACGAAACTGATATTCGCAAGCCGCTGATCAACAAGATTAAACGAAAAAAACTAGAACACAATCACCCTATTACGATATTTTGAAAACTAGGATTACTGCAATCGCTAAAGAGTTCAGCGTAGAGAATACTAAGCAATTGCTTATTGATATAATAGTATGAAAAAATTGTAAAGAAAAAGTCGTAGACATGTCTCGACATTGATCAATGTTTTACGTTCATCATATTTTTGACGATATAAATTATTCTCGATTCAAGAGATAATTCCACGATTCCAGAGTACTTTTTACTACTTCTGAGAGAAACCAGAATTGACTGGGTCACGGATAATCTACGATGCATATAATAAATCATTTGGTACTTTTAACTCGAAATTTGTTTCGTCCCATAGTCGAAATTATCACCGCTGTCCGATATCAACGCTTCAGCTTTATTATCAAGGCACTCAAGCCATATCACGGCGAGAAAAATATACAAGATGTCACTTAACCTCAAAGTGCGGTTAAAAGCAGGAGACGTTCATATCACTCGGCTTTCCGCGTTTCTCAAATGAAAATGATTGGCTCTTCCTGCGAGACGGAAGTCGCTGCATAACCCGCTGCAATTTCAAGCTTTGTTCTGAACAAGATGAACATTTTAGGCTCCTAAATGACGCGCATGCAATTTTGAATTTGTAAATTTAGTTAAATGAGTAGTGACCGACAGGGGCACAGCCAGGGGCGGAATTCTGTACATCCTACCGACACCTATCGGTGTCGCTAACTCCCCCGACCGACAAATATCGGTAAGAGCGATTCCGGTGACGCATTCTACCGACACTTGTCGTTAATTTTACCGATACTTGTCGGTAACGACGACTGAGCCTACCGGCCCCAGGGGCGGAATTCTGTACACAACTAACGATACCTATCGGTATCGGTGGCTACCGACGGTCGTCGCTTGTACCGACGGTCGAGCTATTCTGCACCCGCCAGCTACCGTCAGTTGTCGGTGCAAGCGACCTAACTCTGACGTCAAGCATTTATCGGTAAGGAAGCAGCACCTGCGCGCGAGGCTATACGTTTTGACCAATGATATAGCATGACACAAACAGGAAAAAGTGCACCATCGATATGCGTAATATTTTATCGGAACTTAGCGTAGTAATGTTATTTGAAATCAACAGTGGACTGGACGTGGATCATTTGTGATTCACATTCATTCAAGGATCATGCGTAAAGTCGAAGAGAAGTTAATACCAAAGGCAGGATGAAAGGTGGGATTAGTTGAAACTGAGGGGATTGCATGTAGGTAATTCGAATGAAATCTTTATTCATACTTTGTTATTGATTTCGTACTGCGAAATTGGGTACGGTTTTACGATCGAGAAATAACACACGTCTATATGGTTCTGATGGACTGTATTCAAGTGCCATTAACTAAGCCAACAATTACATATCCAAGTTACTATACGTACACAAACAAGATTAAATTAAAAATTAAAACCTACGATGGTCCAAACAATAGTCGAGAAGCTCAAGTCAGGTCGAGAGGGAATTGCTACATGGAGGAGGAATGTAATAATAATATATTTATTTGATTACTTGGTAGAATTGTGTACACATCTTCGTCGAAATTACAAATTATAGAGACATCACAGTAAGTAGTAGGCAGCATTCGGCTAACGTGTAAGTAACGTTTGTTTTTTGGGGAGGGAATCTTAAGAATTAGAAACACTAATTGGTACGGAAGTAAAAGTGACCCTGACAAAGAAACAGTGAAGTGAATAATGACTTGCGTTCGTTTGAAAATGCATTGGAATGAACTGAACACACTGCTCACTCGCAATGGCGATCGACCGCTCCCGCTGCAATATCGGCCGAAGTGTTTCAATAAGAACCAAATCAACATGTGGGTAGAGGCGAAATAAATTGATAAACTCCTCGTTGTCCAGCTCAAACGGGTCGTGGGCTTCCCTTTTACTCTCGTATCCCGGCCCGATCGTCGGCGTTCGAGTATACTTTCCACGTATTATAATACATATGTATACATAAACATTGGATCTAAAGCAAGATATCCCTCTGCCATTCTTTGGGCTGATAATTAAAAAACACCAACCACTCTGATGTAAAATGCATTACTAGTCTAGCGATAAAGTTTCTACCGTCAAACATTTAAATACATCAAACTGCAATTGCATATAAATAGTATAGTAAGTAATTGAAGTAAAAATATAGGTACTTAGTAAATAGAAAATTATAAATAAAGCTGTATTTTTATTTAATAAAACTTAGAAGAACTTAAATCACCTCTCACTCTCCGCACTTTGGACACTTTAAAGCAAACTTGTTTTGGATGCGCTAATTTTGCAAATTAAGGACGAATATAACTAGCGCGAATTATACCGTTAAGATTGTAACTTAATAATAATATGGAAATGCAAATAAAGGACGATCTCGGTTCTCAGAAAACCTACCAATTTGCACAAGTCAATTCATTAAAACCAAGCTCGTAGATAATCAAAACATACGTCCGTCGCTATGCGTAGACCGATCTATCACTGTTTTTACCCAGCATGCAGTTGGCGAAGAGACGAAATACATGTCGGTAAGGCCTAGCGTGGGTTTGGAAATCGTCGGTAGGCTCAGTCGTCGTTACCGACAAGTATCGGTAGAATTAACGACAAGTGTCGGTAGAATGCGTCACCGGAATCGCTCTTACCGATATTTGTCGGTCGGGGGAGTTAGCGACACCGATAGGTGTCGGTAGGATGTACAGAATTCCGCCCCAGGAATACCTACCTTTTGGGAGGGGTTCACCAGGATTGGATGGTAGGAACAAGCGGTCTTCCTCTACCAATGGTTAACATGTGCCTTGCACATATACATATTATATATTTAGCGAACATTTTATCACATTAATATTATTAATCTTCTTACATCTTAAATATTGATCTTTTGAAATTTAAAAATAAAATAATATTTTTAAGTGGTGTTTTATTTTAAAATTTAAGAAACTCCAAGTTTCGTTCTTAATAAAGGAGTGTTTCATTTAAAATTTGAAGAAGATCATAGAGCATGAAGATTCAAAATAATCGCCACAAAAGAGGCTCAAATATACCTTGAAGGAATACACTTATATTACCCTGAGAAAACTTATATGATGCATGCCTAATTTATCATGCCAAAATACTAGGTGTTATTTAAATACTGGGGTTGTAGGCAGGCACAAAAAGATAAGTTATTCAAACGGAAAGAAAGTCTGTTTATTTACATTTACAAAGAAATGTTAAGTCTACGTGATTTTTTAGCAAGTTCGTCACGATTTATTTTCCTCTGGGAGGAGGGGATTATACTAATTTTACCTCCTTTTTTAGAGCTTGAAAAATATTTATATAAAATAAATTTAAGTTCTTGCATAAAAATTGTTTTTTCAAACAACATAATTGGATATTAAAAATATTTTATAAATGCTGGAAGTTGCGATTATCCCCAAGATACATTACCCCACATTAGTAAATAAATGAGTAATGAATAACAGTAAACAAAAATGCATGTTAGTTACTGAACAGTTTACGTATCGACCCCCCCCCCCCAGATAGCAAGCAAGCTTTGCATGTTCCATTCTGAATTTTGGCTGGAAGAATCCAACCGGATAAATCAAACTGGAATGCAGCTGGATTCAAGCTAGAATGGTTGGCTTCAATATAGTTAAACAAGTCAGAGTCAAATCTAGGCACTCTATCAACCGATTTCCTGTTAACGTTCGCCTTAATGCTATGCCATGACGGGTCACTCCATCCTTTCTAAATTGACATTCCTCTAAGAGATCATTTGCAATCTTCTCCAGTCTCTCCTGCATATCTATCCGAGGACAGCTGTTGCTGCGATATTAAGCCAGATCGTCCAATAATCCTCGCAAGCATCCTCTATTTAGGGATTGTAATCAACGCACTTTTAATGAAGGCATCTGATCAGATTCCTACCTCATATATCCCTCGTTTCATCCCGTAAAATATATATCTTAAAGTTTCCCCCTTCACTCTTTAACGACTCTTCAACAATGGGGTCGTTTGCCATATTTTTTATAGTCGAATCTGATAGAGTTTGTAAAATAAAAAGATCCGTATTTTGATCCGTCAACCATTTCTCGAGTTATAGGCGGCGAAATACCGATGTTTTTAACCCTTTCGGAAAAGTGGGCGTGGTGCAACCTCTGACGTAAAACGACTTCGTCCAATCACAACTGAGCCCGCGAAGCTACTTCAGCTACTTCGCCTTATCGCAAAGGGGGGGGGGGGACACAGCTGACTCGGCCAATGGGAGCGATTTCGACTGGATCTGTGCGAGCAGACCTTCCGAGAATCCCCCTCCACTCCCTTCCCTTCCCCTAAGAGCAGTCAAGGACGGGAGGGAAATGACGTCAATGTTATCAAAGCAGCTTTTTCGGTGGGCGTCACCTTTTACTTATTTTAATTTTTGATTTATGAGTGAATGGTTATGGTTAGAAGATTAATTTTTTCGCCAACATTCTTTTTTCGTTTCCATCTAACGATTTCGTGTACACAATTGCGATTTTCGTTCCAAGTAAACGCCCCCATTCTACCAGGATGTTATCTATTCCTACAGCAATCATCAGTTTTATTTCACGTAACTCTTTCTCAAAGACGCCATGTAATATTCAAGGCTATACGATACCTCCGTTTAAAACATCTTCATTTCAACTCTTCAACGTTTACCCTATCCAGGGAGGGGGGGAAAGAAGTACGGCTCAATTTTCGCGTTGTCGCTGTCGTTATCAGTACATCTACGTAATACCCTGTGAGCCACCGCGATGGTGTGTGGCAGGGGACGAAGATCACTATATATTTAGCTATGTGATGCATTGCTCCTACTTCATGCACACACGTTAGATATTAGGGTCAGGTACAACTAGGTATTTATTAACTACACATTAATGAATTGATTACTGGTTAGAAAAACATTATCCTAAATATATTTATCGGTATTTCCCTATCATGCACATGTTATACAAGTTTTATGCACTACAGACCACTCTATCAATTTTTTTCCTACCTAACCCTCTGCTATTCTGCCTGTTGTGCTCTCTTATGGTACGCCGGAAAAAAATTGACATTTTAAATCTACCGTTACGATTATCTATCTCTCTAATCTTGTTTATCTGATCAAACCTAGCATAATACTTAAGGGTTCTTAATGTATATCTAGCGTCATCTGTGAACAAATCGGTTACGAATTCACGTAAAGGGTTTAGCCTCTGTTCTGATTATTCCCATCCCAGTTGTTCTAGTAAACTCGTATCAAAAATACAATTATCATAACGGCCTTTAACAAATCTAGCCGATCTTCTTTGCAAACGGACGCAAAGGAGATAACGATGGTAAGATTGCGCAGTAACCTAAGCCTCCTCCCTGGATGTACACTGTAGAGAGTACATTAACTTAATGACGCATAATTTGAGATTGGTGATTTAAAACATTTGGCAAAATTTGAAAACTAGAGACCTTCGTCCTGATGTTCGTAAAACTAAAATGTATCGATAATGTGAGGAAGTGCGTCATGAAAAACCGCGATCGAGTCCCAGAGGGGGTGTGCTTGAATCGTTCGAGATTGATTCCGGTACGGAATAATCCCGAACACAATGTAAAAACATCTTGTGGAGTGAGTCCTTAGTTACGTACCGGAATCAATCCCAAGCGATTCAAGCACACCCCCCTCAGGTCTGTTACATCCATCATGTAGTTCCTCCACATATTGTTACCCTTGAACTGAATCTCTTTTCGATCTGACAACAATATCCTTGACTTATCCCCTGAATGGACGGAAATGCTTACTTTTCCGGTGGATAAAATTCCAACTTTCGCCCAATTCGTCTCTCACCCAAATTTATTATTCAATTCTTTGTACTTCCCCATACCTAGCTTATCATTCACACGTCTTTCACTTTCACCTCTCACCCATTTTCAAAAATAATCTCTTTCGTTATGCGCGGCTTCTTAATTACTCTCAAACTGGTTGTACCTATTGTTTTACTTGCCTTTTTAAGCTATCTTTATTTTCAGCTCCCTTAGTTTTAATCTAGACCGTCTTTTTCCTTCTCATTTCCTATTTGGCTATCAGAAAACTCTTAGTACTCCCTTTGTTAAAGATATTTGTACCTCACTTATTTTTCCGACATAACATTTCTTCCCCCTGCTTCCTTCCCCTTGAATCTAATTCCGCATTTCTTCATCACTAAATGTGGTCGCAGTTTGTGTCAGCACACGTATATGAACTGATTACGCTTTTCCTCAATATTCAATAATATGTGCAGCAAAATAGATTCATCAATTATTCTGTGCGTCGTGAATATGATAAAACTCATACCTATATGATTACACGAGTTCTCATTCGGTCGGTGCGGCAGCCATTGCAATCTACCTTTTTATTAATGCTTGGAATGATGTTTTACGGACACCAATGGGGTTATAGGGTATTGGATTGCTTTGCCTTTTTGTTGATTGCAAATAATCGATACACAGAGAAATGAATGTTTTTAAATTAGTGATAGTTACCGGTGTAAGAGCATTCAATTGTTACTGTTGCCACTGAATCATTGTAACATACCTTATTCCTCCAATTGTCATTCATGTTCTCTCCACCTTTTAATTCTACAAATAAGTGTGGAAGGGAAAATATATCATGTTTGTTCCGTATGAATGGCGAAAAGAGAAAATCTTAACCTTTTACACGAATATCATCAAATACAACGCGATTCACTGACTTGAAACATCATCAGGTAGGTACAACATGCCTTTGTAACTGATGATGCCGAAAGTCGGCGAAATGCGTTTTATGTAACGAAATGGGGGCGTTTACTCGGAAGCGAAATCGCAATTTCGTACACAAAATCGTTAGATGGAAACGAAAAATGAATTTTAGTGAAAAAATTAATCTTCCAACCAGAGCAATTCACTCATAAATCAAAAATTAAAATAAGTACAAGCCCACCGAAGAAGCTGCTTTGAGACCATTGACGTCATTTACCTCCCGTCCTTGACTGATTTAAGGGGAAGGGAAGGAAATGGAGGGGGGTATCGGAATGTCTGCTAGGGCTCAGTTGTGATTGGACGAAGTGGATGACGTAAGAAGTCGATGCACGCCCACTTATCCGAAAGGGTTAAAAAAAAATCAGTTTTTCGCCGCTTATAACTCGAGAACTACTTGACGGATCGAAAAACGGAAAAATACCGCTATTTTTATTTTACAAACTATCACATTCGACAATAAAAACTTAGGTAAACGACCCCTTTGTTTAAAATCATCGTAAGATTGTACTTCTTTTCACAATAGACTCCCACGACTTAAAACCCTGAAGCAGTAGATTATAATAAGTAGTGTTGTAATTATAGCATGTGATTATTCATCCCCTGCCACACACATTCCAGCTGGCTTTAATATGGTACATACATAGTAGATAAGTTCACTGTGCATTTGATCACCTGGAACGCTGATTTCATGAAATTCGCTACGATAATAAGATTTACCGTTTAAAGCATCTTCCACTGCCTATGAAAATGAACTCACTGGTGGGTCGCGAGACGAAATTTTCTCGCTCGCGATCAATTGAATCGGCACGCTCTTCGATCGCAATCGAAAGATGAGCAGTGCTCGAGGACCTCCACTGGTAATGGCATGAACTGTGACTTTTTTGTCAACTCCTTAAATATGACTGTTCCGTTACAATAACCGAGATTACGAAATGTCATTGCGATCATATTTTAGGGGACACGTCATACGTCGGTACGTCAACGTTCAAAAGTACACTGTGCTCCCGCACTGTGCACTCCGTACCGCCTCTAGCGCCTAAGCAGCGTTAGGAACCAAAGATTATAATACACAGGAACTACGAATTACGATGGTACCTACCACCGTGCGTTCCCATAGGATTTTCCGGTTACACGTGTAGCTACGATGGTAGTGGAAACGGGGCATGACACTCACAAGTTCTTACGAATCACTGTAGGTGGTGCTGAGCATCGTCAATCACTGCGCTCCTAGCGAGCTAGGGGGACTTGACGTATATTGTTCGTATGTTGTTCACTCTTTCACCAGAGAATCGAAATGGCAGAATTAAGCTGTCTTCGGAACGGACTGGCTAAGAGTAAAGGGGTTCTAAGAGCCCTTCTACCGCTATGCACACTGTGAAAACTTATTAGTCAGAGATTATATTGCGACTGTTTCAGTTGACAACGTTCACAATGGAGAAAATGAGGAAAAACAGTGATTTTTTAATCATTTTGTTCCAAGTTACCATGCAAGGAGATGAATTTTCGTATTTCTCAGCCATATATATATTTATTTGAATAAACACCTTCAAAAGTTTATGAAGAGTCTTCGTACAAGTGGTAACATCAATGAACGAAAATATTTTTTTTATCATAAACTTTAGAAGATGTGTCCGCAAAAACTAAATATATCTATGGCTGAGAAATAATTGTTTCATTCCATTCCACCCAGTTCCATTCCATTCATAATTTGTTGTTGTAAGGATATTTTTTTCAAGGATTAAAAAATTGAAGTTGAATGGAAGGCATTAAATGCCTTTATATTATAAGTAGCCGAATTTACTGCATAGAAAAACCTGTACTAATTCCGGCCCTCACTAAATAGCGGACACCTCTCAACAGCGTACAGTTTTTCCGGTCCCAAACTTGTCCACCGTTTTGGATTTCACATTAATTGCCAAGAGAAAAAATTCACCTGGACCGGGAATCTAAACACGGACCTTTTGGCTTTCCGGGCCACTGCGCAGACCACTTCGCTACCCAGGATCCCTAATTTCCATGGCAATTTTATCGTTTTGGTCGTGGCTTCCTTGAAGCCCTTTCTCCCTTGCGTTGCCATCCTTGATGGACCGCGAGGGCTCAAAATCAAGTAAACCTCGGGTAAAATTGCCATGGGAATGAAGGATCCTGGGTAGCGTAGTGGTCTGCGCAGTGGCCCGGAAAGCCAAAGGTCCGTGGTTCGATTGAATTTTTTCTCATTGACATTAATGTGAATTTCACCGCCGTTCACGCGGCAGGCTTGAAATATCCTACACTGTTTTGGATTGTGGTGGGAACGGGGCATCTTCAGTGTCGTGCCTGCCGCTTACTTGAGTGGTAGCGCCGGACGGCGTCCCCGCTCCGGCGCCTCCAGCCGCTAATGGCGTTCCTCCTTGCGTCCTCCCCGCTCGCGTCTGCGGTCGCCTCGTACACGGAGAGGGCCGAGTGCATTAATACCAGCCACAGCTGCAGGAGCAGCGTGGACAAGAGCATCCTCAGGCGGCCGGCGGAGGCCATCACGCCATCCGTGTCCCAGTGTGAGGAGGTGAGGCCCCTCTTGTGCGGAGACCATGAGGGCGGCGGGGGCCGGAACGAGGCCCTAACCGCCGAGGTCCGCGCCATCCGACGCGACTGACCGCGCACCGCGAGAGGGAGGCCCGTCTGCCTATCCCTCCTCCCCTATTCTGCTGACTCCCTTAACGACACCTTTAGTCGAATCTTTTGAGGGGGGGGGGGGGGGTGATGGGGGGCGACACTCCGCTGACACGGGTCACCGGAAGAGGGGTTGAAACACGGCCCACTCATTTCCGTTCGCTTCCCGGGGAATCATCCAGCCGACTATACTCCATTTCGAGCGAGTTGGCGTGGGGAAAGGCGGGGACAGCCGGAGAGACTTCGGCCGTTCACGTCAGGCTTCGCGGACTCTCGCGCGAGAGGGAGAGAATATATGTGGAAAAGGGTGAGTTAGGGAGGTGCGAATGCTAGGAAGGCGTTGCCAAATGTGTCACAATTACACAGACGTACTTTAATTACAATGAGAGATGGGCAACTCGGTAAATTACCGCGGTATTTTTCGTAAATTACCAACGCCCCTGAAATTTACCGTAATAAACGGCAATTTTCAGAATAGTTCTTTTTCAGAAAATTTCTTTCTCACGAAGAATTCATTGGAATGGGTGATATTATAAATTAAGTAGCTGAAACGATGTTGTTTACATCGTTTACACTGTGTCCGTGATTAATTCAGAGTAAAATAACAAATGCACGTTGCGCAGAGGTATGTCTTCGCAAGGAAAATTTCTCATAGTGTGACAAAAGAGAAGCAAATTGCGTATAGCTGCCAAATTCGTTATAATTTTTTTAATGAGTTTTAATAGATAAACGTCGTGATGTGTTTGATATAAGCCACGGCATTTGTATCTCAATGCTATTTGATTTCGTTTTGAGTCCTCTGATAAGAATTTGCAGCTCAAAACTTAAAATTACCGGAAAATTACGGTAATTTTCGAAATTTACCGTAAATTACCACGGTAATTTACCGCCATTGAAAATTACGGTACTTTACCCATCTCTAATTACAATGTTGGATATGCAGGATACGACTATACGAGGCAACACAGCAGGCAGAGAGCAGATGAGTACACGACGAAAGCCAGAGGGAGAGAGCCAAAAACTGGGCAACTGCTAAAGAAAGGCTGTTCGTAGGAGAATAAATGGGGGCGTTTACTTGGAACCGAAATCGCAATTTTGCACACGAAATCGTTAGATGGAAACGAAAAACGAATTTTAGTGAAAAAATTAATCTTCTAACCACAACCATTCACTCATAAATCGAAAATTAAGATAAGCAAAAGGTGACACCCATCGAAAAAGCGGCTGTGATAACATTGACGTAATTTTCCTCCCGTCCTTGACTGCTTTTAGGGGAAGGGAAGTGAGTGGAGGGGGATTCTTGGAAGGTCTGCTCGCACAGATCCTGTCGAAATCGCTCCCATTGGGAGAGCCAGCTGTGCCCCCCCCCCCCTTTGCGATAAGGCAAAGTAGATTCGCGGGCTCAGTTTTGATTGGACGAAGTCGATATACGTCAGAGGTTGCACCACACCCACTTTTCCGAAAGGGTTAAAAACATCAGCTTTTCGCCGCTTATAACTCGAGAAATAATTTATCGGATCAAAAAACGGAAAAATATGGGTATTTTTATTTTACAAAATCTTATCATATTCGGCAATAATAAAAAACATGGTAAACGACCCCATTCCCCATCCTTTGATGTACCTCAACACAATTGGCCGGCGTCAAGCTCCTCCTTCCGGCTGGCCTCTCTTTCGCATCCGCCAAGTCATTTGAAACAGACTATAGAAGGAGACACGACCTCTCTCGAACCGAGACTGCCGCGACACCTCGGCGGCGGCGGTGGACTGGGTCACTCGGGTCGGCCCGCATCCATTCATTCTCTCGGGCGAAGGTGACAGCGTTGGCCTCACCCTCGTTTCGCAAACCAGCTCGTCCTCCTCTACAGCTAGCCCGTACATCTGCGCTGCAATCACCACTGACATCGGAATACTTAAATCTGTATCCCGCCTTGTTGAGTGGAAACCGCCTCGAAAAAATAATCCGAATTCGACTTTCAGTCTCGGAAATAGGAATGACATAGCGCGAGACGTTTTCCATCCAATTACATTGCATTGAAAAGACTTGTAGAGGAAAGTATGATGTGTAATGTCGTAGTCGCTTAGCAATATATTTATTACAGCAAACTTCCATCATTACCGCGGCCATATCTTCATGAAAATAAATAAAGAAACGGTAAACTACGCTTTTACATGAAATAGAACAAAAGAAACAAGTTGTCGTCATCGAATTCAAGATAGCATCGCCATTGCATGAGGCGAAACTGAGAGTCGAAAGACGGATGGCGGTTGCCAATGACGAGCATCTTCGTCTCCCATCTGATTTCAATGAATGGAATAAACATCGACAAACGCGCCTGTAGCAATGCATTCCTCGCTTCCCATCCCCCGGAGAACCCCTGTACACACCTACCCACCCACCCCCTCTTCCCGGGCTAGCCTCCCCGGGAGGGTTATGCTTGAATGCGTTGGGATTATCTCGAACAGGTAACCAAGGAGCCATACGGGTACGAAATCATTAGAAATCCTAAAACAAACACCAATGACTTTGCTTATGGACACAGTCCGTCTGATTGGAAATTCCGTATTTTAAATTTTTTTATTGCGGAAATCTCACTTATTTTATTTTTCCTGGGCATTGGAATAACAGTATGGAGAGAGGTGGAGTGGGATCAAAGGCGAATGTCTAATTATTTTTCTCCCAATACATCGGTTCTCTCCTTTTTCCTCCCTCTCACATACCATACTGTCACATAATGGACCGCAAAGGTGAGATATCGATCTTCGGTTCAGATGTTTTTCACGAAGTCTAGATGCATTATTTCTTCCTTGCAGTTGGCGGAGAAGTAGGCATTTATGTGCTCCAACAGCTGCCACAATACCGCGGCGTCTGATCTTAGCTCACTCATCACTGAATCCCAAAGCGAACGCAACAATCGTAGAGCTAAGATTGCTTGGCAGGCATTCTACCTAACTGGCTACTGTATCACACTTGCAAGAATTCCAGCCTAGGGGAAAGTGTTCATTTGAATTAGTTATGTTGTTCGTTAAGATAGAAAAACTAAAACAAATACTTGAAGAGGTGAATGAGTTCTGTTACCGGGGAAGCCGTGTAACCAACGATGGACGGAGCAAGAAAGAAATAGTCAGTAGAATAGGACAGACAAAGAGGGCATTCTATCAAAAGAAGAATTTACTTACAGCTGGAAATAAAAGCGTAGAAGTAAGGAGAACGCACATGCATCTGGAGTGTGTTTCTTTACGTCGCGGCAGTGAGGCATGGGTGATGACAGCAGCAGAGGAGAAAAGGGTGGCAGCATTCGAAATGTTGTGCTACCGAAGGAGATGAAGATAAAATGGATCGACCAAGTGACAAACGAAGAAGTCTTGAGAAGAGTGGGAGAAAAGAGAAGTCTGCTTAATCCTCTAAAAAGAGGACGGGACAAATTAATCGGCCATATCTTATAATACGATGGCTTGATGAAGAAAATCTTCGAGGGAAAAGTGAACGTGAAGAACGGCATAGGAAGGCAATATATGGATCAGGTAGAGATGAAAGGACGTGAAAGAGATCAATTACGTTAGTATGAATAGGTTAAGAATCGAGTGGAGGGCTGCGTCAAACCAATCTCTGGATTGTTGACCGATGATGATGAATAAATGTTTGGTTGGATCGAAGTTACTCCACTACTATTTTTCTATTCGAAATATTCTAATTCATCTGAGGCTGAATACATAAGACAAAATGCACTGGGCGGATTATTCAATCAAGCAGCAGGACATTGATTTGTAACGATGACAGGTACCCCTGCTTTCATCTCCATGTCGTTCTTTTCTAGAAAATCGAACAAGGCTAAGAGATCCTCGCTCCCGGATCTCGAATGTACCCATTCCCTCACAGACATAAGCAATTAGAGTAACGAGAGAAGTGAAGGGTGGATTTGGGGCCTTTGCCGTGTAGGTCTTTGTCGAAATCAATTTTGTAGGCGCCACCGAGGCATTACTAACGTTTCCGTAGGCGTTTTGTGTTCGGGAACACGTGGCCCGGGAACACTGGTGACGGAAACTGATGGAAGAGTGGAACGCAGAAAGCCGCACTCCGCTTTGTAAGGGGAGAGGTCAGGAGAGGTGGAGGAGAGAGAGGAAGAGGGTTGCATGGGGGGTGGTGGCTAAGGGGGTGGAAAGGGGAGCCAGAGACAAAGAGAACAACGAGACAAGGGAAGTACAATACAGCAGCACGTCTCGAAGCAGACGAGGAGGCCTTTCCTCCACCTCCCCTACAAGTGTCCGCTTCCATTTGCATTATCAGCGTCTATCTCTCCTCCATCCCTCAGCAGACCTTTTGACACCTCGCGCCGGAGTCGCAGTTTTGCCCCCCCCCCCATCTCCCACTTCCCCGCCCCCTCCCCCTACTCCGCATGTTTTATAACCAACACTCAAGACTGTTCAACTCCTTCGCTCAAAAAAAGTGATTGTAAAGAAAATATCCTTTTTCCTCGAATCAAAATAAATTTCAAGCCGGAAGCCCGTAAAGCGGGAAATTTACTTGTAAATAATAGGTTAGCCCAGCTCAATATTTGCAGGCACCCGAGGAAAATTTAACATGAAAATATTAAACGAGACATATGAATTTGTGAACTGGGCTTTATCGCAAAGCTTAGGGTGTACATGTTTGACGGTAAGAGATTTGCGACTACTGAGGGGTTGTTTGAAACCGTCGGGATTATCTCGAGTAGGTAACCAAGGAGTCACGTGGTACAAACACATATGATTTGCGAATCCCATGTGTCTGAATCGCTCGTTACAATTGTATTTTCACTTGAGTTTGTTTTTATCACTCAATTGTTTTCACCTGAGTTTTTATCATCTGTCTCAACTATGGAGATCACATTTGAGATAAAACACAAGTGTAAACAATTAATGAGGTTTTAATCATCAGTTTTAGCACACCGAATTTGCGAACCATTCGTGTTTACACCACGTGACTCATTGGTTACCTATTCGAGATAATCTCGATGGGTTTAAACAAAACCACCCTCATATTTAACTTTTCGCCCGATGTTCAACAACACACGGATCTCGATAAAAACGAGGAGACAAGTCTCGCCTAACCGGGTCGAAATCTGAAAGACCTACTGAGCGTGATTTCTACTTCAAGCATTAAAGTTTCCATGGATGAGGTGACGAGTGTTTTACGAACATTCTGCGGACTGAAATATTTACGACACTGAATTAGATATAGATGAATTAGGCAATGAGACAAGATCGATATTGAAACTAAAATAGGATCAAAAAGATTTTACGCTTTTTGATAATTTAAACAAAACACGATTTAAGAACTTATGCATTACCCTAATAGTAGGGGTTCTTTACTACTATGAAGCATATAAAGAGCATGAAACTAGAGCATGGAAACAAGGAACAGAAACGTCAGAAGTAAACCTTGACGTCACAGAAGACAAGTCGAGGGAGAAACACACCCGGGAAACAAATGACCCACAAAAAGCGTCGATGACGACTCGTAGGAGTAAATGCGTTGAGAATTTAAGTAAAACGTGCTCTTTTTCCATCGATAAGCCTTTTTTAGCGTTCACCTCTAGTAAGCGGATCCTTAAGATGCAGGTTTGATCATGGATTCAGAACGTGTACAGATGAGATCGGCGAGATTTGCGAAAGGCCGTCATGAGTATGTTGGTGTTAATATCCCAAGCTCACAAATAGATCTCGAATGGAAATGGCAATCAGACATGAAGGTTACCATTTAGACTGGATCTATTAAGTTACCTAATTCTATTTACCGATCGCCACATAATATTTTGACAACTCCTGCATCTCGATCGATTTGATTAACGAGACGTGATTTAGAGAGGTGAGATTTTTTAATTCTGTAAATTTAGAAAGAATATGTTTCGCGAAAATAATAAGTGATCATAATTGATGAAAACGAATATGTTGGGGTACTGTAGATAGCCACTCTACGCCTGAAAAACTTCTCAACATTGATAAGGTAGTGAGAATAATTTGTATACCACGACTTTTACGCTAGAGTATAAAAGCACTATCAGTTCTGCTGTCAATCCATCCTTACGTTCAACAGTCTGGAAGTCACTTAATTCAAATTTCATTTTTAATCGTAACGTTCTTCCACAAAGTCAAAGCTCCATTACACGACGCAATTTTCTTATAAAACGGGGTCATGTTTTTTAATTCGTGTACCCAATATATGTTTGGCAATTATTAACCCCAATTAAAAAGCATCGAGGTCCCTAGCAGGATACACAGTGGAAGCAGACGTGACCGGCTGTTGAAGAACCACCTATTTCAGCTCACCCTCGCGATAACTTGAGCAAGGCTTCCCAATCTAATAGTTTTGAATCCCTCTTTCCATCAATGACATAACCTAGTCCCACCAAAGTGCAAAGAGAAGTAAACGATTTTTGCTCGCATGTTGGTTAATATAGTATATATAGTCTGCCGAAAACTCAAAAAAGAAGACGGGAAAACTTTATGTGCCATGTATGGCCCATAAACACGATGGCGTGATGAACACAATCGTCGAGGGAAAAGTGAACGGGAAGAATGGAAAAAGCAGGCCTCGTATGAGATACATGGAGCAGGTTGTGAAGGATGTAAAAGAGAGGAATAGCGTTAATAAGAAGAGGTTGGCCATGATGCTGATGGATAAATGATACTGTTGGTAAATATCTTTGTTGCTTATAGAATATGCTGTTGATTTATTCGTATTAATATGTAACCGCTTTGCAAACGGATGTATCATGCTATGTTTTTAGTTCAAAATTTAATTAATTTTTGTATGCTCTTGATGAACGAAGAAGTCCAAGAACAAACATTTCTATTCTATTCTAAAAGGCATTCTAGCAGAGGCTGAGTAACTGGCTGTTGAATAACCACCTATTGCCGCTCACCCTCGTGGTGAAGTATGGTTCCCTCAACCTATAGTAGCGCCCTTCTTAACATCTTCAGCAAAACTAATTTCCACGAAGTGCAAAGAGTAGTTAACGTTAAGTTTGCTCGCATGTTTGTAAACACGCATGTTGTGAACAAAATCCTGGCAGAGGCTAAGTTTGAGGAGCTTATTTCAGGCCGTTAGTGTCCCACCATTTGGTAAACTATGGCCCTTAAGGTGGCCGGAGCGGTAATCGTGGTCCATTGAGTGTAGACCTGTTCTAATAATTTTTCAAGTACATTGAAAAAAATACTAGGACCACATTTAATTCAAGTAAAACTTGTCATGCAATACCGTGCATGCCATTATGGAAATTATAGAAGAATTATATATTTTATTTTTGCCTTAATTAAAGCGTGTTTTTACTTAACAAAACAAGCAATGCCATGGTTACCATTGATAGTTTTCGGCGCGGTATTCAAATTTAAGTAAAATTATATTTAAATATGTTTTTATGTATTTTTGCGTCGGTGTGACACCATGATAGTCTGTTGGTTGTCATTATAATAACATTTTACTTATTTTTGAGCTATTAGAAGAAAATCTGTACGTGTGCTATCGAACTATAGCGAAGTATATCTCATGTAGGTACCGTAAGGTTACGTGCTAAAAAAACGTCGAATTACCATAAAAATCAAATCGGTGAAATGCATTTTTTTTTATACTTTTTAGACTATCCCGGGAAATGATTTGTGTACCACAAAGTTTCACGCAAAACTGAACATAGACAAAAATCGCTGCAGCCAAATGAAGGTTTTTTTTAACGCGGACGTAAATGTTTGTTTATCTGGATGCAAGAGCACCAGCCACCACGCCAGGGTCCACTGGTGCACCGCCCCTCACTCTCCCACGTACTTGCGTGCTTCCGGCGGACAGGGCCGTCGTGGCGGTCGAATCCGCCCATGTACGCGGTGGCGCTGTTGCGGGCGTCGCTGGCGTCGGCCGTCGCGTCGTAGCGGGTGGTCAACGAAAAGGCGAGCGCCAGGCCCACTTGGAAGAGGAGCGTCGCGGCGACCGCCGCCGGCGTCCACGACGCCGGGGACCCCGTCGGAGGGGGCGGACCCCGCCGCTTGGGGCCGCGAGACATTCCCGGGGAGGAAGAAGACCCGCTGCCGGCGACCGAAACGTCTTCTCTCGGTGAGCGCGGGGACCCTGCCGATTCTTTTCACGCTGTAGATTGAGATGGCGTTCACGTCGCCAAGCAGAGAGAGAGACGAACTTCACCGCTCCGAGGACACAGAGAGAGACGTCACTTCCGGACGATGCCGGGGATTCTATGGCATGGAATGAACTCCCCCGCCTCCTCCCAGATCGTATCCATGCTCGCTCTAAATGCGAACTGTCGCTCGCAGTTCTTCTGTCTCTCTCTCTCTCCCTCCACCGCGAGAGAGCGTCCTTTCCCGCCCCCTACCTCCCCAGAATGCACCTCCTCTCCAACTATTCTGGTCCACGCTGACACTTTGAGACGAAACGGAGGGAGAGAAGCAGCAGGCAAGACAGTGGTCATCACCAAAGGCAGTCTGTCGGGACTGAGTGTGTTCACATGCAAATCCAGCATGTAACAAGAATATTCCCGCAGGGATTGGAGTATTTGCGCATTGCGTAATACCATCGTAGTACTGGAAGGTTTCCATAGATGGCGCGGTAAGAATTTTTCGCGTTACGCCACAAACTTTATATGTCGCTTCCATCGCTTCCGTTTTCCTAATCGACTTAAGTGGCACATAACATGTGCTATTGTTGCCCTTTTGTTATTTTATTATAATGGCGCGATACACATTTACCTAACGTCATAAGTCACACGGATAAGTTAACATTTCTCTTACTATTAAAGCAAACACATCTTGGCACTGGAGATTCTTCATGGCAGCCAATCATGGACAATAACAGCAGCGGAAAAGAAAAGGATGGAAGCATTTGAAATGTGGTGCTACAGAAGAATGCTGAAGATTAAAAGATGGATTGATCGAGTGACAAACGAAGAAGTCTTAAGGAGAGTGTGAGAGAAGAGAAGTCTGCTTAAAGTTTGGTCTTCAACGATGGCCTGATGAAGGCAATCGTCGAAGGACAAGTGAACGGAAGGAATGGAAAAGGCAGGCCTCGTATGAGTTATATGGAACGGGTCGTAAAGGATGCGAAAGAGAGGAATCACGTTAATATGAAGAGGTTGGCCGATAGAATAATCGAGTGGAGGGCTGCGTTAAACCAATCCAAGGATTGTTGACCGATGATGATGATCTCATCTCTCACATTCAAAGACTCCAAAGTTACGTTTTATGCAGGAGTATAGTTCAAGCCACCCCTAAAATTCGAAACCTCAGCGGAGAAATAATCGCGTATTCAGTACGGAAAATTATTAACCAGTCTTAATGAATTATGAACATTAAAATTGAGAAACGGAGTGAGTTTAAAGTGTTGAATCGAGTAGAATAGGCTAACTATGAAATTACTTGGCAGAAGCATTATTATTTAGGCAAACGTAGTTTTTATTGGTTGAATAATCATTTAATATTTCAAAAATATTGCAAAAAACAGCACAAATGGAATTTGAATAAAAGGCCATATTGCCGGAGGGCAGAAAGTGAAAGTGACAATTTTTGCACAATTTTTATAGCATATTATTACATTTATAAATAACTGATTGAGTGGATTTAATTCTTTTTCGTGAATTTATACCGCTGCACAATGCCAGTGCTAACTGAAATCGTAACAATAATGCAAGGAAGGATATAGATAAATTTTAATTCGTTAAATTAGGGTTAATCATACATGATTTTTCCGAAATATTTGCTGAATATCTGAAGAAAAAATTCAAAATACCACATTTTAATATGCATTTATGAATAGCGATAACAAACGTATTCCACCAGGATTAAAAAAACGGGAATAAATGAGTTTACGGTATTTTTCGTTGATAATAAACCACTGGCCAGCTTGGTTAGCATCATGCCACACGGTTCATTATCACTCGTTATTTAATCAATAAGCGTTGAGTTCTGACGGACCATCCACTTATTTTTATACGCCAGAGTTGACGTTGCGAGGCATGGGACATATTCGTGTTCCGACATTACAATGGTATCTCAGATCCCCTCAGCTCTAGTGAAAAATTATTAACAATAGGCTATGAAAACTATCAAAGCTCGGAAAGTATCTTCCGCTAAACATGGTAATAATAGTCGTTATATTATAAGTTCCACAGGGCATCCTGCTCGTGGAATCCTCTGCTACTGCGAAGGATGACATGGCCCATATTCGCGCAAACTTCACGGTGCGCTTAGTAAAATGAATTCAAACTCTTTTTAAATGAATCAATTAAAAAATTGATTTTAAATAAAAAAGTTTATCATAATTTATCAACTGAATAAATATAACTCGGATACTAGTTAATAAGCTCCAACAGAGGGAACTGTCTCCTTGGAAGCGTCCACAGCACCAGCTAGTGGCAGGTAGAGGAAATAGTGTCACGTGACACACTTGTATTAATTGTGAAGTATTATCATCATAATCGGTCAAAAATCCTTGGATTGGTTTGACGTAGCCCTCCACACTATTCTTATATCAACAAACCTCTTCTTCTTAACGTGATTCCTCTATTTTACACCCTTCACGACCTGCTCCATATACCTCATACGAGGCCTGACTTTTCCATTCTTCCCGTTCACTTTTCCCTCGACGATTGTCTTCATCAGGCCATCGTGTTTTAAGATATGGCCGATTAAGTGGTCCCGTTTTCTTTTCAGAGTTTTCAGCAGACTTCTATTATCTCCCACTCTTATTAAGGAGGAACCTGCACTTCGAAATACTGTATTCTTATGACTTATATCATTTGCGGTAATGAGTGAATTTAGGCTTTGTGATGCCTTTTGTATTTTAAAATATGTATTCGATGGATCCACAGGGTAAAATATCATGCAACAATATGTTAAACAAAAGTTTTAGGTACGTAATGAAAACTAAATATTGTACTGACTCCAGCATTCGTTGCTATGTAGTCATAATTTGATTACAATATTTATTAATGAACTGAGGAAAAGAAATAATTATTTTTTGATGTAAAACGTTTGAAAATGTGTCGAAACTGTTTATTTTCGTGATAAATTGCATTATGAATGTATAATAGAAGCACATGGCAACACCGAGATTGCATAAACAGTTGAGGGGTACCCTACGGTATCTTGTTGACAGCGGTAGAAGTGTGCAGCCTTTGTATTTTCAAGTATTCAGTAGTGTTTCTTCACGCAATAGATATTGTATTCAAAATTTACCTTTTCATCACCCATTATTTTTTACTTCAATCATTTGTTCGTGGCATCATTCATACATCGAACTCAGCATCACTTTTTCGCCATTTCATTTTGGGTGGAAACGTATTGATCACTGATTAATACGATCGTATTAATCAAACCTATTGAATCCAAATTTCTTAAAATGGGCAGCCTTACTCAACATAAGGGCAAGTTTATGAAAAAAGAAAGTTATAGCAATAGTAATTAATGTTATTACTATTGTTAATGGCCGTTCAAATGTGACCAAGAAATGATCAAATAACTGAATTATGAAATTAGTCAACTTTCGTTTGAGTCCGAAAACAATGTTTGAGGCAAACTTTACCTTCTGAGATTATGGAAAAATGACATACTAAAGAGGAAATGAAAAAAGGTACAGTATATACGGAGGGCGAACCTTACACATGCGATGTACTTACGCGCATAAAAGCCGGAATAATAATTATGCTTGCACTAATACTGTTGTATTATCTGAACTCATACGGTCAAATTATGCATTCTAATTTTAAAATTGAGGTTAATGAACAGGTTTGCTTCCTGTTCTCGCTAATGGCAAGGTACCTTAATAAAAACTTTAGATGCTTTCAGGGATTTCTGATATTCTAAGTTTTCGCTTATGCCTGAGACCCGATTTCTTGTGACTCCCGTTCGTCGATCATTCTCCGGTTTTAGTAGACTGCAGACTCTTTATGTTTATCTGAATCTGGTCGAAATGCTAAACACATGACTGCATGAATACGTACGTACATACATATATAGGTGCATTTACATTACTGTATACAGATACCTTTACATTAAGAAAAACATCTACCGCAAGTGAGATCGATAAAGAAGTGGTGCTGCTAAACTCCAAATATTCTGAACACATAGGTGTGAACATTCTGATTTGACGTAAGTTGGCAGCCGTAAAAATGTAACCATCGTAGTATGTGCAAAGTAATCAATTTCACCAAAGATGTTGGAAACATTTGCTATGAGTACCACCTTATACATATTCCATATACATAGGCATTATGAAGATTAAAATTTAAGTTGTCTCCTTAATTTCTATACCCATTTCATATTTTATTTATTTAACTCTAGAAACAGCACTATGGCCTTTCCATTGAGTTGTATAAAAAATAAATTATGAAAACGATTTATAATAATAACAAAAATGATAAGAAACAGAATTCGAACAAGAGTAATTAAATTGAAAGACCTCCTTAGCAACGTTGCCATGTTCATCGCAGCTTGCCGGCTCCTTCCTCGGAAGAAAACCGGAAGTATGTTCTTTGAACTTAAATACTAACGTTAAACATCCGATGACCTAGGCTGGAAAAAATATATTATGTGCTTTAATATCTCGTGCACGTTTCCTTAGTTTTTTAACGATTTTTTTCGGGCCAAAATTGAAATAAAAATTTTTATGTGGAGGAAGGTCATCATACTCCCATAAGGACAATGCATTTCAACGTGAAAAACCTTCATTTTCAAATCCATATATCTTCGTTAAATGGCCGATGACATAGCAATATTTTTACACCAATCGATAGGGAAAGCGATGTACTATAATATATGTTAAAATCAGGACAAGTTTTCGGGCATGCCTAAAATGATGGTTCCTCCTTAAGGCCTCTTCGTTTGACACAAAGTTTTATGTACATTGTAATATTTGAATTTATGTTTTAATTTTGAAATAAAATCGTTGAATTATTATAATAGTATGTTGTACTTTGCAACTAAGGTTTTTTTAATGAATATGTACAATTTCTTGAGGAGGTTTCACGTTACTCCGCGATTCAAAATCCCGTAAAAGAGCTATGTTATTTAATGAATAAATACCGATCCAGAAAAACACCTCTATGGAAAATCATCCATAGGGTGATAACGCATACACAATTATTGTATGAGTATGCTATTATATAGCGTGTTGTAGTTGCATTCTATTTTTTACAAGTTCTTTTCACTCATTTTGACTTCGAAACATGACTGGCGTCTAGTTGCCACGTTTAATTTCCAAGTCAGAATACATGCTCAATCCCGCTAATACGTATTCTAAAATAGATTAAATATTTTCTTACTTAGTTTTAAACTATTCCCTTGCAAATTCAACTCTTTGTTTTGAATTTTATTAATATTCGAATTTTTGAAAATTGTTGGGCAACAATGACGCTGCTAACTTTTGGAAGCATTGGTATTAATTACACCATATCAATAACCAATGGAATATTTTAATTACATAAAAAATATAAGAAGAAATTTGGTGAGGTATATTCCTAAATTAAGTGAGTAAATAGGCTTGTAAGCACGTTCCGTCACAAGTACCGTTGCCAGTGATAACAACATACAGTAGCGCCACTTTCAAGTAACTAGGCTTTTCTGCTTTTTTCGACCAAACATTTATTAATATCAATCAAACTAGTGTGGTAAGGCGAGCACTTTTTTACAATGCTAAATTGTACATAAACTTGCGCATCTTTTATTAGTTTTTCGTCAAAACGACATTTCTCTTTACATTATTGATCTGCAAGTTTTACTTCAAGAGCTATGCTCTGCCGTATAGCCACGTATACAATATTGATTTTCAACGGCTCTTTTCTTTAAATACATTATGGAAAGGCCAAATTATTTTGTTACTAATCAATAGAATGGCCAAAAAATGGTGTGCCCTGAAATTTTCACAAAAATTACATCTATTTCATATTTCGGTGGAGCCACCTTAAGGAGATCGATTCTACAAATACTGGTTGATAGAATAATAAATTTATTGTTACTTCAGGACATAATGTTATCTCTGAATTTAACGGCTTGCGATAATGTTTAGCGTTCAAAACATATTTTGTACACTTTTCTGTGAAACTGTACGTGGTCAATAAATATTCCGAGTAATATAACTGTGCCACTGCCGAGCGATGCGAATAGGAAATGCATATGTCCTCCCATCCTGCTTGAATATGTCATGGAGAGGGCCTCCTTTCCTACGTCATGGGGCCCCGGTCCGGCGGGAACGAATGGCTTCGCGTCCGCCTCACCGTCCACTGCAGGGAGTTGGTCAGGGATGGGGCCGGAGGCGATTTCCCTGGCCATCTCGGTTCGATTGCTATTCTGATTTTCATCCCGTTCGTCCGATGAAAAAAACAAATCGGCCTAAATATGGAAGGGATCATGAAATTTTAATGCATTCGCGTCCACGGGGTTGGCCTATTTCCTGTCCAGCGCCGCCACGTGAGACAGACTAGCATTCACGTTTGATTACAAGTCTCTCTCTCCATCTCTCCTCCTGCCTTAATCCGGATGCAAACGGTGAATCATACCAGCGCTGCTACTGACAGAGGTTTCGAGACGAAAGCACTTCAAATTGTAGGAAAAAAAATTGTCGCGAGGCAGTGTTCGGAAAATGAAATTGTAAATTTTAATACCGTGGGGAGTCCAGGTGTCCTTTCCACTCCTCAGATAACTCGATCACTCTCCCCTCTGCCTTGTAGAGTTCAATTTTCCTGCGCTGCTAAATGAACTCCTGAGGGCAAAAAAAAGATCTCGCATATGGATTAGATTAAGTAAGAAGATCACCACGTTTCTCAAATGAATTCATTACAGCCTTGATGCACGACATCTCAGTTCTATCTCCTTAGTTACTTCAACATGCTATTTATCTTTATATCAACAAGCCTCCTTGGCAACAAAATACAATTATGGCACCATATCTGGTCGCCACAAGCTTAAGGTGGCTCCACCGAATTATGAAGTACATGTCATTTTGGTGAAAATTTCAGAACACACAATTTTTTGGCCCTTCAATCGATTGGCAATAAAATAATGAGGCCTTTCCATCATATATTTGAAGAAAAAAGAGTTGGAAATCAGATATTTTATACGTGGTTATACGGCAGAGCATCGCTCTTGCAGTAAAATTTGCAGATTAATAATGTAAAGAGAAATGTCGTTTTGACGAAAAAATAATATAATATGCGCATTTTTATGTAGAATTTAACATTGTAAAAAAGTGCTCACCCTACCACACTTGTTTAACTGATATTAATAAATGTTTGCTCGAAAAAATCGGAGAAAAGACTTAATTACATGAAAGTGGCGCTACAGTATGTTGTTATTATTGGCAACGATACTTGTTACGGAACGTGGTTACAAGCCTATTTACTAACTTAATTAAGGAATACATCTTAACAAGATAATTCTTATACTTTTTATGTAATTTAAATATTTCATTGGTTGTTGACAAGGTGTAATTAATACCAATGCTTCCAAATGGTAGCAGCGTCATTGTTGCCAAACAGTATTAAAAAATACGAATATTAATATTATTCAAGCAAAGAGTTGTATTTGCAAGGGAATAGTTTCAAACTAAGTAAGAAAATATTTAAACTATTTTAGAATACGTATTAGCGGGATTGAGCATGCATTCTCACTTTGTAAATTAAGCGTGGCAAAACACGTCAGTCATGTTTCCAAGTCAAAATGAGTTAAAAGAGCTCGTAAAAAAGAATGCAACTACAACACACTATAAAATAGCATACTCATACAATTATTGCGCAAGCGTTATCACCCTATACGTAGATGATTTTTCATATAGGTATTTTTCTGGATCGGTATTTATTCATCAAATAACATAGCTCTTTTACGGGAGTTTGAATCGCGGAGTCACGATGGAACCTCCTTAAGGCTGCATGATATTCTCGGAAAACCTCTCCATGAAATGAAGAGGTTCCAGACCTTAACTTCGGTACTTTTCGTGGAGGAGAACATTTCGATGATTTTGGCCGACGTTCTCAGTGGACGAACACTAAGGACGTTCGTCCTCTGAGGCGAACGTGAATTGAGAATTTAAATATATTCAAGGAAGCAAATAATAGAAAGCCATAACGATATATTTTTTAATGAATACTAATATTTCCGTAGTACTGGCTTCTCCTGGTGATTTTTAAATCAAGGACAAAAACGGAAAATATGGAATGGCAGAACAATGGGGAATATGCTTAAAATTCGTTTCTCGTGTAGTGTTAATGATGTATGTACATGAAGCGAAGTTTTCTCACAAATTCAAACAAATAAGCCAAAATGCAGTAATCCAACCACATGCTTAGTAAATGTAATCAAAACGTCCCCGAAAAGTGACGGAAGTCACGTGACCTGAAACGACTTTTGACGTAACTGCACTGTATAGGTTCCATATTGCTACGGAAACAAGACGTTTATTTTAGAGGAAAACGAAACGAATATATTGTTTTGAGGCTATTAGCGTTTCTTAATCAAAACGATCACTGAAAAGGGATTTAAAAAAGCTCAATCCAACAATTTGCCTATGGTGACAGCCTTCTAAAAGACACAGCGATTACTTTCTTATAGCAGAGATATTATTGGGCACTATACAGGCATTTTATAATTTAGGGACAAAGTACTCCTTACGATCCAAACTACTAAAATAAAAAATCGAAATACATTCGTTTATTGCATTAAACGAATGAGATAAATGGAAACGTTTTCACCAAGTATTCGTTAAACAACTCAACTCCGCATACAACAGATAAACAACGCCCATAGCGATTCCGTGCCGTGACGTCATGCGATGACGTCGTGTTTTTAATCTGGTGAAAACTTACAATTTTCAAAGAGTAATATCATTGTAACACAAATTAATTCTTCAACAAAATTTTCGCCCAGCCCATTTTAAATAAACTAACTTCGCATTCAAAGAGTTTTAAAAAATAGTGCCTGTTCCCTATTATTTTACCATGTAGTTGTTACGAGAGATGAAATATTAAAAAAACTCAGGCAAAATATTCGACGGTATTTAAAATTATTTTCTACATTAAAAAAGTAATTTTTACCAAGAAAGACTGGGTACAGAATATAAATCCCGCTTATTCTCTTTCAAACACTCATAAGTCATGCCGATAGGCTACAAATAAAGGTAACGATAAAAAAAGACATTATTTCTGGCTATACTTCATAGGCTTAATTATAATGAGCAATTTCATTGTATGGGTGCCCAACTTGCACCAACATGCTTGAAAGCTGTGAACGCTAGCTCAATGACAGTTATCAGGCGAAAGAGGCTTTTGTGTGAAAACTTTTTCCAACATTAATAATTTCTTTTACATTCATCACGATTTCAAACTACACATCATCATTTTTCGAGTCACTGTCAAGCAAGACACGGGAGTGATAAATGACGGAACAAAACACGCAACGACAACATTTTCTCCAATTCCATGGTATGGAATTTAATTCAGGGAAGTATGGTCACGCGATCGTCTCTTGGGTGAAAAAATTAAGGTCTATGGTTAATTAAGAAAGTGAAATAACCATGTGGTGGAATACATAGAAAAGATTTCGTCCTTAATGAGGTTGTTTGATAAAAAATTCAACCCAGTTCATGGAAGAGGCGAAACGATTATTTTATACGAACGAAATTTTACTTAGAGGACATTGTTAGGCCGGGATTACGATGAACATTTTCTGACGTGACGGAAACGGACGGTGGCGGTGAACGGCAACGTAGCGGCTCAATTGTTGGTGGTGTATCACGATCGACGGTAGATAGGAAACACTGCCGTTTTCAAATATGGCGGCGAGGCGAACAGTCACCTCTAGGGTTCCAATTGGTGTAAAACCGTAAGTTTTTACTATTTTCCAAAACTTTTCAAGCGTGAGTGAAGTGTGAACATAGCAGGTTGTGTTGTGAAAATTTCATCGAAAAAGGACGATTTTCAGTGGTCTAAAAAAATTTTGAAAAGTGTCACCCTCATCAGAACATTTACCCTCCTCCCCCCCACTTGATAATCAAGTCACTCGTGATTGGTTGACGGAAACCAACGTGACGGGAAAGCTAGACCTTGACAAGCTTTGCTCAACGTACGTCGGCGGCACGTCCGTCCATCGTGCTTAGCTTCATGGCGTTCCCATTCTCCTAACTTCAACAACGCCACCGTCCGTATCCGTCACGCCATAAAACGTTCATCGTAATCCCGGCCTAAATCAAACATCAAAAACGTACACTTTTCACTGAATGGCTCATGGAAGAAATAGAAATGCCAGAATTAAATAAGTACTTAGCCGTGGAGAAAAATATGGTGATGTAGGATAGTGAAATGTGTTCCAGAATATCAGACCGGAGATGCTGCCAGTTCTCTCCTTGACTCCTAATGAGCGCAGCACAGTAATTTCTGCAGCAAGATTCCCTGTGTTTCGAGAGCCAGGAGTTAGGTGACGGAATAGCTGGAGCACACGGCGTTGAATAAACTACTTTCTCAATTCGGACATTCGCAGGTGACGATTGTGGTTGCGATGAATTTGCGTCAGGCACGAATGGATACACGTACCTATGTTGATGTGAATCTGGAGGGGATTATGCGAAGGAATTGACAACTCAGGAGCACGAGGGAAGTATGGAAGGCAGATGGAGGAGTGGAGGTCACTTGAATTAAGGCTGTGACCTCACTTTACATTGGCCGAGCGACGAAAACGATATTTATGCACCAAGGCATAAACACGGTACCAGGCAACATGAAGGGTAATACGAATGTGATGTCACGTTTGAATAAATCGCTCACCTTGCATCTCGTATGAACAAGATTAGATAGATAGATTAGATAGAGATTGTCGTACGGATAGATTTAAAGTGTCATTTTTCCCGCGTACTATAATTTGGTTGGTTGGTTATTTAGGGGAGGCGACCGACAGCTGAGGTCATTTGCGCCATATAGGATAGGTGGGTAATGGGGTAATGGTAGGAGGTTTTAGGAAACGGAGGAAGGGTGGAGAGAAACCCGGCGTCGGCATTAGCCTACTCTTAACGAAAGGCGCCAAGGGGACCACGGCTTAACGTCCCATCCGACGGACGGAGTACTGTACTTGAAATGCCCTCCACTAGGCATTCAAGTGGGGACCGGTTTTCCACTGAAAAATCCGCCACTGCCGGGAATCGAACCCGGGCCTTCGGGATGGGAGGCCAGTACTCTAGCCACCACACCAACCCGATCCCCCCGCGTACTATAAGAAAGCACAATAGGCAGCATAGCAAAGGGACAGGCAGATGAATCATTTTTAGCGTGGTCTGTAGTAAATTTAGACTTAATCTCTTAAACAAATTCCAAGACCATATTTTCAGTGATGGTGTTAAAAATATTTTGCGAATCCCAACTTACTATGGTAGACTGGACCATAATCACAAAATTAGAGAAATTGATTGTCGAACTCACAGATTAAAAAATTTTCTTTTTTCCTCGTACAATTAGGGATTTGAATAGCGGTAAATATGTACAGTCATTTGCAAAAGTCTGTGGGCAACTTCCGCCGCGTCAATAGCGGCCAAGCATTGAATCCACCGACTATGTTGGCACTAACTGTGTGGTAGAGAACATTTGTGCTAAGGTAACGGTAATACACGATATGTAAAAATGGCGGATTTTAATGCCAGGGTCCTAAAAAAAAAAATGATCGGTAAGAAATAATAATGGCGCATAGGATCAAGGTTGCGCTATAATTAGGGCCCTACCACTTTTATTATGCAGAATAAATCTCGAAAAATGCGTTCGATTGCTTAATAATCTGATTACGCCTGTGATATTGCCGCGAAGTGACATACCGTAACACGTTATAATATTCATTTTTCTCACTTAATAGTTCCTTTTCAGTCGATTTCTCTTTGTCATATGATATAGTTTCAACGGCAAGCTCACAGAATGAAACTCCGAGCGTGCGCAGTAAGAAATAAAGACATTTGTCGTCGTTGAAAGTTACTTGGCCTAGTCAAGGCAGATGCATTCATTACGTAATGTATGCTCCATTGATTTAATAATTAAATAATGACACTGCTACACAAAAAAGATGTCTTACTCGCTATGTGGATTCCATTTCACTATCCAAAACCGCTCGCGCAATTAATTTGATGCAGTCCAATCAGTTCACCAATATAAATTCACACGTATTCGTGGTAGGTTAAATAATCATTTGAATGCATGCGGTTCATAGAATTTATTAAAGAAACCACACTCATACACAATACGATTACAAATAATTTGGCGGTCCGAAGTATTTATGGACATTTTCAGTCATTTGTCTTCCGATGAGTCTTGCTTCAATCAGGGTCCACCACCAACACTAGGTATCACCGTAGTCGGCTATTTTACCAGCAGCGCACCGAATATTCTTCTGTCAATCCTCATTATCACTACACTAGAACGTTTTCACTAATCATTTAGCGAGTATTCCTCCAAATATTTTACAAAATAGGATTAATGCCATACCTATGTATTCCTCGGGACCGGACCGCCATTCCAATGTTCACAGATATCAAGGTAATGTTTATTTACGTCTTGTTGTTCTTGACGACGAAATAAATACACAAAATTTATGGAATTAGAGAACTACTCGTTGTTGCAATGCATGTTATGCCTTTAATTTTCATTTAACGTATTCGTGCTTGAACGTTCATAGGGAAACCATCTCTGTAGAAGTCATAGGCGCTTCTGAGGTGGTTTTTATGTTAATAATGTGTCGTTTGGACTCCCATAGCATGTTTTGAGTTATTTTGTGCTTCAGTTTTTTGCAATTGTTTTTCGGGTGGCTTTTGTTTCGCTTGACCACGTCATCGACTCACCGATCATTGTTGAATTCGAGCGACTGAATTACCAGTGCCGAGGGAAATCGAACTGGGGATGGAAAAACAACCTGTTGATTGTTATCATTTGTAGTCAATAAGTAAAATAGCCATTTGAACAATTTCTTCAAGGAATTTTTAAAAAATGTTTTCATTTTGGTCAAGAAAAGCATATTTACTCGCTCTTACTCCAGCTCTCGTGGATTATTATCTGTATCTTTGTCATCACGCATGAAAAGGTTCCATTAAATCCTTGACGTGGCTAGTAATACTTTCAATCATTTAACGGAAATGTAATTAAAATTTCCAATTTCGCGTAAAATTTTGTGATGGTCAAGTCAAATGATGCGTCAGTATCATTTACTTGACCATCATCCGTTAGAAATCTTGAAATTGACGCAACTCTCTACTAAATACTATAGAATAAGTGTAATACAGAAGTAAGTGAGAGGGGTACTGTCGAAGAACATCAAGAGAAACCTAGCGCGAAGGACGCGAGCGGATGCACATAAATGTAATCTGGTGGCTATCGTCTTTTTGACGTCCCTCCTCCTGCTTCAAGCGCAAGATCCTACGGATTGGTAACATCATTGATGATCTTGGTTATCCAAAATGAAAAAACCGTCTAGAATTTCCGGCCATTATGTCGGCAATGACACCCGAGGCTCGCCGAATCAAAAGAGGTGGATGCTGCATTAGTAATGAAAATAAAAAATTACATAACTGTGTATGAAACCGCGAGAGTCAGTGACATGCGGGTTCTCTGCCAGGCATTAGATTCAAGTCAGAAAGTATTATATACTCGAATGAATCAGACATGTGAAAATACTAGTCTGCACAAACTGCCTACATTTAGCAGAGAATTATAGTGCTATTGCTTTGTAGTATACGTTAGATATGGTTCCATGGTGTAGGTGTAGTTTTATTATATAAAAAGTTATGTTTATCAATCAGGAATTTATGGAACTGAATTATTTAGTTAACATTTTCCGAAGCATGCATGAGATGGTAAAGTTAAAACATGAACTTGTTAAATCAGTTCAGAGCCTCCTAATTAACGTTGCAATATATATTCTAATTTCCACATTTATTTTCAATATTCTCTATTACTGCCCAAATCGTGTTCGAAGAAAATGAATCTTTGAACCGTCGCACATTGGGGCCAAATCGCATTGTGCCCGACAAAAGTCCAAAACAGCTTTTTATGAGATAACGTCTTGAAATTTGGCACATATACACACAAATGATTGCTAATTATGGAATGGTAAGTCATTTTTCATAGGTATTACCCGTTACTTAGATACAGAGGCTCAAACACGACACAATTTCGAAAAAAACGCCCGCTCTCATTTTTCTTCGAAAATCTTAAAAGTTGAGCAGATATAGGAGTAATGGAAGGATTTTTATGAAATAAAAAACATTACCAATTATGAACAGAATACTTTGCCTATACTATGAATAAGTTTCAGACATTTTTGCCTATATTTGAGTGCTATTACGTCTCAAAATGGCGGACCCTTTTTTTAGACAATATTTTACATAAAGTAGACAATATAATCCTTATTCGGAAAATGGTCTCTGGGATACCTCATCAGAGTATAAAGTAAAGATATTTCTAGGTTATTCCGTAAAAATATTTGAAAAAAGTTTGCGACGCCGAGAATAAACTCCATTTTTCGATCGCGCGACGCGGCCCGGCTCCGCGCTGTGTGACCTGGAAATACCGAGACTCCGTTGGATTGTTCATGTTGTGTGGGTAATAACTCCTCGAAAATAACTTTTTCAGGCTTTACATGCTGTCACTGATTTCTAATATACTTGAATCATCTTTAGACACAGTTGTGCCTGAACGCATTTGCCTGCATGTGTGTGTGGCATATTATTTGTCACTTAAGGCTGTTCTATACCAAACCAATATCTCTTGAGTAACCGTCAAGAGGGTTAGTTCCGAGAGCCGCCGCTTCAGTTTCAGTGGGATGGGTAACTTTACTGGGAGGAGGGGGTCATCTTTGAGGGGTGTTTGGGGAGTGGCTTATTTATTCAGTCACCAATGAGTGACCACCGGTCCAAATGTTCCTTATCGCTTATTGCGTCACACGTCGTCACTCGATCCCTTCGAGGAAGGCCGAGAGAATCTTTGTTTACGAGTGATTCATTCGTATTCCTCATCTTAGCTATCCGCTTATCTTTGCTACTCACCTAACACAAACGTAACTTGTCTATAAGTGGGATTTGATTTAGTCCATCCTCGCTACCAGGTAAAATATCCGGGGCTATTTATTTTCAGTACAGAAGTAAAATGCTTCTCGTGTCTTCGACCTAATTCCTTTATTGCAAGATTTTTCCAATACGAGTGTAACTCCGTCTAAAGTTTGTCCAGAAATTAAATGGGATCGAGTAAAAACTAAAACACAACGTCATTGTAAGTGTGAACTGGAGCAAAAATTTTTATGGACTACGGTAAATTATATTTATTCGATAGATGAAAAGTCCAAAGAGAGAACCTTAAAAAAGAAAATTGAGCATCAGTAATTCAATGAAATAAAGCTGACTGACTGATGGCTCGTCACCCTAGGGTGACTTTATTTCATAGTATGCCAAAAACTGGCTCATTCTATGTGTCATTTTAATCCCGGAACCGACTAGGATCTTTAATTATTCATTAAAATATCATTCGGTCTATGGAAACTGTCAAATTGATTGTTTTTTTAATGCTGCACATTCCATAGCTGTGTTTTCACTGTTTTCTATCGTTTTGTAGTATTTCGTACTTTGATTTGTTATTATTTTTTCTAGTGGGTCAATTTTAGCTTTTTCGTATACTGTGTCATTTGCGATCCATTATTTAATTCCATGCATGTTTCATAGCATCCTTTGGTCCATCGCCTTAATATTGCCTATCTTGTTTCTGTGGAGTTAGCTTTCTTAGCAATTTCTCTCAACGTCTTACAGTAATTTCGCGGCAAGTGATTGGTGCATTCTATTTTAATGACAGGGAGATCAACGCCGTAAGGGAGAAGTTCGGCCAATTTCTTGGTAGCACTATTGTCGCCATCCCCTACGAATGAAATGGAAATTTTATCGTATTTGCGTGAAGAAAGATAAAACTAATTACACAACACCCATTTATAAGATTTATGACAAGCACATCATATTATACTTCAAATTGTGCATCTCTACTCTTGTTTTAAATCCCTCGACAATTATGTCGGCTTCCATTTCCGTCGAGGACTTGTTCCAATTCTTGAAGCACATATGCTGTTTGGCCTGTGTTTTCATAGTTCTGCATTTCGCACATATACTGCAGTATTTGTAGCTAAATGGTGCATTATTTCTCAGAGCTAACAGAGAAGTGAAACGGTGTCTTATATCAAACATTTTTCTTCTAGAAGGCTCATAAGCTGTCTCCTTCCTTTGTCTCTTCAGTGGTATCACTTGAAGTCAAGCAGGAATTTACGTTTGTAAATTGGCCTTTCAAAAGTTATTGAACCGCAGTGCCCTAAGGACATTTCAGAGGGATGAAATGTCTCCGATATTTTTTTGAAATATACGAGAAAAACTAAACTGCAGTTCTACGAAAATGTTGATTATATTCGTAAGATTCGGATTTTTTTCCAATTCGGACGTAAACGTAAAATACGCTTCCATTTAGCATTACTTACATAAACAAGATTGGTGCTTGAAGGAGTCAACCCCCTGTACTTTTATCCAATATGTGTCGGAAGCAATTTTTTCCGATCCTAAATAGTACAATTGTTTTCACGAGTAATCCAGTTACTGTAGATCCATTCTAATGCATTAAAAAGGAAATATTAAATTTCACGGTAAATGGTTACTCGGTCGGACCAGGTGACCATTATTCTGCGTTTTACTGTCAGCTTATTGAACACAAGCTCCCCATTTTAACTATTTTACCTCAATTCACTTTTCTCAATTTACTTTCGAGAACAGGGCCTGGGGCCCCGAATTTCCCAGGCGATACGGAGGGGGACCCGAAACTTTTTCCAAGAAATTTTATCGTTCTGATTTTAACTGGGCATGATAATCCGGATTAAACTGCTTATATTTCATGTGCTAAGTGAAAAGTAACATCGCTATTTTGTCTTCTCGTCACATTTCCCAAGTACTCTTTTTATAAATCCTAGCTTTCTCTTCGCTCGGCCGCATATTTCCCGGATGTGTCTTCTCCACGATAAATCTTTAGTGATTGTTTCACCTAAATACCTCATGGTTTCAACGCTTTCGACCTTCGTGTTATTAATTTTATAGGATCGCTCTATAGAATTATTCCTCCTCCATGTCGTGAATTATATCTAAATCCTTGCTTCCTGTCTTCTTCGGATATACCCCTGCGCACTACAGTATCGTCTGCATAAAGTCTAAGCGTAAAACTAACTACGCTACCCTGGGGAACTCCCGATGTGACTTTGATTGTGTCTGACATGATACCATCTATGACAACCCTCTGCTCTCGCCCACTTAAGAATTCTTTTATCCAACACACAACGTCATTATTTATACCAAAACTCTCTAATTTCAAGATTAATTTATCATGTGGAACTTTATCGAATGCATTTTAAAAATCGTAAATCTATCGCATGAACTTCAGTACTGTTTTCGCCGTTGACTAAAATATCTTGTACAAATAAAGCTTATTGTGTCTCGCAGGATCTACCTTTCCGGAACCCACGTTGTCTGTTTATGAGCAATCCCTGACTATCCAAATGCCCCATGATTGTACTGACTACAGTGTGCTCAAATACCTTGCAAGAGATTAACGTGAGTGAAATGGGTCTGTAGTTACTAGGTTCTTTCCTATCACCGCTTTCAAAAATAGGTGAAATGTTAGCTACCTTCCAATCCTTGCGTACAGTGCGGTTCTTTAGTGTTTCATTGAATATTATTTCTATATAGGGGGCTATTTCAGAAGCTAATGTTTTATATACCCGGGAAGGAATTTGATCGGGACCTGGTGATTTGTTTTTACTAATGTTTTTTAACTGCTGCTCTATTCCGCGACATGAAATTTTTAATTCGGGAATTTGCTCACTGAATGTTTTCGGCGGAGGTTCCACTGCGATGTGTGACGATGAGTTGAATACGCTTTGGAAGAAGGCTTTTAAAGTATTGGCATTTTCTAAACCCTCAGGTGACTCTAATTCCTTTATCACTTTTAAGTGTGTGTACCTACTGTGGACCTATTTCCCTGAAGTTCTCTCTCTCACATATGACCAAAACGCTTTAGGATTGCTATCTAAATATTCTCCTAACATCTTGCTCTTGAAATGTGATAACGCTTGCCGACATGATTTCTTTGCTAATGCTCTCGATTTTTTATAGTTTTGAACTAACTCATTTTTTTCCTCTACCGATAGACCCTGTCCTTCATTTTTCATTTCAGCGTGGCATACCCTTCGTCGCTTTAGTGATTTCCTAACCTCCGCGTCATACCACCTATGCTCTGTATTATCAATTTACTTGGTATATATTTATTAACTGCTTTACGGGTGACCTCAAGAATTTCTCTCCCCGAATCCTCTATATCTAATCCTTTGCTTTGTTCGCTAAATAAATTAAACGATTCCCTTAATTCCTCTTTCATACCGTCGTTAATTAGCCTTGCCAAATAAGTATACCCTCCTCCTTGGTTTATAATGTTTTTCAACGCCTACATTAAATATCGCATGCACTATTTTATGATCACTAATTCCTGTCTGTAGCTACATTTAGAACTTATTCGGGTATATTTGTTGCGAATAAGTCTAGTATGTTGTCTCCCCTGGTCGGTTCTTTTACTAGTTGTTGTAAAGTTTCGTCGTACCGATGGACTGAAAAGCAGCCGATGTAACACCCATTTTTAAAAGTGGTGATAGGGAGCAGCCACCTAACTACAGACCTATATCCCTCACATCCATTTCATGCCAGGTCCTGGAACATATAATTATTAGTTCAGTCATGGGACAACTATATAGCCAGAATTTATTGTCCAATGTTCAGCATGGGTTCCGGAAGAGCAAATCATGTGAAACTCAACTTGCTCTCTTTTCTCACAATATTTTAGTTTCTGGCGAAAATAATATTCCAGTGGCTGCTATATTTCTCGATTTCAAAAAAGCTTTCGAGAAGAAGTCGCATAGCAAACTAATCTTGAAATTAAAATATTATGGCATAGACAGTAACATTAAATCATGGATAAATGATTTCCTGCATGATCGGGTGCAAAGGGTTGTTTTGGACGGTGTTACCTCACCGGCAATTAGAGTCACTTCGGGTGTCCCATCAGGTAGTGTGATAGGTCCACTCCTGTTCTTCCTGTACATAAATGATATGAATAAGTTTGTCATAAGTAAGCTTCGTCTATTTGCCGATGACACTGTAGTGTACAGGGAAATTCTATGCCCAAACGATTAAGAATATTTAAATGATGACCTACAAGCAATTGAAGATTGGTGTGATACATGGCACTTAGAATTAAAATTTAATAATTGTCTCTTGATGAATTTTTGGAAAATGAATAGCTCTCCTCTTAGCACTTGAATTGAAGAAGATCGTAGCAGATTGAAATTTAGACATAATCTCTTAAACAAATTCCAAGACCATATTTTCAGTGATGATGTTAAAAATATTTTGTGAACCCCAACTTACTATGGTAGACTGGACCATAATCACGAAATTAGAGAAAATGATTGCCAAACTGACAGATTCAAAATGCCCTTTTTTCTACGTACATTGAGGGATATGAATAACGGTAAATATATCCAGTACGAGTGTAGCAATGGATAACATTGGTACCTGCATGTTGGTATAAGGACTTATAGCTAACCCAACTAACGGCATCTTTTTGCATGTATGCTTCGCTATTTTTATCTTTTTTTAAATAGCGTAGTTTTGAACAGTACCTATACGAGTACTATTCCTTTTTTTATGCATGATATGTAGTGCATGTTTGGTGAGAATTCACCACTTACCACACACCTTTATGTTGGCTTGCAGAGTATTATGTAGAAGTAGATGTAAAAAATGTGACGTAAAGGTGTTCAATAGTGATTCGCAGAGTTACTTATCTTTACCTCCTGTTATAAAACTACACGTATTCCAGTCTATCGAAGGGAGATTGAAATCTCCGCCTACTATTATTCCTCTGTATTTGTTCCGAGAAATCAATGTTTCTATCTCTGACTCTAGTTATATTATAGAATTGATGTCTGCATCCGGTGGTCTTTGATATCCACCTACATATATCTTTTTTTTGCGTCACTACTTTTACTTTTAACGGAACACCAAATACTTACTACATTTCGCTCTGAAATAAGTTTTCTTCTACTAACATACGGGTCCTTCACAGCTATAAATAATACTCCTCCGTTTCTGCTTACTCTATCCTTTCTGTATACGGTAAAACACTTAGGGAATACTTCATATCTGATATGTCCTTCGAAAGCCATCTTTCTCTGCGTACGATTATATCAGCATCAGTACTTTTTATGAGGTGGTGAAATTCGGCTACTTTATTTCTTAAACAACGACAATTCACTACTATGACTGAAATTATTTATCCCAATCTATTTCTCTCCTGGTGCTCTTTTTCAGCTAGAATTTTCCCAGATAATTATTTTACCGACCCACTATTTACTATACCAATCTGATATGTATGTATCTGTAGTAATCTGATATGTATGCATGATTTGAACTTCTGTTCTGGGGCCGGTTAAATTAACTGCTTCATGACAGGATAAACAGTGAGCTTAACCAGAGAAAACAGATAGGAATGGGCACTGTGAAAGCAAATACCGAGCACTGAAAATGAAGGAAGACATTTGTTTCATGTCGGTACCGACGGGCAAGGCTGAATTGAAGTTAGGCTAAACGTGCTAAACTTAGCCCCCCCCCCCGAAGCAAATTTCTGGCTACGTGCCTGCCTGCTACTGAACAAAATATCCTTGCTGAGCTCCCTCGGTCTGAGGGCTCTGGCTTTCGACAAGGGGCCGGAGGGAGGCGAAGTGGCTCGGGCGTTGGCCTTGGAATGGTTCGAGAGAGAGAGAGATAAGGAGCCAGGAGGTGGAGGGTGACGTTAGCGGGAGTGGGGGGGACTATGAGCAGCGCCACGGAACGAAAGATTTTTAGCACGTAAAATAGTGAAAACATGGTTCGGAAAATAATAAATAGCAACTTTAGTATGCACCTAAGGTCTTTGAGTTTGATATAATAGTAGAAGAGAAGGATGAATCCCAGCGGATAATTGAACACATGTTTCCATTACGGTTTCAATGTCAAAGGAAAAAAAGTTGAAATCAGGCTATTTTTACGATTTTCAGTGCCTGAAGCTCTTTAATGAGTACTGCTAATGAAAATTCTGTTCAAATAGCCGCTCACATTGATCCTTAATCTAACGATCAGTGAAACCCGATCAGCTCTGCGACTTATATTAAACTCGTTATCTTCGATCTCGCAAGGGTCTGCAGAGCCGTTTTCTGCGGAGGTATAGAACACCCTTAAATAATATCCTAACCTTCGTGTTTTACCAACTTTGATCTGCATTATCCATCATCAATATATATCATTGGTATATGTTTGTGAACCAATTAGCGCGTGAAATTATGGCATTTAAGGTGATGTTTCTGTATCAAATGTTTGCTTTGCTCCCACAATTCATAAAATGAATACCTTGAACTCCTCTTTCGTACAGATGGAATTTTTCTTGCCAAACGAGTCCTCCTCTTTGGTTTAAAATGCTTTTCAACGCCTAGGATCAATTTAGTAAGCAAAATATTTTATTGCCATTAATTCCAACACCTATAACTATATTTTCAGTTTGTTCGGGTACATATTTATCGGCGGCGGATTCTTGAAACCTACTATGTGCTAATTACAAATTTTACAGGAAACACAAAACACTATAAAATTGTTAAAATAATATTTAAAGTATAAAAAACATTATTTTAACAATGTTAACAGTTTTTTGTGTCCCCTGTAAAATTTTATATTTAGCACATAGTAGGTTTCAAGAATCCACCGACGTTACCTAGAGTTATATTTCCTCTGGTTGGTGATGTTACTAATTGCTATAGAAAATGTGATGTAAATGTGTTCAACAGTGATTTACAGAGTTCCTTATTCTTTACTAAAATGATACATTTTCCAGTTTACTGATGGTTGAATAAAATCTCCCCCCGTTATTACACCCCTATCCTTGTTCGGAGGAAGTTCATCTCCGACTCTAGCTCCCTTAAGGAGCTGGCGTTGGTATCTGGTGGGTTGTAATATGAATCTACGGATATCATCCCTTTGTTACTTTAAACGGGATACCAAATATTTTCTACGAGGCCCTCGTATGGAAGCTTGGAAGGCGGTGGTTGGATAAGGCCGAGAAGGAAGTAGCGTTTGTGAAATCAGTTTTGGAAAAAGAAATCCGACCGGAGAAAGGGTGGTAGAGTTTTGTAAAGAGAAAAACATGCTAACAGCAAACACCATATTCGAGCAACCCCAGGTGAAAGATAGGTATTGAATATACCGTGGGGCAAAGCAAGATACGTGATTGAACACATACTTGTCAGAGCGAGAAAATAACCGAATTTAACAGTGAAGGAGCTGCATCGGCGCCGGCCGACGGCTGACCATAATCATTAGATTATGGTCAGCCGTCTGCGATACAAGAAGGTGAAGAGGATGACGAAGGAACAAAGACGGAACACAAAGACACTGGAGGAATAAGAAGTAAGAGAAAGTTTCACCTCAATCATCGTTGCAAAATTGGAAGTGAAGGAGACTAGCATTATAGGAAGAAGATGAGATGATATAAATATGATAAGTACAGAAGAAGCATATGAGCAGCTCGTGAGTGCACGCTGTGAAGATATAAATGACAGCATAATGTAAGGAAAATCCGAAATTGCTCAAAAAATAGAGAAGGCACAGTTAGGAAAATGAAAACGAGATCTCTGAGCATAAATAATCGTGTAGAAAGATATCTATAAACCAGGAAGACATAATAATAACAAAGTGTCTTTATTCGGGCGACGTTGTGACTGTAAAGTCCCCTCATACACCTAACCTATCGTCAATATAACGTATAAACATATACATCCATGTTAGGAAACAAAACACAATAAATGCCATAATTACAATAAAACATAGTATATACAGTACTTATTAAAACATACACTTTACAAGTAATGTCAATTTAAATTATAATAGAAGAAAAGAAAAATGTAGTGTAAATGATTCACATTTGTGGAAAAACGTGAGGATTGGAGGAAATATCCATCAACGAAAAAACCCACTGCAGGAAAACATAGGGAAGAGATAAAAATAATACATCGAAGAGCCCTATCACGCGCCCAAAACACTCAAAAAATCAAGGTAGAAGAAGACGAACGGGGTCCCGAGATACTGAGAAGCGAATTCGATAGATCCGTTAAAAACCTATAAAACTAGTGGCCAGGAGTGGTTAAAACAAACGGAGAAATCATCCAGGTACTCGGAGTCAAGGCAAAGGAATACTCTTTGGAATAATCAGAGATAGTAACTATTAAAAAAAGGGACATGATCATAATTCCGAAGGAACCAAGGATAGAGAAATGCGAAGAACTCATAACATTCCGCCTGGTATCACACACATAGAAAATACCTACTCGGATAGTTAGATAAAGAATGGATGGAAAGATTTAAGGGAACCTATCGGAAAACCAAGTCGGATTCAGAGAAAATCTCGGAGCTAGTGAGACTGACCGAGAAAATGATATCCGTAAACAAGACGTTGTAGGTGGCGTTCACTTGGAAATTGTCTTAGTCAGCGTCGAATAGATTAATATTTTTTAGTTATTTGTGGAAATTGAAATAGACTTCAATAACTATAGGCAAAATCTCATTTAATTGTGGTTTGAAAATAAAATTAAAACATGCGACCAGCTGCGGAGAGTTATTTGACTATGCCTCTTTGCTGCAGAAGGTTTCATAGAACTGCGAAATATCGCTAGGTCATTTACGAAAATAGAGGTCGTAAGTTAATTTGACTGCATTTTGCTACGCTGTTATTAGATTGTTCGAACAGAGTGACGTTAGCATGAGGAGGAAAATTTTATCAAATAGGAAAGTACAGAGAAAGGATATTTGTGGGCATGATGATGAAAAAATTCGTATTCTCCATAAAAATTGTAGATAAATTTATGGACGAGTCAACAACAGAGTCAAACTAGTTAAGAAGAACGTTTGGAGGAAGTATATGATACGGACGACTGGATATAGAGCACGTAGTTCACACAGACAAATAAACCACTGGGTATATAAATATTGCATTGCGATACTGAGAAAGAATGGAAATGAGAAAGGCAATGAAAATATCAATATCCCAAAAGTATTTCCAGAGTATAGGCAAATTATCAATATCAAACTATCTATTCATATTTTCGTCAAATATTTAACCATGTAGTACTTGCGCTTAGCTCGACGTAGTATGCCTCTTCTATGCCATGTGTGTTAGAATGCAGTTTTTCAATTCTACATTCACCTAGAATTCATTTCTATATAAAGTTTAGATAAAAATTATCATGGCATACTTTGAACCCTTCACAATTTATTCCTTTACTTTCACGCAGATAAATTTCCTCCTAATTGCATTTTTTCACTTGAGTCTACAAAGAACTTTAACATACTTTTTCATGCGTGATGACAAAGATACAGATAATAATCCACGAGAGCTGGAGTAAGAGCGAGTAAATATGCTTTTCTTGACCAAAGTGAAAACATTTTTTAAAAATTCCTTGAAGAAATTGTTCAAATGGCTATTTTACTTATTGACTACAAATGATAACAATCAACAGGTTGTTTTTCCATCCCCAGTTCGATTTCCCTCGGCACTGGTAATTCAGTCGCTCGAATTCAACAATGATCGGTGAGTCGATGACGTGGTCAAGCGAAACAAAAGCCACCCGAAAAACAATTGCAAAAAACTGAAGCACAAAATAACTCAAAACATGCTATGGGAGTCCAAACGACACATTATTAACATAAAAACCACCTCAGAAGCGCCTATGACTTCTACAGAGATGGTTTCCCTATGAACGTTCAAGCACGAATACGTTAAATGAAAATTAAAGGCATAACATGCATTGCAACAACGAGTAGTTCTCTAATTCCATAAATTTTGTGTATTTATTTCGTCGTCAAGAACAACAAGACGTAAATAAACATTACCTTGATATCTGTGAACATTGGAATGGCGGTCCGGTCCCGAGGAATACATAGGTATGGCATTAATCCTATTTTGTAAAATATTTGGAGGAATACTCGCTAAATGATTAGTGAAAACGTTCTAGTGTAGTGATAATGAGGATTGACAGAAGAATATTCGGTGCGCTGCTGGTAAAATAGCCGACTACGGTGATACCTAGTGTTGGTGGTGGACCCTGATTGAAGCAAGACTCATCGGAAGACAAATGACTGAAAATGTCCATAAATACTTCGGACCGCCAAATTATTTGTAATCGTATTGTGTATGAGTGTGGTTTCTTTAATAAATTCTATGAACCGCATGCATTCAAATGATTATTTAACCTACCACGAATACGTGTGAATTTATATTGGTGAACTGATTGGACTGCATCAAATTAATTGCGCGAGCGGTTTTGGATAGTGAAATGGAATCCACATAGCGAGTAAGACATCTTTTTTGTGTAGCAGTGTCATTATTTAATTATTAAATCAATGGAGCATACATTACGTAATGAATGCATCTGCCTTGACTAGGCCAAGTAACTTTCAACGACGACAAATGTCTTTATTTCTTACTGCGCACGCTCGGAGTTTCATTCTGTGAGCTTGCCGTTGAAACTATATCATATGACAAAGAGAAATCGACTGAAAAGGAACTATTAAGTGAGAAAAATGAATATTATAACGTGTTACGGTATGTCACTTCGCGGCAATATCACAGGCGTAATCAGATTATTAAGCAATCGAACGCATTTTTCGAGATTTATTCTGCATAATAAAAGTGGTAGGGCCCTAATTATAGCGCAACCTTGATCCTATGCGCCATTATTATTTCTTACCGATCATTTTTTTTTTAGGACCCTGGCATTAAAATCCGCCATTTTTACATATCGTGTATTACCGTTACCTTAGCACAAATTTTCTCTACCACACAGTTAGTGCCAACATAGTCGGTGGTTTCATAGCTTGACCGCTAGTGGCGCGGAGGAGGTTGCCCACAGACTTTTGCAAATGACTGTACAATACGAGTGTATCAATGCATAGCATAGGTAGCGACATGTTGGTACATATAAGGACTTGAAGCTAACCCAACTAACAGCATGTTAATGCATGTTTGCTTTGCTATTTTTATCTTTTTCTAAATAGTGAAGGTTAGAACAGTATATAAATACTAATCCTTTTTTATGTATGATATGTAATGCATGTTTGGTGAGAATTCACCCCCTGCCACACACCTTTATGGTGGCTTGCAGGGTTTTATGTAGATGTAGAACATGGAGCATTTAATAACGTACTAAATCATGCATGCTAGGGGAATACATATTAATATATATTTAGTGAAAATCTTTCTTTGTAACTAAAACTAACCAGTAGTCACTTCGTTGCTATGTAGACACTAACCATCTAGTTACACGTGACTTCTATACATAACTTGTTTTTATGTAGTAGTATCATTCTAGCTCTTATTTGCACGTCAGTAGTGAACATATGGTGATTATTACCCCCTGCCACACACCCGGATGGTGGCTCGCAGGGTATTACGTAGATGTAGATGTATGTGTTCAACTTTACATTGCCTCTACATCACACCGGCTGGATAGGAGATTTGAATTTGAAATATTCGGTATTTTACCGCATGCGGAGAGCAGTGGAGATAACTTGGCCTTTGTGGCCAGCAGGAGATGGGATGAATTTTTAAAAGACTCTATGCCTCATGTCCGGTTCAGGTACTCGGCGAACCGGAAGACCATCCATAATTAACGCCACCTTCTCCCCCAATAGGAGATCTGAGGGATCGTCTCGGAGGGATTCAGCCAGAGAGAATAAGTATCAAGTGTCATCATCAAGGAATCACCCAAACCGGAGATTTAGGAGAACAAAGCTATTCGTGAAATTTGATTACATGCGATCTGACACAGAAATGGAATCGGACTTGGAAAGGAAATTAACAACGCATAAATGCTTTTACGTCATGTTGCCTATTAAGTTACAAATTCCAAGACACCAAGAAACAAGGGGGCGTTCACTCGGATCCGAAAGCGCTATTTTGTATGCGAAATCGTTAGATGGAAACGAAAAATGAATTTTCTTGAAAGCATTAATTTTCTAACCAAAGCCGTTAACTCATAAATCAAAAATTAAAATACGCTAAAGAAGACGCCCATCGAACGAGTTGCATTAAGGATTAATACGTCATCACGTTCTTGATTGTGTTGAGGAAAAACGGGAAGGGAGCTGAGGTGTGGAGGGGAGGTCTGCCTGAAGAGATCCTGTCGCAACCACTTCCATTGGCATAGTCAGCTGTGTGTTTGTGATAAGGAGAACGATCTCCCCGGTCTCAGTTGTGATTGGACGAAGTGGATGACGTACTAGTCCTTTGCACGCCCACTTTTCCGAAAGGGTTCAAAACATCGATTTTTCGCCTCCTATCGCCATTAATCGAGAACTTATTGACGGATCGAAGAACGGAAAAATATGGGTCTTTTTATTTTAAAAACTCAATCGGATTCGGCAATAAAAATATGGTAAACGACCTAATTGAATCAAATAAAAACTTTTTTGTGACTTCCACAGTTTAACAAGACTAACGACCGGTTTCGGTTGTTAGGCCATCATCAGGTGTACAATCTCAGTTGTCATCCGCTCATATAGGGTTGGGGGGAAATTGGGAAATTCTAAGTATGAGGAGGTGGGAGGAAGGGGGGAGTGGTTGGTGGAATGAGGTGAAGGTTGTTTTGTTGGGTTAGCTGGGGGTAGTGGGAGGGGAGGTTTCTCGAGAATAGATGGGTTGGGGAATGTGACAACACGTCAGTCATATTTCGGAGTCAAAATGAGTTAAAAGAGCTTGTAAAAACTAGAATGCAACTACAACGCGCTATATAATAGCATACTCATACAATTATTGTGCATGCGTTATCACCCTGTAGGTGATTGAAATCTGAATGTGACGGGTTAGGGAATGTGACACTATTGAGGAGGTAATGCTTGTTTTGAAGGCCGGTCTCTCGTTGTTCCAAGGTTGCCATCCTGCGTCCGTTCTCGGAGAAATGGAGTGTGTACGGTTGGAAGTCGCTTTGATGTCCTGTTTCCAATAGGTGACGGGAAAAAGCTAATGAGTCGTCCTTTTTCCACCAGCACGCTTTATGCTCCGTGGATCTCGTCTTAAAATTGCGTCCAGTTTGACCAATATAAAAACACTCACAGTTATCACATTGCAAATTTGTATATACCAGATTTTAAATTGGATTCACTATTATCCTTTAAAATACATAAAAGGCGGCCCAAATTGTTTTTATTATTAAATCAAATATTAAAATCAGTCTTTGGAAGCACTGTAAGATAGGGGGCCAATAAAAGTTATTTAAAACCTTTTGAGTTTTCATAGAGGTTAGACGGGCGACAAGGAACAGAATTGTGTAGTAGCGAACCGTTTTGATTTTCTATTTAAAATCTGGGGTATTAGGTTCACATCCGTCACTATGGACATATTGTCGGATAATATTTAACTCCAGATTGACATCTGAATGTGACAACGGAAAATTAATAAGTCGGTGGATCATTGAATGAAAAGATGAATGTTTGTGGGAGTGGGGATGGCATGAATTGTTTGGTATTATGGCACCGGTATGAGTGAGTTTCCTGTATATGGAGAACTTGTGTCTATTATTGTGTTCACAAGTAGCAGTAGCAGAAGACACCACGAGCAGGATGCCCTGGAGCCTATAAAACGACTGTTAATGCCATGTTTAACGGAGGAGACTTTCCCACCTTTGATAGTTTTCATAGGATATTAATAATTCACTAGAGTAGAGGGGCTCTGAAATACAATGGTAAGTTCAGGAGACGAATATTTCCTATGCCCCGCTACGTAAACTATATGTAAATGTTACGTCAGCAACAAGGCAGCACATACCACCATTTCTAAGCTTTATTCAAATTATATTAAAATGAACATTTTATTTTCTAGTAAATTGGTATTTCTCAATCCAAATATTTGGCGTTAAATGAATGAATTCATGGTAGGACACAAATCGCCATGTGAGCGTTTACTCGGAACCGAAATCGCAATTGTGTACATGAAATCGTTAGATGGAAACGAAAAATGAATTTTAGTGAAAAAATTGATCTTCTAACCCTAGCCATTCACTCATAAATCAAAAATTAAAATAAGCAAAAGGTGACGCCCACCGAAGAAGCTGGTTTGATACGATTGACGTCATTTTCCTCCCGTTCTTGACTGCTTTTAGGGGATGGAAAGGGAGTGGAGGGGGTTTCTCGGAAGGTCTGCTCGCACAGATCCTGTCGCAATCGCTCCTATTGGCAGAGTCAGCTGTGTCCCCTCCATTGCGATAAGGCGAAGTAGCTTCGCGGGCTCAGTTGTGATTGGACGAAGTCGATATACGTCAGTGGTTGCACCACGCCCACTTTTCCGAAAGGGTTAAAAGCATCAGTTTTGTCGTCACTTATAACTCGAGAAATAATTGACGAATGAAAATACGGAAAAATACGGGTCTTTTCACTTAACAAATTCTATCAGATTCGGCAATAAAAAATATGGTAAACGACCGCATTAGTGATGTCTTTTTTCTTCGATGAAGAAAACTACCCTATTGTTGTTAGTAAATTATTTCTATCACCTTAAGTTTAAATTTATTTTGACGCCAACAGAAATAGACGGAAATAAAAAAAAAACTTTCTATGGAGCGCAAAGAAGATAGGTTAGAGGAAATAGAGGGAAAATGTACGGTTGAGCAACTACGAGAAAAAATTATGAGTGTCGTGACTATTGTATTGTGTCACCTGGAAAAATATCGTAACTCAACTTCTACGTCTCTCGTGTTTTTGTGAGGAAACAGTCGGGAAATCCTAAAAAAAATAAGGCCCTCATTTTTCATTCATGGAAACAACAGTTGAGACGGAACAACCGTGATAGATGAAAGAAAAGTAAAGAGACCATTGTAATGCTATAAATCTTGTGCAGAACTTCCACGTGGATTCACAGTTTCCGTAGAACAATAAAAATTGATATTAAAAAACGGGTAAACAAAAATGAATTTGCTTCCACTACAGACCGACGGATATGTATGTACAAAATAAGTCTGGATCAATGGACAGTGTTATGGCGACGAAAGTACTTGATCATATTGTGAAAACTGAAAGCAAATTTGCAAGTTCAAAATTAGCACGAAATGCAAATTGAAATACTTTAAAAATTTACATGTGTGAACTCAAATTTCAAGGAATTGAAAATGAAGGATTGACTGGGACAAAGGAAACTACCTTAGGAATATGCGGAGAATGCTATATGATCAGTTTGTGGCTAAAAGGGTTGTTAAAATATTTACTGCTACTAATATGAAAAAGGTAGTTTACTGTGAGGCTACATATATATTTATGTCATAGCACTGACTCTAAACTTCATTTGAAAAATAGGAGTACTGTGGCCTAAATTTAGTTCCTTAAATTAAAATGCAATGAAAAATTGAAACATGCAAAAGTGGTCTATTTAGTGTTGCTCCCAGGCATAAATAAGGTACTGGTCATGAGATAATGGCGTATGCGACAAGCAACTAAAACTGACCAGTATGACAAGCATACTTTTCGCTTCTTTTCCAATAAACAATGCTGAGAGCAATTAAAAATGGCAATATTTGTGAAAAGGAGATAAAAGTAATCTCACCAATACTGCAAGAACTTGGAGGCCTTCATGATTAATAAAATAAAATCCATAAAATGAATCAATGTATCTCATTGCTCGTATTCAAGGTGAAAAATAGAACGAATTAATTCCCAGAATGGAATCGGACACTGCGCTATGTACTTCGTCAGTACGAAAGCAAAGCTACAATGTGACGGTGACATAAAATGATTCTTACCTAACCCTTAAATTAATTTCCCGTGTCATAAACCACCGATGATGTCACTCTGATGATCTTTTTCGTAGTACCACGTGAGAACAATGCAGACCCGTGACCCGTTTCATTTCTAGAATTACAATCAGCCTACCGGACTATTCGAATATCCTTTGTAATTACAAAACAGCCCTAACGCTCGGTAGTCTACGTCCACATAATACCCTGAGAGTCACCGCGAGATTGTGTAGCAGGGGGTAATTATCACCAAACAAGCACTAATTACATGCAAATATGAGATGCAGTGGCACATGCACTTATGCACACACGTTAGATATTAGGGTCAGGTTAAACTAGGTGGTTATTAACTACACATTAATGCATTGATTACTGATTAGAAAAATATTATCTTGCATATATATATATATATATATATATATATATATATATATATATATATATACACAAGTCTTGGGAGAAGCCACAATCGTGGAAAATAAACAATATCACAGGTGTGAAAATAAAACATAGAAACACAGAAAAAGAACACTCACACGTATAGTAGAATATTTCGGTGGTCACAGACACCTTCCTCAACAAGAAGAGGAATACAAGTGAGGAGACGGACGGTTGGAAGGAGAGAGGGAAAAGGATGGCTTGGGGGAGAGGGTGCTCGTGAGGGTAAGGGAGAGGATGGGGGAGAGGGTGGAGGGAAGGGTGGGGGAGGGTTAGTGCATCGCATTGATTCCAGGATATTTACATGCATCTAAAAGATAGATGCATGTTAGCTCAATAGTGTGCAATTTAACGGGTGGATCTGTAGGAGGGAGAGAGGAAAGAATTGAAACTTTGAAACACGAGTTGAACGAAGAATCATGTTGCAACCTGTAATAACCCGGACTCCCTACATGAATTCCTTTCGACCCTTCATAAGTCTCTTCTCTGCCGTGGCTACCCAGAATCCCTTCTAAACAAAAAAATCCTTAAAACTCCGCATCAACCTAAACCTCCTCTTCCGAATCGCCACAACATCCCCTCCATCTGCACTACCTACTTCCCTGGCTCACATTCCCTCAAACTTATACTTAAGGAACTCTTCCCCATCCTTTCCAACAGCAGCTCCACCTCCAAAATATTCCCTGTCTGCCCTTCAGTTACCTACAGACGCCCAGCCAACCTTAGCAGTATTTTCAAAAGTACTAATCCTCTCCTCAAAGACTCCCACAGCATTAAAGCCACCCCGACTCCATGCAATCGCGCGAGATGCAAGACATGCCCTATTTTCACCGCACCACCCACATCTCTCTCTCATCTTCTTAACTCTCTCCCTCACTTTCCATCTTCCTCCTGTATTTCCAGTAATGTTATTTACCACCTTCAATGTAGTCTCTGCCCCGCTTTCTATATTGGCCAATGCACCACACCCCTTAATATTCGCATGAATAATCACCGCGCTTCTTGCAATCCCTCCTCTCCGCACTTCCCTCTCCCTGTCCCCAAACATGTCTCTGAACATGATTCTTCGTTCAACTCGTGTTTCAAAGTTTCAATTCTTTCCTCTCTCCCTCCTACAGATCCACCCGTTAAATTGCACACTATTGAGCTAACATGCATCTATCTTTTAGATGCATGTAAATATCCTGGAATCAATGCGATGCACTAACCCTCCCCCACCCTTCCCTCCACCCTCTCCCCCATCCTCTCCCTTACCCTCACGAGCACCCTCTCCCCCAAGCCATCCTTTTCCCTCTCTCCTTCCAACCGTCCGTCTCCTCACTTGTATTCCTCTTCTTGTTGAGGAAGGTGTCTGTGACCACCGAAATATTCTACTATACGTGTGAGTGTTCTTTTTCTGTGTTTCTATGTTTTATTTTCACACCTGTGATATTGTTTATATATATATATATATATATATATATATATATAACGGCCTAGAAGACGGGTTGCAAAAACCCGAAAATTAGCCAATGTAAGTGTGTTTCGTCTCTTTTTTGTGTGTTCCTGTCATCTCTCCGTCTATCTCCAAGACATTTATATATATATATATATATATATCGGCATTTCCATTTCATGCATGTGTTAGCAATGCTTAAACATACATCATGGACTACAGACTACTCTGACAATTTCTTACATACCTAACCCTTTGCTATTCTGCCTATTATTTACTCTTATAGTACGTGGGAAGAATGACATTTTAAATCAATCCGTACGACAATCTATCTCTTAAATCTTGTTAATCTGATCTAGCCTATCATAGAGCACTGGGATTCTTATTATATATTTAACGTCGTCTGTAAATAAATCAGCTTCCAATTTACTTAAAAGGTTTAGCCTAAGTTTTAACCTGGCTTCTGATAGTAATTCCCATCCTAGTTCTTCTTTTAAACTCGTAATACTAATGCAAATATAATAACTGGCTTTAACAAATCTAGCGGATCTCCTTTGCACATGCATCATACCTTCTTCGTACGGATCCCATATACTAGCGTCATATTCTAAATTAGTCCTGACAAGTGTAAAATAGCTTCCTTCTCGTACTATTTCATCGCATTTGCCTAGAACCCTTTTTACGAACCAAAGTCGTCCATTAGAAATTGATTTCTTTCTATTAGGTCCCTAATCTGGCCGTGTTCATAGCCCGTTCGTTTTCAGAGGCCGGGTAAGAGAAGGACACCCCCACGAGCTGCCAACAATAGCCCACCACCATGGGCCCAAGTCTTAAATCTTTCGTTACGCTGTAACGAATGAAATTTGTCGTTATGATAACGTCATTCGTTTTAAATTATTCGTTTATCCAAGTTGATAAAAAAATATGAACACGCCGAATAAATATTGACATTTTCGTGAATGTTTACGTTTTCTGTCAGACAGCGAAGATGAAGAAATTCAACAAACATATTGTAGAGGCATGGATATTTTTCCACTTCGGAAATAAGTAATTCTTCCATCTTCAATTCTCACGTCGCTCTTCTTGCTTCCTGCCATACCAAAGTTCCTATGGTTCGTATTTCGACTCTCATTGTTGACTTGTTGACGAGAGATGGTGGAAATCGGAACTGCGCATGCGCCACGAAAGCTAATCGAAGAGAAAATTGCCGGCAGAGCGATGTGCGGCGACGTAGTGCTCGGGAAGCTCGCATAGGTTAGCACGTCTCGCATTTAGTGTGAGCGGACAGTAGGAAATCCGTTGGAGAGATTTCAAGACACGTAGCGAGAACAGCTCTCTCGCTTAGCATCGCTTTCGGTGTGTGGCGGTCTTAAAGCCGCTATTTAGGCGTTGTCATAACAAATAAAAAGAGTTTTATTTCAATAGTGATTGATGCTTAAATATTCATGAAATTCTTCAAGCAATAAATTCCATTGACGATTATCTTTTGTTCCGATTCTTTAAAGAGCAAAATCTCCTCTTTGGGGAGGAATGTCCTTGTTATTATATCTAAATTCCCGGTATCAGTCGTCGTGTATAGCCTTCCGTTGGCGATTGTTGCGATTGTGTTGGATACATTTCCGCTGGATAGTAGACGGACTTCAACTTTGCTAATAGCTCGAACAACGATCGATAGTGTTCGACATGTGTCCAGTATCGACCTGAACTCGCATCGCAGTTGCTATTTACACATGCGAGTGGGGCTTAATAGTTGTTAGCAGTTGACTATCATAGCAGTCACTTGCTACGTGTAAACGCGCCTTAAGATTCGCTCCACTGATTGTGATAAGCGATTAGAAGCGCTGTGCGAAAAATGAGGAACGGAGATCACGTTCTCTCTGACATGAGTTAAACCAAAATATAACGATAACGCTAGCGCACGCCTTATAAAGATCCATGATAGAGGCCTGCTCTGTTAATTGAACATGTCGCAAGAGGCATCACCTTATTTTTTAAAATGATGTTTTTTACAGTTTTAATATCTTCGTGATATTTCAAGAAAAATACACGAACACGACGGAGTTATGTCGAGTAGTCATATATTTGTTGTGTTGTTTTTAATTTGTATAAGTGAGTTTAATTATCGAAAAACCTGTTTTGTTCCTTATTTAACTGCGGCCACTGGCAGTCTCAGAGCCTTCAAATCGAGCTGCAAAAGCCTTGAACGCAGAGTGGAGGTTATTAATTAGATATTACATGAATAACATTAAATATAATCATAGCCCACGTGATTTTCTTATGAATAGTAATTCCCTCAAAAATCGCTAATAGTATGGTACAAAAGCTCGTGAGTACGGAAGTAATGCTATGCAGCCAGTGTATGGGATACGAATGAATTAGGTTTGATCAGAGAACTAGACAGTGTGCAGCGTAGAGCAGCTAGGTTCGTTAAAAGGTGCCACAATAGGTTGAGTAGTGCTTCAGAATTAATACAAGAATTAGGGTGGGAGTCATTATCAGAGACTAGGTTAAGGTACAGATTAAATCTATTAGAGAAATTTCAATCGGATAGCTTTACTGAAGGTGTTAGGAACATATTAAAGAAGCCAGCGTATTATGCTAGATTCGACCAGATAAATAAGATTAGAGAGATAGATTGTCGTATATATAGATTCAAAATGGCATTTTCCCCCGTACTATAAGTGAATGCAATAGGCAGCATAGCAAAGGGATAGGTAGGTGAAATATTTTAGCGTAATCTGTAGTGCATGATGCATGTATTAATCCCTTAAATACTATAGATACTAACAATCTAGTTGCATGAGACCCTATAGTTGCTTGTTTGCATGTCGGTAGTGCATGCTTGGTTATCTTAACCCCCTGCCACACACCCTCACGATGTCTTGCTGGGTATCGTGTGGATTTAGATGAATCCCAGAATCAATTTCGGTTTCGGGGAAGATACCTCAGACTAGAAGCTATTAGACGTGATAGAATACCTTAGTAAAAAAACACGTTTGAATTCGCAAGAAAATGAAGCATTTTGAATATTTTCTGAGGGTTGTGACGGATTAAATGGATAAAGAGGCTCGTGAACTATCGATGACTTCCAATGAGTCCTTGAGCCATGTAAATATAAATTTTCACAGAAAATTCTGCTATAGAGTTAAAGAAAGTACAATATAACAAGAAAACGAGTTCTTTCTCCTTAGTTCTTAAGGAGGTTCCACCGTGACTCCGCGATTCAAAATCCCGTAAAAGAGCTATTTGTTATTTAATGAATAAATACCGATCCATAAAAACACCAATATGGAATGTCATCTCTAGGGTGATAACGCGTACTCAATAATTCTATGAGTATGCTATTATATAGCGCGTTGTAGTTGCATTCCATTTTTTACAAGCTCTTTTAACTCATTTTGACTTCGAAACATGGCTGAAGTGTTGTTGCCACGTTTAATTTACAAAGCGTGAATACATGCTCATTCCCGCTAATACGTATTCTAAAATAGGTTAAATATTTTCTTACTTAGTTTTAAACTATTCCCTTGCAAATACAACTTTTTATGTTGGATTTTATTAATATTCGTGTTTTTGAAAATTGTTTGGCAACAATGACGCTGTTACCATTTGGAAGCATTGGTATTAATTAAGCCATGTCAATAACCAATGAAATATTTAAATTGCAGAAAAAATACAAGAAGGACCTTGGTAAGGTATATTCCTAAATGAAGTCGGTAAATGAGCTTGTAAGCACGTTCCGTCACAAGTACAGTTGCCAATGATAACAACATACTGTAGCGCCACTTTCATGTCACTTAGGCTCTTCTGCTTTTTTTTCGAGCAAAATTTTATTAATATCAATTAAACAAGTGTGGTATGGTGAGCACTATTTTACAATTCCAAATTTTACATAAAATTGCGCATCTTTTATTAGTTTTTCGTCAAAACAACATTTCTATTTACATTATTAATCTGCAGATTTCACTACAAGAGCCATGCTCTGCCGTATAGCCACGTATAAAATATCAACTTTTCAACATTTTTTTTCTTAAAATATATAATGGAAAGGACAAATAATTTTATTGCCAATCGATAGTAGGGCCATAAAATGATGTGTCCTGAATTTTTCACAAAAATGACATCTACTTCATAATTATGTGGAACCTCCTTAATCTGCCTGTGTTTAGTCTCCGGAGCAGGTGCTGTTTCTATGGCTCCGGCCCTGAGGGGATCGAGGAACTCTATACGGCGAGTTTTTCAAGGCATCAGACAAGCTAGCGCAGACCTTTGACGAGCGCTGAACTTCATCCACCGCTCGCCAGAGACGAGAGGGCCCCTGGGGATCGCAGAGGCCGCCAGGAGGTCAACACCTGATAAACGGACTGCACGATGCGCCCGATTATGTTTCCTCCAAAACTCGCCGTAATCGAGAAACTGATCTCCACAAAGTGTGTTCGCTCCGGAGCAAATGAATGTGAAAGGGCGATGCGCTCTAGTGCCTTCAAAACGACGTGATGCCCCGAGCAGAGACTTGCCTAGAGACTTCGGATTCGGGTTTCAAAGTGGTACACTGAAGCGCAACGTTAGGGAAATGGAGGCGTTTGCTCGGAACTGATGTCGCCATTTTGTACACGAAACCGTTAGACGGAAACGAAAAGTGAATTTTAGTGAAACAATTAATCATCTAACCAGAGTCATTCATTCATAAAACAAAAATTCCAATATTAGCAAAAGGTGACGCTCACCGAACGAGCTGAGTTTAAGGATTATTACGTCATTCCGTCCTTGATTGTGTTGAGGATGACGGAAGGGGGGCGGAGGTAGGGAGCAGAGGTCTGCCTGCCTGCCGCAACCATTTCCATTGGCAGTGTCAGCATTGTGACAATTAAGTCTGTCTAAATATTAAGGTTTACATCACTTCAAGAGATGTGGTTCCCTTCTAGAATAAATTAACGAAAAATAGTACGGTATTTGCATTTCCAAACAGATAATGAAGATTAAAAAAAACATTGCATACATGGAAATCATAGATGAGTTGTAGCAAATTAATAAATCAAAAAAAGAGTTCTCTGCAAGACGAGTAACGGCGCGTCATTTATCTATGTCTCACTTCCATTGGCAGAGTCAGCTGTGTGTCCCCATTTTGATTGGGCGAATGAGCTTCGCGGTATCAGTTGTGATTGGACGAAGTGGATGACGTACGAGTCCTTTGCACGCCCACTTTTCCGAAAGGCATTTTTTCCCCGCTTATAATTCGAGAACTAATTGACGGAACGAAGAACTGAAAAATACGGGTATTTTTATTTTACAAACTCTATTAGATTCGGTAATAAAATATGGTAAACGACCCCATTGTGTGTGTCTCTCTCTCTGTCTCGTGTGAAAATCTTAAAGGGGCTTCACGAGTTCCTCCCGGACTGGACAGAATACAACATCTCATAAAACAGATGAGGTAGTAGTATATTACATTAGTTGTAGCTATAAGAAGTGATTGAATATCTTGATAAAAAACCAACTTTTAATCCCGAAAAGGGAAACATTTTCGATATTTTCTGAGGGTTACAACATATTACCAACTGAATTTCAAGTGTTAGCAGCAACCACTACGAAGGAAGAAATCTAATGTTTCTTATGTACTCCTGGCTCTTCTAATTGCAGTGAATTATTTGATTTGATTCCTTTGCGAAACCCGACTTTTTAAGTGACAACTTACTCTTTGGAGGAGCGTGCTCAAACTTATGACTTTGGCAAAATCAGTGATCCGATTCAGCGCAGTCGGAAATCAATTCAGCTCATCCGAATGGACATCAGATGGTGAGCCTTTCGTCTCATGAGTCGGTAGCTCCCCAAAAGAGTTATTTCTATTTCGGTCACAAAAAGTGATCCTAGCCTTATGTGCAAGCAAGTACTTCGTTAATTTTCTCCTCAATGCCGGAATGGCTTCTCTTACTGTTTCCTCGTCCTTGAGTGTGCACTGTGCGTGGGATTTTGTGAAGCACGCCTATGCCACAAAACTGTTCTCGTCGCCACACAATCACCATTATAGTTAATATATCCACCTAAATATCTGTTATACCAAAAATAAGTAAATCTTCAGGTTTAACTTGGTGGAGCAGCTTGTTAACAACAAGGAAAAAACACTTGGTATGATTCCGCAGAAATTATACTGATACCTATCCAAGCTTAAAGTCAACTTAATGATGATTTTAATGTCAATCGAAACCTATGTGGGTGTCAGTAATATTTCTGTGGAATCTTACCAACTTTTTTTCCTTGTTGCTATCTGTTGAAGCAGAGGATTGAACCCATATTAATTAAATTAAAGAATAGGTGAAGTCATACAGCGCGACGGGACGGAAAACGGGAGAAGCAAACACAAATCCACAGTTGGCCACACACCATACTTTTGCGATTCAATTTTCAAAAAGGAGAAGCGTCGAAAAAATTGGGGGATGCCATAATATATTCCAAGAAATAAGGTCCGAATATGAAGACGTGGAATTCTTTCCTTTTTTATGCACACATATTGAGTGGATAACATTTCGTAAAAGTAAGAGGGCTTCATTACTGTGTCAAGACATTGCACACACGGTTTTGCTACGTGTAGATGCCTGCATATCTACAAAGGGAAGCGTGCTGCGTGGAGAATTCATTGAGTGGAGGGAAAAACGACCCCCCCCCCCCCCCCGACTCAAAGGGCGCTCCCGGCGAGGAGGAGATCAAAAGCGGAGGGAAACGCTTTGAATAATTCTCGTGTTTACTCAAGGACACGGGGCACTTCTCTCTCTCTCTTTCGATAAAGAGTGTGTGTGTGTGTGTGGGAGGGGTTGAAGGGGGAAGAAGAAGGGGTGGGGTAAGCGAATCGGGACGCCTCTCCCACCTACAAGCAGAATCCCATAGCGCTCTCTTCTAGGTTTGTGCGATGACCGATTTTGGTCATCGATTTTCGATGAAAAAATTTCATCGAAATGCTTCGATGACGATGGCTATCGATGAATATCAAAGTACACGATGATCGACGACTATCGATGAATATCGATGATCGATGAATGTCGATGATCGATAACTTTCGATGATCGATGAATTACGATGATCGATGACTATCGATGATCGGTGCGGATGTCTCGGTTGGCAGTTTGGTGTGGCTATTAAGTGAAGATTGAATTGGGTCAAACTTATTTGAGAAGGACAAGGCCTATTCAAGAGCGAAACAAGCACCAAGTTACAAATTAAGCAACAACTCTTTGTTGTGGTGTAATACAATTCTCATATCCGCATTTTCATCAGTGAGTAGGTGTCGGTCGTCCAACAAAACGTTCCCTGCATCGCTGAAGAACCGCTCTGACGACGTTGAAGTGGCAGGAATACAGAGGTATTTCCTCGCGTACTTCTGAAGGCGGGGATACACATCCTTCCTGTCGCTATACCAATGCAAGACGTCCGAAGATTTGGATAAAGCTGGGACCTCCTCGTACTTGTGGAGCTCCGCCAGGAAGGGTTCGTCAGAAGAGGTAGCGTTTCTCGTGTCAGCAGCACATTACGACTCATCGACATCGATGATTCTCATCGACTCATCGAAGTCGATGGTCGATTACATTCATCGTCATCGATTTCAGTCATCGCACCTCGATGACTGAAATCATCGTCGATGACTTCGATTAATCGACTCATTGCACAAGCCTACTCTCTTCAACCATCTGATGGCGACATATCATCATCATCATCGGTCAACAACCCTAGGATTGGTTTGAAGCAGCTTTCCACTCGATTCTTCTATAGGCCAACCTCTTCATATTGACGTAGCTCCTCTCTTTTATATCCTTCACAACTTCCTCCATGTACCTCATACGAGGCCTGCCTTTTCCATTCTTCCCGTTCACTTTTCCCTCGACGATTGTCTTCATCAGGACATCGTGTCTTAAAATGTAGCCTATTAAGTTGTTTCCCGTCTTCTTTTTAATGTTTTCAGTAGACATCTCTTCTCTCCCACTCTTGTTAGGACTTCTTCATTTGTCATTCGATCGATCCATTTTATCTTCATCATTATTCGGTAGCACCACATTTTAAATGCTTCCAGCCTGGACTCCTCTGCTGCTGTTAATGTCCATGCTTCGCTGCCATATGTTAAAATGCTCCAGATGTATGTTCTAATGAAATGTTTCCTCACTTCAACGCTTGTATTTGCAGCTGTAAGCAGAATCTTCTGGTAAAATGCCCTTTTCGCTTGGGCAATTCTACTGGCAATTTCTCTTTTACTTCGACCATCGCTGGTTACTCGGCTTCCCAGGTAGCAGAACTCTTCCATCTCCTCGATTTTTTGTTTTCCTAGTTTCACATTGGTCCTGGCTTCCTTTCTCCATGACAGCCCCATATAGTGACATGTTTAAAGTCATATCATCATCTTCGGTCAACAATCCAAGGATTGGTTTGAAGCAGCCCTCCACTCGATTATTCTACCGGCCAACCTCTTAATATTGACGTAATTATTCTGTTTTACATTCTTCACAACTTGCTCCACATACCTCATACGAGGCCTGCCTTTTCACTCATCCCGCTCACTTTTCCCTCGACGATTGTCTTCATCTGAGATGAGTGTCTTAAGATGAGGCCGATTAAGTTAATATTAAGTCCCGTCTTCTCTTTAGAGTTTTCAGCAGACTTCTCTTTTCTCCTTCTTAAGACTTCTTTGTTTGTCACTCGGTCGATCCGTATAAAAGAATAAAGTCTTGGTTGAAAGAAAAAGAGGAGCAGATGCGACTCCTCGGGATAATAAAGTGGTGGTTTCCCCTTGCCTTCCACATCGCAGTACTACAGCCGTTAAAATAAATGTTACCACGCCTGTAGTGAAATGAGTGTCGCTGTACCGACCACTGTGGTCTCCACCTTCACTCATATGAAGAAGAGCTGCTGCCCTCTCCTCCTGGTGATGGGAATCGTAATTGTTGGCGGCCTCCCGTCGCCAGGTCACGGCATCTTCACAGGTTTCTGTATCATTTAAAGGCCCATCTTACCCAATGATAGACCAATACCCCCGGGGATCGGGTTGATGTGGTAGCTAGAGTACTGGCCTCCCGTCCCGAGGGCCCGGGTTCAATTCCTGGCAGTGGCGGATTTTTCAGTGGAAAACCGGTTCCCACTTGAGTGCCTAGTGGAGGGCATTTCAAGTTCAGTACTCCGTCCGTCGGATGGGACGTTAAGCCGTGGTCCCCTTGGCGCCTTTCGGCTAATGCCGACGCCGGGTTTCTCTCCACCCTTCCTCCGTTTCCTGAAAACTCCTACCATTACCCAATTACCCACCTATCCTAAATGGCGCAAGTGACCTCAGCTGTCGGTCGCCTCCCCTGAATAACCAACCAACCAATACCCCCGCGGAATGCCGTCGCTTTTTGTCCACAACTGCTTATTCGACGAGTAAACTCGCTTATCTCGCAGCTAACCTCTATATCTAGAGGTCAAAACAACATCCTCAACCCGGCGGACGCACTCGGTGGCTTTAAGCTCAGCCGCGAGCCATATGCGATAGTATTCTGTTAAATTAATGTTTAAAGGATGGGATTGACATAAATATACAATAATTAATCATTTTTTATAGCTTGGACCAAAATTTCAAAAACCAAGACTCTAATTCCAATATTCCCACCTATAAAATCACCCGTATTGTTTATCATCCTCCCGTTTTCATGCAAAATCCCAGTAGTCACAGAAGATGAGGACCAAGAAGAACCAAGAGAAAAAGACAACCTTTTCTTAGCAATCTCTAGTTAATCCCAGCTCATCTCACTTTGGCATCGCACTAGATGCCACGCAACTTCCAAAGCTCCTACTTCCACGCTAAGAATAAAATTATAAACCCCAAGTATCCCACCTTTTAATTACTAACCTCACTCACCATTGATCAAACCAGCACCCTCACTTAAGTCTATTCATTGGGTAAAATAATCCATCGCAACATCAACAAAAAACCCTTCAATTCCTAATAAAATATCTTCAATAAATTAACAGGTTTATTATTCATTTTTCCTGCTGAAATCAAAGTCAGATTTTTACAGCATGTCACGAAAGAAGGGATCAGAAAGTTAAATGGTATTTTTTCAATAACTCAGAAGTTCTAGCATGTCTTTTCATTCCCCTCTCACCAATCGGTGCAAATGGAAAATATTCATGTTCAAAGGCGTAAATTACAATTATGATCATCACTTGCGTAATGCACGCTCGAAAATAAGGGATTAATATTAAGACAAAGGACAAAAATACTGGACGAATCATCGCAATTCTCTACATTTCACGGCTTAAAAGGATTTTAGCTTCGTGCACGTCACGAATCGTCGCAACAAACGTAGGGTCAACATGCTTCACCACGTGCTGTAAGCGAATGTCACGTTGTTCGTCTTATGCAAAAGGCTCGGGTACAGCAGCCTGATTCGCGTGAGTGAAGCGGTAGGGATATTCAGAACGCATGATGACGAGTTATGCGACGAAACGAAACCCAAGAACTGCTTAAACACACCCATAAAATTGGAGGGGGGGGGGGGGGGGGGGCGAAATCTCCATATATGTCACAAAAGGCTGAATTATAGCAACCTATCGTGCCCAATAAAGTCAAGCTCTTGTAGTACCGTTCGCGGTCCAGGTAAGAAGAGAAAATGTTTTCGAAAATGCAAAAGGCATACCTATAGTTATCACTCAATATATCGTAGCCGTATCCGAAAACAAAGTATGCTTCGGCAAAGCAGTGATGACGCATTGATGACGTACAATGAAGCATGCTTGTGAAAGGAAACTTCATATTCGGACAGTCTACGGTAAGGAGCGACATTAAGCAGCAGTGGAAACAAAAATTACCACTAGGCATAGTGAAACACGATAGAGGGCAACATCTATCATATATTTAGATCGGAAGAAAAAGAGCGATTAAATGTATATTAACCTTTTCATTGATATGTATATTAATAATTATGCAAATGTAATATAGGAAGTAAAAAATATATACTACACACATTCATAAGTAGCCAACGGCTCCGCCATCTTTTGCTATTCTCGTCAACAATGCTTCGAAGGCTTTAACAATGGAAGCGTGCTTCCGTGCTTTGGCTTCGTAGCATGCATCCCCCAGAGTGCTTCGCGTTCGGACATACTTCGGGTGTTTCAGACGGCACCCCCCTCCACTTGTAAGCAAGCGTTGTAGTATCCTTAGCGCTAGAAGCACACGTTTCGGACAGGGCTCGTAATACCACTTAAAAAGAAGTAAAAAATTGAGGTCATCCCGCAATTCTACAATTAAAATATAATATGCTAGTAAAGACGTTGTGAATCTAGGCATTTCAATACCCTGATTGATGAAAAATACTTTTAATAACATAATTTGGATTGCTTATAAAACCATGTTTTGGCTAGAGGATCTGATCGTATTAACCTAGCACACCATCGTGTTGTTTTCAATTTCAGCATCCCATAAAATCATTTAATGCATTCAATTAAATAAATTTAATGTTTTTTAGAGTCAACAGTGGAAGGAGAGCCTCATTTAGTGGTCGCAAACATCTTGGAAATTTGAAAAAAGTTAGGAGAAAACTAGCGAGTCGCTGTCCATAAAGATTGAAACAATGAAATTAGATGTAGAAAATCTTCTCCGGATTTTTCACCGGGTTATTAGAATCAAAAATTTATCGCGCCCAACAAAGTCAAAAATTGGAATGAAATTATAATACGAGTGGAATGAAATTAGAATTCACAATAATTTTTCAAGATATATTTCATTATCATCATCAAGGGCCAACAATCCTAGGATTGGTTTGACGCAGCCCTCCACTCGATTCTTCTATCGGCCAACCTCTTCATATTGACGTAGTTCTTCTCTTTCACGTCCTTTACGACCTGTTCTATGTAACTCATACGAGGCCTGCCTTTTCCATTCTTCCCGTTCACTTTTCCTTCGACGATTGTCTTCATCAGGCCATAGTGTCTCAAGATGTGGCGGATTAGTTGTAAGATCTTCTTTTTATAGTTTTCAGCAGACTTCTCTTTTCTCCCACTCTTCTTAGGACTTCTTCATTTGTCACTCAATCGATCCATTTTATCTTCATCATTCTTCGATAGCACCATATTTCTAATGCCTCCACCCTTTTCTTCTCCGCTGCTGTCATCGTCCATGCCTCACTGCCAAGATATATTTGCTGTTTGAAATTGCTACAGGCAACAGACTCCTCGTCGTTTGTCACGTGCCTCGCTAACCAGGAGTCTCCTTCGAGGAGAGGCCTTGATCCTCTTGTCGTTTTCAGTCGGCGCTGCCTTCCTAGGGGCGGGGGAGGGGAGACGGGTCCGGCGCCCGCGGGGTGGCGCCTGAACGAGGACGGACGGCGCTTAATTTTCTATCGCCATCGATTAGGGCGTCTCATTAATTATTTCTCCCCCTTCTCCTCACCGCGGAGACTCGAACGCCCACTTAGGGCATCCAGTTGTCTCGAAGGTCGGAATCAAGGTCCTTGCCGGCCTCCGAGGGCCCTTGTGTCCCACGCGGGCGGGAATTCGCCACTTCCGCTCCACGGCCAGTGGAGAACGGCTTACCGAGTCTGACACAATTGTGATTGGTCAAGCTCACCAAACGGAATAAATGGGGTCGTTTACCATATTTGTATACTGTCGAATATGATAGAGTTAGTAAAATAAAAAGACCCGTATTTTTCCGTTTTTTGATCCGTCAATTAATGCTCGGGTTATAGGCGGGGAAAAACTGATGTTTTTAACCCTTTCGGAAAAGTGGGCGAGGTGCAACCTCTGACGTATATCGACTTCGTCCAATCACAACTGAGCCCGCGGAGCTACTTTGCCTTATCGCAATGAGGGGGACACAGCTGGCTCTCCCAATGGGAGCGATTTCGACAGGATCTCTGCGAGCAGACCTACCGAGAACCCCCCTCCACTCCCTCCCCTTACCGTAAGAGCAGTCGAGGACGGGAGGAAAATGACGTCAATGTTATCACAGCAGCTTTTTCGGTGGGCGTCAGCTTTTGCTTATTTTATTTTTGATTTATGAGTGAATGGTTGTGGTCAGAAGATTAAGTTTTCCTCTAAAATTCTTTATTCGTTTCCATCTAACGATTTCGAGTGCAAAATTACGATTTCGGTTCCGAGTAAACTACATTCTATATAATTAACAGTTCCCGGCGAAATTTCTTGGTACATATTGACGATCATCATCACAATCGGTCAACAGTCCTAGGATTGGTTTGACGCAGCCCTCCACTCGATTCTTCCTTCATCCAACCTCTTCATACTGACGTAACTTCTCTGTTTTAAATCCTTCACGACCTGTTCCGTATATATATCATAATCGGCCTGCCTTTTTCATTCTTCTTGTTGCATTGTCTTGTCCACTATTAGTGTTCCAAATGAGTATTACTCCTAGAACCACAATAAATTATTATTTACAGTTACTATTAAACAACATCCACCTCTTGAGTCTCCGGCTAGCATCAGGCTTCATTGCCATCATAATGACCAGACACTCAAGAGGGGTTTTGGCAGTTTTCGTAGCCACTTCCGATGTCCATCGGATAAGTGGCCACGCTGCTTTGGGATCCTGCGTACGCAGCAGACGGAGAGAACCCAAGATGAAGGCCTTCTTCATGCGTGCTAAAAGCGATTCCGCCTGTGCCACGCAGGCCGGAATACACTTGATGTTATCCACCAGCGATCCCTTAACTCCACCTATGATGAGGACTGCTAACTTAACAGTGTGTCCGGGGTACATCTATTGAAGTACAAACATCAGGTCTTGATATTTCGTCCGTTTATGCACCTTCTTCGCGTCCATGTTCGTTTAGGCAGGCACTGAAAACTCCATCACGTACATGGAGCGGGAGAGGTGGTTGAGAAGAACGATATCGGGCTTAGTCACCGTCAACTGCCCAGTGGTGGAAAAGGAATAATTCCACCAGATTTTACATTTATCGTTCTCCACGACGGACTCTTATCTCTCCAGTTGCATATGGCAGTGCAGGTGTTTCGTCCAAGCCATAATGGTGCCGCAGGTGAAAATATAACACCCGCAGAGCCGCGTTGTACCGTGCTAAATTCGCTGACTTGGCGTAGAAAGTACAGCCCACAGAGTAGATGACTCTATGTCTCCGGCTGGGCTCGGCACGCTCTGCATCTCGTGTCCACTACCTCCGTCTTAAATATAAGGCGGCGGTACACGAGGTTGTTAATGACACCATCCTGGCATGCAAGGATGAATCCTTCGGCCTCGGACTTCAGACCCGAGGAGCGTAGGAAGGCAAACGTCAGCTCTTTCGATAGCCTATGATTTTCCATGTTTCGATGGAAACATCCATGCACAGACTTATCGGTATGCGCCATGAGCAAGGTTTTCTGTTCGGCTTTCTTTATCTCGAACTTGAGAACGTTTGCCTTCAATGACAAGATGGACGTGTCATTGTCACTTCCTTCGGATGACAGGTCGAAGTCCAGACCAATTTCGTGTGCTGCCCTCTTCGCCTCACGTTTTCTTGCGAGACGCATCAGGGGATCCGAGCTGTTTCGAACCGAACTCAGCATGCTCTACCCAGAACAACTCTGTTAAGGAGACACTCCAGACTCAATAAGCCTCGAGCACCTGCATTGCGAGGGAGATACAAACTAGCGACGGAAGACTTCGGACGAGACTTCTGAAGATGATCACCATCTTCCTCGTTCCCCTGTCGAAGATCTGCAACTCGTTGTCGTACCATTTCAAGCAACCGAAGGTGTACAGCAGTGTTGGGACCGCGAACATGTTAGTGGCCCGAATCTTGTTCAGGCCAGACACCTCAAAACTCCAGATTTTCCTGAGATTCTGTCTGGACTTGGCGGTAAGTCTTTCCTTCACCACTTCCACCTCCTGCATTCTGCTCTGGGGAACGCCTAGATATTCGTAGCTTTCGTCATCGTTGAGGTGACAGATGACGCTTCCGTCAACGAGTTGCACGTCTTCCTTGTTTTACATAAGTCTTCCTTTCGCCAGATGGATGGATGCACACTTGTCCAATCCCAACTCCATCCCTATATCCTCACTGTATTACCGCACGGTATCCAGTGCGACATCCAAGATTATGCTGTGAAACTAGTATGGCACGCAGACGACTTCCTGAACTACTTTTGGCTGCTAGTGACATCGACGAGGAATTTGAGCTCAATTATGGAAAATTACAACGTGACCTATGAAGATTAAAGAACGAGCTACCAAATTAATTTGAAACCGCAAGCTGATATTTCGTTTATCTTGAATGTATGTATGCAACATAAGCACATAGCAATAATTGTTTTCTAGTTGATTTTATTGAGTATACTGGTGTTCACTTTTAGAATACTGCGTACCCACTATTAGAAGGGCAAAATGTTTAATTTCTCGAATATCCTTATATTTGGAACATAAATATTTCAGGTAAGTATCATTATTTCTTCTGCCGGAAGATATCACGATGCACGAAATGTTCTGATGTTAGTTATATGTAGATGCAATTTGGTAGTAGAGAAGAAGTCTTCGATCTGATACCCACAACAACGATGAAGGAAATTTCAAGTTTCGATTGAACGTAAAGTATAATAGCAGTTGCTGTAAGTTCATAAGGCACAGTGAAAAAAGACGCCATTGATGTTAATGGCAATATTGTTGCTGTATTTTATGAAAGTAACAGTGAAGACATTAAGTGATATCTATAAAATATCTAAATGAAGATTTAGTTTAGTAGAAATAGGAGAATCGGATATTGAAATAGCTTATAAGCATATAGAACTTATTTACAAGTGATAACTATATGTTTTTTAGATATACGTTTAAGATAATATAGAGATTTGAGGACGTTAAATTGATATTTTTTGCAATGTGGGTCCAAGAGAAATGTGTTTAGATACAATAAGCTCTAAGTTAAATCAGCTGAATTACGAATCGGTTAGGTGCTTTCATTTGCTTGTTGACGTCAGGAGTATGAGAAATTTACTACCCCAAAAGTTATGAGAGAAATCTCGGTTTTAGAAACCCCGGGATAATAATTTTAACGATGATAACAACGGTGGTGGGTCGTAACAGTGAAATGATCGAGATAATAATTTTAACGGAAATAACGTTTACTGCGTAAACGGTACAATTTACCGTCGTAGTTAAACTGCTCCCAAGACATTTCATTGCTCATTCAAGAAGTGTCGGTGAAAGGTCGCGCTTAATTAAATTTACATGTATATCTACGCAATACCCTGTAAACCACCGAGAGGGTGTGTGGCAGGGGGTGAAGATAACCATACATGAACTATTGACATCCAAACAAGCTACTGCATGGAAACATGCTATATAATAGGGTCACATGCAGCTAGATAGTTAGTACCTACATAGTCATAAAGGGATTGATTGTTAATACATGCATCATGGACTACAGACTACTACAGCAATATTTCACTTACCTATCCTTTTGCTGAGCTGCCTATTGTGTTCTCTTATAGTACGGGGGAAAAATGACACCTTGAATCCATCGGTACGACAATTTATCTCTCTATTCTTATTTATCTGGTTGAATATAGCATAATATGTAGGAGTTTTAAAAATATATCTTGCATCTTCAGTAAAGCTATCCGATTGAAATTTCTCTAATAGATTTAATCTGTACTTTAACCTACGCTCTGATAATGATTCCCACCCTAATTCTTATATTAATTCTGAAACACTACTCAACCTATCGTAACACCTTTTAACAAACCTAGCTGCTCTACGCTTCACACTTTTTAGCTATCTGATCAAACCTATTTTATTCGGATCCCAGAAACTGGCTACGTATTCAAGATAGGGCCTGACTAGTAAAAAGTAACGTCACTCTTTTGCCTTTTCATCACATTTCCCGAGTACTCTTTTTATAAATCCTAGCTTTCTCTTCGCATGGCCGCATATTTCCCGGATGTGTTTTCCCTACGATAAATCTTTAGTGATTGTTAGATCCAAGTACCTCATGGTTTCTACGCTTTCGATTTTCGTGTTACTAATGCTATAGGAGCACTCAATCGAATTATTCCTCTCCCAAAACTTTATAGCTACACAGTTTTTAAGGTTAAGATCTAACTGTCATTTGTCACACTACTCTTGAATTGCATCTAAATCCTTGCTCAGCGATTCCCTATCATCTCCTTTTGATACACCCTTGTACACTACCCAGTCGTCTGCAAAAAGTCTAAGCTAACTACATTATGAACTGCACAGTTTCAGGCGTCACTTGGTGGAACTGCATGTTTGCGTATAAATGAAATAAAAATACTCTGTATATTCCACACTATTTTAATTTGCCGACCCGGGTTTCGTCTACTCCGTAGACATTATCAGGGACGTTTGACCCTGATAATGTCTACGGAGTAGACGAAATCCGGGTCGGCAAATTAAAAATAGTGTGGAATATACAGAGTATTTTTATTTCATTTATACGCAAACTACATTAGTTTTACCGTAAATCAGAACATGCTGGAAATGAGAAAACATACTGAAAAGTTTGAATAAAAAATTGAATACTTTCTCCTTCATAGCGTTAGGAGAAAATGAAAAACACCACGGCCATTCTAAATGACAGAAGTACGCAACTTATTATGAAGTAATTATCAAAGTGTACATTAAGCTTTGGATAGCTGCACCAAGATGACACTTTAAGTCGAGGAAGATTTAACGACTTTTTCCTGGATAGCCTTCATAGGATTCGACTGTCACCAGCCAGACCAGATCGGACGTTGACGAATGGAATGTTACCATGTGACTCTTCTGGGCCAATTAGGAAGCAGCCAGCCGGCTCGATCGGTCATTCCCGAAGGAGTTAAACGGACGCGAATCGGGGTGCACGAAACAAATGAGTCGCTGGGAAAACAGGAGTGGGGCACGATTAGATAATTCTTGATTGCTGACTGCAGTCAATCAAGAAAGGAGAAAGAGCAGCGGTTGGCGCTTAATTTGTGACTCTAAGCGATTCAACAGGATTGTCTCCAAGAATACACGCTCATGATCGTAGCAAAAAGTTTTAAATGTTCACACAACACGCGCTAAACCTACGATAAATAACGGAACAAAATCTGATTATTATTAAAGAGTGATTCCAAATACTGTAGGGTGAAAATATTCCATTTCAATGTAGAATTTAAGAATGATTTTTTATCTCAGTAATGATGGAATGGGGTCGTGGTGGCCTACTTGGTAAAGCACTGAGCTTCCGACTGGAGGGTCTCGGGTTCAAATCTCGGACAGAAGCCATTCTGGACACCCAAACCTAAAACTCCTCGTGATTCTGCGTGTCCTAAAGGGCCAGGGAAAGGAACTGGCCCCACCACCGTGAATATGTTAATTTATCACGTCAATGGCTTAATAAAGGGTGAGCCCTGCACTCATGGAAGTTTGCAGGGGATAACACATTCGCCGTAGCTTTAATTGGAAAAGGAATCGAAGCAAGGAGGTAGCAGCGATCGTATTTTAATGTGCATAAAAAGTATCGGGCTGTATATGATTATAATTAATAAATTAGGTAACAAAAAATACTCACTCGGAAAGAATAATTGTTGGATAAATCGTTTTGAAACAAATAGCGGTTTCTTCAAAAGTGCGCTCCGATTTTATAATTTTACTTTCCCTTCGTAAAAGTAAAGATATGAGCAAAGAAAATAAGTCTTAGCCATCCAAACTGAAACGGAATAGCAATAAGATAATACCTAATAATGGCAGAGTTATTAAAATTAAATTTGTCTTCAACTCCCAAATATTCGACGCAACAAGTTTACCCTGAATTCATCAGTAATGACAAACAATAAGGCCTTGTCGCATTTTATTCGAAAGAGCGTATCCATATTCATTTATATTTTTAACTCAAGGCTGATATGTTATTGGAAATTCTCTCGTGGGTATCCCACAAAAAACGTTTAGCAACAAATCTTTAACACCAGAATGTGCCATTGAAATGGAATTTTCATACAGCCGTTGAGTTCCATTGCCTTAAAACATGATATTTGCAAACTAATCAATTGCCCAATGCTCATAGGACTAACAAAGCCACTGAGAGAGAACAATGATGGGATTAGGTGTTTGAACATTTAATGAACCACGTGGGAAGGACTATGTGATGCATTAACTTAACACATGTGGTGCGAGGGGAAATGAACAAATGTGTAATTGGGGATCATTCATTATTTTTTATAACTCGTTGAATGAGAAGGTTATTAGCTAAAATGTGCTTGGCGAAAACGCCAAAGAATTAAGTTGTGTTGCAATGATATCACTCGGCCGAGCGAAGAGCAAGCTAGGATTTATCAAAAGAGTACTTGGGAAATGTGATGAGAAGACAAAAGAGCGATGTTTCTTTTCAATAGTTAGGCCCCACCTTGAGTATGCAGCCAGTGTATGGGATCCTAATGAATTAGGTTTGATCAGAGAACTAGACAGTGTGCAGCGTAGAGCAGCTAGGTTCGTTAAAAGGTGTTAAGATAGGTTGAGTAGTGTTTCAGAATTAATACAAGAATTAGAGTGGGAATCATTATCAGAGCGTAGGTTAAAGTACAGATTAAATCTATTAGAGAAATTTCAATCGGATAGATTTACTGAAGATGTTAGGCACATATTAAATATAACCAGCGTATTATGCTAGATTCGACCAGATAAATAAGATTAGAGAGATAAATTGTCGTTACTGATAGATTCAAAATGTCATTTTTCCCCCGTACTATAAGAGAACAGAATAGGCAGCATAGCAAAGGGTTAGGTAGGGGAAATATTTTAGAGTAGTCTGTGGTGCATGATGCATGTATTTACCCCTTAAATACTATAGATACCAACAATCTAGTTGCATGAGACCGTATAGTTCCTTGTTTATATGTCGGTAGTGCATGCTTGGTGATCTTCACCCCTTGCTACACACCTTCGCGGTGGCTTGCAGGGTATCGTGTAGATGTTGATGTTCAAAAATTGAAAGTTTTCGGCAGCTTAAAAACACATCCTCATCGTATGACGTCACGGCACTGTATCACCATTGGCGATGTTTATCTGTTGTACGTGGAGGTAAGTTGTTTAGTGAGTACTTGGCAAAGTTTATGTATTTATCTTATTTGTTTAATGCAATAAACGAATGTATTTTGATTTTTTATTTAAGTACTATGGATCGTAATGAGTAAATTGCCCATAAATTATAAACTGCCTGTAACTGCCCTGTTTGTATTCACTCCACGAATATCTTATAGGACAAAGCAATCGCTATTATTTTTTAAGAAGGATACCATCATAAGTGAGACAACCAAAGATAAATTGTCGGATTGTGCTTTATTTAAACCTTTTTCAGCCATCATTTCGATCAAGAAACGACATAAAAAATGTATATATATGCTTCATTTTCTTCTAAAACAAACTCCTTTTTCCGTTGCAATATGGAACAGATAGGTACTGTGCAGTGACGTGATAAGGCGTTTCAGGTCATGTGACTTTCGTCCATTTTCGGCAACATTTATATATTATTTTAACCTTTGTGATTAGTTGTGGCTGTGGTTAGGCCTGCTGCCACACACCTTTATGGTGGTTTGCAGGGTATTATGTAGATGTAGTTCAGAAAAATGTTACTTATATATTTAAATTAGTGAGAAAATTTCGCATCAAGTGAATCATACGAGAAACGAATCACACTGAAAAAGAGTACACGAGAAACGAAATTTCATGCATATTCCCAATTACAGATAAAAATAGGGTTTTAATTCAACAACCTTCAAAGAACTAACCTTTGTTAACGTCATGATAACATTCCATTAAACGAACGAGGCGATTACGAAGTGTTGCTATCGCCTGAATGCGAGGAGATACCGGAAGTCAGGTTTCAATTCCCGAGATGACCAGCATTAAGCCTCAGACGGGAATGGCCGTAATTACAGCCCAGTAAAACAGGCCGATGATACACCCTTGAGGTACTACATACACACGTCACGCGTGCTTCATCCTCCTCTCGTGGACGGGCAGCACGGGCGCTGAATTAGTTAACGCGACGGAGCCACGGAGGTCTCGCACGCGAAGGGGGCCCTCGCAATTAGGGCCGCGAAGAGGGGCCCTCAGGCTGACCCCAGGGGTGTGCTTGCCCCCCTGACCCCGCTGCTAATTCCCTCGTCCCGGACCTACGCCAGCAGGCACTGAAATCGTTCTGTTCGCCTTCCGCGCGCGGGCTTATTTGAAGATGAGGACATGTGGAGTCGCAGCATGATTTTATCTCACGTTCTGAAACTCTCAACACTTTAAAACTCTAGAATGGAAATGAACTATGGAGACCAGGAAATAATCCAGCTTCAGAACGACATCTGTTAATGAATTCACTTAGTCACTCCCACATTTATTTTACAAACCACCGGTTTCGGCAATTACGCTACCACCAGGTATAATAATGTGAGCATAACCAGCATATACGAGGGGAGACCCAAAAATAACGGGAATTTCGTAATAACTCTTTATTAATTAATATTTTCACACCAAATTTTGATGACCTTCAAAGTAATCCCCATTGACTAGCACATTTATCTAATCGTTTCTTCCATTGTTCAAAACACAATCACAAATCACAATCATTATCAGAGCGTAGGTTAAAGTACAGATTGAATCTATTAGAGAAATTTCAAACGGATAGCTTTACTGAAGATGTTAGGCACATACCTATTAAAGAAACCAGCGTATTATGCTAGATTCGATCAGATAAATAAGATTAGAGAGATAGATTGTCGTACTGATAGATTCAAAATGGCATTTTCCCCCGTACTGTAAGAGAACAGAATAGGCAGCATAGCAAAGTGATAGGTAGGGGAAATATTTTTGAGTAGTCTGTAGTGCATGATGCATGTATTAACCCCTCAAATACAATAGATACTAACAATCTAGTTGCATGAGACAATATAGTTGCTAGTTTGCATGTTAGTAATGCATGCTTGGTGATCTTCACCCCCTGCCACACACCCTCGCGGTGGCTTGCAGGGTATCGTGTAGATGTAGAAAACAGTTTTTAATTCGTTTATTTCAATGTTCTTTACGCCTTCCAGCGATTTTTGTTTCACCTCTTCTACAGTCCCAAAACCTTTTCCTTTCATGTCCTTTTTGAGTCTAGGAAATAAAAAAAGTCGCAAGGGGCAAGGTCCGGTGAATAGAGGGGGAAAACAATTGGCGTCATGCCGTTTTTGGTCAAAAACTGCTTCACAGAGAGCGTGGTGTGGGAAGGTGTGTTGTCGTGGTGGAAGAACCAATCACCTGTGCGCCAGAGATCCGCCCTTTTCTCCCGGACGTTCTCCCTTAACCTCTTCAAAATCTCTAAGTACAATTGCTGGTTAACCGTCTGGCGCGGAGGAACAAATTCCGCGTGCACGACACCTCTGCAATCGAAGAAACAAATGAGCATTGTCTTGATGATCAACTTCACTTGGCGTGCTTTTTTGGACGGGGAGAGTCAGCTGTCTTCCATTGACTTGATTGCTGGCTTGTTTCTGGGTCGTATCCATAGCACCACGATTCATCACCAGTTATGAAAAATATCAAAAAAATCCGGGTCCTATTTCAACTGATCTTGCAGCTCAAGAGAGGCCTGAATTCGACGCTCCCTTTGGCCGTCAGTGAGAAGGCGAGGGGCAAGGTTGGCTGCAACCCTTCTCATGTGTAAATCTTCGGATTAAATCCTCTGAATTGAACTCCATGACACTCCAGACATTTCACAAAGTTCATCAATGGTTCGGCGACGGTCTTCACGAACAAGGGTGTTGATTTTTGCAACATTGTCGTCCGTTTTTGAAGTTGACGGGCTCCCAGAACGAGGTTGGTCTTCAATCGACATCTCTCCATTCTTGAAACGCGAAAACCAGTCGTAAACACGTGTTTTACTTACGGTACTATCCCCATAAGCTGTTTTAAGCATCACAAGAGTTTAGGCGGGAGTTTTCCCCAACAGAAAACAAAACTTCGCAGCCGCGCGTTGCTCCCGGCAGTCAGCCATTACACGTTTTCGCTAAAACAGAAAAAGTTGCTTTACTGAGAAAAATCCCACAGACGAACGGATGCACTCAGAGTGACCAGGCTTCGCACACTGACTCAGGAAAAGTCATTGCTTAGAACCCTCTGCTGGAGAAGCCGATCCATCAATCCGCCCCCCCCCCCGCGCTATTCCCGTTACTTTTGGGTCCCCCCTCGTATATTATATACTAAATATATAGTATATTTAGTCATGGGGACGGGAGGGTGTGAAGAGGTGGTTGCGGGTAGATAAGGTGACGAGCACCAAAGGAGATTGGTTTTGGGAAGTGACGTCGTTCAGGAGGCAACTGGAATTCCTCGCAAGGTCCGCTGCTCGCAGACGTCCAATTTTCGTTCTTTTTCAGCACATTTTTTGTATGACCTCGGGTCACGCTGGTGTCAAAATTCAAGAAGGTGCCACTCGAAAGTCGACGAATAATCTTTCGTTTTTGAAGCGCGTTCTGTCTTTTGGTCCTGATTTTAATATTACGTCCATTTTGACCGATGTAAAATCCCTCACAGTTTTCACATGCAAGTTTATATGATCGACTTCTTTAAATGGGTTCAATAAAATCCTTAGAACTATTTACCAGGTGGCCAAATTTGTGCGCCTTATAAAAACATGAGTTGAAAGTGTCCCTAGGTCCTTAAAAAGGTATTTTAAACCATTAAGTTTTATTTTTCGTTTCCGCGGATGGCAGGAGCTAGAATGTGATGAAGCAAGACATTGTAAGTTTTTATTTAAGATTCTTGTTATTAAATGATCTTCATACCCATTATTGTGGGTAATTTGTCTGATGATATTGAGTTCGAAGTTTAAATTTGAAATCGATAATGGGACGTTTAGAAGCCGATGGATCATGAAATTAAATTAACTAAGCGACTAAGAGCATTAATTAATTGATATCATGACAACCTTCACCATATTAAAGCTTCCATCTTTGATTTTATTGAACTATGACACTTTGCATGGACTTTTGACGAAGTTCTCTATGAAATGTCACAAATTTTCACGCTCCAAAATTTTTTCGTCATTAGGGGCAGAAGGTCGACAAACTGAGGCCATTAGCGCCAGAGAGGATAAATGGGTAAAGGTAGGAATGAAGAAAGGGTGGAGAGATACCCGGCGTCGGTATTAGTCTGCTCATAGCGAAAGGCGCCGAGGGGACCACGGCTTAACGTCCCATCCGAAGGACGGAGTACTGGGGGGCCGCGGTTGAACCCTTCGGGATTACCTCGAATAGGTTACCAAGGAGTCACGTGGTACAAATACGAATGGTGCCAAAATTTGCTGTCTGAATCGCTCGTTGCCATATCATGAATTGTTTTCACCTTAGCTACCCTCATTTCTCTCGGCTATAAAGCCCGCAGATGAGATAAAACACAGGCGTATACAATAAATGATGTTGTGATTAGTGGTTTTCAACACACTAAATTTGCGAACCATTCGTTTGTACACCACGTGACTCCTTGGCTACCTATTCGAGATAATCCCGATGGTTTCAAACACAAACCCCGTGCACTTGAAGTTCTCTCCAGAAGGCACTCAAATAGAGACTGGTATAGCAATGAAAAATCCTTCGGTGCCAGGATTCGAACCCGGGCCGTAGGCATAGGAGGACAGTACTCTAGCCTCCACACCAACCCGAGCTCCTTAACTACTCCACGTGTCATAAGAAAACTGATTTATCGTTTGTGAGGTTACTCCAAGCTTCGTACGAGAAACACAAGTATGGTTACACATTCGAGATGCATGGGAACATCTTATCTTGAGCTGCCTGCCCATTCGACTTTGGCCTTCATTTCCATTTCATCGTCAAAAAAACAAAATAAGATTTCTTTATCGATCGGCCTTGAGCAGACAAAAATCCGTGCTAGGAGATTAGAATGTAGTGGATGACGAGTCACCAGATCAGATTTGAGAAGGAAGTGGCCGTCTTGGTAGGTACGGGCTTTCTATTCTCGACACTTTTAAGGATGAAAGTTTTGCACGCGATGAAAATTAGAAGATTAAAATTAATAATGGCATGAATTATTAAAATTCGTCAAAGAAACAGGGTGACACAGTCAACAAAGAAACAGAGAAGAAAAGGTTTTCAAACACGTAGACAAGCGCCAAATATGCAGTCTACATAGGTTAAATTCAATTCAATTTTAGTAATTAAAGCACTCCCAGAGGGGTTGTGTTTGAAACCATCGGGACTATCTCGAATTGGTAACCAAGGAGACACGTGGTATAAACACGAATGGTTCGAAAATTTGGTATGCTAAAATTGATGATTACAACCTCATTAATTATTTACACTTGTGTGTCATCTCATCTAGGGGGCTCTGTAGTTCGCTGAGTGGATAAGAGACGAAGAAGACGCCATAGTACGAGTTTAAAATTCAATACATCTACCAAATAACACCTTGATATTACATGTATTCGAGATGCAAGTGGAATTCCGGCCTACGCAGGTATTTTAGAAGCTCTCGAATGAATTTTAATATTGAATATCCCAGGACAAATTTCAACCAAAGATTCAACAGATTTTTGTTGGCAGCTATGCATTAATCCATCTCACCAATAGCCGTGAGAGAGGACGATTTTTTTATGTTCCGACACAAGACTGCCGATTTCCCTTTTGCTTGGAAAACCAGTTCAGGATTTTTCCCGCGTGTATTGACTCAAAACATGAAAAAAAATCCCCACCTCTTGACACCTGAAGCAACACATGGAAACCTCATGAAAATGTATATCGCGAGGTTGACGAGCAAAATTCATGACCTCCGAAAATAATGCTGATCCGGTGACTCCGTAATAACCGAACATTTATTCATATAAACCTCCGAACGATCGGTCCTCATCCCATTCCGTTGTTTCCCCTAACCCGAAAGCTATTAAGCGAGAATTGTGTACGCGATGCATTTCGGCGCTTCCTTTTTTTTTCACTTTGGCCAATTTTCCAGTAGAAATTAAATGCCCATCATTCGTGACTCCCTGTTCCAGCGCGAGCGCAGTCGTTTTTGGAGTAACTCGGGAGCTTTGAATTGAATTTGACACACGAGAGGTGATCGCATAAAAAGAGGAGGAGTTTCGATAAAAGCGGTAAATTACTTCACAATGGGAAGCAGAGTCAAAAACACCGTCGGCTCTTCTTTCCGCGACCTCGATGATTACAGCAAACGAAAATTACTAAATGCAAGCAACAAAGGTGAACAAAAAGTGGGAAATTGGAATCGTTTGAAATACCTCTTTGTTTTTTTCTTTCAGCGAGCAAAACATCATTCATTTGATTCCGGCGGTTGAAGCCATTGTTCTCACAAAGTACTGCACAAAAATAAGTCCAACAAGAGGGACGAAAAAAATACACAAAATTGAGGTCCGATGGCCCGGTTAGTTTATTTAAATTTTTTCAAGCCATAAACATCCCCACTTTACATTGAGTTGAGCCGCATTAAAGGGTTTTTCGTTGCTTGGACAAATTTAATGAAATTCCTATGCGTGGCCAGGTGTTTACGTCGCCCGAACGTAATTAATCCTGCGTTACATGCACATGAACAAAATGGACATCAATATGGGCGGAAAATATTCGCGCTTTTCGTATATTCAGATGAAGTAGCGAATATCCAAGCATGAACGACTACCTGTGGAAAAGTCAGTCCTGAAATGATTAGCTCTGCCCTAATGGGGTCGTTTACCATATTTTTTTAATTGCCGAATCTGATAGAGTTTTTTAAAATAAAAAGAGGTCTGTATTATTCCGTTCTTCAATCTGCCAATTATTTCTCGAGTTATAAGCGGCGAAAAACTGATGTTTTTAACCCTTTCGGAAAAGTGGGCGTTCTAAGGACTCGTACGTCATCCAATTCGTCCAATTACAACTGAATCCTCGAAGCTCCTACGCCTTATCACAACGAGGGACACACAACTGGCTCTGTAAATGGAAGTGGTTGCGACAGGATCTCTTCAGGCAGTCCTCCCCTCCCCTACCTCCGCCCCCCTCCCGTCTTCCTCAACACAGTCAAGGAGGGGAGGTGGATGAAGTAGTATTCCTTAACGCAGCTCGTTCGGTGGGCGTCGCCCTTTGCTAATTTTAATTGTTGATTTATGAGCGAATGGCTATGGTTGGAATTGGTTGGATTAATTTTTTCACAAAATTACATTTGTCGTTTCCATCTAACGATTTCGTGCACAGAATAACGATTTCGGTCCAGAGTAAACGCTCCCCATTGGCGCTCGGATATGATTTTTCACGCTAACCTACACATCGACCACTGGGGCCAAAGTTCAGTGTTTGGCGATTTTAAGACATCCTCCTTCCCGCTCTTATCTTCATCCGCCGAACTCAAAGTGCGCTGACAGTTTGGAAAGATTACTCTTGTTCATAAAATTTACTCATGATGTTTAAACTAGATTAATAAATACCAGCACTAAATAAATTCATAATGCCTGTGATAATGCGATGTATTGACACACGAGCCCGGATCTGGGATGGCAAACAAAACCCAAGTGAACCTTTACTGACTCCGGGGACATCTACATCTACAACTACACGATACCCTGCAAGCCACCGCAAGGGTGTGTGGCAGGGGGTGAAGATCACTAAGCATGCACTACCGTCATGCAAACAAGTAACTATAGGGACTCAGGGAAAAGCGAGGTGTCGAAATAATTGTACATATAGGATGAAATTTTCTCAAAAGGCAAATGCATTTAAAACTAATACGATCAATAATAATATCCGTGAATAAAAACAGTCGTTTCAGGCGTTATATGGTGGAATAACATAATTAAATAAAATTGGCAATTTTCCACAAAGAAATCTTTACTGCGACCGGTTTCGATGTGATACATCATCATCAGGTCGATGGATGATGATGTATCACATCGAAACCGGTCGCAGCAAAGATTTATTTGTGGAAAATTGCCAATTTTATTTAATCAATAATAAATATCCGTGAACCTTAATGATTCCATTTCTTCTGGCACTAATGATAGGCGTTACCTCAGCATAATTTTGACTGGCTGAATAAACATTTTTCAGAGGGGTCTTAAATTGAATTCATGAAAATAGTTACAGCTACCCAATACGTTCTAATGAATATTTCTTCTCATACAAATGGACAAAAGAATACAGCACCCACTTCTTACATCTGATAACCACTTCATATTCTGCTTAGATTAATTGCACCATTTTTCCCGACCGAGGTCATTATTCTCATTCGCCTTGGTTTTTACTACTAGTCATGATCAGTCCACCATGCTTTAAGATTCCAATTAGGCCGTCTTTCAAATGGTTAACTTTTTCTCTAATTCTTCTTTTGTATTCCCTCCATTTAACTTCTTTCTTGTTAAAATCTTGTTAAGCGCCACGTTTAAAATTATTCCAGTCATGAATTCCTACAGCTATCCACAAAATATTACATCAAATGACTAAACCTTCTAATGAAAACTGCTCCTTACTTCCAAACTACATTTCCAGCTGAGAGCAGGTACATACATATATTTCTCAAAGCTCTTTTCGCCTGGCATTGATAATTTCCTTCATACTCGTTCATCGCTAGTTATTCTGCATCCGAAATGACAAAAACGATTCTAAGTTGGTTTAACCTGCTGGACTACTACTGCATGCCTTTGTCTTGTTATTTTTTCACTCTCCAACAACAAAAATTTTTACAGAGATGGTATGATAATTATACCAACGTAACCAGTCTATTATTAGAACTAAAATGGGAATCATTATCAGACCGTAGATTAAAATATAGACTTATCCTTTTTAGTACAATTCAAGACAATTATTTTACTGATGGTGTTATAAACACTTTGCGAATTCCAACATATTATGGTAGACTGGGCCATTAACATAAAATTAGGTAACTTGATTAACGATCCCACAGATTTTAAATGTATTTCTTTCCCAATACAATTAGAGATATGAATTATTGTAAATGTAGGTATTCAATATTATACATAAAAATGTGTCATTTAATAACCTAAACGCAGAGTACGCCTCGAGAGCCCCAAGTGACTCTTTGGCTTCGTAAATATGGCTCGGAAGTAAAATTGAAAATTGAACGGACTCTAATTTTCATTCAAATATCATATTTTGGGATTTGTAAATGACACTAACAAGGTTTCAATGAATGATTTTGAATGGGAATCGCGTGTTAAATTAGAAAAAAAACTCACGAACGGGACAATAATAAATTTTCTTAGAAAATGTAAGCTCAGTGCTCGCACAAAACCAAAAAGAGCAAAATTCGAGTAATTTTTTTATGTTGTTAAAATAAATAAATATGAAAAAAAAATTAATAAATTAACATATATTTACTGCTATTACTTGCTATCACATTATCTTCAATTTTCATTGATTTTAAAATTAGTATTTTTATCGTGGCTGTTGAAAATTTTTTTAAAGTCTTTGTTAAGGTTCAGGTTTGGCTCTTCGTCACAGAGGTGTCCGGACCCCTGGCCTAGGTAAATCTACAGAATACCCTGCAAGCCACCATAAATGTGTGTGGCAGGGGGTGAATTCTCACCAAACATGCACTACATATCATTTATAAAAAAAGATTAGTATTTATATACTGTTCTAAACTTCAATTTAAAATATATATGAAAATATCAAAGCAAACATGCAAAAACATGCTGTTAGTTGGGTTGGCTTCAAGTCCTTATACCAATATGCAGCTACCAATGTTACATTTGTAGCTGCATGTTTGAACATTTTGAGTCTGTCAGTTCGGCAATCAAAAAGTAGTTGCAATCAAGTTAGCTGCATGTTGGCGAAAGGAATTAAGGCTAATTCACCTAACGACATGTGTGTGCTTGCTTGCTTTGCTGTTTAAATGCTTTAAAAAATTTGTTAAGTTTAGAATAAAATATCGTTACTAATCCGCTTTATGTATGATATGTAATGCATGTTTTTGTTGTGAAATCACCTCCCTGTAACACACTTGCATAGTGTTTTGCAGGGTATTATGTAGCAGTAGATGAACAAAGACAAAAGGTGGCCCATGCCATCTCTGTTGTTATTACCCCGGCGTTTTTAAGGTGGCTGGTTCGAAATTTACAAGTGAATAGATTTTCTTCATAATTGCAATTTTTATTCCTTTAATTATGGTCAAAAATTTTACGGGTAATGTAGTTTTGAGATATTTAAGGTTTTTTAACATGGGGCCTTATGGCGCACCCCTCTTCGTAACGGTCAATTTTGTATTATTTACGTTTCTACCATACAGATTTTCACTAAAAACTAAAATTCTGTGGATAAAGGCCAACAATTTTTATTCTGAGAAAATCAACCAGTGTTATCGACTTCTTTCCTCCGCATATACGAAAGAAATAAAATATACCTTCAATTTTCAAATATCGTGCGCGAAATTTTGAGGAGCATTTGGCAACGTCGAATCAGACGGGGAAGCGAAAGCGCGAAAAACCACAACAAACACACAACAAAGTCCAAGAATATTACAGTGTAGTCCCCTTGACAAAGTTCTTGAGAATAGACGAATACGACACCTGCCGTTACGACCGCTGAAACATAGAAACAATTGCCTACAAACAGCAGTGCCGAATTTCAGAATATGCGTTATTGCCGAGTAAAAAAGAGAGATTATATAAATGATTTAAACAAATGTTAAAAATGTTTAAGCGTGGAATCACAATTATTTCGTCACTACAAAATATGCGAATGCCCATACTTTTTCAATCTTTATAATAAAACCAACATCTCCTTGGTCAAAGGATATGCACAAAGTGACAACGTTCAGGGTGCCTACAAACAGAATCAAGAAAAGTTTTATGTTATGTTTCACGTCAATATTTAAAATCAAAAGAACAATGTTTCAATATGACTTGAGAATATGAGGCATCCGGTTAAAATATTGTGTAATTTAATCATGTCCAAGCAATTATTTAGTGCCATTGAAATTATATGAGCACTAGTAGTCAACGACTCACGATTACCGAACCTTAAAATCCTAAGCCATCATGGTCGCTCGACTTACGCCCAACTGGAGAGACCTCCACATATTACCCCAACACGCAATCCGTAACCGCTCGCACATGTCCCTCGCTCCGTGGGAAGCCGAGGGAGTCGAGGAACCCTTGATTCAAGGCCACCACATCCGCGTTGGTACAATTGAGTGATGGGGGGAAGCGGGAAAGTGTTTGAATAGCGCGTTCGCCGGTGTGGGGGGGGGGAGGGGGGGACTCCTATGATTGGCCGAGGGTTTGGGGGAGGAGGGGGGATCGATCGGTTACGTCGATCGCGAAGGAATCATTAGCAAGCGCCACCGGCGGCGGCGGTCAGTTTCAGCGGTCAGCGGGAAGTCAACCGCTAGCATTCACGAGCAGCGGGGTCCGTGACTCGTCGTGAAGCGATTCTCCGACATAAAAAAAGAGGACAACTGTACTATTATATTTTGCTGCTCACGATCAAATCACGAATCCTCGAGAAAATCTTTTAAAATACCTTTAGCCTAATCTAGTACAGGGGGGTGTGCTTAAATCGTTTGGGATTGATTCGGGTACGTAACTAAGGACTCACTCGTATGTTTATACATTGTGTTCGAGATTTATTCCGTATCGGAATCAATCTCGAACGATTCTAGCACACCCCGCCCCCCCAGGACTAACTTAACTGCTTCTCAATTTTTGACCACGAAACCTCTCAAATTCCCATACGCATTTGCATGGTTCTCGTGTAGTATTAACGATGTACTTGAAGCGAAACTTTCTCGCCAATTCAAACACATAAGCCAAAATGTTATAGTCCAACCAAAAGGTTAGTAAATGCTATTAAAACGTCCCCGAAAATTGACGAATGTCACGTGACCTGAAACGAATTTTGACGTAACTGCACGGTATAGATTCCATATTGCTACGGAAACACACGTTTGTTTTAGAGGAAAACGAAGCGAATATATTGTTTTGAGGTTTTAAACCGTGTATTGATTGAAAAATTTACTGAAAAGGATTTATAAAAGCACCACCCGACAATTTTCCTATGGTGACAGCCTTCTAAAAGAAATAGTGATTGCTTTGTTATAGCAGAGATTCTTGGGCACTATACAAGCAATTTATAATTTATGGACGATTTGATCGTTAAGATCCATGCTAATAAAATAATAAATCGAAAGACAATCGTTTATTGCATTAAACGAATGAGATAAATGTACACGTTTTCGCCAAGTATTCGTTAAACAACTTACCTCCACTTACAACAGATAAACAACGCCCATAGAGATTCCGTGCCGTGACGTCAGGCGATGACGTCGTGTTTTTATTTTGGTGAAAACTTACAATTTTTAAAGAGTAATATCTATGCAACACAATTCTTCAGCAACATTTTCAAGGAGCACATTTTAGCTAATAAACTTCAAATCTAAAGAGTTATAAAAAATAGTGCATATTCCCCACTACCCCAGCTTCGAGCCATTTAGCAAATGTACCTACTAAATTGTATTTTTGCCGTCAATAACATCTTACTGAGCACTCATGTTTACAGAAAGTTTTGCTCCACTGCCACAGAATAAATTGAGGGTCAAGAAAGACAATTTATATTTCTAGGCTGACTTATATATAAAAAGACAAGGTTCGTTTACGAACATACTACGATGTCTCCAAACACCAGTATTTGACTAATGACACGGTGTAATGGGTTTTATTGAGAGATTACCGTGATCTAGAATCTCCCCATTCCCGAGCTACCGCTGCAATGACCAGTCACTATGCATCAGGAGAGTCATGTCATCCTTCACATGCATTTCATCATTCGGTGATGATATTGCCAAGGTCTTAAGGACGTCATCACTCACCATTGATTATGGCACGTGACATCACTTCGAATTACTTATCAATGAGATCACATTATGCACGAATAACAAGTCACTTTGTCCTCAATTCACGGTTATCTCTTAATGATAGGAATTAGCGCATCAGAAATAGCTATGAATACTCATTCGCAAACAGTAAACATTTCAGTATCGTCAGATTATTATATACTTACCTATTTACTCAGCTCAAAACATGTATTTACTTCATACCTTCAGAGGGGCTACTTCAATGTTTTTAGTTTTCGGGGCATATATCCATTACCTGACAATTGCACTAATAAACACGGGAGAGAGATTCAAGAAAGGCGAATTAGCAGCGGAAAACTTTAAACGGAGTTACCCGCTGATACGCACAACGGGGAATGCGCACTATTTCTTTATAACTCTTCCAATTAGGAGTTTATTAGCTAAAATTTTGGTACTCGGTGAAAATTTTGCTGAAGAATTGATTGAATTAATTGAACGCGATTACGCGTGTTCGGCAGCTTAAAAACACGATGTCATCGCATGACGTCACGGCAGGATATCTCTATGGGCGTTGTTTATGTAAGTTGTTTACTACAAACTTGGCGAAAAGTTAAGTATTTATCTCCTTTGTTTAATGTAATAAACTAATGCATTAAGAATTTTTATTTAAGGAGGCTCCACCGAATTATTAAGCAGATGTCATTTTTGTGAAAATTTTAGTACAAATCATTTTTTGGCCCTTCTATCGATTGGCAATAAAGCAATAAGGCCTTTCCATTATATGTTTGAAGAAAAAAGACATTGAAAACCAGATATTTTATACGTGGTTATACGGCAGATCCTTAATTAAGAGACTCTTGCAGTAAAATTTGTAGGTTAATAATGTAAAGAGAAATAACGTGTTGACAAAAATCTAATATAAGATGCGCAATTGTATATACAATTTAGAATTGTTAAAAAGTGCTCGCATTACCATACTTGTTTAATTGATATTAATAAATGTTTGCTCAAAAAAGGCAGAAAAGCCTTAGTTACATGAAAGTGGCGCTACATTATGTTGTTCATTGACAACGGTACCTACTTGTGACGGAACGTGCTTACAGGCGTAATTAATAACTTAATTTAGGAATATACCTTACCAAGGCCTTTCTTATATTTTTTCTGTCATTTAAATATTTCATCGGTTATTGAAATGTTGTAATTAATACCAATGCTTCCAAATGGTAGCAGTGTCATTGTTGCCAAACAATTTTCAAAAACATGAATATAATAAAATTCATAACAAAGAGTTGTATTCGCAGGTGAATAGTTTAAAACTAAGTAAAAATATATTTAGCCTATTTTTTAATGCGTACTAGCGGGATTGAGCATGTACTCTCACTTTGTAAATTAAACATGATAACAACACGTCAGTCAAGTTCTAAAGTTAAAATGAGTTTAAAGAGCTTGTAAAAATAGAATGCAACTACTACGCGCTACATAATAGCATACACATGCAATTATTGTGCATGCGTCATCACCCTACAGATGATTTTCCATATACGTGTTTTTCTGGGTCGATATTTATTCATTAAATAACATAGCTCTTTTACGGGGTTTTGTATCACGGAGTCACGATGGAAGGAAGTGAATCACGGTAAGGTGAATCGTAACGAGTTAATCAACCCTAAAATATATAATACCTCTAACAGATTCTGTATCAGAAATTATCCCAGTAACAGCAAATATAATGTGACTGAAGAGAAGGTTCGGGCAGAAGCGAACGGAGAGAGCAGTGGACCTGCCAGCAGACAGAACACCAAATTTATTAGTTAAAGATGATTGGCAATTTTCCACAGAATGCACTTTAAACCGGCCGGTTTCGATGTACTACATCAACATCAGGTGATGAACTGCTAATGACGCTGCACCTGTTGATGTAGTAGTACATCGAAGCCGGTCGGTTTAAAGTGCATTCTGTGGAAAATTGCCAATCATCTTTACTTATGTTATTACACCACATTACGCCTGAAACGACTTTTTTTAAAACACCAGATGATGAATAATAATCTTAATGCTAAAAACGTCCAAAGAATACAGTTATAATCGATGATACACAAGAAATAAGTTGAAAAAAGCAATAAGATGAAAAATTTCTTCTGTGATGATGACCTTAACCTGCAACTGAGACAAAGGATGATAAAATGCAACGTGTGGTCTGTTCTATTGTACGGATGCGAGACACAGACCTTAAAGGTGAATATCATGGACAGGTTTGAAGCATTTGAAACGTGGCTTCGCCGATAAATGCTCAAAATTTCATGGATTGACATTGTCACCAACACTAAAGTCCTGAATCGCGCTAGAGCAGACCGTGTACTCTTGACATCGGTAAAGGTCCGTAAATTATCATATTTGTGTCACGTTCTGCGTGGAAGTAAATATCATGTGCTTAAGGTAGCTCCACCGAATTATGAATTTCATGTTTGTGAAAATTTCAGAACACATCATTTTTTGGCCCTTCTATCGATTGGCAATAAAATAATTTGGCCTTTCCATAATATATTTGAAGAAAAAAGACGTTGAAAACAGGTATTTTATACGTAGCTTTACGGCAAAGCATGGCTATTGCGGTAAAATTTGCAGATTAATAATGCAAAGGAAATGTCGTTTTGACAAAAAACTGATATAAGATGCGCAATTTTATGTAGAGTTTAGCATCTTAAAAAAGTGCTGGTCTTACCACACTTGTTTAATTGATATTAATAAATGTTGGTTCAAAAAGAATCAGGAAAGTCTTAGTTACATGAAAGTGGCGCTAAAGTATGTTGTTATAATTGACAACGGTATTTGTGACGGAACGTGCTTACGAGCCTATTTGCTCACTTAATTTAGGAATATACCTTACCAAGGTCCTTCTTATATTTTTTATGTAATTTACATATTTCATTGGTTACTGACATGGTGTAATTAATTCCAATGCTTCCAAATGGTAGCAGCGTCATTGTTGCCAAACAGTATTAAAAATACGAATATTAATAAAATTCAAAACAAAGAGATGTATTTGCAAGGGATTAGTTTAAAACTAAGTAAGAAGATATTTAACCTATTTTAGAATACGTATTAGTGGGATTGAGCATGTATTCTGACTTCGGAAATTAAACGTGGCAACAACACGTCAGTCATGTTTCGAAGTCAAAATGAGTTAAAAGAGCTTGTAAAAAATAGAATGCAACTACAACGCGCTATATATTAGCATAGTCATACAATTATTGTGCATGCGTTATCACCCTAGAGATGATTTTCCATATAGGTATTTTTCTGGATCGGTATTTATTCATTAGATAACATAGCTCTTTTACGGGATTTTGAATCGCGGAGTCACGGTGCAAGCCACCATGAAGGTGTGTGGCAGGGGGTGAATTCATACCAAACATGCATTACATATGATGCAAAGGACGAGTGATTATATTCTAGTCAAAACTTAGCAATTACCCTAAATAGCAAAGCAAGCATGGAAAAACCTGGTGTTAGCTGATTTAGCTTAAAGTCCTTAAGCTATCCATTGATACAGTTGTACTTATACCATTGGATAAATTTACAGCTGACCATATTCCTAAATGTACGAGGAATAAAGGACATTTTGAATCTGTCAGTTCGGCAATCAATTTCTCTAATTTTATTATATTGGTCCAGTCTACCATATTAAGTTGGAGTTGGCAAAATATTTATGCGTCATCAGTAAAAATACTGAATTGGCATTTAGTTACGAGAATGTCTATATTTCAACATACGGCCTGATAATGATTGCCACTTTAGTTCATCTAAGAGAGTGGTCACGCTAATATATTTATCGTACCGTCCCTCTACAAATCTTGCCATTCCTCGCTGCACACGCTCAAGTTCATTATTTAGGCCTATTTCTTAAGGATCCCATGTACATACACATGTTCCTCTTTAACCGGGGCATTTAAATGCCTTTTTTAAGGTAGCTGCGAATGGAAACGAGGCGTTTCAAGGGAGCCTTGCTTTCGTACTTCCTTACATGGAATTCAGGAAGGAAGACGGAGTGTCCTAGAAAGACCCAAGACAAATGCGCAGAGGTGCGACTGAATGTCGTCCCCTGCAGGACGCGGGAAAGGCAGGCAAGAGAATGGAGAACTGAGAAGCGGGAAGACAACATACGCAACAATGCGACGACGCCAACACTCAAAGATTCCGACCACGCTTAGAAAAACCTCGGGGCGCAGAACTAGACTCCAGTTGGAACACTCGGAGGGATCCAGTGCGATGCGAAAACAAACAACTCCACATTAAATTCTTTCCTGAATGAGTAACAATTGCTCAGGCATCACTAACCTAAACGGGAAACCATGGACCACCATTGAAAAACAACAGTTAATTTCCAAGAAAAATCCAAAGTGAAGCATAACAACATAATAGTTGCCAGCTATAATCAAATATATGTAAAAGTTTCCACTTGCCGTTGCCAAGGTTTAATATATATTACCCTGGAACTACCTGATAAAATTCGTTTGCTTGCATTTTCTCTGAATGATGCACATCAACATCTAGACGATACCCTGCAAGCCACCGAGAGGGTGTGTGGCAGGGAGTGAAAATCACCAAGCATGCACTACCGACATGCAAAAAAGCAACTATAGGGTCTCATTGTTTTCTCATTGTCTCATTGGGTCTCATTGTTTATATTGTTAGTATCTATAGTAGTTAAGGGATTAATACATGCATTATGCACTACAGACTACTCTACAATATTTCCCCTACCTATTCCTTTGCTATGCTGCCTATTCTGTTCTCTTATAGTACGGGGGAAAATGCCATTCTGAATCTATCAGTACGACAATCTATCTCTCTAATCTTATTTATCTGATCGAATCTAGCATAATATGCTGGTGTTTTTAATATGTGCCTGACATCATCAGTAAAGCTATCCGATTGAAATTTCTCTAATAGATTTAATCTGTGCTTTAACCTACGCTCTGATAATGACTCCCACCCTAATTCTTGTAAACGCACGCTTGCACGCCTAATGATTTTAAAAAATTATCTCTTAAAACAATCAATTACACGTGGAGCTTTCGGGGACGAAAGGATCCGATATGCCGGATCCCGGATATTAATAACGAGCTATTATTTTCATTACTTTTATTTATTTTCCTTAGGGGAGGGAAAATGTGACCGCGATTCTTGACATTTTGTCCACTGCTTCAAATCGTCTTTCGGTTTTGCTTAATATTCACGATAGTTTCCGAGAACAGTACTGCATTGAAGGAATTCTCATTTTTGTTAACGACAGCGATAAACTAAGAAGCGAAACAAGGGTCCTTGATCCCATGACCATACTACATTTCCATATATTACCTAGCGAGTACATCTACATCTACATAATACCCTGCAAGCCACCATAAAAGTGTGTGGCAAGGGGTGAAGTCTCACCAAACATGCAATGCATATAATGTATTTAAAATGATTAGTATTTATGTACAGTTTTAAACTACACTATTTAAAAAAGATATAAATAGCAAAGCGAACATGCAAAAACATGCTGTTAGTTGGGTTAGCTTCAAGTCCTTATACCAACATGTGGCTACCAATGTTATCCATTGCTACACTTATACTGGATATATTCATATTCCTAATTGTTCGAGGAAAAAAGGACATTTTGAATCTGTCAGTTCGGTAATCAATTTTTCTAATTTTGTGATTGTGGTCCAGACTACCACAGTAAGTTGGGGTTCGTAAAATATTTTTAACATCATCACTGAAAATATGGTCTTGGAATTTGTTTTAAGAAATTAAGTCTAAATTTCAACCTGCGATCTGACAATGAGTCCCAATTAATTCATTTAATTGACTGGTTACGCTAATAAGGTTATCGTACCGTCCCTTTACGAATCGTGCCGATTTTCAAGTGTAGATTTAATGCGTGAATGTAAGTCATGAGAAAATGCGTACCAGAATAACATAAAGGCAACTTCATGATTGGAAAGAATGAAAGGGGGCGATTGAGCATGGAGTTGGGGACCGCTTTTCTCTCTATTGGCCGTTAAACACTCACTTCCGTAGAACTCCGGGGGAGGGGCCTTGTCCGCTTCCGGCGCGGAGGCGTATTTGCTGCAGCAGGCGTAGATGACGAAGATGGCAAGCTCCACGAAGATGGTGGCCACGAGAAAAGACTTGTCCGAAGACATCCGACGGGCGCTGCACTTCACCATGGCGGATCCGTAACGATGGCAACCAAGCACAGAGGGCAATCACTCTCCCTACACCCAACCACACTTCGGTTCGTCCCTGACGTTTATGGCTCCGTCCTCAGGGATACGTCTGCTCTCCAAGTGCAAGGAGATAGCTCAGCGGGAAGGTTCACGTCGCCACGGGGCACTCCCACAATTACTCCCAACCACCCCCACACCTCCTACCCCCCGCGATCGTGTCTAAGGTTTGCCTCCCCGAGAGTAAAAGAGGGTGGAAGTGGGTTAGGGATCGGCTAGCCCTGCCGTCAAAGTACTCTTGTCGCTGGTCGGTCTCCTGGCGACGAATGCGTCCCGAAAGGAAATCTCGCGATGAGTGTTGATCGGTTGGGGGAGAGAGGGTGTGGAAGGGGGAGGGGGTGGGGACGAGGGCGGGGGGTCAGGTTAGGGGGGTGGGGGGGGCAGGGTCCCTCTCAAACAACATCAGCTCCCTCTTCCCGCTCCCTTTCTGCAAGATAGCCCTCGGAAATAGAGCGTGGGATGAGGGACGAGAACAATAATCACATAATCGGGAATCACTCTTATCTGTCTTTCTCCTTATACAAGTGCATCCGAACCACTCGTATCACACGTGAAATATTTCCAAGCAGAGATCAATTGTTTTTTTTCACAAATACGCACATCGAGGAAGTCAATGGCATCGTTTACCATATTTTTATTGCAGAATCTGATAGAATTTGCAAAATAAAGAGACCTGTATTTTATTTTGCAAGTATTCCGTTCTTCGATCCGTCAATTAGTTCTCGAGTCATAAGTGGCGAAAAACTGATGTTTTTAACCCTTTCGGAATAGTGGGCAAATCACTCGTACGTCATCAACTTCGACCAATCACCGATGGGACCGCGAAGGTCCTTCGTCCAATCACAATGGGGGCCACACAGCTGACTCTGCCAATGGAGGTGGTTGCGACAGGATCTCTTCAGGCAGACTTTCCGACCCCCCCCTCCACTCCTCTCCCTTTCCTTTAAAACAGTCAAGGGGATCGGATTGGTGTGGTGGCTAGAGTACTGGCCTCCCATCCCGAGGGTCCGTGTTCGATTCCCGGAAGTGGCGGATTTTTCAGTGGAAAACCTGTCCCCACTTCAGTGCCTAGTGGAATGCATTTCAAGTTCAGTACTCTGACCGTCAGATGGGACGTTAAGCCGTGGTACCCTTGGTGCCTTTCGTTAAGAGTAGGCTAATGCCGACGCCGGGTTTCTCTCCACCCTTCCTCCGTTCCCTCACCTTTTTGTTTGTTTTAATTTTTGATTTATGAATGAATGGCTCTAGTTAGAATAGTAATTTATTCTAATTGTATAAATTAATCTAAAATTCATTTTTTGTTTCCCTCTAACGATTTCGTGTCCAAAATGGAGATTTCGGTTCCGAGTAAACTGAAGATTTCCAGAATGAAGGATTTCCAAACCGTAATTATGAAGAAAGATTCTTGTTCAAGAAATGTTGTTTAAGTTTACCCAAATTTTTTCTCCTTTTCTCCTTTTGTGACCGATAAGATGCAAAATTGCTTCGAGCATTCAAGCGTAAAAGTAATGTATAGGTACTGTGTGGGTAACCACCGAAAGTTGTTGAGCTTACTTACGGCTGGAAATAAGAAAAAGAGTCGCGGATAATTCAGGTAAATATGAACCTAGAATATATTTATTGACAGTATTTCGATAAAATATACGCCTACAAAGTCACTGTTAGCATTAGTCAACGCACAGATGAAATATGGCTTTTCTTGTACTGAATAACACTATAAATTATGCATGACACGAATATCCTGCTGTACAGACACCAAATATTTCATCACACGAATGATATCCTAAAATATCAATTCAAGTAATTCTGTACTTATATGGGAATAAAATGAACCTAAAAAAATGATACTGCTGGTAAAACTAGTGAAAATAAAATTACATGCAAAATGAACGGTATATACTCGTAGATGAATGAAGGATTTTTTCCACAAATCTGCCAACTTCTTTTGATGCTGAGAAACAAGTAATGCAATCTGTCAACGGATTTTTTATTCAATTTATGAATTCAATAAGTACCAGGATTTTCCATTTATTATTGGTTCTAAAACACCCTAAAAGCAATTAAATATCTATGTACTTCACTGTAAAGTTTACCTTCCCTTCGACGAGAGACACCGTATCTCAATTAACTAGTGACGTGTGCACGATTTACACAGGCTCATCTACATCTATTCAACACCTTGCAAGCCACCGCTAGGGTGTGTGGCATGGGATGAAGATCACCAAGCATGCTCTATTGACATGTAACTAGGCTGCTACGTTGAAACATTACAGATAAAAATGCCACATGCCGCTAGATGGTTAGTATCAACATAGTAATAAAGGGATTATTGATTATGATGGCATTTATATACCCACATGTATTCATCTTTATTTGACTATCATGCAAGGACTAGTAATTTTAATATAGACATCATGCACTATAAACTACTCTAACAATATTTCACCTATCTATCCCTTTTCTATTAGTCCTATTATGTTCATCTATGGTAGGTGGGAAAAATGAAATTTTGAATCTATCGTTACGACAACCTATGTCTCTAATCTTATTTATCTGGTCAAATCTATCATAATACGCTAGTGATTTTAATATATTCCTAATATCTTCTGTAAAGCTATACGTTTTAAAGTTCTGCAGAAGATTTAACCTGTACCTACTTTAACCTACGATCTGATAACGAATCCCGACCCAATTCTCCATTAATGGGGTCGCTTACCATAGCTTTTTTATTACCGAATCTGATAGAGTTTGTAAAATAAAAAGACCCGTATTTTTCCGTTTTTTGATCCGTCAATTATTTATCGAGTTATAAGCGTCGAAAAACTGATGTTTTTAACCTTTTCGGAAAAGTGGGCGTGGTGCAACCTCTGACGTATAACGACTTCGTCCAATCAGAACTGAGCCCGCGAAGCTACTTCGCCATATCGCAAAAGGGGGGACACAGCTGGCTCTCCCAATGGGAGCGATTGCGACAGAATATGTGCAAGCAGACCTTCCGAGAACCCCCTCCACTCCCTCCCCTTCCCCTAAAAGCAGTCAAGGACGGGAGGAAAATGACGTCAATGTTATCACAGCAGCTTTTTCGGTGGGCGTCACCTTTTGCTTATTTAAATTTTTGATTTATGAGTGAATGGTTATGGTTAGAAGATTAATTTTTTCACTAAAATTCTTTTTTTGTTTCCATCTAACGATTTCGTGCAAAAATTGCGATTTCGGTTCCGAGTAAACGCCCCCATTCTGATACACTACTAAACCTATCGCACCACTTTTTGATAAATCTAGCTGCTCTACGCTGCACACTCTAGTTCTCTGATCTAACTAATTCAACCGGATCCCTTATAGGTACTGGCTGCATATTGAAAGTGGGGCTTAACTGATGAATTTGGCTACGTAAGGACATATCATGAATAAAAGTGACTCCAGTTACATCAAAAATATTTCATAAAACATTCTGGCAAATGACTTCGGATGACGAGTCACTACATGAAACTGTGAAAGCGGCCCTAGTGACGGTGGGGTATATCCTTCTCCAGGCAATCCCAGGGTCGTGGGTTCGAATCCCGACAGGGGAGGTTTTTAGCTATTCGGGTCATTGATGTTTGTGTTTGTGTAATTTTTATGAGTTAATGTACCCGATGTAAAGACCATTGGTGTTGTTTTCTGGCTCATAAATAATGAATAAATGTGATTGTCACTGATGCGTGGATATAGAGTATACATAAAAAAACATGCTTAATAATATCTTATCAATGAAGGAATGTTTCTCGGACATGGTATTCGCCGGGAAAATACTAGATCTTATAATATCTTATCAAGTCGAGCCCGTCGTTACCGACCGATAACTGAATCTTTAGTTCGTCTGAGTGGTAAACGCAAATCATGACTCGTAATAACTCCGGCCGAACAAGGAAGGAATCTGGAACTCACGGCAACTCAAACATTCCACCAGAGCCAATGGCATTAGACTTGCGTAGGATGTTAGATGGAATTCCAGCAGGCAGCGAGGAGATTAGCGTTGAGGAGCTCACGACGACAGTTGACGAACGCTGCCAAGTGGCTCAAATGCCAGGTGGCACCAACGGCTCACAGGGAGTTCATCTATCTACATCTACACGATACCCTGCAAGCCATCGCGAGGTTGTGTGGAAGGGGGTGAAGATCACCAAGCATGCACTACTAACATGCAAACAAGCAACTATAGGGTCTCATGCAACTAGATTGTTGGTATCTATAGTATTTAAGGGCTTAATACATGCATCATGCACTACAGACTACTCTAAAATATTTCCCCTACTTATCCCTTTGCTATGCTGCGTATTCTGTTCTTTTATATTACGGGGAAAAATGCCATTCTGAATCTATATATACGACAATCTATCTCTCTAATCTTATTTATCTGATCGAATCTAGCATAATACGCTGGCTTCTTTAATATGTGCCTAATATCTTCTATAAAGCTATCCGATTGAAATTTCTCTAATAGATTTAATCTGTACTTTAACCTACGCTCTGATAATGATTCCCACCCTAATTCTTTTATTAATTCTGAAACGCTACTCAACCTATCGTAATACCTTTTAACGAACCTAGCTGCTCTACGCTGCACACTGTCTAGTTCTCTGATCAAACCTAATTCATTCGGATCCCATACACTGGCTGCATACTCATGATGGGGCCTAACTAGTGAAAATCAACATCGCTCTTTTGTCACCTCATCACATTTCCCAAGTATTCTTTTTATAAATCCTAGCTTTCTCTTCGCTCGGCCGCATATTTCCCGGATGTGTCTTCCCTACGATAAATCTTAAGTGATTGTTACACCTAAATATCTTATGGTTTCAACGTTTTCGATCTATGGGGAGTTAAATTCTATTTATGAGCGTGTCCACTAATGCATAAAATATCGCAAAAACAAGAGCATATTGAAATTAAAATTTTCCTTTTGAAAAATGTCATCATCTACGCGATACCCTGCAAGCTCTTGGAGGGTGTGTGGCATGGGGTGAAGATCACCAAGCATGAACTACTGACATGCAAATAGGCTACTACATGGAAAAATTTTATAAAATAACGTCAAATGCAGCTAGATGGTTAGTATCTAAATTAGTTAGCCAGTCTAGTAAGTATCAATTTTTCAAAGATAAATTGATACTTACTAGATCAATCAAGAAAAAAGGTACAATAGTGAGCGATTAATATGAACTGTGTACCTATTGACTACCCTATGGCAAAAGGATTAAAATACTAGAACGAGAAACATCATGTAGGAGATAATAATGGAGATAAAATGGGTGTTGGTGGATGGCTAGAGTACTGACTACCAGCTCTTTGGGCAGGGGTCCACAGATTTTTCATGATTCCCAGCTTTCATGTTGCGAGGGGAACGTTACATGTACACTATTCGTTCCGTTGGATTTAGCGTAAATTGTGGACCATTTGGCGACTTAGATTAGGTGGAGGCTAATGACGACGCCGGGCTTCTATCCACCCTCCTCCTTTTCCTACCAATCCCATTCCAGCGTCCCATCAGAACGCAGGTTAAAACTTAGGTTAAACTTTTTAATTAAATTCGAATCTGATTTGTTTACAGAATACGTTAGGTATATATTAAGTGCTATTGCTATATTGCTACGCATAAACAAGATTAGAGAGATAGATTGTCGTACCGATAGATTTAAATGCCATTTTTATCGCGTACTATAAGATAGCACGATAGGTAGAATAGCAAAGGGTTAGGTAGGTAAAAAAATTGCCAGAGTAGTCTCAAGTACATGATGGATGTCTGAGCTTTATTAACATATGCATGATAGAGGAATGCCGATAATTATATTTAGACCATTTAGACTAATGTATTTCTAACCAGTAATCAATCCATTAATACGTATTTACTAGCCACCTAGTTGCACATTACTCTTATACCGAACATGTGTCCATGAAGTAGTAACATTATAGCTCTTATTTGTATGTCAATAGTGATTGTTTGGTGATATTCACCCCCTGCCATACACTCTCGTGGCGGCTTGAAGGGTATTTGGTAGATGCAGATGTGCGAGTCTTCCTTTTCCATTGCTACCCGGCACTATTTCCTCGATAATTGTCTTCATCAGCCCATCATGTCTCAAGATATGGTTGATTAATTGGCTCCTTATGCCTTTTAAAGTTTTCAGCTTCTTTTCTTTTCACCTTCTCTTCTTAGCACTTCTTCGTTTGTCACTCAGTTGATCCTTTTAATCTTTATCGTTCATTAGAATCAAATATCGGTGCACTTTTCCACAAGTAATTTATTAATGCGTACGACGCGTTTCGGCTCACAGAGCCATCATCTGGTACAAGACACCAACATACATGTTAACAGCGTATTTATACATAGGAGAAGGGGTGGGGGGGCCTCTTACTTCCCCCCCCCACCCCTTCTCCTATGTATAAATACGCGGTTAACATGTATGCTGGTGTCTTGTACCAGATGATGGCTCTGTGAGCCGAAACGCGTCGTACGCATTAATAAATTACTTGTGGAAAAGTGCACCGATATTTGATTCTAATATGTCAAACTTCCACTACATCTCGCCTGAATCAGTTGATTTTATCGTTCATATTTGGAATGAATTCCAGCTTTGACTCCTCTGCTGCTGTTATCATCCATGCCTTCTTCCCAAACATGGATATCATAAAAAACTTGTATATTTACTTGTTACACCCTCGGTTGACTGCTGTAAATGAATTGGATGCACAATGTAGTTGTATGGGTACTAAGAAAAAGTTCGGGAAAAATGACAACTCTCTCTGTGAATGCTGTATTAATCAATCAATATTCTCGGCTTTACTATTTGTTTGATTAGAATTGAGTTGTGTTGTGGTGAATTTACTGTTATCATCGCAGGGTGATTTATACAAAAATTAACATTACCAGGCGTCAATGTATCGATCCCATAATGATTTAATTGTTACATAGTCGTTTATGGTGACAATGAAGCTGCTAAAACTCATTTACCTCGATGAATACCACCTAATGTAATTAATAGTACTTGATTAACGGTAAGCCAAAAATGACATAGTTCTAAAATGAACTATGATGACACCAATAGTCATGAACATTTGCATTGCATCCCTTTGCGAAAAAACGGTTCAATTTTAACAGTTGGCCCCAATTAATGTTGAAAATTTTCAGCAGTATCAATAGGATACATCTGTTGGATTAATTTACTGTCGAAATTTTTAACAATTTTTTCGCATATAGTAATTAGCAGTTCATATTAGTTATTTACAGTAGTGGCTCTGAGCTTTTTCAATTTATACCTTTATTTCGCAAAAGTGTTCACTTAAAACATATAACTTAAACACACACCCAAGGGGGGGTGTGCTTGATTCGTTCGGCATTGATTCCGATACGGAATAATCCCGAACACAATGTAAAAACATACGAGTGAGTCCTTAGTTACGTACCCGAATCAATCCCAAACGATTCAAGCACACCCCCCCATGTCTAACTAACTAATTGGTTTGTCGAAATTTTATACTCTCTTCATTCCGAGGATTGTGTGTTTAAAAATAAAAATTAGAATTATTAGAGCTCAATAAATTACCTGCAAGGCGAGCCGTTTTGCTTGCAGCTGATCAAAATTTGAAATATGGTGAAAAGTGCTAGTTAACTACGGCAGGAGTTATCGCACAAGGATCTATGTTCTACGTCATCCCAAATCGGAGATAGCTCCAATCGGAGATATTTTGAGTTCAGTGACTGCACATGGAGCTACTGCAGGCAAAATATCTCTTATTGCAATCAAAGTCGCATAAAATAGGTGAATGGGTGAGATATTGAATCAAAGTTTTATCCCTGCTGTTGAAGACGGATCACTCCAACCGGTAAGCTTACTGTCCAACTTAAGTTCTTAATCATTTGTAAAGTATCCGAGTGGGAATCGAACACGCCACCTTTGGTATGCCAGGCAGGCGTGTTAACAGCAGGACTACCGTGGCCGGCGGCTTATCCGAAAAATTCCTACTTAATAACATGAGAATTCAAAGGCAGTCGAGAGTGCGGTGCTTTATCAGTGACGTTCGGAGATAAGGAGTCCGAGATTTGGAATTCTCTTTGTACACCGGGAGGAGTTATAAAAAGTATAGAATCGGATTGCCTTCGGAAGAAATCACGGCCCTGGAGATTAGGTGTGTGCCGACGCACGGTGATGAAATCTGTTCCACAGTGAGGACAAGGAGCGCATGAATGATTGAATCAAAGAATGTCTTATCGCGTGCTGGCGCTGGCAACGTGGATTTGAATGGGAGCGTCTTGGGCTTATTCCAAGAAGCCAGTTGCTGGCAAACGACCGAATGACACCCAAGGCCAACGTTAGCAACGCAGTGCAGGAAAAATTTCTCTTTCCGGGCTGAGATGTCGTTTGATACGAGACATTCTTAAAATAACAAAATTGGAAGTATTCTATAAAGTCTGTTTCTTTCCTTTCACTGTCAAGAACGGCCTCGCAGATTGCCGCTAAGGATTGCAATCCCGGAGATATTTTTCAATCCCGGGATTACGGGATCGTGATTTCCTCAATCCCGGGATCCCGGGATTTAACTAAAGTAGGTATCGCAGGCTCATGTGAATTTAAAATTTAAAAATAAACTAAAATATCAAATGCACATATGGAATCCATATTAAAATTACTCAAATTTTAAGCAACAAATGCTCAAATTTTGCTCATGTTGCTCAAATTTTAAGCAAGAAAACAATTAGTAACAAAGTTAAAACTATTATAAACCAACACCGCACAGAGTTTAGAAACGGGAGCATCTTCACTGATGATGATGATGCTGAAGCATTGAAATTCGGGTCGTGCATTTGTTTGTGTTTTTTTTACCTTTTTATCTTTGGTATCAAAATTGCAAAAACCTCAAAAAGTCACCAAAGAATCAGTTTTACTAAAACGTAAAACAATACATTTTTTCTTGGGAGATAAAGAAATGAAGCACCAATAGCAATAACTCTTAAATTGAAAGGAATTGTAGCCTTTGAAAAAAATCAAACAGAAACTCTAGAATTAGGTTATCTTCAATGAAAATTTTCTAACGATTTTTTAAAATATGCCCTTAAAAACGAAGTGTGTAATGTCTTGTCACTCATTCTTGGCCTATATTTATTGCAAAGAAAACCCGCTAATGGAAAAGCTCTTTATGATTCAACACTAGTGGGAGGAATAGCCTCGTTCCTAGCCTCTACTTCTCTACTCTATAGCCTCGTACTAGCTAGCGAAGTAGCCTAGCTGAGTTCTCGTAAATAATTTGCATAATTTCTCCTCTCCATCCACTTTCACGGAAATTCTCTAGCTTTTGAACTATTGCAAATTCTAGGTCCTTTGAACTGCAGCTAGGAGCATATTGTTTGAAAGGAATCAAGCATTGGGTAATGACCAAATCAAGTTCCTTCTTTAGCGCATCCGAACATAGTGAACCACTCTCTGAATACTTTGCAGCTGACTCTCTCTTTCTCAGTGCAATCCATCAATATATCGACTTTGTGATACTAAAGAAGCTTGTTCTTCTTCCTCACTCGCTGATTTAAATGTTTTAGTGGCGTTATAATTACGAAATCTAAGCAAGTTTTCTTCGACAATTTTTTCAAGTTCGCTAGTGTTAGCACAGAATATAAATTCCCCAAATCATGACCACTTGCCCGTGAACCGGAGTGACGATACCGCAAAACCCCCGATAAAGCAGTTAGTATCTTCAGTATTAGATTCTGCAAGGCAGTTTTCATATTATTCCCCAACTCTGTATTCACATATTATAGTTTTCGCATCAAGAATTCCAACGTAGTCTCACACTTCAAAAGATTTGTATTCCTTCAGCAAAGCGCCTCTGTAATTTTTACTGGCTACAGTGTACCAAAAATAGAAGAAGCAAGTATATATTCACTCTCATTGAATGATATTTCGGAATTAATATCAATAAAGGCCTTCATCACGCAAGTTTGCAGCATAAGAAAACGTACAATCATGTAAAATTAAGTGTTCCATCGAGTTTTTACGTCAATAACAAGAGCTCAATCCTCACCAATTTTTTCAATCGCATATTTTTGAAGGAATCTGTCATTTTTTTAGAATGATTTTTTTAAAAAGAGAACTACTTCCCTCATTTTTTAGATCAAAATCTTAATGATTTGCTCTGATTGTTTATACGCATATCCATCTTCAAATGGATCATCCCCGTCTGTTTCATCACTGGACGGAAAGTCTTCATCGCTGAATTCACTTTCTTCAGATTCGACTTCTTGTCCTACTTCAAATTAATTTTTTATTGCATTTTATACCCTCAGATTTGTACATACCATTAAATGACTGCAAGTTGTTACCATGAGAAAAAAAAATGTTACGATTTGTTGATATTAACGTACCAACCTTTGTCATTACACTTGCACCATAAGTGGTGATTGCGAAAATGTCTTTCCCCGAAGAAATTTTCCCAATTTCTTTTCTATAAGTTCAATACACACTTCAGAGGGCATATTTCCATGAATTCAATTGAGCTCCAAGTTCCAGATATTTGATTCTCTTTCAGAGGAGTGAACGATTAATATAGATTCTGTTTCGTGGCGAAGTCCATTCATCGAAAGTTAGACACAATTTTCTGGAATTTAGTCCATCTTGTTTAATACTGGCGGAAACTATGTCTTTAACACGTGCACCGTAAGGTCATTTCCGTTTTTCATATTTGTTACAAATTGTGACAAATTACTTATTCCAATAAAATGTATTACTCAATGATCTCAGACGTCTAACATGTTTCATTTAATATCCAAGAAAACTTACTTACTAGCTCTGCCTTTTATCGAAAATGTATACGTCAATTCCGGAATTCCGTGATTCGTATATACTAAATCCCGGAATTTAGTATATGCGAATTGTCATTTCATCCGGGATCCCGGGATTACAATCCTTAATTGTCAACCGAAATATCATGCGCAACCGAGTGGGAAGGGTGTTTATGAAGGAAGGGGGGGGGGGCAGAGGGGGCATTCGGCCCCCACTCCCAGAATTTGCCCCGGGCCCTTGAGAAATGAATCTTCATTAATAAAAATTAAATTTCACTTGTTTCCAGCTTGCCTTTTCCCTTCTGACGCATATTCTACCACCTTCATATGCGCTTTTAGCGGGATTCTAGTCTCTCCCCCTCCTATCCGCAAAATATTGCGGGCCCTTTTCACGGGAGCCGGACCCTTTTCTTAAGAGCCGGGCCCTTTTCAAGGTTGGCCCCTCCCGCCAATTTTAGTAAAATAGTTCCGACGCCCCTGTAAACAAAAGACCTAAAGAGAATAGAACTAGAACATAATTTTTCTCGTTTAACTCTACGTTAATTATTGTGCACTTAAAATTTTTGAATTATATTTTTGTATTTTTAATTAGGGTTCGAATGAAAAAAAGTGACTCTTTTAAGTGTTCAACCATCACGCCAACTTTAAAAATTTATTTCTCAAATACCCTCCGTTGATCTAATCTTAATTTAACACAATTTATACAGTAATGTTTTATACGTTTCCTATAAGTTTTTTAGTTCTTTATGTCCGAAAAATGATAATGTAATCATTTTTATGGTAAGCGTTTTTCTCGGCTCGGGGTGGTTAAATAAATGCTATTTTTATTGCGTTGAAATCCTTATATGTCCAAATGTTATATTATCTTAAAGAACATAATTTGATGAACTAATTTTTATCATTTTCTAATTGTATGCGTTAGTATGAGACGGGTCAGCGGCTATTTTTTGCGGCAACTTCGAACGGTTGTACCAGCAACAACAAGTCACTGATCTATCTATTTCTAACGCGTACAAATAGAAACTGATAAAAAATTTATTTGAATTATGTTCTTTACCATGATGTATTATAAAATTTGGATATCTAAGGGTTTCAACTCAATTAAAATAGCATTTGTTTGACCACCTAGATCCGAGAAAAGTGCTTCTGCTAAAAATGATTACAGTATGGGCCTCGGCCTGTTCACGTGATGAATACACGATTCACTTTCAAAACATAATGAAAGAAGCCCAAGCGCAACGGTCGAATGGCAAAGGATAGGCGTTGCTTACCAGGAAACTCAAGAGAAATTCGACAAAAGATAAGTGTTTTAACCAATAACTTAAGTCATTTAAATTAAAAGTTTCCCTATCACAGGTAAATCTGCACTCTTGAACATGGGCCACGTCGAGTAAGAGCCTCTTGATTGATGATTTGGAAGACAGAGAAAGAAGGATTCTGGGATATTCTAGGTCCCAAATGAGGAAGGCGGTGAAAGACAATACATCCAGGAGATTCAGGTACTTAGATGGAAATATCAAGAGTCAATTCAGAAAAAAAGATTAATCAGAACAACAAGCATGGACCCAATATAACCCTATTAATAAACTTAAGTTTTACCTACATATACATTTACATCTACATAATACCCTGCAAGCCACCATAAAGGTGTGCGGCAGGGGGTGGACTCTCACCAAACATGCACTACATATAACGCATAAAAAAGGATTATTATTTATATACTGTTCTAAACTTCACTATTTAAAAAGATACAAATAGCAAAGCAAACATGCAAAAACATGCCGTTAGTTGGGTTACCTTTAAGTGCTAATACCAACATACAGCTACCAATGTTATCCTTTGCTACACTCGTATTGGATATATTTACCGTTATTCATATCCCTATTGTACGAGGAAAAAAGGACATTTTCAATCTGTCAGTTCGGCAATCAATTTCTCTAATTTTGTGATTATGATCCATTCTACCAGAGTAAGCTGGGGTTCGCAAAATATTTTTAAAATCATCACTGAAAATATGGTCTTGGAATTTGTTTAAGAGATTTCAAATTTCTAAATTTCAACCTGCGATCCGACAATGATTCCCAATTTAATTAATTTAAGAGACTGGTTACGCTAATAATATAACCTAATATCTAGACAAAAGATTTAAGGAGGCCTGGATCACTAGAGCAATAACTTTAACACAAGACACCTTGATCTCTGCACGGTGAAACGTGAAAGACCGCTGGTCTCGAAGAAAAAAAAAAGATTAAGATAGGAAAGAAATTGACTCAAAAGAGAAAGGAAGTACAGCACAACTGGTTGGATGGTTATTTAGCAAACGTAAACGACCTCGGATGGAAACAATTGAATATACGTGATCCGCAACTGTCAGGCACGATATCGGCCCAAAATCCCTCAGTTTTCGCGGAGACATGCCCTTCAACTAGCCGAAAGGCCCATAGTATCCGATCAGCCAAGTGATAAGATGCAGCCGTGTAGTGTCCACGGGAGCAATTCTCCTCAGATAATACAGACAGACCCGTTCCCAGTGTTGCGTTATCGACAGCCATAAAGGTTGGCAATTTCCTTGATTTTTTCAGCAGCAATTGTGTTCTTCACACTCATGGCTAATTTTATTTAAAAAAAATGACGTAGAAGCAAATGAAAACTGCTGTAATACATGGCAGTTGGAATTAAATTTGAAAAAATGTGTAGTAATGAATGTTTTGAAAAAGAATAATTTTCCTCCTAACACATACTACACCACCATCATCCAGGGTCAACAATCCTAGGTTTGACGCAGCTTTCCACTCTATTCTTCTATCGGCCAACCTCATCACATCGACGTAATTTTTCTCTTATTTACTACATAAGAAATAATATTTAACATACCTGGGAGCTATTAAATGTCTTGGAAGAAGACTGACACATGATCTTTCTTAGGGTGAACACATACGTGAAATAACGGGTCAAGCTAATCAGAAATTGGGATTCATCGCAAGAGTACTGGGCAAATGTGACGATCGAGTACGAGAAATCAGCTACTTTTCCCTTGTTAGACCTTATTTATAATAGGCTGCCATTCAATGAAATTCTTACAAAAGAGGCTTAAATAATGAACTGGAACGTGCGCAGCGAAGATCGGAAAGATTTGCAAAGGGATGGTATGTTAGCTATATCAGCGTAACCAGGCTATTAGATGAAATAAAATGAGAATCCTTTTCAGACCGTAGGCTGAAATTTATACTTAATTTATTAACTAAATTCGAAGACAGCAATGATGATGTTAAAAATATTTTGCGAACTTCAACTTACTATGATAGACTGAATCATGATAATAAAATTTGAGAAATTGACTGCCGAACCAACAAACTTCAAAATGTCCTTCTTCCCTCTTACATTTTGGGATATGAATAGCTGTAAATATATTCAGTAGTACATATATTTAAGTATATAAACGGATAGCACAGATAGTTGCATGATGTTATAAGAACTTTAAGCTAACCCAACCAACAGCATGTTTCCGCATGCTTGAATTGATAATTTGATTTTGTTTTCAAATTGTTAACAGAATATTTAGAATATTTAGTTATAGTTACTAATCTATTTTAGCGTGATATGTAATTCATATTTGGTGTGAATTCACCCTCTGCCTCCTACCTTCATGGTGGCTTGAAGGGAATGGGGTCGTTTACCACATTTTTTTATTGCCGCATATGATAGAGTTTGTAAAATAAAAACACACACATTTTTCCGTTTTTTGATCCGTCAATTATTTCTCGAGTTATAAGCGGCGAAAAACTGATGTTTTTAACCCTTTCGCAAAAGTGGGCGTGGTGCAACCTCTGACGTATATCGACTTCGTCCAATCACCACTGAGCCCGCGAAGCTACTTCGCCATATCGCAAAAGGGGGGACACAGCTGGCTCTCCCAATGGGAGCGATTGCGACAGAATATGTGCAAGCAGACCTTCCGAGAACCCCCTTCACTCCCTTCCCTTCCCCTAATAGCAGTCAAGGACGGGAGGAAAATGACGTCAATGTTATCACAGCAGCTTTTTCGGTGGGCGCCACCTTTTGCTTATTTTAATTTTTCATTTATGAGTGAATGGTTGTGGTTAGAAGATTAATTTTTTCACTCATCATCATCATCATCATCATCTTCATCATCATTGGTCAACAATCCTAGGATTGGTTTGACGCAGCTTTCCACTCGATTCTTCTATCGGCCAACCTTTTCATTGTGACATAATTCTTCTCTTTTACATTCTTCACAACCTGTTCCATGTATCTCATACGAGGCCTGCCTTTTCCAATCTTCCCATTCAGTTTTCCCTCGACGATAGTCTTCATCAGGCCATCGTGTCTCAAGATATGTCCGATTAAGTTTTCCCTTCTTCTTTTTAGAGTTGTCAGCAGACTTCTCTTTTCTCCTACTCTTCTTAGCACTTCCTCGTTACTTACTCGGTCGATCCATTTAATCTTCAGCATTCTTCTGTAGCACGAAATTTCAAATGCTTCTACCCTTTTTTTCTCCGCTGCTGTCATCGTCCATGATTCACTGCCGTAAAGAAAATGTTTTCACTAAAATTCTTTTTTCGTTTCCATCTAACGATTTCGTGCACAAAATTGCGATTTCGGTTCCGAGTTAACGCCCCCATTATGCAGATATATGTACTCAAACTGAGTGGTTAAAAGCTTTGGAACTCTCAGGAAAAATTTGCTCCGCTTTGTTGCCTAAAATACAAAAACACCTCACCATAGAATAAATACATAAATGTGAATAAAAACATAAATAGAATAAATACATAAATTAAGTTTATCTATGAGTAATTTTTTAATCGGGAGATGAGCGGAGGGCACCAAAACTAAATTAAAAATCGAATGATAAATATTTTCCTCTCTATTTGCAATTTTTTGTCAGTTTCACCATTTGCTATCCTTATTAGCGTCGCACTCTTTCTACTGAGGGAGTTTTCGTTTTGTATAATGCAGTGCTCCTACATATATTTCACATCGTTGAAACCGATATAAATCTATCGTGGGAGAGTGATTTGTCTGATTATGTAATCAAAGAGCCACAAGGGAGAAATGGGTGTAATCCACTAATGGCAATAACCAAGAGAAGGGCTTCATAATTTGAGTTTCAACATTTCAATAAATTCAATTCTCGGGTGAAAGGCACGAAATTCTGGTCATGAATAATATAGCTGAAGGGTATTACGCAATGAGCATTGGCTAATGTCTCGATCGAGAATTTAACGGGGCAGTAAGGCTTACATTTTACAAATGATTGCTGATTTTGTCCATCAATACAAACCGGGGAAAGTTCGAGGTGAAATTTTGATGAATGCATGAATAGTGTAGTGTAGTCCATTAGAATATAGCTACCAATCACATAACTGCGGCAGGGTGAAAAAATTGCAGAATGAAATCCAAGTGTACCAGGGTGAGAATATCAGACCAACAATTTCAATTCAGAATATCAGACCAACATTTCCAACAGTTGACCTGCTACGTCGACGAAGGTAATATGAATCTTAAATACTCCTTCTCAATTCTTTGATAACGAGTTTCTTCAAGGCGAACTGTCTTGATGAAATTCTTCGCCAAGCTTGAGCACTTGGTGATTGCAGAGGCTCATATCCTTGGCTTTCCGACAACACCGTCATAGTATTTCTAAAGCTTAATGGGTCGTCAGAAATTTACTAAATATCTATGTTAGATTTTATAATAACATTTAACTCACTTTTAAAGACTCATGGTAGCGAAGGCCATTGAAAATGAGGTTTTAGATGAGTCAACTGAGAGATCTCAGAAATATTTAATGTGGATAACTCAGTGAAAGACTCACGCAGAGATCGGAGTACCTTAAAAATCTTAATTTTCCATTTCAGAGGTTGGCTGATTTCAAGTCTATCTCATTCCCATCATCAGTATTTAAATCATTGGGTTGGTTTACTGTAGCTCTCCATTCTGCCCTATTATTGTTGATTCTCTCACGCCCTGATAGGTTTTCGCTTTCACGTCCTTCTTTATTTGTCCTGTATACTTCTCCCTTGGTCTTCCTCGCGGGACCTTCCCTTCAATTTTCTCTTCTATAACATTTGTAACTAATTCATTGTGCCTCAAGGTATGTCCAATCCATCTGGTTCTTGTGTGAAGATTTCTCGGGTTTCACACCGGGTCAGGTTCTCCATATCTTCCTCCGACGTTTCGATGCGCGACTCGCCCATCGTCTTCAGGGATCCAGGAATCCAAGTGACATTCCTTCCAAAACTGCCCGCTTATGAAGATATGGAGAACCTGACCCGGTGTGAAACCCGAGAAATCTTCACACATATTATTCGCCGGGAAAACACCAGATCTTACATCTGGTTCTTCTCTGCCATAGGGTTTTCCACATTGTTCTTTCTTCATCTACTCTTCTGTACACCTCTTCGTTCCTCACTCTATCTGTCCAATTCTTCAACATTTTCCTCCAGCATCATGTTTCGAAGGCTTCAATTCTTTGCTGGTCTGCTTTCCCTATGTTCCATGTCTCTGATCCATAGAGTGCCATGCTCCATACGAATGTTTTTATGAAGTGCTTCCTTGCTTGCAGTCATAGGTTCTTTGGGCATAGAAGTTGTCTCTTCCTCATGAACACCTCCTTAGCTTGCACTATTATTCACTTGATGTCCGTCGAGCTTCTTCCACGCCAAGTTATAGTGCTGCCAAGGTAAGTGAATTCTCCTCTTCATTCCACATCTCCAAGTTCTACACTAATTGCACTCCACGAATTATGATATCTGTCCTCAGCTTCTCTCCTGCGCTCTCTAGAATTTAGTTTTCTTCTTATTGATGCTCATATTCTTGAAGTACGTGGTCCATAGTGTTCAGGCAAGTCCTCTCGACTCACTGCTACAACTGCGATGTCATCAGCAAGTAGGAGCATGTCAATTTCTTCACCATTCACCTTGATGCCTGTGATACCAATTCCGTCTGCTTCTCTTATTGCTGCTTCCAGATATATGCTGAATAACGCTGGAGAGAGGTTGCACCCTTGTCATTCCCTTTTGGCTTCAATGGGGGCGTTTACTCGGAACCGAAATCGAAATTTTGTACACGAAATCGTTAGATGGAAATAAAGAAAGATTTTTAATGAAATAAATAATATTCTAACCTCAACCATTCACTCATAAATCAAAAATTAAAATTAGCAAAAGGTGACGCCCACCGAAAAAGCTGCTGTGATAACATTGACGTCATTTTCCTCCCGTCCTTGACTGCTCTTATGGGAAGGGGAGGGATTGGAGGGGGGTTCTCGGAAGGTCTGCTCTCACAGATGCTGTCGCAACTGTCCTACTGGCCGAGTCAGCTGTGTCACCCCCATTGCGATAAGACAAAGTAGCTTCGCGGGCTCAGTTGTGATTGGACGAAGTCATTATACGTCAGAGGTTGCACCACGCCCACTTTTCCGAAAGGGTTAAAAAACATCAGTTTTTCGCCGCTTATAACTCGATAAATAATTGTCGGATCAAAAAACGGAAAAATACGGGTATTTTTATTTTGCAAACTCTATCAGATTCGGCAATAAAAATCATGGTAAACGACCCCATTTCCCGCTTCGCCGTCTGTTTTGGCCCGGGTCATGGTGTCCCTTACGGAGTCTTCCAACCTGCTGGCTATCTCCCGTCATCTGTTCGTGGCTTCTGTTCCTCGAACCACTCCGGTCCGGTCAAACATCCACCTTCTCACCACACGCGTTCGTCACCTGTGACCTTTCACCGAGCAGGCATCCTCACACTCGATCCGAATTCTCTGAACAAACACCCCAATTCCTCTACGCTCCTCGTTTACCGACACACCACAGTGAACGCCTAAAAACATCAACATCAAGCTGGATCAGCAAGGAGAAACCGATCACTCTATAGTATAGCATGATCGTTTATTCATTATCAGATCGGGGGTTAAAGTACAGATTAAATTTCCTGCAGACATTTAAATGGATGGGTTTAATGAAGACACTAGATATACATTAAAACTCCCTGCGTATTATGCTAGATTTGACCAGATTAATAAGATTAGAGAGACATTGTCGTACCGATAGATTTAAAATGTAATTTATTTGGTGTGCTATAAGAAGACACAATAAGCAGTATAGCAAAGGGATAGGCAGGGGAAATATTGTTGAAGTAGTCCGTAGTGCATGATGCATGAACTGAAATAACTAACCCATACATGATAGGTAAAAACAAATAAAAATATATCGACAAATGCCATTATAACCAATAAGTACTTTATTTATATGTAGGTACTAAACATCTAGCTGCATGTGACTATATTATCTTACATGTAGTAGCCTATAGTTGCACGTCAGCAGTGCATGTTTGGTGAACTTCACCCCCTGCCATACACTCTCGCGGTGGGATGCAGGGTATTGCTAGGACGTAGATGTAGATAGCGGGGAAGAGCGAACAATTAAAAGCCGACAGACAAATTTAACTACTCAAGATATCGCTATTGGAATCTGAAATTCTTTTAACTTCTTGCAATAAATCACGCATGTTGCGGTGCCATTGAGAATGTATGCAAGAAATAGGCATTAAGTCATCGAAATTCATTAGTAGATGCACAATATACACGAAGAGGAGACACAAATTCCAGGAATTGAATATTTACGCTCTGAGCATTATAACGTAGAATATATGTACACTATAGAAGTCGAGGCAACAATTTTGAAGAGCAGAAAGGCAGAAAAAAATAAGTAGGTCTTTTTCTGAGACCTACTTTAGAAAGAAAGGATGATATCGACCCCATTTCCGCCTTTATCCCGTCCACTAACAATGTGTTTTGAGAGATAAACAGAAGAAGACTTAATACCTAGGGGAGACCCTCTAATGACCTTTGATGGCGGACGTAGGAAACTGATGGCACAAAGGCTTTCGAGAAAATGGCCACTCTGCTGAAAAATTCAAGAGCGGACGGCAGTTGGAATTTTTGAAACCGTATATCCTCCCCAGCGCGGGCCGTCCGCTTAGATAAGCGCCGATCGCGTCAATATTTAATCCGAATTGATGCGACGAACAGCGCCATCGATTTTTAAACCGTGCGCAAACAATAAAGGCTTGATATGAAGAGTTGGATTCATTGAAATTTGTAACGTGAACGTATTCACACGAGGAAAGCCACTGGATACTGGCAAAGGGATTTTTCGCTCAAATAGGTTCAATGGAGAGCGTGTGTTTACCTCTTCGTTTGCGTAGAGAAAGAAACGTGGCCAAAATAATTGAATTTTCTCTCGCGACTCGGGACCACCGGGAACTCAACCACGTAATATAAAAAGCGATTATCTAAAATATTTGAAAAAAAAAGCAAAAGTCGGAGACGATTCGTTGAAACCTGCTATACACTGGAGAACAGATTTCAGTAATAAACGCAGTCCACAAAGAGAAGAATCATCTTTCTTTCTTCTTCTGGCTTTCCAGGTTTAGGCAATTTACCTGCTCGGTCTAATCTCCGTCTCCCAACACTTCTTCTCACCCTAAAGACTTATATTCTTAAGACCTTTCTGGGAATCCTTTTTGGATGCATGCGCTTAACATATTCTTTCCATCTTTCTTTATAATCTATTGCTACTTCTGCTAATGCTACTTGCACTTCGAATTCTTGCCTTACGTCTTCGTTTTTTTATGTGATCCAGACGTGAACAGCCTTTCACAGATCTAATGAATTTCATCTCTGACGTTTTAATCTGTTTGAGGTCTCTCGTTCCAGGTGTCTAGGCTTCTGATCCATATAGTAATGCGGGAACAGCCATTATTTTATAAAATATTATTTGAGTTTCATTTGCAGTTTTATTATTTCCCCTTCAGTGCTTATCTTATAGTACCACATATTATTTAGTCAGGGGTCGATTTATTTAAATGTGTCAGTCCTCTTCCTAGGTGGTGTCACATCCTAAATATTTAAAGTGTGACATCTGATCTAAGATAAAATTTTCAATTATTATTGGGAATGGGTGCTTTCCTAGGAATGCCATTGCCTTGGTTTTTTTGTACAGATATCTTCAAGTTTTAGCCTCTAGGAATCAGAATTAATTTATGGACAGCCAATTGTAAATGGCCTTCATTATATTGATTTACGACTTGGTCATCTGCAAACAGCACGGAACTTAGACAGTTGTTTTCTTCTCTTCGTATTGTATTGTATTGTATTACTGGTGCTGCAACTTTCTTCCATTCTCGTAGACAGTCATCTATGTTTATATCAATCCTTGTATGTATAATATTTTTTGGCAGTAACTTAGGGACATTTCATTGAAAATGATGCAGTTTTGTCCCATCCCGTGTTAACTTGAACTAAGAAGTGATTTTTTAAGTTGTTAAGAGATATGAGGAGACTTCGTTCGTGCCCTTTGTAAATGGAGGCATCGTACCGATTCTAGGGAATGGAAGTTTAAATAGGCAATCAAATATTATCCTGTATCTGAGCTTAAAAGTCAAGTCCTTTACATAATCATCGATCAACAATCCAAAGAGAGGTTAGAAGCTTCCCTCAGCTCGATTCTTCAATCGGCCTTTCATATAAACGTAATTTTTCTCTTTTGCATCCTTCTCAACCTGTTCTATGTATCTCATACAAGGCCTGCCTTTTCCATTCTTCCCGTTCACTTTTCCTTCGACGATTGACTTCATCAGGCCATCGTGTCTTAAGATATGGCCGATTTAGTTGTCCCGTCTTTTTTATGGAGTTTTCAGCAGACTTCTCTTTTCTTTCACTCTTCTTAATACTTATTCGTTTGTCACTCGGTCGACCCATTTTATCTTCATCATTCTTCGGTAGCACCACATTTCGAATGCTTCCACCCTTTCTTCTCCGCTAATGTTATCGTCCATGCTTTGTTGCCATATAGTAGCATGCTCCTAATGTAGTTTTATACAAGTATATAGATTTGATAATATTTTTATACATCATTTCAATTGCAAGGGTTTTTATCGGCGGAAGGAGGAGCTATATATTTTAATACGTGAATTTAGCCCTTGTTGCACATGAACCGATGAAACTCATTTTAAAATTTCGGAAAGGGGTGTTCCGAAAGATTATAATGCAATTAGATTATAGGATACCATTGGCCAAGTTAGTAGTAACCTTAGACTTTTTGCAGACGATGCGGTGGTGTACAGGGGTATATCAAACGAAGAGGACATGAAATCACTTAGCAAGGATTTAGATGCAATTCAAGAGTGGTGCGACAAATGGCAGTTAGAACTCAACCTTAAAAAGTGTGTAGCTATCAATTTTTGGAGGAGGAATAATTCGATAGAGCGATCCTATAGAATTAATAACACGAAGATCGAAAACGTTGAAACCGTAAGATATTTAGGTGTAACAATCACTAAAGATTTATCGTGGGGAAGACACATAAGGGAAATATGCGGCCGAGCGAAGAGAAAGCTAGGATTTATAAAAAGAGTACTTGGGAAATGTGATGAGAAGACAAAAGAGCGATGCTACTTTTCACTAGTTAGGCCCCACCTTGAGTATGCAGCCAGTGTATGGGATCCTAATGAATTAGGTTTGATGAGAGAACTAGACAGTGTGCAGCGTAGAGCAGCTAGGTTCGTCAAAAGGTGTTACGATAGGTTGAGTAGTGTATCAGAATTAATACAAGAATTAGGGTGGGAATCATTATCAGAGCGTAGATTAAAGTTCAGATTTAATCTATTGCAGAAATTTCAATCGGATAGCTTTACTGAAGATGTTAGGCACATATTAAAAACACCAGCGTATTATGCTAGATTCGACCAGATAAATAAGATTAGAGAGATAGATTGTCGTACAGATAGATTCAAAATGGCATTTTTCCCCCGTACTATAAGAGAACAGAATAGGCAGCATAGGAAAGGGATAGGTAGGGGAAATATTTTAGAGTATTCTGTAGTGCATGATGCATGTATTAACCCCTCAAATACTATAGATACTAACAATCTAGTTGCATGAGACCCTTTAGTTGCTTGCTTGCATGCTAGTAGTGAATGCTTGGTGACCTTCACCCCCTGCCACACACCCTCGCGGTGGCTTGCAGGGTATCGTGTAGATGTAGATGTAGATGAATGCATAGAAGGTCAATATTCGGTCTCCCGAAATAACTGGGACCGCGAAAAAACTTGATTAGATAAAAAGCGAGAATTTATAAATGATAAACTCCGCATTGTCGGAAGAATGCGGTGATTTCAACATTTTTTCCATAATTCCCTTGACGGTCACCAGGCGCTCTGGGTGGTGGTTACGAAATTGTTACCCATTGAAGTTCGCGGCGCGGGCTGCAGAGGCGTTTATGTTTCCAGTTATATCCTCATTGTAATAAAATGCAACGTGAAAAAAAACTTTTTTCCTTAAAACCTATCATTAACTTCCAATTTAGCATAGCCACAGCGGACATCTGGTCACCCAGGGAAACAATTGTCCGCTAGCAAACCCTTAAATTGGATCATTGCTAGCTTTACGAGCGATCATTTTTTATGTTTTCATAACGTGGAAAATGAAGGCCAAGTTTTAGTCCGAGTAGAACACATGAAATGCGATCCGGAAAAATGGTACAGTGAAGAGAAAAAAAAGGCGCATGGCCAAAAGGATTAAACCACGATTAAACACACTTTTTTATCATTTAGGGTATGCTATTAGTTCAGCCACAAAAGAAATATCTTTTGTTTTTATTTGTGTGCCCCTAGCGGCCGAATAAATAGAGTAATTAGATATTTTTGAAGGCGGCTACCATTAGATTTGATACATAAGAACTAAGTTTTATCAATGGTTCAAATATATTGGTTTAGTTATAAATAAATTAACATATCCAAGGAAATAGGTACACTTGCACAGCCACCAGGAACACCAAATATGGGTACAAAAGCATCAGGACAGCAGAATAACAAATTGAGCTTCGACGCATGGGACTTGGGCTCACTTGTCGACGCTACGGCATTGGATCCAATATGAGGGCAGATTAATAAATTAAATGTTTCATTTCGTCCGCCGCTGCTACCTCGAAATTTAGGCTACCATATCATCTCGATAAATTTCTTTTACTTATAAAACAGGGTAGTTTCTCTCCATAATATTTTGATTTCTGAGGGCCTTTGTTGGCAATTTTCTATCATTAAATTAAATAAATTGGCAACAAAAGCCTCATAAATATTTAATGTTTTTTATACATTATTATCATCATCGGCCAACAATCCTAGGATCGGTTTGACGCAGCTTTCCACTCGATTCTTCTATCGGCCAACCTCTTCATATTGACGTAATTCCTCTCCTTTACATCCGTCACAACTTGTTCCATGTATCTCGAACGAGGCCTGCCTTCTCCAAATTTTAACACAATATACACAAGAATGTTTTATGAATCATCTATACATTTTATAAATTTACCTGCGCAAAAAATGAAACTGTAATCATTTTAATCTGAGGCGTTTTTCTCAGCTATGGATGGTCTAACAAATTCCATGTTAATTGCTTTGCATTCATAGATATCCACAAGTTATAATACATTAAAAAGCGTTAAAAACCTAACGTAATAAACGTTTTTATATCAATATATATTTGTATATGGGTAGGAATGAGACGTGTCAGCGGCTATTTGTTGCGGCAACGTCACACGGCTTTCCAAGCGAAAAATAGATGCTGGCCCATCTCACTCCTACTCATGCAAATATATGCTGATACAAAAAGAGTTGATTACTTTATGATTTTAATGACGATTTATTAAAACATCTAGATACCCAGATGTTTTTACAGAAATTACAACGCAATTACAATAGCAAATGTTCGACCACCCATAGCCGAGGAAAACGCTTCAGATAAACATTTTTTTGGCCACGCCGGAGAAAAATGCCTCTGATAAAAATGATTAGGTACATTATCATTTTTTGCTCAGGTAAATTTATGCAAAACACACAAAGCATTCTATTGTATATTTTGTTTTAATTTGCATTAAATAATCTGAAGGGTTTTTAAGGAATAAATTTTTTAATTCGGCGTAATTGTTGAATGCATTAAAAATCCGTCACTTTTTTCGTTCAAACTTTAATAAAAATACAAAAATATAATTAAAAATATCAGGTGTACAGCAAATAACGTAGAATTAAACCACAACAAATTTGATACAATTTCATTTTATATTGGTCATTTGGTTACTTCATAAACACCCTTCCAACTCTAGACCACATAATATTTTGGCCGTTAATAGATGGCTAGTGCATACAAAGTTACGAAGTGATTTCTGGTTAGAAAGATTTTTATGGAATATATTTATCTGTATTTCTCTAGAATGCATAGATTAGTATTGTTAAACAACTCTTAATGCACCACAGAGTACTCCAACAATTGTTCACCACCTAGCCCTTTGCTATGCTGCCTGTTGTGTTCTCTCATTGCACTCACGAAACATGACCTTCAAATCTGCCTTTGTGCGACCATCTACCTTTCTAATCTTGTTTATGCATAGCAATAGCACTTAATATATGCCCAAACAGTCAAAAAATTAGTTTCGAATTTACTTTAAAGTTTTAGCCTAAATGTTAACCTGTTATGATAGCAAATACCATCCTAATACTTCTATTAAACTCGTGACAATTATACAATTATCATAGCGGCCTTTAACAAATCTAGCAGATCTCCTTTGCACAAGCTCTAATTCTTTTATCATACCTTTTTCGTACGGATCCCATATACTAGCGGCATATTCTAAATGAGGCCTGACAAGTTTAAAATAGCTTCTTTCTCGTACTCTCTCATCGCATTTGCCGAGAACCCATTTTACGGATCCTTATCCATTGTTGGTTGGTTGGTTATTCAGGGGAGGCGACCAGCTGAAGTCATTTGCGCCATTTAGGATAGGCGGATAATTGGGTAATGATAGGAGTTTTCAGGAAACAGAGGAAGGGTGGAGAGAAACCCGGCGTCGGCATTAACCTTCTCTTAACGAAAGGCGCCAAGGGGACCACGGCTTTACGTCCCATTCGACGGACGGAGTACTGGACTTGAAATGCCCTCCACTAGGCACTCAAGTGGGGACCGGTTTTCCACTGAAAAAAACCGCCACTGCCGGGAATCGAACCCGGGCCCTTGGGATGGGACGCCAGTACTCTAGCCTCCAGTACTCTAGCCACCACACCAACCGGATCCCCTTTATCTATTGTTTGCTATTCTAGTTATTACCCTTATGTGTTACCCTCATGACATGCCTTCATTGATGGTGACGCCTAAGAATTTAATAGATTCTACGTTGAATATTTTCTTTTCTTTGATGCAATTATTATTCCGGGAAAAGCTAGTCTTTTTCTAAAACTTCACTACTGCGCACTTCTTTAAATTTGATTTTAGCTGACAACCAATACACACCAATCATCAATGGAATCTAAATTCTTTGCCAAAGAATGTCTGTCATCTTCTTTTCTAAGTTCCCTGCACACACTCCTGCATCATGAGACGCCGATGATGCGGCCGAAGCGTTAAGTGCGCGAAAACAATTGTAATATGGGACGGGCGATGCGGGCGCCGCTCCGATACCCTGCGGCGAACTCACGAGCTACGGTGTAATTGGGACAGATGAGGAGCTGCCCGCGTGGAAGCTGCATACGGGCTGGCTCGCCTCACTGGATCGCCTCAAATGGAGCAATGTCCTCGTGAGGAGGAGGAGGAGATCGCATCACCGAATTCGCCGTACATCACGCAGGCGATGTTCCGCAACTATTTCGCTTGGTTTCCTTCCCGCTCGGATTTCAAAAGAGACAGGGACATTTGTTTCTCCAACCAACTAACTTCCCAGAAAAAGCACAACGCAGAAAGCAAACCTTTCAATCCCACGTGTTTTGTTAAAATTTATCCAGAAAACCTAATAAGGATCCCATTTCACTCATCATCATCGTCATCAAGGGTCAACAATCCCAGGATTGGTTTGACGCAGCCCTAAACTCGACTCCTCCATCGGCTAACCTCTTTATATTAACGTAGTCCCTCGGCCAACCTTTTCATTGTGACGTAATTCTTCTCTTTCACGTCCTTTACGACCTGTTCTATGTAACTCATCCGAGGCCTGCCTTTTCCATTCTTCCCGTCACTTTTCCTTCGACGATTGTCTTCATCAGGCCATCGTGTCTTAAGATGTGGGCGATTAAGTTGTCCCGTCTTCTTTTCACAGTTTTCAGCAGACATCTCCTACTCTTCTTAGGACTTCTTCATTTGTCACTCGGTCATTCCATTTAATCTTCATAATTCTTCCGTAGCACCACATTTCGAATGCTTCTACCCTTTTCTTCTCCGCTGCTGTCATCGTCCATGCCTCACTGCCGTAAAGAAACATGCTCCGGATATACGTTTTGATGAACTGCTTCCTTACTTCCAAACTGCTGCGTATGAAATCTTCGCCGCGTATAAAATCAAGTCTCGTAACATTGGCGTTAGTGCAGCCGACAGAGAGAAAGGCGCACATCGGAGACGCGAACACAGGACCCTCGTCTCGGATGCACTACGAAGCACAACATCAGAAGCCTCCTACAGAATGCTGATCAATTCGTTGGCGTTGACGGAGTCAAAAACCTTCACTCGCAACAGTGTAACACTCATTATCTGACGAGTGCGCGGAAACTTCAATGGAAAATTGCAAATTCCCATATCCAACGATTATGGGCGCGGAGTAGAAGAATATTTTATACCAGCACTCAACTCCCGAAACCATTCAATTTAATTTCCATGCGAAAAAATTCACCTGGACCGGGAATCAACCACGGAAATATGCTACAAGCTTGAAATATCTTACATTTACCTCCAAGCGCGGCTTTAGCGCTGGATGGGGTTCACCTTTGGTCGTGGCTTCCTTGAAGCCCTTTCTTCCTTACGTTGCCATCCTTGATAGACGGCGAGGGCTCTACATCTAGTACCTTGAAGCTCGGTAAAATTGCCATGCGAATTAGGGATCCTAGGTAGAGTATTGGTCTGCGCAGACGCCCGGAAAGCCAAAGGTACGTGATTCGATTCCCGGTCCAGGTGAATTTTTTCGCATGGCAATTAAATTGAATTTCACTGCCGTTCACGCGGCGGCAGTCATGAAATGTCCTACGTTTACCGCCAAGCGCGGCTTTAGCGCTGGATATGGTTCATCTTTGGTCGTGGCTTCCTTGAAACCCTTTCTCCCTTGCGTTGCTATCCTTGATGGCTCTAAATCTAGTACCTGAACCTCCGTAAAATTGCCATGCAAATTAGGGATCCTGGGTAGCGTATTGGTCTGCGCAGACGCCCGGACAGCCAAAGGTACGTGGTTCGATTCCCGGTCCAGGTGAATTTTTTCGCATGGCAATTAAATTGAATTTCACGCGGCAGGCTTTAAATATCCTACATCCCGAAACAATGATAGTATTATCCACTCCCCAAAAGTTTTTTTTTTCAGCATCTGGCATGGGGTGATTCGTGTAAAGTCGAATTCGAGATTTCAACGTCACAACCATGGAGTCTATAAAACTGTACCCAATTATGTAATAAACGTCATGGTTTGTAGTACAATCCGTGCTCCCTAGAAATGCGCGACGGTCGTCCCGGGTCACGGCGACGGAATTGGATCATTTTGCGGATCATTTCGTTCATAATCGGTCGCCACACATTCGCTAGCGAGCAGGCGATGCGATCGCGGTAGACGGCTGTCGTATCTGCGATATTAGCTGGAATCGTGTTTTATCTTTTTCTCGAACGCATGCAATTCTAGCTGATTAATCCTTCCATGTCTCCGGCGGCGAAGGATGGGTCGCGAATCGTTCTCCCAGGTGAGCCACAGCTCTCCATATGAGCCGAATTTCTTTCCACTTTCCGGAATCCCCCCTGTTATCTCCACCGAGGGTATTCATCAAGGGGTACCAAGAAAAAATCAAATTTAGGAAAAATACAGTGGTTACTTGTAAACTTATTCTGTTTTATCTCTCGTAAGAAAAAATTGCCTAGTTTTCATCCTTTCCCGATTTCCTACATGCACATGGACAAGAAATTTCTTTTCCAGGGATAAAGAGTATTAAATAAATCAATTTTCTAAAATTTTATCAGAAAACCAACGGAGTAAATAACATATTTTATTGTGCAGTTTCTAGGCAACAGGCATGGGAATAAGTACATTCAAATAAAGCATGACGCTCATTTACTGTGAAAACAACTCTATTAAAATCTATGACTCATACGTCCATACATATTGCGTTTCGCTGACGGGGTAGGAGATACGACCAACTATTACGATTCACCAGCCTCCGTTGCGTTCCGAAAAAGATATTTCATAAATTCTTTTTTTTTTTTTAATGGTAATGATAACATACTTATATAATAGGTAGTATATAGCAAGCATGAGATAGTTTGTGAAGAATGTTTTTCCACTGGTTTAAAATATGCGGTTTTCGCATGACGAAAACACAATTGTTAGGTGGAAACGAAAAAGAAATATTAGTGAAAAAATTAATCTTCTACCCACAACCATTCACTTATAAATCTAAAATTAAAATAAGCAAAAGGTGACGCCCACCGAAAAAGTTGCTTTGATAACGACGCCATGTTCCTCCCGTTCTTGAAGGGAATGGATGGGGGTTCTCGGAAGGTCTCCTCGCACAGATGCTGTCGCAATCGCTCCCATTGGGAAAGCAAGCTGTGTCCCTCCCCCCCATTGCGATAAGGCAAAGTAGCTTCGCGGGCTCAGTTGTGATTGGACGAAGTCGATATACGTCAGAGGTTGAACCAGGTCCACTTTTCCGAAAGGGTTAAAAAAACATCAGTTTTTCGCCGCTTATAACTCATAAAATAAATGTCGGATCAAAAAACGGAAAAATACAGGTCTTTTTATTTTACAAACTCTATCAGATTCGGCAATTAAAAAAATATTGTAAACGACCCCAGATGAACGCTGAGATCTAACAAAATCATTTTGTTCGATTGATGATTAAAAGACGCGCGGGGCTTCAATCGCTTCGGGGGGGAAGCGATGGATAAACTCAGCTCAGCATAACATCAAATAGCGTCTCTGCTGGCAAGGAGGGAGGGGGAGGATGACACGTGAATGCTTGGAGTGTTTACTCTGCGTAATCTACTTAGCGAGAACCCGGGGGAGCGAGAGAGTGTCTTCTTCCCCATCGCAGTCGGTCTCCGTTCATTCATGGAGTCGCAGCGGAAAGGGGAGTGGAGGCGTAATAATAGTCGTTTTATAGGTTCCACAGGGCATCCTGCTCGTGGACTCTGCTTCTGCGAAGCACGGCGTGAAGTTCGCGCCAACTGTGGGCCAACTTCACGGTGCTCTTAGAAAAATGATTACCAACTGTTTTGAAACGAATTAACTGAATAAATAATTTGATATAAATAAAAAAGTTGATTATAAGAATTTAAATGAATAAATATGCCTCAGATAAGAGTTAATAAGCTATAAAGGAGTGCACCGTCTGCTTGGAAGCGTCAGCAGCACCACCTAGCCGCAGTTAGAGGAAAAGGTGTCACGTCACACGTGTAATTTACCGGCATGCAATAGTTTGCCGTCACTTTTTCACGCCGCGGAATGTTTTGGCTTTTTAATAATTAATTAGGGAATATACTTAACGTCATTTTGAATTCAAACTGTTTAAAATACGTACTCCAGAGGTTATAAACTTTCGATCAAGACAATCAAAATATAATGGGAGACTACCCTGTTGTTAACATTGGCAAAGAGTGCGGAGACAAAGGAGGTCCGTCACTAAAGGCCGTTTTACACGGTCATTGAAACTGCGCAAGTTGATGCTGATTCCGTTTGAGCAGTCGTCTGCGAATGTTCGTGACGTAGAAAACTGCGAGGACGCTTGCTTGACAGCTTCACACGGTGCAATCGTCGGTGCATTATGTCAGTAACAACATACCATTCAGCAGCAGTAATACCGTCAATATATCGCATAACGTCAAGATCTGTGAAGTAGCAATTAATTGGACGTGAAAGATGCGATAAATTACCACCACTTTAAATATGTTTTAAGCCATAGTTTAAACATAATAGTGGAGACCCTAGTCCCGTATACTTAGCCCGAAATTTTCACCACGAACGAATGGCTATGAAGATAAATAGTATCTAAATTATAAAAATTCCGAAAAATATAAGAGACCTACTCAGCATTCTAATCACTTTTGTTTTAAAGGGTATGTAGGAGGTGCGAAATGACCACTGCCGTCGAAGCACCCCTAAAGCACAAATCTATCTACGAACAAATGGATGTGGGCCAAGGTAACAGGTTCTTCCTTTACGCACGAACTTTTAGCTTCCACGTGATTAATCGCCCAGCTCATCATTATTGCACTTTATTCACTACCTAAGAAGTTGAGTACAAACAAAAACACCTACCTCAATGGGTCAACAACCTTAAATAGTTTTAATTACTAGAATTCCCCAGGCAGTTCGTTTCCGCTACATCTGCACCATCTAGTGAGAGCAATAATCTTCAAATTTGCGCGAACGCATGTATCAGATTAGGGCATGTTCTAATTTGCCCGCATGCGTTCGCGCAGTGGCGCTGCCTGTCCTCGCAAGTCGTCGCTTTACACGGCGCAATATTTCTTGCGCAAGTGTTCTCGCAACAGCCTGCGCAGTATCAATGACCGGGTAAAACGGCCTTAAGGTCGTGGGGACAGAGCTATCCGCTGTGGCTACCAAGCTGGCGACAGAAGAAAGAAGGAAGGGGGCCTCTTCATAACCAGAAGAGCCTCCGATATAGTCCATTCCACCATCTCTGGCCACGCAAAAGATGATCGTTTTGTGGTGGTCTTCGTACGGTGCTTGCAGGGTGTTATATAGGTTTTACCTTGTTAGACCACATTTGAAATACGCTGCATTTATATGAGATCACTACGAAATGGATCTAAATAACGAACTTCAACGTGTGCAGCGAAGATCGGCAAGATTTGTAAAGGAAAGGTACGATAACCTTATTAGCGTAACCAGACTATTAAATTAATTAAAATGGGAATCATGAAAGATTTAGTTAGTAGAATAGCAGAGACAAAGAGGGTATTCTATCATAAGAAGAATCTCCTTACAGCTGGAAATACAAGCGTATAAGTAAGGAAACAGTTCATCGGAACATACATCTGGAGCATGTTTCTTTACGGCGGTGAGGCATGGACGATGAGAGCAACGGAGAAGAAAAGGGTCGAAGCATTTGAAATGTGGTGTTACAGAAGAATGCTGAAGATTAAATGGATCGACCGAGTAAGTAACGAGGAAGTCCTAAGAAGAGTAGGAGAAAAGAGAAGTCTGCTGAAAACTCTAAAATGAAGAAGGGACAACTTTATCGGCCATATCATGAGACATGATGGCCCGATGAAGACTACTGTCGAGGGAAAAGTGAACGGGAAGATTGGAAAAGGCAGGCCTCGTATGAAATACATGGAACAGGTTGTGAAAGATGAATCATTGTCAGATCGCAGGTTGAAATTTAAGACTTAATCTCTTAAATAAATTTAAAGATAATATTTTCACTGATGACGTTAAAAATATTTTGCGAACCCCCACTTACTACGGTACACTGGACCATAATCACAAAATTAGAGAAATTGATTGCCGAACTGACAGATTCAAAATCTCCTTCTATTCTCGGTCAATTAGGGATATGAATAGTTGCAAAAATATCCAATAGCATATATACGAGTGTATCAATGGATATCATAGGTAGTTGCATGTTGGTATAGAGACTTTAAGCTAACCCAACTAACAGCATTATATAGCGAGCTACCTTGCTATTTTTTTCCTCTTTAAAAATTGAAATTCAGACTAGCATATTATTACTAATCCCTTTCTATGCATGATATGTAGTGCATGTATGGTGAGAATTCACCCCCTGCCACACACCTTTATGGTGGCTTGCAGGGTATTATGTAGATGTACACGCAGATGAAACTATGACACGCAATGACTCAAGCGCGCTTGAGTCACTCCTTGGAGGCGATTATTACCCTGTTTCCACTACCAGCGTATGTACGCGCGTACATACGCGTGTGACCAAAAACACTGTGGGAACTATATCTGTGGTGGGAACGCACGTAAGGACCATCGTAACTCGTAGTTCGAAACCATGCCATTTTACACTGGTTAGGCGCTGGCGGCGGGGCGGAAACTAGGAAAGACGAATCACGATATTCTATAAAGTTGGGCAAAATGGATATTTGTCGGCTGTACATTGATTAACAAGTGAGAATGAGTGTCTTATAATTTTTAAAACGGAAAAAACATGAATAATGTGCTGGAATTCTTAATGTATTCTAAACTACTTTTACCAGCAACTTGTTCAGTCAGTTGCCAAAGGAGGACAGAACTGAGTTTTACCAGTGTTGTGAGAGCGCAACGTTGGTTGGTACCAGCGTACATACGCTAGTAGTGGAAACGGGGCATATGCAATGTCGAAAGAAATTCAGCTCATATGGAGAGCTGTGGCTCACCAGAAAGAACAATTCGCGACACAGTTTACCGCGGGCACCATGAAAGGATTAATTATTAGCTATAGCATTACTTGCGTTCTCACATTATATTCCGCTCGGATAAGATCTACACGTCGGCGTCTACTACTGTCGCAGCTACGACAGCCGTCCACCGCGATCCTGCTCGCCAGCGAATGTGTGGACACCAATTTGTACGAAATAATCCGCAAAATGATCCGAATCCGTCACCTTGACCCGGGACGGCCGTCGCGCCATTAAGGGAGCATGGATTGTACTAGGAACTATGTCGTTTATTCAATGTATGGGTATAGTTGCGACTTTAAAATCTCGAATCCGACTTTACAATATCGTCCGCTTATTAGGTCAGGTTAGCTACAGGTACTGCATCCTCGGGAAACACCTGCTTCGGCGGATGACATTTGATTGATCACGTGATGCTGCGTTTACTGTGACGCTTAGGCTACGAACAGTGTTTTGTTTTAGATCATTGCAACCGATGACTTAGGCCCGTATTTTTGTGACTTAAAAAAAAAAATCAGCATTACATTGGCGAAAAAATTTTGCTTGGAAAAAGCCTTGATTGCATACAAAGAGAATCTCTCAAAGAACTCTTTCCGGGCAGATAGCTGGGCTAATAATTTTCTCAATTCCTTTAGAAGTTAATGATAAATAATTAGCTACGGAAGCAACGAAAACTGCGTTTAAGTTAAATTGAATAATATCGATCATGTGTTCAAACATCAAATATTGATTTTCCTTAAACATATACCAGAAAATTCATGGACATCACTCGCAAACAGGAGTGTAGATAGGTTCGATTATAATTGCGATGCTATGATATTCTCAAAAAGCGCCATTTTCGAGGCCACTTAAAGGTACTCATTGGATGACATAATCGTTTAATAAAAGAAATGCTACAATGAAATTGATTAATACAGGTAACCATTATCAACGGGGAAATTGAATTTTAACAAAAAAATTGACATTTTTGAATTTGGGACTAAATTAAACGCATAATTATTCAATTATTAGTAATTTAATCTCGGCAACTACAAAGTGTATCGAAATTACAGCTCAATTCCATTGCAATACAACCAGTCATCTTTCATTGGAAATCCAAAAGGATCCACAAATAATGAAATCCGGAATAATAATTAATTTAAGCTGCTTTAAATGAGGAACCTTTTGGCAATCAACCCAGTCACCACGAACAATTGGATATGTAAAAAAGGTCCCACATTTAATTAAAGGTAATTGGTTCGTGAATATTTCGGACTGTTTATTTGAGGGGTTACTCATGATTTCACGACTGGAGAACGACTGTTTCTCTGATGCGGGATTCTCAGGCTCTGGTTGAATGCCATGACATTCGGCACTGCGAAAACAAATCCACTACCTATCCACCTTCTTCGATTAAGATGTAGAGAATGGACTATAGAGTGACCGAACCTACGAATTTCCACACGTAATTCATTCGTTGGTGATGTTGATCCACTCACTTGATGGCACTTTAGGTATGCCAACTGCAGTACCCGCCACCCATATAGGGTTATTTAACTTACTAAGTATTCAAGACGTACTATCTAAAATTCACAACTGTTTTAAATATAATTTCCAATAGGTACGTGAGTGTATTGCGAAGCGACTCAGCCAGATGTTAAAGTTAGTGGATATCATTAATGAAATAATAGAATGAACAAGAATTGAATTTTAAAATAAGATTGAAAGTTCACTGAGGATTATTAGATCCAATTTCAATGCCGTTCATTCAGCACAGTGATGCAAAACTATATTATCTACTCTGTATATCTAGGTGGTTTCCTTGTAAGATGGAGAAATGTTTTAATATTGTACACCTGACAGATCCAATGCCAATACTGAAATGAATACATTGCTGCACGTAATATGTTTCTGAGCTACTTTAGCTTCTTTCCTCCATATTTTAAATGTAATCTGTCGCTTTTTATCAAGGAAAATCTCATCATTTTGGTCTTATAATTTATTTATCTTATCATAGAAATAGCTGAAAAGTTCACTTGGTGGAAGTTCGACACTATATAAAAAAATAAAAACATTGTTCCATTCCACAAAGTAGGTATAACTAAATAAGGCTCGACCGGTTTCAAGCTTTCCAGGTAATTTACGAGAGCTGAGTGACAAAGAAATCGAACACGAGGGATAATATAAGTGCAGAGCACAAGGGAGAGGGGAGAAAAGAACGGATTACCAAAAGGAAGAGAGGTGAGGTGTTACTAAGGAGAAGGGTCGGAAGGTAAGTGGGAGGGGGGACATTGCAAATGCACTGGTCAAGGGCAAACATCGGACTATGAGGCACTGAATGAAACGGAGAGAGGTTGGAAGGGACTGGCTCAATTAAAAAATAATCTTTATAAACATTAAAATATGATAAAATTTCAAAATTTTCCATAAAATTTTAGCCTCCTGCCCTTGTCACAATCACGCATACTATTGGGAGTAAACTCGAAAGAGTGATCACTAAGCAGCGTTTACACGTAGCAGTGTACTGCTATGACAGTCACGAGATTCGCGATATATCTATATCGCTACTGCTATGATACGTCTGCACCAACTTATATGCAGCTTATGGTCGCTATTTATGCGTTGTCACAACAAATAAAAAGCGTTTTATTTCAATAGTGAATGATGCTTAAATTTTAAATAAATTCATAAAGCAATAAATTCCACCGACGATTATATTTTGTTCCCATTCTTTAAAGAGTAGAATCTCCCCTTTGGAGAGGGATATCTTTGTTATTTTATCCAAATTCCCGGTATCAGTCGTCGTGTATTGCTTTCCGTTGGCGATTGTTGCGATTGCGTTGGATACATTTCCGTTGGAAAGTAGACGGACTTCAACCTAGCTAATAGCTCGAACTAGGATCGATAGTGTTGGACATATGTCCATTATCGACCTGAACTCGCATCGAAGTTGCTATTTACACATGCGAATGGAGCTTAATAGTTGTTAGCAGTTGACTGTCATAGCAGTCAACTGCTACGTGTAAACGCACCTTTATTAATGAAGTGTTCAGGAAACATCGACTTATTATCACTGTAAATAAAATATTTAAAACGTTCAGATTTGCGAATGAATATTTTTTTCCGTTTGTCCCGTATAAAAACAATTACAACCTGGGGTATTACAATTTAACACATATACTCCACTTTCATCGGTATTAAAATATCTATCTTTAGAACTGAGCAATAGTTTACCCATGGTCTCACACGATTATTTATCAAAATTCCTCATCTTTCGCACTGCTTTTGTAACGTATCTAGCATTTTCGTATTCCCTTTCGTAGTATTTCGCATTCCCTTGGCTGACTGACCTAACAACTCCATCGCTTGTGAACATAACCGACTGCTCCAACACTCACACCAACTTTAGTTTCGCAAGAAGCCCATTTCACGCCTGTCACAGTATTTTATTCGAATGCATATTAAATAGGCAGTCTAATATGCCAAACTCAGGTTCCCAATCCAGTAATGCCTCGAACGTGAAATTACGCAAATTTTGACACTTAAAATTGCTCACAAAATTTCTTTTCAAATCTAAACGATCACTCGTTATACGGCATATTTTTATGGCCTTATAATTGAAAATGAAAATGTGAACTCGTTGTTTGTTTTTGCGGTTTCTCCATCAATGAAGGCCATCGAATTTTATCAGAATTTTCCCTTTCTCCTTAAATGCAAACAAACGTAGGTACGTTTTATGTCAGCAAATTATTTTGAAAATATTTAAAGTTTAAGCTTTTATTTTGATTTTAATAGTATGGGGGACTCAGAAGACCAACACACGAGATAAATAAAATACGAATAGACCACAGGCGGGTTGAAAGAAAAATACCAATTAATTAAGAACCAATGTGAGGAAATTTGGGGCGTACATGAAAAGTTAAAGGGTAATTCCTTTAAAGGAGTCGTAGAAGTCGGTGGAAACGGGATAGAATTTTGATTTTTAAAAGCGTGGAAGCAATTTCGCCGTGTTTTGATATCTATAACCCCAATTTAAGAATTAAATTGCTGGCTCGATTTCAAGTAAATGTCTCCTGGAGAAATATTTTGCTGTTGCCTTGACATTGTGAAAATATGAATCAACACAAGATGTATCTTCGAGATTAATATTTACTACGATTAAATTACAATGCTGCCAAAATCATAAATATGATGTTGCTTCTTCCCTTGTCAATATTTCAATAAATTGACTCAGTGTTTCTATTTTTGGAAATCGGTAGTATGTATGTTCCTACATACGTTATCTGTTGCCAAGTAAGTTTTTCTTGCAGCTTCTCCTCCATCATGAAAACCTCGGCGTTCTGTCTGCTCCCATCTGAAAAATGACTACTAACAAACTCAAAATTACAGGACAGGGAAAACGAAACTGCCAATAAACTACGAAACAAAGAAAGGGAATTTGGTGAATACATGAAAAGTAAAATGATAATTCCTTTAACCGAGTCCTAGAAGTTGAGTAGTAGCGAAACATTTAACGTAGAAAACGAGTAGTAGCCCAAAGCATTCATTTGTTTTCTACCAAATATCGCCATCTTTTGTCAAAGTTTTCGTAATTTGGACAAAACTCATATACTTTAATGGTAATAAATTATAATTAAATTATAATTAAATTATAATTAAGTAATTACATTATAATAAAAGGTTAAATTTATGGAATAGGCTATCTTGTGTTTTAAGTCCGTTTTTTGTAGCCTAATAGATTATTATGATACATTCAAAATGAATTTATGAATGAGCGATTTTACAGTGTACATATTCTTATGAGTAAATATTAATATTAATGTCTACACATTGGAACCCGATATTGTTTGATAAATAGATAGAGGCTATATTCGACCGCTTGTTGATATTTTATAATTTACCTAGTTTCAAGTTACTTACAAATAGGATACTTTAGTGCGTGGCTTGGTTCTCAGTGGCGGAGTTTGTGGTTGAGCGGCTTCTGAGAAGTTTTGGAGGCGATGTCCGACGCTTCAATCCGACAATCCGATTTTCAGTGCCATATAAGATTCTCGGACCATAAGTTCTTCATACACAATTAGCAATAACATATTAAGAAGACCTCAAGTTACATTAAGCCTCAAATTAACCAATTTTCATACTTTTTATGAAGTTCTCTGAACGCTTACTGGCTAATATTGTGAAATCATTTCAAATTATGGAAGAGCTGCTAAATTACTCAAGGAAAAATTTATGAGCAATTATATATATTATGTTTACATATACATACACGCCTATGTAATACCCTGCCAGCCACCGCGAGGGTGTGTACCAGGGGATGAAGATCACCAAACATACATTACTTACATGCAACTATGAGATGCAGTGCTACTACTTCATGCACACACGTTAGATATTAGGGTATAAGTGCAACTAGTTGGATAGTAACTACACATTGATGAATCGATTACTGATTAAAAAAACATTTTCCTAAATATATTAATCGGTATTTCCCTATCATGCATGTGCTAGTAATACATAAACATGAATCATGCCCTACAAACTAGTCGAGCAATTTTTTTCCTTCATAACCCTTTGCTATTCTGCCTGATGTACTCTCTTATAGCACGCAGAACCTAGCATAATGCGTAGGGGCTCTTAATATATATCTAACGTTATCTGTAAACAAGTCAGTTTCGAATTTACTTAAAAGTGTTATCCCAATTTTCAACCTAAATTCAAATAGCAATTCCAATCCTTGTCCTTTTATTAAACTTATAACATTAAATCAATTATCATAAAGGTTTTTTAAAGAACTATATGGAATATACGCCACCTATAAGCTCCTATATTAGTTTCCAAAAGTTCGACTTCATTATTGCCTGATACATTTGATATACCATCTAAAAAGCCTCCAAATGTACTGTGCAATAAATAAAAGAAAGAAAATGTTTTAACGATTTCATTTTTATGATAGATAACTCAGTATTAATTTTTGAAGGTAAGTAATGGTTTTTGGACTTTAATTAGAGGCAGTCGTCGTTCGGAAAGCGAGTTATTTCCAAATTACGAACATGGAAGGTTCCTACGAGGTCGTACCACTTGAGACTGGGATAAAACGTCGTCTGAGCACGGCGGAGGAATTAGAAAACTAGTGACAGTTGCGCGTATGTCGTGGTTCGTTCCTTAGCCCTCACTTAATGCATACGCCTCGATTTCCCTCTCATCCTCCCCAACAACCTGAAGCCGCATGGCCTTGAACGACCATATGCATCCATCTCCTCATCGATTTTAAAAATAACAACACCAGATTTTTTTTACAGAACACAATGCTCCTTGACTGAAGTGGTATCACTGATCTACTTGTTTCTGTAGTTGCCTACCTATATATACCAGCGTGTTCCGACAGCTATTTAATTATCATCCTAACCTTATTCTATTAGAGTGATGATTAACATCACGTTAATAGAACATTACGTTAATAGAACATTACGTGAATAGAACATTACGTTAAGAGTGGACATTAAATATTATTATGCAGTCCAAAAGTATGCCATGATACCCTTCGTAGGAATATGCAAGCATTATGCTATCTACGAAAATGGTACCACAATTTTTTGAGACTTGTTGGTGACATCGAATCTGGGCTTAATATTGGCTACACATACATAATACCCAGCAAGCCATCATAGAGGTGTGTGGCAGAGGTTAATTCACACCAAACATGGATTATATAACATGCAAAAAAGGATTAGTAATAGTTTATAGGGTTAGAGGCACTCGGGCGGGGACTACCGACGGTCAAGCCTCCTAATGAGGGTCCTACCTCGACTCCGAGCCTAATCCGACCCTTCGCGAGCGACCCGAGACCCTCACCGAGGCCTACAACTCCTCGGGGAGTCCCACCCTTCAATTTGACCATTTGCAGTTAAGTTTTACTTTACAAAATATAGTTGTTATAAACAATGTGTCATTTTCTTCGTGCTCTCCATTGAAACACGATTACAAGCCTTTTTTGATCGATCCTCTACGGTGAAAAATAAGATTTTTACAAATTAACACGGAAATCATAGTTCACACTTGGCAACGCTGTAGCGAAACATGTGGTTATCGTGAGGGGGTGAGAGAGAACGGAACGAAGGAATCTCACGGGCGTATGTGTTCAAGAAGTAGAGTGGTTTAGGATAGAGAGTAGGGAAATGAGTAGGTGAAATAGTGGGCCATTAAATAACTCGGGAAAACAAAAACCCCACACGTACAACAAGCAGCCATATTAAACTAGAGGAATTCCTGCAGTGGTAGTTAGATCTCGTAGTGTAAGAAGGAAGAAGATACCCGAATTCCAACACCTTATAGAGAGTACTATCTTGGAAAAAGACTGACACGTGATCTTTCCAGGGGTAAACACGTGAATACTACGTGAAATAATGGGTCAAGCAAATCGTAAACTGGGATTCATCAAAAAGTATTGGGTAAATGTGACGATCATGTACGAGAAATCAGCTACTTTTGCCTTATTAGACCTCATTAGGAACATGCTGCCAGTGTATGGGATCCCTACGAAATCGTCCTAAATAATGAACTTGACGTGTGCAGCGAAGATCGGAAAGATTTGTAAAGGGACGGTAAGATAACTACATTAGCGTAACCTGTATTTAAATTCATTAAAATGGGAATAATTGTCATATCCCAGGTTGAAATTTAAACTTAATATCTTAAATAAATTCCAATACCATATTTTCAGTGATGATGGTAAAAATATTTTGCGAACCCCAACTTACTATGGAAGACTGGACCATTATTACAAAATTAGAGAAATTGATTGCAGAACTGACAAATTCAAAATTTCCCTTTTTCCTCGTACTGTTAGGGATATGAATAACGTTAAATATATCCAGTACAAGTGTAGCAATGGTAGCTGCATGTTGGTATAATCTTTTTTTTTTAGCACCGTTTTTTGTAAGTATTGTAGTTTTCTACAATACATATTATAAATACTAATCCTTTTGTATGCATGATATGTAGTGCATGTTTGATGAGAATTCACCCCCTGCCACACACCTTTTTGATGGCTTGCAGGGTATTATGTAGATACAGATAGATGTAAGAGTGTAGCGATGGATAGCATTGGTAGCTGCATGTTGGTATGAGTACTTACATATACACGATACCCTGCAAGCCACCGTGAGGGTGTGTGGGAGGGGGTGAAGGTCACCAAGCATGCACTACCGTCATGCAAAGAAGGAACAATATCGTTTCATGCAACTAGATTGTTAGTATATATATAGTGTTTAAGGGGTTAATATATACATCATGCACTATAGGCTACTCTAAAATATTTCACCTACCTATCCCTTTCCTATGCTGCCTATTTTGTTCTCTTATAGTACGGGGGATAAATGCCATTTTGAATCTATCGGTACGACAATCTATCTTCCTAAACTTATTTATCTGGTCGAATGTAGCATAATACGCTGTTGTTTTTAATATGTGCCTAACATCATCAGTAAAGCTACCCGATTGAAATTTCTCTTTAAACTGTACTTCAACCTACGCTCTGATAATGATTCCCACCCTAACTCTTGTATTTTTCTGAAACACTACTTAACCTTTCGTAACACCTTTTAACGAACATAGCTGTTCTATGCTGAACACTGTTTAGTTCTCTGATAAAATCTAATTCATTCGGATCCCATACACTGGCTACATACTCAAGGTGGGGTCTAGCTAGTGGAAAGTAACATCGCTCTTTTGTCTTCTCATCACATTTCCCAAGTACTCTTTTTATAAATCCTAGCTTTCTCTTCGCTCGGCCGCATATTCCCCTTATGTGTCTTCCCCACGATAAATCCTTAGTGATTGTTACACCTAAATACCTCTTGTCTTCAACGCTTTCGATCTTCGTGTCATTAATTTTATAGGATCGCTCTATCGAATTATTCCTCCTCCAAAAATTAATAGTTACACACTTTTTAAGGTTAAGTGTTAACTGACATTTGTCGCAGTAAACTTGTAAATGAGATATGTTTGTGCCTACTATGTACCACCCCATTCCGATGTACACTCAGTATTACAACTCGAGAAACAGATCAGCGGCCTTATTCGCTAAGGATTTTTCAAGGAAATTCCGTGGTAGAATCTCGGAATTACGTCACATTCTCGGAAGAATACCCAAGTCGCGATTCAGTAAGGTTTTCACGGTTTTTCCGTCTCGACAGTGTTGCATTCCGTCGCCGTGGAGAGCTAGTCTCCAGGTCCATTAATTCCCATAGCAACGAAAGACTGATTATTGTAGGTGGACATTTCAATATATCATCGATAGATTGGAAAACGCGTATTCATTAGTCTGGGGGTAGGGTCAAAGAGATCAGTGAGTCATTTCTTAACCTGTTCGCATCAAATAGTAAGCTTGCTTAATAGAGGGGAGAATGTTCGATTTACCTTCTCGATTTACTTTCCACAAATATCCCGGAAAAAGTTATTAAAGTTGAAATTGTCGATGGAATAAGTGACCACAAGGTACTACACTTTAGATTTTCCCTCAATTCTGAAAAATTTTAAATTAAAAAGAAAGATTTACCTTATTAGCAAAGCAGATTTTAACGGATTTAGGCGTGAATTACAGACTTCTTTTGAAAAATTCGAGAACATCATCTATTCATCTACATCTATCTACATCTACATAATACCCTGCAAGACACCACAAGGGTGTGTGGCAGGGGGTGATTTCTCACCAAACATGCACTACATATCATGCATAAAAAAGGAATAGTATTAATATCAGTAGCGAAGCTAAGGTATTCGAAGTGGGTATTCTAGCTCATCAGCCCCTTAATTCACTGCTTCAGAGACTCAAATATTCCAGTTGACAAAAATCAGTCGACTTAACACGTTGTGTACCTGGGTATTTAAATGGGCTATAACCCTCCTTTCCGGCGGATTTTTAAAATCTAGTTTTTTTTTTAATGTGCATTGCATATGAAGAGAATTCTAGATGCTTCAAGAATGTTTTCTCACTTCTTTACCTCTCGCCCCACTGTTAATTTGAAATAAATTTTTCGGTACCCAACCATGCACAGAGGTTAGCACTGAAAGCTAAATAATTTGCCTTAATATTTTCTGCTGATCACATAGATTCGGCGGGTTTTCCCTTGGGCAAAGGTGTCGATGACGCGTTCTTTGAAACTTTCGTCGCTCGGAAGGTTGTTCAGTAAGGCCTTTTCAATCGCCAGGGTGCTTAAATTGCTTAGGCTCGAGTCCGTCATGGAGTTTCTTAAAAATGTCTTCACTGTCTTCAACGTACTCATACTTCTTTTGGACCGTACAGTTGATACAGGAAATGTCTGAATCAGTCTTATGATTCCCACAGTTTCTTGATACACTTTATCCAGGCCACTGTCCAAAAAATATTTAAGTCACTAATGTGCAGGCAACTGTCGTTGGAATAGACGTTAATGAGTTCATTTTTTAGCTGTTCACTATTAAATAATGAGTACATATTATCAGGATACTTAATTTCGCCGATGGAAATGATGTATTGTATGCAGGAAACTGTTTTTCATCTAGTATTTCTGCAAAATAGAAGTTATTGAAGTCTTCAAAACGAGATTCCATGTGGACAACGAAAGTGTCAATTATTTCAAAAGCGAGCCTTCTGAATTAGTTAAACGTGTCTAGTCTACCCTGGTTGTTGTTGCTCAGTCCTTAGCTTGTATGCTGCCAGTGTATGGGATCCCTACGAAATCGGTCTAAGTAATGAACTTGAACGTGTGCAGCGAAGATCGGCAAGATTTGTAAAGGGACGATACGATAATTATATTAGCGTAACCAGTCTATTAAATGAATTGAAATGGGAATCATTGTCAGATCGCAGGTTGAAATTTAGACTTAATCTCTTCCACAAATTCCAAGGCAATATTTTCAGTGGTGATGTTAAAAATATTTTACGAACCCCAACTTACTATGGCAGACTGGACCATAATCATAAAGTTAGAGAAATTGATTGCCGAACTGACCGATTCAAAATGTCCTTTTTCCCTCGCACAATAAGAGATACGAATAACGGTAAATATGTCCTATCGGAGAGTAGCAATGAATAGCATTGGTAGCTGCATGTTGGTATGAGTACTTAAAGCTAACCCTACTAACAGAATGTTTCTGCATGTTTGCTTTGCAATTTCTATCTTTTTTAAATAGTGTAGTTCTGACTGAAGTAGCTGATTTCTCGTACCTGATCGTCACATTTACCCAATACTCTTTTGATGAAACCCAGTTTACGATTAGCTTGACCCATTATTTCACGAATGTGATTACCCCAGGAAAGATCATTTGTCAGTCTTATTCCAAGATATTTAATGGATTCCACGTTTGTTATTTCATTATTACTTATTTTGTATGTGCTATGAGGAGAACTATTCTTTTTCCAAAAACTCATTAATACACATTTTTTAAAATTTAATTCTAACTGCCATGTATCACTCCAATTTTCGATTGCTTGTAGGTCATCATTTAAATATTGCTTATCGTTTGGGCTTAGAATTTCCCTGTACACAACTGCGTCATCGGCAAATAGACGAAGCTTACTTTTTACCACCTTACTGATATCATTAATGTACAGAAGGAACAGGAGTGGACCTATCACACTACCTTGTGGGACACCCGCAGTGACTTCAATTTTCGGTGAGGTAACACCGTCCAAAACACCCCTTTGAACCCGATCATGTAGAAAATCACTTATCCATGATATAATTTTACTGTCTAGCCCATAAGATTTTAATTTCAAAATTAGTTTGCTATGAGACACCTTGTCAAAAGCTTTTTTGAAATCTAGAAAAACAGCATCCACTGGAATATTATTTTCGCCAGAAACTAAAATATCGAGGGAAAGGAGAACAAGTTGAATTTCACATGATCTGCTCTTCCGGAAGCCATGCTGAAAGTTGGACAACAAATTCTGGCTATCTAGATGCCCCATGACTGAACTGACAATTATATGTTATAGGACCTTGCATGAAATGGATTTGAGAGATATTGGTCTGTAGTTAGATGGCTGCTCCCTATCACCACTTTTAAAAATGGGTTTTACATCGGCTACTTTCCAGTCCATCGGTACGGCGTGTTCAGTGAGGGATTTATTAAATACTATTTCATCTACATCTACATAATACCCTGCAAGCCACCACAAGGGTGTGTGGCAGGGGGTGATTGCTCACCAAACATGCACTACATATCATGCATAAAAAAGGAATAGTATTAATATAGTAGTCAGAACTACACTATTTAAAAAGATAGAAATTGCAAAGCAAACATGCAAAAACATTCTGTTAGTAGGGTTAGCTTTAAGTACTCATACCAACATGCAGCTACCAATGCTATTCATTGCTACTCTCCGATAGGACATATTTACCGTTATTCGTATCTCTTATTGTGCGAGGGAAAAAGGACATTTTGAATCGGTCAGTTCGGCAATCAATTTCTCTAACTTTATGATTATGGTCCAGTCTGCCATAGTAAGTTGGGGTTCGTAAAATATTTTTAACATCACCACTGAAAATATTGCCTTGGAATTTGTGGAAGAGATTAAGTCTAAATTTCAACCTGCGATCTGACAATGATTCCCATTTCAATTCATTTAATAGACTGGTTACGCTAATATAATTATCGTATCGTCCCTTTACAAATCTTGCCGATCTTCGCTGCACACGTTCAAGTTCATTACTTAGACCGATTTCGTAGGGATCCCATACACTGGCAGCATATTCCAAATGAGGTCTAACAAGGGAAAAGTAGCTGATTTCTCGTACATGATCGTCACATTTACCCAATACTCTTTTAATGAAACCCAGTGTTTGATTCGCTGGACCCATTATTTCACGAATGTGTTTACCCCAGGAAAGATCATTTGTCAGTCTTATTCCAAGATATTTAATGGATTCCACGTTTGTTAATTCATTATTACTTATTTTGTAAGTGGTAGGAGGAGAGCTATTCTTTTTCCAAAAATGCATTACAAGACATTTCTTAAAGTTTAATTCTAACTGCCATGTATATATTTGAAGGTAGGGAGAAATTTCGGGAGCTAACTCTCTATACACGCGGGAGGGAATTTGATCAGGGCCAGGAGATTTGTTGGGACTCATATCTTTGAGTGACTTTTCAATAGCATTACAGGAAATTTCTAAATCTTTCCTAAGCGATTTCCTGTCTTCTTCTTTTGATATACCCCTATACACTACAGCATCGTCTGCAAAGAGTCTAAGCTTACTACTAACTACGGTACCCAAATCGTTAATGTATAGAAGAAATAGGAGCGGACCTACTACGCTACCCTGGGGAACTCCCGATGTGACTTTGATTGTGTCCGACATGATACCATCTATGACAACCCTCTGCTCTCGTCCACTTAAGAATTCTCTTACCCAACACACAACGTCTTTATTTAATCCAAAACTCTCTAACTTCAAGATTAATTTATCATGAGGAACCTTATCGAATGCCTTTTTGAAATCTAAAAATATCGCATCAACTTCAGTACTGTTTTCGCCGTAGACTAAAATATCGTGTACGAATAAAGCTAATTGTGTCTCCCTAGATCTACCTTTCCGGAACCCATGTTGGCTGTTTATGAGTAATCCCTGACTATCCAAATGCCCCATGATCGAACTGACTACAATGTGCTCAAATATCTTACAAGAGATTGACGTGAGTGAAATGGGTCTGTAGTTACTAGGTTCTTCCCTATCACCGCTTTTAAATATAGGTGTAATGTTAGCTACTTTCCAATCTTTGGGTACTGAGTGGTTCTTTAGTGTTTTATTGAATATTATTTCTAGATATGGGGCTATTTTAGAAGCTAATGTTTTATATACTCTGGTGGGAATTTGATCGGGACCTGGTGATTTGTTTATACTAATGCTTTTTAACTGCTGCTCTATTCCGCGACATGAAATTTTTATTTCGGGCATTTGCTCACTGAAAGTGTTCGGCGGTGGTTCCACTGCGTTGTGTGACGATGATTTGAATACGCTTTGGAAGAAGGTGTTTGAAGTATTGGCCTTTCTACACTGCTGGTGACTCTGATTCCTTTATCGTTTTTAAGTGTGTGCACTGTGGACTTATTTCCCTGAAGCTCTCTCACATATGACCAAAACGCTTTAGGATTGCTATCTAAATATTATCCTAACATCTTGCTCTTGAAATGTGATAACGCTTTCCGACATGATTTCCTTGCTAATGCTCTCGATTTTTTATAGTTTTGAACTAGCTCATTTTTTTCCTCTACCGATAGACCCCGTCCTGCATTTTTCATCCTAGCGTGGCATACCCTTTGTCGCTTTAGCGATTTCCTAACCTCCGCGTTATACCACCTTGGCTCTGTATTATCACTAATGAATTTACTTGGTATGTATTTATTAACTGCTTTACGGGTGACCTCAAGAAATTCTCTCCACGAATCCTCTGTATCTAATCCTTTGCTTTGTTCGCTAAATACATTAAACGATTCCCTTAATTCCTCTTTCATACCGTCGTAATTAGCCTTGCCAAATAAGTATACCCTCCTCCTTGGTTTATAATGTCTTTCAACGTCTACAATAAATTTCGCATGCACTATTTTATGATCACTAATTCCTATGTCTGTAACTGTATTTAGAACTCTTTCGGGTATATTTGTTGCTAATAAGTCTAGAATGTTGTTTCCCCTGGTCGGTTTTGTTACTAGCTGTTGTAAAGAATGTGACGTTTGGTGTGATTTCACCCCCTGCCACACACCTCTATGGTGGCTTACAGGGTAATATATGCATATAGCTTCCCTGGCTTCCTCCATGTCTCACACTATGCCTGATTTTTGGACTTCGGGAACAGAATTTATCAGTAGACTCTTGAACACATGACAATTGCTTTTTTTTAATGTTGCAGTAAGATACTTTGTTACTTAGATTACTTGCCTACGGGTGTACTAAGTATCTTACGTTAGATTCCTCACATAGTACGCTTCTCATTCCCTACATTCTCTTCTCCATTTCACCCGTAAAATTCCTCACACCTACCCTCGCTCCCCTCTTTCTTGGAAACCACGTGTTCCCGTACAGCATTGCCAAGTTCGAACTATGATTTCCGTTCATTTTACAAAAAATCTTATTTTTTATCGTAGAGGATCGATCAAAAAAGGAATGTGATCTATTTGAAATGGAGAGCACGTAAAAACTAACACATTGTTTATAACAATTATAGTTTATAAAGTTAAAATTTAACTGCAATCGGACGAACTCAGCCTTATGACCACCCGTGGAGAGGTGGGCCTCGGTGAGGGTCTAGGGTCGCTCGCGAAGGGTCGGATTAGGCTCGGAGTCGAGGTAGGACCCTCATTACCAGGCTTGACCGTCGGTAGTCCCCACCTGAGTACCTCTAACCGTTTATAGTCTAAACTTCGCAATTTAAAAAAAGATAAAATAGAAAAGCAAGCATGCAAAAACATGCTGTTAGTTGGCTTAACTTCAAGTTACCAACTAGCAACTACCTACTCTATCCATGGACACACTAATACATATGTACTATTGATTATATTTAGAGCTATATATATCCCATAATGTACGAGGGGAAAAGGACATTTTGAATCTTTCAGTTCGGAAATAAATTTCTGTAATTTAGTGATTATGGCCCAGTCTACCATAGTACGTTGGAGTTCGCTAAATATCAGGGAAAATATTATCTTGGAATTTATTTAAGAGATGAAGTCTAACTTTCACCTCACACTTAACAATGATTTTTAGTTCATTTAATAGACTGGTTACGCTAGTATCATCATCATATCCTGGCCTTACTTCAGACCTACTTCCCCTCATCCTACCTTACAACCTGTCTCTACTTCCCATCCTCCTACCAAACCCCGAACATCCTCTCTCCCCAGTTCCTCGTTGCATACAAGGCTCAGAAGCTATTTTTTCCTCAATTATCCTTGACAATGACGCTATAGCCGTCCAAATCGATTGGATGTCATTAAATCACTGCGGAACTTTACCTTTGTATTCTTCCTAAAATCCATAAACAATTCCAACCTAAATAATTTTAATAAACCGTCAGTCTCGGTTCCGCTACGTCTAGCCGATCCTTCCTATATTTATGCCCTCTCCAAACAAACCTAAAAACAAATCCTGCTTCATCATTATTTTCCTTTTACCCAAATCCCAGCCAATGACCAGAAAGGGCAAAGAGCCCCGCATGGAGCTATAGGGTTACTACCAACAGTTTGCAGTTCGCAACCGTACAAGGTGTGAAAAAAGATCGCAGGCTTTCCCGGCGTACGCTGGAAGTGAAGGCTATTCGGGTGCTCCACCGGGTCAAATCCTCCATCGCTGCCGACGTTTCAAGGAACGAGTCGTTCCCCATCCTCAGGGCTGTATGTCGTGTGTGGTGAAAAACGTTGAACGTCGGCAGCGATGGAGGATTTGACCCGGTGGAGCACCCGAATAACCTTCACTTCCGTACAAGGTGTGTTTTTCATAGCGTTGGTCTCTTCGTTCCACTACGTATCGCCGAACTCTATTAATTTGATCACTGAAGAATATTCATTTAAGGCAATCTGAACTCTGCGTGATGATTAGCTAGCTACTCAAAGGAATTATTTAATTACAACATTTTTTGATAAATTTCCTATTTTCGGCAATAGCAAAATGCGCATGGCAATCAAAGATACACTCAGCACTCAGAAAGCTCTCAAGATAAGTCCCACAGAATAAAAAAGTAGGTCAAATCTTCTTTTTTGCCGTTCCAGCCCCTACCATCGAAAAATGATATATGACACTATGGCCGGACATATTTAACTGCACTATATACTAAAAGACAAGGCATTAGCCGTCAACACTTCCTATAAACCCTACAACACCATCAAAACAGCTGAAAAATTACCCGATTACAGCCTTCGGGAACGTGATAGTAAACCACACACCCTGCCACACACCCTCGCGGTGGCTTGCAGGGTACCGTGTAGATGTAGATGTAACCTCGAAGATGGGGGAGAAGGGTGAACGAAAGATAATACACAGTCATTCCCTTTAAGAGACCCATCAGTAAGGTAGTTAGTTAGCTCCCTCGACTTTATGGCGGTGATCTGATAGAGATTGCCGAAACGTCTGCGTGATGCGAGGAGAAAGGGGGAGGGGGTTGGAGGGAGGGAGAAGGGAGCGTGACGTGTGTTGGTGGCTTAGGGCCTCACAGGGTAGGTATCCCTGCCTTTCGAATAAGTAATGAAAGGGGGATCCGAATTAGTCCGATCCATCTTCCTGATATTAGGTGGAAGAAAACGTAGAAGAATAAATTTTCCTTCCATCACAGATTGGAAAGCTATTTAACCTCCAAGAGGTCACTAAAATAAATAAGTACGGGACTGCAGAGATGATACAGAATGCCTTTTTGATTACCTCCCCAGGGAGGCTGTGTTTGAAACCGTCGGGATAAACTCGATTATGTAACCAAGGAGTCACGTGGTACAAACACGAATGGCTCACAAATTTGCTGAGTTTAAACCGCTGATTACCACCTCGTTCATTATTTACATTAGTACTTCATCTCATCTGGATTATCTATAGTCGATACATGAAAAACACTGAAGTGAAAACAATTAATGAGGCCTTAATCAGCGTTTTCAACGCACCAAATGTGCAAGCCATTCGTGTTTATGCCACGTGACTCCTTGGCTACCTATTCGAGATAATTTCGACGGTTTCAAACACAAATCGAAGCGAATGAAACGATTCTGTGCCCAACAGACCTTTCTCCCGAGTGAAAAAGAGCTGGGAGCGTCTCAACGTTGAGTCTTCCTCTCGAATATTGACTGAGGCAAAGGCCGGCGAGGTGAATGTCGAGGCCGCGAGGGGAACTTTTTATCCAAAATATCTTCTCCGCTCATGAGATATTGATGGCAGTAATTAATTTTAATTAAAGCAGAATAATTAATGGCAATCGCTCCCAAAAAGCACAAAAAGGGGGAAATAATATGACAAAGTTTCATTCGAGTCTTTTGAGCTTCATCTCCTCTCAATTCGGGGAATTCTGGGTTATTTTCCGCCTTTGGAGAATCATGAAACTCTACAGCTAATATCATCCCCCAGCCTCATGACAAACATCTCTCCATTTTGCTTCAGCCATTCGATACTGGCTCATTGAACGGTTCCTCATTCGGGTTCCGCGATTATATACTGCCATGGAAGTGGAATGAATACGTTAATTCTCCGCTTAAATTAGAAAACAATTTGGGAATCATTATGAGATCGTAGGTTGAAATGTAGACAATCTCTCAATTACATTCCAAGAAAATGGCTTCACTGATGACGTTAAAAATATTTCGCGAGCTCTAACTTACTGTGGGTGACTTGCCTATGATCATAAAATTAGAGAAATTGATTGCCGAGGTGACAGATTAAAAATATCCTCCTTTCTCGCAAAATTATGAATTTGAATAGCTGTAAGTATACGAAATAGTATACATTCAAGTGTATCAATGGTAGTTGCATGTTGGTATAAGGACTTGAAGCTAACCCAACTAACAGCATGTTTTTGCATACCTACTTAGCAACTTTAATCACTGTTTTAAATATTAGGTTATATATAATGGCAGTTAGAACTTAACCTTAAAAAGTGAGTGGCTATCAATTTTTGGAGGAAGAATAATTCGATACAGCGATCCTAGAAAATTAATAACACGAAGATCGAGAGCGTTGAAACCATAAGGTATTTAGGTGCAACAATCACTAAAGATTTATCGTGGGGAAGACACATCCGGGAAATATGCGGCCGAGCGAAGAGAAAACTAGGATTTATAAAAAGAGTACTTGGGAAATGTGATGAGAAGACAAAAGAGCGATGTTGATTTTCACTAGGTAGGCCCCACCTAGAGTATGCAGCTAGTTTATGGGATCCGAATGAATTCGGTTTGATCAGAGAACTAGACAATGTGCAGCATAGAGCAGCTAGGTTTGTTAAAAGGTGTTACGATAGGTTGAGTAGTGTTTCAGAATTAATAAAAGAATTAGGGTGGGAATCATTATCAGAACGTAGGTTAAGGTCCAGATTAAATCTGTTAGAGACATTTCAATCGGATAACTTTAGTGAAGATGTCAGGCACATATTAAAGACACCAGAGTATTTTGCTAGATTCGACCAGATTAATAAGATTAGAGAGATAAATTGTCGTACTGATAGATTCAAAATGGCATTTCTCCCCAGTACTATAAGAGAACAGAATTGGCAGCATAGAAAAGGGATAGGTAGGTGAAATATTTTAGAGTAGTCCTTAGTGCATAATGCATGTATGAATTCCTTAAATACTATAGATACTAAAATTAGTTGCATGAGACCCTATGGTTGCTTGTTTGCATGTCGGTAGTGCATGTTTGGTGATCTTCACCCCCTGCCATACACCCTCGCGGTGGCTTGCAGGGCATCGTGTGGATGTAGATGTAAGTTTAGACTAGAATATAATTACAAATCTATTTTAAGCATGATGTGCCATGCATGTTTGAAGTGAACTCACCCCCTACCAGGCACCTCTATGGTGGTTTTAAGGGTATTCTATAGATTTGGGTGTAAAGCAAAATTCATTAGTTTGCGTTAAAACTCACAATATAGTTTATCAATAGTTAGAGCATCCACGAATAGTCCAACATAACTTTCATTGTCTTCGAAAAATACTTTCCAAGCGATTACACAATTAAGATGGTTGGCATTTTGAAAGATTTAAAGTTTTCTCGGCGAACGACACGAGTGAATTCTTCTTGGGATTGCCACCGGGTTGGTGTTTCAGGTGCCGACGTCGCGACGTTTCGGTGGCTGACTCTGACATCTTTGGTCAGGTCGCCTCTGATTGCCTGGTTTGATTAGTACCCCCCATATACTTTATTTTCCGGAGAATGGGCTTCCATGTGTTCCTTAGCTCGTAGCCTACGGGCCATATTCAGAGTTCAAACTACAGTTTCGCTTTCCCAGATTACGTCCAAAAATACATACTTCGAGTGAAATTGGTGTGCAGGTTCACCCTGCAAAGTTGGTATTAGCACGCTGCTTCGAACTATATCGACGAGAATCTGTATGCTTTTTTGTACTCGTAACAGAGATTTTATGGTGTACGCAGTAAGAGTAAGACCGTAGTTTAGATTCTGGGTCATATTCAAAATCTCAACTGTTCTCAGAGTCACGCTTTGAAGTAATACCATCTCTGAAGGTTAAATCTGTACAACAATTCGACCCGTTTCAGGGAGTTTTAGGAGGTAAACAGTATAAGCGAGACTGTAGTTATGATTCCGAATGCGGCCCTAAGTCTCCAATGAAGTTCTTCTCTTCGAGTCGAATTTCAACTGCCTCCTTAGCTAGCCTTTCGCAATACCCGTTGGCTCTGTCTGAGACTCTAGCGTCGTCAAGGTCGATGAGATGAACATGGCTGAGGATCTGCGACGGCAGATATTTACGGGATACATCTCTTATTTTCTTTGGTTCTTGTTCCAGTGGTGCGCCCTGTCTCGTCTATGTATACTTCTTCGCATTTGTACGAGATTTGGTAAATACCTGGAGTTCTAAGCTTTTCCTTAACCCAGAGACATTGACAAGTTAACAGAAGAATTAGGTTGGGAATCATTATCAGATCGCAGATTTGAGTACATATTAAATCTCCTGCAGAAATTCAAAACGGATATGTTTCCTGAAGATGTTACATATATATTCAAAACCCCTGCGTATTAAGCTACATTTGACCAGATTAATAAGATTAGAAGGATAGATTGTCTTACCGATAGATTTAAAATTTCATTTTTCCCGCCTACCATTAGAGAGCAAATAAAGCAGCATAACAAAGTGATAGGTAGGTGAAATATTGTTTGTAGTGTTGGTAGAGTAGTCTGTAGTGGTAGCTTTTCATCACAAGCTTGGCAGTGCATGCAGCTATTATTTGAATGGTTAGCATTGCATGGAATCTCTTAGTTGTATGACTACATGGCTCCTAGTAGCATGTAAATGGTGCATATTTGGTGAATTTCCCCTCTGCCACACACCCTCGCGTTGGCTCCCAAGGTATTATGTAGATGTAGATGCAGACTTCTTAGTTTCTTCGGAGGCCTGTGGATCGTCTTTACGTTCTGTTCAATTAAGATCCTTTACTTAAGACTCTATGTACCGCACAGTAGTACTCCACGAGTGGAGCGATACATTCGTCATATTACCAACGGTTTTGGTTCAATGGCCTTCAAATTCCACCCTTTTGGTAAGCAGTGTTGCTCACATAATTGGTGATAACAACACGCAGTCTTTGACTGCACACTTGGGAGACGAAAAAAAAGGAGAGGCTGAGAAATTTGTGGGGAATAGCCCACACACGACGCCAGAAATACCGAGGGTCTGTTAATGCAATTAGTTCGCTCTTCACAATCGATTTGCCTCAACCCTGGAACCTCTCTAACGAGACAGGAGGCTTGACAAAAGACGGGAAGGTGTGCTTCATTCATTCCAATCAATGGTTCCGCTAAAGGCGGAACTCCACCGACTACTGTATCCAAACATTCCCTTTCCTTTGAAAAGCTATCTCAAAGCACAAAATGAGATAATTTGGAGGGATTAGAGTCTTTCCCTTTTATAAAACGACTCTCTCTCTTCATGCATTAAAAGAATTGTTTGAATCTACGATGAAATGTAAAATAACAAAATACTGATGTAAAAAGGTGAAAGGAACAAAATAACACTACAGGAACACGTAGGCGTATTGTGAAATTCGGGAGAATGCCTGACAGTTTCCTTTGCGTTAAATGCCAGTCAGTTTGACAGCAGGACTAATTTTAAAGCTCTGAAAGAAAGTGAAATGACATATAATTCGACTTTATTCAGGTCTGTAGTAAGAAAAATGACGTATATAGGGTAAACAGCCGTTCGAAGGCTCACAGGGTAGTTTTATCTGTATTTTCGTTGTTTTTTTTCATAAGTGCTGAATTAGAAGCACGGCGTTTTTTATTTTAAAGTAACTAACCCTCCAGATACGTGAATACAGTTTTAAACACAAAGTGTACACATTTAGAGATACTGATTTTTACCAAGCAATTTAAAATTGCCTCATACTTTCCCTTATCAATGCAATTTGCAGCTCTGAAAATGACCATTTTTGCAAACAGATCTCGAAAGCATATTAGTTTCCACGGCGTCAACATAGTGTTTTTTTGGGATCATGGACTACCTTTTACGCTACGGTTTTCCATTGACTTTTTTAGGCCAGTAAGGATGGTTTAAGAATATGATTAGTTCAAAAATAGAGTACGTATAATATAAAGGGTTCATTGCATATGGTAAAGCTGGTATACGTTTTGGACGTAATACTGGAAGGTTTCCAAAGATGGCGTGGCAAGAATTATTTGCGTTACGCCCCAAACGATAAGTATCGCTATCATTGCTTTCGTTTTTATCTAATAGACTTAAGCGGCATATAACATATGCTGTTGATGTAGTTTTGTTATTTTATTCTTATGGTGACATATGCCTTTACCTTATGTCAACAGTCACATAGATAGGTTAAAATTTATCTCAGTATTAAAGCAAACATATGTTGCATAACAGGAAGAATTTCTTCCTGTTTTTTACGAAAAACACAAATCGGAACAGACTGCTAGGAACAGCCGGAATAGACTACAAGACACTAATTATCGATTCTGTAGGCGAAAGAAAGTGCGACTCCGCATTCGAGTTGAACTAGCATCAGATGTTCCAACGCTAACACATAAAAGTAGAAGAATCTTTCAACTAATTAGCATGATTCTTATTCTCCACAGACATGATACAGTTATGCTAACGGGTGCTACGAATAGAGCAAGATTTAGTACAGAGTTATTCGTATTTATTAAAATAAATGGTTCTTAATCTGGCCAAAATCTACGGGAAGGGTACTATCATGCGCCGTCATTCAGCTCATGGGTTTCCATCTCAGTGTTTTGTTTCAACTGTAGCACGGAAATGTTCGTTGTTGAGGTTTCCCCCTGTTTAATTTAATAAGTTTAAAAACAAGAAACATTAAGGACCTAAAAGAAAAAGCATTGCGTATGTTTTCAAAATTGATAAATCATCTTTAGATGTGCATCGCCACCCTTTTAAAAGCTGCCCCATAGGGGTATAAAAAAACTACCCTGCTGGAAGTTCACGAGCGCATTTGCTGGTACTCACTCGGGTGTATGGTGGTCACCTCAGGGTCCTGCTCTACGACCCCATCCTTGCTATCTCCCGAGATGGGAGGGCCGGCGGCGCTGGAGTCGTAGCGCGTGTACAAGGCGAACAGCAGAACTAGAAGAAGTTGGAGGACGATGGCGAAGAGGCTGGCCGACGGCCACCCGTGCCTGGCGCCCATGTTGTCCCTCTGCCGGTGCTCCGATGGGGAGACAGGTCGTTCGCTGGTCTCTCCCGAGTCGACTGCTCAGCTCAGTTCGGCGACGACACGCAGAGTGAGTGAGGCGTAGACCAAGTCCAGCCGCCTGCGCCACCAATTATAAGCCTGCAATGGAGTCATCAGCGTCCATTAACACCCTGGGTTCCAATTGCGTCCTAAGGTTACCTTCCATCACGTGGGGGGAGGAACATTGATGGCTCGAGGAATGCGCGAGGGCAAGAGAAGGCGTGCGGGAGGGGAGAGACATTCTTCCCTCCGCGACGCTGGTAGATGCTGAGGATTTTAGTGGACGAGCAGAGGAATGCACAACATTGGCTAAACCTTCCATGGTTTCAGGCTCGCTATGTGGAAGTTGATGTGAAAATTAGTGTGCTTGAAACCGTCGGGATTATCTCTAATAGGTAACCAAGGAGTCACGTGATACAAACACAAATGGTTTCAAAATTTAATTTATCTGAATCCTTCTTTACAACATCATTAATTGTTTTCACTCTCATCAATTCCAACTAAAAAGCTCCAAGATGAGATGTAACACAAGTGTAAACAAAGAATGAGATTGTAATCAGTGGTTTTATCTCGCCAAATTTGCGAACCATTCGTGTTTATGCCACGTGACTCCTTGGTTACCTATTCGAGATAATCCCGACGGTTTCAAACACAGCCCCCCAGCAGGGGCAATATTTCGATTAAATTTGAGGCTTCCGTGGTGAATATCATTAATAATGGCTTTCGAGCATTCCTCCGCGATATGGTGTCCTTTGGCGACAACAGCCATACTGCTGGCGTCTTCAGGTCTGAAGTGACGACGCGTCGATTCTTGGCCTTTCTCTGCATATAAACTTTTGATAGATCCTGAGGATTTACGTGGATGAGCACAGGAATGCACAGCATTGGCTAAACCTTCCATGGTTTCAGGCTCGCTACGCGGAAGTTGATGTGAAGGGTGGTGTGTTTGAAACCGTCGGGATTATCTCGAATGGGTAACCAAGGAGTCACGTGATGCAAACACGACTGATTTGCAAATCTGCTGCGTCTGAATCGCTCGTTACAATACCATTAACTGTTTTCGCTTGAGTTTTCCTCTTTTGCTTCGACTATTGAGCCCCCAGATGAGCTAAACACAGGTTTAAACAACGAATGAGGTTGTAATCCGTAATCTAATCAAATTTGCGAACCATTCTTGTTTGTACCACGTGACTCCTTGGTTACCTATTCGAGAAGATCCCGACGGTTTCTAACACAATCCCACTGGGTAGCAAGCCACGCCAACCTCATCAGGCACTCAGTGATGGATACAGATTATGGCCGCACTCACAATAAACGGACATGGACACAAACATGGACAAAAAGCTAGGAGGCTGGTTAAATATATTTCGGCGTTGAGACAAGTATTAAGTTTTTCACCAGTAATTTTTCCATATTTTCTTCTTCAGCGTGGAATCAATAAACTTACGTGAACGTGGGAGAAATGCCTTTATCGCATTCCTGCATGGTAGTAAGTGTTTTGATCAAACTAACTGATTAATAAGTTATCATTTCAGGCTCAATCATGTGGAACCTCTTCATATCGGATATAAGGAATACACTTTATTAGGTCCGATAAACAGACTTATTGCGTACGACCCGGGTTTAGATACATAATACCATCCTCAGGTTACTTGTTCACTTGTACCAGAAGATGATGTTATGTGTTGAAACCCGGTTCGTTCGAAATAAAGCTGTTTTTTTGGACATTACGAGGTGTATTACTTACGTCCGATATCTGATTTTTTATGTAAGCCTGGATTTTATCTCACCCCCCTGCCACACACCCAAGCGGTGACTTATAGGGTATTATGTGGAAGTAGATGAGAAAGGCTTGAAAGTGTGCAGATGCAATTGGGTTTTGATGTAACACTAAGGCGGGTCGGGAGGGAAGGAAGGACGTTGTATTTGAGTGAATCTCTATAGGGACATAAGCCTGGGAATATCCTCAAACCTAACTCCTTCTGTAAATTATTTAAGGTGAGACTTCGGGGAGAAGTCTCACCTCAGGTAATTTGCAACGTAACCCGTGTCGTACTCAATAAATCTCTCTAGTGGACCGCATAAAGTATACTTTTTTACATGAGATATACTTATATACTTTATAACTTTAACTTTGGTAACTTTATATACTATAAGTATAACTTTATATGGTATATAAAGTTATACTTTTTTATATACCTCATAAAGTATACTTTTTGCCTGAACTGTACGAGGAATGAAGGGCACTTTTAATGTCCTTTTTCCCTCCTCTCTCCCTCGTCCTCCCTTCTGTCGGTTCGGCAATGGTATTCTCTAATTTTACGATTACGATCCAGTATGCCACGATGACGATTCGTGGCGATAGGGAGCAGCCATCTAACTACAGACCTATATCCCTCACATCCATTTCATGCAAGGTCCTAGAACATATAATTGTCAGTTCAGTCATGGGACACCTAGATAGCCAGAATTTATTGTCCAATGTCCAGCATGGCTTCCGAAAGAGCAGATCGTGTGAAACTCAACTTGCTCTCTTTTCCCACGATATTTTAGTTTCTGGCGAAAATAATATTCCAGTGGATGCTATATTTCTCGACTTCAAGAAGGCTTTTGACAAGGTTTCTCACAGCAAACTAATTTTGAAGTTAAAATCTTATGGGTTAGACAGTAACATTATATCATGGATTAATGATTTTCTGCATGATCGGGTTCAAAGGGTTGTTTTGGACGGTGTTTCCTCACCGGCAATTAAAGTCACTTCGGGTGTCCCCGGTCCCCAGTGTGATAGGTCCACTCCTATTCCTTTTGTATATTAATGATATCCAAAAGGTGGTAAAAAGTAAGCTTCGTCTATTTGCCGATGACGCAGTAGTGTACAGGGAAATTCTATGCCCGAATGATAAAGAATATTTAAATATTGACCTACAAGCAATTGAAACTTGGTGTGATACATGGCAATTAGAATTAAACTTTAAGAAATGTCTTGTAATGAATTTTTGGAAAAAGAATAGCTCTCCCCCTAGCACTTACAAAATAAGTAATAATGAATTAACAAACGTGGAATCCATTAAATATCTTGGAATAAGACTGACAAATGATCTTTCCTGGGGTAAACACATTCGTGAAATAATGGGTCCAGCGAATCAAACACTGGGTTTCATTAAAAGAGTATTGGGTAAATGTGACGATCATGTACGAGAAATCAGCTACTTTTCCCTTGTTAGACCTCATTTGGAATATGCTGCCAGTGTATGGGATCCCTACGAAATCGGTCTAAGTAATGAACTTGAACGTGTGCAGCGAAGATCGGCAAGATTTGTAAAGGGACGATACGATAATTATATTAGCGTAACCAGTCTATTAAATGAATTGAAATGGGAATCATTGTCAGATTGCAGGTTGAAATATAGACTTAATCTCTTCCACAAATTCCAAGGCAATATTTTCAGTGATGATGTTAAAAATATTTTACGAACCCCAACTTACTATGGCAGACTGGACCATAATCATAAAGTTAGAGAAATTGATTGCCGAACTGACCGATTCAAAATGTCCTTTTTCCCTCGCACAATAAGAGATACGAATAACGGTAAATATGTCCTATCGAAGAGTAGCAATGAATAGCATTGGTAGCTGCATGTTGGTATGAGTACTTAAAGCTAACCCTACTAACAGAATGTTTTTGCATGTTTGCTTTGCAATTTCTATCTTTTTTAAATAGTGTAGTTCTGACTACTATATTAATACTATTCCTTTTTTATGCATGATATGTAGTGCATGTTTGGTGAGCAATCACCCCCTGCCACACACCCTTGTGGTGGCTTGCAGGGTATTATGTAGATGTAGATGATGAGTTGGAGTTAGCAAAATATTTTTACGTCATCAATGAAAATATTATCTAGGAATTTATTTAAGAAATTAATTCTGAATTTCAACCTACGCCTTCGATGTCAATGTAGCTACGGTCTGATTCCCCTTTTAGTTCGTATAATAGACTGGTTACGGCAATAATACCGCCCCTTTACAAATCTTTCCTATCTTCGCTGAACACGCTCCAGTTCATTTTTTAAGCCTTTTTCGAATGAATCCCATATACCAGCAGCGTATTCCAACTGAAGCCTAATAAGGAAAAGAACCTAATTTGTCGTACATGGTTGTTACATTTGCCCAGTAATTTTTTGATGAATTCTAAGGGTCCACTGATGAATGATCAGCTTGACCCATTATTTCACGTATGTTTTTAACCCACGAAAGATATGTCAGTCTTATCAGTAAATGAGTCAGTCTTATCAACTTATATGCGTGAACGAGAGCACTAAACACGGAATATCCTAAAACCTAACTACTTTTATAGCTGATAACTTCAGGCTTAACTGTGTGATACCTTTCCATAATGGTAAATAAAAGAATGAAACCTTGTTAGGTTCACTTTATATTTAAATAGGCAAGACCCGGGTTTCATAACGTAGTTACATCTTCACTATGTTATGAAACCCGACTGGTGCCTATTTAAATATAAAGTGAACCTATCAAAGTTTCATTCTTTTATTTTATAACTACTTTTGTAAGGCACTTAAGGCGAGACTTCAGGGAGAAGTCAACGGAGGATAGTGCTTGCTGGAAAATTCTCCAGAGCAGCGCATGGAAGACGTGCTTTGATCCCACAAGGTCTACGACGAGGGCCTAGCCGGCTAGTTTTCTCCTCCAAGCGAAAGAAGTGGGTGAAGGAGCATATTAAGCCTGCGGGGAATGTGGAATCATTCCGGCTTGGAGGAGTAGTGGCGCTTCATTCTCGCCATTTAATCGGAGCTCCCCACCACCGCAAAGGGTTAAAAGGGGTGGGAGAAGGTGAACCCCTCCCGGGTTGTTGCTTTAAGGAATGGAGTGGGGGGGGGGGGGGTGAGCAATTAAATGGATAAAAAAATATAAAGGCGGAGGGAAAATTAAGGCTCAAAGAATGGGAGAGAGAGAAAGAGAGCGAATATAAACAATTCCAGAGGCAGGGTTAAATATGACGCGGCCACATTCACGAAGAGGAGAGGGAACCAAATGTAAGCCTCCTCCCGACCCTGACCCTTGATCCAGGGTCATTTATTTCCCGTTATTATCACCTCTAGACCCGCAAACGAATTACTCAACTCAGTCGGCGGTGTGCATTTCATTGCTCGACTGTTTTCTGGGGGAGAGGGAAGGCGAGGCCGGAATGGTGGTGGTGAATATGGGGTAGCGGTGAGCATAGCTCGCAATCCACCCCTTCCCCCCGCCCCCCCCCCCCCCCCCCTTATGATTGAGAGCAACTCGAGAGGAGCGGCCAGCGGGGTTACCATGGCGACGGGAGGAGGCCACGGAGCGAGAAGATGATGTAGTGGAAGTGACACTTGTGGATCACCTTCTTCAAGTGTGCACTCCTGCTCATCCGTCCGCTCGCAACGTCTTCCGACATTCCACTCCAACCCATTCTGTCTGCCATCTTCCACGCCAATAGGAATGGACTCTCTCTCTCCTTACCTACATTTACTAATCTACCGGATGGTTTTAAATTGCAAGGGTATTTTCCCACTGGTCTACCTATAGCCAAGTTTGTCGTGTAGGATTTTAATTCCGTCACTTAAAACGTGCTACCGGAGTCGAGCTGATTAAAACTTGCAGCATCTCTTACACACAAAAAGTTTTATCAGTATAAATTGAATTGAATTAGGCGATACTTTGCGAAAAATTGACATAGTGTAAGAGAAACTTAACTTTGTATTTTTTCACACTTTTATTTCAGACACCCTACCGCGGTTTCGACACTCCCGTGTCATTGACCGTGTCAGAACCCTTGACAAAGACACGGGAAAGTCGAAACCGCGGTAGGGTGTCTGAAATAAAAGTGTGAAATAATACAAATTTAAGTTTCTCTTACTACGTATTATCAGCTTGAATTTACTCACAATCCCATAAAGTGCGGTGCAAAACATTGAAAATAATTCCATGTCATTAAGTTCTCCTCAAATTTAAGATCAATGTACTTCTTACTACATATCATCAAAATCAACTTCGCAAAGGCCACTCAAATGTGCTGCCGCATTCAATGCACAATTTAGTCTGCAATGAAAAGAGCCCCCTCAGCCTTTCATCACTATTTGCTGCAAAGAAAAGAATGCTTTGCGTGAGTGCTGAAAGAATCACCAAATGTGATTTCCCTATGGAGCATAAGAGAACAGTTTCTTAGAGAAAAGACATAACTTAAATCTTAGCAAAAGAGTACTACCTTTCTTATAATGAGGTGTTGTGGCCAGCCTAGAGATATCTGTATTTTATTTTAAACCTTATTTTGGCAACATAATATTCAATTTTTTATAAAATAGATTCGCCACAGAAAGTATCTAAATTTAGCTACCCATTACAATGAGTTATTAATTATTAAGAAAGGTTGCCAATTAGTACAATAAGTTGCTAAATTTAGCGGCTAGGTTGTTAAATGGCTGCAGTGGTACGTAATGCATGCCCTATGATTATGCAGCAACTGTCACACAACCTGGAGATAGCATGCAATATAAGTATTCTGCATAAATACATGGAACATTTGGGCCATCATTCACGTACTTGCCCTTCTAATCTGGTAGGCAACGAGAAAGATAATTGGAAACTACTGGAAAGATAACTTACGAGAAGTCGTTCATTTCCTCTGATTACTCGAGAGCTACGATCGTGGAACTTTTGGGTGAAGCTTTCCCGTACAATGACTGTAGCGCCAAATTGCAGACATTGAAATAATCATTAAAATGATATGATTTTTCCAGAACAATATGGTTCATGGATCACACATTCTGGCGATTCAAATGTTTGGTTTCGCCATCAAGAAAGAATGGAATATATTTTTTCCAATTAAACTGACATATATAGGTATTGATAATAATAGCCGAATTACGGCCGCAGAGAGGAATATCCCACTAATGCTCGCACAGAGGTGCGTTAGGTCATAATTTGTGCTTGAAACGGATTGCGCTCCGGTATAACGGGGAACGTCACTATTTTAGCTAAAATGTGCTTGGCGAATATTTCGCTGTAGAATTAAGTTGCGTCACAAACATGTTACTCTTCAAAAATTAAAAATTTTCGGAAGCTTAACAACACGACGTGATCACATGTTGTCAGGGCACGATGTGAGTTTTTGGAAAAAGAATAGCTCTCCTCCTAGCACTCACAAAATAAGTAATAATGAATTAACAAACGTGGAATCCATTAATTATCTTGGAATAAGAATGGCACATGATCTTTCCTGGGGTAAACACATACGTGAAGTAATGGATCAAGCTAATCGTAAACTGTTTTTCATCAAAAGAATATTGGGTAAATGTGACGATCATTTACGAGAAGTCAGCTGCCTTGTTAGACCTCATTTGGAATATGCTGCCAGTGTATGAGATCCATACGAAATCGGTCTAAATAATGAACTTGAACGTGTGCAGCGAAGATCGGCAATATTTGTAACGATAACCATTTAAGCGTAACCAATCCATAAAATTAATTAAAATGGGAATCATTGTCAGATCGCAGGTTGAAATTTAGACTTAATCTCTTAAACAAATTCCAAGACCATATTTCCAGTGATGATGTTAAAAATATTTTGCCAACCCCAACTTACTACGGTAGACTGGACCATAATCACAAAATTAGAGAAATTGATTGCCGAGCTGACAGATTCAAAATGTTCTTTTTTCCTCTTACAATTAGGGATATGAATAACGGTAAATATATCCAATACGAGTGTAGCAATGGATAACTTTGGTAGCTGCATGTTGGTATAAGGACTTGAAGCTAACAGCAATGTTTTTGCATATTTGCTTCGCTATTTTTAAATCCTTTTATCCTATCCTTTTTTTAAACAGTTAAGTTTAGAACAGTATATAAATACTAATCCTATTTATTCATGATATGTAGTGCATATTTGGTGAGATTTCACCCCCTGCCACACACCTTTATGGTGGCTTGCAGGGTATTATGTAGAATTAGATGTATCTGTTGTACATTGAGGTAAGTTCTCTAATGAGTACTTGGCGAAAAAGTGTGAATTTATCTCATTTGTTTAACGCAATAAACCAATGTATTTCGATTATCTGCTTATTTATTATGGATCCTAATGAGAACATCGTCCATTAATTATATAATACCTGTAGAGTGGCCAGCTTTTTTCACCCCAATAATCCTGATATATAACCCCTGATTCTTTAAGAAGGAGGCCACCAAAAGGGAGTTAACTAAAGGCAAAGTTCGGATAGTGCTTTTAAATTCCATTTTCAGCAATCGCTTCGATCGACAAATGGCTAAAAGCCTCAAAACAATATATTCCTTTCGTCTTATTCTAAAAAGGTTTCTGCTTTCGTAGCAATATGGAACCTATGCCGACGTCAGAAGGCATTTCAGGTCACGTGACTTTCATCAACATTCGTGAACATTATTTTATGTCTTAAAAATGTTCCCGAATGTTGATGAAAATCACGCGACCTGAAATGCCTTCTGACGTCGGTATATGTTCCATGTTGTGTTGGCATAGAAAATCACGGCTTAAATTTTAAAACTTGAGAGAAAATTTTGTACCTAATACAAAATACACCATCTAACTAATATACCAACACGAGAAACACATTCCACTCATATTCCCCTATGCGTTGAATCACCTTAGCACCAACCGGAGTAATTTTTCCGTTGAAGAAGGATCGGGCTAAGATCCTTAATCTATAAAATGTAGAATTCGAAATTTAATCTTATAATGTTCTCTTTAAAGTTGATGTTTTGCTTCAGAATTGAACCTACGATAGTAGTTGAGCATTTATTTCGTGATGGCATGTCAGAGATAAAAATCTCGGGACTCCTCATCCGTATTCCACGCTGGTGGTAATTTTTAGGAGTACACACATTTCGCCCTAAGGAAAATAGAGCGTAAAGGAAGTAAAATTCTCCACTTCTCCAATCTTGCTTAGGCAACAGGATGAGCTACAGTTTAATCAAAATCATGTACATCTTTTGCTAGTCGGACGTATAAGTGATAACGGTTAGAGCGAGTTCATACAATTCAGTACAGTATTGAAAGCTACCGTATTCGCATTTCAAGGAAATTATCCACCTATGCTTGCAATTGATGCGAGGTAAACAAAGTATGACACTCGAAGACATCATTTGGGGGTACGCCGCCGTGAATCGGTGTTCTCGAGTGTGCAGGCCTAAGGGACTGCTGGCACCTGTAGGGGAAAACAGCGAAACTACAGCCTCATTAAGGGGAACATTTTGATAAAAATAATTTTGTACAGTTCTAAAATTTATTACTACCGATCGATTTCAACTTCTTAGCGTCATTCTCAAGGTATCCATCTAAGTCAATCACGCCAGGGCGTAGAAATCTATCGGTAGAATTAAATTAAATTGTAGAATTGTACAAAGCTATTTTTATTCATCTAAATCTACATAATACCCTGCAAGACACCACAAAGGTACTAAGGCCGGGGGTAAATTCAAACCAAACATGATTTATATATCATGCACAAAAAGGGTTAGTAATAACATTATAGTCTAAACTTTACAATTTAAAAAAGATAAAAATAGTGTGCACACACATGCTATTAGTTGGGTTAGCGTACGGTTCTAATACCAACATGAAACTACCTATGAAATCCATTGATACACTTATATTTATGATGTTGGATATATTTATAGCTATTAATTCCTCTAATTGTACGAGGAAAGACGGACATTATGAAACTGTAAGTTCGGAAATCAAATTCTCTAATTTTGTTATCATGGTCCAGTGTACCATAGTAATGTGGAGTTCGCAAAATATTTTAACGTCATCTGAGACAATATTATCTTGAAATTTTTTAAAGAGATTAATTATTATTTATTAACATGTTCAACGCATGAAAGTCCACCAGGTTGTTCACTTCCTCCATCGGACTAACTCATTAACCTCCACAGCAGCAGAGTAGCCAGACCCTGTATTCTAAAGGCCGTTTTACACGGTCATTGATGCTGCGCAGGCTCTTGCGAGAACACTTGCACAAGAAATATTGCACCGTGTAAAGCGACGACTTGTGAGGGCAGGCAGTGCCACTGCGCGAACGCTTGCGAGCAAATTAGAACATGTTCTAACCTGATACATGTGTTCGCGCAAGTTTGAGTTAATTTCTCTCACTAGATGGTGCAGATGTAGCGGCAACTAACTGCACGGGAATTCTAGCAATTAAATAGGTTGTTGATGATTGAGTTGGGTGTTTTTGTTTGCACTCAACTCCTTAGGTAGTGAATAAAGTGCAGTAATGATGAGCTGGGCGATTAATCACGTGAAAGCTTAAATTTCGTGCGTAAAGGAAGAACTCGTTACCTTGGCCCACATCCGTTCGTTCGTGGTGCAAATTTTGGGCTAAGTGTACGGGACTAGGGTCTCCTCTATTATGTTTAGACTATGGCTTAAAACATATTTAAAGTGGTGGTTATTTATCGCATCTTTCACGTGCAATTAATTGCTACTTAACAGATCTTGACGTTGTGCGATATATTGACGGTATTATTGCTACTGAATCGTATAATGTCACTGACGTAATGCACCGACGATTGCACCGTGTTAAAGCTGTCAAGCAAGCGTCCTCGCAATTCTCTACGTCACGGACTTTCGCAGACGACTGCTCAAACGGAATCAACATCTACTTGCGCAGTTTCGATTACCGTGTGAAACGGCCTTAAGATCGTGCTTCCGAGCGATTGAATCCGTTCCCTGCGAGCCTCGTTACGAAAGGATACGGTGGCTTCAAAACCCTTGGAACTCCCTCCCTCCCCCTTCCCCCCAGGCGTCTGCCGGGATGCTAGACTCGTGGAGATGGATCCCAAGTGCTGGTTTTTAATCGGGGGGCTTAGGTGGAAATGAGTCGGCCTTGACGTGCCAGTGTTATTGGAACAATATTTCGTTTCATGCTTGACTCGCCTCTCAAGAGCTTTAATAGCGGCCGTTACGACGCCCAGATGAGGCAGCCTTGCCCACCACGAATGCGTTCCTTTTCTTCGAGGGACCTTATAGCGACTTAGTAGCGATTGCGTATCGTGAATCCAGCCAATATATACGTCTGCATCTGGATTCAATATTAGCGGGACCGGCAGGCGCCTCCCACAATAATATTTTAATCCGGAATGACATAGGTTCCCATGAAGGCAAAATAGAATTCAGCCATCTTCTCTCCGCCGTGAAACAAATGGGAACCAGCGTAATTACGCTATCTCCTTCTAATTCACGTCAGCCACTCAAGAATTCCTAAAGTGCGCCTCTGAAATACATTCTATTAATTCCCTCAACCATTTGTCAATACTCGAGATTCATTCTCAGGGCCATATGGACCTCGGATCCGACGCTTATTTAAGTTGAAGTAAAATTACGGAAGTCGCGGCCATGTAACTTGAGTCATTGGTGGAGAGTCACCAATCAGGCCAGTTAAGTCAATTTGGTGGTAGATATGGTTAGTATCTACATAATAATGAAGGGATTAATTGCCATAAAAGCATTTCTTCATATATTTTTATCTGCATTTCCTTAGTATGCATGGCATAGTAATGTTCATACATGCATCATGCACTGCAGAGTACGCCAACAATATTTCACCAACCTATCCCTTTGCTATGGTGCCTATTATGTTCTGTTAGGGTACGTGGGAAAAATGGCATTTTTAAACCATCGGTATGACAATCTCTATAATCTTATTTATGTGTACGAATGTAGCATAATACGCAGATTTTTGAAATGAACATTAATAACTTCAGCAATTATATCCGTTTTAAATTTCTGCAGGAGTTTTAAACTGTCGGGCTAATTTATACATGATACGGAAATCGACTGAATCAGGAGAATGAAATGGAGCATTGAGAAAGCATACGATACGAGGAGGTCGTCACGTCAGCACAGCGTGAGATAATGGAGTAGCTCTGATTATTTTCGATAGCATAAATATAAAAGTACATTCAACAGTCTTAGGCGTGATATGGTGAAACAGCATTTTAAAATAAAAATGCTGTAATAGTACTGTGCACTTTTAATGCAAATGATACACAACTAGGGGACCTATAGGACGTCATCATCAGGTAGACCTGACGATGACGTCCTAAGGAACGTTGAAACACGTGTTGTGTATCATTTACATTAAAAATTCAAGTTCACAGTACTATTACCGAATTTTTATTTTATTATAAAAGTACAATTAGCATAGCCTAGATAGTCGCATGTTACTCTAAGGACTTTCCGCTAACCCAACTAACAGCACGTTTGTTTATGTTTGCTTTGCTCTTCATTTATTTTTTAAATTGTTTCGTTTCGACTAGAATATAGCTATCAATCCTTTTTGGCCCTTTGCAGTCCGAATTTTCAATAATGTTATGAAAAACAAATCGGAGCATAGATAAAGTAATATCAGCAACAGTTGAAGATTGTAATTTGTTTTCTTCGACGAGTTGTGAAGCCTTGTGGTGGAATCATGTGCCCAAGCTGATGAGACTGTGGAAAGCCAGCAGATGCTTTGAATGGATGCTTAAAGCAACACAACGAAATGATTCAATTTGGTATCACAGATACCAAAGCAGATACGTACGCATTGTAAGCTAGATGTGTAATGAATGAATGAGGGATATTTATCAATTTTCCTAAGGCTATGCCCCAACCCTTCAGTGGGCGCGCGGAATTTTGTTACACGTTTAGGCGCGCGGGCCACAATCGTGGCCCAAATTCAAAATTTTTTTTCCGTTTATAAAATAATTTTTTCTGATTGAATTTCTATCTATTAATTAACTTTGACCATTATTTATCGCATATAAAAATATTTTTACTGCATAAACTGGTTCATGGTCATTTATGAAACTAAAAGCGGAGTATTGTCAAAATTATGAAGTTTATTAGATTTAAATATATCTTTACTCTCAGTTATATAATTTAACTATAAATCCATTAGCAGAAATATTATAAATAATTACAGGAAATAATAAACCAATTAAAAATTTAAATTATACTTTTTTATTTTAAATGTTATGCTGTACATACAGAAGTTTGCATACAGAATGCAGCGGAAAAGATAAGTCATACTGATTCATCATCAGTAACATCCCATTGAATGAGTATGATAGCTTACATTACAATGTTACATTATGCTATGCATACAACAATAAGGCGATACACACTTAATTATTACAAAATTAACGATCAATACAAAATTTAAATCATCCTATTAGAATCCGTTAAGTTCCAGTAAATATCATTCGAGAGTGCAGTTGACACAAATGTCTCTGATATGTTCTTTACATGCCCATTTCCCACACTTGTAACAACTCCTCCTTGTAGTCCTGTCGCGGCTCCTACCGCAGGCATTGCAGCGTCCAAAGGATCAGTAATGTTGTGCAAGAGGGGGAGCGGGGTCTTCATTTCCAAGTAGAGCCCGAGCACGCTCTCTCATTTGCGTTGGGAGTGTGGAAATTCCTCTCCGTTTTTCTATCTGGGGCTTTATCATTTCCCACGCAACGTTTTGTAAAAATTCGCGCCTTACTTGGGTAGATTTTGTATTAGCCTTGAACACGATAAGAGCATTGACAGCGGTTATGTTCAACAAATCATAAAAAACTACCATAGGCCACCGCCTTGTATTACGTGCGACATTGTATTTTGCACAGAGTTGGTCCAGTAGATCTACTCCTATTTTGCTTCTATTGTAAAACGTAATGATTTCTGGTTTCTTTTGACCACCATTGTCTGGATCAATCGCAGAATCACTGTGCATTGTTGATAGAAGCAAAACTGATTTATTTTTTTTCGGGCAGTATAACACTAGGGTACATTCCTTATGAAAACCAAAGAGTGAAGAACTCACAGGTGTTTTCTTGCTTGGCAGAAATTCCGTCGGAATCTCTCTCTTATTTTTTCTCAATGTTCCAACATAAGTAAGCTTTTTTTCATTCATTAGTTTCTTAGCCAGAGAAACACTTGAAAACCAGTTATCCCCAGTGATGTTTCGTTTCGTTCCCACTACCGGCTCAACTAATCGGACAACAATATCCTCCGCGGAATTGCTACATCGGAATGGCCCTACGGGCTGTATACCGGCATATATCTCAAGATTAAATGTGTAGGCATATTTTACGTCCACTAACGCAAACATCTTCACGCCATATTTCGCTGGTTTACTAGGCAAGTACTGCCTGAATCTGCATCGACCACGAAATGCCAGCAGTTGCTCATCCACAGTCAAAAACTCGGAAAAACCTCTGGAAGTTACTGACAAATAATTCAAAAACTTCGCGAATTGCTGCAATTTTGTCCATTTCTTTCCGCTGACTCCTGTCTCGGACATCGTCAAACCTTAAACATCTCAACAAAAACCTAAATCTCTTCTCACTCATCGCAAGGTAGCAAGCTTCAATTCCACTTCCTTTTGAATTGTCCCATAATTGGGAAACGTTTTGCCTTGAGCTTCTCAGAACCCCTATCAAGTAAAATAACCCGAAAAGTGCTGTTATTTCGATTTCATCAGTAGTTTTTGCATCTATGTCTCTTTGTAATTGATTCTTGACCGTCTCAATATATATATTTGTATATTTTTTGATAGCCTGAATTAATTTATGGTCGAGAAAAAGCTGCATGGACTCTAACTCTGACTTTACTGCACAAGCAATCCCAATTGGCCCAAACGATTGAGTTATTATGTTGTGCTTACGACGCCTGACTTTTAGGTTTGGTCCAAATTTATTCCATTTTGTAACTGCGTCCTTTCCGAGATAATAATTTTTTAGTTTATTCTCACCATCGGCGTCTTCATCACCTGATTCTCCTTCACTGGCTTCTTGCTCTGAGGAAGAGTCGTGTTCACTTTCATGAATGATGTCTTCTTCCACCTCATCTGGTTCCTCTTCCGAGCCCGATCCTAAATCCTCTGATTCCTCAGCGAGCCACCTCCGAATATCGTTGTCGAGGCTATAGTCCTAATTCTTTTAGTCGAGGCCTAATTCTTTTAGTCGAGGACATTTCCGAATGCCGCTTGATAGACAGAAGTAGTTGGTGACCTATTACGAAAAAAAAATTATTTTCACAATTTTAGACGACTGGACTAAACTCAAGCCAAAATCAAAGATCATTCTTGTGAATCACAAAATAATCAGCAAAAGGAATAAAAAAATGAAAAAATCCTATGGAACAAATGCTTACCTTGAACGAACGAAAATGCTTTAGGTCGGTTGTTTTCTTCCCAAATTAAAAGAACAAATGAGGGTGGAACACACCAACTCTCCGCAACGTACTTCACCTGCTCGCAATGAGGACGAATCGAGCACGCGATGCAGATGTCCATACACTTCAAGCAAGCCTAGGTTACTGTCTGAAAATTTCTTCACTGCACTCAGACGGCTTTAATCCCTGGCATGAGGTTATTTTAAGCTCTAAGAACAACTCGAAAAACATAATAAGAAAGGGAATAGCTGGGAATACCTGGCTCATTGGGGGTAGGTGGGGGAGCAACATTGTTACTGACCGTGGAATAAAGGCTGAGGCACCCCAAGGTGAGTAGAATAGGAGGTGGTCTCAGCTGATTGTAGCGGAGGAAGTGTGTGACGTCACTGGGTTCCACGCTGCTGTGGATACCGTGACGGTACGTGTGATAACCATTGCATTACTTCGCTTGAATAGACGGTGTGGACGTTCTGTCGGGGCGGTAGATGAGGAATTAGTGTTGCTTTAATTATTTTAATTCAGTTTTGAATTATCTACATATATAAGAATTATCTACTCATGACAATATGCCTGGTAAACGGTGTTCTGTTGCTGTGTGCTCAAACAGCTTTTATAAAACGAGAGCCTCGAGTGGGGAGAAGTACATTGGATATTTCAGCTTTCCAAAAGATCCTCATATAAAACAGTTGTGGGTGGAAGCATGCAAAAGGAAAGATAGCTGGAATCCGGATAATGGACATGTGTGCTCCGAGCGTTTCAAGGATGATAATTTCGAAAGAAACGTGATGGCCGAAATGCATTTTTCGAGACTCAAATATTTTAAGACCCGGAAGTATTCCATGCTTGCATTTTTTGCATCCACAAAACCACCATCTTAAATCTCCAAATGCTCGAGAAAATCGTCAGAAAATAAGAGAAAAGAAAGCCTTGGTCAGAGAACTTCTTGAAGAAGCAAGTGGACACACTCAGGAATGTTTTGCCGAACCGATGGTTAGTGAATGGAAAATTTGAGGTTACAATATGGTAAACAAATGACGTTTCTTTCACCAAAAATTTTGCAGCAGTTACGAATTGAATTATCATATTTAGGAGCTTGTAGAGGAAACTGTGGAGGAATTGTAGGCAGCTCTTCTCAAGGACCATGCTCAGTTGCTCGAGAACTTCAACGTAAGTTTGTACTTAAACTTTTATTACATGCCAAAGCACATTTTCTCGGGGTTTCATTGATAACAGAATGAATACAATATAGTTCAGTTGTGTTCTTCTGCCATTATAGGCTTTAAAGCTTAAGTATGAAGCTAATATGAAAGAGATTCAGAAGGAGGTTAATGAAATAGAGGCCTTGGTGAATGAAAGTGTGAAAAAAGTACTTTTAAAAATTTTTACTGAAGGTCAGATTGCCCTATTTCTCTTTGGGAATAAAACAGGTGAAGTCATGGAAATATGATGAAATTGGAATGGCTTTCTTCATTATATATTTAGGCAAAAGATGCTACATCTACTTAAGAAACCAACTAAAGTTTCCTCTCCCAGGTTAGTCAATAATTGCTCATCATAGAGCTTTGGCATTCAGTGCATAACTACATTTTAATACATTTTTATTAGATTCATGCATTTTATATCCTATTAATATTATTAATACCGTCCAATAAATAATAATAACACTTATATAAGCTTAATATTTATATCCAGTTATACTATACATATAATAATATTAAAATTCTAGCAAAATGTATGCTCCTTTAATTCTCATTTTTCAATTTAAATCAGGAATATCCACATTACAGAGATGGGCCAGTGACATCAGTATAGGTCAAGGCATACTGAAGGATGTTTTAAAAGTAATGGGAGTGGCCTCTCTAAGGATGTCACCTTCAGAAAAATTTACAGTCCATCAGTGTGATGTAATGAAAGTTGAAGTATATGAGATGGATAAAAGAGGTTTGTGTTGTTTGATATCATTAAATTTTAATTGCTATAATGAGCAATTTTGGATTTCTTCAGATGATTGCATTCTTTTGATATTTTTAATCATTTGTTTGAATTAGGTACCTATTTTTCAGCTGATAAGATTATTGGGCCTCATAAGCCAATGATGGTAATGATTGCGAGGGGATTGTTTTCCCAGTGGAAACAACCGGTTTACGTCAATTTTGACACAAAGATATCAAAAATTATTTTGGAATCTGTAATAACTGACATTGCCTCTGCGAAGCATACTGTTGTAATAGAAGTATACGACAATGCTGGAGCCAATTTAGGGCTATCGAAAGAGCTGAGAGAGTTCCATGAAAGAAGTTGGTTTACTTTCAGAGGCAGGAAAGTATACTGCTTTTCAGATGCCCCTCATCTTCTTAAGCTATTAAGGAACCATTTTCTCGACGGAGGGTTCATAATGGGAAATGGAGATATTGTAAAGAGTGATCTAATACATAAATTAATCAGGCAGACTGGAAGTGAGGTGTCATCTCTATTTCGCATAACTTCTAACTTCTTCTCACATCAACTGTGAGAAACATTCAAGACAAAATGTTAGGCTTGCAGCTCAACTGATGTCCCATACCACGGTCACAGCTTGTAAGCATTATGATGCAAGTGACAATCAAGAGAGGCTAATTCTAGCTAATTTTATTGAAAATTTTAATAAGTGGTTTGTTATTTTCAACAGTCGTGTGCTCTATGCAAATATAAAATCTAAAAGTGCTTTTGGCTCTGATTTTGAATCACAGGTGCCAGATCTTGAAAATTTCCTTGTCTCTGACATGAGAGGCATGGGCCGGAAATCTCTGCTACCATTTCAAAAAGGCATTTTGATGTCAAACTGTTCTCTGAAAGCCTTATTTATTGAGATGAAATCCTCCAGTGATTGTTCATATAAAATGACATCGAAGCTCAATCAAGATAGCTTGGAGAACCTCTTTTCTCAGTTTAGACACAGAGGAGGGCTTAATCATCATCCTTCTCCTTTAAATGCCCTAATGCGGTTGAGGATGGTCATTCTTGGGCAAAACCAGGGAGTAATTTCAAGGAATAGCAATACAGATTTCGCCCCAGAAGAATTCATCATCGAGAGGGTGACGAGAATGTGGTTTAAAGTTATCAAAAGCCAAGGTTAGGGAAGCACCTCACTCAGCAGATTCATCCAGTGAGCTATCTAGTGACCCATGTGATCAGAGGCCTAGTTCTGAGAGTATTATTTCAGAGGAGGCCACCAAAGACGGGCTGCTATATTTAGCTGGGTGGGTAGCAAAAACATTTCACGCCAAGCACCCTGAGTTAGGCAGTTAACTTATAAATTTCATTTAACTAATGATTATAGATTGCCAACTTTGGATTAGCCATCTATCATTTAGGGGGTTGATAGAACCAAGTGACTGGTGGCGAGAGCAAGTGTTGAAATTTGAAATATTTTCCAGAAAATATGCAAGAAGAAGAAAGTCATCCATTAATGTATTACAGATACATTGTACAAAAAAATAAGCACAGAGGTTGACATCCCCAGTAAGGTGTTGAAAACTTTAATATTACAAAGGGTATACATTATAATAAAATTTCTTAATAGGGAAATAATAACCGACAGGCAACAGCGGCAGAAGAAAAAAAAGCTAAAAAATAACAACTTAGTCCCCCATTGCGTAGATGCTTTTCCATGTTCTTGGATCTCCTGTTTTTTATTGTTTTCTACAAAAGTAATTGCAATAAAAGAATGATGTTGAAAATGTAAGCATTTTAATTTATTGTCATTATGTAAATGCTTGTTGAATTTCGTTGTCAGTAACTTGGATTGAATGTGACAACACTTAGTGGAATATAGACATGATGGCCATAAATATACTAGTACCACTCAAATGTTTCATGATTCCGAAAGTTTTCGACACTTCTGACTGATCATTGGTATATCATTCCACCCCACCAGTTTTTTCAAGCTTCTGGCATGGAAGAAAGGTACCAGGATGAGAATGGAAGGGTGAAAAGAAACCCGGAATGTTTAGCATGTTCTTAATGAGAGGCTCCAAGGGGACAGTAGCACTGAAAGTAGGCGCTTATATAGCTAAATAGTTGGAGGAATAAACACAAAGTCCTGTTATTTCTTTATGTATTGCAGAAGAGTACTGTGCAATGGTCAATAAATTACATTCTTAAATAATTATTAGTTAAACATCATAGAAGGCGAAATAAACATTAACCATAGAAATAATGCACTAGTCTTTAGGCACTCTGAGGACATAATTCTTCGTAGAAAATATTTAATGTTATTTCTTTTTGAGTGCATTTGGTGAAAAATTAGTTCCTTCGCCGTATATACAAGAGATGATTAACCTATTGTATACCTATGCTTCTTTTTGACTCGCATTCGCCGTTACTACTAATCTCCGCACGTGTACACTGCGCTGCCTTAGGAACCCTGTGACGTCACGCCCGACGGCCGCGCCAGCTGAGACCACCTCCTATTATAGTCACCTTGGAGGCACCCCACCTCTTCCTTACCCGGGCTGCAGGGGCGGGTGGAGGTGGCAAGTAACACACCCGAACTCTTTATTCCTCGGTCAGTAACAATGTTGCACCCCCACCTAAGAGACAGGTATTCCCAGTGATAACGTTCATAGAGTTACTTGCCACCCCCACTTCCCTCCACACTGAAGCCCGAGGAAGGAAAGGGCCTCTAGCCAGAATGCTCAAAAATTTGAACGAAAGGTCATGAAAATTGTTTGGCGCGACAAGGCACACAAATATTATGCAAAGTAATGGATATTTGTTAGTGACACGAGCAGAAAATGCTCACGCCGTTAGGCGCGTGGGCCACATATGTGGCCCACTGAGACCGGTTCCCAATTATATGGAATTTACTGTCGAACCCGCAGCAATATTCAAAGAGTGATTACTTGAGACCTTAGAGGACGAAAAAAGGTGAAGCTACTGGGAGTCACGAGTATGAATAGTGATCGTATTAAAAATGGCGCGATAAAGAAACACGATGGGCCACCATTGTGGCCCGCGCGCCCACTGAAGGGTTAAGGAGGTTCAACCGTGACTCCGCGATTCAAAATACCGTAAACGAGCTATGTTATTTAATGAATAAATACCTATCCAGAAAAACACCTACATGGAAAATCATCTATAGGGTGATAACGCATACATAATAATTTTATGAGTATGCTACTACATAGCGCGTTGTAGTTGCATTCTATATTTTACAAGCTCTTTTAACTCATTTTCAACTCCAAACATGACTGATGTGTTGTTGCCACGTTTAATTTATAGTGTGAGAATACCTGGTCAATCTCGCTAATACGTATTCTAAAATAGGTTAAATATTTCCTTTGTTTTAAACTATTTCCTTGCAAATACAACTCTTTGTTTTGAATGTTATTCATAGTGATACTTTTTATAACTGTTTGGCAGCAATGACGCTGGTACCATTTGGAAGCTTTGGTATTAATTACACCATGTCTATAACCAATGAAATATTTAAATTACCAAAAAATATAAGAATGATCTTGGTGAGGTATATTCCTTAATTAAGTTAGTAAATAGGCTTGTAAGCACGTTCCGTCACAAGTACCGTTGCCAATGATAACAACATACTGTAGCGTCACTTTCATGTAACCAAGGCTTTTCTGCTTTTTTTCGAACAAACATTCATTAACATCAATCAAACAAGTGTGGTAAGGCAGGAACTTTTTTACAATGCTATATTCTACATAAAATTCCGCATTTTATAATAGTTTTTCGTCAAAACGACATTTCTCTCATTATTAATCTTCAAATTTTACTACAGGAGTCATGCTCTGCCGTATAACAACGTACAAAATAACTGATTTTCAAAGTCTTTTTTATTCAAATATATTATAAAAAGACATCATTATTTTATTGCCAATCGATAAAAGGGCCAAAAAATGATGTGTCCTGAAATTTTCACAAAAATGACATCTACTTCATAATTCGGTGGAACCTCCTTCACAACAAAACAATGCGCATAGCTGTACGAGCTACGAAAAGAGAGAAATAAATAAAACAATGCAGACAACAAAATAGCGTGACAACTTTGATTTTAAATAAAAACACTTTGCATGTGATAAAGAATACACGCAAGGCATTTCGGACATTATGCAACAAATACATATGCATACATTTCATGATTTAGAGAAAATTTAACACAATATGTATGAAATTCAAAGGTCCACGAACTAGCCGAATTTGCTATTGTACAATATGTATGGTTTAAATTCACCTTTTATGGGGGCTTGCAGGTTATTGTATAGATGTAGATGATAATTAACCAACAGATCCTTCTGGAAGCAGACGAATAAATGAAACAACTCCGTAGTGTAGATAGGAAAATGTTCCTGGATTTATTTTGTGGCATTTTTCGATTCAAGGAAAGAAGGTCGAGTGTTTAGTGTTGAAGTTCAGCGCGTGTTTCCTTCCAATTTCCCAACTGGTATTGGCACTTGCTTCTGCTCGCTCTAGTTCCGCCAGTGAGGGGGGGATGGTTATCGTGACGGACTCGAGTGGTCGTTGGAGGGACCCGGAGGGCCGGCGATGGATGGACAGCCTCCATCCCTCCCCGAAGAAGGTCGAGTAGGAGGCGCCAGAAGGCAACAGCGGCCTACAACCAAGATGGCGCCAAGCACTCATTGCGCATCGCAATAAAACTTCATCGCCGCCGACAAGTGCCGATATCCATATAGGCTCTACCTTATAATATTGATTGTATTAATCCCTAGGAGGCGAGAGCCAATCCCTCCCAGAAACTCCAGAGCTGTTTCATTTGGGTCGTCTACTTCCGTGAGGATTTATGAGTTGATAGCTTTCTGCATCTACATCTATGTAATACCCTGCAAGCCACCAGAAAGGTGTGTGGCAGGGGGTGATATCTCACCAAACATGCATAAAAGATGATTAGTAGGTATTTATATACTGTTCTAAACTTCACTGTTTAAAAAAGGATAAAAATAGCAAAGCAAACATGCAAAAACATTCTGTTACTATGGTTAGCTTTATGTACTCATACCAACATGCAGCTACCAATGTTATCCATTGCTACTCTCGGATTGGACATATTTACCGTTATTCGTATCTCTAATTGTACGAGGGAAAAAGGACATTTTGAATCTATCAGTTCGGCAATCAATTTCTCTAGTTTTATGATTATGGTCCATCTGCCATAGTAAGTTGGGGCTCGCAAAATATGTTTAACATCATCACTGAAAATATTGTCTAAAAAAACTGCTTCTGTAATACTAATTCTGCTTCTAATTCAAATTTACAAGTAGATTCTGTTTACAGCTGCAAATACAAGCATGGTATTGACGGAACATTTCATAAGAACATACATCTGGAGCTACGATATGGTAGTGAGGCATAGACGATAACAACAGCAGAGAAGTCAAGGCTGGAAGCATTTGAAATATGGTGTAACCGAAGAATGATGAAGATTTTAATGGATCGACCGAGTGACAAATGAAGAAGTCCTAAGAAGAAAGGGAGAAAAAAGAAGGCTGCTGAAAACCCTAAAAAGATGATGGGACAACTTAATGGGCCGCATCTTAAGACACGTGGCCTGATGAAGACAACCGTTGAAGGACAAGTAGAGGAGTTGAATGGGAAAGGCAGGCCTCGTATGAGGTACATGGAGCAAGTTTGGAAAGATATAAAAGAGAGGAGCTACGTCAATATGAAGAGGTTGGCCGACAGAAGAGTCGAGTGTAGGGCTGCCTCCAACCAATCCTAGGATTGTTTACCAATGATGATGATGTAAATATTAAACTTCTCACTAGATACCGAGTGACCCAAATTGTAAGAATGTGACAAGACAGCCCTATTCGATGGATAAGAACAAATTAAACTGCGTCAAACCAATCTTTGTTGTAGACCAATGATGATGAATCAGATTAAATTTGAATGGACATTGGATATGACATTTAATTCAATTTAATGATAGCATTTTCACAGCGTTAGTCGAATCCCTGAGCAACCAGACATATGCATCAAGATGGAGAAAAGCATCATAGAGCTCACTACACTATTTGTAGCATGGGTTGGAATCCTATTATTCAAATGCAACTTCGATACACATCTGGATGCCGTGTGTAGATCATTTGGAGCACTTTCAACACTCCGTCTGTCCGACGGGACACAATGTTGTGGGCTCATTGTCTTGATGTTTACGTAACCGCCACATAGCGTTTTTGTCAGTTTCTTCAATGCTGAACCCGCACTAACAGCCACTGCAGACAGGGAGGAAAGGCACTAGGATGGGAAAGGAAGGGAAAGACGGGAATCCCAGTGCTCGAGGGGACTACGAGTAATGTCCCGCATGACAGACGGAGTACTATACTTGAATCTCCTCCAAAGAAAACACAAGTAAGGGACAATGGGGTCGTTTACCATATTTTTTTATTGCCGGATCTGATAGAGTTTGTAAAATAAAAAGACACGTATTTTTCCGTTTTTTGATCCGTCAATTATTTCTCGAGTTATAAGCGGCGAAAAACTGATGTTTTTAAACCTTTCGGAAAAGTGGGCGTGGTGCAACCTCTGACACCATTGACTTCGTCCAATCACAACTCAGCCCGCGAAGCTACTTCGCCTTATCACAATGGGGGGGGACACAGATGAATCTGCCTATAGAAGCAGTTGCGACAGCATCTGTGCGAGCAGGCCTTCCGAGAACCCCCCTCCACTCCCTTCCCTTCCCATAAGAGCAGTCAAGGACGGGAGGAAAAGACGTGTATGCTATCAAAGCAGCTTTTTCGGTGGGCGTCACCTTTTTGTTATTTTAATTTTTGATTTATTAATGAATGGTTGTGGGTAGAAGATTAATTTTTTCACTAAAATTCTTTGTTCGTTTCCATCTAACAATTTCGTGTACGAAATTGCGATTTCGGTTACGATTAAACGCCCCCATTTACCAATGAAAAACTTCCCACACTGCCGCGAATCGAACCCGAGTCCTCCCGATTAGTGTCCAGTACTCTAAACACCCCGACCCCTACTCCACAAAGCGCTAAAATACGGACTAGAATACCAAAGACTCACGTCTTCATGAATATCATCGGTCAACAATTCTAGGATTGGTTTGACGCAGCCCTCCACTTGAATCATCTTTCGGCCAACCTCCTCTTCTTAACGAGATTCCTCTATTTTACATCCTTCACGACCTGTTCCACATATCTCATACGACTCGCCTTTTTTTGCCGTTCTTCCCGTTCACTTTTCCCTCGACGATTTTCTTCATCAGGCCATCGTGTTTTAAGTGATGGCCGATTAAGTTGTCCCGTCTTCTTCTTATAGTTTTCAGCAGACTTCTCTCGAGGTGGCCTTACGCACGTAACCAAACTATATAACCAAATCCACCCCTAGCGGTATGCAAACACGTGCCGCTAGAATGGGAAGCCATCACTTCACCACCAACTCGATTGCCATAAAAAATTAGTTAATTTTGACGAAAGACGGGGTTTCGCTTTTAACTGCATCTTGAGACATTGGCCTGGTTTTAAACGATTAATGCTATTTTGACGAGCGATTCAGACACAAAAAAATTTGGAAAACATTCGTGTTCGTGCGACATGACTCCTTGGTTACCTAGTCGACATAATTCCGATAGTTTCAAGCATCGCCCCGGCCACAAAAAAATAGTAGCTACACGAAATAAAAAATAAAATTTTTATCCAAACGGTGCATGAAAATCCATCTAATAATTAAAAATCCATACGCCCTAGCAAGTAAAATTTATAATTTCTTGGTCTTCATATATCTGCATGAATAATAAGGATTCTTAAGGTACGCGTTCATCCTGGCGTCGCGACGCGTGGCCCACTCGCATTTGAAATTAAAAAACTCCTCGGGGGTCGTGTTACCAGGGGGTAAAAATAAGTTGGATTCAGAGTGAGAGGGTCTAGGTCGGGAGGAAACGAGGTCTACTTAAAGATTGCGATTGAGGGCGAGTTATTCAACGAATTCCTCTCAACGTAAATCAGGAGGTCCAGCGATTGACCTCATTGACCCTCTTGGACAGTTTACGACGAACCAGAGAGAAGATTGTCTTCCCACCCACACAGCTACTTGAGATAAGCAGACTTCGGCGACGATCGAACGATGAAGCGCATATCAATTTCTCCCGCTGATGATTGGTCATCAAGATGATCAAGATGATATATAAATCCATGCGCAAACCAAGGAATGTCATTACCCTGAAGAAGTCTCCAGCAGCGGAGACGAAACTGTTGGTTATTTTAATACTGTGACGCGGGTTTACCCAAAAAAAAACAACAACGCCGGATAACATGAACCGCGAAAGTTTTAACGAATTAACGAAACGCCTGTATGGGGAGGAACTTCGCCATCTAACCAAGAGATTTGACAGCTTGCGCATTAAGAAGATCACCTTACTGAACCACTTAACGTTTTTGTTAAGATGCAGAGACCACAACGTAGTACCAAAATTTTTAACCCTCCGACATCATCTCAAGTCTTATCGAACATCCTCGATTTTGAAGAAAGCCAGCAAAGATCTACTTCGTGCGGCAATTCAAGAGATTAGAAGAGATTTGGATAGACTGGGAAAACAACTCCTGGAATTACACCTGCACATCGCCAACTCCTTAGACAACGCACATTTTGACCAATTAGATCGCATGACGTGGCTTAATAGCCTTACCAAGGATGAGAAATTGAAGAAGACTCAAGGGAAGAAATTCCAACACCTAGCAGCAATGCAGAATAATGATACCGAAAAAACAGGACAAGAGGTGATCGTAAAGCTCTCTCAGACTCTATTGGACGAAGGGACAACTGCAGTGTTAAGAAGAGGGCTGAACTTCGCGGTCACACCAAAAGTTGTTCCAGAGGAAATTATCAGCCACGTAGAAGCTGCCATCAACCACTTACCGAGAGAAGAGGCCGAAGAAATCAGGCAGGACACAGCGAGAGTTCTACGTAACGTGAGGAAGCAACCACCACGACCAAATATTACAAGAGAAGAGAGGAGAGCCTTGGGAGCACTTAGGCAGAATATGAGCATTGTCATCTTACCCGCTGATAAAGGCAAAGCCACAGTTGTCATGGATACCGAGGACTACGAAAATAAAATGAACAAGTTGTTGGAGGATGGTCCATACAAAAAACTAAAGAAGAATCCAACGGGGAGCATTAAGTGGAGGACCACTGAATTAATCAAGAAGAGCATCACTGACCCACAAATCAGGAAATCCATCACGCCACAAGATCCGAAGACACCTTATATCTACGGATTACCTAAGATACATAAAGAAGGCATCCCTCTGAGACCAATCATCAGCTCCATAGACTCCCCCACGTATAAACTAGCCAAATACATCTCGTCTACGCTGCAACCCGAGGTCGAAAAGGCAAAATCTTACGTCAAGAATGCTCAGCATTTCCTCGATCGCATCCGCGGCATAAGATTAGGACCCGAAGATATGCTAGTCAGTTTTGATGTAGTGTCTCTTTTTACCAAGATACCTACGGAAAAAGCCATCAGCATCATCAGGGACAAATTTGACGTCAATACAACGAATTTGGCTGAGATATGCTTACAAAATACCTATTTCAAGTGGAAAGGAGAGTTCTATGAACAGATAGAAGGATCACCAATGGGATCTCCCATCTCCCCGGCTGTTGCAAATATATATATGGATCATTTCGAAAAGACAGCGCTGGAAAACGCCATTCACAAGCCATCAATGTGGGTTAGATACGTAGACGATACGTTCGTCATATGGAAACATGGCAGAGAAAAACTAGAAGAATTCCACAACTAAATACAATAGACGACAACATCCAATTCACGAGAGAAGAAGAAATTGACGGGAAGCTCCCCTTCTTCGATGTCCTCGTTACGAGAAGAGAAGATGGGACCCTGGGCCATTCAGTATACAGGAAACCAACCAACACCAACAGATACCTTCTAGCCAGTTCGCATCACCATCCATCACAAATTAGAGGGGTAATGGCTACTATGATCCACCGATCAATCAATCTGAGCGATGAACACCACAGAGAAGACGAATTGAATAAAATAACGGAAATTCTCGTAAATAACGGGTACGAAAGGAGAGAAATACGAAAAACCATTTCGCGAAAATTAAAATCTTCGCCCCGGCCATTGGATGAAGAAAATGTCGACAAGAAAAAAGCATACCTACCTTACATCAAAGGGACCACCGACAAGATAGCCAGAATTTTACAAAAGCACGACATAAGATCTATATTCAAACCTCGAAGGCAAATTAAAGACTTCTTACGCAGCGTAAAAGAAAAAGATATATTAGAGACGGAAGGAGTCTACAAATTAAGCTGCCGATCGTGCGACAAGGTGTACGTAGGAGAGACGGGCAGAACAATACGGACGAGAATAAAAGAACATGCAGCTGCCATTCGACTGGGCCACTTTGAAAAATCAGCGGTCGCAGAACACGCCGCCGAAGGACACGAAATCGACGTGACCGATGCAGAGGTCGTAGCAAGGGAAAAACACTTCAAGACGAGGATAATAAGAGAGGCCCTCGAAATTAGGAAGTATGCTAAAAATTTTAATAGAGACCAAGGACAAATGGTAAGCCCATCCTGGCTTCCAGTTATTTCGAGAACAAAAAGAAAAATCGAGAAACCCCCACCTCCACCCTCATCCACTCCCCCACCTCCACCACCGTGAGAATATAAATCCATGCGCAAACCAAGGAATGTCATTACCCTGAAGAAGTCTCCAGCAGCGGAGACGAAACTGTTGGTTATTTTAATACTGTGACGCGGGTTTACCCAAAAAACAACAACGCCGGATAACATGAACCGCGAAAGTTTTAACGAATATTTTATTGTTTAGTAAATAAATACCCATATACACGGCACAATTAAAACGAGCAATATTTATGCCTTAAACATGGATATGCATACTCCTCAGTATGTGCAAGTGATAATTCCTGAGGTGCTCCTCTACAAGGATAGTATTTGCACGATAACATAAATGAAATAGTTCAAAAGGCGACGCCACGACTCTCCAGACCGGAATACGCGTCCCATAAAATTGTTACGTCCCTTGTGTCAACGGAACGCCGCGAAAAAATCAGCGAAATGCCCCTCCCCCCCGGCCACCTCCCCCTGGGCGTCACACATTACTCTTTCGCTAATTCCACGGGAATTTCGGATGGGCTTGATGAACTTTGGACGCGACAGACTGCAACCGTAGATTTTGGGGTAATGAGACGCCATATTTTCGCGCCACAATTATGCAGGGATGGACAAAAAATGGAAGAAAAGTATAAATGAGAGGTTTTCCACTCCTCTCTGAAGTTATGAATGAGGAATATCAAGCAAACAAGACGGCCCCGAGAATTAAATTAAAAAGAGGAAGCAGGGACCGCTGAAGGCTCATCAGTTGACCCTAGTTGAGGAGGAGACATTAAAGATGTCGCATTGCTGTTCGCACCGCAACAGCTCGTTATCCCACGAATATAAGTGGTGATTGCACTGCTCTAGGACTAGCATTGTTTGCCTCTTCGCGCATGCGCATGCTTCGTTTGAATGGGGAATATGCATGAAATTCGTTTCTCGCGTAGTAAAGCTGTACTAAAGATGCGAAATTTTCTCACTAATCTAAATATATAAGCAAACATTTTCCATGCCAGCCACAAAGATTATTAAAATGCTATTAAAATTTTCGCGGCTAAGCTTAAAGCCACCGAGTGCGTCCATCGGGTTGCAGATGGTGGGTCGACCTCTAGATATAGAGGTTAGATAAGCGAGTTTACCCGTCGAGTAAGCAGTCGTGGACAAAAAGCGCCGGCATTCCGAGGGGATTTTTGGTCTATCCCTGGGTAAGGTAGGCCATTAAATAATACAGAACCTTTGAAGATGCCGGTGACATGGCGATCGGAGGCCGCCAAAATTTATGCATTCCATCACCCGGAGGAGAGGGCAGCAGCTCATCTTCACATGAGTGTAGGTGGAGACCACATTGGTCGGTACAGCGACACTCATTGTAGTACTGCGATGTGGAAGGCAAGAGGAAACCACCACATTATTATCCCGAGGAGTCGAAGCTGCTTCACTTTTTCTTTCAATCAAGACGTGATGGAACCCTCTCGAGTAAATTGTTCCGGAGGTAAAATAGTCCCCCATTCGGATCTCCGGGCGGGGACTACCCAAGAGAGTACATCAGTGAAGTGAGATAAGCATTTTAGGGTCGGAACATGGAACGTGACATCGCTTCGGACCTGCGGAAAACTGGAAAACCTAAAGGTGGATATGCGAAGAAGGGACCTCGATGTATTAGGAATCAGTGAAATGAGATGGCCCGAAGAAGGAGACTTTTGGAGCGGAAGCTATAGAATTATACACGCGAAATCATTCAATGGTAATGCTGGAGCACGCATAATGCTCAGGAAGAGCGCCGGAATGCGTGTGAAGAGCTTCCTGCAGTACAATGAAAGGATAATAATGGTGAAGATCGAGACCAAACCTGTAGATACCGTAGTGGTTCAGGTTTACATGCCTACGACGGACGATGAAGATGAAGAAGTGGAAGATGTCTCCGAATATATCACGGAAGTTATAAAACATGTAAGAGGAGAAGAAAACCTAATTATTTTAGGAGATTGGAACGCTGTCGTCGGCGAAGGTCAAGATGGAAGAATAACTGGGAAATATGAATTGGGTAATCGAAATGAAAAGGGAGAAAGACTACTGGAGTTCTGCACACAGCATAAGTTAGTGGTTGACAACAAGTTGTTTAAAAACCATATCCGAAGAAGATACACTTGGAAAATGCCAGGAGACAGAAGAAGATTTCAAATAGACTATATTTTAGTGAAGCAGGGATTTAGGAACCAGGGGAAGGACTGCAATAGCTACCCAGGGGCAGACATCGACGGTGACCATAATTTAGTGATGACGACATCATTACTTGAAATGGCATCTAAAATTCAAGAAATTGAAGAAAACAATGAAGAATGTATGGCAAGTAGAAAAACTAAAGGAGGCTCAACACCAGCAGGCATTTCAAAAAGCAGTGGGAAACAACATAGGAGAGAACCTGAATGAGAAATCAATGGTAGAGCATTGGGAAAACATTAAATGTGGACTATAGGAAGCCGCAAAGGAAGCTATTGGAAGAAGAAAAGTTGCCAAGAAGAAGCTATGGATCACGGAAGTAGTCTTAGACCTCATTTGGAAAGAAGAAAGTGCAAGAATGCGGGAACTGAAGAACGGCAGCTTTGCTAAAAAGAATAAGGAACGAAATAAGTCGCAAAGCCAGGAAAGCTAGAGAAATGTGGATGTAGAATCTATGCGAGGAGGTACAAAAGAACCTTGCTCTTGGAAAGGTGGAAACTGCCAATAGGATAGTGAGGAACCACTTCAAAACGCGGAGCATGAGATGCAATGCCATAAGGGACATGAATGGAGAACTTTAATTTGAAAACGAAGAAAAAGTGAAGAGATGGAAAGAATACCTGGAAGAGTTATACAACGGAAAAAATCTCAGCACAAAAGTGATCGAAGAGGGAAGCGAAGTCGAAGAGGTTGATATGGGAGCATCAATATTAAGGTCGGAATTTGACGCTGCAGTAAAGAACCTTCGCATGAATAAAGCTTCTGAAATTGATGATATTACTGCAGAACTAATAAAAAATGCAGGAGAGAAGACATTAACCCATCTATACAAGACCATCTGCGACATGTACTCTACAGGAAAAATGCTCAGGGACTTCGAAAAAAACATCATCATTCCAATTCCCGAAAAGAAGAGCGCCGTGAAATGCTAATATACGAGAACTATAAGCTTGACAACACATGCATCGAAGATATTGACAAGGATAATCTACAGAAGAATAGAACGAAAAGCAGAGGAGATCATGGATGAAGATAAATTAGTATTCAGAAACAGTAAGGGTACAAGAGCCCTGTGCACAGTCTCCTGTAATATTCAATGTTTACTTCAAGAGATAGATCAATTTAATCAAAGAGTAGTCGTCTGGAGTGAATATCCTCGGAAGCAAAATTAGCATGCTGAGATTCCCTGATGACATAGCTCTCATAGCAGAGATAGAGAAGGGTCTGAATTAGACTCTAATACATGGAAAGGACAATGGTCAGATATCATCTGAAGATCAATAAGAAGAAAACTAAGATATTGGTGTGCAGAAAGAGAAGAATACCAACGTTTAACTAGCAAAACAAATCTTGAAGAGGTGGAAAATTTCTGTTACCTTGGAAGCCGAGTAACCAACGATGGACGAAGCAAGAAAGAAATAGTCAGCAGAATAGCCCAGGCGAAGAGGGTATTCTATCAAAAGAAGAATCTACTTACCACGGATATACAAGCGTAGAAATATGGGAACGATTCTTCAGACCATACATCTGGAGCATGTTTCTTTATGGCAGCGAAGCATGGACAATGACAGCAGCGGAAAAGAAAAGGGTAGAAGCATTCGAAATGTGGCGCTTCAGAAGAATGATGAAGATTAAATGGATCGTCCGAGTAAGTAAAGAGGAAGTCCTAAGAAGAATGGGAGAAAAGAGAAGTCTTCTGAATAGCCTGAGAAGAAGACGGGAGAACTTAATCGGCCACGACATGAGACATCATGTCCTGATGAAGACAATCGTCGAGGGACAAGTGGAAGGGAAGAATGGCAAAGGAAGGCCTCGTGCAAGATATGTGGAAGAAGTGATGAAGGATGCGAAATAGAAGAATTACATAAATATGAAGAGATTAGCCGATAGAAGAACTCAGTGGAGATCCGCGTCAAACCAATCTAAGGATTGAAAACTTATGATGATGATTAAAATTCTCCTATAAATTGACTTGAGTCACGTGACCTGAAACGCCTTCTGACGTCACTGCACGATATATGAATTCCTATTGCTACGGAAACAGACGTTTGTTTTATATTGTTGTTGCGTAAAACCAATAGGCCAAGCGTGAAATGAATCTAGAAAAAACTTGTGAATATTCATTAAGCCATTGACCGCACTTCAGAGTTATTCCCGAAGAATACATTTAGAGAAACCTATTGATTCCATCGAAACAGACACTTTGGTGAGATATGTTTTAATCAGCTCTTGGATATTCTCTTAAGACTTATAGAACAGGAACCAGAACAATTTTACTCTTACAGAAGCAAATTAATGCATTATTCAACGAGATCCAATTTGATATGATTTTTTAATCCTTGAAAATTCCTAATATACTTCAATTATTTGTAGTGATCTTCTGACTGGGGTATGTCAAGATTGTATATCATACGTCAGAAAAAAGGCTACGGCAGTCATTTACGACTGATATTTCTGAGATCTTTAAGATGAAGGTAAATTGAGCATTAAATTTTATCGAAAACTAGCATTTCATCGATCCGAATTATTTGCGTGTATAGAATATAATTATCTACGTAATACCCTGACAGACACCATAAAGAAGTACGGAAGAGGTGAATTCACACCAAAAAGGTATAGCAAATAATGAATAAAAAAGAATGATATTCTAGACAAAACTTCACAATTTAAAAAAATATTAAAAATAGCAGAGAAAGCATGCAAAAACATGCTGTCAGTTGGGTTACCTTCAAGTCCTTATACCAACATGCAGGTACCTATGATATCCATTGATGCACTTGTATTTTATACCTTTAGGTATATTTACAGCCATTCATTAGATTAGTTTCCTTCATCAAAGAAAAACATAATTGCGATTCGAGCCCTACCATAAAAATATTCATTTAAAAAAAAGTTTTGGTGAGAAATCCCAGTTTACTAGAGAATCAAATTTAATTTTATGTTCATTAGGAAAAGCCCAGAAATGGTGGGGTGTGCTGCCTTGTTGTTGACTTTAACTGGTATCTAGGTTACTTTGCGAGGCATAGGAAATATTTGTCTCCCGAACTTACCATAGTATTTCAGAGCCCCTCAGTGCTAGTGAATATTTATTAATAATAGCCTATGAAAACTATCAAAGTTCGTTTGGACCCTTCCGTCAATATTGGTAATAATAGTCGTTTAATAGGCTCCAGGGAATCCTGCTCGTGGAGTCCTCTGCTACTTCGAAATATGGCGTGAACTTAGCGCGATTATGGGCCAAATTGACGTTCTGCTTAGCAAAATGAATACAAACAGTTTTTAAATGAATCGACTGGATAAATAATTGTAATCAATTAAATAAAAGTTACTCATACTTAATTAATTGAATAAATATGCCTCAGATTCCAGCTAATAAGCTTTAACGGAGTGCACCGTCTGCTTGGAAGCATCCGAGGCACCACCTAGTGGCAGGTAGAGGAAAGAGTGTCACGTCACACGTGTAATTTACCGGCGTGCAATAGTTTGCCGCCGCGTTTTCGCGCTCTTGATTTTCTTCTTCTCAGATTCTTAGATTGATGAGGAAATTTACTTAATGTCATTTTGAAATCGAATGCTTAAGATACGTGCTCCACAGGTTATAAACTTTCAATAAGGAAAATAAAAATAATAGGAAAGTACCCTATTGTACGGGGAAAGAAGGACATTTTTAATCTGTCTGTTCGGCAATCAATTACTATAATTTTTTGACCCCGGTCCAGTCTACCATAGCAAGTTGGAATTCCCAAAATACTTTTAAACGTCATCAGTGAATATATTATCTGGGAATTAAGCTATGAGATTAAATCTAATTTTCAACTACGTTCTGATAACGATCCCCAAAATAATCATTCGCCTTAATCATACCCGGATCCCATGATTTCTTGCAAGGTACTTTGAATAATTAATCTACCAAGTTGACATAGGACTATTTATGGTGCGTCCTATGAATATTTATGGCGAGGCACGATTCGCTATAAATGCATTCCGTTTTCTTTGATGCAGGAAACTACCCTATTTACCCACAGTGACAAAATAGGACAGGTCCGTGATGGTCGAGTGAAGGGAGGACCGCTTAGATTCTTCACCAAAGGTGACTTGGACGCTCCTTTTGCATCGAGAAGTGGTGGAGAGAGATAGAAGGAGACAAGAGGGGTGCTACAGGTCAAACTCGTGTGACACATCGCATGAATTTTCGTGGACATTGGATCATCACAGAAAAAAAAGTCGCGCCTATACTCTTATCTCGGAACTTCTTCTATCATCGCCGTCCACCACTTGCTTCGCGGAGAATCAAAAGTTTTAACAATAATTAATTTCGGGTGTTCCTCCACGTTGATTCGTCACTCGGTGGCAACAGTTTCTCCAGGCATCCTGCTGGCGTTTTCAGGTCTGATTTGACGATGCGTCGATTATTTGGTCATCACTTCAGACCTGTAGACGCCAGCAGTACGGCTGTTGTCGCCAAAGACACCATATTGTGGAACGCTAAAAAGTCATTTTTAATGATATTCGCATCGGAAGCCTCAAATTTAATCGAAATATTCCCCTGCTGGGAGGTTGGGTTCGAAACCGTCGAGATTATCTCGAATGCGTAACCAAGGAGTCACGTGGAGCAAATATGAATGTTTTCCAAATTTAGGCGTTTTTGAATCGCTCGTTACAATCTTATTCGTTGTTTTTTCTCATCCAGGAGCCCTGTAGTCGATACAGATGAGAAAAACTCAAGTAAACACTAATGGTTGGCTATTGTCCCTCCAACATTTCTTTCTTTTCAAAAGCTTGAATCGTACACATAAACATCATTGCGTCCACTACGTTGTTTATTGCGTATCTGTACGGGATTCTCGACTCGATCAGTATCCCTCGAGTGAGAAAAAATCAAGCGAAAATAGTGAGTGAGATTGCTACGAGTGGTTCATACAAAATGACGAACAATTATTGTTTGCACCACGTGACTCCTTGGTTACCTACCTATTCGACTTAATCCCGACGTTTTCAAACACAGGTTTGTACAAAATTATGCGCTCTATTACAGAAAATCTAAATTTCTTATAATGATGTATATTATTGACCACTATATTTTTATGTAGAATTGGTTAATTTTCTGGAGTAGTTTGGTCGATAAGAGAAAACACCAATTTAGCCGACGTTTCGCCTCTTTATTGCGGCATCATCAGGGCTTTTGGTGACAATTTGTTTATAAAAAATTGTCACCAAAAGCCCTGATGATGCCGCAATAAAGAGGCGAAACGTCGGCTAAATTGGTGTTTTCTCTTATCGACCAAACTACTCCAGAAAATTAACCAATTCTACAAAATCTAAAGAAATAACTGTAAGAGCGACTTCCTTGGAGGAAAATTCAGGGCGAATCTGGGCCAAAAAATTGCGGATCGAAAAAAAAATCAAAATTTTGGCTTTTTATATTTCAAGAAATAAAGGTATAATTAACATGAAACTTTGCGCGTGATAACATATCAATTCATGGGTTACGAAAACTTAAGGCGATATTTAAACCTTAGGGCGATAGAGGAATCAATATTAGCAGTAGCAAAAATGTGACATATTGATGAAAGTCAATCCTTGAGTTAGTCTGGCTTCTTTACATTGCTCACCCACACATCATGAGATGGATAAGAAAAATCCCGTAGTCTGTTTGTCCGGAAAGCCAATAAACTTCAAGTCAAACATGAATAGGATACGAGCATTGAAAGCTCTACACCGGCGGCCGATCAAATCACGTAGGAACTTCGCGAGCACGGAGGATACAAAAGTGTTGACGTGGATTAAACAGAGATTCTCCAGACTTTCTCAAGGAAGGGGCGATAACAGGAAAACACTAAGGTGCAACTTAAGTTTCTTCGGGGCACGTTCGTCACTGCGGGTGGGCCTGATAAGCTGTCATGACGCAAGCGCTCTCTTTTTAAAAGCCAGACGCAGGAGAAAAGAAGGTCAAAGACTTCAATGCCTCGAGGACTGTTAAAATATTTTATGATTTGAGACACTAAACCCTTCGATAAGTCTAAAGGAATCTATGCCATGATGACTGAAATGAGGAGGAAGTAAGGAGACAAAATTTGGAATACCGTTGTTTCTGACAGGATGTTTTTTTTTTACACACCGGAAGACAAAAGGCACTGGCGAGGAACGTTGCAATCTTCCACAATACCATTGACCATCACCTTGATCTTAAAGTAACACGGGATAAAATTTAAACAAACATAGGAGAGCGATGACTTAGAAAAAGTGCAGAAAATCGATGTAATGCCGTAAGGATACTTCAAGACGGATAAGGCAGTGATACTTGATACTTGAGTTTTATTTTACCTGGGCGGGATAGGACGTTACCGTCCTCTCCACCCCCCGCCCAGGGCATAAGTGAGTGCGAATTAAACAAAATAATTTCTTCTTGCAAATCAGAGAGATGGTACAATCAAACATTGAGGATATTGACGCAAATACAGAATAAAAAATACGATATATGTCGATAAAATATCTTACGGGAGGGACCGGAAATTTTTTCGAACATGGCACGGGAATGATTTAGACAACTAGGGACGTTTTCAACAGCATAGTATTTGTGATCAGCAAAAGGGCTGTGATATTAAAAAAAGTAGAGGTGAAAAACACTACACAGTATTTTCCCGATTACCCATGCGTGCATTATCCGGACTCCGGATTATCCGTGCATCGCCAGTCTATTTAGTGTATCGGAAGTGTTATCAATGGTAGGTATACTTTCGTCTTTTTCCTCCAATCGTAAATTTCACTACGGCCCTACTGACTGGTCCGATGTCTTACATGCCAGGCTTCGTGCCGCCACCAGAGGCTTGCGATCATGTAATAGGGGCGTTTACCCCGAACCGAAATCGCAATTTTGTACACGAAAACGTTAGATGGAAACGAAAAAAGCATTTTAGTGAAAAAAGTAATCCTCTAACCACAACCATTCACTCATAAATCAAAAACTAAAATACTAAACATTGACGTCATTTTCCTCCCGTCCTTGACTGCTTTTTGGGGAAGGGAAGGGAGTGGAGGGGGGTTCTCGGAAGGTCTTCTCGCAGAGATGCTGTCGCAACTGCTTCGATTGGCAGAGTCAGCTGCGTCCCCCCCATTGCGATAAGGCGAAGTAGCTTCGCGGGCTCAGTTGTGATTGGACGAAGTCGATATACGTCAGAGGTGGCACCACGCCCACTTTTCCAAAAGAGTTAAAAACATCAGTTTTTCGCCGCTTATAACTCGAGAAATAATTGACGGATCAAAAAAATGAAAAATACGAGTCATTTTATTTTACAAACTCTATCAGATTCGGCGATAAAAAATATGGTAAACGACTACATTGCGGTGGGGACAGCTCTACTGGATTTTATTTGGATACAGAGAGCGCGAACCCCACTGTGATATGACAGCGCGTACGGAAATAGGTCAGCCATGCGGCGTAATCCACGACCAGATGAAAACGCTTCACCTTTTTTCATTAGTTGAAATAATGTTTTCATTTCAACTAATTAGGATTCTTTTGAATCGGCATTTAACCCTAAAGGCATATGTATATGAAAGTGTTTATTTGGCGTAGCATCAAAAAAATATCAACGAGCCCATTATTACACGTTTTCTTATGTTAATTACGTTTACGCAATTTAATGTAATTACATTGCGTAAACTAATTCATTGATGTCAATTTCTGAACTTAATTGCGTGTTGACATTGGGGAATTCTTTTTTTTCACACCACTGTGAGTTCAGTAAAAAAATTGCATTTTAAAGAAAATTTTGAGTTACCTTCATTTAAGCAGTCAGTGGCTATGGAAATTGCTCATTCTCTTTCACAGAGTCCAGTCAGCAAATGCACATGAAAATTTCATAAGGCCTGTTTACCGTTACCTTACTCTATCTCACTTTGCACATCTGCACTCTATACTTTTGTTCAAAATGGCTCAAAAGTTACCTAACAAAGAGGTCACAATGTGTTTTCATTAATAATCATTACAGTGATTTTATATATATATTATCTCTGGTGTATCTCAGGGTTCAGTCTTAGGCCCTGTATTGTTTTTGGTATAGATTAATGAACTTTGTTGCCACGACTTTCGTGGTCATGTTACTCCCTTTGCGGATGCTTTTGCACTATGTTACTGTAATTTTACATGGGAACGTCTAACAATAAGATATGATATGCAAAATTTTTTAAATTACCTAAGACTATGGTTTTTTCGCAACAAATGACCTATGAATGAACAGAAAACTATATGTTCTTTATATATGTATGTGCAGAAAACTATATATACAGAAAACTATATCATTCTTCAATATTGTTTGCAAATCTTTTGTTATGTCAATTTATGCATATTTTTTGGTTACATTTGGTTAATTTTATTTTTTTTAATATTTTTATTACGCCTTGCTTTTGATAGTACAGTATTTGAATTCTAATACTATTGTTTTTGATAGTAGCTTTTTTCAGGTTTTCCCCTTGTAAGCTACATAAATCTCAAGTTTTTTCATTCATTGTATAATGTATTCGGCGATGATTAATCTTATTTGAGTTCGAGGATTAAAAATTAATTATCTATATGTTTATGGATATAACTCAGAAATATCGTACATTTACACAGAACCATATGTGCCATACCCTACAGTTTTATGCACGATGATATCAAAAATGAAGTCCAAACGATTTTTGATGGTACCAAAGACTCAGTTTTTCCCCTGAAAACCATACATGTAGAAAAGGCAAAGAGGCCACAATTTAAGAGTCCACCATGGCACTGTGTTGCCAGAAACTTAATAGGTTAGCGCCAGTGGTATGGATAGCGCGCACAAATAATATTTGCGAAATAGAATAACAAGCTTTTTTCGGGCATTTAACGAGAAGCTTAAATGTTTCACGCGATCTCCATAAAGTTTCTGGTTTCGCTTGGGCATCCAGCGTAGGCGTTCAACGTCCGACCTGTCTCGCAATCGTGCATTTGACGAATGACGCTTAGGAAATCACGACTGACCAAGACTCAATGGATGGAATGCGAATCAGGAAAATAGTGAAATGAGGTTATTGGGTGCTCCAACTGTCAATGTCATATCGCCACGTCTAACCAAATATTAAACCTTGTCGCGACGATAATATTGTTTGACTCACCCTCATCTAGTTACGTGAAAATCGAAAACAACACAACATACTTCAGCTCAAAACGCCCATACTCCGAACTTAGGAGCAGAAATGGTTTAACGAGGTTGTCGACAGTGCAAGTATTTTATCCCTATCGCTTCCGGCCGATAGGCCTACAGTAAAATGTTTATTCTGCACAGCATACACCCACCAGCTTAATGAGACGCCCATGATTACACAGGAAGACGCACAGGGTTGAAGCTGTGGATGCACTCGAAAAGGCACCCCCGAAAATCATTCGTAATAAGCTCGGCGTAACTACTCAGTTAAAAGACGCCTTTTGCTGAGTTCATAACCAGGTAATAACTTAACTATTTCACAACTGACGCGGCAAAAGGGAAGAGAATACCATCTCGATCTCTCAGGGGAGAATAAGAGCAATTTCTAAAAGAGCAGCAAGCAAACTTGATGATCATTAAAATGAGATTTCCATAAATATGTTATCACACCGTTGGTATCATTAAGATCAGTTTCAATTTAAAGGAAATTCTATAACAAGATTGAAAATGAATTATGAAACTTGGAATCGTGAGAAGGTTATTGTTAGTAACGGAAAAATGAATAATTTTCAAATTGAAATTAAATTTTTACCTCTACATGCAGATGTCTCTTTCTTACAATTAGTTGTAGTGGCTATAGAACCTGGAATAAATACCAATTACGACTGCCATATCCACTTGATGGGGCTTACAAAACGTCTTATAAGGTGTGTCTTAATCCAATACAATCAAGCTGTGGACAGCATCAATGCAAGGGGTGGCTCTTACACTACTTACCTCGGGTCATACGGTAAATATATCAAAAGGAAGTGATTTCAAAGTAAAATAAGGAGGATCGAGGGAAGGGCTTACCTCTAGGCTATCCGAGACCGCGATCTTAACGGCTTCAGTAAGCTGAAGAACCTTCCAGCATCCAAAGTCACTGGTAGGGGTGAGGGATGCGACGCCTAAGGTTTCTCCTGCCGTGTTGGGAAGCAGCGGGTGCAGTTGGCTCGAGGTCTCTCTCTCTCGCGAAGGCCTGAGGACGAGTGGAGAGGAGGAGCTGTGGTGTATCCTTCGTCCAGCTTGGCCTTCCTTTACTGCGAGGCAGCCGGCGTCTTAGAGGGGAAGAGGGGGAGGGTGGATGGGGGGTAAGGATAAGCGTCGAGGCGCTCGTTCGATGGGGTGCGACCACCGCGCGGTTCCTTCGAGGAGGAGGGGATGAACGGGGGATGGGGAGAGCGATTAGAACGGAGCGAAGTGTCCTCAGAGAGAGAGAGAGGTGTGGGGGCGAGAAGGGAGAGCCAAATGGGGAAGGGGTAAAAGTGCAGTGTGAGGGGAAGAACGGATGCGAGGCCTAAGGCCATATTCAGAAGCTCAACTACAGTACGAGAGAGCACGATAAATAGGCTATTTTACGCTGGTCAGGCCTCATTTAGAATATGCCGCTAGTATATGGGATCCGTACGAGGAAGATATGGTAAAGGCGTTAGGGCGTATGCAAAGGAGATCATATGGATTTTTTATGGCCGTTATTATAATAGTATTAGCGTTACGAGAATAGTAGAAGAACTAGGATGGCAATTACAATCAGAACGCAGGTTAAAATTTAGGCTAAACGCCTAAATTTTAAAAAGCGTGATGAAAGCATTCATAAGCACTGCACCGGGTGATGAGGAACCTAAAAGGAAACCTTGAGGCTAAGAGAGGGAAGACGTTTACACCAAATTTTGAAGTAATCGGCTACAGCATGAGACCCACGAAAGGAGTAACATATAAAGAGACTAGTGAGAAAGGAAAGACGGAGAGATACCTGCTGTGTTTCAAATGTAATTGTGGGGAAAGACAGCGAGGTGGGACCCTCGAGTTGGGAGAACTTAGTAAGCAGAGGAAAAATCAGTAGTAGTTAGAGGGCTCACCCCATAGGCCAAAACTCGTCTTCGTTTTGGACGTAGTACTGGAAGATTTCCATAGATGGCGAGGGAAGAATTTTCCGCGTTACGTCCCAAGCAATATATATCGCCTCCATCGATTATATTTTTCTAAAGGCCTGGTTACACGATACATTAACACGTACGAGTTAATGTGTAAATGCATGAACGCGAGAATTAACACAAAAATGCACCGTGTAACCACACCAAAATGTACAAATGAATGAATGCGTGAACAGAAAATAGAACCTGTTCTATTTGGTTCATGCATTCGCACAAGTTGCGCTGAAACCTTTCACGCAAATGTACATGAACCCGTACGTGTTAATGTATCGTGTAACCAGGCCTTAATAGACTTAAGCGGCACATAACATACGCTGTTGTTGTAGTTTTGTTATTTTCTAATAATGGTGCGTTAAGCCTTTCCATAACGACAACAGTCATATGGTTAAGTAACATTTCTCTCACTATTAAAGCCAAAATATCTTGTCACGGAAGGGGTTCGTTGTTGTTTCATTAAAAACATGTAATCCACCGTTGCAAGGAGCAGACTACAAGACACTTCTCGATTGTATCGCTTTGAAGTCGATTTGAAAGATGAAAGCGATGGAAGCGACACATAAAGGTTGTGACTTAACGCGAAAAATTCTTCCCTCGCCATCTATGGAAACTTCCGGTACTACATCCAAAACATACAACAGTTTTGCCCTCTGCGGTGAGCCCTCTATATTCTAGTATGAAAAAATTAATGCAAAATGGAGCAGCTGGGGGAAAGATACAAAAAGAGTCAGCAGAACCGACTTTAAGGAAGAAAGACCACATTAAAAAAATTAAATTGAGCAGTGAAATAATATTTTTGTCAACTATTTCGTGATACCATCTGAATAAAATACAAAAAACAACAATTAATAAATGAATAGATGTTGGTTGGTCAGTTAGTTAATCAGGGGAGAGCGACCAACAGCTGAGGCCACGACATTTAGGATGGGGGGTATTGAGCAATGGTAGGAACTTCTCAGGTGAAGAGAAACCCAGCATCGGCATTTGCCTACTTGCTAAGGGGACCACGGTTTAACGTCCTATCCAACGTTCGGAGTACTGAATCTGATATGCCCTCCACTAAGCACTCCATTAGTGATAGGTTTGCCACGGACGTATCCACCACTGCCGAAAATCGAACCCGGGCCCTCGGGATGGGAGGCCAGTTCTTTAGCTAAAACACTAACCCGTTACCAGCATTGTTGCTGGATGGAAAAACCTACCTTGACTACCTAACTACTATTATTAAGGCCTCAAAAATTTTGAATTGCAATGCAATGAATGACCAATTCAAGCAATACTGTTGGATTTGAAAATTTCATACCAATGAAAAAGCGCACAGCGAATATTAATTTTGAGAGGAAATTGGAGAAATTTTACCAGAGCTATTTCGTGTTCATTTATTCAATTTTCAACCTCGCATGAGATGGAAGCTCCATTATTCCAACACTGCATCTCCGGACCATGTGTCTGCTTGCATTTAGTTTTGTTAAGGGTCGTCATCTCTGGGTTTAAAGCAAGGCTCGCCTGTTAATTATTCCCTTTTGGGTACGAATCGATTAACATTGGAACAGATGTCGGGCCCCGTGATACTGCGGTCAGCCGCCGTGATTAATAAAATAGTGATTTTAATGACTGTGAATGATATCGATCACAACTCGTAAGACCGCATCGGAATGTCCTTGGATAAACCAACCGTTATACTTTATGAATAACAACCTCAAACTGGGATTAACTGAAAACTGACGTAGTTTCATTTCGCTGGTTACGAATTAGGACTATTTCAACGTACATGTGAGTGACATGCTTTTTTGAGCCACCTACATATAGCCGACTTCTTTCGCTACCAGTTGTTTAAACCAATAGAAAGGCTTTACTTGTTGCTCAACCCTTATCAATGAAACAAATATTAGTTCTACTACGTATAGTATGTTTAATGCGACCTCTTTCGACCCTAAATTTCTATATCTAGGTCCTGAATGTGACATTGCATCATCAAAACCTGTTCTAAGTTTGGCTTCATCATGAAGAACCGATTTCAAATTAGGATCATTCTGAAATTAAGTGGAAATTAAAGAACGAAAAAAAAATATTTTTCAATTATTAATTGTTATGTATTATTATATGTAATTGCGTTGTACTTAATGTATTTAAATTATATAGCATTTGACAGAGGTCAAGAACACGTTAATAGCTAAATAAACTGAAATTTACACTATCTCACAACACGGAGGTGACACAAATTTCCACGCAGGTGACAATCTCATTTGAAATATGCTTCCAGCTGATATTAATAAGGGGGCATACCGATAAACTTTACTAAAATATGTAAGACGAACAAATAATTAAATAAAAAATAAAATTATTAAAAGGAAAGTATCTAAGGGAAGGCTTCAATTGATAAATTGAAAACAAGCCTGAAATAAGCTATATCCGTATATTCCAGGTTAAAATGACGTCAATATAACTTACAATAACTCATATGATCTGTTTTCTCCACCTCTTTTATTATAACATATACTTTTTTGTGCCAGAAGTAGGGGCCAATGAGAACTAAAATGCCAAAAAGTTTCAATTAAAATGTCAACGTTTCGGATATATTCAGGGCTTCATGTTTGTTGATATTATATTTATAACAAACTTGAAGCCCTGAAGCCAAATACATAAATAGCCGAAACTTTGGCAAAGGTTTTGGCATTTTAATTCTAATTGACCTAAACACCTGGATATAAAAAAAGCATATACTTTATAATCTTACAACAACGGAATCGGGGGGCGCTTGGCTGAATTTTTTATTTCTTGGACAGCTCACAATAAAAACTGCTTACGGAAAGAGAGACGTCGAAAGAAAATATATTCACTGCATGCTTACCTTCTCACTGACTGAAACACGCAAACAGTGTAATAATTTAATAGCACAATTTAACGTAAATCTTATACATATGTTATATATTTAACGCAAACAGTATAATAATTCGTATAGCCGTAATAGTTTTGTTGTCTTTGACATTTTAACCTTTTTTAACTCCAGTTACGTTGTTTTCTATGACTTCACTCTGTTGAGCTAGTTTCCCCCGACGTTGTGCCTGGGTGCATGAGAGATTGAGTGGTTGTAATGTGTGATTGCTCTGAGATTGTCCCTGGCGTGGAATAATCTTCCCGTAAATAATCGCAGAATGTGTGAAAGTTTCCCATTTTATTAGGATGAGTGATTCGGTCCTGTGGTTGGTCACTGGCGAGGTCTTCCTGTACGGGCTAAGCCTAAAAGGGATTCCTAATTTATCCTTGTTTAAATGAAATGAAATATGTGCTTGTAATGTTGTTCAATAGGATAAATAAATATTATTGTTATTAAAGAAAACCACCACAGGTAGGCCATCCGGGTTTAATTTCGTTGGAGTATTTATTGTGTTACATATAAGAGGTCGTATAGCTCAACTATTCTCGTTTTAGTATGATAATTGATTTATTTCAATTTTTAGACCTTCACCCAATCGAAAATGTCGCGGTGATCCCTTAGAAGGCTCGTTGGTGCACGGGAACTCAAGACGTTTAGCGGTCAAACAGGAGGAAGCATGAAGATGAGCCTTCATTGGCGCCAAATTGGTCGAGATAGCGCCGTACCGGAAGTCGGGGGATGAGCGGCGAGAAACCGGAGGGCTTGGCTCTGGCTGGAAGGGAAGGTAAGAAATACATACATCCCAGGGTCGCAGCAACGGCGGGGGTTGATAACAGGGAGCAAACGTGGTCCAGGAGGGTGCATGGATACAGGGGACACTTAACAAGGGTCGGCACATAAGAAGCGCAGGCATCCGTATTGGGATGAGCTGGCGTGTGACTGATTTGCTCCGGACGCAATTTGTCTGGAGCTTTCACTTTGGAAACACAAATATTCAAGTTCCCAGCTTTAATCCCTCAATAAAAGTAACTGACTTCGGTGAGATGCAGAGGAATTTCGACACGTTTAAAACAATCAATATAGTGACGCGTGGGGGTCGCGGGTAGAGCCCTGAGCTTACTGACCGGAGGGTGCCGGGTTCCAATCCCGAGCAAGAGCCTTCTGGACACCACCACCAGCCCCTCTTCGCCCCACCCTTTTCCCCTTCCACCCCCTCACTCTCCGCGGAGAACGTCAGTCTCTCCGGTTCGAGAATGGCGCCATGAGCGTCGAAACGTCTCCAAGTCTACTTTGTGAGTGTCTCCTTTATTCATGTATCTATGTTTTGTGTTAAGTGTCTTTTTGTGTGAATTGTAATATATATAACCATATATATAATGGAATGGATATGCTATAGACAATGGAAGCAATATGTATCGCTTGTGACGCCACGCGAAAATTTCTTACCACGCCATCTATGGAAACCTTCCAGTACTAAGTCTTAAATATATACGAGAGTTTTACCCTTTGCGGTGAAAATATTCATTTAATGTAAGCGCCTTCTCTGTCCGAGCTGACTAATCAAACTAAGCAATAGTTATCAAAGAAATTTCGAAGGGTGACATCTTGGTGGGTGGTCCCAAATTCGAGGACTGGAATCCTGTCAGACTTGTTGCATGTCTTGTGGACACTATGAGAACACCCTGGCGTTAGGTTAACGGTCCGATGAACTTAAAAAAATTCCAGCAGCACGTTATTCACCAATCTATACACCCGAGATCTCCCATCCAGAGGTGACAATCATAAAAATATCAACACTATTGTTGCGATCAAATTTTTTGCGCAAATCAAACATTTTTTGCGCAAAGAAAAATTCTGCCCTCAGTAGTTTAAAGTGCCGTTTCATAGTAACGATTTTTGGTCTGTATAGAGATAATTTTGTATTTAAGAATATTTTATTTAAAAAATGTTAGAAATAAGACAGATGGAAGGAGGAAACAGAATGATGAAGCGTTCTTCTATAACTCATGAGTATCGATCCCTTTGTATTGTGATCATTCTCTAGAACAACTCATAACCGGTTTCGGGTCCTTCCCACTCTTATAAGGTACCTTAGACCGGGAGGAAAGGTGTCATGATGGAAATGGAAGGGTGAGAAGGAACAGTGGAGGGAAACCCGGGGTCGCCATTAAAAAATGGCGCCAAGGAAGCCAAATAGCTTCACGTCCCATCCTACGGACGGGCAATGAACTTAAGAATGCTCCTGCACTGGGAATTCAGGCCAGGACGCCAGTGAAAAGTCTACCGGGAAGAGAACCCAGATTTTGGAGGTGAGCAGTCAGATTGGAAGTACACTTATTGCCCTCAGTAATGCAATAGTCCTAACTACCCCTAATGTACTTAATAAAAGTACATACTACAGTGCCACTAACGTAAGAAATATTCTGTTTGTCTTTCGATTCATCTAGCGTATTTTTAACTAAATACAGCTCAATGGGAGTGTGGAAAAGGCATTAATTTGCTCCTCAAGTTTGAAAAATATCCTCTGCATCTTCATCAACGACCTTCATGAGTTTCAGGATCACAAAAATTCTTTCGAAACCATACTCCGTGCCAAAGAAAAGGCTAGCAATGGGAAATACATGTGAGATTTGTCTCTCGTGTCAAAGAGGGATGTACTTGGAATGAAATTTTTTAAAAAATTGGTAAATGCTATGAAACTTTTCCCAAAAACTGACGACAGTCACGTGACCTGAAACGCCTTCTGACGTCACTGCACGGTGTAGGTTTCACATTGCTATTGAACCAGACTTTGTTTATTGTAGAAGAAAACGAAGTGAATACATTGTTTTCAGGTTTTTAGCCGTCCCCCGATCGAAACGATGACAGAAAAGGCAAATAAAAAAAGCGCAATCCGACAATTTTCCTCAATTCCCTTATTGTGGCATCCTCGTCTAAAAAAGCGATTGCTTTGTCGTAACAGAGATTTGTGGAGTGAAAACGAACAGGGCACTAAACAGGTATTATCATATAAATATGTTATGGACGAATTGAATCCTTTCTGGCGTAACATTGTGGCAGTCCATTATGAATAATGACAATAAGAAACTATCTTTTGATCTACAGCGTTTTTTACTGGTACAACTAGTTTCAACGCCACGGCGTCATCACCTGACGATTTACTCGTTACGATCTGTAATACTTAAATAAAAAATCTAAATACATTAGTTTATTGCATTGAACAAATGAGATAGATACATTTACTTTCGCGTAGTATTAAGGAGGTTCCACCGTGACTCCGCGATTCAAAATCCCGTAAAAGATCTATGTTATTTAATGAATAAATACCGATCCAGAAAAACTCCTATATGGAAAATAATCAACAGGGTGATAACGCATGCCCAATAATTGTATGAGTATGCTATTATATTGCGCGTTGTAGCTGCATTCTATTCTTTATGAGCTCTTTTGACTCATTTTGACTTCGAAGCATGACCAGCGTGTTGTTGCCACGTTTATTTCACAAAATGAGAATGCATGCTCAATCCCGCTAATGCGTATTCTAAAATGGGTTAAATATTTTCTCATTTAGATTTAAACTATTCCCTTGCAAAGACAACCCTTTGTTTTTAATTTTATTAATATTCATATTTTTTGAAATTTGGCAACAATGACGCTGCTACCATTTGGAAGCATTGGTATTAATTACACCATGTCAATACCCAATGTAATATTTCAATTACATAAAAAATATATGAAGAACCTTGGTAAGATATGTTCATAAATTAAGTTAGTAAATAGGCTTGTAAGCACGTTCCGTCACAAGTACCGTTGCCAATGATAACAAAATACTGTAGTGCCTCTTCCATGTAACTAATACTTTTCTGCTTTTTTTCGAGCGAATATTTATTAATATCAATTAAACAAGTGCGGTAAGGCCAGCACTTTTCACAGTGCTAAATTTTACAAATAAAATTGCGCATCTTATATTAGTTTTTCGCCGAAACGACATTTATCTTTACATTATTAATCTGCAAATTTTACCGCTACAACCATGCCCTGCCATATAACCACATATAAAATTGCTGATTTTCAGCGTCTTTATTCTTAAAATATATTATGGAAAGGCCTCATTATTTTATTGCCAATCAATAGAAGGGCCAAAAAATGAAGTGTCCTGAAATTTTCACAAAAATGACATCTACTTCATAATTTGGTGGAGCCTCCTTAATTAAGCAACTTACGCCCACTTACGACAGTTAAACAACGCCCATGGTGATATCGTGCCTCAACGGCATGCGATGACGTCTTGTTTTTAAGCTTCCGAATACGTACAAATTTTAAAGAATAATATCTTTCCGGCACAACTTCATTCTCCAGAAAAATTGGAGTCAAGAACATTTTAGCTAATAAACTTCTCATTGAAATGGTTGTAAAAATATTTCATGTGTTCCCCATTGCATTCAGCAGCACAGGTTCGCGGGTTCTCCGACTTAACTTTCCACCAAGGTTTGGAAAACATAACCATAGCGAGTTACCATACACGAATTCCAGCAGTGCATGCATTTCGCGAAATGCATGAAATCATTTTCCGATCAAAATGAGAAACTCTGTGGGCATAAACTCGGGGCTAGAATCAAGTCCTGGCATCTGTGTTCTCAACCCCTTTCAATTTTTTTCGTTAACGAGCGAGGCAGAGTAGAACTGCAAAGCGGCGAAAAAATCCTACGGAGTTCTCTCTGCGAAAATAAGATAAGATGGATGTGAGAAATGAAGCGAATTCTTTTAGAGAGCCCACCGCGAAAATTCCGAGTTGACTCCAACCAATTAAAAGGGCACGGCTAAGTGGCCAGGAAGGAATTAGCGCCGAATTAAAAAAAACTCGCTCCCTCTCCGAACCCCCCTCCCCTCCCACCCACTTTCACCCTCTCTCAATAACCACCCCCTCGCATTTCCTGTCCCTCTCACCTGCCCTTCGATTCTCCCCCCCCAATTACCACGCTGACGCTAGAATTCACAAGTCGGGACGATCATTCACCAGTACCTACATTCGGAGCGCGCCATTTGGCTCAGCTGCGTGATTTTCGAAAAAAAAAGAATATCGATACACAAACAAACACACACACTCAACGCAGTACCGACTCAGGGCCGACTTCTATTTATTTCGAGAGGCGGTGATCGGAGCAATAAGTTCGATGTGAGTACAAAATACTTGGAGCGCAATGAAAACATAGACAAGATTACGAGTAATTCGAAGAAGGAATGAATGACTGTAGCCCTGTCCGAAACGCATGCTTCTAGCGCTAAGCATACTACAATGCTTGCTTCCAGGTGGAGGGGGGTTTTGTCGGCAACACCCGAAGTGTGTCGGAACGCGAAGCACACTGGTGGAAGCATGCTACGAAGCCAAAGCACAGAAGCACGCTTCCATTGTTAAAGGCTCCGAAGCATTGTTGACGAGAATAACAAAAGATGGCTACTTATAAATGTGTGTAGTAGGTATCTATTTTTTCACTTAGTATGTTAAACATGAATAGTTATTACTATACATGTCAATAATAAGACTACTTACATATAATCGCTCTTTTTCTTCCGATCTAAACATTTATTAGATGTTGCCCACTATCGTGTTTCACTATACATAGTTTTTTTTGTTGCCACTACTGCTTAACGTCGCTTCTTACCGTAGACCGTCCGAATATGAAGTATTCTTTCCCAGGTATGCTTTATTGTACGTCAGCAATACGTCATCACCAAGAATCCTTTGCCAAAGCATACTTGGTTTTCAGATACGGCTATTATTTCCGGGATAGCGAGTGAGATTTGTAATCTCTAATTTCACATCACACTTTCATCTACATCCACACAATACCATTCAAGGCATCATAAAGGTTGTGGCAGGGGGTGCATTCACACCAAACATGCATCACATCATCTTGAATGAAGAGGATTAGTAATAATATTCCAGTCTAAAATTCATAATTTGAAAAAAGGTAAAAATAGCAAAGCCAGCATGCCAAAACATGCTGCTATTAGGGTTAGCTTAAAGTCCTCATACCAACATGCAGCTACCTATGCTATCCGTTGATACACTCGTATTTATACCATTGGATATATTTACAGCTTTTCATATCCCTAAATGTACGAGGAAAGGACATTTTGAATCTAGGCAGTACGGCAATACATTTCTCTAATTTTATCATTATGATCCATAGTAAGTCGGAGTTCGCAAAATGATTTTAACGTCATTAAATTTTGGCACATATATTTTAATTCGTGAGAAATTTTCACATCACGTGAATCATTAGTACACCAGAAATAAATTTCATACATATCCCCCATTACGGTTATTTTTGAAGCTTAGAAGGAAATATTAATTTCTTTTCATTTGTTGAATGTTTGTTTTTCAAAAATGATTACTAAGCGGTTGTTGATAGATGAGAGAAGGGGTGATTGTTGCAAAATAACTTTAACGTCATTAAATTTTAGCATGTATATTTTAATATGTGATAAATTTTCATATCACGTACATCATTAGTACACTAAAAATAAATTTCATGCATATCCCCCATTATGGCTATTCATCTACATCTCCATCTACAAAATATCCTGAAAGCCACCATAAATGTGTGTGGCAGTGGGTGTATTCTCACCAAATTATACCAAATATGAATTATTTTTGATGCTTAGAAGGAAATATTAATTTCTTTACATTAGTTGAATGTTTGTTTTTCGAGTTAGTTAGTTAGTTATTTTGGGGAAGCGACCGACAGCTGAGGTCATTTGTGCCATATAGGATAAGTAGATAATTGGGTAATGGTAGGAGTTTTCAGGAAACAGAGGAAGGTGGAGAGAAACCCGGCGTCGGAATTAGCCTTCTCTTAACGACAGGCGCCAAGGGGACCACGGCTTAACGTCCCATCCGACGGACGGAGTACTGTACTTGGAATGCCCTCACTAGGCACTCAAGTGGGGATCGGTTTACCACTGAAAAATCCGCCGGGATACGAACCCGGGCCCTCGGGATGGGAGGGACAGTACTCTAGCCACCACACCGACCAGATCCCCTTGTTTTTCGAAAATGATTGCTAAGCGGTTGTTGGTATATGAGAGGTGATTGTTGCGTGAGATGAGTGAGAGGATCGAAGAGGCACGTTCTCTAATAAAGAGGCTCTGAAAACTTAGAAAATAATCAAATCATTGAGGAAAAATAGCTCGCAGTGGGTGGTGTCCGGTCTCGGATCAACCACTGAGCAACATCTACATCTACATAATACCCTGCAAGCCACCATAAGGTGTGTGGCAGGGGGTGAACTCTCACCAAACATGCACTACATATCATGCATAAAAAAAGGATCAGTACTTTTATAGGTACTGTTCAAAACTACGCTATTTAAAAAAAGATAAAAATAGCAAAACATACATGCAAAAACATGCCGTTAGTTTGGTTAGCTATAAGTCCTTATACCAACATGCAGCTACCAATGTTATCCATTGCTACACTCGTACTGGATATATTTACCGTTATTCATATCCCTAATAGTACGAGGAAAAGAGGACATTTTGAATCTGTCAGTTCGGCAATCTATTTCTCTAATTTTATGATTATGGTCCAGTCTACCATAGTAAGTTGGGGTCCGCAAAATATTTTTAACAGCATCACTGAAAATATGGTATTGGAATTTGTTTAAGAGATTAAGTCTAAATGTCAACCTGCGATCTGACAATGATTCCCAATTTAATTCATTTAATAGACTGGTTACGCTAGTAAGGTTATCATACCGTCCCTTTACAAATCTTGCCGATCTTCGCTGCACATGTTCAACATGTGAGTACCCTCTTCGCCCCAGCCTCCTCCTGTCGTCCTGGGTAATTGGCTCTTTGATGTGGACGGGGGGCACGTCCTCTTCATCAGATGGTTTATCGAGGGGGAGTGGGTATTAAGGAGAGGAGGCGAAGGATGCCGACTGCACGCGCTATTTATACTCGCGCGGAGCCGAAGCAGGTATCTGGGGCGCGTAAGCATCAGATCAAGTGGAATGGAGCCGGAAGCAGGAGACGGCTCCATTCGACCCCTTCATCGAACCATCTTTCGATCCATTCTGATCCATTCGAGATGCCAAGTGTCCATCCGGGAAATGGAATCCGTCGCGCCACACAATACAGGGAATATGCGTGAAATTTGTTCCTCGTGCGTTGACCATGTACAGTCATTTGCAGAAGTCTGTGGGCAACTTCCTCCGCGCCACTTGCGGCCAAGGTTTGAATCCACCAACTATGTTGCCACTAACTGTGTGGTAGAGAAAATTTGTGCTAAGGTAACGGTAATACACGATGTGTAAAAATAGCGGATTTTAATGCAAAGGTCCTGTCGTATTGCCGCGAAGTGTCGTGCCGTAACACGTTATAAGATTCATTTTTATCACTTAATAGTTTATTTTCTGCCCATTTCTCTTTCTCATATGATAAAATTTCAACGGCAAGCTAACAGAATGAAACTCCTAGCGTGCGCAGTCAGAAATAAAGACATTTTTCTTCGTTGAAAGTTACTTGGCCTAGTCAAGGCAGACGCACTTCGGAAAGATAATATACTTTTACATATCTTATAACGTGTTACGGCACGACACTTCGCGGCAATATCACAGGCGTAATCAGAGTATTAAGCAATCGCACGCGTTTGTCGTGATATATTTTGCATAGTAAAAGTGGTAGGGTCCTAATTATAGCGCAATCTTCATCCTATGCGCCATTATTATTCGTTACCGATTAATTATTTTGAGGACCCTTGCATTAAAATCCGCCATTTTTACATATCGTGTATTACCGTTACCTTAGCACAAATTTTCTCTGCCACACAGTTAGTGCCAACATAGTTGGTGGATTCAAACCTTGGCCGCAAGTGGAGCGGAGGAAGTTGCCCACAGACTGTTGCAAATGACTGTACATACTACTTGACACGAAATTTTCTCACGAGTTAAAATATGTGCGCCAAAAGTTTTTCTGTAATCCACAAAGATTATTAAACGCTATTAAATTATTTAAAAAAAAAATTGACGGTAATCACGTGACCTGAAACGCCTTTTGACGTCACCACACGGTATCGGTTCCATATTGCTACGGAAACAGACTTTTTTTAGAAGGCAAGGAAACAAACTTATTGTTTTGAGGTTTTTAAGCATTCGTTGATCGGAATAATGACTGAAAAAGGGATTTAAAAAAGTACAATCCGAGCACCAATTTGCCATTGGTTGAATGTTTTATGGTGGCATCCCTCTTAAAATACACGGCAATTGCTTTGTCGCAACAATGGAGTGAAAATAAATGGACACTACACAATTATTAAATAATTTATGGACGATTTTCTCGATACGATCCATACTACTTAAATAAAAATTCGATATACATAATTGATTGCGTTAAACAAATGGGATAAATATATACGTTTTCGCTAAGTATCCATTAAATAACTTACCCCCACTTACAACAGATAAACAACGCCCATAGTTATACCGTACCGTGACGTCATGCGATGACGTCCTGTTTATAAGCTTCCGAAAACTTTCAATTTTTACAGTGTGATATCTTAATAAAAGCAGCAGAGAAGTCCAGGCTGGAAGCATTTGAAATGAGTTGCTACCGAAGAATGATGAGGATAAAATGGATCGACCGAGTGACAAATGAAGAAGTCTTAAGAAGAGTGGGAGAAAAGAGATGTCTACTGAAAACCTTAAAAAGAAGACTTAATGGGCCACATCTTGAGACACGATGTCCTGATGAAGACAATCGTTGAGGGAAAAGTGAACGGGAAGAATGGAAAAGGCAGGACTCGTATGAGGTGTATGGAGCAAGTTGTGTAGGATGTAAAAAAGAGAAGCTACGTCAATATGAAGAGGTTGGCCGATAGAAGAATCGAGTGGAGGGCTGCGTCAAATCAATCCTAGGATTGTTGACCAATGATGATGATGATCTTTATAACACAGACTTAATCCTCAGCAATATTTTCGTCAGGTAAATTTTAGCCAATAATATTCTCATTCAAAGTGTTATAAAAAATACGGCATGCTCCCCATTTTAATCAATGCTCATGACGAACTTTTTGGAATTTTTGAGTACTTTTTACTGAAATCCAAGAGAAATTCAAACATTCCCGTTCCTTTTAGTTTTTATAAATAGTGGATGACCATTACCAATTGTCAACAATCCTAGGATTGGTTTGACGCAGCCCTCCACTTGATTCTTCTACCGACCAACCTCTTCATACTGACGTAACTCCTCTCTTTTACATCCTTCACAACATTTTCCATACATCTCATACGAGGCCTGCCTTTTCCATTCTTCCCGTTCACTTTTCCCACGACGAATATCTTCATCAGGCCATCGTGTCTTATGGATGTTGATCCGAAAAGTCAAGTAAATACCAGTTTTGTGAAAATTTTTTGGAATTATCATTTTCTGGTCATTTATCGATTGGCAATAAGGTAATGTGGGCTTTCCGTCATATATCTGATGAAGAAAGGCGTTGAAAATCAGCAATTTCATGCATGGCAATACGGCCGAGCATGGCTGTTGCTGTGAAATTTTCAGGTTTATAACGCAGAATGTCGTTTTGCCGATACACTAATAAAAGATAGGCAATATTATGTACAACTGAACATTGTAAAAGAGTGTGTAACTTGTCATTTACTAGCCATGTCATGCATGGGATTCAAGGGGCCGCCATCTTAATTTTTATTCGGAGATTTTATAAAGAGTCATAGGGAAAACTGGCGTCGGGCTCTTAAATGGATGATTTCATAATGAGCGCGGTGATCCGGGGCATTCGAGAGTTGCCGTCCTTAACAAAAGGAAATGTAGCCGATGCTATTGTTGGTCGTCGCGGCAAGATACGCAGGGAAATTATATTTGGGCCGAGCGTAAAGAATAAGCGAGCTGACTATATAAAGGGACCCCATCCCTTCCATTCCTATCCTTATACCTTTCCTCCCGGTCTGAAGCGCCTATTAGTGCGGAAACAGACTTGAAAACACCCATGAAAAAAAAAACGGAGATGTCTAGTCCAACAATCCTCCCGATCGGAGCGGAACCCATGTCGGGTGTTTGTGTGATATAGGGAAAAGCCATCGAGGTCTAGGAATTGGCCCGTGGGAAGCTGAATCCACGTCGGGGAATCATCTGGCGGAATTGCAGCCAAGTCGAGACGCGCGGGAGATCGTCAGCGGCCAAGGCAGAGGAATCAGGGTGGAGAAAGAGGCAGGGATCTCATGCTGGAGGACACAGCCGGGAACTCCGAGCGTACTTGAGGAATAAAGCGGTGCACTCCCCGCTGATATTGTATGTACGTAATTTTAAGAGGGTATTTGATGTTATGTGTGTGCAAAGTGAACAGTGAAGTGGCTCTTGAATATACGTGAAGTGATCTATGGCCTTGTTGTTAGAGCCTGAAGAGAGGAGAAAGTGAATGTGTTATTGTATAAGACATAGGAGGGTATTGTTTATTGTTTATGCTGTTTATGTTTGATGTTTTGTGAGAACAGATTCATGTGTATGAAGATAGTAAAGGAGATGACGTAATTAAATTAAAAAAACACAATCAATTAATAAATTACAAATGCTAACCTTACCTCACTTGATATAAATGAATATTTGCTCGACAAAATCAAAATCTCCTTACTTACATGAAAGTGGTGCTATAGTATGCGTTAATATTGGCAAAGGTAGTTGTGACGCAACGTGTTTACGAACCTATTTACTCACTTAATTTAGGACTACATGCTCATTCCTGTTATTACAGTCTTTTCTGTCTTATTTTTTTCTTCTTTCTTCTATTCTTTTATTTATTTCAGTCTTTCCTGTCCTGCCTTTTATCTCAATATGACATGGCTGACGTGTTGTTGCCTGTAAAAACAGGAATGCTGTTCCTGCAATAACAGGAATGAGCATGTATTCTCATTGTGGGAAATTAAGCGTGGCAACAACACGTCAGCCATGTCATATTGAGATAAAAGACCTTTTAAAAAATGGAATGCTACAACAGTGTGGTGCTATACATTGGCATTCTCATTTAATTAAATTGTATGTACAATCACACAATACATGCATTTTCATGTTGGTATTTTTCTGAATCGGCAATTGTTCATTAAATAATATAGAGCTATATATTTGACGCGTTGAGTCGTAGTGGGACCTCTTTAATATATGGCCGATTAAGTTGTCCTGTCCGCTTTTTGGAGTTCTCAGCAGTTTCTTACTCCCTTCTTAAAACTTCTTCGTTTGCCACTTAGTCGATCCATTTCGTCTTCACCCTCTTCATAATGACGGAAATTGATATTTTCATAATGAGGAAATCTTCGTTATCTTCATTACGAGGGAATCGAATCAAAAAGGAGATATAGAAACTTGCCTCCGCCTCTCCGACGCGAGTCTGGACTTGATTAGTGGGTAACTCGTGGAGCTCTTATAAAGGCATTTCATATTTATAAGGACTGAAAGCAAATGAGGCAGACGCTGAAGAATAATCGGATACTAACATAATTTAGAAAAAAAGAAGGAAGAATAAGGAAAGTAGTGAGACAAGGCTGTGACCTGTCTTCCGTAACATTCAATGTTTACATTGAGAGAGTCATCAATGAAGTCAAGGAGAAGTATTCTGGAGTGAACATCCACGGAGAAACAAGCAGAATGCTACGATTCGCTGATGACATAGCTCTCACAGCAGAGACAGAGAAGGAGCTGAATAAGATGCCAACAACCATGGAAATGGCAATGGCCAGATATCAACTGAACATAAATAAGAAGACTAAGATATTGGTGTGCAGCAAGAAAGAAGAGGCCAAAACCAACGTTATACTAAACTGGAAGAGGTGAAAGAGTTCTGTTACCTAGGAAGCAGAGTAACCAACGATGGACGAAGGAAGAAAAAAATAGTGAGAAGAATAGCCCAGGCAAAGAGGGAATTCATTCTATGAAAGGAAGAATCTACTTACAGCTGGAAATACAAGCGTAGAAGTAAGGAAACAATTCATCAAAACGTATATCAGGAGCATGTTTCTTTAAGGCAGTGAGGCATGGATGATGACAGCAGCGGAGAAGAAAAGGGTGGAAGCATTCGAAATATGATGCTATCGAAGAATGATGAAGATAAAATTGATCGACCGAGTGACAAATGAAGAAGTCCTAAGAAGAGAGGGAGAAAAGAGAAGTCTGCTGAAAACTATAAAAAGAAGACGGGACAACTTAATCGGCCACATCTTAAGACCCGATGGTCTGATGAAGACAATGGTAGAAGGAAAAGTGAACGGGAAAAATGGAAAGGCAGACCTCGTATGAGTTACGTAGAACAGGTCGTAAAGGACGTGAAAGAGAGGAACTACGTTAATATGAAGAGGTTGGCCGATAGGAGAATCTAGTGGAGGGCTGCGTCAAACCAATCCTAGGATTGTTGACCCTTGATGATGATGAATTTAGAAAAATGTTTTACACAATATTTTTTGCAGCAAAGGAGTGAAGGCTAAATTTACCATCAATATTCCAAGTGTATCAACTCTAATAGAGAGTTCCTTACAGGGAGAGTTGGTTCAGCGGTAAAGAGCAAGGTTCTCAATGTGAACGTTCTTAGATCGAAACTACCTCTCGCCACTTCTTTTTTTTGGACCATGATTACAAAATTAGAGAAATTGATTGCCGAACTGACATTAAAAATGTCCTTTTTTCCTCTTACAATTAGGGGTATGAATTGCGGTAAATATGTCCAGTACGAATGAATCAATCCATAGCATCCGTAGTTGCATCTTGGTATAAGGACTTGAAGGTAACCCAACTAACAGGATGTTTTTGCATGCTTACTTTTATATTTTTATCCTTTTAAATAGTGATGTTTAGACTAATATATTAATATTAATTCTATTTTATGCATGATATGTAGTGCGTGTTTGGTGACAATTCACCCCCTGTTACACACCTTTATGGTGACTATCAGGGTATTATTTAAATGTTGATGTAGATGTAATAGTGATATATACGTTTGACTTCAATGATTGAATATAAAGTTACATTATCTAAAACAGGACTGAACTGTAAAAAAGGAACACTAGAAATCGTACGAAAAAGAGCTATATTTCCTGGAAATTTAGTAAATACCTATTTCAAGATTCATTTATGAAGCCTTCTATTAGAGAAGTTTACTTAATCAAAGAATACTTAACTCAAGTATTGCCATTTGTGGCCCACCGTAACTGCATTCAATGTACGTAAACGATTAAAAATCCCAGAAATCCCAGTTTACACGAAAATTGCATGCCGATTCATTTGAAAAGGCTTTGAAAAGGGCGGCACAGTGGCAGCCTTGCTGATAAAACAGGAATCATTGCTAGACATAGGGAATATTCATCATCAGACTTTGCAATTGTATTTCACAGTTCCTAAGCTATGATAGGGGTTAAGCAGTTAGAATTAAATTTAAAAAAATGTGTGGCAATGAATTTTTGGAAAAAGAATAGTTCTCCTCCTAGCACATACAAAATAAGTAATAATGAAATAACAAACGTGGAATCCATTAAATATTTTGGAATAAGACTTACACATGATATTTCTTGGGGTAAACACATACGCGAAATAATGGTTCAAGCCAATCGTAAACTGGGCTTCATCAAGAGTATTGGGTAAATGTGACGCTCATGTACGAGAAATCGGCTACTTTTCCCTTGTTAGACCTCATTTGGAATATGCTGCCAGTGTATGAGGTCCCAACGAAATAGGTCTAAATAATGAACTTGAACGTATGCAGCGAAGATCGGCAATATTTGTAAAGGGATGATACGATAATTGCATAACCAGTCTATTAAATGAATGGGAATCATTGTCAGATCGCAGGTTGAAATTGAGACTTAATCTCTTAAATAAATTCCAAGACCATATTTTATGCATTCAGTGATGATGTTAAAAATATTTTGCGGACTCCAACTTGCTATTGTAGACTGGACCATATTCACAATATTAGAGAAATTGATTGCCGAACTGATAGATTCAAAATGTCCTTTTTCTCTCGTACAATTAGACATACGAATAACGGTAAATATGTCTAATCGGAGAGTAGGAATGGTATTGGTAGCTGCATGTCGGTATGAGTACTTAAAGCTAACCCTACTAACAAAATGTTTTTGCATGTTTGCTTGCAATTTCTATCTTTTTTAAATTGTGAATTTCTGACTAGTATATTAATACTATTCCTTTTTTATGCATGATATGATGTGCATGTTTGATGAGAAATCACCCCCTGCCACACACCTTTGTGGTGGCTTGCAGGGTAGTATGTAGATGTAGATAGGGGTCGTGGTGGCCTAGTGGGTAGACGCTGGACTATAAGGTCCCGGGTTCCATACCCGGGCAGAGGCATTCTTTAAACCCCCACCTAAAAATCATCGCGATTCTATTTTCTGTGTCAGAACTTCGCAAGAAATGGCTGGTGGCCAAGTGGGGGTGCTCTTGAAGCCGTCGGAAGAAACTCGATTAGGTAACCAAGGAGTCACATGGTACAACCAAGATTGGTTTGGAAATTGTCATCATTGTTTAAACTTGTGTTTTATCTCATCTGGATACTCTATAGTCGAGAAAGATGAGAAAAACGCAAGTGAAAACAATTAATGAGGTTGTAATCAGCGTTTTAACGCCCAAGATTTGCAAAACATACGTGTTTGTACCACGTGACTCCTTGGTTACCTATTCGAGATAGTCTCGAAGGTTTCAAACACACCCACTTCGGGAAAGAAACTGGCCCCCTACCTTAAATGGGTGAATTTCACACGCCTTTGGCTTATTGCGGGGTTTGCTCTGCACTCACCTATCAAAAACCGACCTTTGGGTTGAGCACTCATTTTTTAAAAGATATGGAAAATTCTCCCGCATTTCACAAGCCTCCAATTAGCGCTCTCTTGTGGTACTCGTCTCGCCCCTGGTTTCCACTTACGCTCCTGACGAGAGAGTATAATTATTCGACCGTCTTTTGTCGATACCACTGCCGCGAGACTCTCGAATTATAAGCAGAATTTAGTTTTGAAGTGTTCCGTCTCCTTAGGTTACATCGCATATTATCATCAAGCTTATTAATGAAATTGATTCTATGGTGAAGACAACATCCAAAAACACGATGATTTGTAACCACACCCTTAGGGTTGCCAGGTCGACGGATCAACCAATAATGGATGCGCTTACTCGGAACCGAAACCGCTATTCTGTGGGAACACGAAATTATTAGATGGAAACGAAAAATGAATTTTAGTGAAAAAATTAATCTTCTTACCAGAGCCATTCACTCATAAATCAAAAATTCAATTATTAGCAAACGGTGACGCCCACCGAACGAACTGCGTTAAGGATTACTACGTCATTCCGCCCTTGACTGTGCTGAGGAAGAACGGGAGGGGAGCGGAGGTGGGGAGGGGAAGTCTGCTTGAAGAGATCCTGTCGCAACCACTTCCATTGGCAGAGTCAGCTACGTGTCCCCCATTGTGATCGAAGGAAGAACCTTCGCGGTCTCAGTTGTGATTGGACGAAGTGAATGACGTACAAGTCCTTTGCACGCCCACTTTTACGAAAGGGTTAAAAACATCATTTTTTCGCCACTTACAATACAATAGAAAGTAAGATTGAAGTGAGGGTCCCGCGAGGAAGACCAAGGGACTAGTATATAGGGCAAATAAGGACGTGAAAGAGAAAGCATACCAGGGGGTGAGGGAATTAACACTGAATAGGGCAGAATAGAGGGCTGCAGCAAACCAATCCTAGGATTGAAATACTGATGACGATGAACTTGAGATCGGATTGAAGGATCGAAGAGCGGAAAAATGCCGGTCTTTTTATTTTACAAACTCCATCAGATTCGGAAATAAAAATATGGTACACGACCCCATTCAGGAGATAATTTAGTAGTCAATCCTATTCGTGTATTTGATTTATAAAATGAGAATTATCTGGACATAATATTATAACATTTAAGTATTTCACAAGCCAAAATCTTGTATTGCACAACATATTTAACTAAATCAAACTTCTTTGCTGGATGCATTTATTCTGACAGTGAATGTTACATCAAGAGTCACAAGAGAACGTGAGTTTACACTATTGGTCTCTTATGCTGTAAATTACGAATGTTTGTGTATGGAGCAGCAATTCCTATGTTCATACCAACTGAACAGTATCACCCACCGTAAATTGATTTCAATTCAACTACTGGCCATGGCACCCCTGTGTGTGCTCATAATCCTCACTTTAATCATATTGATTTCTAAGTAAGACTAGACACCCATGCTCTAGGCGGAGTGGCCCAGGATATTTGGATTACCTTAGACAACTGCAATGGAGATCTTCCTGCAATTAAAATTTCTAGGGTATCCAGGGCCACAACGCCTTGAGCACGGGTGTCTAGTCTTACTTAGGAATCAATAAAATTAAAGTTAGGATTATGAGTAGGAGCCATCTATTTAATTTTAAAGGAGCACAAAAATGCACAGTTTGTCTCGAACCAAATAACATTATACTCTAGGGAAATTCTAAGTCCAAACGATGAAGAATCTTTTAATGATGACTGATGATGACTGATGATGACCTAGAAGTAATTGAAAACTGGTGTAATATAGATGGCAGTAGGAATTAAATTTGAAAAGAAAGTGTAGCAATGAGTTTTGGAAAAAGAATAGTTCTTTCTCCTCCTATTACTACATGAGGAATAATAAATTATCAAGCGTGCAATCCATTAAATATCTTGTAATAAGACTGGCACATGATCTATCTTGGTGTTAACACATGGGTAAAATAATTTGTCAAGCTAATCGTAAACTGGGAATCATCAAAAGAGTACTGGGCAAATGTGACGATCATGTACGAGAAATAAGCTACTTTTCCCTCGTTAGACCTCATTTGGAATACGCTCCCATTCTATGTGATCCTAACGAAATAGGCTTAAATGGCTTAAATAACGAACTGGAGAGTGTGCAGCGAAGATCGGCAAAATTTGTAAAGGGACGGTACGATAACTATGTTGGTTGACTTAACGAGCCTATTAGATGAACTACAATGGGAATCGTTGTCTGACCGTAGGTTTAAATTTAGACTTAATTAAGTAACAAGTCAGTATTTTCACTAATGACGCATAAATATTTTCGAACTCCAACTTACTATGGTAGACTGGACCATTATCATAAAATCAGAGAAATTTATTGCCGACATGACAGATTCAAAATTCCCTTCCTCCCTCGTACAATTAGGGATATGAATAGCTGTAAACATGTGTTCCCATCCTAAGTAAGTAACGACTCAAGTTGTTAAATTTCTGGAAGTAGGTCATCGGAGGAATTCGATTTCATTCAGATGAGAGTCGTTGCTAAGATACCACACAAACATCCCTCCACTGGATTTACCCCTAAAGGGATTCTCCATCTCTGGGCTTAAATAGGTTGGTCGGGTAAACCGTGTAAATGGCCTCATGGCTACAATGAATGGTACTTTGGTACGCATTCAAGCCGAAAGACACCATTATTTGACCACAACTAGTGGCCTAGTAGTTTATTGGTCAGTTAGGGTGCTTTGTGGAATGATCCTTTTCTACCACTAATCCACATCGTGGATGCAGGTAAATTTAAGCACTTCAATGATTCTAAAGCACAATACTATTAGAACTCTAATCGTTGCCTTGCACTGTTTTTAATTGTTCTTTTTAAGAAGCAGCGTTTTCTAACATTAGCACGTAAAGCATTTAAATATAGTCCCTTTCGCAAAAGGTGAAGATGTCGAAACACCTCCATTCGGTCAAATTATCTAAATCTCTCTAAGAGGCACTGCAGCAAGCATTTTTTTTCGATCATAAAAATCATGGCGAGCCTCTTTCACCGCTAAGCGGCCGGCCGTTATCCCTCCGTTAATGGGGGCGTTTACTCGGAACTGAAATCGCAATTTTGTACACGAAATCGTTAGATGGAAACGAAAAAAGAATTTTAGTGAAAAAATTAATCTTCTAACCACAACCATTCACTCATAAATCAAAAATTAATATAAGCAAAAGGTGACACCCACCGAAAAAGCTGGTGTGATAACATTGACGTCATTTTCCTCCCGTCCTTGACTGCTTTTCGTGGAAGGGGAGGGAGTGGAGGGGGGGTTCTCGGAAGGTCTGCTCTCACAAATGCTGTCGTAACTGCTCCTATTGGCAGAGTCAGCTGTGTCGCCCCTATTGCGATAAGGCAAAGTAGCTTCGCGGGCTCAGTTGTGATTGGACGAAGTCGTTATACGTCAGAGGTTGCACCACGCCCACTTTTCCGAATGGGTTAAAAACATCAGTTTTTCGCCGCGTATAACTCGAGAAATAATTGACGGATCAAAAAACGGAAAAAAACGGGTCTTTTTATTTTACAAAGTCTGACAGATTCGGCAATAAAAAAATATGGTAAACGACCCCAATAAGCGCGTAACGGTCGGCCGCGGCCCATAGGACAGTCAATATTTTCTAAGATAATATTATAATATTTTCAAGATATGTATTAAAGATTTTTGGTATTTTTCAAGATTAATATCATATCAGTGTTTGTTAATATACCCACGGAATATTCTGTTTCAATGTTGGGTGGTGGTAGATCTTGAATTTCGTTCAAATATTATTTTGCAACCAGTATATGGGTTCCGAAAAAATAAGGTTTGATCAGAGAGCTAGACAGTGAACAACGATGAGCAGCTAGGTTTGTTAAAAGGTGTTACGAGATGTTAGTAGTGTATCAGAATTTTAGAAGAATTAGGCTACGAATAATTATCCAATCATAGGTTAAAGTACACAATAATTAATAGCAGAGATTTAAAATGGATACTTGTACTAAAGATGCTAGACATAACAATTGAAGATGAAAATCCACAAAGCGGCAACCATATGGGGGCAAAGGAATAAAATAGTATTTGACGTTGGGCATCCTTTCCCCATCCTTACTCCTTTCCCTGTGAGTGTGACGGATCACTGGCGAAGGAGATTCCTCGTAAACCCTGATTATATGTGTGAATGTGATTCACGAGGGTGACTGTACTTTGTGAATGTACAAACCCGAGTGCAGGATTGAGGAAAAGTCCCTGAACCCTGCATGTATGTGTGCGTGTAAATGAGAATCACGAGGGTGACTATGTATCGTATGCAAACCTACGTGAATGATTGCTTGAAAGTTAATATGAATTTTACTTATTTACTTTAGTCATTTACTATCCCCCACTTTTATTATTTTTTTTGCGTGTATGACGGGTCACTGGCGTTGGAGAAATCCTCGTAAACCCTGCTTGCGTGTGTGTGATTGAACTCACGAAGGTGACTGTATTTTGTGTACAAACCTGAGTGAGTGAGTGGTTGTGTGAGTCATTGTTTGTTTTTATTTTGACCTTGCTTCCCTTAATTTTGAGTGTGACAGTTTTTTGTAACGTGTGAGTGAGTTTGCGAAAGTGTCATTCACTACCACTTAAGTTTCTCCGTATGCTCGACTTTGTATGTGTGATTGAGAGCTCCCTTACTTTGTATATACTTCTTCCTTCCCCCCCTCTTTTTTTTTCCTTTTCCCCCTTATGGTTACGGATTTGTGAATATTAATCTACAATTGTTATTTATTACAGCTGTAGATACGTTCTTTTCATGTTAGATACATGTATATTAACAGCACCTGCGTGTTATGCTAGATTTGACCAGGCAAATAGGATTAGAGAGATAGAATGTCACACTGATACATGTTATTTTTTTCTCGTACCATAAGATAGCATAATAGACATATTAGCAAAGGGACAGATGGGTGAAATATTGTTAGAATAGTCTTTAGTGCATGATGCATGGTCGGTAAATAAAGATGAATATCAGTAGATAAACACCATTCTAACCAATAATTCCATTACATCTATGTAGATACTAACTATCTAACGGCATGTTACCCTATAATCTAACATGTTTTCATGTAGTAGCCTAGTTGCATGTCACTAGTGCATGTTTGGTGATCTTCACCACCGCCATACACCCTCGGGGTGGTTTGCAGGGCATTGCGTAGAAATAGATGAATATTAGGGATTACATGCATTGAGACTAATTGAACCTCCCAGCGAATTCTGAAAACTCAAAACTGTTACGGAGCGTATTTAGAATTATTGACAATGCACTCTTTGGAATGCTTTCTGAATGCGATAAAATAAGTGGAGATTTGCACTAAAGGCCGATAATAACTCCGCCAAAAACACGAAGTTTAATTAAGAGAGCCTTCTTATTTAATTCCACAACGCATATGATAGAAATGTTTGCCCAGAGCTAGGTTTTTAATGGAAAAACGAAAATACTTTGTGATTTTGGGGAAAAAAAGTACTCCATCATAATGGATTAGCCGATAAATTCTTGGCCAAGAGTTACAGTCTGGAAAATTGAACTTAGGGAGCAGAAAACCGTCGCCGCATTTAAGATACGACCAGCCTGAGAGGGGAGGGAGGGGGGAAGGGTAACCATAGGAACGGGTGTGATTTACGGGGCTGCTGCCAGGGCAAACCAACAATCCGCTAACCCTCGAATGGATGAAGACTTTTGAGGGAGGCACCTTTAACGGACCGCTGAAAATCTTATGGAATGTTTCCAAGGAGACCTTGGGGGTTGGCGCTAAAGTTAGCGCTCTCCCCGAGGGGGGCGCTAGCGGGTCGTAATTTCGCGAAACTTTTCGGGAACTACGTTTTATACTTTATCGTCACCGTAAACGGTCATAAGAGTTCTTCCCGCATCAATTCCTGGCGCTGAACGCAGCATGTGGCCTCGCCGATTTCCTCTTGTCGTACCGCACGGAAAATATTCTTACTCGCGTTACTTCGAACTGAGCTCTTGCTTGACACCATGACTATGCCTCCCCATTCCGAACTGTGCGGAGGCTGAAATTAGCGCACGAAAGGCTTTACTTAGCATCGGAAAATTTTTGTTTTCTTGTGTGTTTATTGCGAACGCTTTCGCTGCGAGGTTCGAAAACTAACTCTGTACTAACTAATGAGTAACAAACGAATATTTTTCCACAGAATAAAATTTTCACTTCGGCCCGGGTTTCAATGTTGATACATCATCTTCACCAGAATTTTATTTACCTACTCGGATTTTATCTATACTTAATTCTGTACCAACCTCTATACTAACCATTTAACTGCACGTGTCCCAATTATCAATGATGTTTCCATGCAGTGGCCTATTTGCATGTCAATAGCCACAGAGATCACCGCACAGGGCAAAATTGCTATACATTTTGGACGTAGTACCGGAAGGTTTACATAGATGGCGAGGGATTAATTTTTCGCGTTACGTCCCAAACAATGCATATCGCTTCCATCGCTTTTATTTTCCTAACAGACTTAAGCGGCACATAACATATGCTATTGCTGTAGTTTTGATATTTTATTGTAATGGTGTGATATGCCTTCACCTAACGTGAACAGTCACATGGATAAGTTAACATTTCCTTCACTATTAAAGCCAACATATCTTGTGTCACAGGATGGATTCCTTTTTGTTTGACTAAAAACACAGAATCCATTGATCCCTCCCCCTACCATACACCCTCGTGGAGGCTCGCAGGGTTTTACGTAGATGTACATGCAAATGGAAACCTGAAGCCGGTAATTACAGAGGTTCACCAGATTCGATTCAGTTAGTCAGGGAAGGCTCATTACTGAAACGAGGTCCTACGGATATGTGCACATCAGAGCAGTTCTATTTCCTCTACCATTCGTCTTTCTTCATAAGATCCGGTAGGTGTACCCAGAAAATCGTTCCGCTACGGTTTAGCTGGGCAAGTCCCACGAGGTCTCGAGGTCGGGTCTTTCAAGTCAGTGGTCCACAATATTCTTCCGAATGGTTCCAAAATGCTGACTAAAAATTAATTTTTTTCTAATTTGCGACTTTTTTTCTTAGTGTAGTCATGGTGGTTCATCTAGCATGTAGAATATGGCCATTAATAAATGGCGGGCAATCGTGCCAGCCTAGAGATTTGATAGGTCTTAAAGCCGAGCGTATTTTTAGCAGCACTTGATGCGAGGAAAAATGGTCACTTTCGATCAGACACAGTTTTTCTAAATATCAATTTATTTTTATTTTTCACTATGTTTTATTCTCCGGAAGGTAATCAAAATCGAAACTGTTATCAAAATAGGCATTCATAATTAGTTGAAATATGAATAACACATTGTTTGTTAATAATTTAAACTGAAAGATCAATCTACTAGATAATAGCTTAACGAAAATGAACGCCTCCACGGAGACGTAAATAAACAACGAGGAAGAGAGGATTATTGTTGGCAGGAGGCGTATTGATTTTAACCGTGTAAATAAATAACAAATAACATGAGAGTACATCTTAAATATGTTCACATTAATTAACAGTCTTTTAAATTTTTTATGCCACTTCCTGACTCTATCATTTCAAAGAAAGACTAAATAATATTTTTTGGGAATGGACGTGAGGGAAGGTTGGTTGAATATGCAAACTTTTCTCACAGGTTTACCGATGAGCTAATATGGTAAATCGATTATGAAATTGCTTAAAATTTCATTGAATGCACTCTAAAAATAAAAGGCAGCTAGCATTAGGTCTTGATAGTAGGTGATGTTCAACTATTTTAAAATTGTGTACTAGATTTTTATCAACATAATAACAAAAACTGACAATCGATATGTGCCTCTTCGGATTTTGCGATAGTTTTTGTCTTATAATTCCCAAATAATGCAAAAATTGAGGATAAACACTTCCAATTTGAATCCAAGTACATTAATTTTTTATTTTTTAATTAAAAACTTAAAGTATAATTTTAAGTATAATAATAAAGTTAAATTACTCAGTTATCTATTACGGAGGTTCCACCGAATTATGAAGTAAATGCCATTTTTGTTAAAATACGGGACATATCATGGTTTGGCCCTTCCTCGATTGGCAATAAAATAATGTGGCCTTTCCATCATATACTTGCAGAACAAAGAGGTTGAAAATCAGCAATTTTATACGCGGATATACGGCAGAGCATGGCTGTTGGTGTTAAATTTGCAGATTAATAATCGAAAAACTAATATAAGATGCGCAAATTCATTTAGAATTTAGCATTAAAAAAAACTGTTGGCCTTACCTCACTTATTTAATTGATATCGATAATGTTTTACTCGAAATAAGCAGAAACTCCTTAGTTACATGAAAGTGGCGCTATAGAACTTTGCTAACATTGGCACAGGTACCTACTTGTGACGGAACGTGCTTACGATCCTATATATTCACTAAATTTACAACTATACCTACATAATCAAAGTCCTTCTCATCTTTATTTTGTAATTTAAATATGCTTATTGGTTATTGACAGGGTGTTATTAATACCAATATTTCAAATGCTAGCAGTAGTGGAGCGCCATTGTTGCCAAATACATTTTCCGAAAAATTATTATTATTAAAATTCAAACAAAGAGTAGTATTTACAAGAGAGTAGTTTAAAACGATATTAGAAAATAATTAACCCATAGATAGGTAATAGCAGGAATGAGTATGTATTCTCTGTGGGAAATTAAACGTGGCAACTACACGTCAGCAATTTTCTGAAGTCATATTGACTTAAAAGAGAATTATGAAAAATGGAATGCTACAAAAACGTGCTATATAATGGATATATAATAACTTACAATTATTGTGTATGCACTATCATCGTATGGATGAATTTCTATATTGGTATTTTTCTGAATTGGCATTTATTCATTAAATAACATATCTCTTTGATGGGATTTTGACGCGTGGAGTCATGCCGGATTCCCCTTAATGTGCCCCATATTAGTTAACTGGCTATAAATGGACATTTGTTACATTACTTTAATTCTCATCAACACAACCCATAGCAATACCGCGTCAATCAGCGTCTCCAATGGGCGGGTAATGGGAAGAAGTGATTATTCTTTTAAAGAAATAATTCCATTGATGGCACGCATTAGATCGGTATGGGGACTTCTCGACTAGTCTCTTCGACAAGATGCACCATTTTGGTCGCAAAGATTTTTGATATACTAATCGAGACTTCAGAAGAAAATTACCGGGGAGATTTTATTCAGATTTGCATTTCAATTCAAAATTATAATTTCAAATTGACGAAAGAAGTTACTGAACCAGTCCTTTATCACAACCTGGGGTTGGGGAAGTGCTTGACGATTTCTCTCACTCAGTGATTCAACCCGAAGGATTTGGTTGGTTTGGACCAAGGTGAGTAGAATAGGAGGTGGTCTCAGCTGATTGTAGCGGAGGAAGTGTGTGACGTCACAGGGTTCCGTAGATACGGTGACGGTGAGATAACCATTGCATTACTTCGCTTGAATAGACGGTGTGGACGTTTTTTGATGTTTAATTAGTGTTGCTTTAAATATTTTAATTCAGTTTTGAATTATCTACATCTATATAAGAATTATCTACTCATGTAAATATGCCTGGTAAACGGTGTTCTGTTTCTGTGTGCTCAAACAGCTTTTATAAAACGAGAGCCTCGAGTGGGGAGAAGTACATTGGGTATTTCAGCTTTCCAAAAGATCCTCATATAAAACAGTTGTGGGTGGAAGCATGCAAAAGGAAAGATAGCTGGAATCCGGATAATGGACATGTGTGCTCCGAGCGTTTCAAGGATGAGAATTTCGAAAGAAACGTGATGGCCGAAATGAGTTTTTCGAGACTCAAAAATATTTTAAGACCCGGAAGTGCATGGAAGAAATTGCATTTTTTACGTCCACAAGACCACCATCTTAAATCTCCAAATGCTCGAGAAAATCGTCAGAAAATAAGAGAAAAGAAAGCCTTGGTCAGAGAACTTGAAGAAGCAACTGGACACTTCCAGGAATGTTTTGCCGAACCGATGGTTAATGAATGGAAAATTTGAGGTTACAATATGGTAAACCAATGACGTATCCTTCACCAATTATTTTGCAGCAGTTAGGAATTGAATTATCATATTTAGGAGCTTGTAGAGGAAACTGTGGAGGAAATGTATGCAGCTCTTCTCAAGAACCATGCTCAGTTGCTCGAGAACTTCAACGTAAGTTTGTACTTAAACTTTTATAACTTGCCAAAGCACATTTTCTCGGGGTTTCATTGATAACAGAATGAATACAATATAGTCCAGTTGTGTTCTTCTGCCATTATAGGCTTTAAAGCTTAAGTATGGAGCTAATACGAAAGAGATTCAGAAGGAGGTTAATGAAAGAGAGGCCTTGGTGAATAAAAGGGTGAAAAAAGTACTATTTAAAATTTTTACTGAAGGTCAGATTGCCCTCTTTACTCTCTGGGAAAAAACAGGTGAAGTCATGAACCTTGATGAAATTGGAATGGCTTTCTTCATTATATATTTAAGCAAAAGATGCTACACCTACTTAAGAAAGCAACTAAAGTTTCCTCTCCCAGGTTAGTCAATAGATTCGTGCATTTTATATCCTATTATGCTTAATATTTATATCCAATTATACTATACATAAAATAATATTAAAATTCTAGCAAAAGGTATGCTCCCTCAATTCTCATTTTTCCATTTAAATCAGGAATATCCACATTACAGAGATGGGCCAGTGACATCAGTATAGGTCAAGGCATACTGAAGGATGTTTTAAAAGTAATGGGGGTGGCCTCTCTAAAGATGTCACCCTCAGAAAAATTTACAGTCCTTCAGTGTGATGTAATGAAAGTTGAAGAAGTGTATGAGATGGATAAAAGAAGTTTGTGTTGGTGAAGTCTTCACGGGTTCTCCAGCATTATACGCCGGGAAAAAACAAGAAGTTTGTGTTGTTTGATGTCATTAAATTTGAATTGCTATAATGAGCAATTTTAGATTTATTCTGATGATTGTACTCTTTTGATATTTTTTAATCATTTGTTTGAATTAGGTACCTATTTTTCAGCAGATAAGATTATCGGGCCTCATAAGCAAATGATGATAATGATTGCGAGGGAACTGTTTTCCCAGTGGAAACAACCGGTGTACGTCAATTTTGACACAAAAATATCAAAAATTATATTGGAATCTGTAATCACTGACATTGCCTCTGCGGGGTACACTGTTGTAGCAGAAGTATGCGACAATGCTGGAGCCAATTTAGGGCTATGGAAAGAGCTGAGAGAGTTCTATGAAAGAAGTTGGTTTGCTTTCTGAGGCAGGAAAGTATACTGCTTTTCAGATGCCGCTATTAAGGAACCATTTTCTCGACGGAGGGTTCATAATGAGAAATGGAGATATTGTAAAGAGTGATCTAATACATAAATTAATCAGGCAGACTGGAAGTGAGGTGTCATCTCTATTTCGCATAACTTCTTCTCACATCAACTGTGAGAAACATTCAAGACAAAATGTTAGGCTTGCAGCTCAACTTATGTCCCATACCAAGGTCACAGCTTGGAAGCATTATGATGTAGGTGACAAGCAAGAGAGGCTAATTCTAGCTAATTTTATTGAAAATTTTAATAAGTGGTTTGATATTTTCAACAGTCGTGTGCACTATGCAAATAAAAAATCTAAAATTACTTTTGGCACTGATTTTGAATCACAGGAGGCAGATCTTGAAAATTTCCGTGAAATGGTCTCTGACATGAGAGGCATGAGCCGGAAATCTCTGCCGTCATTTGAAAAAGGCATTTTTATGTCAATCTGTTCTCAAAAAGCCTTATTTATTGAGACGAAATCCTCCAGTGATTGTTCATATATAATGACATCGAAGCTCAATCAAGATAGCTTGGAGAACCTCTTTTCTCAGATTAGACACAGAGGAGGGCTTAATGATCATCCTTCTCCTTTAAATACCCTAATGCGGTTGAGGATTCTTGGGCGAAATCAGGGAGTAATTTCAAGGAATAGTAATACAGATTTGCCCCAAAAGAATTCATCGTCGAGAGGGTGACGAGAATGTGGTTTAAAGTTATGAAAAGCCAAGGTTAGGGAAGCACCTCACTCAGCAGATTCATCCAGTGAGCTATCTAGTGACCCATGCGATCAGAGGCCTAGTTCTGAGAGTATTATTTCAGAGAAGGCCACCAAAGACGGGCTGCTATATTTAGCTGGTAGGGTAGCAAAAACATTTCACGCCAAGCACCCTGAGTTACGCAGTTATACTTATAAATTGCCTTCAGCTAATGATTATAGATTGACAACTTGGATTAGCCATCTATCATTTGGGGGGTTGATAGAAACAAGTGACTGGTGGCGAGAGCAACTGTTGAAATTTGAAATACTTTTCCAAAAAATATGCAAAAAGAAGAAAGTCTTCCATAAAAGTATTGCAGATACATTGTACAAAAAAATAAGCACAGAAGTTGACATCCCCAGTAAGGTTTTAACTTAAATATTACAAAGGGTATACATTAGAATAAAATTTCTTAATATGGAAATAACAACTGACATACAACAGCGGCAGAAGAAAAAAAAAGCTAAAAAATAACAACTTAGTCCCTCATTGCGTAGATGCTTTTCCATGTTCTTGGATCTCCTGTTTTTCATTGTTTTCTACAAAAGTAAGTGCAATAAAAGAATGATGTTGAAAATGTAAGCATTTTAATTTGTTGTCATTATGTAAATGCTTATTGAATTTCGTTGCCAGTGACTTGGATTGAATGTGACAACACTTAGTGGAATATAGATATGATGGCCAAAAGTATACTAGTACCACTCAAATGTTTCATGATTCCGAAAGTTTTCGACACTTCTGACTGATTATCATTGGTATATCATCCCACCAGTTTCTTCAAGCTTCTGGCCGGGAGGAAAGGTACCAGAATGAGAGTGGAAGGGTGGAAAGAAACCCGGAGTGGAATGTTTAGCATGTTCTTAATGAGAGGCTCCAAGGGGACAGTAGCACTGAAAGTAGGCGCTTATATAGCTAAATAGTTGGAGGAATAAACACATAGTCCTGTTATTTCATTTATGTATTGCAGAAGAGTACTGTGCACTGGTCAATAAATTACATTCTTAAATAATTATTAGTTAAAGATGTTTCATAGAAGGCGAAATAAACATTAACCATAAAAATAATTGCAATAGTCTTTAGGCACTCTCAGGTCAATTCTTCGTAGAAAATATTTAATTTTATTTCTTTTTGAGTGCATTTAGTGACAAATTAGTTCCTTCACCGTATTTACAAGAGATTCTGAACCTATTTAATACCTATGCTTCTTTTTGACTCGGATTCGCCGTTACTACTAATCTCCGCACGTGTACACTGCGCTGCCTTAGGAACCCAGTGACGTCACGCCCGACGGCCGCGCCAGCTGAGACCACCTCCTATTATAGTCACCTTGGGTTTGGACAGGTGAGAGTAGAGCTCAACTCGGACTAAGCCACAGGCGTGTGAATTTCACACATACAGGGTACAGGGGGGTGGGGGGGGGGCAGTTCCTTTCCCTGGGCCACCTCGCACTCCAAGGATTTTTTTTCGTTCGGGGGCGTCCAAAGGATTCACCCCTATTTGTACCCGGGACCCTTCGATCAGTAGCCAAGCTACCCACTAGGTCACCACGCTCCCCCTTGCTTAACGTACGTAAACGCAAGTAAGTAAATTGGTACGCAAATAAAGGGCTTTAATAATACAACAATGAAAATAACGTATCTACGGCTGTAATAAAAACAAATGATGATTAATAATGACTGTTTCACCCGCAATGGCTTTAATAATGGTTATAGTAACAATTAGCGTCAGCATTATGATATGACATCAATACCATTATCTCGTGAAATATTTTACACACAATAATGGGTAAGCAGTATGCATTGACTTATCGACGAGGAAACATTCATGGTTGATGATCAAACTGCAAATAATCGACAGATAATAAGTAAAAGCATTTTTATGCGAAGAGACTGCTCATGGTGCAAAGGACAGGGTATCTCTGCTGCCAGTGAAATATTATCCACCTCTGGGCTTTCAACGAAGCGATGCCCATGCTGCAAGTCGGAAATACGACATTGAACGCCATTCTCTCAATTATAGCTACTAATCTTCAGCATGCTAGTCTGAATGCCAATATGGCGACCGAAAAGCGAACCACAATCGCTCTATGAAAGTAATGATAGCTGGGTCTCTATTCTCTGTTCCAAACACGGTAATTCGACGAGTTATGCTGTTATGGAAATTGGGCTATTCCTAATTTCCAACCCGGTTCTATAGTGCGATTACCTTTGAGACGGAGTTTTAGCCTACGCATAAAGAGCATTCTTAGTCCAAAAATTATGGTACTAGCATCAGTAGGACGGAATGCTTGTATGTATTATCATTCCAGCGCTTATGTATTTCTGAGAGGTTATCTTTTCAACTTTTCCAATCGGGATATGAATAGCTGTAAATATATCCAATAGTATAAATACGAGTGTACCAATGGATAGCATATGTATTTGCACGTTGATATAAAGACTTAAAGCTGACCCAACCAACTGCATGTTTTTGCATGCTTGATTTTCTATTTTTATATTTTTTAAATTGTGAAGTTTAGACGAGTATATTATTACTAATCCTTTTTTGTACAAAATGTGTAATGCATGATTGGTGTGAATTCACCTCCTGCCACACACCTTTATGGTGGCTTGCAGAGTATCAAGTTGATGTAGATCGAGATAAATTTAAACCCATAAACCAGATGCATCAGTAAGGAATTTTTTGCAGTTCCTTTCTATATTATGTTTTATCATAAAACCCATAATTACACTGCTAGGTACACTGCTGAGTGAATAAAACATATCGCTGTCCACCACGGGCAAATGGTGCCCGAAGCTATTTCAATATTTCACTCTCCCAGATAACCAAGTATTTTGAAATCCACCAGCGCAGAATACAACATTCCTTCACCAATGCCAGTATATTACACATCTTATATATGTATTTAAGTCTGTTCCGCACCGATAAGCGGTTCAGCCCGGGAGGAAAGGTATAATGTTAGGAATGGAAGGGAAAGGGTGGAGAGAAACACGGCGTCTATATTAGTTTGCTCTTAACGAAAGTCGCCAAGGGGACCTTGGCTTAACGTTTCATCCGACGGACGAAGTGCTGGACTCAAATGTTTTCCACAAAGAACTCAAGTTAGGGCCGGTTTAACAATAAGATATAACTTCTACTCTCGGAATTCGACCTCGGGCCCTAGTAATCTAACCACTACCCCAAACCAACCCCCCTAGCCTAGAACTGGATGTTGATGTTGTGGCAAAACATTTCATTCGCCAAATAAACAACTCGACAATAGGAGAGAAGGAGTGGGGGAAGAGCGTCGGTGGATACGAGAGGGGTACAAGAATGGGATAAACAAGAGCGGAGGAGAGGTTAAGATGTGGACGGACGTGTGTGGGAGGGATAGTGGATAGTCGACAGATTTGAGACTGTGTGTTGGTGTACGAAGCAAGACGAAAGAAGAGGAAAGAGAAGCAGTGGAAGACGCAGAGTGAACAAACATTCTTGAAAAAGGGGAAACTGCCCAGGGGAGGCTGTCGGCGGTAATCGCACAGGTATTCTAGTCTCTTTTTCTGGTTTGTTGAATTGGATTGGAAATGTGTGCTGAAAGTATATCAGACAAAAATTAATAAGTGTGTTGATTTAATATATGAGTGAAAAAGTGTATACAAAAGTATGGTAGGTATGTAACTGTAACCTGACCCCACACTTCTGCCCAAGATTAATATTTTCAGTGATGATGTTAAAAATATTTTGCGAACCACAACTTACTACGGTAGACTGGACCATCATCACAAAAACAGAGAAATTGATTGCCGAACTGAAAGATTCAAAATGTCCTTTTCTCCTCGTACAATTAGGGATATGAATAATAGTAAATGTATCCAATACGAGTGTAGCAATGGTAGCTGCATTTTGGTATAAGGACTTGAAGCTAACCCAACTAACAGCATGTTTTTGCATTTGCGCTTTGCTATTTTTATCTTTATTTAAATAGTGAAGTTTAGAACAGTATATAAACACTAATCCTTTTTTGTGCATGATATGTAGTGCATGTTTAGTGAGAATTCACCCCCTGCCACACACCTTATGGTGGCTTGCAGGGTATTATGTAGATGTAGATGTAATCGCACCAGCCGGCGCATCTAAAGGTAAGGAAAAAGTGGCAGTGAAGTGTGCACAGGGAAGTTAGGCTACAATAAGCATTTCATGAGGGGAAGGAAAAGCGCCAGTGGAAATACCTGCTACATGTATTCCGTTAAGGGCTGCGCGGTGTCATAAAACATTTTTCGCTTCACCCTCCTCGGAGAGTAAAGGTGGATGCTTCAGTTCGGGAAGGGAAGCGAAGGAAAAGAATCTCAAATTAAGCCTTTGTCAGAAACTATGCATGGTACCTCGGGAACCCACATTCTTCCTCATGAGCTGAAAAGACGCTCATAAGTTTTGCAACATGATTTCATTAAGTCGCCATAGAAAAACAAATTTACCGTGGTTTCACGTGTGCTGATCCATTCCATAGATCCATATCCTCGCAATATCTTTAACATAGAATCTTCATTAATCAGTGACAACATGCACAGCATTGAAAAAATGAATTCGAGTAATCAAGGCTCACACAACTCGAACAATCCGTCAGAATCACGGCGCCCGGCTGCAAGGAGCCGAGCCGCGACTTGCGAAAATTGAATTTATTTTCGGCCTTGCCAACTTTATGCAAAGATATTTTTCGGAATCATCTTAAAATATCTTCAATTAATACTTAGGTAAGCTATTTTTGTAAAACGAATTCGATTGACTACTTGTGACATTTTGTCTAAAAAAGTGTCCGCCATCATAGAATACAACTATCGACGACAATCTCTGAAACTTATGCATTATATGGGAAAAGCACCATTTTGACAGCTGGCAATGCGGTTTATTTCATAAAATTCCTTCCACTATTCCACCATCTGTATGACTTTTAAGATTTTTGAATTAAAATGAATACGGGTGTTATTTGGAAATTTGGTCAAATTTGAGCCTCGATATCTTACTAAGTAACAGGTTAGACATACGAATGACTTACCATTCCAAGTACATACATACATAAATCATTTGAGTGTATGCGTGCGAAGTTTCAAGTCTTAAAGTAAGATATTTTGGATTTTCGTCCGGCTTTTTTCGATTTCAGACCACTGAGAATCAGTAGGAATTTTTTCCTGAACCACATTTACTATTGATAGGCCTCCCTTTCAGCACGAAAATTCATGAAATCAATTCACGTTACATAAAAGTAATTCGCGAATCAATGCACCAATAGCATTCGACGTGTAAAACGGCATCTTACACATTAATATACATTAAAAAAATACCCAGGGACTTCGAGAGAAACATTATCATTCCTATTCCAAAAAAGAAGAGAGTGGATAAATTCAAAAATTGTAAGACTATAAGCCTGACGACACATGTATCAAAGAAGTTGACAAGGAACATCGACAGAAAAACAGAACGAAAAGCCGAGGAGTTCCTGGACGAACATCAATTCAGATTCAGGAAAAGTAAGGGTACTAGAGAAGCAATATTGTCCCGTCGACTGCTAATAGAGAAGAGAATGGAGAAGAACAAACCGACCTTCATTGCATTTGTGGATTTAGAGAAGGCTTTTGACAACGTGGATTTGATTTCAATACTTGGAATTCTGAAGAGAATTGGAGTGTCCTACATTGACCGAAGAATTATCCACAGTTTGTATAAAAACCAAGTTGCTGTGATTAAATCTGGGCCCAGCAGCGAAGAAGCAAGAATAAGGAAAGGAGTGAGACAAGGCTGTACACTGTCTCCCGTAATTTTCAATGTTTACATCGAGAGAGCCATCAATGAAATCAAAGAGAAGTCTTCTGGAGTGAATATCCTCGGAGACAAAATTAGCATGCTGCAATTCGCTGATGACATAGCACTCGTAGCAGAGACAGAGAGGGATCCGAATAATATTCTAATAATCATGGAAAGGACAATGACCAGATATCTTCTGAAGATCAATAAAAAGAAAAATAAGATATTAGTGTGCAGCAAGAGAAGAAGGCCAACGTTAAACTAGCACAAGAAGTCTTGAAGAGGTGGAAGAGTTCTGTTATCTTGGGATCCAGGTAACCAACGATGGACGAAACAAGAAAGGAATAGTCAGTAAAAGAGCCCAGGCAAATAGGGGATTCCATCAAAAGAAGAATCTACTTACATCTGTAAATGCAAGCGTAAGAGTACGAAAACGATTCATCAGAGCGTACACCTGGAGCTTCTTCATGGCAGCCATGGAAAATGACAGCAGCGGAGAAGAAAAGGGTGGAATCGTTCGAAATGTGGTGCTACCGAAAATAATGAAGATTAAATGGATCGACCGAGTGATTAACGAGGAAGTCCTAAGGAGAGTGGGAGAAAAGAGAAGTCTGCTGAAAACTCTAAAAAGAAGACGGAACAACTTAATCGGCCATATCTTAAGACACGATGGCATGATGAAGACAATCGTCCAGGGAAAAGTGAACGGAAAGAATGGAAAAGGAAGGCCTCTTATGAGACATATGGAGCAACTTGTGAAGGACGTAAAAGAGAAAAATTACGTTGATATGAAGAGGTTGGCCGATAGAAGAGTCGAGTGGAAAGCTGCGTCTAAACAATCCTAGGATTGTTGACCGATGATGACGATGCATTGCAACAAGTTAAATACTAATTCATCCCCTCAACACATATATTTCAATGATGGAAAAATTATAACATATTAGTCAGCATTAGGGAAATGTTACTGATTCGGTAACTTACCGCATTGTGCATCCGTAGTCACAGTCTCGCTAATAAAATAAACCAACTTCTGAATGCTGTGGTCTTTGCTGTGGATAATTCCGCAGAGTATAAGTTAAATGCCTGCAAATATCGGGCGACACAAATGCTAATATTTGTTTCTGAACAAATAAATGTCATAAGTTAGAAGGAACACAGTACTAACCAATTCGAAATAAACAGCCATTCAAATAGGTAATGCGAATCCATCACGTTCTTAATTGATATTTTCGAGCTGAACAACACTTAGGACTGCACTGTACGCAAGAAGTTGCTGCGTTAGTACCGAATATTCACTTTCGAAAGAGAGAATTGTTCCCAGTACTCACACCACTTTCGATTATTATTCTAGTTAAGAAAACAAACGAGGGACGTAAAGTCATGTAGTCATGGAGATGGACAGTAGGTGGCAGTCCATGAGCAGAGCGGGACAGAGTCCTCTAGATTCGCATTCTCAACACTACTCAGGTGTACTGCGACGCTTTGTACCTATTGTTTGTCTATCCAGAGGAACCTGAGAGCGGGAGAGCCAGTTGAGCGCGAAAATGAAAAGAAGTTTGATCACGTAGTTGAGGAACATTTCATATTCCATTAAGGGTTATTCAGTTTCACTTAAATGTCAGGGATTAAACGGAGAAGGCTCGATTCGTGGGAAATTGGTCTTTTCGATTCGGGCGGTAATGTCTGCTTTGAATTAAGGCGACTGAACTTTCTTCTTCCATCATCTGTGAGGAGAAGTGATTTTTTTGCGCTCCTGAGAGTGCCGAAGATGAGAAATGTTCTCATAACATTTTTATAGCCCTGATGTGTTCACTGAATGAATGTATTTAAACCATTTTATACCAATTACCATCTTTGTGTGAAAAATATTTCCTTCTGTTGTATTAATCCATTGGTAGTAGTAATTGACTGTGGCTAAGTCTATGGGTTTTTCCCTGATTTTCATTTCTTCCTCAGATCATAGGATTTTCTCTAATGTTCCTCCAAAAACAATATAATTTTAATTATCGTCAGTAGGAAATCCTGAGATTTGTTTGACGCAGCTATCTACTTGATTCTCCTATCGGATAAGGTGCTCATATTTTCGTAGTTCTTCTCTTTCACATTTTTCACTACTTGTTCTATGCATATCATACGAGGCATCTTCACGATCAAGTGTCCTTCGACGATTGTCTTCATGTCTCATGATACGGCCGTTTAAGAGTTCCCAGTTCTTCTCAGAGTATTCAGAAGACTTCTCTTTCATCCCTTTCATCTCAAGACTTCTTTGTTTGTCACTAGGTCAATCCATTTGCTCTTCATCATTCTTATTTAGCACCACATTTCGAATGCTTCCACAGTTGACTTGTGTGCTAATGTTGTGGTCCATTCCTCACTGTCCTAAAGCAGCAGAGCAGCTCAAGATACACATATGTTGTAATGAAACGTTTCCTTACTTTCATGTTTCCAAATAATATACATTTTTTTTATTATCCTTTCAACTTACCTTGCCTAATTAATTCCTACTGTTCACCGCAAATAAATTAAAATACGCATCCACTTTTCAATAGGTCAATATTCTATATTGTTTTCTTTTTAAACCCTCAGCATTCAGTTATCTCCAAAAAATTTACAAGGCCATTACTACCCAATCGGTCTCTGCTATTCTAGTCTTATTGTGGTCTGCAGGGTGTTACCTTATTCATTGTTTACACTTGTGTTTTATCTCATCTCGGGGCCCTACAGCTAAGACAGAGGAGAAAAACTCAGGTGAAAGCAATTCATGATGTTGTAACGAGCGATTCAGAAACACCGAATTTGCGAACCATTCGTGTTTATACCACGTGACTCCTAGGTTACCTACTCGAGATATTCCCGACGGTTTCAAACCTAGCCCCCCTGGGGAGTGTATTGAATCCATCGGGAGTATCTCGACTGGTAACCAAGGAGTCTCGTGGTATAACACGAATGGTTGGCAACTTTTAGTGTGTTTGAATAGCTTGTTCTATTACCATTATTGTTTTCACTTGAGTTTTTCTCGCATGTCACGACCATAGAACCCCCACTTGAGATAAAATTCAAGTGAAAACAATGAGTGACATTGCATAGTGAGCGATTCAAACTGCAAATCTGCTAACAATTTTTGTTTATACCACGCGACTCCTTGGTTACCTATCCGAGATAATCCCGACGATTTTAACACCTCCCTATACAGCCGAATTATCTCATGCGACGGATATTTTCTCCAATCTGTTAAGCTGTGGTATTCTGATGGAAGTGAATATAACGTAATGACTTCGCCTGTTGGCATTCTTCATTATTTGAATGGAAATGAAAGCAAAAATTCCGAACTCCTGAGGTCTTGAACTTCTGGAAATCCTTTCTGGAGGCATGCGCTCAACATGTTCTTTCCATCTTTCTTTGGGTACTACAATGGTGTTGTTTACCTTGTTTTTACTGCCGAATCAGATAAAGTTTGTAAAATAAAAAGAACCGTATTTTTCCGTTCCGATTTATCAATTAGTTCTCGAGTTATAAGCAGCAAAAAACCAGATGTGTTGGCTCGCGACTGCTTGGTCAGATTGTCTAAGGAATCTTATTAATTTAAGTACGAGTATATGCCTGCTAAGTGATCCTCACTTCACAAAGAAAATTATCTCCGCTATTGAAAGTCATAAGTATCACAAGAAATACGATGGAAAGTCGAAGAATTTATTTTTTATGATAATTTAAATCAGCTCAACGATGGAGTCAATTCAGCATTTACGTTACAGAAATAAATTCATGTACTCAATGAATTTACTAATGTATAACACAAGAATATTACCATCAAACTTTGTTATAATATATTTCTAAAAGATTCTTTAATATCTCATTAGTAATTATATTATTTATGCGCCATACATTTTGGCTAGAGCCACCGCGGCGTCACTTGAAGTCAATCAACGAATTTCGTCTGCTATAAGCAGAAAAATTAATTGATTTAGGGAAAAATACGGTTGGTTGACACCTTTTTTTCGTGTCATTGTATTCCTTGTGACATTACGCATAAAATATAAGTTTTTTTTGGAAAAATGACATGTAAATATGGTATTCTTAAACGTTATATTCCCATCTGATTGCCATTCTCGCCGTTAATCGTATGTAATTTCAAATAAAATTTGTGCAAAAAGGAGTATGGGTTGGCATAAGTATATTTACTTTATTAGATAGGGGAACTTTAGTTCTATAAGTGCTGAAAATATAAAAAAATGACATGACTTTCACTTTTCGGATCAGCCTCCTTAACCCTTTTGGAAAAGTGGGCGTGCGAAGGACTCGTACGTCATCCACTTTGTCCAATCACAACTGAAACTGCGAAGCTCCTTTGCTCAATCACAATGGGGGACACACAGCTGACTCTGAACATAGATATGGTTGTTGGACTTCATTCGGATTATTTAGAAAGGCATCGCATATTCGACTACATTGTAATTTGTGAATAAGCAAATAAAGTATAGCACACTTTTACTCACACCAAAATGTATGCGAAAATATTCTGTTGATTCGGTTTATTTTTTAATGATGCGATAGGATCTCTTCAGGTGGACCTCCCTTTCCCACCTTCCTCAAGACAGTCAAGGGAGGTGTATGACGTAGCAATCCTTAACGCACCTCGTTAGGTGGGCGTAGCCTTTTGCTTGTTTCAATTGTTGATTTATGAGCGAATGGCTGTGGTTAGGAGATAACTTTTTTCACCAAAACTCATCTTTCTTTTCCATCTAACGATCTCGTGTACAAAATTGCGATTTCGGTTCCAAGTAAACTGTGCAATGCCGTTGGATTAAGAGGTTATTTAATGAGATAAGATTACTGTGCTACAGTTTAATGAGCAACGTGTTCACGCCTCAGGTGAAATATATTCGTACCATTAATAATTATATGTCTTACCACATCAAGGAACATTATGATCATTTAATTGCATGTGCCAGGTGGATGAATGAGTAATCCTTTGTCTAATTAAGTCCCTTTAACATGAAGTACAGGTACGTTGTACATTGTTGGTGATCCTATCATGCCACACACCCTCCTGGCGACCAACAGTAAGTTTCCATGGAAATAGCTGTACTCCAAAGCTGACGCTGACTCAGGCCACAAATTATCAACAAAGCAGGCGGGGGAAAGAGGTGAATTTGAAGAAGAAGCTTTGGTTTAATGAAAGTTCTGAGAATGGTGCTGTTCAATTCTTTATTACTTCCACAGCGTGAAAACATCCAGCGTTCGCTGAAATGCATAACATAACAAATACTAGAATTGAGAGACATCCAATGAAATAAATATAGAGCTAAGTCGTGAAATTAGTGAAAACTTCATCCAAAGTGTCGAGCACTCGTTTTCACCGACTTCATGATAAAATTCCCTTGCATCGAAGGACTGATTTTTAAAAAGTTTAACACTATTCTAGTTAATTAGTTCAAAGAAATTAATTACTCTTTAGACTTTATTTACGTTCACAAATAAACATCGAGTATTCTTTCCGATTTCACACGAAACGAGACGAAATACCAAGACATTAATTGATTTCATTGCAATAAATAAGATCGATAGAAACCAAAGATACCTTCAAACCGAACGAGTTCCTTACTCTGTCTCATTTGCATCAGATTTTCTCGAATAAAATTCGAGTCGAGACAATTTCCTCGGTGCATGCATTTTTGCGTCTTCAATTTTGTAGTTGCCAAGTGATCTTTACTGATATTCCCCCAATCTCGTAAATAAATTTCTTAATCTCTAAGTCTAAAAATGCCTTAAACCTAGCGTGATTTTTTTGTTTTAATACTTTTTCACAGCGCCGTGGTGACTCGTGAGCTACGGCGGCCATGTGTACCAACGCTTTTACCTGAACGACTTCAAGTCACCCCCAGCGTTCCTTTCCTTTTTTTATCTTTAAGATTCCTCATGCACACCAAAGAGAATATTTATACACCTTTTCTCACTCATTCATAACTTGCTCTTATAAATACATCCACTGAAAAAAATATTTCTCCTCTTTTATCCTCTTTTTATATGGAAACAACGCGGCCTACAAATCCCAGAGCCAAAAGTTTTACATTTTCCCCAATGAAATTAAGAATGACGCAAACTGTCCTTTCAATTCCTGAACTAGAAGACTTTCTTATGTTCTGAACAGAAAACCCTCCAATGGATACGATCCACTACAGAGAAATCCACCCCTCTGAGAATGCAAACATAATCCTCGGAAATATATTTCGGATTTGCCAATCCGCCCGCTTTTCCACCGAAATCCCACGGATTGATTGTTTTCAATTTATTTCGGGCTGCGTCATAGCCTAATTTTCGCGCATAAGGAGCTGTCCGTTTGAAAGAACGACTCCATGCTTCCTTTTTTCCACACCAATGGCGTGTCGCACGCTTTCTCCATTTTGGTAGTTTTGCAGAATATCGAGTCCTTCATTCGGACGTAACACCAGCCAACCGATTTCACAAACAAACACCACTCATTTACAAGACACAAAGCATTCGCGCACACTGTCATACTCCAATTTCACTCGCAAATTGTAACTCTTTGTCAACAAAAGAGAGCTCTCTTAGTGTGTCCATTCCACGTCCTAGACATGGAGGAAAAAGGGCTAGACGATGTAACAGTACACATGCTTAATGAATTTAGACATCATTAATATAATGCGAATGGCCTCTCGTTGAGAAGAAAGCCGAAGAAATGTGGGCTGTTTATTATCTACGCCATGACAAATATCGCCGTGGCAACGGCGAGAAAGTATATGTAGCTCTTGTTGACAATCTCCTGTACATTTCCTTCAGTTTTGATTTTTTTCTGCAGGAAAATGAAAAGCAATTATCTGCCAACCTAAAGTTTGCTGACAAACATTAGTACATCAATAATGTGATCAATTGTAAGAAAATTGCGTCATTGCCGGTAAAAAAGCATTTAAAATAGAAAAATTACGTTGCCACCACGGGACAGACAGCAAAATTACTGCTTAATTGGGTAACACACATTATGAAGGTACCACATAGATATTAGGTTTATATTTATCCTGATGACACTTCGCAAAATTATTTAGGAATCCTTAAACACTACACAAGAAATACTAAATGCTAAAAATGTATTTAAATCAGAGTTCATTCCAGTTCTGCCCCATTTCTTGTATGTGAGGCGAAATGTTCGCACGACTTAGAACTTCTAAAACACATTATTTACACACAGGAAACAGCGGTGACCCTTCGCAGGGGACGACCGGAAGAATACATTTATATCTGAGTCCACGGATAATAACAACCACATTTAATTCAAGTGACACGGATATTCAAAAACAAACTCTCTCCCTCTGAAGAAGAAACTTATTGATACTTTTTCAAAATCGTGACCGAATATATATATATAGGTATATCTCAGTTAAAAAAATATGCACCGCTGAAAAAGAAAATGAAAGTACCAGCAACAACGTGAGAAAAACCAGTAGAAAGAAATTCAGTCGCCATGAGAGAGCCATTCCTTCCGTGTGCATTCTTTGTAATTTATTCACCACTCAGATCGTTAAATATTGGTTTTCCTCCAAGAATCCAAAGAATTGTGATGGGACCTCATTTTTTTTCCAGGAGGGTTCAAAATTCAGCGGCCTTTCCATTCCCAGAAAATTTTATTCATATTTTTTTTCTTAAGGCTGTTCCCTTACTCTCTCCTTCTTAACCGACATGGCGACGGTGGTCAACTGAAGTGAAGGTTATTTCTTCCCAAGAATTCATCTTCGCCGCACGCTCCACAAAATAAAAAGGCCTCCGGACGAAATCCTTCCAAGGGAGGCTGCGGAGCAAACACTTTTTTTTTTGGTTCTCTTTATTTTTTACTGGTGTATATATATATTCATATATTTACTTATTTATACTCATATTATCGCGGATTTTAAACATGGCCGTCACGCGCTGTCGCAGATGTTTCCCTTCCCTGCTGCCACCGCGGTTTATTTTACATGTTTCCTCTCGTCAGTGTCTTCCCCGCCCCCGTCAGTCAGACTCCCCTCCTCTCAAATCAAATCCTTCCCCCTCCGCCCCTGACGACCCTGGCCACTCTGCGCTCACGTGAGCAAGGGTGCGAGCGTCGCCAGGATGAGGTGCATGGCTGCGGCCAAGCGAAGGAAACCCGACGCTCCCAGGGCAGATCCGGCGCCGACGTCCGCCGACGCCTCCGCGCCGTACAACAAGCTCTCGTCGTCGTCGTCCAGCCCGTTCATCGCCAGGTTTCCCTCCTCCTGCCTCCTCTCCTCCGGGCAGGGCAAGGCCTGCAGCGGGATCTGCAGCAGGTGTATGGCGACGCTGCCGTCGGGGTTGTGGTGCCGGCCGCCGCCGCCACCCTGAGACCCTCGCTCGCGGTGGTGCTGTCCCTCCTCGTGGTCCTGGTACTCGTCGTCGACGAAGTGGTGTCGCCCCGGTTCGTCGCCCTGCTGGTGGTGGTGGCCGCCGCGGTCGTAGCGGTTCGCGCCGTGCTCGGCGGAGGCGCCACCGTCCGGCGAGAAGGGATCCTCGTCCTCGCCGACGCCGAAGTCGAAGGAGACGCCCGCGGCGGCGGCCGCGGCAGACGCCGACTCGCCCATCTGAGGGTGCAGGATGCACTTGAGCTCCTCCAGGGTGCGGCGGACTCGCTCATTGGCCGTCTCGTTGTGCACGTCGTGCATCCACGCCAGGCGGCAGTCGCAGACGAAGTTGTTGCCTGCAATCGGAGACAAGAGTCGTGAGACGAGGACATAAAAAATATTGAATAGAGTCATGCTAAACTTTATGACATACTGAAAGAAAACATCCAGCAATGGCTGAAATGCATAGAATAAAAAATAGTAGACTTGAGAGACATCCCATGAAATACAGCAGAACCTCCCCTGTTGGAAATTTCCCTACAAGATTTCCCTAGAACGTAGGGAAAAGCAAGGGAAAAATTGAAATTTCCCTAGAAAAAAGTGTTTTCTAGGGAAATCCCTCATAATCTAGGGAATTTTTTTCCCTAGAACTATTTTCCTTGGAAAATTTAAGCTTTGGGAAATTATTTCCCAAAAAAAAAAGCTACTCTGGGAAATATTTTTCCCTAGAACTTTTTTCCTTTGAAAATTTAAGCTTTGGGAAATTATTTCCCAAGAAAATACGCTACTCTAGGGTATTTTTTTCCCTAGAACTTTTTCCCTTTGAAAATTTAATCTTGGGGAAATTATTTCCCTAGAAAAAACGCTGCTCGAGGGAAAATCTTTAGGCTTACGGAAAACGTTATCAAGGAGAAATTTCCCATATTATCTGAGTAATTCCCTTCCACGTTATCAATTTAGTGATTAAATTTCACCATTTCAAGGTTACTTTTATGTTATGTATAAATTTATCACAGAGTTAACAGTCACAACTCACATTTAATAACATTTGGTACCAAACAAATAAATGCTAACCCACATCGTTTCAGTGCTTGAAGCCAAGCGAATCAGCAGTATCACCAGTGATAATTTCGGAAGAACACCTTTTTTATCGAGGTTGGGAACATTTTCGGTAAGTTAATGAAGACATTTCTTATAATCATGAGTATTCCATAATTTGATGTGAATCATTGAAATTGGTGATTTCGTTCATAAAAACATTCTATATTTGTTTATCACATTGTTGTTGACAGAATTCAAATGGCAACGGAGACTGTGTTTTCGCACGCATGGGTTCCGTATTGTGTAATTATGATCATAATTTCTTCAATATTATAACCATCATCCTTGACCTTTATATTTTCAGGTACATTCATTAATGAATTAAAGAAGAGACTGCGATACGAGGATTTCACCCAGCAAAAGGAAAAAAGAATAAACGTGTATGCTAATGAAAAATGTAGGTAAACATGCTGCTAAAAAAGGAATAAACATTGGTAAATTTGAGTTCTTTTCAATCATTCATTGTTATATATGCCCTCTTTTCAACTGATTTTTATCAAGTCCTCCCTATATTTATACTTAGGTTTTATGTTTTTTGGATAATTATGTGAACTATTGTTTATTGAGTGGAATATTTACCTAAAGAACATTTTCCACGCCACCTAATTTCAAGAGAAAAATTTTCCCTAGAAATATTTTATAAGTTAAAAGGGGGTTTAATTTTCTAGGGAAAACCTTACACTTTTCTAGGGAATATTTGTAAGGAAATTTTTGTAGTGAAAATTCCATCAGGGTCGCTTACACGACCCTCAATAACACGACAACCTCGATTACTCAAGTGCAATTTTCAAATCCCCTTGAGATTGCCATAACACATGATGTTAAATCAACCTCTATAACGAGACTATTAATATCCAAAAAACCTTATTAACACGGATTTTTTCCAATTCACATCGTAACTCAGAACCTCTATAACAAGTCGTTTTGAGAAGTCAACCTCAATAACGCGACTGTATAACATGAATGGGTCAACCTATGAGGCTGTCGGATTCCAGTGCCAAAAACGAATCTACGCCTCTTGACTTGGAGACTCTGCTCCGCTACTTAAACAAAAGTTTTCTACGCAAACTTCGAGAATAAGAATTGATCTAGTAAATAAGTTTAGTAATTTTTCATTTATTGCTTTTCTCATAATTCTGTTCACCTCAGAAAAACGAAAATTTTGACGATTTCATGCTGATTGCCATGGCGTGTATGAAGTTAAATTCCGAACATAATGACTAATTATGACACTCTTTAAAAGCGGGAAGCTTCCAGCTTGGAAGCATTTGAAATGTGGTGCTACCGAATAATGATGAAGATAAAATGGATCGATCGAGTGACAAACGAAGAAGTCTTAAGAAGAATGGGAGAGAAGAGATTTCTACTGAAAACCTTAAAAAGAAGACGGGACAACTTAATGGGCGAGATCTTAAGAGGCGATGGCCCGTTGAAGACAATCGTCGAGGGAAGAGTGAACGGGAAGAATGGAAAAGTAACGCCTCGTATGAAATGCATGGAACATGTTGTGAAGGATGTAAAAGAGAAGAGCTACGTCAATACGAAGAGGTTGACCGTTGGAAGGATCGAGTGGAGGGCTGCGTCAAACCAATCCTAGGATTGCTGACCGATGATGATGAGTAGTGGAACCCAAACGTAATAATTAGGTACTTCCATTCTGTATATGAAACAGCAACTAAACATTCAACTGGAGATTTACAATTTTGGATCATAAGGTCCAGATGGAGTTACTGACACAATTATCATTTTACATTGCAGATGGATTTATTATGCGTTGTACAAAAACGAATTTTTTTGACATAATAGGTGAAGTTCATGAACAAGCTAAATATCTAATTTAATTGTCCTCGAAAGGCCATCGTGAAATCCATACATAACACATTCTTCTATAAAAAAATACCTATTTACAATTTGTAATGTTTTCTACGTCTTTTCCAGCCACTCCAAAATCTCTTTCCTCTCTGTTCCCCATGTTCCCACCATTCTTTTATCTTGTTTCTTTTAGACGACGATGAAATTTGAAATTAATATCGTGGAGATGAACAAGGCGTTTCCATTAAAGGACCATATACTCTTTGCATCACCCACTTGTATAGGGGAATATGTCGAGAAATTATCTCTTAGGTACCTACTGACGTAGTACAAACACGAATGGTCTGCAAATTTAGTGTGCCTGAATCGCTCGTTACAATATATTCAATTTTTTTCACTTTTGTTGAGTTTTTCTCATTTGTCTCGAATATAGAGCCCCAACATAGGATAAAGAATAAGTGCAAACAATCAATGAGTTTGTAATCAGCGATTTTAACATCTCAAATTTGCCAACCATTCTTGTTTATACCACGTGACTCCTTGGTTACCTATTCGAGATGTAACCCCGACACACAGGTTTCGAACACAACCCCACGGGGACGGAAAATCCTACCACTGGACCGAATTTTTAGTGCACCCGAAGGTTCGGCGGCGACTTCCTTTGCCGTAAATTAAAAAAGAGAGACTTCGCCTCCAGTGAAAATATTAACTCGGGAATTTAAATCACTTCCTCCCTTTTGAAAAGCCCGTCGACGTTTGTCATCTCCCCCGAAACGCGGACCCACGACTCCGTGACCAGCCCCTCCACCAACCCCCCACACTTTGGAAGGGGGTAGGGGGGAGGAATCGAATTACCGCCCCTTTGATACCGTTAATGTTTGCAAGTGTCCCGGGGGGAGGTGGGCGGGGCGAAGCAGGGGCTGGGACATCACTCCTCCCCCCCGCCACGCCAAACAGGGGCGGCAAGGGGTTGAATTTTTCGCTGCAAACAACTTAATCACCATATTTATGAAGGGAAAGTGCGAAGGGGTGGCAACAATATGAATGTGATTACGACGAGAGCGCAAGCCCCCGTGTGAAGGCGGGCCCAACGCATTAGTTGCCCGCCTGCACAACTTGGTGCCAGTTTAAAATCGAGTTTAAACGCAGAAAACGGGTTCCTGGGGTGACAAATGGAATGGGGTGATCATAGACTTGTAAAAGAAAGGGCGATGGCAGGGGTAAAAGCATATACATAACACTCCTCGTTCCGGATTATCCCTGCCTTTAGAACTGTGTGGAGGCAGATTCCCAGCAAAACCGTGTTAAACGACCCTCAATGAGCTAGGGGTGGACTCCCGATTGAGCTTATGACTACCCTGTGAGTCCTCTGGATGCAGATATCGATTTGACCTTTAGGTACTAGAGCTAGCTTCGAAACATACGAATTAATACACAAAAAACAGCCGCTGGCGGAAATCGGTAGCAAACCGGTAGATAAGGATTAGCGAAAAGGGTTCTAGGTTATTGCGATGAAAGAGTACGAAAAAAATGCAAGCAGTCCCATAAGATATCCATATGAGGAAGGTATGATCAAGGTAGGAGAGCGTGTGCAAAGGTTACCAAAAAGATTTGTTTAAAGTCGTTACGATTCCCAGAACTGTCATTCACTAGAGAACCTGAATGTGGCACCATGGTATCTTGCATACACCTACATCTACATAATACCCTGCAAGCCACCATAAAGGTGTGTCACAGGGGGTGAATTCTCACCAAACATGCACTACATATCATGCATAAAAAAGGATTAGTATTTATATACTGCTATAAACTTCACTATTTAAAAAGAGATAAAAATAGCAAAGCAAACATGCAGAAACATGCTGTTAGTTGGGTTACCTTCAAGTCCTTATACCAACATGCAGCTACCAAAGTTATTCATTGCTACACTAGTATTGAATATATTTACCGATATTCATATCCCTAATTTACGAGGAAAAAAGGAAATTTTGAATCTGTCAGTTCGGCATTCAATTTCTCTAATTTTGTGATTATGGTCCAGTCTACCATAGTAAGTTGGAGTACGCATAATATTTTTAACATCATCACTGAAAATATGTTCTTGGAATTTGTTTAAGAGATTAAGTCTGAATTTCAACCTTCGATCTGACAATGATTCCCAATTTAATTCATTTAATAGACTGGTTACGCTAAGAAGCTACCGTCCCTTTACAAATCTTGCCGATCTTCGCTGCACACGTTCAAGTTCATTATTTAGGCCGATCTCGTAGGAATTTTTCATGGGCACTACTGATCGGACAAATATTGATATATATTTCACCATCAGAACTAAATTAGCACCGTTAATTCCCCTTTAATTCTGTAGTAACATGTTTTGCCGTCCTCTGTGGCCAGGTTGATAAAGCCTGCCAACCCCAAAGGTTCAAGTCATGCAGCGGACATGGATGTCTTGTTTGTCTTAGGAAAACATTTAGTACTACTAGTAGCCTGCGTTGTTGATGAACTTAAAAATCTGAACAGGCACCACAGTCATAAAAATGAGATACATTAGAATAAATTTAAAACTAGCAGTAGAGAAAAAATGAAGTCAAATACGCGCAATGATATCATTCATGATAAATACGACGCTGAGAAAGCAATTAAAGGAGATCAAGATGAGCGTCTCTGGATCACAATTAAGAATATCTGGTTTGCCTTACGAGGACTGCATAGCTATAAAAATATCTGGATCGTTCGAAATTCTTTTCAAATATGATCAATTTTTTTGTTGCTTTTACCTATTTGATTAGCTACTAATAACTACGGTCGGGTTTCCTGCGTGTACTGTGCTCGTCTGAACATCTGAAAGTACAACAGGGTAGAAAATATCCACGAATAGGGGAAAAGAGTGGGGGGGAATGTTATGAGCTCAATAAAAGGGTGATACATGAAATTGATTAGATGTTCTATTTTTCATAACAATTTTAATAAAAAAATTACTAAGTAAAACGTGCTTGGCGAAAATTTTGCTGAAGGATTAAGTTGTGTTACAAAGATATTACTCTTTAAACGAGCAAATCACCCACACATTTTATAATACCCTGTATATTGCCACTGCTTGTTTCCACTCCAAAAATCTCGGCTACGACAATTCAATCGCTGTTTATTTTTAAAAAGGATAACACCATAAGGGTTTTATCCAAAGGTAAAACGTTGGGTTCTGCTTTTCTAAATCCTTTTCCAGTCATCATTTCGGCCACAAAACGGCTAAAAACGCATATAAAACATATATATTCACTACGTTTTCTTCTAAAATAAACTACCGTTTTTGTAGCTATATGGAAACTATACCTACCGAGTAGGGACGTCAAAATATGTTTCCGGTCACGTGAATTTCGTTAATTTTCGGAAAGATTTTAACTGCATTTAATAATATCTGTAGTTATAATCGCAAATTTTGACTTAAATATTTGAATTTGCAATGATTTTCCGTATCATGTACATCATCAATACGGGAGAGAGAAATTTTCCACTCAATCCTCAGTATTGAGACTTTTAGTGACGATATTATGGAAAAGAATTCGGGGCCAGAAGGGATCGAAGCGAATTACCCTTTGAGTCCTTTCTTTTCCCAAATCCGCAACGGAAAAGCTCTATAATTCTTTCTTGGACCTCACTCATTCCAACAATTAGCGAAAATGAAAACCATTTTGGCCACACGATAAGTAGCGTTGTCGAGTGCGGGCTCCCTTACTTTTACTTTTAATCCAAGCCTGGCATCAAAAGGGTGAATTTCAGTCCTCGTGTCTCACAAGGGCCTTCAAACTTCCGACCAACCCCACCCACGCGTGCGCGGGGAATAATAAGCCCCTTGAGGACGGCCCGCGCTGCCGAAGAGGACGCCGGCCGGAAAATTGGAAAGCTTCAATAAGGCGAATTAATGTTTTTCATCATCCCACAAACGTTGCGGTCCTTTTTAAGGTAGAGACACTCGATGCCGCTCATTAGAAAGAGAGGGAGGGGGGAACGAAATAGCCAACCAAGCAGCGGGGAAATAAAGTTAAAGGGAGGAGAGAGAAGTAATGAGGAGATAAGGAGGAGTGTGGATTGTGCGAGGAAGATGGAAAGGGGAAAGAGATAGGAGAGGGAATCTCCCGAGGTGACGCCACCATCTCAGATGTTCCATCCAGCTGGACAGGGGACGGTCCACACCCGTTCCTTAGTTCACTCACGCACTGATCGCCATTGCGCGCGCCCATGGAGTGGAGGTCATTTCTCTAGACCACGAAGCACGAAAGACGCACCACTGGAATTTACATTAAGGAGGTTGGCTCGCGACTGCTTGAGTCAAGTTGTCTGAGGAGTCTTATTAATTTAAGTACGAGTATATGCCTGCTAAGTGATCCTTACTTGACAAAGAAAATTACCTTAGCTATTGAAAGTCGAAGTCGGAATACGATGTAAAGTCGAAGGATTTCTTTTTTATGATAATTTTAATCAGCTCGAAGATGGAGTCATTCAGCATTTACTTTAAAGAAATAATTTCATGTACTCAATGCATTTACTAATGTATAACACCAGAATATTACTATCAAACGTTATGTTATAATATTGTTCTGAAATATGCTTTAATATCTCATTAGTAATGATATTATTCATACGCCATACATTTTGGCTGAAGCTACCGCAGCGCCACGTGAAGACAACTACGCATTTCGTCTGCTATAAGCGCAGAAATAGGTCAAAATTGTGTAAAAATTTGCTCCATCGGCGCAGTGAGAGGAGAAAAGTGTTCGCGAGACAGTGTCTTTAAATGTATCGAAGAGATCTGCAGCTCATCAGGGATAGAAGTGGTGTCAAAGTGGAAACCGTGTGCGTTAACAATGAGAAAAAGTTTATTGCTTTCTATTCAAAGCGTCAAAAACAGTGTTGTAATCCACTGAAACTGCATCGCATTATCCGTAGTGCTAATTTATATACAATTACTGCCAAATATTACAAATCGAAAATTTTCAGCACTAGAGCGATGTCTTTGGCCGAGGGCAGAAAATTGTGTCGTCAGTGCAGAGAACTTCTGAATAAGGGAGTCGCGAAAGTTGACACACCAATGTCTCCCATCAGTCATCAAGAAGATGTTCCTGAGTAGCTAGTAGCTGCAGAACCAGTACTGCCACAACCGGGGCCTTCTGGTTTGCATTTTGTGGAGGCTCATGTATCCCTACCTACAAACAACTCCAGCAATGACAGTGACTCACATGGAGAGAGCAATGGTACGCCTTATTCACCTTGTCAATCTGTCCTAGAAAAATTCAACCTGACTTTATCCGAAATCGGTACTTCACCAGTAAATAGAAAAAAAATTGAGAAGTAGAAAAAACTCAAAGGAAAAAATTCATAACATTACTTCTGTTTATCGAAGAGCAATCGGGAAAGTATGGAGAAAAGCAAAAACATCCTTCGACCCATAAGAGTTAGTAGGGTGTGAAATTCTAGGTCAAGTCAAGGAAAATTTTGCTGAAGCTAATTCCTACAGTGAAAAAATTTTAGTCCTGTCTGCACTGCCTAAAAGCTGGAGTGTGGCAAAAATTCAAGAGAAATTTGGATCAACTCAATATTTAACTCGAAAAGTGAAAGAACAAATAACAATTGTTGCTATCATTTATAGTTTATAATATATTTTTATCTCATATAGCCACGACCTGAGCAATTAGGAAAATTTTAGACTTGCATCGCGTGTCCGCTGCATGTATTCCAAGGGGGGGAGCCGACGGGCCGCGCGAGAGAAAATTGTAAATGTTTAAATATTTATAAAAAACGCATTTATGAATTGCCACTAAATTTGATTTTTTGGAATAGTTAGCTGGGTATGTTTAGATTACGGAAAAAAAGTTTCGGCCGATTCTGAGATGGAGTATTTGAGAAAAGTTTACTAACAATTTTTTAAACATTAGTAATTAACAACAAAAGGGTTTAGAAGAAAATAATTTTTTCTAGATATATTTGCATTCAATAAAGATTTAGCTTTAAAAAAGCTATTAATCAATGCTGTATGACAATTACAAGCGGAGATATAAGTGATAATATGATTTAAGGCTCGGATTTTTGCTAAAAATGCGAAAAAATTAAAACATGCAAAATTCGCTCAAAAAATTTTTTTTCACAAAACTGTTTGAGGGTATTCAGTTTGAGTTGATTTTGTTCCCATACACCAATTTTTACCAAAATCTGAGACCCTAAGGGACAAACGTTTGTTGAATTGAGGTGGAATGACCCATGAAGGGTCCTAAGAAGTACCTTGGTAAGGTTTATTCCTAAATTAAGTTAGTAAATGTGTTTGCAAGCACGTGCAATCACAAGTAGCGTTGCTAATTATAACAACACACTATAGCACCACTGTCATGTAAGTAAGGCACTATTTATTAATATCAATTGAACAAGTACGGTAATGCGTACAATTTTTACAATGCTAAATTCTTCGTAAAATTGCGCATCTTATTTTAGTTTGTCGTCAAAATGACATTTCTCTCTACATTATTAATCTGCAAATTTTACTGCAAGAGCCATGCTCTACCGTATAACCACGTATAGAATTGCTGATTTTCAACCTCTTTGTTCTGCAAGTATATGATGGAAAGGCCTCATTATTTTATTTCCAATCGATAGAAGGGCCAAAAAATGATGTGTCCTGAAATTTTCACAAAAATGACATCTACTTCATAATTCGGTCAAGCCTTCTTAAGGCCCGGTTTTCCAATTTATTATTGGCCTTAACATTTAAGGCTAAGACACAATCAACGCAAACGGGTGACGTGAGTCGTTCACGGAACACGTGAGACGAGAATGTTTTCTCCAGCTGACACAGTCAACGTAACGCGAACCTCAGGAAAAAAATTGACTTATAAAGGGCGCAAAAGAGAATCCGTAGTGAATGTCAACTGGAGTTAACAATTTATTTTTCAAAACTGTACTAGTTCATATTCCATGACGTTAATGAAGTTACCATATTGCTTAAGTATATTCATTTTAATCCGAGTTTAATCCTTCCTATCTAAATGTTCGCTATCTAACAATTGGCAACAACGGGGGCGTTCACTCTGAACCGGAATCGCAATTTTCTACACGAAATCGTTTGATAGAAACGAAAAGAGAATTGTAGTGAAAAAATTAATCTTCTAACCACAACCATTCACTCATAAATCAAAAATTAAAATGAGGAAATGTGACGCCCACCGGAAAATCTGCTGTGATAACATTGACGTCATTTTCCTCCCGTCCTTGACTGCTTTTCGAGGAAGGGAAGGGAGTGGAGGGGGGTTTTCGGAAGGTCTGCTCGCACAGATGCTGTCGCAACTGCTCCTATTGGCAGATTCAGCTGTGTCCCTCCCATTGCGATGAGGCGAATTTGCTTCGCGGGCTCCGTTGTGATTGGACGAAGTCATTATTCGTCAGAGGTGGCACCACGCCCACTTTTCCGAAAGGGTTTAAAAACATAAATTTTTCGCCGCTTATAACTCGAGGTCTTTTTATTTTACGAACTCTATCAGATTCGGCAATAAAAAAATATGGTAAACGACCCCATTCCACTCCTTTTACATCCTGTAAAACTGTACTGGTTCATATTCCATGCCGTTAATGAAGCAACCATATTGCTTAAGTATATTCAATTTTATCCGTGTTCAATCCTTCCTATCTAAATTTTCACGATCTAGCAATTGGAAACAATTGAAAACAAGCTTTTTCATGATATTAGTTACATCGCAAAATCTCACTTGAACGCAATGTCTTCAAATGACTTTTCATTCATTGACTACCTCATCACAAAAAGAGTCAGGTAATTCCCTACGCTAAAACCAAAGACTGAAATAAAGTTTACATATTTGAGACTAAAATTTCAGCTCGGAAGAGACGTGCATCCACTTGCAACATTTATAACTCCCTACAGATGGCTCTTTATCGCCAAATCCGTCCCCGGATTTGGCGATAAAGAGACGGACGGTTTTCATTGGTTTTCCGTGTACGTGACACGTAAGAGATGCCCATCTCCAATCCACATGGTCTCACGTTACGCGCTGCATTTGTGTTTTGTTCCCGTTCTCCAACCATCTCTATTCACGTTTCACGGGAAAGGACTCACGTCACCCGTTCACGTTGATCGTGTCCCAGCATTTAGTTAATACAGGCGTTGAGGTACTTCGCCCCTAACCGGAATTTATAGCTACAAAACATGCATCAGAATAAACACTGGTGTACTACATGATCATTACAACGTAACTATAGTCGTTCCCGATTCTAGAATATAGTCATCGAAACATTATACAACCGGTTGGTTGGTTACTCAGGGGAGGCGACCGACATTAGCCCACTCTTAACGAAAGGCGCCAAGGGGACCAAGGCTTAACGTCCCATCCGACGGACAGAGTACTGAACTTGAAATGCCCTCCACTAGGCACTCAAGTGGGGATCGGTTTTCCACTGAAAAATCCGCCAATGGCCGTGAATCGATCCCCGGGCCCTCAGGATGGGAGGCCAGTACCCCAGCCACCACACCAACCCGATCCCCTTATACAACCGGGAGTATTATCAATCACATCGAAGTATTGCTGGTTAAGTCTTCACGGGTTCTCCACCGGGTCAGGGAAACGGCTAAGGCCGACGTTTTGACGGCTAACACTGCCATCATCCTCAGGGCGTTGAGGGTCAGGTCCAGAACACTCAACGCCTTGAGGACGATGGCAGTGTTAGCCGTCGAAACGTCGGCCGTAGCCGTTTCCCTGACCCGGCGGAGAACCCGTGAAGACTTCACCAGCATTATACGCCGGGAAAAAACAAGATCCTACATCACATCGAAGTATTATCACCATCACGAATAAACTTCGTACCATCCACTATCTTTATTCTATAGAGGTTAGACACGTTAGCGGCAGCATCAGCTACCTTAACCGTTTACCGAAGTACCCTAACCAATCTCTATCATGTGTGCCAATACTGACCGTAACTGAACAAGTCTCTCGGATCAACATACTCAATTGGGACACGTATTTTGTTTCCTTGCTGGGGCCTGGAATGGGCTGGGATGTAAAAGAATACGGGTTTAGGAAAAAAAGAACAATGGTTATCGAGAATTTTGCGAACAATTATGCAAAAAACTTGATTCTGCCTCACTTTTCCCTTGCTTCCTGAGATAATACAACTGCCAGTTCTTCACTAGTATTTGTATAAAGTCTTGAAAAAAACTTTTACATCAAAAGTGAAAATAATGCAAGTTTTCTTTCAAAAGATTATTTTTTAAATTTACAAGGAAAAAGTGAATTATTACTACCTAAACCATACATAACGCTATATCAAAGATGTTTTCTCTACATTCAGACAAACATATTTAATTTTATCCCCGATGGTATGAAAAAAACAGGGAATATTTTCTATGCCTTAAAAATTGGTTACTTAACATTTGTGATGTTCGACTTTTATTTATTAATCTCCACGTAATTAGTCTTATGGTAAATAGAAATGGTTTGTATATATTTTACTTGTTTACGAATTGTGATATATCCTTATGCAACGACTCTATCATATTAAATATATATGCATGTATGTAGTACATAGTAGTATGTATATATGGGTCTCAATATGTATGTACAGGGTGCGTTCCAAAAGTAATGCAATTATTATTTTTTAAAGAAATTTATTGCACAGATTTGCGCAAACACTTAATATTCTTCAAAGTACTGCCCTTGGGCCTCTACACATTTTTTCCAGCGACTCTGCCATGATCGGTACATGCCCTGGAAGGCATCTTTGGGGACCTCTCGCAAGGTCTTCGTCACGGCTGATTGGATTTCTTCTATGGACGAAAAATGGGTTCTTTCAGGGCTGCCTTAATTCGAGGGAACAAAAAAAAGTCTGCTTAGGCGATATCAGGACTATAGGGGGGGTGGGGCAGCGTTGGAACCTGGTGTTTGGCCAGGAACTCGCGGACTCGTAGTGCGTTGTGGCAAGGCGCGTTGTCGTGATGGAGTTACCAGGTAGTGGAGATGTCTTTTCTCGTCCTGACGACCATTTTTCGTAGGCTTTCCAGCACATCCACGTAGTAGGCAGCGTTAACTGTCTGTCCTTGAGGGACAAACTCCTTATGGACCACTCCTTTACGGTCGAAAAAGACAGTGAGCATTGTTTTCACTTTTGATTTGCTCATTCTTGCCTTTTTGTGCTTGGGGGACTGGTCGGTGTGCCACTCAGAGCTTTGGCGTTTTGTTTCAGGGTCGTATTCAAAAACCCAGGTTTCATCGCCAGTGATGACATAGTCCAAATAATCACGTTTAATTTCAACACGTTGCAAAAGTTCACTTGAAATTTCCGATCAGATGTTCTTTTTGTCGTCTGACAACACCTTGGGCACGAGCATGGCGCACACTTTCCTCATCGCTAAATCTTCAGTAACAATGCGAAAAACAATAGTAGACGGCAAGTTCAGTTCATTGCAAACGTTTTGATACTCAATGGACGTTCAGAGTCCAACAATGGTCGAACACGAGCCACATTGTTGTCGGTTTTTCTGGTTGTCGGCCACCCAGAGCATTGTTCGTCGTGAACCTCTTCCTGGCCCTCCTTAATGGCCTTTAGCCACCTCAAAACTTTTGAGTAGGACAGAGCAGAGTCCCCGTAAGCCTCATGAACCATTTTGTTAGTCTCCTCCAGAGATTTTTTTCAGTTTAGCACAATACTTAATCGCGTAACGTTGTTCGATCGTCGATTCCATTTTTTACGTGACACGGTCGGCACGCAGAGGTTTACAATAACTGACGTCCTGCCGCTTCCACAGCTTCGAGAGCACTGAGACCAGTTTTGCGGCAAAGCTTAGCGTCCATCTCACCTACTCCAAGTGGTCCGATCCCACTCCGACCAATAGAAGCTGCGCGAGAAATTCAATTGCATTACTTTCGGAATGCACCCTGTATATGTATGTACATATAAACATTTGTGTATGTTTATATGTTTTGTGTAGACATATGTGATGAACAATGTAATTATGCTTTTTTTTTGTTGTTTTTGCACAGTATATCTTTTGTGCAGTTAAAATTCTCCACTAAGAATGCATAATAAATTATATTGTTTATAATTAATGACGTCGCCTGGTTTGACAGATGGTAGCCCCACAACAGGTGTACTACCTTAGGGTCCACAAAAATGCTTCATTTTGCAAACATTATACTTCTTTTTGTATTGCTTCAATTTGGAAGCAATTAAATTTATTTATTTATTTTGACAAAGTAAACAAAATGCAAATATACCTAGCGTTATAAGATTATGCATTAACGGGATACGTGAGAATACGCAATGTGAAAACGCTTGGAGCGAGTAGAGAGAGATGATTAGTTTTTGGTTTGGGATTGGACGTGCTACCGCGGTGCTCTTGCATGCTTCATCAGGTTCTCTCATAATTGACGCATAACGCATGTGGACGAACATAATGACTAATTAGCGCACACATCAATAATTTGCATACTATAACAGGAGGGATGACCCATCATTTAAATGCAAAGTTTGGACAATCCTCTGTGCTAAATGGAGAGGCTGGCGGTGGCAATTTCTGTGGCATTGCTTGTCGAGAATCATTGAGTTGTGATAATTTTTAGGTGATGCTGAGAGCAAAATTATTCTCATTTGGAAATAAAATAACGACTGGATCAATTAAATAATAAAATTAGGCTATCAAGTAAACATAAAAGCTACTTTTTTGAATTTGGGGGATACAATCAATCCGTTATCTGCAGGAGCGCTATCTTAGTTGCACCCATTTATCTTGTTGTTTTGAAATTTTATTTTGCAGCTTAACTACAAGATTAAGGTTACCCAAAGAACTAAGAATACGCTATCTTCAAAAACATGGTTTAAAGTATAGCTATTATATCTCCGAGTACAACGAATTATCATGATCGCACAGAATGTATAATCAAGAAATATTTCATCTGCTTCTCCGAATAAGATATTAAAAAGGTAATTATGACTTTTGAAAGGGGTGGCTTTGTTGAAAAGCACAACAAAACCGGTACTTCTTTATCTCAATTCTTTTTTCTAGTATCATAAAAAATGTAAGATATGCTTAAATAATTTTTTGTGTATATACATAAACGTAGAATAAAATGAGAAAAATTTTTGTGACATTTTTTTCTGCATGTCTATCCGTACAGGCTGAACGGAGGTATCCGTAAAATTTTAAAGTAGGTGTATGGTGGACTAAGGTTCGTGATCATGACGGCTTTTGATAAGAAACTCATTTCTCAACTGATTGTCATGGCAATCTTTCGCAGGTTTATTTTAGCAGTAAGACGAGTTTCATCACACTTCTGCCATATTGTACGGAAACGAAAATTGCAAAATTAATCTGCAGAAGATTACCAAGTCTATTTGCTCAGAAATGAATATCGACAACTTCCACCAAGGCACACCTGATAAAATGAATTTCATACGAAAATTTCATTTGAAATAGAATCAGCAAACTATTTATTTCTGCTATTATAGTTTGCAGGATCATTTTAAAACAGTACAATACGAAATTTTCCCGTAACCCTCTCCTTCTCGCCAACTTTCTGTGAACCTTACCTATCACCGACTGACCACCTTTAAAAGACCTCAAAAAAGATTTCAAATTCATTGCAGTCATCCTGAATGCGGTTGCCTCTGGGAATATTTAGTTAGGTTACATCCGTGAACCCAGCAAAAACTCAAAACGTGTCCTACTCAAGAGAAAAGGTTTTATAATTCGCATCATCACTTTGATTTGTCAACAATCCTGAGTTGTTTGGTTTGAAGCAGCTCTCCACTGAGTTCTTCTATCGGCTATTCTCTTCATATTTACGTATTTCTTCTCTTTCCCACCCTTCATCATTTGTTCCATATATCTTGCACGAGGCCTTCCTTTGCCATTCTTCCCTTCCACTTTTCCCTCGACGGTTGCCTTCATCAGGCCATCATGTCTCATGATGTGGCCGATTAAGTTGTCCCTTCTTCTTTTTCTTAGGGTATTCAGAAGACTTATCTTTTCCCCCACTTTTCTTGGGACTTCCTCGTTATTCACTCGGTCAATCCATTTCATCTCAAAATGTTGGGCTGCAGAAGAATGATTTATTTGCATCGTGGGAGAATTTGGAACTGAGAACTTGGAAAAGCAGGAAGACGCAGGTTAGGTCAGTGGGCGTTCATTCGAGAAAACCACAGTCAAAGCTGAGGTAGCAGCGATGGCAAAATAAATTTACACTTTTCCTGTTATAGGATATGAAAGCCGGCGCGGAATACGATCGCTTGGAAGATGCAGGGTCGAGGCTGTGCCTTGAAAATCCTTTTCCGAAATAATATCGTAAAAATAAAAAAAAGAGAATGTGTGATCGTTTTACATGTTTCAGCTAACCGCAATTGAAAACAGTAGCTCCAAAATCTGTCGAAGGAGTCGAAATCCAGGTCTCCAGATAATATCGTGTAATTACTTTCAGGTCCACAAGATAGATTTGCACGTGGCCCGATAGCGCTTCCTTTTGTTTGGGTTACCAAGGTGACTTGGGTTTCACTGAGCGAAATCAATCGAGCCAGCCCAAATTCTTTACAAAAAACATTCCGCGTACATCGGCGACAATTGAATGCCTGAGTTTTTTTTATCCCTGGCTTTCACACGAATCAAGAAACAAGGACGCAAACAAACAAATGAATCAACGAAGTCGAAAACAAATAAATGAAACGAAGAACCAATATTTATTTTCGCTCTTCAGTTATTTACTCCCCTGATCAAACTTTTGTTTACATGACGAATTTTATGCTTTGATAAGGATCACATAGCAGAACTTCGCAGAAATGGAAGTCCCAAATAAGAGGCAAAAATGATAAAAGAGTGGAATGAAGCATTGGGTGTCAGGTGTGAAGCACATGTAAATCCTGGTACCCATACAATATTTGCATTTATGAAGAAATATAGAAATATTATTAATAGAAGAAATCCTTGTAATGGGTTTCATTTTCCATAAATTTTGAATGGCATTACCCATCGAAAAATTCGTCACATATCTGTTCACCATAAGGAAAGATGGATGTAAAAGGAGTGGAATGGGGTCGTTTACCATATTTTTACTTGTCGAATCTGATAGAGCTTGTAAAATAAAAAGACCCGTATTTTTGAGTTCTTCGAACCGTCAATTACTTCACGAGTTATGAGCGGCGAAAAAGTAATGACTATATTAATAATGAAATAACAAACGTGGAATCCATTAAATATCTTGGAATAAGACTGACACATACTCTTTCCTGGGGTAAACACATACGTGAAATAATGGATCAAGTGAATCGTAAACTGGGATTCGTCAAAAGTGTACATCAACATCTACACGATACCCTGCAAGCCACCGCGAGGGTGTGTAGATCACCAAGCATGCTCTACTAACATGCAAACTAGCAACTATATTGTCTCATGCAACTTGATTGTTGGTATCTATAGTATTTAAGTACTGGGTAAATGTGACGATCATGTACGAGAAATCAGCTACTTTTCCTTTCTTATACCTCATTTGGAATATGCTGCCAGTGTATGGAATCCCTACGAAATCGGTCTAAATAACGAACTTGAACGTTTGCAGCGAAGATCAGCAAGATTTGTAAAGGGACGGTATGATAACCTTATTAGCGTAACCTGTCTATTAAATGAATTAAATTGGGAATAATTGTCAGATCGCAGGTTGAAATTTAGACTTAATCTCTTAAACAAATTCCATGACCATATTTTCAGTGATGATGTTAAAAATATTTTGCGAACCCCAACTTACTATGGCAGACTGGACCATAATCACAAAATAGAAAAATTGACTGCCGAACTAACAGATTCGAAATGTCCTTTTTTCCTCGTACTATTAGGGATATGAATAACGGTAAATGTATCCAGTACGAGTGTAACAATGGACAACATTGGTAGCTGCATGTTGGTATAAGGACTTAAAGCTAACCCAACCAACAGCATGTTTTTGCATGTATGCTTTGCTATTTTTATCTTTTTTTAAATAGCGTAGTTTAGAACAGCACCTATACAAGTAGTAATCCTTTTTTATGCATGATATGTAGTGCATGTTTGGTGAGAGTTCACCCCCTGCCACACACCTTTATGTTGGCTTGCAGGGTATTATGTAGATGTAGACGTAGATGATGTTTCTAACCTTTTCGGAAAAGTGGGCGTGCGAAGGGCTATTATGTCATCACCTTCGTCCAATCACTACTGAATTCGCTAATCTTCTTTGCATTATTACAAGGGGGGACACACACAGTTGACTCTGCCAATGGAAGTGGTTGCGACAGGATCTCTTCGGGTAGATCTCCCAGCCCCTACCTCCGCCCCCCTCCCGTTCTTCCTCAAAACAGTCAGGAGGGGAGGTGGATGACGTAGTAATCCTTAACGCAGCACGTTCGGTGGGCGTCACCTTTTGCTTATTTTTAATTTTCGATTTATGAGGGAATGACTCTGGTTAGAAGATTAATTTTTTCATTAAAATTAATTTTTCGGTGCCATCTACCAATTCCGTATACAAAATAGCGATTTATTTTCCGAGTAAACGCCCCCGTTGATGTAGAGGAGTTAATAAGGAACAAGAACTTTCATAAAATATGTTTAGGTTACGTGTAATTCTTGTTTTTTTCATTAATAACTTAGATGAAGAAATATAGGAATTGAAAGGAAGTGTTTATAGAAAGATTTTGCATTTTTCCACAGTTAAAAATTTATTTCGACTAGTTTCGATGCTGCTACATGATGTTTGACAATGATGAAATAGCATCGAAACTAGTCGAAATAAATTTTTAACTGAGGAAAAATGCAATATCTTCCTATTAATACTGAACGTTACCACCACATCACACCTGAATCTGGTTTGTTTAATACAAAGAAAGCATATTATATCCACGTAGTGTAAGTATATCCACAGTTAGTACATATATATTCACCCCTGCCACACGCCTTTATGGTGGCTTGCAGGGTATTATGCAGCTGCATATGTAAATGAACTCGCACTGCACAGAAATAACGAGGCACGGCGTTTCACCATTCTGTTTCATCTACACGATACCCTGCAAGCCACCGCGAGGGTGTGTGGCAGGGGGTGAAGATCACCAAGCATGCACCACCGAAATGTTTCTGCCAGTCCCCTTTCTTCGGTCCAACTCGCGCGCTCACACCCGCACACACTCGTACGCAAATCCCGCCATTTCTCCTCCGCACAAACGGAATTCCGAGGCGATTTCCCTCTCCGGATTGGAATTGGGGGTTTATAGGAGTGAGCGAACTGATGAAGGGTAGGATGGTGGGGGAAGGGGTGGCATTGTGCGAGAACTGTCGCCAAGACGTGATTAGGATTCTTCGGACGAGGAATAATTCGATAGAGCGATCCTATAAAATTAGTAACAATGACGGTAACGTGAGGAAGCGAAATGAATGCAGGGATAGGGGGGAGAGGTGAAGACAAAACAATTCTGAACGGAGTGAACGAAGAGATTCCAATGCTTTCCGGGGTTCGTACCTGTCAGGCCAGAAAACGATGTTAGCTAAGCGTTTATCTTGTAACCTTACTCAGGTTGAACTAGCAATCGCTGGAAAAACAGCTATCGCTTAGTGGTTAACCATTATGGGGTTAAAAGTTGAGATACACTCCAAGCTTCATAATCATATAATTAGAGAAATTGATTGACGAACTGATAGATTCAAAATGTCCTTTTTCCCTCGTACAATTAGGGATACGAATAACGGTAAATATGTGCAATCGGAGAGTAGCAATGGATAGCATTGGTAGCTGGATGTTGGTATAAGGACTTGAAGCTAACCCAACCTACAGCATGTTTTTGCATGTTAGCTTTGCTATTTTTATCTTTTTTTAAATAGTGAAGTTTAGATCTGTATATAAATACTAATCTTTTTTTTATGCATGATATGTAGTGCATGTTTGGTGTGAAATCACCCCTTGCCACACACCTTTGTGGTGGCTTGCTGGGTATTATGTAGATGTAAATGTGAATGCAAGCTTCCCATAAAAGTCGAAATTAATTTATGTGCTCAAAGGTAAGATTTCTGCTTTGATCACAATTCTGGGGAATATTGTAATTCATTTTTTGCACGCTACGTGATTATCTGAATGTGCGAATACCGCCATAAATCTGCTCAAATCTGTATTTATCAATTGATTTTTACCCGCAGAGCTCTGCCCAGGGTGTAAATATTTGACGAAGAGATTTGTTTTCCACTCTCGCCACCATTATTCGCAAGCATATCCAGCACCATGGGCAGTTTGTCGTCAGTATCGATGAAATCATTAATTTTAATTGGATTGCACAGGTGTATTTAATTTCACGAAGATTTCAGGGAGGATATACGTTCATTAGTATCACTTAAATTTTCGGTCCATTGAAAAATACTAACGATTATAAAGCGATCGAATTAAATCAATGTGAAACGTGCGTGTGAGTCACAATGATTTTTACGGTGGAATCGCAGCATTAACACTGTAGTGCCTTGAGCTGTGCGAGAATGTATCGTGCACCAAGAATCCTGAACGGTGCACGGTAACAGACCCAAGAGTAAACGCCGGTAATAACGCCTGATGGTAATAAATAGGGAACAGTGACCATGACTCAAGTGCGAGGCATCAAGACATGGTGGATCTTTTGCACTTTACATCGAACAAATTAGAGAATATTTTGTTCTGCCAGGGATCTTGGATTCCTTCTATTATTTATGAGTCTCACCTCAATATGATTGGCAAATCAAACAACCATCTGAAAATTTTTCGTTGAAAAAATCTTTGAGACTGGAGAGAATGTGCAGTCATTGCCCCCTGCCACACACCTTTATGGTGGTTTTCAAGGTATTATGTAGATTGCTAGGTAAGAAAGTTAATCTGACAAAAATGAATTTAAATTCTCTTGTATTCATGCCGTGCAATTTTAATTTTAATTTCATACACGGTGTGACAACATATAGAGTAATACTTAATGGAAAAACAAAACGTTGACGTTGAAATGTATAGAGGTTTAAAAGGTATTGGTAGAATAAGTATAATATAGAGGGCTCACCGCATAGGACAAAAATGATACATATACGCTATTGATGTAGTACTGCTATGTTTCCATAGATGTCGAGGTCCGAATGTATTGCGTTACGTCACAAACGATATATATCGCTTCCATCATTTCATTTTTCTAATCGACACAATCGAGAAGTGCCTTGTGGTCTGCTCCGTTTGCTCCTTCAAGTGGTGGATTATGTGTTTATCATGAAACAATAAGGAATCCCTCCTGTGCCAAGATATGTAACCTTTAGTAGCGAGAGAAATGTTAACTTATCCATGTTACCATTGACGTAAGGTAAAGGAATATCGCACCATTTTAATAAAATAATAAAACTATAATAATTGCGTATGTTACGTGTCACTTAAGTCGATTCCAAAAATGAAAGCAATGGAAGCGATATGGTTAGTTTATGACGTAACGATAAATATTCTTACTAGGCCATCTATGTAATCCTTCCAGTACTACGTCCAAGACATACATGTAACAGTTTACCCTATGCGGAGAGCCCTCTATACTATAGTAGTAGATATTCCAACGCAGAGCTGGAACTATTGAGTAAATTTTCAATAAGAATGCAATTCAACATCTCAATAAGAATAAATTAGAATTCACCGATTCTCTTCTCCTTCAGCAGCATGAATTTGAGGTAACAAAAGAATGGAGAATCTATTATTTGCGTAGTTGCTGAGTTATAACGGTAATCAAATGAACGGAACTCCCTTGCATAAATAAATATATATAATCCGAGGGTGAGAAAATAATAAATTAAATACATAAAATAGAGATACTCCATGGATTCATATCATACGATATAAACATAAAATTTCGACGAAAGGGAAGGGCCAACTGAAAAGGGATCAGAATAAGGTTTGCGAAATATTAACACTAAATCAGTTGAGGAAATAGTTAGGTTGGTTATTTCGGGGAGGGGACCGACAGCTGAGGTCACTTGCGCCATTTAGGATAGGTGGGAAATTGGGCACCGGTAGGAGTTTTCAGGAAACGGAGGAAGGGTGGAGAGAAACCCCGCATCGGCATTAGCCTACTCTTAACGAAAGGCGCCAAGGGGATCACGGCTTAACGTCCCATCCGACGGACGGAGTACTGAACTTGAAATGCCCTCCACTAGGCACTCAAGTGGGGACCGGTTTTCCACTGAAAAATCCGCCACTTCCGGGAATCGAACCCGGACCCTCGGGATGGGAGGCCAGTACTCTAGCCACCACACCAACCCGATCCCCCATGAAATAGTTAGGCTTACTTGACGCTCCTTATGATATAAGACGGCGGCAGAGATAATTAGGACGAAGACCGCATTAATCAATAAAAGAAGATTGCTGGTATCGTGAAATGTAGTCAAGGAATAAACAGGGGCCGTTCGCAGAGATAACAGGGGGTTGAGGGAAGGATAGATGAGGATATTGTCTTCTCACCGGAGGGTGATGAAAAGAGTACCAATCAGTTCGAAAAGCGAATGCGATAAAGCAGAAACGAAAGAGGCCTCTTCTTCCCGAACAGTCACGTCGATCTTGGGTCCTCACTAATGGGCGACGGGAGATTACGACCCATAGAGACCAGGAAAGTGGTTGTCGCATCCTTTCCGAGCAAGGCGGTATGCACGGACGGATCGACAGCACCATTCGCTGGAATGCACCAATCAAGTGTAGTTTCATCCTCTGTAAGGGTTTGTAAACCATGGCAGATGAACAAAAACCTGGCTCATTCCTGAGCAAACTGCAATAAATAAATGTTAGACCTCATTTGAAATCTGCTGCCAGTGTATGGGATCCCTACGAAATTCGTCTAAATAATGAACTTGAACGTGTGCAGCGAAGATCGGAAAGATTTGTAAAGGGACGATACGATAATTATATTAGCGTAAGCAGTATATCAAATAAATTAAAATGGGAATCATTGTCAGATCGTAGGTTGAAATTTAGACCTAATCTCTTCAATAAATTCCAAGATAATATTTCCAGTCATGATGTTAAAAATATTTTGCGAACCCCAACTTGCTAGCGAACCAGCGAACTATGGCAGACTGGACCATAATCATAAAATTAGAGAAATTGATTGAAGAACTGATAGATTCAAAATGTCATTTTTTCCTCGTACAATTAGAGATACGAATAACGGTAAATATGTCCAATCGGAGAGTAGCAATGATGGCTGCATATTGGTATGAGTATGAGTCTCCCACCGCCAGCCTTCACGTCGAGCGCTTGCCTGCACGGAGCCCCGAGGTATCCGTGGGCCTTAAAGCTAACCATACTAACAATGTTTTTGCATGTTTGCTTTGCAATTTCTATCTTTTTTAAATAGTGAAGTTCTGACTAGTATATTAATACTATTCCTTTTTTATGCATGATATGTAGTGCATGTTTCGTGAGAAATCACCTCCTGCCACACACCTTTGCGGTGGATTACAGGGTATTATGTAGATGTAGATGTAAATATGACCGGACGACCTGTGGATGTGAGACACACCATATCTTTTTTCTTTGATCGAAGGAATCAGGGGTAGTCGAGGGGATCTGAATCCCCAAACAAAAAATACTAATCACACTGATATATAAAAATGAAGGGGTGTCTGTCTGTCCGTCGGTTCTATGTTCGTTACGCATCTCCACAAAAACTACTGAGCCGATTGAGCTGAAATTTTGTAGGATTCTAGCGTACACACTAGAAGGTGCTATATGCTATATAGAAAAGGCTCAGGGCCAGAGTTCGATTCCTGGCGCCATTTATGTATTTACATTGGTTTAAATCGACTTTTTCAATGGTAACGTTTTTTGCTTTCGCTCGATAAAATAACTATATATTTATCGATTTATTTAACTCATTCCGTATTTAATGAGAAAATGCTTAAACTTTCTTATTCTTATCACCGATTTAAACTTTGTCATCGAGGTTAGTGGGAAATTTGTATTTTGCGTTGAAATTTATTTATTTTCGGTTCTTTTCCGAGCGTTGCTAACGCCTTTGCCATTTTCTCCGAAATAAAAACATCGGTGATGCTCAAAATGTTCGTCTCAGAAGGATGCCGTAAACGGAATTGTGCTTTTCGTGAGGATATAGGAAGATACTGAAGGCATTGTAGCCTATTCGTGAAGCAAGGTCAGCCATATCTTTCCGCACAAAGATACGTGCTGACAGCTAGCGTTACTCACGGATTTAGTTGGTTTGCATTCGGTTAAAATTAGGAATATTTTTATGAATGCTTCAGCAGTTGTGAATGTTTCATTTTAGTTCTTTACGGGTTTGAGCATTTTAACCGACGTGGGACATGAAGAGAAGAGATGGAAGGCTTTCGAAATTATCGTCGATGGAGATAGCTTGAGACTTGAGATAGTTTAGCAAAAACTAGGGATTAAAATTCAAATTCTAATAGAGCATAATGCCTTATTTATGTATCCGTGGGATGTTCATTGATGCCATTGCAAGGATGCTAAAAAAGTTCGTCCAAAACCGATGCCGTAAACAGAATTGTTCTTTTCGTGAGTGAAAAGAATGGTACTAAAATGAATGCTTTATTGAATGGTACTAAAATCGGTATCGCAGCTAATTCTTTAATCTAGATCGGACAATTCATTCCGCAAATTCATGCGCACTTACTTTTCGCGCTACTTCCAGATCAAATAAGTTGCATTTGGTAAAATAAAGTATTTAAATAAGAGTTTCTGGGGGGTTCATAAGGTGAATATTTTATGGATTTTTACCGTATTGCGAAGTGGACCGTTTTTAAAATTGTCGATTTTTGAGGCACAAGAACGTGATAAGAAACATAAATAAAGTCCAATAAAAATAAGAGTAGCAAGATGAAAACAATTGTGATATATTTATGCGTCAAATAAACAGTAGAATATTTGAATATGCGTAACCGAGCGACGAGTACCCGGTTTAAATAGACTGTACAAGATTATAATTATAATTCACTCTAATTGGAATAAAATGAATTAATACGTATCCATAGGAAGTTCATTGACGCCACTGTCATGAAGTTGGAGAATTGAGACAAAGAAATACATAAAAGGCCAGAAATAATATATTTTGCCGAAGAGGTGGGTGCTACCATTCACAAAAAATACGGAATCTAGCCTCATTGTCAACAATAGACAGAGATTTACATGCACCACTCCTCTAACTTCCTTTGTTTCTTCTGGCCTGAAAATTTATAAGTAATATTCTTATTTTTGTAAAATCCCAGGTATGAGTTTAGGCAGGTAATTATATGTTTACATTGGTTTAAATTACATTCATGGTTCCGATACTGACTTAAAGCCATTGCCTTACATACCACAAGTTCATTTTCGCCCCTTCATGAAAAATTTTATAATTTATAAATGCAATTTGTAATTATTATATTTCTCCCTCCCGTTGAATTTCCACCGGCACCTTCAGCTAGTTATTAATCAAAAAAACAAAACAAAGAGCAGTATTTAAAAAGGGAATAGTATAAAACTAAGTAAGAAATTATTTAAACCATTCATTTCTTCATTTATTATTTTTTAAATTTCATTGTTTTGAACACAATGTTTGAATATATAAAGTGTTTATTAGCCACTAGGTTTAATGCTTGTATAGATTAGCACCAGCCGCTGCTTTCAATTGTTGATGCTGGTAACCCCAACACAGGTAATCCTCTGGGGTACCTATATTCCCCTCTAAATTGATGTTTTTGGTGTTATTTGTATGTTTTATTTTTCTCAGAGGTGGAATAAAAATTATTATTATTATTTTGGAATGTGTATTCGCAGGAATGACCTTAAATTCTCAATTAGGGAAATAAAACATGACCTAAACACGTCAGATTCAAAATGAGCATGTGAAAATTGGAATGCTACAACAACGTGCTATACAATAGCACACTCATACAATTATTGTGTATGCGTTATAGATACATTTCCATGCGGTGGTATTTTTCTGAATCGGCATTTATTCTTTAAATAAAACGGCTCTGTTAGGTGATTTCGAGTCGTGGAGTCATGGAAAATCCTCCTTAAAAGGGGGCGCCATTTCTCCCGTATAGTATCGGCGCCACACTCCTCGAATCTGGCCACTAAATCAACCAACAAAGCAAAGGGGGCTCGCTCACAAGGGAGTGTTTCCCAGGGCGAGGGGGGGGGGGGAGCGAATGGAGGATTGCCAGATAAGAAGCCAGGGTTCCGGAAGGAGGGGTTCTTGTGACCCTCCCAGGGATTCCTATTGTCCCGAGTGCGCCGTGCGACCCTTATGAATCCCCTTCCTAATCCCCCCGTCGCGACCGGTATCGCGACTGCTCCTCGATAGGCACTGAGCTCAGATTGCTGGAAACAAATGACGGGGATAAAACACTGATAGGCGCTGAGTTGAAATAATAATGAAGGGACGATGAGATCCAGGGGTGTTGGCTGGAAGGGTACGGAGTGGAAAAGGATTGCATATTCTGTGTGTGGGGGGAACGGAGCTAACCTTTGGGCGACCCATTTCACATCATTCACCACCATTAAAAAATTGTGACATTTATATTGATTAGGCCACAGAATGAACCAATAAACGAGATTCTCTTCGGCTCCCCGGAATGAGGAAATGGCAAGGAATTTATTTCGCGTGTATGATTGATTCACTTGACGCGAAATTTTCTCACCAATTCAAATATAGAAACCGATCTTCGCCATGCCATCCACAAAGATTATAAAATTCTGCTAAAATTTTCCCGAAAATTGACGAAAGTCACGTGACCTGAAACGTCTTCCGATGTCAGTGCGCGGTATATGTTCCATATTGCTGCGGGAACAGACGTTTGTTATTTTTAGAAGAAAACGATGCGAATAAATATTGTCTAGAGGTTTTTGGCCATTGCTTGATCGAAACGATGACTGTAAAAGGACTGAAAATAAAAAAAAAACATTCGGATAGTTAGCCTTCGGTTGAATCCATTACGGTGGCATCCTTCTAAAAAAAATAGCGAATGATTTGTCGCAGCAGAGATTCGCAGAGCGAAAATGAAAACAGTGAACTATACAGGTATCACGTACTTTATGGAAGATTTTCTCATTATGATCCATACTACATACTACTCAAATAAAGAAATGAACTACATTCGTTTAGCACATAAAAATGAGATATAAATTCATAATTTTTCGCCAAGTATTCATTCAACAACTTAACTCCACGTGCAACAGATAAACTGCGGTCATAGTGATACCGTACTGCGACGTCATGTTTTTTAAGCTGCCAATGAGGCACAATTTTTAAAAGGTAATATATTTGTAACACAACTTCATTCTATGGGAAAATTTTCACCGAGCACATTTTAGCAAATGAACTGCACAAGCAAAGACTTGATTCATGTTTCCCATTAGGTCCTCCTTTGAAGGTGCGACAGGAAAGGCGGAAAAAAGCTATGTTAACATTCGCAATCTAATTTTACACCTTAAACACAAAGTGGTTTCAAAAAATGTTGGCCAACAAGGAAAATGCATATTTTCATTAATTGTATCCGTTTCAAACCTAAAATTGCATACAGGTATATTTCGAGCAAAAACTACTAGCTCCCTTGTGGTGATCAGCTCTGCAAGAATTGTTTTCATCTGATGATCTGATTTAATACGGAAAAGGGCATAAATACAGTAGTTTCCGGTGATATTGAGTTGAATTCGAACATTTCGATATGAAGAAAAAATTTGCAATTTACCACAGATTAAAAAGAAACCTCTAATTCGACCCGAGTTTCGTTGGCACTGCTACATCGTCAGGTCATATAACATGACCTGAATGTCGTAATCAGGTCGTAAAACATGACCTTACAATGGTACAGAATCAACGGAACCCGGGTCGAATTACAGTTTGTTTTTAATCGGTGGTACATGGTAAATATTGTCTTCATTTCAATAGGGTAGTTTCCTTCATCTAAGAAAACAGAATTCATGACTCGCGCCCCTCCATATATGTATTATGGAAAATAAAAGAATGAAACTTTGTTAGGTTCACTTTATATTTAAATAAGCACGACCCGGGTTTCATAAAATAGTTACATCTTCAGGTAAAACTACCAGGGTTTTCTAACTATGTTATGAAACCCGGGTCGTGCTAATTTAAATATAAAGTGAACCTAACAAAGTTTCATTCTTTTATTTTCCATTATGGAAAGGTATCACATAGTCAAGCCTGAAGTTATCAGCTATATATATATGTATTAATTTTACGCAAAAAATTTGGGTTGAGGAATCCCAGTTTACCAGAAAATTAAATGTTAATTTTATGTTCATTTGGAAAAGCTCAGAAATGGCGGAGTGTGCTGCCTTGTTGTTGACTTTAACAGGTATCTAGGTTACTTTGCAAGGCATAGGAAATATTCGTCTCCCGAACTTACCACTGTATTTCAGAGCCCCTCAGTGCTAGTGAACATGTATTAATAATAGCCTATGAAAACTACCAAAGTTCGAAAAGTCACCTCCGTTAAAAATTGCATTGCCTAATAGTTTTATAGGTTCCACAGGGCATCCTACTCGTGGAGTCCTACTGCGAAGCGTGTCGTGAAGTTCGCACGACTATGGGCCAAATTCACGTTGCGCTTAGTAAAATGAATACTAATCGTTTTTAAATGAATCAAGTGAATAAATAAGTTAAAATAAGTAAGTAATTAAACGGTAAGCATAATAAATTAACTGAATGCATAGACCCCGTGTAATTTTAATAAGTGCAGTGAGTGCACCGTCTGCTTGGAAGCGCCCACAGCACCACCTAGTGGCAGGTAGACGAAAGTGCGTCGCGTCACATGTATGATTTACCGGCATGCAATAGTTTGCATGCCGGTAAATTCAAAGGTGCGTTCCGGTAAATTCAAAAAAGGTGCTTTTTTCAACCTTTGAATTTTTACTATTTTTAATGAATGAGGAAAAATACTTAACGTCATTTTAAAATTGAATGGCTTAAAATATACTCTCCAGAGGTTGTTCACTTTCGATCAAGACAATAGAAAATAATTGGAAACCCAGTTTATTACAGGAAATATTGGAACATAAGGTAGCAATTTTTTTTGACTTCGTTGTTGTGTATGTAAGATAGCCTAAGTAGGTACCATAAAAATGGCGTAAATGCAATTAGGCGTAACGAACAAATTTGTAAAAATGATTCAAAATCCGTTTTATTAAATTATGTTAATTTAAAACACGACTTCTCTCACGCTCCATTTTGGTCTTGAGCAGTGGAAATATTTATTTTGAATACTAAATAATACTACTTCCGCCTTTCCTTCCCACATGGATGGCGTCCCCTTCTTAACATCCCATTTCCAATGCCAAAATGAGAGGCAGATGAATAGTGTGCCGTTGTTTGAGATTATTCCTTTTTTCAGGAATGCAACGGCATTCAAAGCACTTCAAGAGGAAAGTAATCTCTTTCTAGAGAGACTACGACCCCTGATTCTCATGAATATTCGTCCGTTTGGAAAATATTTCAACTCCAATACTAAGAAAAGCTCCCTCTAAAACATAAGATTAAAGATTATTTTATGCCATCCTTGAGTTTCAAAGAAGAGCCTTGATGAATATTAATCCGATTAATAAGGATTTGAGAACGCGATTTCATCTCATCATCCACTACAGTTGCGTTTACAAGCAGACTCTTCTTCAAATACATAATTAGGCGTTATGTTTTATTCCCATGTTCAGTTTCCTTAACCTAATTACGAAAAACTGAAATACTTTAGCCGCAGCTTAAAACGGTATTTTCTAAACTAAAGAAATAGCATACATTTCGACAAAATGATAGTTTAAGAGACAAAAAGAACTAAAATAATTAAGTTAGGAACAACTTCTTAAGCTAAACAATATTTTTTCTGCAACAGTTATTAAAACTGGTACCTACATGTAATCGTAGCCCGGTGGCCGAAGCAATAGCAAATGACTTGAAAAGTCGTATACATATTTTATGATTATAATTATCCTATTTTTACAATTTTGGAATTCACTGTGCCTATTAGTTCGACAAATAGGAGAAAGGGCGTTGTGCTACACGAGTTAGAGCCAAAGCATGGTCCTCAAGCAAGGCCGCATTGTGGTCAGCAGTTGCCCCCAGGAGATGAAAGGAAAATGGAAAGGGCCTTGCCAAGACTGTGCTTCACCACACCATAGGGCACAACTCAATCCATCACAGAAACAGGATTAGACACGATGCCCCAGTGGTAAATGGCTTCAGATGATTCGTTTTTCACATGAAAAATATCAGGGACAAAGTTTCGAATCCGAAAAACCAAATTTTTGAAGTATTCCCGGATCAATTTTAACATTTTCATCAGCCATTAAAATCTGATATTTTTGGTAGCTCTCAAAGAAAAATCACAAAAAAAATTAAAACAATAATGATGAAATTGGCAAAGACTACCTGCTATCTCACAGTTATTTGGCTAATTATTCATAAAAAATAAGATTACTACAAGGAGAAACCTGAGTTTAATCCATCTCATCGGAAGAACAGTAGAATAAAACATAACTCTTCAATGCACAGGATTTTTAATGAACACAATTTATTACTTCCGTGGATCTGACACCGACTCCTGTTAATATTATCCCGTTATTCTCAGGTGAAGACTTCTCATTTACATTGAGCTGCTCATGAAAAAAAGGCCATAGGAAAATGCCATCGGCACCGAGAAATCACTATGTACCCCTTGGCCTGTAAATTCAACAACCAGTGCTGCTGAAAGAGATCAGTGGGTTCTTCTAATTGGGGTTCGCTCTCCGGGAAGACCCGGATGATTAATGAAGGAGGATATATTTCGGATTCGTCGACCCATTGAAAAAGCGAAGCTGGAGCTGGAGCGGTGAAATGAAAGAGGAAGGCTGGCTTCCGCCGTGGCGACGGCCTCTGCTGGAGTCCATCTCTGATTGGACGCAGCAAAAAATAAGGGATGCCGGTTTGTCACCATTGTGATGGAAGGAGACTCACGGATTGCGAGGTGGGAGGGACGCCTCTGATAGAAAAGCCGTTCTCGAGGGAAAGCTAAAGGGAGGGGATTCAGATTGGACGTGATTTATTGCCTCCTGAGAGAGGAGCCCTCTATAGAGCAAGGAGCTCAGAAAAAACAACGGAACACAAACCAACTCCAGTGATCTGCTTTCAGCCGAACATGGCGTATCATGGCGTGAGATTAAAAGATCGTCGCAGAACAAAAAACAAAGGGAGAAAGACTAATTAGCATTCCTGTGATGATTTTTAACATTTATCTTCGAGATCAACCGCAGGAAGAAAATATGAACAAATGTAAATAAATGAGTGGTTTTAAAAATGTTGGAGAACGGCTAAAAATCCACATAAGAACACCTACGCACATGCGAAAAAAATCTAACTAACATTTTGATTTTTCAACACTTAATTTAGAGTAACTAATAGCTCAAACTTCTGATACAAAATGCGCCAACATAGGGACCAAATGTCTCGAGAAAATTGTTAACACTGAACTAATGCCACATTCTGACAATGGGTTTTTTCCTTGGAAATTGTATAAAAAGCCACTATTCCAACAATACAGGCCAGGATTTTCCTCACGTGTTCTCGCGTGTGAGCACATTTTTTAAAAGTGTTCTGTTAACCTGACTGCCGCACGGTATCACGAGGGTGTAAATTTAAATTTGAAAGTGTGTTTAGGGGGAGTGCAATGGAACGAGATATTCTGCGGAGCAGCCGGACGATGAACTGAAGGATCAAATCTTCGCGGGAAAGGACCAAGGGAAGCCAAATACACGTAAACAAAGTGGCATTCACAAGATATTTTATCAGATTAAATGCATTTTGGTGAACTTTATTATTTAATTCATTTTGAACGCATGGGCGCCTAAACCAATGTATCAATTCTTTGGACCGCTTCTAAAGAGATAAGGCCGTAAAGATCATAAAAAATAAAAAGGGTTTCTTGTTTTAAATGATATAGATGTTTACATTAGGTTTGTTGGTACATGTAACCCATCCTGTCCAGAGCTGGTCAAAAAGCAAGCAAATTGAAGTGAGGAAAAAACTTACACAACTACAGAATTCAAGATAGCGTGAAATAGAACCCAATCAAGATTATCTTCCAGAATTTAGCTGGAATAGAGAATTATTGAGATCTTGGAAATTCATTTCTGAATAAGAATGCGCTCCACTGCAGTCATGACTTACCAGAGTCAAAGGAACCCCTAAGAAATACCACCATAGAGAGAAATGTCAGCTTATAATGTAATATCTGCGTTGCTTTATTTGACAGGAATTATATCAGAAGCGTGTAAATGGTTTACTTAGAGGTATAGGAAGACAGATATCAAACTGAAAAATGAAATAGGATCTACTAGAAAAGCTGTAAGGAATAAATCAAAAGGGGAAAGGTGGGATCCAAGTATAAAATTATGCCGAGAAAAATATATCTGTGATCTTAGAAAGAGGAGTTAACGATACAAGAGATATGGAAAAGATATGACGTGGTTTAGTCACCTATTTGAAAATTCCCCTTTAAAAAAAAGCACTGGCCAAGGTGTATGGCCTTATATAATCCCTACAATTTGACGACTCTATGGCACTGCAAAATTTACTCAGATATTTTAGATTCGGAGTGAACAGCTAGCGGCCGGCAGAGGTACCATAGCAACTAATTTTTATTTAAACCCTGCGAACATCTTCATACACCCCTGCAAACGAACATCCGCAATTCAAATCAATATTACTCGAGTAGCTCTATTAATTACCTATTCGTAAATAATAAAATGTAGCCAGGCAGTGAAATGGTAGGCAAATTATGACAGATGTTTTTTCTTGAGATATTATTACCCAATTTGAGGTCAGCTGGATATGTCCAAGGGCTTCACCCGGATTCGCATCGGTACCTCCGGTCAGTGCTGTACCCTGTGCATTACCACGCCACCTTGTAGCACACAAAATCCCTAAAAATTTAGATAAACTCCTCAAGAGCTTATCTCTTGCTATTTAGAGGGACATGGACTCATCCGTCGAAAACTTGTCTATTGCACAAGTGCCACGAGCTTTGGCTCTATCTATAGCTCAAAAAAAAGTAACCTCGAAATATATGATATGATGATATTCCCTCAAGGAATTCAGTGTTTAACCGTTTTCCTGAGAATTAGAAACCCATATCGAGCCTTTCCAATATGGTAATCATCCCAAAACTCAACTTATTAGTTAAAATCCTTAGGAGGATCGTAAATAAGCAAAAGAGCCAATCAACCGAATTGATGATTTTACACCTCTTTGGGCTACATATTAAAGTGGTTGAAAATTTAGAATTCATTCATATACTAATTTTTTTACACTTCACTCATTTGAATCGCGACATGTGGCAGTTAGGGTTTAACCTTAAAATGTGTGTAGCTATCAATTTTTGGAGGAGGAATAATTCGATAGAGCGTACCTATAAAATTAGTAACACGAAGATCGATAGCGTTGAAAAAATAAAGTATTTAGGTGTAACAATCACTAAAGATTTATCGTGGGGAAGACAAATCCGGGAAATATGCGGCCGAGCGAAGAGAAAGCTAGGATTTATAAAAAGAGTACTTGGGAAATGTGATGAGAAGACAAAAGAGCGATGTTACTTAGTTGAGTTACTAGTTAGGCCCCACCTTGAGCATGCAGCCAGTGTATGGGATCCTAATGAATTAGGCTTGATCAGAGAACTAGACAGTGTGCAGCGTAGAGCAGCTAGGTTGGTTAAAAGGTGTTACGATAGGTTGAGTAGCGTTTCAGAATTAATAAAAGAATTGGGGCGGGAATCATTATCAGAGCGTAGGTTAAAGTACAGATTAAATCTATTAGAGAAATTTCAATCGGATAGCTTTACTGAAGATGCTAGGCACATATTAAAAACAACCAGCGTATTATGGTAGATTCGACCAGACAAATAAGATTACAGAGATAGATTGTCGTTATTATAGATTCAACTTGCCATTTTTCCCCCGTACTATAAGAGAAGAGTATAGGCAGCGTAGCAAAGGAATAGGTAGGGGAAATACTTTAGAGTATTCTGTAGTGCATGATGGATGCATTAATGCTGTAGATACTAACAATCTAGTTGCATGAGACACTGTAGTTGCTTGTTTGCATGTTAGTAGTGCATGCTTGGTGATCTTCACCCCCTGCCACACACCATCGCGGTGGATTGCAGGGTATCATGTAGAAGTAGATGAATTTTTTTTCTCTGTGTTCCTACACGGAGGCTGTCACTCAATTTGATAAGCACCATCTGGATGGTTCTTTTGAAATACTGCCCATCAACTCCACCACGAGGATAAAGATTAGTCCCTTCAGCCCGAAGAAATAAGGGACCATTATCGAAAGGGTTGGAACGAGGGTGCTACCATCAGCCAAGGGATATCCGTCCCCAGAGGGAGGAGGGGCCCCCTTAACCCCTTCCCCTCTCCGAGGACTGTTAGTCCTTCTTTGGCCGGGGGGACAAGGGGACCACCTCCCATCGCTTCCCTTTGGCGTCATTGGACCAATAATTAGCCATGCTCGCTCTCCACTCTTAAAGACTTCCTTCGAAGATTGTGCCTCCGTCCACAGATCGCCAATGACCAATACTGTGCTCTGCTTTCATGAAGCAGGCACACGGGCAGCAATGTAAAGAGCTACTCTTTAAAGAAGGAGTGACCTAGATTTTCTGTGCATCTCCTCTGCCTAGAATACGGTTGAATCGTGGAAATAAAAATATAGCGATCCTTAATTGTAAAAAAATCTTGCAAATTAACGGAATATCTTGCGTTCAGAAGTAGTAATGGTGTCGTTTCCCATGTTTCTCATCGCCGAATCTGGAGTGGAATGACGGATGTATCTTTTGCCTTATCGCAATCTTTATCGTTAATGCTTACCCCTAGAGTAGCGCAGGGTTAACAATAACCGTCTATAAAATTCGCTCCACTGATTGTGATATGCGATTTGCAGTGCTTTGTGAAAAATGAAGAACGGAGATCACGTTCTCTCTGACATAGTTACATAAAAAATAACGCTAGCGCACGCCTTATGGAGATACATGATCGAGGCCCTGACTGTGTTTGTAAAATAAGATGACCCCTACTTTTCCGTTATTCAATCAGTCACATATTATCTAATTATTTTAATGGATAATCGAAGACATTTCGATTTTTTGTTTACGTAGAATGAATTGTAACGAGCAAATCGTCGATAAGTTGCACAATACCTGTATAGTAACCTATTTGTTTTAACTCCAAGAACGTCTGTTATGACAGAGAAATTGCTGTTTTTTGTTTAAGAAGGATGTCAAACATATGGGAGTCAAACAAAGGCAAATTCTAGCTTTGTGCTTTTTTAAATCCCTTTTCAGTCATAGTTTCGGGCAAGAAACGGCTAAAATCCTCAAAATAATATTTTCGCTTCGTTTTCCTCTTAAATATACGTATGTTTCCGTAGCAATATGGAACTTATACCGTGAAGTGACGTCATAAGGCGTTTTTGGTCACGTGACTTTCGTCAATTTTCAGGAAAATTTTAATGGCTCCGTGGTTGGTGTAGAAAAGTTTGGGTTACATATTTAAGGAGGTTTCACCGTGACTCCGCGATTCAATATCCCGTAAAAGATTTATGGTATTTAATGAATATATATCGATCCAGAAAAACCCCTATATGGAAAATCAGCTGTAGGGTGATTACGCATACACAATAACTGTATGAGTATGCCATTATATAGCGCGTTGTAGTTGCATTCTATTACAATTACAACATTACATTCTTTTACAAGCTCTTTTAACTCATTTTGACTTAGAAACATGGCTGAAGTGTTGTTGCCACGCTTGATTTATAAAGTGGGAATACATGCTCAATCCCGCTAATACGTATTCTAAAAAAAGTTTAATATGTCCTTACTTAGTTACTATTCCTATGCAAATACAACTCTTTGTTTTGAATTTTATTAATATTCGTATTTTTGAAAATTGTTTGGCAACAATGACGCTGCTAACATTTGGAAGAATTGGTATTAATTACACCATATTAATAAACAATGAAATATTTAAATTACATAAAAAATATAAGAAGGACCTTGGTAAAGTATAATCCTACATTAAGTGAGTAAATAAGAAGTGAGTAATAATTTTTTCGAGCAAACATTCATTAATATCAATTAAACAAGTGTGGTCAGGCGAGCACTTTTAAACAATGCTAAATTCTACATAAAATTTCGCATCTTATATTAGTTTTTCGTCAAAACGACATTTCTCTTTACATTATTAATCTGTAAATTTTACTGCAAGATCCATGCTCTGCCGTAGAGCCAGGTATAAAATTTCTGATTTTCAACGTCTTTTTTCTTCAAATACATTATGGAAAGGGCAAATTATTTTGTTGCCAAGCGATAGAAGGGCCAAAAAAAGATGTGTCCTGAAATTTTCACGAAAATGACATCTACTTCATAATTCGGTGGAGCCTCCTTAAAGTTGCGAGAAAATTTCGCCTCAATGGCATCATTAATACATGAGAAACAAATGCCAAGCACATTCCCCATTGTTGTGTCATAACGTTGCCGTATACATTAGCGCAACTAATTATAGCATCATTGGGTAGCGAATCATAGGGACACCAAATTTCAGTTTGGATTTGGTCAATGGGGTAGATATGAAATCGTCAGGACGTTGCTGGCGAGCGACTTGTGTAGTATGTCTAATTGAATTAATATGTCCAATGAAATTAAGCCCCACAAATACCCGTGCTACGGCAGAAAGTCAGGCAGACATAACTTCAACCACAGAAAATTTAAACGGAAAATGTTATCCTAAGGAATAAACAAGCAGTTAAACTTGAAAAATGCCAAATATAACAGAGGCGTTTCCGCAATTTCTGTCTCATAATTTCTTTCCCACAATGCTCTTAATGCACTTAGTCCAAAGCACTAGGTTGCCCGGAAAATGGATCCAATTAACTTGGAACAGCAATATCAATTGGCAATGGTAGTCTAGCGGAAGAAGCCGAGAGAGCATGAAATGAAAAACTCGCAAGTTATTTTCCTCCCCTTCGCATCCACGACCCGCATTTTTTTTAATCGGCCCCGAATTCCTGTGTCCTTGAAGGACTGCTTTCCCTCTCGGGGGCGCCCGACACTCTTATCTCCCCCCTCTGCCTTTCTCAGGCTGCCAAGACGTTATCTCCGCCGAATTTCTCTTCTGCTCTTTGTCTACTTCACAGGCACGACTCTCACTTTTCTTCCCATTGTGCCCTCTCGCCATCCCCTTTAACCCGCACTTTACCTGCTTTTTCCTAATTCCACATCAGACAAACGTTTCTGAACTTCGTTTTCTTATTTAAAAAAAGGAAATATTCCCCCCAGCTATTACGAGATGCTCGCTGAATTTGTAATTCCTTCTTGAAGAAGCATTTCGCCCTGGAAAATGACTTAAAGAGACTATTGAAATCTTCGGTCCGCTTGAGGCACTAATGCTGCCGAATCAACTAACCCCGAATCAATGAAACACTTTGAGCTGGCAAGCGACGACACCGGCTTATACTCTGCTATAATTAGTTACCGTTTACGATAACCATGTTTGAATTGAACGGCTAGGAATGAAGTTCTGATTGTTACCACGTCTACTAAATAAATAGAGCTAGATTCATCACACTCTTCCACTTTTTAGCGACCTGAAAATTATGCTTTTTGGCTATTTATTTGCATAAAATGAGTTGAAAAATGCTTAAATCCGGTGTGGTGATTTACTGTGGGGATTAGCGTCAAGACAATACAAATGGAACTTTCGTATTCAAATCCAATGTTTTTCCCCCGAACCCTTATATTGCCACCTTCAAGATAAATTGTGCTTATTTAGCACCATAGGTGAACCTACTTCCACAGCATGTAAAAATGAGAAAAAGGTTGTTTTCATTTCAAAAATTCAAAATATTGCTCTTGGAATTGGATGCTATTGAAATAATTTTCAGTAGCTCACATGAAATTGTATCTTTTGACCTGAAACAGCCAGCCATGTAAATAGTGATTTTTTGTGGTGCAGCACTGATGCCATCTTAAAAATACTGTAAATAATGAAGCAACAAATTATATTATTATTATTATTATTATAATTCTAAGAGGTGGGTCCGTGGTTGTCACATAAGTTTTGGAGGATTCAACACTCTTAGCCAAAATTGCTTCACTAAAAATAATTACAAACATATGTAATGAAAGTTTAGTATCATTAAGCACTTCTAGACATTTTTATTACGCCCTGTATTGCTTATTTATAGAATCCTTTTCAACATTAGTTGATCAGTTTTCTCTCTCATGACCCAACTTGGTAGTTTGTGATCTATCGGAATCCGTCCCCTTAAACAGATTTATTGATCGACATTCGTTAATCGCCGAGACTTCAACCCTATCTGCCACAGAATTGATCCACATCGGCTGCATTTTTAGGAAATAAATCAATTCCCAGCAGTTCATTGTTGCTATACAGTGCTAAGAGAGTTTGGTACCGAATTGCGATGCTCACCACAAAGATAAGTTGAATCATTGTCAGAACGTAGGTTGAAATTTAGACTAAATTTCTAAAAACAATTCCAAGGTAATATTCTCATTGATGACGTTAAAAATAATTTTCGAACTCCAACTTACTATGTTAGACTGGACCATAATCACAAAATTAGAGAAATTGATTGCCAAACTGACATATTCAATATGCTCTTCTTTCCTTGCACTATTAGGGATATGAATAGCTGTAAATATATATCCAATAGCATAAATACGAGCATATCAATGTTTAACAATAAGTAGTTGCATGTTGGTATATGGACTTAAAGCTAACCCAACAAACAGCATATTTTAAGCATGCTGGTTTTGGTGATGCTATCTTTTTTTAAATTGTGAAGTTTAGGCTAGTATATTATTACCAATCATTTTTAAGCATGATATGTTATGCATGTTTGGTGTGAATTCACCCTCTGCCACACATTTTAATGGTAGCCTGCAGTTTATAATAATAATAATAAAAGGTCTTTATTGGGGCGAGATTGAGACAAAACTGTCCCTTCTGCCATCTAACCCCTCGTCAAAATAAATATATAAAAGATATAGTGGTCAATACTTAAAACAATAACAATCTGAGGTTAAAAACAAAAAAATAAGTCAAGAATACACTTATAGGAATTAAATAATGATAAATTAACACAAATGAAATATACATACACAATATATCAATATTACATATCTAATAGTGTGTGAGAGAATTTACAATGTGGGAAAAACGTGAGGATTATTATGCTTACATCCTTTACGCAAAAACCCACTGCAGGAAAATTTTTTTATTATGTAGATGTAGATGATAAAACTCCATGCGCATATGAGGCAAGGGAAAATAATGAGCAGTGAAACAATAAATGGTTAATTATACCTTTAAGGGCCGCTTTAATCACCTCATACATTTCGTTATTCTCAATAATTTGTGCAAACGATGCAAGAACGAGCCGAACACATTTATTTATGTTCCTGAACAGAGAATATATCTCCAGAGGATTCTTCAGATCATATATACAGGCTCCATTCAGCTCTGGAGTGTTATAACATGGGTGAGGGAAGGGACAAGCATGGAATATGCGAGCGTGAAATATTAAGGCGACCTCTCCCCCTTTTCGCCTCGAAAACACCTTCCCTTCGCTATAAGGTTACCATGACTCTCCAACCCACCCCCCCCTCCACCCGCACTTCTGTCGGGACCGCCAATAAAAAACGAGTGGTGAGAGAGCACATCGGGTGACATTCAGTGGCGGCGAGATATTAATTTGTTGCCGGGTTATCGATTCTCGAAGGATCACTTCCCTACAGAGTTTATTTGAATGCTCTCCGCTCCGAAATAATCTGCGCGCAAACATCGCCTTTTGTTGATTTCAAACGATTGGGCAGCGGCTGATGAGCGTTCATTACACGTTGTTCGCGGCGTCGACCCCGACCACTTCATTTGCGGACGGCTCGCCGGCGGTTCCCCCTTTGCGTCCGCCAGGCGATTTACTGCACACTCCGCAATTAAGGGGCTACCGAAACAATCAAGGCCCAGGGAAGCATTTACAATGATCATTAACTGAATAGGAACGATGGTGGGGACGTTATATGAGGCTCCGTTGCGCAAAAGACCACGCGGTATTGAATGAGGAACGAAGAAAGTTGGGGGAAAAAAAGACAATGGTCGGAGTTCAAATTTCCTCGGTCATCATTAAGCCATCCACTCTGGGAAACATTGGAGTTGAATTTCGGTGCTATGAAATCCGATACAGTCATAAATATTGTATTCCTTGCAGTTCTCCCCGAGAGGATAATGGGAAAAAAATCAAAATAGCATTCAATTTATGAATATGAGGATATATTCTACTTTTAGGCCCGAGATTTCTACTTCATGATCTCTTAACCACCAATTATAAAACCCTGAACCCTTTAAATCGGTACTTGTACCTATGGTACTAAATAAATAGGTGCAAATGAGGATGGAGTAGTACCTCGATATTTATTACACTGTACAAAACGATATATTAATGACTAAAAGCTCGGCAGTATAAACGCCACGTAAAGAATTCAGTTTCACTTGCAACACTCCGTGGTAAGTTGATACGAAAGCAGAAGCCGAGGAATTTTCTGATTTTGAGCCATCGGTACGCATACAAAAATTAGGGTGCTTACCAAAGAGTTCTTTCAAAAACTGCTTGTCTTGAGAAGCGGAGGTTTAGGCAGTTGGTCACTTGAAAGTGGTTGGTTAAAATGTATCAACAATGGTGGAGTGTCACGGGGGATACAATTCTGGCTGGCCAAAAGTGCAACTTGTGTGCAAGTTGCACTTGACGTTGACTACCACTGACGCCGTTGACACGGCGTTGACTACTCACCAAGTTGCACCTCAGTGCAACTTGGTGAGTAGTCAACGCCGGCTCCACTGAGTCGGAGTGTATACATAATTTTTGAGATGCTCTGAAGGTTCCCGCAGCCAGCATAAGCCCAGCTCTCTGAACCGTTGACGACAGGTCTGTCGTCAACGGTTACCTGTCACGTTATCTCCGCCAGAAAATTTTTACTTGTGTATTGCGCGATTAAAATTTTCCTAAATCTATAATGCTGAATCGATGATGGCCGACATTTATCCAATTGTGGGGAATGACCAATCATTACGATAAAGTAGAATTGTTGGTTGTACCATGCTACTCAGCACAATTTCAATGTCGTGAATATATTATGCATAAATGCGGGGTCCAAGGTTTTTAAGTCTGTTGGCCATTGTCAGTGGTGAAGAATTTTCTCGGGTAGGTTATTAAAAAATAAATAGACTTTTAGTAAAAACACTAATCTTGATGAATAAAATATATTAAACGCATTTCCTTACATTGAAAGGTAACGAAATACATCATGGCATACAAAGGAAAAGCCTCATTAAATAATCATTCACGTATTTATACTAACATGTAAATAAATTACTTGCGCTAATTTTTCTCTGCGTCACACATATTTATCACCGTTCTGAGCTGCGCGGTTGATAACTCTCATCTATATTACTGCGTTTATAACCTCGGATATCGCCATAAAAAGAAATTGAAGTATTAATCTTCAGCAATATAAATTATCTTTTCAACTCGATGTTACTACTTATTCATGCAGGCAGGTGGAGTCTAATTTTATCTCAAAGTTGTTGAATTTATTACGATGAATATTTTAGTACAGAATCAAAATGGACGCGGGCTGAGGATTCAAGTTTGTTCTCTGGGATTATCATATTGAAGTCTAAAATTAAATCAACAACACATTATCCTTTGAGTCTTCTTCGACCGGCACCTCGTCAGTGATTCCTTATTTAATTGCGAAGGCGTTTTCCTCCCTTGCTTCCACTCCTCATCGGTTTGTTCCGTTCCGGCAGTATTTCATCGCCACTGCGGACTCGCTATCGTTTCGAGTCCCCCAGGGGTCAAACGCAGGCACCGTATCTCGTTCCAGCGTGAGTGCACGAGGCAGACAACAGGATGAAGACACTGTCGCCCCCGGCTACCACAGCGCCGATACCGGGGTTGGTCTGGAGTCTGGTAAGGGGGAGGGGGGGGGGGAGAGGGCACGAAGAAAAGTGCTTCCCCCCCCCTCGGCCATGGCGTGTCACAATCTGCCTCCTGCAGCTACCCTATCGCCGGAGTAACATATCCTCGCTAGGAATCCTACTCGCGACCTTTTGCAGCGCAGGGAGAGTAGGTACTTGAGGAGCACCAATCCAACGGAAGAATTAACCCTTGAGGTAAAATCTAGTGATTCATCCTCGTTTGCTACAATGTGGAATATGCTTAAAATTTGTTTCTCGGGCATTAATGATGTTCTTGATGCGAAATTTTCTCACCAATTCAAATATGAGAGCCAAAATTATGTATGCGAGCCACAAATATTATTAAATGCTATTAAAATGTTCCAGGAAATTGACGAAAGTCACTTGACCTGAAACGTTATCTGACGTCACTGCATGGTATACGTTCCATATTGCTACAAAAACAGACGTTTATTATAGAAGAAAAGGACGAGAATATATTTTTATGAGGATTTTAGTCGTTCCTTGATCGAAACTATGACTGGAAAGGGATTTAAGAAAACACAATCTAACAATTTGCCTTTAGTCCCTTATGGTGGCATACTAAAAAAAACAGCGATTGCTTTGTCATAGTAGAGATTTTTGGAGAGAAAACAAACAGGGTAATAAACACCTATTATAAACTCTACGGATGATTTGTTCGTTATGATGCGTACTAATTAAATAAAAAATCGAAATACATTCGTTCGTTGCATTAAAAAGTGAGATAAATACATACGTTTTCGCCAAACATGTTCATTAAACAACTCACCACCACGTACCACAGATAAACAACACGCATGGTGACATCGTACCTTGACGTCATGCGACACGTTTTAGCTAACAAACTTCACACTTAAAGAGTTACAAAAAAATAATGCATGCTCCCCATTGCTCAGAGTGTTGTTACGTCCCCAATGATATTATATTTTCTGGCGAAAATAATATTCCAGGGGATGCTATATTTCTCACTTTCAAAAAAAGCTTTTGACAATGTGTCTCATAGCAAACTAATCTTGAAGTTAAAATCCTATGGGATAGGCAGTGACATTATATCATGGATTAATGATTTTCTGCATGATCGGGTGCAAAGGGCTGTTTTGGATGTTGTTACCTCACCGGCAATTAGAGTCACTTCGGGTGTCCCACAAGGTAGTGTGAAGGGTCCACTCCTGTTCCTTCTTAACATAAATGATATCAATAACGTGGTAAAAAGTAAGCTTCGTCTATTTCCGATGACGCAGTAGTGTACTGGGAAATTCTATGCCCAAACGATAAATATATACGAATATTTAAATAATGACCTACAAGCAATTGAAAATTTGTGTGACACATGGCAGAATTAAAATTTAAAAAAATGTCTAGTAACGAATTTCTGGAAAAAGAATAGCTCTCATCCCAGCACGTACAAAATAAGTAATAATGAATCAACAAACATGGAATCCATTAAATATCTTGGAATAAGACTGACACATGATCTTTCCTGGGGTAAACACAGACGTGAAATAATGGGTTAAGCGAATCGTAAACTGGGATTCGTCAAAAGAGTACTGGGTAAAAGTGACGATCATGTACGAGAAATCAGCTACTTTTCCCTCGTAAGACCTCATTTGGAATATGCTGCCAGTGCATGGGATCCCTACGAAATTCGTATAAATAATGAACTTGAACGTGTGCAGCGAAGATCGGCAAGATTTGTGAAGGGGCAGTACGATAACCTTATTAGCACAACCAGTCTATTATTTAAATTAAATTGGGAATCATTGTCAGATCGCAGGTTGAAATTTAGACTTAATCTCTTAAACAAATCCCAAGACCATATTTTCAGTGATGATGTTAAAAATATTTTGCGAACCCCAACTTACTATGGTAGACTGGGCCATAACCACAAAATTAGAGAAATTAATTGCTGAACTGACAGATTCAAAATCTCCTTTTTCCTCGTAGTATAATTAGGGATATGAAGAACGGTAAATATATCCAATACGAGTCTAGCAATGGATAACATTGGTGCATGTGGGTATAAGGACTTGAAAATAACCCAAGTAACAGCATGTTTTTGCATGTTTGCTTTGCTATTTTTATCTTTTTAAATGCTGGAGTTTAGACTAGTACCTATATAAATACTAATCCTTTTTTATGCATGGCATTTAGTGCATGTTTGGTGAGAGTTCACCCCCTGCCACACACCTTTATGGTGGCTTGCAGGGTATTATATAGATGTTTATGTACGTCGTGACCTCATATTTCCAATAATTTCTTTATTTTCTAATGTTTCAGACCCTCTTTATTAGCGGATGTGCATCTCCGATCCTCTCCCTCCATCCTCTCACGCAACAATCCCTCCTTCTCTCTCCATCAACAACTTCGTAACTACCTTTTTCAAAAAACAAACATTGAACAATTAACAAAAAATATTTCCTTGAAAATATCAAAACAACTATAATTCATGTGTAAAAAAAGGAAGATTTGAACCGGGACTCTCATAACGGGAGGTCATAGCTGTAGCCACCACACCGATTTGATCCCACTCACTGGATCATCACGGTGATTCATGTGCCAATTATAACCAGTAAGTTAGCGCAGAAAACGATATTATTGCGTAAATGGTAGAATAAAGGAAATGAAGCTATGTTTGATGGTAAGAGCTAAATGATAAGATGAGATAAATGCTTAATATAGCGTATTGCGTTAGAATATTGTCATTTATTACCTATTCTACCCTACTCCGGAGTAAACTAATTCAATATATGTACACTGTAAAAAGTTTATCTGATTTTAAGGTACAAAAGCGATCTGAATTTCAGATGCAACACTTTTAACACTAATATCTTGTCTAAAAATAAGGCAGGTGAAGGACTGAAAATCAGATCAGGTGGGACTTATTTTAAGATAGGCCCATGCTGAATTTAAGACAGCCCTGGTCATAAATTCCGACAAGGAAATTGTCGGAATGTGCTTTTTTAAGTATTTTTTCAGTCATCATTTATTTCGAGAAACGGCTAAAAACCTCAAAACAATGTATTCATTACGTTTTATTTTAAATATAAATGTCTCTCTCCGTAGCAATATGGAACCTATACCGTGCAGTGACGTAAGAAGGCGTTTCAGGTCACGTGACTTTCCTCAATTTCCGGGAACATTTTGAATTCATTTAATAATCTTTGTGGTGGGCGTAGAAAAATTTGGCTTATATATTTAAATTGGTGAGAAAATTTCGCATCAAGTACATCATAAATCTTCAAGAAACAAATTTCATGCATATTCCCCATTGTTGGTTGAACTACAAGATATTGCGAGGAATGCACGACGACACATGCTCCCTTTTCGCCGAGACAGCATACGCTTTCCTCCCTCCGAGCGATCCCAGAGAATACACCCCCCGACGAGGCGACCGGGGAGGGAGGGGGTCGATCGGAGAGCGCGAATGCCTTTAGGGGTTGAAGTGGGCGCGGAATACAGGGCATGCATGTGGGATTAAGAGGGGGACAAGTTGGAGAGGGTCCTTGGAGGGCGCGGGGGGGGGGGGGGGGGGGGGGGGGAGGGTCGTGTCTTCTCACATATGCACAAGGGCGGGTAATAGGGCGACACGGAAAGCATTTTAGGACCGAAGGGCCAAAGGGGCGATGATGGGTGGTGTACTCTCCCTCGATCCCCTCCCCCCCCCTTTTTCAGGCCACCGCGGTTTCCACCCCTTCCCGGGTCGCGCATAAAGAGCTAGTCCCCCCCCGCGGGGCCGAAGGAAGGAAGATCAGCGGTCCACTCCCGGGACCCAAAAGGGCCCTCTTTACCCCTCGGGATCCGCGCCGAGGTGCCGGAGTTGAGAGGAATAAATAAAGCGAAGGGGTTTCGGGCTTTCCACTCCCTTCGAAGGTAAAAAAAAAATACACCCCACACCTCCCCCGGCCCCCGTTAATAAATCTTTCAGGGTCCATTACCAAAAATGTGGCGTCCCTGACCCTCGACTATCTGCCCCCCATTGAGTGATTCACTCAGGATATTCACCTCAGCTGAAGATGAGAGCAAACGTTCATGAATATTTCCATCTCTTCCCTCGTTTAAGCCGTGCTAGTCAGCAACTTCGCCAAATGAAGTAGTTAAAAGAAGGATGAGTAGCAACTTAGATTTGGGTTTGAAGTATTCGAACAGTTAAACGCCTAGTTCTAGCCTCGGAATGCATTAAATTTCAAGAGGAATAATTGAAAGCCCGACAGATACTCAATGAAGAATTTATGCGGACGTTTTACTCTGGCAATTCCAGCCTTGTTAATGACATTTTACTGTGAAAAAATATGTACAACTCCCACAGCCCATTTTTGAATTAAAATGTTGACAGTAATAAAAAAGTGTTACACCCGATTGCAGGTGTTTGATAGGTGAGGGTAGAGCTCACCCCGTACTAAGCCATTGGCGTGAGAAATTCACACTTTCAGGGTACGGGGCCAATTCCTTACCCTGGGCCATTGGCGATTTCCTAAGAATCTCTGACCCGCAGAAAATTGAATCGAGAGCAATTTAAGGGGGGAATCCAGAAAGACTCTTGCCCGGGATTTAAACCCGGGACCCTCCAGTCATTTGTTTAGCCTTCCACCCATATTGACAGTATGTGCGATAAATAACAAGTTTCATAATAAAGTTTATGCTTATTTTGTGATTGTGAGGTGTTGTCGTAAATAACGAACACTTATATTTTCTTCGCGTCGCTCACTTGTGTTCCTTGGCAGCTCATACTTTCGTGAAGATAAAACTTGCATTGTTCACCAAAAACCTTTAAAGAAACACGGTTCCTGTTCCCACTTAAGAGTAAAGAGTATATCTAGGAAATTTTATTCGCTTTAAACCTTGAAGAATAGTAGTATTGCCTAAAAACAATGGCAGAACATGGAAGAATCTAACCAATTCATAAAGCCTTTTTTTTCCCGAAAATTGAGAGACTCGAATGGTGTTGCGTTTGGTTGATCTACTTTTCATCTATATCTACGCAATACCCTGCAAGCCACAAAGACGGTATGTGTCAGGAGGTGAAGATCATCATACAATTAGAACGTAGATTACACCAATAGATTACTGTACCGTAGATACCTTAAAGTAGGCGATACCATACCGTATGTACCATATATTAGGATTCGTAAAAAGGGTTCTAGGCAAATGTGATGAAACAGTACAAGAAAGACTCTATTTTTCACTTATAAGGCCTCATTTAGTATATGCCACTGGAATATAGGATCCGTATGAGGAAGGCATGATAAAGGAATTAGAGCGTGTGCAAAGGATATCAGCTAGATTTGTTAAAGGCCGTTATGATAATTGAATAAGTGTTACGAGTTTAATAGAAGGGCTAGGATGGGAATTACTATCAGAACGCAGGTTAAAATTTAGGTTAAACCATTTAAGTAAATTCGAAACCGATTTGTTCACAGATGAAGTTCGATATATATTAAGAACTCAAGCGTATTTTAATAGGTTTGTACAGATTAACAAGATTAGAGGGATAGATTGTAGTACTGATAGATTTAAAATGTCATTTTTCACGTGTACCATAAGAGAGCTCAATAGGCAGTGTTGCAAAGGGATAAGTAGGTGAAATATTGCTAGAGTAGACTATAGTGCATGATGCATATAATAGCAACCATTAATCCCTTTCTTATTAAGTATCTACTAACCACCTAGCTGCATGTGACCCTATTATCTAGCATGTCTGCATATAGTAGCCTAGTTGCATGTCAATAGCGCATGCTTAGTGATCTTCACCCCCTGCCACACACTCTCGTGGTGGCTCGCTGGGTACTACGTAGATGTAGATACATGCACTGTTGACATGCAACTAGGCCACTACATGAAAACATGTTGGATAATAGGGTCACATGCAGCTAGATGGTTAGTATCTACATAGCAATAAAGGGATTATTAGTTTTAATGACATTAATCTAAATATCTTTATCTTTATTAATCTATCATGCATGGGTTCGAAATGCTAATACATGTATCATGTACTACTCTCAGAATATTTCACCCACCTAATCAATTGCTATGCTAACTATCATGTTCTCTAATGGAGCGTGGGAAAATGACATTTTAAATCTACCGGTGTGACTACCTATCGCTCTAATTTTATTTATCTGGTCAAATATAGGATAATACGCAGGGACTCTTAATACAAATCTAAAATCTTCAGTATAGCTATCCGTTTTAAATTTCTGCGTAATATTTTCTCTGTACTTTAACCTACCTTTCTACTTCCTGTATCATGCTCTATAATTCAGTCACCTCCCGCAAATATGTAGACATGATATCGCTTCCTAAGTCCTTTCCTTTGAATGATCACATCTCTACGGTTTTATTGGTGTGCAATATTAGTCATCATCATCATCATCATCGGTCAACAATCCTACGATAGGTTTGACGCAGCTCTCCACTCGATTCCTCTGTCGGCCAACCTCTTCATTTTAACGTAATTTCTCTCTTTCACATCCTTAACTACTTCCTCCATATATCTCATACGAGGCCTGCCTTTTCCATTCTTCCCGTTCACTTTTCCCTCAACGATTGTCTTAATCAGGCCATGTTCTCTTAAGATGTGACCTATTAAGTTGTCCCGTCTTCTTTTTAATGCTTTCAGTAGACATCTCTTCTCTCCCACTCTTCTTAACACTTCTTCGTTTGTCACTCGATCGATCCATTTTATCTTCATCGTTCTTCGGTAACACCACATTGCAAATGCTTCCAGCCTGGACTTCTCTGATGCTGTTATTGTCCATTCGTCGCTGCCATATAAGAGAATGCTCCAGATATATGTTCTAATGAAATGTTTCCTCACTTCAACGCTTGTATTTGCAGCTGTAAGCAGAATATTCTTCTGGTAAAGTTCCCCTTTCGCTTGGGCAATTCTACTGGCAATTTCTCTTTTACTTCGTCCATCGCTGGTTACTCGGCTTCCCAGGTAGCAGAACTCTTCCACCTCATCAATATTTTGTTTTCCTAGTTTAACATTGGTCCTAGCTTCCTTTCTCCTACTGCATACCAATACCTTCGTTTTATTTTTATTGATCTTCAGATGGCATCCGGTCATTGTTCTTTCCATATTTCCTAGTGTCTTCTTTATATCTCCTTCTGTTGCTGCAATGACTGCTATGACATCGGCGAATCGTAGCGTGCTGCTTTTCTCCCCGTAGATATTCACTCCCGGAGACTTTTCTTTGACTTCTTGGATGGCTTTCTCGATGTAGACATTGAATAATACGGGACACAGTGTACATCCTTGCCTCATTCCTTTCTTAATGCCTGCTTTGGTACTACTGGGTCCTGATTTCATTATGGCCACCTGGTTTTTACACAAGCAATATTAATATGCGTTTTTATTAGTATCGTAATTGTCCATGGTTCCCTCACCGTCTTCTCTTGGGGTAAAATAGGGTACTTTTAATATATAACTAATATTTACAGTAAATTTATCCGTTTTAAATTTATACAGGAGATCGAATATTTAATTTAATGTCTAATACTTTATGCTAGGGCCCAGTATATTTCTGAGGGCTCTGCGCGATCACTGAGGGTCCACTGGTGTGGTAGTGGTATAGACGGGGGTGGGGATGGGGACGCATCTCCTGCACTGCACTACTACGGAGAGATGGGGAGAACGCTCGGAGGAAAACGGACCTCTTGGGAGGCTGTTTCCCTCGGGAGGGGAACAGAAGGGGGAGGGGAGGGGGGCGGAGGGAGGCTGGAGCACTGGGGATTTGCAGCAGCTGTTCCGTCTTTCAGCAGAGCTGTCTTTTTTCCTCGGGAAGCCGGTGGTTTGACGTGACTAGGTGTCATCTCTTCCCGCAGGGGCGGAGTGGTGCGCTGGTGGCAGTAGAAAGGGAGTTGAAGGGGTGAGGAGGGGGGGGAGGAGCTCGAAAGAAGAGAAGAGATTTCCGCGGCGGTGGTGCTTGCCATCAGCGAGGAAAAGAAGAAGAAGAGTGTGTATGTGGAGTGCTGGCAGGGAGGTGTGCTTGGCATTCACAAAGCGTCGCCCCAAGGAGGTGGGCGATCTCGATGCTTTTCGCATTCGCTGCTGGAGTGGAACGCCGTGATTTCAAATTCAGCGTCAAAATTCGATGCCTCCTCGAAATAGCGATTCAAATGGTTTCTCACATGCGTGCAAACACTAGTCCTGGAATCTGTTTCATGTTACATAAGAAAATATTGGGAAAACTATCTTTATCTCGTAAAACATTATCGCGTGTGTAACCACCAACGTGAGAGAAGTACTGCCGTTTTTTCTTGTTTTTTTTAACGATAAACAGAACAATTCGACAACAGTCATTACTTAAAGGAAAGTGTAACTGAGAGAATTTCCAATTGATTGCTAATAACTTGTAATTTTGACCTTTACAGTTTGGTTGTCTAAGTGCTATTATTATTACTGAAGTTAAACACAGGGTAAATAAAGAAAAAACAAAAACGTGTATTTCCACTTAAAATTTATCCCTACAAGTAGTTTCAACGCACTCTTTATTTGACCATGAATTTCCAAATTGATACGCATCAAAAAGCATTGAGTAAATGCAAGGTATTTAAGTACTGTTAGTCGAGTAAAAAATAAGGGAATTCAATAAATGCTAGCAGACATATCAGCAATTAATAGCAATTCTGAAAGCTTCAACTACTGAAGCATAGTTCAGGACACAATCAAGGGAACATTAGAAGACCAATTGCTAATATAAAAACCTGCCATACATCATGGATGAAAAGGAGGGTAAGCACATGCGTGAAATAATGGGTAACAGTAATTAGTAAACAGGGAGTCATCAAAAGAATACTGAGGAAATATGACGATCATGCACGAAAAATCAGCTACTTTTCCCTGGTCGGAACGAATTTAAAATACACTACCAGTACATGGGATCCTATCGGTATAGGCGTAAATAATGAAGTTGAACCTGGACGTGTGCAGCGGAGATCGGCAAAATTTGTAAAGGGACAGTATAACAAATATTAGCATTATCAGTGTATTAGATGAACTAAAATGGGAATCATTATCAGACGGTAGGTTGAAATGTAGACTTAATCCCATATGGAATTTCCAAGATATTATTTTCACTGATGACGTTCAAAATATTTTGCGATGGCAGGAAATACAAGCGTAGAAGTAAGGAAACATTTCATCAGAACGTATATCTGGAGCATGTTTCTTTGGCAGTGAGGCATGGACGATGACAAATGCGGAGAAGAAAAGGGTGGAAGAATTCGAAATGTGCTACTAAAGAGGAATGATGAAGATAAAATGGATAGATTGAGTGGCAAACGAAAAAGTCTTAAAAAGAATGGGAGAAAAGAGAAGCCTGCTGAAAACTCTAAAAGGAAGACGGGACTTCTTAATTGGCCATTCAGACTCTAATTATCTTATTAATTAATGGCCTGATGAAGATAATCGTCGAGGGAAAAGGAACGGGAAATTAGAAAAGGCAGGCTTCGTGTGAGTTACATAGAACAGGTTGTGAGGGATTTAAAAGAGAAGATTCCGTTGATATGAAGAGATTGACCGATAGGAGAATCGAAAGGAAGGATGCGTCAAACCAATCTTTGGATTGTTCACCGATGATGATGATGAATGATCCCTTGATTCTTTATCAGCGTTATTTTCTTAAATTACTACTTGACGGTCCACCGTTAGCGGTGGTACTCTTTTTTTATTTTAAGGCGAAATTTTGACATGGATAGCTAATAAATTTCACACCTGTAGTATGAAGAAAATGAACAGGGAATCAAAACGCTGAACATTACAAATGTTGGTCAATGCAACCAAATGAGAATGCGTCTTGGCATACTCTTCGAATAAGCCTGCCCTGGAAATTCAAAATGAAAATTTTTCAAGAACACATGAAAGTTGAAAGGTAAATTTTTTCCCTGGAACTACAAGCCATTATGTTTCTGAAATCTCTCTTTCGAAAATATTTCCGAAAAAATGCACAAAATTTTCTTTCTGGAACCTAAGGATCGACATGCCACGGGAAAAGTTGGATCAATGCATCATTTATTAAACCACCGGATCATCAACTAGCCAGAATCGACAATGATTTAGGAAGGATTTGATTTTCTATGGATAAGCACTGATTATTTTGATCTGATTTTACGAGACTTTCGCAAGGATTAGTAATAATATACCAGACTAAACTTCAATTTGTAAAAAAGATATTAAAATAGCAAATGAAGCATGCAATATCATGCTGCTTGTTGGATTAGCTTAAAGTCCTTATACCGACATTCAAATACCTATGATATCTATTAATAAACTCGTATTGTATATATTGTATATATGATATCTATTCATATCCCTAATTGTACGAGGAAAAAAGGAACAGGACATTTTGAGTATGTCAGTTCGGCATTAAATTTGTGCTTATAGTAAAGTCTACCATTTAATGAATTAAGATGGGATTCATTGTCAGATCGCAGGTTGAATTTAGACTTAATCTCTTAAATAAATTCCAAGAAAATATTTTCAGTCATGATGTTAAAAATATTTTGCGAACCCCAAATTACTATGGCAGACTGGACCATAATCTTAAAATTAGAGAAATTGATTGCCGGACTGGTAGATTCAAAATGTCCTTTTCCCTCGTACAATTAGAGATACGAATAACGGTAAATATACCCAATCGGAGAGTAGCAATGGATAACATTGGTAGCTGCATGTTGGTATGAATACGTGAAGCTAACCCTACTAACAGAATGTTTTTGCATGTTTGCTTTGCAATGTCTATCTTTTTTAAATAGTGAAGTTCTGACTAGTAAATTAATACTATTCCTTTTCTATGCATGATATGTAGAGCATGTTTGGTGAGAAAACACCCCCTGCCACACACCTTTGTGGTGGCTTGCAGGGTATTATTTAGATGTACCATTGTAAGTTGGAGTCCCAAAAATATTTTTAACATCATCAGTGTAAATATTATCTTGGAATGTATTTAAGAGATTAATCTAAATTATATCAGCACTTGTGTGCACTAGCATCCATGCACCCGTGAAATTGTGAGTCCTGTTAATTATTATTATCTCTTATAAGGGGTCACCTCGCAGCAATTAGGAGCAGTGGGTTTACCGATGACGGCTGGCAGGCCGGGTCCTGAGGGCGGCTTTAGTTCCCATTCGAGGCACGGAAGGGCGCGGCAAAAAAAAATGAAGGCTGAGAAAAACGTCCCCGACGTCCCCGACGTCCTGACGTCACGTCCAACCTGCATTTTACGCTGCCCCGGCTGGTTACCCGATACGGGCGCTGGGCGTCTCTTCTGGAAACTATTTCAAAGCATCACGGCGCTCGAGTTTTGGGCGGGATGTTTCCCCCTATCGAAAACGGGCTGAGTTAACGGGGACACAGCAGCTGAAGTTCTTAAGGCGAACTTTTCATCTACATCTACATAATATCCAGAAAGCTACCATAAAGTTGTATGAATGGAGGGAGAATTCAAACCAAACATGTATTACATATCATGCTTAGAAATGATTAGACTATTTTCTAGTCCAAACTTAGAAATTTGAAAAAGATTATAATACCAAGCAAGCATACACAAATATGCTATTGGTTGGGTTAGCTTAAAGTCCTATTACAAGGGTCTGGCAAACTCCTGTGACGGAAAATCCAAACCTGTTCCTAGTATGGCTTAAAAATTATCCGAGAGCCATAATATATTTTTAAAAGTAATGAAAATGTAAATCAATGAAAATTATACTTCTACTAAAATAAAAAATACCCGTTAATCGCTCCCATGACTTGAATTTTCTGAGGAAATTTACTAATGCATTTTAGCAAATAGTATTTTTTGTATATAACAAGAATCCAATTCGTAAAAAGTCATTGCAGCTGTGTTACTTTAATTTACAAATTCCAATAAAAGTTACTACCATACTAAAGAGCCACTCTTCGGCTCGCAAGCCGTACTTGGCCAACCCATTCCTTTTACCAAAATGCAACTATGTATGCTATCCGTTGATAAACTTGTAATTATACGAATGGATATATTTACAACTGTTCATATCCCTAATTGTACGAGGAAAGAAGGGAAATTTGAATCTTTTGGTTCGACAATCAATTTCTCTAATTTTGTGATTATGGTCCAGTCTAACATAGTAAGCTGAAATATTTTTAACGTCATCAATGAAAATATTATGTTGAAATTTATTTAAGAGATTAAGTCTAAATTTTAACAAATGGTTTAACAATGATTCCCATTTTAGTCATGGTCCAGTTTACCGTAGTAAGTTGGAGTTAGCAAAATATTTTTAACGTCATCAATGAAAATATTATTTTGGAATTTATTTAAGAGATTAAGTCTAAATTTTAACCGATGGTTTAACAATGATTCCCATTTTATTTCGTCTAATACACTGGTTAATATTGTTAATTAGGAACTGGTTGAAATACACTGCTAATAGTATAATTATCATACTATCCCTTTACAAATATTGTCGATCTTCGCTGCACACCAACGTCCTGTTTTGCATTGGCGCAGAAAAATAAAGCGTGAGGATGATGGCAGAATAAGGTGAAGCAACGAAGAGCAAAGGAATTCTCCGTGGTAAGAGGTCACAACCACCCCAACTCGCTGACCACTTCGGAGCCACACGGCCTTTCGACGGTCGGTCTCCCGAGGTACGACGCAATAATGCGTCTCGGGTTGACCAATCCGTAGGATACACGGCCTTCTTAACGTCCCCGCCCTCTTGAGAGTCTGGATCGGGCTAGGGAATAAACACTCCTTCTCCCATTCGGAGTCTCACTGGATTACGAGGAGACGACGGGGGGAGGCGAGACGAGAACGATTCGACGCACTGTCGTCTTAAGTTTACGACTTGAGGAGCGCCAAGGAAAAAATGGCTCCGGTTTCTACTTCACGAACGTGTGCTGTCCTCTGCGAAGCGGAAAATGGAGGGCTGCTCTGAGTCACCTACCACCGATAAAGTAAACTCACCTCTGTCGTCCGATAGCAAAGAGGTCACCCTAAAAGACGTCTCATGCGAACAGGATGGCAGAGAACTTCGAGGAGAGGGTACGAAAACAAAAGAAATAGTTTCTTCTATGGGATAAACTAAAAATTTATAACGTAATCAAAATTATCAATTTCATTCAAGATGTTCATTTCGTCCTGACAAAGAGCATTTACAATTATCAAGGCTTCAAACAGTTGAGGGATATTTGCCATTATGAAACGCAATCACTTTATACTTAGGAAAAGAAAAAAGAAAGGACCCGGATGAACAATTTTTGCAGTGGAAAAATGATGGGCATTTACTCGGAGTCGGAATCGCTATTTTGTACGCGAATTTGTTAGATGTAAACGAAAAATGAATTATAGTGAAAAAATATATCCATCAACTAGGGATATTCATTCATAAATGAAAAATCAAAATAAGCTAAAGGTGACGTCCACCAAACGAGCTGCGATGAGGATATGAGGAGGAAGAACGGGAAGTTGGGAGGGGAGGTCTGCCTGAAGAGATCCTGTCGCAACCACTTCCATTGTCAGAGTCCCTGAGTCCCTGAGAGCTGTGTGTCCCCCATTGTGATGAAGTTGTTGGTTATTCGGCCGGGGGGGGGGGGGGGGGGGGGGGGGGGGCGACCGACAGCTGAGGTCATTTGCATCTGATGGTAATGGAAGGAGTTTTCAGGTAATAGAGAAAGGGTGGAGAGAAACTCGGCGTCGGCATTTGCCTACTCTTAACGAAAGGCGCCAAGGGGACCACGACTTAACGTCCCATCCAACGGACGGAGTACTGAACTTGAAATGCCCTCCACTAGGCACTTAAGTGGGGACCGGTTTTCCACTGGTAAATCCACCACTGCCGGGAATCGAACCCGGGCCCTCGGGATGGTGTTCGATTGAGAAATGTCTCATATGCGCATAAATAAAAGAAATACGAATCATTATGTGTATAGGTATCCAAGTAATGGTGACGTAATAATGTATATATGTTTACGTTGATTGAGTTCTTTTAACGTGAACCTGACTGTCCGAATTCTTAAGAAAATAAAATAATAAGCAAACCACAAATTACAACAGATGGGAGGCCAATACTTGTGATAAGGTGAAGAAGCTTCGAAGTCTCAGTTGTGATTGGACGAAGTGGATGACGTGCTAGTCCTTCGTACGCCGAATTTTCCGAAAGGGTTAATAACATCAGTTTTTCGCCGCTTGTAACTTGAGAACTAATTGACGGATCGAAGAACGGAAAAATATAGGACCTTTTATTTTAAAAACTCTACCAGATTAGGCAATAAAAATATGGTAAACGACCCCATTCAAACGTTTACAGCAGAAATAAATGCATTTATTATTTATTAATCAATATTTGAGAAATTTGCGATTTTCGCCAAATATGATTGCTCACTTGATTTCTCAAGCAATTACGCCCAATTACTGATTATTCGGAATCATTGAGCATACTTCTAAAATTCACATTCTCCCTTCAATTACACCTAATGTGCACTCATTTTGATAGTCTTACGCCCATAGTAGTAGCCCATTGCCTTAAAAAAATAGAATGCATATAGTTTTGTGCAACGTGGAATGGATCACGAATGTAGAGGAATTGGACGCAAATATATCATTCCATATTTTCAAGTGAACTGACATTGTCATGCAATTAATGAATTCCTGAATAATTTCATTCACGTTTACCTTTTTTTAATCACCTCGAGCTTTGACATTTTTCAATTTATCTTTAAAAAATTAAAGTAATATCATAAAATTTTTTTGAAATCAAACACAGTCTTTTGGTACTTCCATTATTTCCATTTTATTTTGATCCGATATATGTAATGAGAGTAAATAGTTTTGAAAGGCATCCGATGCAACGACATTTTTCCTTATTTCCTGAGTGGAACTAGGAATGATTTTTCCTTTTTCTGTTTTCAAAACTATTGCCTCCCTCAATATGCCTTTTACCCTTGTGTAATGTGGGACAGTGTAATGCTTTTGTTTTCTTTGAATACGAGAATATTAAAAAATATATATTTTAATGCTATACTTATGTTTATTTCCGCGAATATGTTACTAAAATTGAAAATATCCTCTACAGCCATTAGGAAATGCCTCGATTCAAATACAGAGACCCTGACCAACACTTTCTGTGTTTATTCTTGTCTCCTGGGAAACGATGGGTGCCGATTTCCCATCCAAAACCTCATTTTCATTTTGACCCAAACTCAAAAGAACATCTCGCTCATAATAGTTGCCATGCCACATCACAATTACTATTACACGAGCTGCTTGCAACATTAGTAATCATTTCCTTCAAACTTTAAAGTAACAAATATATGGATCCTAGTTTTACTTAATATTTAAAGACAAAATTAGCCTAGAGTGCTCACTTCTTTCTTATCGCAATACAATTATTTAATTTTGTAACCTAAGCTAAACGTTTTGGCCAGTTTCTAGTACTTGCCGATGATCAGGGAAAGAAGCCGTTCATTAAGAACCGTCTCGCGTAAGTATTATCATTAAATATAAACATTATCTATGCTTAATATAGCTGTATTGTCCACATATAATTTTTACCGGTTTTACCGGTAAGAGTTGCATTAAATTACGAACTTTAAGTGTAATATTTATGATGCGAATGAAGACTTTATCAACCCACTGCAATGTTAAGAAATATCTATGCCTCAATCAGATCACAATTAAGGTCTCTTCATTTTTTCATTTCATAATCCACTGATTAGATTTTTTTTGCTACTGTTTAATATTCATCACTACTTTTACAATAGCATAAACCACAAGTTTTATTTGAGAGATTAATAAAAATTCCTATTATTCTCTGGGGATCCAGCTTTTCAATAAGTGTCAACGACTGCTGCAGGAGTGTTAAGTATCGAAACCCTAAAAACAGAGTTTGCGAGATGGAGAGAGAGAGAGGTAGGTACCTAACCGTGGCTGCGACACGACTCGGGGCATAGTGGATAACCTTTACGCCGGAAGAAAGCGGAACAGTGGGAGGGGTTGTTCCTTGTCCAACTTATTGCTTTTCCACGTGTCTCAGGAGGTCCGAGGAAAGAAAAGAGGAGCAAGGAATGAAAGAGGGATGATGGCGCGGGGCTTTTAAGTGCCACCACGTCTTGCGGTGGACATCGTCGGCCGCACGACCCCTCGTTCTGGTGGAGTCTGTCTGGGGCAACGGCGGCATGGGGTGGACGGCAAAAAGAGGGCAAGGAAGTTGGAGGGGGGCGGATACGACCCCGCGCCGCTGCCCCCTCTCGGCCGGACGGGGGCGGCCCTTGAGGGGCGGAGGAGGACGGTTCTTAGCTAACAATGCAATATTCTACTGGTCACTCTGGGCATGGATTGCCTTAAAAGGAAATAATACTTGCAGCAAAAGCTCAATAGGGACCACCCATTGTTGCGTAAGTTCCAGGTTCTTCTTTTTTCCACTCCCCTCCCCCTTATAACGCTCGGAAACATTATCTAAGACGTTGAATGGGGGAGTTTTCTCGGAACCGAAATCGCATTTTTGTACACGAATTCGCCAGATGGAAACGAAAAAAGAATTTTAGTGAACAAATTAATCTACTAACCACAACCATTCACTCACAAATCAAAAATTAAAATAAGCAAAAGGTGACGCCCACCGAAAAAAGCTGCTTTGATATCATTGACGTCATTTTCTTCCCGTCCTTGACTGTTTTTATGGGAAGGGAAGGGAGTGGAGGGGGGTTCTTGGAAGGTCTGCTCGCAAGGATGCTGTCGCAACTGCTGCTATTGACAGAAGCAGCTATGTCCCTCCCATCGTGATAAGGCGAAGTAGCTTCGCGGGCTCAGATTGGACGAAGTCGATACTTATACGTCAGAGGTTGCACCACGCCCACTTTTCCGAAAGGGTTAAAAAGGTTATAGGCGGTTTGCCGCCTATACCTCGAGAAATAATTGACGGATCAAAAAACGGAAAAATGCTAGTCTTTTTATTTTACTAACTCTTATCAGATTCGGCAATTAAAAAAATATGGTAACGACGCCATCACTAATTTCAGATAACGAACCCTTTTTCTTTAGGAATTACAAAAAGAAGACATTCTTCACAATATCCTTTTAATTTCTTGATACTATCAATTATTCACTATCTACTATATGCATTATCATTACTATTTGGACAAGGATTGAATCAAAAATTTATGTCACCCATTGTAACTGAAACTCGCCTCTCCGCGTTGGTAGTGGATGATGAAAGTTGCCCCTCCCCCGCTTGGCCTCACGTACCTACTTCATGCAAGGGTCCCATGTCGATCATAAAACAACCTCTTGCCTTAAACTATTCCATATCATCACCCTTTTATCGTTTCATGACTTCGTACATACCTACCTCCCTCCTTTTCATCCAGTTTTTACATTCATCAATCTCTCAGAATTGCATTGTTTTTAAATTCTTCCCTGCGATTGTCTATAACAAACTTTCTTCGATATCATCTAATACCATCAAAGACGCGGCAAAAATAAAAAAATAACTCAAACCAGATATACCGTAAGTAGAAACCATCTTTGCTACACACCTTTTTTCCGTTTATTTGTCATCAATGCAAGAAGTTATCTCTGGCTTACTTCTTAAACGGAATTTTATAGATTGGCTAAGGGATTGGGTAAGGGGTAATAATTTTATAGATTGGGATATAAATGCTAACATCTTCTCATTATTTCTCCCTCATCAAAACCTAGCTCTTTTATTAAGGGGAAGGTTTTCCCTTACAGAAAGCAACAAAAAAGTAATATAATAGCTGGTAAACTATAAATAGAGGAATTATACCTGTTTGATGAAAGCTACCTTCAAACTTTGGAAAATGTAAAAGGAAATTATTTTTTATCATAGAAAAGGTAACTGGATTCTGAAGTTATATACTTCTACATTACGAAAGAGAATGAAGTTTATAGCTACATCTCGAAAGTGAAATCAGGGGACAGCTTCAGCCAATTTTATGTGCTTAAGCAGCACCTATTTACTCCGGTACTTCAGAGACAAAACTATATCTATGAAAAGGTGTGCAGTTAATGTGAGGATCACATTAACTGCACATTTCTGGTTCCCGAAGGGGAGCGTGGGTTCGAACCCCACACCTGACACCATGTGTTGGTTGACAATGAAATCCGCCTCTTTCACTGTGATGCCGTTTATTTACAGCTTAACTTCAAATGATTACACGATTACAGATCGGTTGTGCCTGCTAACATTTCGGCTGACGACTGCCCTGGCCCGTTGTTCACGTATTTATACAGGCCGCCGACCTTGATACTCCTCGCCGCCCGTCGACCCATCCGACCGCCAGGGTTAGCGCAGTGCTATTCGAACCCGCCACAGTTGTATGCATAGATCATACAATATCATGAACACCATGATGGTTCATTGATCGTAATAGGTTGCTAAAATAATTCCCAGACAACGGTTGATAACGCACTGAAGGAAAATGAACGTGCTAGTGGAATAGTGACTAATTTCTTTCCAGGCCTTCGTGGTATCAGTAATCCGGCAGATAACCATCTAGAATATTTCTTTGAGTTGCTTTCATGTCAAAAATCAGGGAAATTTGAAGGACGTAATATCTGACAGCGATGAAGAGAGGCGGGTGGTTTAGATCGCTCTGACCTCGAGGTCGTTTCAAATGGCGTGCCCAGTCCCTGGCAATTATTTCGATTCCATCTCCAACTTTGTAATCTGACACGAAACGATGACGTTTCTGGGAACGACATAAAATCCATGTGCCCCGTCGGAAGTTATTGATTTCTGCTATAGATGGCAGAGTAGTGTCAAGCCGACTCGACGAGGTAAGCCCATTGTTCAATTGAAACAAATGATATCGGCCAACATTATTACCAATTGGGTTGAAAAATAAGAACCGGGAAAATATGTCGAAAAGAGTTCTGTGAGACTATGCTCCTACTGCACTACTGACCTTTAAATCACTTTTCACATAAAATGCACATATTGAGGCCATCGTTTATGCCTTGTCTGTGGTTTCAAGATTGCTACGCTCAAGAAAAGACGCTCCAGACCCGAAGGAAAGATAAAAGGATAGGAATGTAAGGGAAACAAGTGAATTCGGAGAGAAAACTGGTGTCGGGTCTTAACGAAAGGCGGCAAGGGGTCCAGAACCCATCCGAAGGACGGAGTTCTGAACTCGAAGTGACATTTAATCAGGCTGGTTAATTAATTAAGAATATCTATCACTTCCTGGGTTATAACCTTGGTCCGCTTGATGGGAAAACAGTACTCAAAGCCTCGCAATAACTCAAACTCCCTTTAACATTAATCACGACATACAGGGAAAACCGGTCAAACAAAGAATAGGAAAAGTGACCGATCAGTGGCAACATACTGTAGTTTATAACGTCAATTTGATGAATTTGCAGCTCATAAATTCGACCAAAATTTGAGTGTTAATGATAAGTAGATAATTAGATAAAAATAAGTAATAGTAGCTACGGTCTTCTGAAATTACGAAGTTTCCATTCGCACGATGGAAGTTAAATAAAAATTGACTATAGCAGCATGCTAAGTATTCAGGCAGAGATCTGAATGGTAGGAAATGCTGTAATGCCATATCTAAAGATGTCCCAGTTTTATCTATACATGTAAGTACCTTGAACCACGTTAAATGGAAGAAAGTTGCACCCCCAAAACTGCCATTAGAGAACTCGCGGAGTAAAAAGCCAGGGAGAATTTTAACGAGAGCTATAAAAAAAACACCGTGCGAAGGAGAGAAAAAAGCTAAGCAATGACAAAGAAAGAGCGAAATAAAGACGGAAGCCTTCAGTCTTGTAAGAAACACACGAGTGGGAAGGAAATTGTTCATTCCGCTCCATTAAGAGGGTTGGGTTATTGTGGGCTGAGGCGAAGGCACAAAGGAGAACAGAAGAGAGGAGAAAGGCGCGAAGGGCTGGAGTGAATGTGGGAAATAAAAAAAAAGAAGAAATATTAACGGCAGTGGAGTGCGTGTATGAATACGGCCCCCATTAATCAGGTCAGGATTAGAAAAAAGAAAACAGACGACAAAAACAGCGCGCATTGTTGGAGGAGAGGGAAGGGGGGGGGGGGTGGGTGATTAGGGTTCTGCTCATTTAGGATGATTAAACGACAAAGAGAGGGGAGGCATCTCTTCATCAGAGCGATGCAGCGGGTGCCTCTAAGGAGGGAGGGGGCAGGGGGGCACGTGAGGGGGAGTGTGTTGGAGTGGGTGGTAAGGTATTCGCCAGGGATGCGCTCGGGTAGAGGGAGGGAGGGAGGGGGTGGTCAAGGGTGCAGAGCGTATGTGAGCGGACGAACTCACGAAGGACTGTCTCCAAATGTTGCGCATATCGGCCATGAGCCACCAGAGCAAGTCCCTTGCGTTGAGTGATGCTCATTCGTAATTACTACGACACCAGCAATCCGTTGATTGTGATATGAATCACGGCCACCACATTGGCGGCGCTGCACATTTCGTCGCGTTAAATTGGTTCGCGAAATATTTCCGAGGGAACGCAGGGACGGCAGTTATTAGCCAAAGTGACTATTCAGGTTTGGGAGTGTGTCTGAAACCGTCGGATGTAACTCGAATAGGTAACCAAGGAATCACCTGATACAAACACGAATGAATCGGAAATTTGCTGCGTGTGAATAGCTCGAATAATCTCACTATTTGTTTTCACTCGAGTTTTATGTCATCTGGGGGCTCTATGCTCGACATGGATGAGAAACCCTCTAGTGCAAACAATGAGAGATATTGTAATGAGCGATTCTAACGCAGCAAATTTGCGAACCATTTTTGTTTATACCACGTGACTCCTTGACTACCTTTGACATTTTCCCGACGGTTTCAAACACAACCCCCCAGGGGCAGCACCCACGTAAATGAAATTCATAACGTAGGCAATTGAAGATACAAGTAGATAGAAAGAAGGAACAACGTTTAGAATGATTTAAGCACAATAAGCACTAAGCAGAATCACACAATGAAACACACGATTTTAATATTTATCAAATTGTTAAGTTTAGAATAGAATATAGTACTAATCCTTTATAAGCATGATATGTAATGTATATTTGGTGCAAATTCACCCCCTGTCACACACATTTATGATGGCTTGCAGGGTATTATGTAGATATAGTTATATCTTTCATTACACTTCTGGTACACTAAGTAAGTAAGCGTACTGGAAGACTAGAGCTATATCATCCGCAAATCTGAGTTAATCAGCCTCCTGTCCTCCAGCCTCTACACGCCTCTTACAATGCCCCTCTAATAACATGATACCTGAGTAATCTCTGAAAGGTATATATGATAGTTGTGATGACATTGTCTCTAATTACGGCCTATCGGTGCCCATTCCCTATTCCTCTTATTCTTTCTGTCTGTTGCTTTATCTTCGATGTCGGGTTCGGATACATGTTTTCACGTGAATGGGGTCGTTTACCATATTTTTTATTGCCGAATATGATAGAGTTTGTAAAATAAAAAGACCCGTATTTTTCCGTTTTTTTGATCTCATAAGTCGTAAGCGACGAAATATTTTTAACCCTTCAAGAAAAGTGGGTGTGGTGCCACCTATGACATATATCGACTTCGTCAAATCACAACTGAGCCCGCGAAGCTACTTTGCCTTATCGCAATGGGAGGGACATAGCTGACTCTGCCAATAGGAGCAGTTGCGATAGCATGCTTGCGAGCAGACCTTCCAAGAACCCCGCTCCACTCCCTTTCCGTAAGAGCAGTCAAGGACGGGAGGAAAATGGCGTCAATGTTATCACAGCAGCGTTTTCGGTGGGCGTCATCTTTTGCTTATTTTAATTTTTGATTTATGAGTGAATGGTTGTGGTTAGAAGATTAATTTCTTCACAAAAATTCTTTTTTCGTTTCCATCTCACAATTTCGTGCAAAAAAATTGCGATTTCGGTTCCCAGTAAACGCCCCCATTTACCCACCAGCTACTTGCCACCAAATTCTATTCACGCGAAAACAATATTCAGGTTGGATCTTCGAGACAAACATCCACGGAATACTAATTCTACGAAGTTGCCGAAGATTTTCGCTCGAACCAGTATGGAACTCCTACAAAGGCAAACGAGCATCGCATGTGGAGAAAATATTCTTAAAAAAACCTTCGTTTTAGACATTTTCGCATCCATGAACATTGATTAATTGAGCATTCATGTACCCTTGTCAATAGTGCAGAAATGAAAAATCGTTAAGTACTCAACTCCACATTAAACTGCCACTTAGCTTCTTCCATGGTAAGCATTCACAGGCAGTCTGTTAAGACAAATGAAGATTTAAGGCATGGTGTTAAGACACCAGTTATTGGTGCCTTAACAGCTGAAATATTACAAGTGCGACTTTCTGCTTCCCTTGTACATTTAGGATAACTCGTATTCTAATAGCCCCCCACTTAAGACGCCTTTTTCTCCCGCAATACTCTTGCATATTGATTTCCATTCTTACTCTCTACTCTTCCAAGACACTGCCACGTTACACATTACGTACATTTCATTTTCCGTCGGATAATATCACGCAGAGTTTTCCGACACCGCCTGGCTTTGTGTTTTGCACGATAAAACTTCAAATCGGAAAACTCGCTTCGTTCAACCGCTTTCCTCCCTTCCCACTTGCTCTGTGGGTGCAGAACAGATAGTGGATGTGTCAGGAATTGTTAAATCTGAAGTTCTTACGCCACTTGAGCCGGCATTCTTTGACACTGATTCCTATGGAGGGAGTAATTGTTCCAGAGAGAGAGAGAGGGAGATATTTCGGGATCCGGGAGCAAAAATTAAAGCAACGGTGAAGTCAGACAGGTGTAGAGGTCCCATGGCATTCGAGATTGACACCCTGCCAGTCAGATGCATCGGTCTCTGATTCCCTCCGCACCGCGCACAGACACGCTCTCGCCTTCGGGATGCATCGGCAGAAAAGAGCGGGCATGTCATTCGCGCGTGGGACGGGTGATGGGCAGGGGGTGCCACGAGGGCGCGACGACGACACTTCTCCTGGGACGTTTATTTCAAAACCTATTAATGGTTCGCTCACGTCAAAGCCTGGAAAATTGTTTTTTTTTTCCGGATCAGGAGATAAAATCATATATCCAATCACTGCATTGTCCGTACGACTCCCCACCTTATATGAATCTAATTTTGCTCTATGAATTTTTATCCCACAACACAAAAGCTTATTTTTCTTCTTTTCCTACGACAAAAAGTTTAAACATTTTCTGTCATTTCGAATGCTTCCACCTTCAATTACCTTTGTGAAGACCCATTGACCGTTGTAGTATCGAATGAAATGAGAACCATAATCTCAGCGAATCAATATTCACTTAGTCTCCGGAAAAGATTTAACTTTGGCGTAGAATACATCTTTATCTTTCAGGCCTCTCAACAGGAGAATCGAGCGTCAGAATTTCAAGTAAAGTTTGGAACAAAAATAATAAAACTATCGAAAAATACACTATTTTTATCAGAATACTGCGCGGGGCCAGAAATATACACGTTTTTGTCGATTGGTGCGCAATAAAAATATTATTGTATATCTGGACTTATATGCGATAGATCGTAAGTTGACAAGTCGTCGAAATATTCTTACAGAGTATTATCAGTGCGGGGCACAATACTTAAATTTTAAAATTTTTTCTTAAGATTTTTTCTCGGCCAGAATTCATGAGGGTAAAATAAGTTTACTTAGGCATGAAGTGTGTAGGAGCATCTATTGGAATAGATAGTGTACTATTTAAAGGTTAGATACGTGCTATTTGTTATAATTTATACCAGTTCGTGGTAGCTGTGATAACAAACAACAGGTAACATCCTCAGTTATGGCATGAGAGACAACGGAAAAGTGCCGATGGAGATATTTCAATGCATTGTTTTCAGTTATAATTTACATGTTCTGTCCTAATACTTTATTGCTCTATACCTACTTGTCACAAGAATTATCAAAATCTTAGAATACCTGTATAATATATTATTTTTAACCCAACCTTCACCCAAATCGTGATCAATTGAATAACTTCCCCATGTGAATGCCTATATAAATTACCTATAATAATTGCATAAGATTATACACATTCCATGGGCACGCTAATTATTTGTATAGGCACGAAAATCTCCGAAAACCAATTATAATTGCATTTCGTCCTGCACTTGTTTAATTTGAACCCTCTTTTACCTGATCATAAAACAAAGACTGACGCCGCGCGCTCGTATCACGTGATCATTCAAGGAATCATGCGATCAAAAGTGGAACATGTTCTAATTTCGATCGTATGATCATGCGAATGAATTTCATGCGAGGAGATTTCCGTATTACACGACGCATTAACTTCATGCGCATGATCATTCACCGTGTAAAACGGCCTTAACAGGAGGGGTACTAACCTCAACCCTCCCAATGTTCATGGAATGCCTGTGATGATAAATGGAAGAGTTAACGAGGGGGATGAACAGGAAGAGAGTGAAAGAAAGAGGATTCTCACGAGGAGGTGGTTGAGCGTAGGAAACCAATATACGGATTCAAAGATGATGGCGCTGGTGATAGGAGGACGCTGGTAGTCTTCGTCGAACATACGCCGCAGAGCGGGCATTCTCCCCGAACGATCAACGTGTGTGAATCACAGGTTCTCCCCATCCCGTCGATGCGAAATGGTCTCCCTCTTCCCAAGACCATTGTTCCCCTGCCCGACACTGGGGAGAGAGGGCGGTAGCGTAGGATGCGGTCGAATGGTCACTCACGGGGGGTGAGTTTGAAACCGTTGGGATTATCTCGAACAGGTAACCAAAGAATCACATAGTACAAACACAAACGGTTCGCGGATTCAGTGTGTTGAAATCGCTCGTTACAATATAGTTAATTGCTTTCACTCGAGCTTTTCCCATCTCTCCCAACTAAAGAGCCACCAGATGAGATAAAAAAACAAGTGTAAATAATCAATGATGTTATTATCAGCGGTTTTAAAACACCAAATCTGTAAAGCATCCGTGTGTATACCACGTGATTCCTTAATTACCTATTCGAGATAATCCCGACGCTTTCAAACAAAGCCCCCTCCCCCCAAGGGGGAGGATGGCTCAGAGGGCACCAATTAACGGAAATACAGGGGCCCTCGCGACTGATAATGACCCGATGGATGACGAAGAGGATCCCAATTAACAGGCGACAAGAGCACCCGTAATGGGTCGGTTCCTTGCAAATGACGTGGTTCTTGCTGCAGCAGTTATCCTGGCGGGCACAGTCTCCATCTGACCCACTTCGCCAAAACCCTTATCGAACGCTCGATTTGGGTTGGCACATCGATTATGGGTTTTTCATTGAATTTATTTCATCTTTATTTTCTGATATTTTCCTTAAGACACTTATACATCTACAAGGTGCTAAGGCTATTCTACCTTCGTAGTGGAAATAACCCCTAAGTCTTGGATAAGCCTCACTCTAATAACCTGAGGACTAACATTTCTTACGTTGCACCCAAGCCAAATACATCCCAATTCAAATGATGCTTTCTTTACTAGGGGCCAAAAATTTTCAATAGCTTGCCACAGAATATCCGAGATACCACACACTTCAAAACGTTTTTGAAGAAAGTGAAAATCTGGCTATTCACGAGAGATAGCATAAATATAGAGGTAATTTAGTAGTTGTTCTAAATATTTATCCTTTGTTGTAATGCTTTAAAGCAACCTATAACTGTAATTGTATTTCCATATAATGTTCCATAATACTATAAGTAATTTCTTGTGACAGTGTTATTCTATGTTCAATTGGTGACATTTTTTTATGAGAATGTAAGCCAGTATTGTTATATGTGTAATTTGAAGGTGAACCCAACAACAGGCAAAAGCCTTAGGGTTCAGCTAAAGCTCCGAAATTCTTATTGTATTATTTTTTTGTATTATTTATAATTTGCTGGAGCAATAAATATTATCATATCATCATCATCATATCATATGACTAAATGATTCTAACGCTTTCAATTATTCCATCGTTAAGGTGATCTGATGAATTTACTGCCACGATGTAAATAATATTACTAATACCCTGCAAACCATCGCAAGGGTGTGTGGCAGGGGGTGAAATACAACCAGGCATGCATTATCAAGCATGGAGAACACTGATTCCCATGAAATGCAAATAAATACTAACCCGTTTTTGACACCACATACATATAACCAAGAGCCACAACACTACCATCCTGAATAATACCATAAGCATGTTGGCACAAGGCAAGTGACATTTTTAGAAAAAAATAACGCCAAATTGTTAGTTAATACGAGGAAATGAAATAAGTTAAATTATGAACTGAATATTTGCTACAGCATGCATGAGTCGGCCACTTAATATCACACTCATTGTCAGTAATTATTCATATTTGTAAATATTACTCCATGGATTGATCGTATGTAATGAGAAGTGCAACGCAAAATAAAAAAAATTGCGACTCGCTCTTAATGGAGAAAATGCATGACATTCGTTAGCCGTGGATTGATGATGCACATGAAGCGAAATGTTCCCATAAATTGAAATACGTAGGAAAAGAAACTTCGCTTTGTACATTCCACACACACATTTTATTGGTTTTGACCATGGTTTCGACAATTCACATGTCATTATCAAGGTCATTATCAGGTTAATTTGCCTGTTATTATCATGGCCTTGATAATGACATGTAAATTGTCGAAACTATGGTCAAAGCCAATATATCGTGTGTGTGGAATGTACAAAGTGAATTTTCTTTTCCAATCTTGTGGTTCCACAAGCCTCCAACAAAGCCCACAAGTCAAGCCTCCAACGTTGAACCGTGTTGGAATACTATAAGCCAACATTGTCTATGCCAACCACAAAGATTATTGAATGTTATTAAAAAGTTCCCGTAAATTGCCGAAAGTCACGTGACCTGAAACACCTTCTGACGTCACTGAACGGCATAGGTTCCACGTTCCTACAAAAACGGACGTTCATTTTAGAAGAAAACGAAGCGAATGTATTGTTCAGAGGATTTTTAGCCATTTCTTGATGGAAAAAATGACTGAAAAGGGATTTGAAAAAGCACAATCCGACAATTTTCCTTCGGTTTGCTCCCTTACACGTATGGGCACCCTTCTTAAAAAAAACCCTGATTGCTTTGTCGCAGCCATTGAGGTATACACTCTGTATATAAAAAAACATCATTGTTTAAGGCTTCGCGAATACACAAACATGACCAAGTAGCTGAATATTAACTATAACGGGCTCTATCGAGATTTGAACAGTAGTCAATAACAATTTTAGATAAAATTACAAACTTTGGCAGCTCGCCTATCGTTTTAGGCGATCGCTGTGACTACTGCACCGAAATGCAGCGCAGCACACCATCTGAGAACAAATTAATAATAATTAATATTCCTAAAGAAAACCTTTTGTTACGTCGAGTGGAAACGATAACTTATTGCATCTTAAATACAATTCAAGGCTTATTTCCGAGGGAAGACAATTATTTTTGCTTGATAGTCGCCAATGAAACCACGACTCCGTTGTAATCCAACGGAAAGCTAGGGGAGAACGGGGATGACCAATATGGCAGACGTTCCGATCTCCTGGCTTCAACTTCGTGACGTCATGCCCTCTCCATATACCTCAATGGTCGCAGCAGATATTCTTAGGCACTAAAATAGTATAATATATTTTATGGACGATTTTCTCGTTAGGATCCAAAATAATTGAGTAATAAATCGAAATACTTTAGTTTACTGCATTAAAGAATTGAGATAATTACACACGTTTTCCCCAATTATTCTTCAAACAATTTACCTCCACTTACTGCAAGAGATAAACAATGCATATAGTGATACCGTGCCGTGACGTCATGCGATGACGTCGTGTTTTTAAGCTGCCGAACACGTACAATTTTTAAAGAGTAATACCTTTGTAACACATCTACATGTACATAATACCCTGCAAGCCACCATAAAGGTGTGTGACAGGGGTGTAACAATTGAAGGTGGCCACTATCTATACTGCCTCTATTCTAAAAAATGTTACCTGCTAAGTAATAGTGTGGGCTAGCATTTTGCCATTAATGGACCATCGCATGGCTATATTACTTTCTGCTGCGTCGTATTAGGAACTCAACACAATACGGCAATGCACAGCGTAGGAAGTTGATATTTTATATCCGACTAATTAGCAGAATATGAAATGTAATGCCTTTGACAAAAAATACAACCATGAGTCAATGAAGTGAGCGAATAGATCATTTTTATTTCCCATCTTAAAGGAACCTGTTTAACATTCACCCGATACACCCACAATAATCTCTTAACTAACATAAATGTCGCAGGAATTGGCTATAAAATGATCGTTCTCACATTTTTAGTAATAACGAGATTTCGATATATCTAGTGCTTCTTCGGCTGTCGAGGACTATCGATAAATAGAGCTTCTTCTCTAATTTAAATATGATAAATAATTGCCAGACCGTAGAAATAAAATTACAAACCCAGTGGAACAAAATACTATTAATATTCCGTAAAAGGTTCATGGATGTCACTGCAATGAAGTTAGAGAATATATATGAACATTTACTCTACATAGAAGGAGAGAGAAAATAATTTTTTTTCCGCAATCGTCTTATCCATCCCAATTACCCACTCTGGCCTCTTTTATAGCCATCAGGCTAGCATGTGTATTCCTTCTCGTGCTCCTTCTTACCTCCTTGGTATCTACTGGTCGCAAAGGCTCGGTTTATTATTGTAATCTTTGATAAGGCTCGCCTTGGAATAATGGCAGCGTAAACTGCTGACAACACAACCTAATTCTTCAGCAAAATTTTCGCCAAACACATTTTAGCTAATAACTTCAGATTCAAAGAATTATCAAAAATTGTGCACGCCCCTATTAGGCGTTTCCATTATAATAACTTTAAGGATCCCACAGAGAGGAGATTATCCACCATGGCCACGAACTGTCTTGTTATTGGGAATGGCAATTCACAGGGGCGTCGGAACTATTTTCGCTGGCAGGGGCCAACCTTGAAAAGAGCCCGGCTCTTAAGAAAAAGGCCCGACTCCTATGGAAACGGCACGCATTTTTTTTTGCAGATATGAGGGGGTAGAGACTAGGATTCCGCTAAAAGTGCATATGAAGGTGGTAGAATATGCGTCAGAAGGGAGAAGGCAAGCTGGAAAAAAGTGAAATATAATTTTTATTAATGAGGACTCATTTCTCAATGGCCCGGGGCAAATTCTGGGGGGTGGGGAGGGGGGGGAAAGGCCCCCCTGGCCCCCACTTCCGACGCCGCTGGCAATTCATCTCTATTATACGATATCTCTCGCAAGGGCGCGATCGGACTAGAGGGTCTCCTATGTCGCGGATATTGTGACACACAAGACCAGACCGATGAATTTAAAACTTTAGGACAAGGCGTAGCATCTTGAAAAACTCTCCTAATTTACACCAATCCCAGCGTTGAAAACTCAAGGTGCATAGGGCATCCCTTTCTTCCCTTGTTCAGAAAACACGCTGTCACAGTGCAAAGCACAAAAGAAAGAGCTTGCAGCTATTAATCCTGAAGTGAAACTGTATCTAACCAGAGAATACTGCAGGTTTAAGCTCGAGAAAAGAAGTTCAAGTCGTTCCGTATCTAGCTACCACCATTGTCGCATGCATTTTGAGGAGGGGGGGGGGAGCAGCCGTTTACAGTAATTAATGAGGTAGTTTAAAGGACAAAGGTTTGCAGAAAAGTGGGACTTGACGGGCCAAGAAGATAAGGGAGTGATATCCCAGGACTATTGTTCGATACTTCCCCCCTCTTCCCCACAACGGAAGCTCCCCCTGTCGACCCAGAAGGAATCTGGCGCCGCCGACTCTCCCCGCTCGGCTGCTCCGGGCCATCGGGATGAGAAGGATAAGGAGCGAACGTGACTCTTCTAGATGCGGCCAGATTTCTGCGGAAGCTTTTCCGCAGAAAGGATGTCTGTCGAGACGGAAGAACAATGCCCGCCCAGAATGTGTGGATTTCACACGTACCGGCGCGACTTAACTCTCGGCGACCTCAGCCGTCACGTAAAGTCCCGACCTTAATAATAATAATGTTTATTTTGTTCAAGGATTTACATCCTATATGAACAGTAATAAATAAGAAATGTTACAATAGAGCTCACAGTGTGATATTACAACAAAAAAATTAAGGGTTCAATCGAATATTACAAAAAACATTGAATACTACGTGACATTTTCGTCAGAGGCTTTCGGGTGCAGCTGCGTATAACGCGTTGTCGGTGTGCGAGCTTTCTTGGCCATTGCAGGACGCATCATCAGGCAATGATAAAATATATTGGAAAAGTTAAGTTTTCTTAGCTTAAAAGTTAACTTAACTTTTCCAATATATTTTATCATTGCCTGATGATGCGTCCTGCAATGGCCCCGAAAGCTCGCACACCGACAACGCGTTATACGCAGCTGCACCCGAAAGCCTCTCACGACGATGGATTTCGCTGCGAAAACCTACGTTCCAAATTTACGTGACATTTTGTTTGCAGTGTTACAATTTTGTATTTGGGTCAGCGGGAGAAAGACAGCATAAGCAGTAATGATAAACATAAGCTAAATACAAGAAAATTGATTACTCAAAATACAGAACATCACTGGATAGATAGAACAAAAGAAGAGATTTTCATTTGAATATTACAGACAAAGGGATTTTTCTTTCAGAAGTTTGAAGAGTTTCCTTCTGAATATGTTCAAGGATGGAGAGTCTTTAATATTTTTGGGAAGGTTGTTCCATATATGCGATCCTACAACTGACCGAATTTTGATAAGTCGTGGATCGGATTTGGGGCCCATAACGATAATCAGGATCCATCCTAGTTATAACATTAAGGGACCTTAGGAGTAGAAGAGACTAATTTTATGATTAAAAAACTGTCTCTTAAAATTTAAAGCAGGGATTGAATAGATTCTAGTCGCACACTGATGAAAATGAATTCTAGTTTAACCCGTAGCATTAGGGTTAAACGATGAATGATTCCAATCGCTTATTCTTGATTTTTATTTTACATTTCTTTTCAGAACCAGAATCATTCTCTAGAATCCAAAGAACAATCTATCAGTTGAAAGGATACCCGAGTTAAGCAGTAATTACAGGTCGAAAGGGAGGAAAAAGGCAGCCCAGCAATTTTCGCAAAAAAGCTTCAGATTTTTATTTTCTATCTCTATTGACAATCGAAGAGTTAGATAAAGAAACATGGAAGGCTATCTCATTAGAAATTTGATAACTGAGAGAAAGAAAAAAGAAATTTTACAGATCGTTTCAATGAACGTTTACGACACTTAATGGTGAATATGCTTGACATTTATTTCTCGTGCATTAATGATATACTGACGCAAAATTTTCTAATTAAATTGAAATACAATAGCCAAACGGTTCTATGCCAACCACAAGTATCATTAAATGCTATTAAAAGGTTCCCGAAAATTGACGAGAGTCACGTGACCTGAAACGCCGTCTGACGTCACTGCTCGGTGTAGGTTCCACTGCATTGCTACGGAAGCAAGCGTTTATTTTTAGAAAAAAAACGAATCAAATATATTGTTTTGAGGATTTTAGCTCTTTCTTGATCGAAACGATAACTGAAAAGGCATTTAAAAGAGGCGTTGCTGCCACTGCCGCACGGCGAAATTGGTTGGGAATCGCACATTCTTCCAAGAGACGGGTCTCGTAATGGTCGAGGGGCTTATGGAGAGGAAAATAAAAGGAGAATCACTCACAGGGACGTACACATTTTTTTTAGAAAAAGAAAAACGAGAGAAAAACACGAATATGACTCGCTTTCTTTACGAGGAGGAGGGGGAGACAATCTCTCCTTGTTGCTGGTGTATGCTTCCGTCATCCGTAGTCCTCAAGTCCTACCTGTAACCTTCTCGCGGTCATGTTTTTCTTTCTTATTTAAAACAAATTCAATAAACCTTCGCTATTACACAAACAGTTAAAGAGCTTACCTCCTTGCTGAAGGGGTTAACGGTTATTATTATACAACACATAAATGAAAACGCTTTGTTCAATCATTTAAATAGTTTGACACTTTCTTTTAATGAGAAATTAACTTTTGTACAAGCAACACCAATATTTAGAGCTTTGTAAAGATATATTGGACCCAATTTATAATGTTAATCTTTATGCTCCAATCTCAATACATTTACGTTATTTTTCAGACGGCAACAATTTTGTTTATGGAGGTTATTGTATCTTTTTCTTTTATTACCCTTAAAAGTCTTATCGGTCGCTGGGGATTTCTACCTTCACCCTTACGGCTGCAAGTATGGGTTTGCGGTCTGTCTCCTTCCTTATTTTCAGATTTATAGGCCGTATGGTTTATCTCTTGGGCCTCCTGTCCGATTCCTTCCTGGCCTCTCTATAAACTTCTGGTTCCTCTTTCGTCTTTCCTGGATACCGCCTAGTCTCCGCTTCCTGCCGTCTTTATTCCCCGATTTTTGTACTTCTTTCCTCCTTCGCGTGCCTTTTGATCTTAAGTCCTCCACTTATCTTCCCTGACTCCCCAATGCTGTTAACTCTCTCTCCGCGTCCCCCGTTACTTATTGTTACTTCCCTAGTCCCTAGGCGTCCCTAGTTATCTATTGTTATATGCTATTTTATTATGATTTATCTACTATTAATTTGATTGTGATTTTATTTTCGGATTTTATTTATGGTAGTTTGGTTACATACCTTAGTATGTTACTCTATGGGGCCCTCGCGGTAGAGCCCCTCGAGGCCTATATTAACCCTAGGTAGAGGTAGACTGCTTGTGCCTACCATCCACTCCATGTAAATCCCTGCCAAAATATATTCCTGGCTGCACCCATGCTGAAGACTACCATCGAAGTAGAATGTTGGGTAAGTAAGGAAGGCAAAGAAAACATACCTTAGGGGAGTACGAAGAGGGGCCTAATACACTGATCTGGAGGGAGATATAACACAAGGAAGGAGCCTTAGGATAAAAGTAATGCAAGCAAGAGCAGGGGCCCTCCATCTCAACTACCGCGGCCATTAGAAAACATTTAATTTACTTAAAGTGGAATTCGAATGGACGTTAAAATTGCGGGTAATTTACAGTTGTAATTGCGGAAGATGAGGAGTATACTTACAGGCATCCACACACTGCATATACTAACCCTTCTATCATAATCGTTTAGAATGTTATAGCAAGTACATATATACCGAATTTGAAAAACTTTAACATAGTAATTACACATTTTAAGAATTTTTTATGGATATAACTAATATCTTTTAGAACTTTTTTTAAGGAAGAACTTTCCTCTTAAAGCTAAGAAACATTATGCCAAAATTTATTTGGAAAATTTTAGAGGTGTGGAGGTTTATATATCGAAAGTAATTGAAATATGAAGGCCCTTGAAAAGAATTAAGGAACAGCGCCTAATTTAAACTGAGTGGGATGAAAACTTTTACTTAAAAGGAAACTTTAAGATTCGAGCAGTAACTAAAAAACAGGTTTTATGCCACTGCATAAAAAGGCTGTAATATTTTGATAATATAAACCTACAAGCTTTCATTAAATTACTTATTAAAAACGAAAGAACGCTAAAACTCAACACTCCAACAAAAATTACCCATTCTCAAACATCTCACCGGCTATTTTTATTTGTATGAAATATTAACTAGACATTCAAACATCGCTAAAGAGATTTGTTTGTATTTATCGTGATCGCAATATAGACAAAATATCAAGATGGCACTAGAAGTGCGGGTCCAGACCTGAAAAACTCAGATGGACAGGGGGTTGAAGTTTACTCGGTGGTGGAGATGGATCGTTCCGAAACGATTCGTTCCAAAGGAAAATGTCCGTTTGAGGAACGAATCGCAACGGATCCGACAGCGAGGCAAATCTCGTTCTTTTGGAGCGGGATAACTCAACTTCAGAAATCAAATGACGTCAGAAATCAAATGACGCCAGAAAGACGTTAAAGGAAGGAACGGGATGAACAACGAAGGAGTGAAGGACGAATCCATTGGACTCATTCCTTTCACGGGTACTTTTGATGAACGGGAACGAAAGGAACGGGTCTGACAAAGGAACAGAAATGCCCACCAGCACCACTCCGTAGGCGAGGAGGAACCTTCTGCCAGGCAGAACCACCTTTCGAGAGCACTTCCTCCTCGCTTTTGCGCTCGTGAGGCGAGGAGCCCATGCTGGGAGAGGCTCAAGTTTTGGCAGGGCAGGTGGACCAAGTCCCGCCCGCCAAACAGAATTTCCTTCTCACCGAGCATCAAAGCGATTCCGCCGGCTAATTTCCGAGGGATATTCCACATGTTTGAGCATTCAAATAAACCGCGGACCATCCGCTGATGATGTTATCACATCCTAACTTGATATCAGTAGCACTGATTCCTCATAAGTTAGGATCCTCTCAAGTGGGCGCTGAACGTGACTTTGATGGCCTTGCGTCAAGGTTCTGCTCATGCCAACAGTCAATTTGGTGCTGAAGGGCGGTGGTCTTAGGCTCACATCAAAGCCCCAGCGATTATGATACGAGGCAGCGTCATAGCTTGCAAAAAAAGATACACAGGAAAATGAATTTTGCTCAGGTATGGGCAAAGGGATTTCACATGGGGATGAAGAACTAAGCCATCTAACAGATCCAAAATGTTTCATAAGTCAATGCGTCTTGAAAGCGTATCTTAAAGGTATTGAATGCAAAATGGGATCGTTTACCATATTTTCTTATTGCCGAATCTGATTGGGTTTGTAAAATAAAAAGACCAGTGTTTTTCCGTTCTTCGATCTGTAAATCAGTTCTAGAATTATAAGCAGCGACGAAAAGCTGACGTTTCTAACCATTTCGGAAAAGTAGGCGTACAAAGGACTAGTACGTCATCCACTTCGTCCAATCACAACTGAGTCCTCGAAACTCCTCCGCCTTATTACAATTAGGGACACACAACTGGCTCTGCAAATGGAAGTGGTTGCGACAGGATCTCTTAAAGCAGACCTCCCCTCCCCTATCTCCGCTGCCCTCCCTTTCTTCCTCAACACAGTCAAGGAGGGGAGGTGGATGACGTAGTAATCCTTAACGCAGCTTGTTCAGTGGTCGTCATCTTTTGCTAATTTTAATTTTTGATTTATGAGCGAATGGCTTTGGTTGTAAGATTAATTTTTTCACTAAAATTCATTCCTCGGTTTCACCTAATAATTTCGTGTACAAGATAGCAATTTCAGTTCCGGGTAAGCGCTTCCATCAGAGAGCAATCTGATTGCCTGTCTGAGAGTTCTTACGCTCCTGCCTGTTTCCTTTCCCCTTTCTGCTCATTATTTTCACTAAAATTCATTCTTCGTTTCCTACTAATGATTTCGTGTATAAAATAGGGATTTCGGTTCCGATAAAACATTGTGACTAAAAAATAAAAATTTTTTAACTCTAACTTTCTCAAGGTTGATGTCAGGGAACCTGAGTTATCTTCCAATCTTCGAGTTTTACGAGCGATTACAAATCATCGTCATTTTTCATTGCTGAAATGAAACGTTGTTCTTACTGTAGTCAAAACAAATTTCCGCTAGAAATTCTTAGAAATGTCATTAATCCGTACATAAAGGTCAACCAAGGGCTTGAATAAGTGCAAGAAGGAATTTTTTTATAAAGAATTGTTGATAGACAAGTTAGGAATTGAAAGGCCCTGTCTGAAGCAACCTAGGGGGCTGTTTTTAAAACAGTCGAGATTAACTAGAGTAAGAAATCAGGCCAAGGTTTGCACCGATAGGTACATACAAATCTTTTTGTCTGAAGCACTCGTTACTTTAACATCAATTGTTTTCACTTGGATTTTTCTCATCTGTCTGGTGTATAGAGTCCCCAGATGAGATAAAACAAGTGTAAACAATAAATGAAGTTGTAACCAAGGTTTTAACACAACAAATTTGCGAACCATTCGTGTTTATACCACTTGGCTCCATGGTTACCTATTCGAGATAATTCCGACGGTTTCAAACACAGCCACCCTAGATAGATAATTAGGGGCAATATAATTATAATGGTTACTTTTCTAACTCACTGTGCATCCTTAACTCTAGCCAAGTTTTTCGAAATATGATATTATATGTGTGAGATTTCTGCAAAAGACTGATGAAAGTTTGCACAAGGATACTTATAGTCATAAAATAAAAAATAGTTGATAGAATCTTATGTGCTTTCACTGCTTATTCACATAATTGATTAGTACCAGAAGTACTACGGCAATTGTTCAAAAATTGCCTTAGTACCTTAAGTAAATAATATTTCCAAGCTTCTTTTAAGGTAATAGCATTCGTCAGCACCAACCTTTCATTATCTATCAGTTTCATGCAAAAAATTATTGAAGCAAAAAAATCCATATCAATTTGCACTAATATTCCTGACTTTTTTTGTTCGTCGGAGTTTTCCAAAAAGGTTGGCGGAGGGGCAATCACTCGCTCTCTCCCCTCACCCTCCACCCACTTTCATCCCCTCCGCGAGTTCCTAGGGAGGAAGCCCTCTCCCTTTTTATTTTCTTCCCGAAACGGTGCGAAAGTGACTCGAGGACTGGGATGGAGAGAGAGGTCTAGCGAGGGAAGGAGATCCCCTTAATGGGGTGAAGAGGCCATTAATTAGGGTCGTGGCCCTGGAGGGGCCCTGTGGTGTGGGGAAGAGAAAGAGAGGGAGATGGGGGTATAGCCCTAGGGAAGAGGGGAGAGTCACTCGCGCCTTTATGAGGATCGGGGGGGGGGGGGGGGGCCAAAAGGGTCGCAGCGTCCCCTGTTTGGACCTTCCGTTTCGGACTAATTGAGAAGGTGTGTCAGAGGGCCCCGCGCTTTCAGACGAGCGGAGTGGGAATAAGTCTCAGGGCTGCGCCCGGAGGACATTAAGCGACGAGAGTGGAGACTTCCTTGAATTCTGCGTCTTCGTTCCACCAACTCCTTCCTTCCGAGCACCCCCCGCCCTCTTTAATCTCTTTGTCGCGGAGGCTGTTGCCTGGGCGACGTCCCCCCACCCCACCTCTGCTCCTCGCGTGAAGAAAGAGACAGAGACTTACTCCTCGGCCTGAGTTTGTGGACTCCTCTGGGCTTGAGCTTCCTCACGCTCCAGATATATCATACACAAAGGTGAGCCAAGCTAATGCAATGCGGCATCAAATTTGTGCACAGGTAATTTTCCCTCTTAAAACGGGAAAAAATAAAGACACAAGAATGTATCACATTTTCACACTGTATTTTGACTAGAGATGGGGAGAAGAGCAGATTTCTCGAACTCGAATATCGAATAAAAATATTAAGTAATGACTCGAATATTAGAATTGTAATTGACACGTAGAATGTTATTCTGCAAATTTGATTCTTGCCCATAGAAGTAAAACGATACAAGTGGATTAAATCAAAAAATGTGATTCTAGTTTTAAAATGTCAAATATATAATAAAATAATTTTTCTATCAATTATGGACTGTTGAATACATTTAATAACCTTAATAAGCGAGCAAAAATTGTTTTTACACCATTTTCCATCCAGTTTTGAATAAATATAATGTTGTTCATCAACTTTCCAAATATGGCGTAGTTAGCATAATTATTTGAGTTATCGAATATCGAATGCTTTCCAGTATTCGAGGCATTCGATTATTCGCGGGTAGTATTCGCACAACTCTAATTTTGACGTAAAATGAGTTTTCGGTAAAACGGCTTTCATGCACATTCAGTTTTAAAAAGACAGATGAAATCCTCGCGTCTATGTTTAAAAATTATTACTTGTTTTCATTAAATAAGTCCCGAGGTGTCATTATTTGAAACAGCACGCTTTCCGCACGCATCTGGTGTCAATATGGCCACTTTCTCTGACTCGACACACAAACATTATTCCTATACTCATTCAACTACCTCTAATTCCCTAAACTGCATTTATATGCATAAAATATTCACACTTTTCTATCAGAATGGGGGCGTTTACTCGGAACCGAAATCACGATTTTATGCGTAAAATCGTTAGATGGAAACGAAAAGTGAATTTTAGTGAAAAAAAAACCTTCTCCCCTGAGCAATCACACACAAATCAAAGTTTAAAATGAGCAAAAGGTTACGCCCACCGAACGAGCTGCGTTAAGGATTATTACGTCATCCACCTCCCCTCCTTGACTGTGTTGAGCAAGAACGGGAGGGGAGCAGAGGTAGGGTTGAATGAAGTGACTCCTACTCAGTTCCAAAGTAATACGAATGTCGAGTTATAATTAAGAGGCGAACGAAAAGGTTTACAGTAGTATGTGCATTTTAAAACAGAGTTGCGTGCTTCAGTTTTTTTTTCACGACTGAGCTTTTTTCATCACTAAAATTGTCTTTTCCATTCAAAATTAAAGATTCAACACACAATGGGGGCGTTTACTCGGAACCGAAATCGCAATTTTGTACACGAAATTGTTAGATGGAAACGAAAAAAGAAATTTAGTGAAAAAATTAATCTTCTAACCACAACCATTCACTCATAAATCAAAAATTAAAATATGCAAAAGGTGACGCCCACCGAAAATGCTGCTGTGATAGCATTGATGTCACTTTCCTCCCGTCCTTGACTGCTCTTAAGGGGAAGGAAGGGAGTGGAGGGGGATTCTCGGAAGGTCTGCTCGCACAGATGCTGTCGTAACTGCTCCGATTGGCAGAGTCAGCTGTGTCCCCCCTTTGCGATAAGGCGAAGTAGCTTCGCGGGCTAAGTTGTGATTGGACGAAGTCGTTATACGTCAGGGGTTGCACCACGCCCACTTTTCCGAAAGGGTTAAAAACATTAGTTTTTCGACGCCTATAACTCGAGAAATAATTGACGGATCAAAAAACGGAAAAATAAGTCTTTTTATTTTACAAACTCTATCATATTCGGCAATTTAAAAAAATATGGTAAACAACCCCATTCTCACGCTCCGATCCGAATGGCGGAAGGCAGAAAAGAATTCGATGGCGAATTGACCGAATATTGACTTCATCTCCCAACAGGAATTTGACCAAAGGCGCATTGAAGCTGTATAAGACTACGAGATGTCGCAGACGTGATGTCGTAAAAAAGTCTACTGGAGCCTTCGAGATCAGTTTCCATAAGTATCGTCGAAATTACCGAAAGAAAGCAAAAGAAAACAAAACGCTATATTGAATTAAAGGTGACTCTTCACATCAATTAAAAATCAAGCCCATTTACCAATGGGAGCGTTTACCCGAAACCGGGATCACTATTTTGTACACGAAATCATTAGATGGAAACGAAAAATGACTTTTAGTGAAAAAATTGATTTTCTAACTGGAGCCAGTCACTCATAAAACAAAATTAAAATAAGCAAAGGGTGACGCCCACCGAACGGATACCTACCAAATCCACCACCCACCCTTGACTCTTTTAAGGGAAAGGGAGGGGTGTGGGGTAGGGGATGGAAGGTCTGTCTAAAGAGACCCTGTCGCAACCACTTCCATTTACAGAGTCAGCTTTGTGTCCCCCATTGTGATTGGGCGAAGGTGCGTCGCGGTGTCAGTTGTGATTGGAGGGAGTTGATGACGTAATAGTCCTCTGCACACCCACTTCTCCGAAAGAATTTAAAATAACAGTTTTTAGCCGCTTGTAACTCGAGAAATAATTGATGGATCGAAGAACTGATAAATAAAGGTCTTTTTAATTTCAAAATTCTATCAGAATCGGCACATAAAAAATTAGGTAAACAATCCCTTAATTTTCCTCGTCCTCTAAATCCCACTATTTAATCCCCTACTCTAAATACGACGTTTCTGAGCCATGTCATGCCACCATTATAATAAATATACTTGATTATATATTTTCTCATGGATTTTGCTGAAGTCTGGGAAACAATTATTTCATTCCAGTCCAAGCTTTTCAAATGGCAAGTCCTAATGCGTGGCAATACAACTTTCACTATTGCTTCTCTTCTTATTGCTACTTTTAGATTTTTCCGTCTCCTGCGCATTTTTGTTTATATTCTCAAGACACTGTCCAATCATATTGAGGCAAATACAGCCTTAGATGCTTACTCCATGATTTCCCATCCCATGTACTCAATAATACATACACTATCCGTGACCCCTATACCCGGGCGTATTGATTTTTACTTGATGACGATCAATCGGTTATATTATTATCTTAATGTTCCGTCAATATTCTCTCTATTCTACTCACGCCTGATCACCTCTGCTCTCACACCTCGAGACAGCTGTAGCTTTCAGAATATAGTAACAATGAAATAAACAAAGCAACGATATTAAAAATTTCAATAAAATATCAACGAACTTGAAGGTAATGTAACCTTGAAAATTTTTAAAGACATTTTTCTTTTTAATAACGGTTTATTGTATACTTTAAACAATTAAGTTATAAAAATAGATTGTTAACAGTTTTTCATTATTATGCACATCATTACAGCCCTGAATATAGATACATAAATTTCCGAAAAGATGGAAAAAGTTTTGGCATTTTAATTCAAATTGGCCTAAGCTCCTGTCTATAAGAAATAATATAATATAAGAGATAATATATAATATCCATAATATAATAAAAGAGGTCGAGAAAACATACCATATGAATATCGCAAAATTCAACAAATGGAGGTTGCTGTCTAAAATTACTACTTCTCGCATTTGTGAGAGAAAAATTTATCTACATATTTGCAAATGCTAAATATAAACCCGTTTTTTCTCTTCAGATTCTTTCGGCAACTCTTTTTCAGCACCATAAATAGTGGCTGTTTACCATAAAGCAACTCTTTTTAGCCGTGCTATACTTTCTATGCATCATTTAGTATTCACTCCCAAAATATCAACACACCCCCTCCCTCAGTCAATGTCATTTCTAATTCCACAACTTATAGCTGTTTGTTTAGGGAATATTCTCAATTAAGCTGATCTCATAAAAGGGAAGCGTGGTCTCATAAAACTACTCATCACTGAATATCCTAACAAAGAATTTTTTTTCAACTGTGGATAAATAATTCACATATTTCACCATGCCATTGCCCATATATTAACATTTAATGAGGTAGCTCGCGTCACGGTTTTAAAATTAACACCCAGGTTTTTAGGCAATGGAATAACGCTCCGCTTATTTATGCGAAGTTTTGTGGGCTCATCTAACACTCGATCTTCCTTCGCAGTGCACTGGATCTAAATGAATAATTAATTTAACATGGGGTAAATTTTAAGTTTTCATGCCTAATAAGCAGCTTAGCTGTTGGGTAGGTGTTTGTTCAAATATGCAGAAGGGAATACAAGATAGATGGGCTGTTTACTGGGGAAACTGGCTCAGTACTTCGGGTAGAGCAGGTTGCCGTAGACAGCTTGGAAGGATGACGCGGCGCTCTGATTACACACCACTGGGGAGGGGGGGGGGATGCTTTGGGGTTTTCGTGGATTGGGGGGGATGGGCAAGGGAAGAGGGAAGGGGGGGGGGGGGGTTAAGGAGGGGGCTGGCACAAGACGGCGCTCGCAAAAGTGAGTCGACCATAAGAGCATGAAGATACACAGCGTGGGAACGTTATCGTTTTGCGGTAAGACAGAGAAGAGCGTAATTGGCACTTTGAACGTTGCGGAATGCCAAATGGAATGTTCTAAAGGCTTTTGCTGCCATGACGTTTGATGCTTTTATGCAATGAAGGAACGTGGGCTTTTTGCGCTAATGAACGGGAAGTACTTGTGTCACACAGTTATTACCGTTAATGAATCTGCATTGAAATAAAACGAACAAATTTATGTTTGCCAAGCGGTAATAGAAGCATTTAATCACTTTGTCTGTGAGAAGAGAAGTCAAACCTGAATACAGTACAAAGTAAACTGTCAGGATGAGAGAAAATAGAAGTACTGCGCTTTTAATTGGTATTCGGATCAAATTTATGTCCGTTATTGAATTTTCAGTATTCGAACGGTATGCATAAATAATATTTCTATGATCCTTATATGATTGCTGTCACTAAGAAAGATCTGTACGATACTTTTGAACCCTGTGAAATGCTTTCAACCGATGTGTCAGCTATTAGTTTCACCAGATGACTGAACTCTGTTTGTTAAACTAACTCGCTAGGTCTCTGCACGATCTTGCGTCATAATTATTTCATAAATTACTTTTTGAGGTTGAAGGAATAAGTTGTTTAAAAATCCACCCCAAATTCAAAAATGCAGTTCTTTTTATATGCAATTAAATGTAAGAAGTCACTTGGGTCAAGTTCCACCAAAATATGCGAGGTTCGCAACACACCATAATATATTTACTCACGTTTGCTAGTGCATGTCGTTGAAGAAATTTCATCTCCCGATATTACAACTCACCTGAAATATTAAAAGAAATATATTTTTAGAATCATGGGAGAAAATATGCAATGTAATTAACTATCTACATACAGAAACTATACTAAATAATATTAAAATAGTAATTAAATTAGGAAAATCTCGGTGATGCCACGCATATACATCAAATTGAAAGAAATGATGGAGTTTGTTTGTTATTCAGGGGAGGTGACCGAGACCTGAGGCCATTTGCGCCATTTAGGATAGGTGGATAATTTGGTAATGGTAGGAGTTTACAGAGAACGGAGGAAGGGTGGAGAGAAACCCGGCGTCGGTATTAGTCTACTCTTAACGACAGGCGCTAAGGGGACCACGGCTTAACGTCCCATCCGACGGACGGAGTACTGAACTTGAAATGCCCTCCACTAGGCACTCAAGTGGGGACCGGTTTTCCACTGAAAAATCTGCCAATGCCGGGAATCGAACCCGGGCCCTCGGGATGGTGTTAAACTGAGCAATTTCTCATATGCGCAAAAACAAAAGAAATATGAATCATAATTTGTATAGGTATCCAAGTTATGGTGACGTAATAATGTATATATGTATATGTTGATTGAGTTCTTCTAACGTGAACGTGACGGTACGAATTCTTAAGAAAATAAAATAATAAGAAAACCACAAACACCGCGGTGTGCCACTGAAAAATCCACCACTGCCGGGAATCGAAACCGGGCCCTCGGAATGGGAGGCCAGTACACTAGCCACCACGTGAACCCGATCCCCGAAATGATGAAGTATACATCTGAGATGAAAAGATAGAAAAGTGGAATCCAATTTTCGAATTGTTAAATGATGGCTAAAGAGAGAATTTTTAATCCTATTATATGCAACACAGAGGGTAGTCATAATACTTCATATTGTAACATGCTAAGAAGAAGACCGGACAACTTAACAGGCCTAGTTATGAGGTATTATGGTCTGAAGAAGACAATTGTCGAAGGACAAGTGAACGGGATGAACGGCAAAGTAAGGCCTCGATTAGATGTATGTTGGAAGATGTTTTTTCTCATCCTGACAGTTAACTTTGTACTGTATTCAGGTTTGACTTCTCTTTTCACAGATGAACTGATTAAACGCTTCTTTTACTGCATATCAAACATAACTTTGTTCGTTTTATTTCGATACAGATTCATTAACAGCAGTAACTGTGTGACGCACGTACGTCCCGTTCATTAGTGCAAAAACATTAGATGCAAGTTCGATGTATGTATGTACTTGTTCAGTGGTGAAGGATGTGAAAGAGGAGAAATACATAAAGAATAGAGTGAGAGCTGATTCATACCATTTTAAGGATTGTCTACCGATGGCGATTATAATTGAAAGTAATCACACTAGAAAGATGGCTTGGTTTTTGAGAGAGAATGGTGTTTTATCAGTATGTTCTTTACAGTGGCCATGGGTTATGTGAACTCACGAATGAGGGTGAAAAAGTGAGTTCTGTCACGGGCGACACATCAAATAGTCTCTACTTTAATTGAGAGCTTCGGAATATCCATTTCAAAGTATAGGGGGTCGAGACGGTGGTCTACTCACAACCTGGTGAAATTTTGGTGACAGATTTTGGTGCAGGGCGAGATCAGCACAGAACATACTTCAGTGCGACTGCACTCTCTTGCTTAATGGTTATTGATGATGATGCATGTCTGGGTGAGAAAAATTACAATTGCACATAAATAAATCGTTATTAAACCATGCTATAGCATACATTTATAAATTATATGCGAGAGACAATTATCATTCAAACTAAAGTCAATAAAGAGGAATAAAACGACCTATGTTTATACTAAAGATTAACGACTCCGAATTCACGCATTTGAAACATACCGTCCATATTTCACATGGTAAAAATTAGGGCAACATTTTTTTGCTAGGATTATCTTGAAATATAGTACCGCATTAATCGAAAATCCCGATGTTAATAAATATGAGCCATTTTCTGCTCTGAACATAAAATAAGATATTTAAGGCTATAAATCAGCAGGAGGGAAATATAATGTTATTAAATCACAATTGGCATTAATTATGTCGAGTTTTCCCCCTCGACAAATTTATAACAGAGAAATAAACTACACCCGAGATCAAACTCGTCTGTTTTTCACGTAGAGATTTACATCATAGGCAAGAGATCAGTCATATTCTCCGCTTCATATGTGTCTTGCATAAGTGTTGTTTTGTTTCAGGGGGGTTGTGTTTGAAACTATCAGGATTATATCGAATAGGTAACCAAGGATTCACGTGGTATAAACACGTATGGTTGGAAAATTTGCAGTGTTAGAACGGCGCTGATTTCAACCTCATCCATTGTTTACAATTGTGTTTTTCTCATCTGTGGGTTCTATAGTCGAGACAGTTGTGAAAAAATAAGGCGAAAACAATGAATGAGATTGTAAATCAACGGTTTTAGCACACCAACTTTTCGAGCCATTCATGTTTGTACCACGTGACTCCTTGGTTACCTATTCGAGATAATCCCGACGGTTTCAAACACAACCCCCCGGATGTACCTACCGAAACGCATTCGAGACGATTACGAACTCAATTTGGACGAGATTTTATCAAGTAGTGTACCCTCTTGGAAGTGTAAGGACGGAAGGAAAATCCATGAAAATTAATTAAAAGGACCTTTGGAAACCTTTTAAGGGATGTTTCGGAGACTTTAACTGCACGGAGGTCTTCTTTGAGATTGCACTCGCGGGATGGAGATCTTTTCCTTTGCTACACTCGTCCTCGCCCTCCTCCGAGGCCCTCCTTCCAGCGTCTTGCCTTCCGTCCCCTTCCCCCCATGTAATCAGTCGCAATAATAGGATTTGGAGACCGAGATCTGGGGGAGGGGAGGATGCGTCGCTTACTCGGATGGAATGGCAGAATGGGTAAGCGCAAGGAAGTGAGCCCGAAGTGAGTGGAAAGCTGTTTTTTTTTCACTAGAAGCGGGGAGAGGATTAGAAGGGCTCGCGACACTTAAAGTTGGAAGCAGCATTTTTGTCCAATTAAAACTTAAATTGGAGCCTCTCCCCTGCCCAAGACTCGAGTATCAGTGACGCAACACCCCTTCGCTGCAAAGATCATTTCCAGTCGCTACTCGAAATTCACTGCGATGGTCCTCCACTGCTCCTCAAAATCCTCCTTGATCAAGCTCGATTTCTGAATGGTGGCGCTTCACCACTTGAGCGAAGTCGTCGGCAGATTCAGACACAGAGCTGAGGTGAGATGTTGCTCAACATAAGGGTGAACGAGAGGGGTGAATGAATATATATTCATATATTCTATAAGACTGACACATGGTCTTTCCTGGGTTAACACATACGTGAAATAATGGGTCATGCGAATCGTAAACTGGAATTCGTCAAAAGAGTACTGGGTAAATGTGACGATCATTTACGAGAAATCAGCTACTTTTCCCTTGTTATACCTCATTTTAAATATGCTGCCAGTGTATGGGAACCCAACGAAATCGGTCTAAATAACGAACTTGAACGTGTGCAGCGAAGATCGGCAAGATTTGTAAAGGGACGATACGATAACCTTATTAGCGTAACCAGTCTATTAAATGAATTAAATTGGGAATCATTGTCAGATCGCAGGTTGAAATTTAGACTTAATCTCTTAAACAAATTCCAGGACCATACTTTCAGTGATGATGTTAAAACTATTTTGCGAACCCCAACTTACTATGGTAGACTGGACCATAATCACAAAATTGGAGAAATTGATTGCCGAGCTGACCGATTCAAAATGTCCTTTTTCCCTCGAACAATTAGAGATACGAATAACGGTAAATGTATCCAGTACGAGTGTAGCAATGGATAACATTGGTAGCTGCATGTTGGTATGAGTACTTAAAGCTAACCCTACTAACAGAATGTTTTTGCATGTTTGCTTTGCAATTTCTATCTTTTTTAAATAGTGTAGTTCTGACTACTATATTAATACTATTCCTTTTTTATGCATGATATGTAGTGCATGTTTGGTGAGAATTCACCCCCTGCCACACACCTTTATGGTGGCTTGCAGGGTATTATGTAGATGCAGAATATCCGAGCAAGACGGCGAAATGGAACGTCGCGTTCTTTATTCTCCATTTCACACCAAGGAAGGAAAATAAGCATAACCTTGATATTCCGTGCATTCCTTGGGAGGCATTTCGAACTGCGGAAATCCTTGCTCACCATTTAGGTCGTCAGTCGACAAATATGTCGCATTCCTCAACACACACACATCTACATCTACGCAATATCCTGCAAGCCACCGCGAGGGTGTGTGGCAGGGGGGTGAAGATTTCCGAATATGCACTACGGACATGCAACTGCCTACTACATGTAAACATGTCAATTAACGTAGTCACATGTAGCTAGCTGGTTAGTATATACTAAGTAAGAAATGGATTATTGGTTATAATGGCATTTATATAAATGCATTTATTTGTATTAACCTATCATGCGTGGGCCAGTAATGCTAATACACTACAGACTACCCTAACAATATTTCACCTACACATCCCTTTGCTATTCGGCCTAAAATATTCTCTTTTATTACGTGGGAAATTACATTTTGAATCTATTGGTACGACAATCTATCTCTCTAATCTTATTTGTTTGTTCAAGTCTAGAATGATACGCAAGGGTTTTTAATATATATCTAAAGTCTTCATTAAAGCTATGTGTTTTAAAGCAGGATATCTAACCGGTAATTTAACTCACTATTAAAAATAAAGTTTCGCAACCTAAATCTTCATATATTCTGACACACTACTCAACCTATCATAACACTTTTTAACGAACCTAGCTGCTCTACGCTACACACTGTCTAGTTCTCTGATCAAACCTAATTAACTCGGATCCCAATCACTGGCTGCATATTCAAGGTGGGGCCTAAATGGTGAAAAGTAATATCGCTCTTTTGTCTTCTCTTCACATATCATGAGTATTCCTTTAATAAATCCTAGCTTTCCCTTGGCTCGGCCGCATATTTCCCGGATGTGTCTTCCCCACGATAAATCTTTAGTGACTGTTACACCTAAATACCTTATGGATTCACCCGGAATATCGGTGCAGAGAATATGTTAGGGTGCACGGTTTGGCTATTATTTAGATATGGTGCACACGACGCACAAACTCACCTAGATATGCCCACAATAATGCATGCATAATTCTACCTAGGCGTATGCGCTTGTCTAAAGATACGGCCACAAGTTCTCCTACAGCATTATAGCCATTGCCTCCGGTGGCAGCTAGTGTTCCCCTCCAATTTCAGATACTGAGCATTCACCACACATGGCATTATTGTTACTAAGTGTGGTGGCTACTGAATTTAAATGCGTTAGTTCCTCTTTAATGTTCACTATAGTAGCGAAAAATTGTTACCCCCCACTTATACATAACATGTTTTCGTGAATAATTGACTTGAAGTAAGTGCAGAATAAGTGTACTTTATAAGTGTTTTAAAAAATAAGTGGACTAAGCCCATGGCAAAAAAGGTTCAAAACGCATACTGAACTGCACAACAGGGATGAGTTTCAGTTTTTCAGGGTGGAACTTTCATTTCAGAGCTCAGGCTAGTTGATTGATCTAAGTACATGTTAAATGGAAAACAATAAAGTTCTTCACATTAATTGTCATGAGAAAAAATTCGCCTGGACCGGGAATCAAACCACGGACCTTCGGTTTTCCCGGCAACTGCTCAGACCACTACGCTACCCATGATCCTTAATTCATGCACTATTTTTTATAACTCTTTGAATGTGAAGTTTATTAGCTAAAATCTGCTTGGCGAAAATTTTGCTGAAGAATTAAGTTGCGTTATAAAGATATTACTCATTGAAAAGTGTACTTTTTGGGTAGCTTAAAAACACGACGTCATCGCCGGTATCACTATGGGCGTTGTTTACCTGTTTATGCGTGGAGATAAGTTGTTAAATGAATACTTGGCGATAACGTATGTATTTATCTCATTTGTTTATTGCAATAAACGATTGTATTTAGATTTTTTATTTACGTAGTATGGATGGTAACGAGCAAATCGTCCATTAATTATATAATGCCTGTTTAGTGCCCAAGAATTTCTACTACGTCTATGCAATCGCTGGTTTTTTAAGAAAAACGCCGCCATAAGGGAGTCAACCAAATGAAATTGTCGGAATGTGCTTTTTTTAAGTATTTTTTCAGTCATCGTTTCTTTAGAGAAACGGCTAAAAACCTTAAAACAATATATTCACTTCGTTTTATTTTAAATATAAATGTATATCTTCGTAGCATATGGAACCTATACCGTGCAGTGACGTAGAAAGGCGTTTCAGGTCACGTACTTTCGTCAATTTTCGGGAACAATTTAATTTAACTTTTAATAATCTTTGTGGTGGGCGTAGAAAAATTTGGCTTATATAATTAAATTGGTGAGAAAATTTCGCATCAAGTACATCATTAATCTTCGAGAAACAAATTTCATGCACATTCCCCATTATCAGGGCAATTTTTACCGAGGTTCAAGGTACTAGGTTTTGAGCCTCGTAGTCTAAAATCTAGTATCTTGAAACTCGGTATAAATTTCCATGAGAATTAAGGATCTTGAGTAGCGTAGTGGTCTGCGCAGTGGCCCGGAAAGCCAAAGGTCCGTAGTTCGATTCTTGGTCCATTTGAATTTTTTCTCATAGAAATTGATGTGAATTTCATCGCCGTTCACGCGGCGTGCTTGAAATGCCATACAAATAAAGTTCTTGCTCTAATAAACCGACTCTAGTTATGAGAGGAGTATGCTCTGCTGGAATAGTCTTTATAAATAAATATCCTTTGATACTGTTACTGCAAACATCCATGGACACTATGGACCACGTATTTCAAGAATATAATATGAACATCAATGAGAAGAAAAATAAAATCCTAGCGTGTGGAAGAGAGAAACTGAGGGAAGATATCACAATTCGAGGAGTAAAATTGGAACAAGTGGAGGACTTCACCGGCCTCGGCAGCACTGCAACTTGGATTGGAAGAAGCTCGACGGACATCTAGCGAATTATAGCACTTTAAGGAGACATTCATAAACCTTGAGACACAATGAATTAGTTAGGAATATAATAGAAGGGAAAATTGAAGGGAAGACAAAGGGACAAGTATATACGACAAATAAAGAAGAACGTGATAGAGAAAACATACCATGGAGTGAGGGACTTAGCAATGAACAGGGTACATCTACATCTACATAATACCCTGCAAGCCACCATAAAGGCGTGTGGCAGGGGGTTAATTCTCACCAAACATGCACTAAATATCATGGCTAAAAAAGGATTAGCATTTATATACTGTTCTAAGCTTCACTATTTAAAAAAAGATAAAAATAGCAAAGCAAACATGCAAAAACATGCTGTTAGTTGGGTTAGCTTCAAGTCCTTATACCAACATGCAGCTACCAATGTTATCCATTGCTACACTCGTACTGGATATATTTACCGTTATTCATATCCTTAATTGTACGAGGGAAAAAGGATATTTTGAATCTGCCAGTTCGGCAATCAATTTCTCTAATTTTGTGATAATGGTCCAGTCTACCATAGTAAGTTCGGGTTTACAAAATATTTATAACATCATCACTGAAAATATGGTCTTGGAATTTGTTTGAGAGATTAAGTCTAAATTACAATTTGCGATCTGACATTGATTCCAAATTTAATTCATTTAATAGACTGGTTACGCTAATAAGGTTATCGTACCGTCCCTTTGCAAATCTTGCCGATCTTCGCTGCACACGTTATAGGGTAGAATGAAGGGTAGAAGTAAACCAGTCCTAGGAATGAAATACTAATGACGACTGTTACCTCAAATATTATTATTTTGTGACTCATCCTTATCAGAATTTTGCATAGATTTATAAAATAAAGATAATTTTTTCAACTAAATGACTGATATTCATATCCGATGTTCAGTTTTGCTAAATTTATCCACTGATGTACTGCTTTAACTTCTGGCAAATTCTAACCAAAGCAGATTTTGCGTTCGCCGCTTAGCATAAGACCGAGGGGTTGCCTCGAGATATTTGTTTCCCGAGTGTAAAAGATACTTCCCCCCCTGCCCTCCTTCCCTCCTCGGCAGACCGCAAATGCGCTCCAGAACACGCGCCGAATGGACCCCGTCGTCGGATGGAGGCCTCCCCTCCCCTCTATCTCACCTAACTCCTTCCAGACTTCCACCTAAACAATGCTTTCCTTCCTGCTGGCGCCCTGCCTCGCCTACCGAGTCGGTCGCCTAATTGGGGAGGATGCTTAATTCAGCCCGAGGTCAAGGAAATCCGAGCTTAACGGCGCCCTTCCTCGGATAGAGCCGCGGGCTAAGTTCGTGCGGCGTCTAATGTAAGCAGGGGCAGTGTTCCTTCGCCTCTCCTAATACAACTGAGGAGATGTTGGCGGGGCTCCTCGTCTTCCATCACCAAAGCAGGATTCCTGCGGAGAAGCACTCCAATTGGCAATTCTCAAATGTACGAAAGGTCACCTCAATGTTATGATCAGAAAGACTGGCAGAATACTATGAGCAAAAGAAAAGTAACAATACATTTAAGGGGCTAGGAGAATCTGGCATGAATCGTGAGATGTTTTGGACATTTCATAGTTTCAAGTTTGCTTTATTCAGTTCAGGTTTCGTTCAGTAAACACCATTATTTTGTTGCTTTGTATGCTGATTACGGATGATATTTCGTGAAGTTTCGATTTTTGGTGGAGCAAAAAAGTGAAGCACTAACATATAGCTATAGACACCTTTCGTTTTAGAAGTACGTATCCCTTTAGAAATCGATATGTGAAGTAGACCTAAGCACAGGAAAGGCACGCAAAAAGTTATGCCTAAAATGGTTGATATTAATTCATCATCATAGGTCAACAATCCTAGGATTGTTTTCACACAGCCCTCCACTCGATTTTCTATCAACCAAACTCTTCATATTAACGTAGTTCCTCTCTTTCACGTCCTTTACGACCTGTTCTATTCACTCATACTAAGCCTGCCTTTTCCATTCTTCCCGTTCACTTTTCCTTCGACTATTGTCATCATCAGACCATCGTGTCTTAAGATATGACCGATTAGGTTGTTCCGTCTTCTTTTTAATGTTTTCAGTAGACTTCTCTTTTCTCCCACTCTTCTTAGGACTTCTTCATTTGTCACTCGGTCGATTCATTTTCACTTCTGATATTAATTACATAGGATAATTATATCATCTGCATAACTTAGTCTAAGTTATCATCTATACTTTTTTAACCTAATAATTCTATTACCCTGTTATATTGAAATTCTGAAGGGCATTTCAAACATGATTTTCACCTAAATAATTCAATGAACTACGAAAGATGGCTTCACTAGGCTGACTAAGAAACGAGAATGGATTAACTTATATGAATTATATAATACTTTCTCGAGATGGCTACATTTTAGAAGTAAATACGTCCACAATTTTACATATAGTATTTTAAATGGCTAATATTTGCGTAAATAACACTTGCCTAACCGCGTAGAAAAAATGAAACTCGGAAGTCAGCGTAAAATACTATTAGATTAGCAAAGATTAACTTTAGCAGAGATTTAAACCTCTTCTTCATGCAGAAGACAGAGTAATAAGTCTCACAATAATCCGCTAAACTCTTTCGAACTCCCGACTCAAGATCTGACTCAACGGAAAACATTCTCAAAGGCAGAAGTTAATCCCGCTAATGACTAAATTCTTCATGTCTTTCAGAACTCCCCTATATATATTCCTTCAGAAAACTCCTAGTTCGAAGAAACTTAATTATTGACCACTTTCCTTAACTATCCCGCCTCCGTCTCAACTACCAGGTCGCAGATATGGACAATGATTGTGACAAATGCATGTGGGATTAAATTAAAAAAAGGGACGTAAAAATAAATGTATTTTTTTCAGAGTATAATGAAAAACATTAAAAGATGAATAGTGATTACTTGTAGACAAGTGGACAACTTGACCATTATCACAAAACTAGAGAAATTGATTGCGGAACTGGCAGACTCAAAATGTCCTTTTTTTCTCGATCAATTAGGGATATGAATAGTGCTAAATATATCCAATAGCATAAATACAATCGGATCAATGGATAGCATAGGTAGTTGCATTTTGGCATAGGGACTTTCAGCTTACCCAAATAACAGCATTATATCACGTGTTTGCTATTTTTATCCTATTTAAAAATTGATTTGATGGCGTGATCATGAGAATCTTCGAATTATTTACGTGAAAATCACTTTTGAAACAACCTTCAGAATTTCAACATAACTGGGTAATAGAATAGTAAAGATAAAAAAGTATAGATGATAACTTAGACTAAGTTATACAGATACTACAATCAGCCTACGTAATTAATATCAGAAGATAAAATGGATCGACCGAGCGACAAATGAAGAAGTCCTAAGAAAGTGGGAGAAAAGAGAAGTCTGCTGAAAACCTTAAAAAGAAGACGGGACAACTTAATAGGCCACATCCTAAGACACGGTGGCATTATGAAGACAATCGTCGAAGGAAAAGTGAACGGGAAGAATGGAAAATGCAGGCTTCGTATGAGTTTAATACAACAGGTCGTAAAGGATGTGAAAGAGAGGAAATACGTCAATATGAAGAGGTTGGCTGAAAGATGGATCGAGTGGAGAGCTGACTCAAACCAAACATAGGGTTTTTGACCAATGATGATGAATTAATATCAACCATTTTAGGTGTGCTTTATGTGTACCTTTCCTGTGGTTAGATCTACTTCACATATCGATTGCTAAAGGGATACGTACTTATTAAACTAAAGGTATTTATAGCTATATGTTAGTGCTTAACTCGATATCGAGGACACGTACGGAAGGCAGGCCTAGGCAATGGGCTTTTCTCCGAAGGCACAACATCGAGACCATTCACAAACCGCCAACGAAAGTAAGAGGACTCCTAGCAAGAGCGAAGGATCCTGTCGGACTAAAAAGAAGCACCAGGGGTCTATGAAATTACGTGTGAATGCGGATAGATTTATGTGGGAGAGACGGGCCGCACTATTGACACCCCACTTAAAGAGCATCGGATACATCTTAGATTAGGACAGCCGGAGAAATCAGCCGTCGCTGAGAACAGCATTACCCATGATCACGCCATCAAATGGGAAGATACGAAACTGCTGCACAGAGCAGACTACTGGGAACGCCTTACAAAGGAAGCGATTGAAATCCGGTTAAAAAGATAATAATTTAAACAGGGACACGGGATATCAGCTCAGCAACACTTGGAAACTCACTCTAAGATGCATCCAAGAAGCCAGGCAAAACCTTCGACCAATGAGGGGAAACGTAATCGTTGTTAGGTCCAGGACCAATCAGAAGGCACCTGTGCCGGAGAGGAGGATATACGTATATAGCGGCCAATTTTCGACTGAAAGCAACGCAAAATACTAACCACTATACGATCCGTACAGGTTTTTACGGGTTCCCCTGCACCTCGGACAAACGCCGGACCTCATGGCACTCCCTTAAACCAAATTAAGAGTTAACTATCGAAACTAAAAATATTGTATACTATCAAAAACACACTTAACCTTGAAGAGGATAATTAGATCCTAAAACAGGGCTCTCAAATATTTTTTATTTATCATTGTTGGTTTTTGTTATTGTTAATATATATTTTTGTATTGTTATTAGGGAAAAACACATTTTTTGACTTGACTGACTGAAAGAATTGCCTTGAAGACGATGAGGGAATAGTTCATTGAAACGTCGGCGGATTTGGAGAACCTAACCCAGATGAAGACCCGAGAAAAATTTTCTACGTTAATACGCCTGGAAAGCACAAGAACTTAATTTGAGTCATGCATACTTTACGCAAATGAAATTGGCGGTCTTAGCACAGTCTGCCTGAAAGAGACTGGCAATAGACTAGTTAGTGAAGTTGGTTTCAGTGCAGGCGAATCCCCAATTCTGGTGAAACTCGTACGTACTATGGTTGACTGGACCATGATCACAAAATTGGAGAAATTGATTGCCGAACTGATAGATTCAAAATATCCTTTTTTTCCTCGTACAGGGATATGAATAACGGTGAATATATTTAGTACGAGTGTAGCAATGGATAACATTGGTAGCTGCATGTTGGTGTAAGGACTTGAAGGTAACGCAACTAACTGCATGTTTTGCATGTTTGCTTTGCCATTCTTATATTTTTTAAATAGTGTAGTTTAGAACAGCATATAACTACTAATTCTTTTTGGTGCATGATATGTAGTGCATGTTTGGTGAGAATTCACCTCCTGCCACACACCTTTATGGTGGCTTGTACGGTAATATGTAGATGTAGATATTAAGCGGCTGTTGAAAGAGGAGAGAAGAGGTAATTGTTGTGTGAGATACTGGAGGGAGAGGATCAGAGAACTATTAATCATCAAATAAAGAGGATCTGAAACCGTAGAAAATGAATACATTATTGAAAAGAGAAGGTCACGTTATGACAACATGCGTGTACGAATGGCACATAGGGTAAGAGCACAGGACAGACCAACCTTCAGGGTTCACTTTGTGGTTTGTACAAAAATATGAACTTGCAGTTTAAGAGGAATTCGCACTATTAACTACTGAGATGCAGTGCTTAATGCGGTATGTTCCATTCTTCCGCTTTCCGAAATGACGGATAGCGCTTCGAATAGTCTCCATACTATTCAAAGGAATAATTTTTTTCCGGCCCTGAATTGACGTCGCCTTCGTAATTTTGATTGTTTTTCCTTAACTATTCAGTCGCTTCCTTCATTACTACAGGTCGTTATCCGAAAAATGTTAACACCCGAATAATTAAATTTATGTAGAATCTCCGCAACACGCATACGCCGACAGAGAACCCCCGAGAAATTTCTTTTTTGAGGATCAAGAGGGAAATAGGGAGGAGAGTGAAACCAAAAGGAGGGTTCGGCGAGATAGGTTCATTCCAGGTCGAAATCAGTGCGTTTCCTCGACACTCCCACCCCCAAAAGTTAACGGCCTGAAAATTAGCCATTAGATTTTGATGGCGGGGAGGAGAAGAGGGAGTGGCGACAGGCTAAAGTGGTTAAAAGAGGAGAGGGGATGGGAGGCGAGCATTGGGGTTGATGACGGAAGGGGATGATAAAAACAGTTCTTGCAGGTTGCTTCCTTCTTTCCCACCAACCCCTGCCCGGAAGAGATGGAGGGAAGGAAGATGTTCTACGCCCCCTCTTTTTAAAAGTAAGGAGGGCAGAGGCGACATTCTCTCTCCCCAACCCCCTAAAACCCCTCAGGGAGGAGGGTGGGCGTGGCCACCGCTAATGACGTCACCGGAGAAATTGAATTTGGGCCCCACGCACTCCCAACCCCGACCGATTCGCCTCTCCTCCCGTTAGTCTGTCAGCCCTGAAAATGTCCCCCGAACAAAAATCCAACTACCCCTCCCTCCGTACACCGTGCTGCTTCTTGTGGACACTCTAGCAAATTCCTTGCGCAATAGCACACAGCATGAAACACCAAAAAATACCTCTTCAAGCCTTAGTTGGTATTAACTTAATAATGCAGCTGCATTACTTGACATGAACCTTTATCTTATGCCCTTCAGTAAATTATTTATTTCCTGAGAAGTAGGCGGTAAAGGTTGAAGATGTTATGGCAAAATTCTGTGAAAAAGTATTAGGAAATTGTGTAAAAAAGTTTTGGAAATCATTCCCAGATCGTAGGGTGAAATTTAGACGTAAACTATTAAATAAATTACAAGACCGAATTTTCACTGATGAAGTCAAAAATATTTTGCGGACTCCACCCTACTATGTTAGACTATGGTGTTATGGTATGGTAGAGAATACTATTACTAATCCTTTTTTTTGTACAATTTTATGTATGATATGCATGTTTAGTGTGAATTCACCCCCTGCCACACACTTTTATGGTGGCCAGCAGAGTATTATGTAGATGTAGATAGATGTAATGTACTGCTTAGAAGAATTAATTATCATTTCCCCTCAACGTATAAACCGATTTCGCACAGGGAAAAGTTTATTTGAATGTGATCCGTGTCCAACCACCCGTTGAATCCAAGTGAACCTGGGATTTCGCTTCAGAGCCCTTGCCTCCTGCGGTCTAGCGGGAGATGAGTCGCGGGTTGGGTGGAGGCGGGAAATGGGTTTTCATCAGGAAAGGGGTGAGGGCGCAGGTGTGAGGGCGGGGGTGCGTGTGTGAGGTGGTTGGTTGATTGGGGGGCGGGGGTTGGTTGATTGGGGGCGGGGGCGCAGGGGCGGACGCTGGGATTGGAGCCGATCCTCCGCCAGTGATCGGCCATGTTGGGACGCTTTTCGACAGCGCCAAGGATTACACTGCCATCTACATCCACGCGATACCCTGCAAGCCACCGCGAGGGTGTGAGCCAAGGGGTGAAGATCACCAAATATGCACTATTGACATGCAACTAGGCTACTACATGGAAAACTGATAGATGATAGGATCATATACGGCTAGACGCTTAGTTTGTGCACAGTAATAAATGGATTATCGGTTGTAATGGCATTTATCTAAATCTTTTTATATGTATTTTTAGACAGGAAATCGCTTAGCAAGGATTTAGATGCAATTCAAGAGTGGTGCGCATGTGGAAGTTAGAACTTACCTTAAAAAGTGTGTAGCCATCAATTTTTGGAGGAGGATAAATTCGATTGAGCGATCCTGGTAACCCGAAGATCGAAAACTTTGAAACCATAATATATTTAGGTGTAACAATCACTAAAGATTTATCGTGGGGAAGACACATCCGGGAAATATGCGGCCGAGCGAAGAGAAAACTAGGATTTATAAAAAGAGTACTTGGGAAATGTGATGAGAAGACAAAAGAGCGATGTTACTTTTCACTAATTAGGCCCCACCTTGAGTATACTGCCAATGTATGGGATCCTAATGAATTAGGTTTTCTCAGAGAACTAGACAGTGTGCAGCGTAGAGCATCTAGGTACATTAAAAGGTTTTACGATAGGTTGAGTAGTGTTTCAGAATTAATACAAGAATTAGGGTGGGAATCATTATCAGAGCGTAGGTTAAAGTACAGATTAAATCTATTAGAGAAATTTCAATCGGATAGCTTTGCTGAAGATGTTAGGCACATATTAAAAAAACCTTGTATTATGCTAGATTCGACTAAATAAATAGCATTAGAGAGATAGATTGTCGTACCGATACATTCAAAATGGCATTTTTTCCCCGTACTATAAGAGAATAGAATAGGCAGTATAGCAAAGGGATAGGTAGGTGAAATATTTTAGAGTAGTATGTAGTGCATGATGCATGTATTAATCCCTTAAATACTATAGGTACAAACAATCTAGTAGCACGAGACCCTACGGTAGCTTGTTTGCATGTCAGTAGTGCATGCTTGGTGATCTTACTCCCTGCCACACACATGGCGGTGGCTTGTAGAGTATCGTGTAGATGTAGATGTATTTACCTATCATGCACGGGTCAGTAACGTAACACCGGTTAACAAATCTAGCTGCTGAACGCTGCACACTGTCTAGTTCTCTGATCAAGCCTTATTCATACGGAGCCCATATATTGGCTTCATATTTAATGTGGGGCATAACTGGTGAAAAAGGGGATCTTTGCCTTGCCAAGGCCGATGCATGATTATGGGTGAAATATTGCAATGGTGTGCCACGTATGCTGCCTTGATTATTGTACTTAGAAATACAGGACCATCATCATCGGTAAACAATCCTCAGATTGATTTGACACCTTACTTTGCTCCTTTCTCGTCCTATTAGGAAGTACTCGTCCTATTAGACCCATTGTATTTTTTACTACTGCTATATGCCCCCCATCGTCTTCTTAGGATTTTGGAATTTTCACCCCTGCAAGCCTTTAAACTCTTCATTTTCAAAAATGTCTGTTTATGGATTTAAATTTCAAGTCTCGATAAATCATTAATGCGTAATTATTCCACAGTGAGGGCGTGGTCGGCTTGCATCGTTTTCTCGTCATTCAAGAATTATGTATAATTTCTAGCTCGAAGACTGTCAAGAGGGTTATTTTTTTGCGGTAAAGCGACAGTGATTACAGGCAGAAACGATTTCACACATGAATTTTCTGGGTTGCCGGTCACAAATTTACCTGCTGTAAGAGTATGATATATATGTGATTCTGCGTAGAGCCGAGTTCTCCGGAAAGTGACCGCGTTCCGGAAATGGCCGCTCGATCTAATAAATCTTTTAACTCTGATTTGCAGCCGTAACTATTCTTGGCCGTCTATGGAAGGAAATCACTGAAAACTTTTCTTCCTTACCCTCAAATTTCTTCCCTGTGTTTAAACGCAATAACACTCTCGGATGGCCAAAATTGAAATTTCGCGTGATGTGCCGTGATTACACCCCAGAATTTCACCCAAGGCGGACTCACGAATAAGTCACTGAGCGCTTTCGGTGGGAGAAAAATAGGAGAGAATGGAATCTGAATGAAATGCAAAGGCCCGACTTTCTTTTAAGGCGCGTTAGATTACTGTAATTCGCTAAAATTATCCCAAGAGCAACTTTTTAAATCTCATATCGAACAAGTTTTAGTTGTAAGAGGAAGATGAAAAACCGTTACACCTTATAATCGTTGCTTGAACGGCAGTAAAAAATAAAATTCCCTATTCATCTGAAATTTTCATCACAGGTATTATGAAAGTATTTAAACTTAACCTATATTAAGAAATGCGTAATTTTAAGAACAAATGAATTTTCTTAGATTTCCGACAAGTTTGAAAAAGTAGAGCACAAATATATACCATTGTTTTAATTAATGAATTCGAGGGTGTGATAGGTGTTGGATTTGAAAAAAAGTGTTTGAATGATTCACACTGTCTGGCTATCTATGCGCGTGGAATTATCTCAACGACTCTTAATAAACCAGCTGATCTCCTTTTCACACGTTCTAATTCTTTCATCGCAGCTCCCTCGTACGAATTCCATATATCCTAGCGGCATGTTCTAAATGAGGCCCGACGAATGCAAAATAGCTTCTTTCTCGTACTCTCTCATCGCATTTGCTTAGAACACTTTTTACGAATCCTAATCTATGGTTTGCTACACTTGCTATTTCCCTTTCTATAGGGCTCTCTAAGTGGTCCTCATGCTAAGGGACGTTTGGGACACACTTATTCAGGTCAGGGAGGCCATACGGTAAAATTATATTTCTCTAAGTTAAGTAAGTTCTCTGGTTCTCAGAAAATCTCACCGCAAAAAATGTAGAAAGAGGTGCCTCGTGAGAAAGGTTCATCGCTGAGTTTTCAAATCCGGCGTTCTACATCCCGGTACGCTGGGCCTAAAGCTAGCTGGCCCCCAGAGTCCTCTAGATGGCATTCTCATATCACTAGTTATTAATTGGCAAACCAGAGGACTCTGGATGGTCACCAGACTGCAACGCCACCCCTTGATTCGGGTTGATAATAAATTCACTTTTTGTTTCTTTTGCCATTGATTATCCTCGTTGTCTTGAGCCCGTCATATGAATAAACTAGGTTATTACATATACAAATGGCATCAGTCACATTAGATCGAACAGCATTTGTTAAAGGATCATAAATTGCAATTTCCCAACGGAAGACAAAACTAAATGGAAAGAGAAGGGCGGTGAGGCTCCATCCAAAAACTTTTTACCGATGGACAAACGGGCTTGGCTAAAATTTTTAGTCCAATACGTGCAATTCGTAGCCAATAAAGGCAATGTGCAATAAGAAATATTGTGATTCCAAAGAAGAAATATAATTAATGAGTTGTCAGCTGGATCAGCATGTAAAAGGTAGATAAAAATGTGCAAAAAAGCAAGGATATCGGGTACAGAAGTAGATACTTGGGCTAACGAATAGATTCTTACGCCTCTGTAATCAAATTACCATTTAAAAACAAAAAAAAAATATTATAAAATACTTTAAACACATGAACATCCCTTTAGAAAAGGGAGCATTTAGAAGCGACGAAAAACTGATGTTTTTAACCCTTTTGGAAAAGTGGGCGAGCAAAGGACTTGTACGTCATCCACTTCATCCAATCACAACTGAGACTGCGAAGCTCCTTCGCCCAGTTTACAATGAGGGACACAACCGGTTGCTCTTTTTGCCATTGCTCTTGCAATGGAAGTGGTTGCGACAGGATCTCTTGTGGCAGACCTCCCCTCCACACCTCCTCTCCCCTCCATGTATTATCCAGAACAGTCAAAAGAGGGAGGTGAATGAAGTAGATGTCCTTAACGCCGCTCGTTCGGTGAGGAATCCTTTTGCTTAGCTTAATATTTGATTTATGTGAGAATGACTCTGGTTAGAAGTTTCACTTTTTCACTAAAATTAATTTTTCGTTTCCACCTAACGATTTCGTGTAAAAAGGGCGATTTCGGCTCCGAGTGAACGCCCCCATTTCAACTGGCTATTGTAAAATATTTTGAAGTAACTATGGGATAAGGAATTTCTCATTAAATTAAATGCTAAGATCCACAGTGAGGGATATACGGCCAATAAGTTACACGGACATCAATTTATAAATGTACTCGCCCTCATTTGATTCCGTGAGTGCTTTCACGGGAGGGGAAAGCTCTTTGTTTAAGTCACCTTCCAAGCACCACGGGTAAAATCAAATAAACTTTGTTGTTCTATTTATTGAGTACAGGCTGATCGGTGTCAATACTTCCGTGTCATTCTCAAGGGACAATACAAAATATTACTGTGGCGGTTCTTATTTACATTGTTCCAGGGGAAGGGGGAAGGATTTGGGTTGGTATATGGGGAGGGTGAAAAGATGACTGAGGTAAGGGGGCTATGGTTGGAGCATTTGGCTGAAGGATGGCCTAAAATTCTCTCGGAGTAGAGATAGGAACTAAATAAAGTGGAGAATTGTGCGATGGAACCACCTCGTTAAGTAACCTCTTGCCATAATTCTTGGCATATGTCAAGATGTTGAAGTTCTCAATGAAATCCAGCTTTGCACCTTCGTCAGACACATTGAAAACATCTACATTAGAATGCGATATATGATTGAAATTACATAAATGACTGGCTAAAACAGATTTGTTGTCACAATTAATAAAATATTTAAAATGTTCAATTGTTCTAGCCCTAAAATTACGTCCCGTTTGCCGCACATAAAAACAATTGGAGAAATCACAATTTAACCCATACGCACAACTTTTATCTTCGGAGTTAATGTTGTCCCTAGTGTTAAAATGTATACCATGAAGTTAAAATATTGTAAAAAACATGCTTAAGCATTTACCATTTTCATTACCTTTTGGATTTTGTACGACAAAGGTTTCAAAATAGGAACTTTCATCCATTTTGTCTCAGAGGGGGTGGGTGGGAAAAGGCTAGTTGACAATTTAATTGTGCGATATTTTTACCAGCAGCTACTCATTAGCCGTATTAGCAAGTACTCACCGGGAGACAAAGACGATATTCTTATAGGAGGCGGAAAGTTTCGTAAATCGATCTCCAGAACGAATGATGCCTATGTTAAACAGCATCATATAAATCGAATGAATTTCCAATTTTATACGGTTTATTCAAAGTTTTTTTTTCTGTTTCAGTGCATTAATATTATATCCTTTTACTTTAACCACTCTAATGAAAAGCTCCATTTTCACAGGCTTAAACTTACTCTCAGTGAAAAATAACGTCTAACGACCTCATTCTTCTGGGACGTGAAATATTTACGTCCTAAGAAATTGACATTTGGTCAAGACCTTCAGCACGCGAACCCTTTCGTTTTGGCATAACCAAGGATGATCATGCCCTTGATGTATTGACGTGATTCGGGAAATTCACGTCGTTTCGCGGATAGCCTCCGCCAGGGATTTAATGGCGGCCGAGGGTGCATACAATTTGGACGTCGGAAATGTGATGGATCGACCATTGCAGGCCACCTCAAGCCAGCCATACATATAAAGAGGGGTCAACGAGGAAAGGGTCAACTTCCTCCCGGGGGGGCGCACGCAAAGAGAGGGGTTGTATGTGAAACACGAGAAGTCACCCCGAGGCCAGGCGAAACGTACGGTCAGCGGGCAACACCGACGCTTTCCGCTCCTCTGGTCGAACCCTTTTCGGTGAAATCCCCTCGGCCATCTGAGGTGTCTGGGGGAGGGTGGGGAGGAGGACGGGGGTGAGTAGGGGGGTGGGAGAGGGGAAACGAGGAGCCGGTGGAGAGGGGGATGAGGAGAGGCTGGAGGCGGATACCGGGGGATGACTTGATACCGAGACTATCGCCGAGTAGGGAATCCGATGCTCAACGCACGATGTGAGATCTGCTTGCGATTGAAGGGAACGCAGAACGGTAGGGAAGTCGATAAGGCTAGGGTAAGTTGTTCATCGTCCAACTCAGCCCAAATTAATGCGTGTAAGGTAATGAATACTCCAATGGCCGTAATAGTTTTTGCACCACACGACGGAGAAAATGCAAGAAACAAATGAAAAACATGGAATAAATCCCGGATGGACTAACTGCGGCGGTTTACGGGAAGGTTATTTCCACACCAGTGACCATTTTCATTACCTTACATATCAGAAGTCGTAGAGCTCAACCATCCCCGCTCCAAATTAAGGTGATGATTAGAGTAATGCTTTTGAAAACCACGTCGGGGACTCAATTACTGATCATAAAACTTGAAGCAAAACTAAATTAAAGCCACAAAACTCTAGCCTTCACTTCAACATTTCATAAAAGTATGATCCAATGACTCATGCTCTGATTTTGCCCATGATAACTCAGGAATATAACTTTTTCATCTTATAGTTTTCAGCAGATACTGTTACGCTACACTTCATTCTTTTAAAATTTTTAAATTGCTACTTTCTTATTCATTGACTGAATGTGGGTGCTAAGGGCTAACCAAGTCCTCAGAATAATATACAAAAAAATCATTCTAAACCGGTTGTCAAGCTCAGCCAAATCAGTCCAAATTAAAGTGAAGATTAGAGGGATGAATTTGAAAACCACGCTGGGGACTCAATTACTGAACATTGAACTAGAAAAAACACTTAATTAAAGAGCTACTAAACCCTATCATTCATTGCAATAATATTCCATAAAAGTATGTTTTAATGACTCACATTCTCATTTTGCTCATGGTAACTCCGGAAAATAATTTGTTCATCTTGTAGTCTTCAGCTATTTGGAGATACTTAACCTCGGCTCTAGTCTTCACTTTTTAAAAACTTTGAAATTGCTTCTTTCTTATTTACTGAACGAATGTGAGTGCTGAGAAATAACAAATTCCTCAGAATAATTAGCAAAAAAATTATTATTAACCGATTGTCAACATCTGCCTAAGAATAATAAGAAAGGCAATGATTGCGAAAGCAGGAGTAAAGTCGGTTGCACGAAAGACCCAGCCATAATGAAGAAAGCCTTCTTAGGAAATAAGCTGGAATTTAGGTTCTTCCTGCATGCCCGGCTGTGAACTGAATGTAAGCGATGCAGCATGTTCACTGCACCAATGCTCGGCCAGACTTAATGTTAGGTTTGTAGGTTTTGGCATCGTGAGATGTATCAGAAATACAAAGACCCTTTGGCTACATTAGAAAAGATAATTATACTACTGTTTTAAGGGATTTTTATTGAAAATAGTCAAAACCTATTTTCGAACATTTACCAGGATACTGTTCCTCACAATTTTCAAGCTTTCATTTCGGCATCTTTAACTCAACGGACAATAAAAATATTTTGTCACTCGAGTTTGAAAGACGGTTATGAAGCAGCCAACGTATCTACAAAACCTTTGATTGTATCATATTTATTCTTGTTTGATTCTACGTAAATTGCCGCAAACAATAAATGATGAATTATAATTCTGTATTTTATTATTAAAGTTTTTTTAGTATTTTAAGTTTCAAGTAAGTTTAGTATTTTATATTAATTTTAGGTGTAACGATCACTAAAGATTTATCGTGGGGAAGACACATCCGGGAAATATGCGGCCGAGCGAAGACAAAGCTAAGATTTATAAAAAGAGTACTTGGGAAATGTGATGAGAAGACAAAAGAGCGATGTTACTTTTCACTAGTTAGGCCCCACGTTGAGTATGCAGCCAGTGTATGGGATCAGAATGCATTGGGTTTGATCAGAGTACTAGACAGTATGCAGTGTAGAGCAGCTATGTTTGTTAAAAGGTGATACGATAGGTTGAGTAGTGTTTCAGAATTAATACAATAATTAGGATGGGAATCATTATCAGAGCGTAGGTTGAAGTACATAATAAATCTATAAGAGAAATTTCAATTGGATAGCTTTACTGAAGACGTTAGGCACATATTTAAAAAAAACAGCGTATTATGCTAGATTTGACCCAATAAATAAGATTAGAGAGATAGATTGTCGTACCGATAGATTCAAAACGGCATTTTCCCCCGTACTATAAGAGAACAGAATAGGCAGCATAGCAAAGGGATAGGTTGGGAAATATTTTAGAGTAGTCTGTAGTGTATGATGCATGTATTAACCCCTTAAATACTATAGATACTAACAATCTAGTGGCACTCGACCCTATAGTTGATTGTTTGCATGTTAGTGGCGCATGCTTGGTGATCTTCACCCCCTGCCACACAACCTCGCGGTGGCTTGCAGGGTATCGTGTAGATGTAAAGTGTGAATGGGAAAAGGGACTGTTTTCTTTTAGGTTTTCAACAATTACCAAAGCAATTACAATTTGTTTAGCTGTTAAAAATTTACCAAATTAAAAAAAAATTATCTAAAAATCCGTCAACTAATCGGTAGATAATTTTCTTCAGGTATTTTGGTTACTTCATAAACACCTTTGAAACTCGAGTGCACATAATATTTTGTTTGGCAGTAGCCATTGTTTCTCTTTGAGTTGGCCTCCACCACTAATTTTAGAATTTCTTGATTTTCCAAGTGACCTAGTGTTATAATATGACCTCATCCCGCAGAGATTTCTTTTCTTACATTTTTGGTGAAGCAGTCTAATCTTTAAACATTCCCATATTGCTTCCCACAGGAAGCAACCTTAGTGAGTTCTTTCAATTGCAATCTGCGTTATTCTCGAACTCGTAATTTTCTGAGTTCTCAAGACGCCGTTAAAACTTTGGATGGAAACATTAGTTATTTGCCAGTATGGGACTACTGTGGTGATTGATGAAAACCTTTAATGGTTTAACCAATTTAGCTTCTGACGAAATTCATCTTCCTACAAAATCGAATCCCGAGGCGTTATGTATGCGAGCCTCAAAACACTCCTTATCTTCCAGGCCAAGCTCATTATTCAGCAGGGAAAGTGTTTTGGGAGGATCATTATAGTAATTTTAATGTGCGTTTATAACGGCACATTTAACCATAAAAAGCTTTTATGCCAAAATATGAATTCCATATTTTTTTCTATAGAAAAGTACTACCCGTACATGTCATCCCTTTTGCGTAACTGATTATAATTTTAACAATTCCCTAAGGGAACAAAAAGTTATAACACAGAAAGTTACACACAAAGAAGAGGCAAGCTTGCGTAATAATAGGGATGTGCAAAGTCACCACACACAATGCGTTCGTTTACAATATTTTTTATTTCCGAGACTAATTGAGTTGGAAAATAAAAAACATTATTTTTCTTTTCTTCGATCCGTCAATTATTTATCGAGTGGTGAAAGACTGATGTTTTTAACCATTTCGAAAAATTGGGCGTGCGAAGGACTCTTACGTCATCCACTCCGTCCAATCACAACTGATACTGTGAAACTCCCTTGGCTTATCGAAATGGGGGACACACAACTGACTCTGCCAATGGAAGTGGTTGCGACAGGATCTTATCGAGCAAACCTCCCATCCCCACCTACGCTCCCTTCCCGTTCTTCCTCAACAGTCAAGGACTGGATGACGTAATAATCCTGAACGCAGCTCGTTCGTTGGGCGTCACCTTTTTCTTATTTTAGTATTTGATTTATGAATGAATGGCTCTGGTTATAAGACTAATTTTTTTCACTAAAATTCATTTCTCGTTTCCATCTAACGCTTTCGTGTATAAAATAGGGAATACGGTTCCAGTTAAGCGCCTCCATTTAAACTGACATGAGCACAATAGCCCTACGATGAGCAAAAATATTTCTTCAGGCGATGAGTTCCAAAACTCCTCTATCCTCCTGCGCCTTCTGCGCGGCTCTTGGCAAAAGTGGCAAGAACCTTCAAAAGCGCCTCACTGTGGGACACACGGCACACTATTCTGGTGTAGAAACTCTCCAATCCTATCTCGCCTAGAACACAACTGATAGAAAAAGTGGGGGTGGAATGATGATCTCGCTGGTTTCAGAGCCATGCGGCGAGGGAGAGGGAAATGGTATGCTGATCGGGGTGGTTCAGTCCTAAGAGGAGGGAGGGGAGGGGGTTGATTGGAAGGGGTGGTTAGGGATAAGAGATAAGAGGGTCTGGGTTCTCGAACGCACAATCTCTTCTCAAGGGAGGGGGTGGAGGGGAAGGGGGTTGTCAGGGGGCAACGCATCACAACACGGTCCCCGATTCGGAAATGAATTTCATCGCGGCGCGGAAATTGCCCCAAGGCCGTGTTCCTCGGATGGGGGTGGCAGGAGGGTTGTTCTGGGAAGTGGAGTGGACGACGGTCATCTCGCGTGCCGCTCTTCCGTCACAGTCCCCGCCCCCCCCTGCGCCGACCAACCCTTCTGCAGAGAACACCACCTTTCCCTGCCGGAACGAATCTGCCGGCGAGCAAGGGGTGGAGGGGCGTGGCTCAAATCCAATCGCAGTAATTCCAGGGTGCGAGGGGTGACTGTGTGGGGAGGGGGGTGTGGGGGAGGGCAGAGGAAAAAGCTGGGGCGGGCACTGAAAGCAGCGACGCTGGGGGACATTTCTGGCGGAAGTTTTCCTTAGTCACTCACACGGGTCACTCATGAAAAATAGAAGCACCGTCACGATACAAGCACTCCTTCAAAGATAATGTTCACCAGTCTTAAAATGAAGCCATCACATCACCATTTCTTTGAAGCGAGCACTTATCTATTCAAGAACTTCTATAATGAGGATGTCCACCAATGTAACAATGAAGCCGGCATGTGATCTTTTCCATGACCATTTCTTCACATTGGAGCTGTAACTGCACTGTGCTTTCATTTCTCTGTCTCTGATTAAATACCTTATCCTTATTAAATAACATGTGGGTCGCCATTTTTGTCTATTATTTTCCCCAGCGTGGTCGAGGAAGAGGTATAGTAATAATTGAGAACCTTGGCGTATGTTGGGTACTAAGTGTCAATCAATCGTGGGTCAATCGTGTCAGGAGTTGATAACTCTTGGCAAACATTCGAGAAAGACGAAAGAGGGGGGTTAGCGATGGGAGAGGCTAGGGCGGTTGCGTTGGAAACCGTCGGGATTATCTCGAATAAGTAACCAAGGAGTCACTTGCTGTAAACACGAATGGTTCACAAATTCGGTTCAGTAAAAACGGCTAATTACTTCCTCATTTTCTTGTTAACACTTGTGTTTTTACTCATCTGGAGGCTCTATAGTCGAAACAGATGATTAAAACTCAAATGAGAGCAATTAATGATGCTGTATAAGTGATTCAGACACACTAAATATGTAAACTATTCGTGTTTGTACCACGTGACTCCTTGGTCACCTATTCGAGGTAATCTCAACGGCTTCAAACACATCCCCCTAGGGGAGTCATCCCTCAACAACAACACGAATGCGACGGGAAACCAACGCCAGTATAAATTCTAATTGTGCAAGCGTTTTTCTGAAAATTTTACGTCCCTCTTACGAGTGATGGAGGCTGGAGACGGCAGCATTCTCACGGCAGACTCCAGAGAAGGATAAGGCAGGACCATCAGCAGAGGAGACATCTGGATACAGCTCAGAGTAGTGGTATCGGGGCTCATCTGTGTCATCCATTGGCCTCATAAACGTGTCGTAAGCATTTAATCAGTAAGAGGGTTTATTTAATGTGTGTTGTGCATTGAAGTGAAGTGGCTCGCCAGTGAAGGTGTAAATGGCCTGTTATTCGCGAGCCTGAAGATTAACAGTGCATTGAGTGAAGGGTATTTATGTTTTGCGCTCATTATATTAAGAGTAGGGAAGTGATATTGGGTTAAGGCATTGTCATGTAGAGACAACCAAAGAAATTTGCTAGTTTGCCAGTTCCAAGAGTGCTAAACGAAATAACAATTATTGTGATTTAAAAAATATATAAATACTACAAATATATTACATTCTCAATAGACAAAGTCATTCCTCATTTGTAAAAAACAGACCGAATGCACTAGATACTACAGCAGGCGGAAAATTTTGAAGGAGTACCTGAATTTTAAATGCCATTCCCTGTAGCTTAACCATTGGCATGACCTTCCATTTATCAAAGACCAGATTTTATGGATATATCTAACCTCATTCTATACATCTCTTGTATCGCTTTGCTACACCGTAATCAAACCTATTGCCGATTATGACCATTACCTGCATTATAATATACAAAAAGGATGATAAATATGGAATGGATTGATAACACAAGCTCTTTAAGGAACGTTTTATGACCGTCCAAGGCAGAGTGGGGCAGAGCGGCAAGGGGGTAGCAACAGGAGTTTATAAGGAAAGGGGCCGACACCGCCAAAGCTGAAATAAGTGTTAGCAACGAAAGAGGGAACTGGGGCAAACACGTCGAGAATAGCCAGGGTAAGGGGGTCACCACACTGAGGGCTCACAGGATATTCTGTCGGTTGGGGGGCTGGGGTTGAAACCGTCGGGATTATCTCGAATAGGTAACCAAGGAGTCACGTGGTATAAACACGAATGGTTCGAAAATTTAGTGTGTTGAAACTGTTTAATACAACCTCATTTATTGTTTAAACTTGTGTTTTATCTCGTCTTGGGTTACTATAGTCGAGACAGGTGAGAAATACTCAAGTGAAAACAATTAATGTTATTGTAACGAGCGATTCAGACAAAAATTTGCAAACCATTCGTGTTTGTACCACGTGACTCCTTGGTTACCTATTCGAGAGAATCTCGATGGTTTTAAACACACACCCCCAGTGGCGAAATATTCTAGAAGGAGAGATAACATATCGGATATATATTCCTATTCCAATAACCAACAAGAACCAACATTTGCATAATATGTATTCGCTTTTATTCAAGACTGACATGCGATCTATTTCTTTGAAATTTAAAGCAATCGTCTTTTGTCGGAAATTTCACTTAGCTTCATTAAACACTTGAAACCGAGACGCAAATAAGACAAAATGGCGAATGTGTGAGGGGAAGGGGCACGGAGCATAGCGTCCTTGCCCCTTCACCGAAATTATACAAAGTCGAGTGAACGTCAAATTGAGTTTCAACCGCATCCCGTGGATTTATTGTTATTATATGGTGTATTTATTCGTAAAGGAAGGGGAACAAAATATTTAACAGATAAATTGTAGTACAGCAATTATTATCGGGCCCGATCACATGAATAAGGTATGAGAATGATATTCATGCAACATAACACGATTTCAATCACGACTCCCTAAGGAAGCAAATATATTATGAAGTTTATTGATACCTGCAAAACTCTGGCTACTCAGATACATAGGTAAAAGAAATAAATCAAGATGAATACAGCAATAATTTCTATTGATTTTTTTCCACGAGATTTGAAAGAGGCTACTTTGGAATTAAAGCAAAACCCTAAGAATTCTTCAATAGGTATATCAATTTCAATGCATTTTAATTGCCACATGATCTTCTATTTTCCCGGTGAATACTATGAATGAATGTTTCTCGGGCTATCCGCCAGTTAATAGGCTTCATTTCTTCCAACTTTTGGAAAGGGAGTCGCTTTTTGAAATGTTGGCAGAACTGGGGCGTATAAAAATGGCGGCAAGCCCGAGAAACATTCATTCCTTTTAATTTCTTACTTTTGCGGCAGTAGATCTTCCAACATTATCTTATAAACATTAAACAACATGAAATCACCCTTAACTTTGAGTTAAACATTTGAAATAAACTGGAAGCATATCTTAAAATGTTAACATAGGATAATTTTATACAGAATAAACACAAGAACATTTCGGAGCATTTTCCACTTAAGACTGCATTGGTCATAACTTAAGTTGAAATACGGCTCTTGAAGGAACATAATTTTTATGTAAACTAAAAAATTGTACTTATTACGAAGGGGTAAATTTTATTATCTGATACATGCATTACTGCTTCTTCGATTGGACTTTACAGGGATAATAATGATCCGTGACCTTTCTGTGTCACGCGAAGAAAATGTTGCTGGGCACGATACACCACAACGGAAATCAATTAGATACGCTCATTGTGCCAAAAAAGACTCCGAAATAAAAATGCAGCAATAATCCTCGGGCAATTTCTTTGAAAATATTGTAAAATGCGCGATCGAAAATTGAGCAATCAAGTTTATTTCGAGAGTGTGTTTTGGAATAAATTTGATCCAGGTAGCGGCACGCGAAAACTATTTCATCTTGATAACAGCTCTTATCGATATCAACACGCGATTTAAAAATGCTTCACCGTCACCGTCATCAAACGAAAGTCAAACTAATTCAACGGATAAAGAATAAAGGTCTTACATGATTTGAATAAGATTTGCTTCAAAAATTCAACCATGCTTAAATAAATAGGCACTACTTACTTCCTACATAAGTTTCTGATTCAAAATTTACACTCTGAATTCGTGGGAGGGCTCCAATTTTTAACATTCGGAAAGGAACATATCCGGAGATTTCTGCAGATTGTTAAAATCGACTGAACTATCCATTTTCACACAATGATTATATGTCAATTATTGAATAAAGCATCAATATGGTGATTTTCCATTATTTTTTTATTGTCTTTAACGAAAGTTTATATCCTCAGGAACATTCGCATTTTAGGCCGTTCGATTTTAAAATGACGTTAAGTATTTTTCCTCATTAATTAAAAAGTGAAATAATTCAACGGCGTTTAAAAAGCGATGGCAAAATATTGTACGCCGGTGAATTACACGTGTGAGGTGACGCTATTTCATCCAACTGCGGTCAGGTGGTGCTGCGGACGTTTTCAAGTCGACGAAATCGGTATAAATAATGAACTTGAACGTGTGCAGCGAAGATCGGCAAGATTTGTAAAAGGACGGTACGATGACCTTATTAGCGTAACCAGGATATTAAATGAATAAAATTGGGAATCATTGTCACATCGCAGATTGAAATTTAGACTTAATCTCTTAAATAAATTCCAAAATAATATTTTCAGTGAAGACGTTGAAAATATTTTGCGAACACCAACTTACTATGGTAGACTGGACCGTAATTACCAAATTAGAGAAATTGATTGCTGAACTGACAGATTCCAAATGTCCTTTTTCCCTCGTACAAATAGGGATATGAATAGCGGTAAATATGTCCAATAAGAGTGATTGAATCTATAGCATAGGTAGTTGCATTTTGGTGTAAGGACTTGAAGGTAACCCAACTAACAGCATATTTCTGCATGTTTGCTGTGCTATTTTTATCTTTTTTTTTAAATAGTGAAGTTGAACAGCATATAAAGAATAAAATTTTTCATGCATGCTATGTAGTTCATGTTTGGTGAGAATTCACCCTCTGCCACACACCTTTATGGTGGCTTGCAGGGTATTGTGTAGATGTAGATGGAGCAGACGGTGCACTCCGTTATAGCTTATTAACTAGTACCTGAGGCATATTTATTCAGTTAATTTATTATGATTAACTGTTGTGTCTTTAATTTAAAACTATTTATTCAGTCGATTCATTTAAAATAAGTTTGTATTCATTTTACTGAGCGTGTTGTTTAGTTGGCCCATAATTGAGCTAAGTTCACGCCATATTTCGAAGAAACCGAGGACTCTACGATCAGATTGACCTGGAGCCTATTACACGACTATTAATGCCATGATTGACGGAGGAGTCCAAATGAACTTAGATAGTTTTCATAGGCTAGTATTAATGTTCACTGTAGCAGAGGGGCTCTGAAACGAAATTATGGTCGTTTACGGTACGTTCAGGAGACGAATATTCCTTATGCCTCGCAACGTAAATTATATATCCGTGAAGTCAGAAACAAGGCAGCGCATTTCGCTACGTCTGATCTTTTCCAAATGAACTTAAAATTAATATTTAATTTTCTAGTGAATTTGGACTTTTCAATCCAAATTATTTGCGCATAGTGAATAAATTAGTCTTGGGGCACGAATTACCATTAATGAATTTAGTTTCCTTTGATGAGGGAAACTACCCTCTTAGTGAGGCCGCACAAGCTTCGTGCATTTGTGTACAGGCTGATTCTCCCTCCGTTAACCTGAAAACCCATGAGGAACTTTATACGGCGGGGCAAGCTCTTCCAGGCCCTACGTTCATTTGTCGATATGAAGTTTTGATGAAATTTGTGAGAGGTAAATAAAGTTAGAATTTACATACAAAATTGGTGCTCATGAAATGAAATATGAGTCAGATATACTATCGTTAAATACGATAGAAAAACGCAAATTACTGAAGTAATATCAAAGTACCAGTATACCAAAGCTACTAGATAAATAATGATTTCACCAAATATGGCCACGAAACTCTCGTAAATTTATAGAAAGGAAAGACGTAAATAAAACGCGATAGGTAATGTCCTCAAAAACAATAGGTAATGATGTAGTAAATTATTCATCATACGTGGATAAGGAAGAAACATGGTGAATTTCACTAAGAAAATTTTATTCACTACCCTATCCGATTTCGATTCCGAGTAAACGGCGTTTCAGCTTTAGAATCAGCATTGTATTTACTTACTGCCACCTTCCTTGTATCCAATGCTTAGAAAAAAATCATAGGAAAAACATTAATTTCGAAAAAGTGTTGCAGTAGATCTCTATGGTTTTTTAAGAACATACATAACTGCAATTTACCCAGCTTATGCCGTGGATCATGGTCCTTTAGGTATCTCCATATCCAGAGGAATTCAAGCATCACAAAACACAAAAAAAGCTAAGCTAAGAGTTGTGATGAAATTCTAAGGAGAAGGAACTCGGCGGTTCTCGGGTGTAAGCGAACAGCTGACGCACATCAGGGAGAAGGATTTGAAATTGGATGCTGCCGTGTCGAGGCAGTTTTTTCCTCAACTCGTTTCAAATCCCCCTAACCTTTGGTTCCGTTTTCGAGGAGGATTCGGGGTGACACGCAAATAAGCGTATGTGAATTTGTATCCACATATGAGAAAATGTGAATATATGCTAGTGTGTGGGTATGTCTGTACAGAATATAATACCCACATACATTCGTACATACACGAAGCCTTATATATAAGAATGTACATGTATCCAATCGTTCCTTTTTTCCACAGATATCGCGAGATCCTTGAGCAAACTAGGGCTTATTTTTTTTACTAGATTCCAGGAATCACCGCTCACAAGCCGACGACAAAACTTGGGAGCAAAAAGTAGCTCTCCGGCTGTCATCAAATGCTCCCGATGGTACGCCTGGGACAGACCCCATGCGGCCGGCCGACGAACCGACTTGAGAAAAACTGAACGGCGAGGAGCGATCCATTCGTTTCGACGAGTGAGTGCATGCCGGGGGAGAGTGCAGAATTGTGAGGTCAAGAAAAGTGCGACGAAGATGAAGTTGAGCATTAAAATGTGGCAAATGAATCCTTGAAACGCGCGCCCTTTATCGGCGCTGCCTTCACTTGAATGTCAGGCGCTGCAACTAAGAGTGATGCTCTTGTTCACAGTAATGTCGCGATCGAATATTCATCAGGAATGGCACAGTAGATGACCGAATCTTATGAACCGGCTTTGCGAACGATTGGATAATTTCCAAGAGTCTGCACATCATTCGAAATGAATTACAAAGGCGGGAAAATTATACACAAAGCGCCATAACACGATGGGTTATTAAACATATTTCTATTGCCGAATCTGATAGAGTTTGTAAAATAAAAAGACGCGTATTTTTCCACTCTTCAATCCGTCAATTAGTTCTCAAGTTATAAGTAGCAAAAAACTGATGTTTTTAACCTTTCAGAAAAATGGGCATGCAAAGGACTATTACGTCATCCACTTCGTACAATCACAATGTGGGAGAGACAGCCGACTCTGACAATGGAAGTGGTTGCGACAGGATCTCCTCAGGCGGACCTCCCCTCCCCACCTCCGCACCCCTCCCTTTTTTCCTCAAAACAGTCAAGGACGGGAGGTGGATGACGTATTAATCCTTAACGCAGTTCGTTCGGTGAACGTCACATTCTTTCTCATTTCAATTTTTGAATTATGAGTGAGTGGCTCTGGTTAGAAGATTAACTTTTTCACTCATCATCAGTCAACAATCCTAGGATTGGTTTGACGTACCCCTCCACTTGATTCTCCTATCGGCCAACCTCTTCATATTAACTTAATTCCTCTATTTTTTCGCTAAAATTTATTTTTCGTTTCTAACAAACGATTTTGGGTAAAATATTGATTTTGGTTCCGAGTAAAGCACTTCCATTTTTGAGGGAAAGTGATACTTAAATTTTCGGTTTCCTCTTGTAACTAAAGCTTTTTTGAAATTGAAGGTAAAATCATTCAGCGGGGTACAGTGCTTGGTGTTGCAGGCGAAAATCACAGTAAAGTTACACCTTTAGCCTGACCCTACTCCTTTGCCGCCTGATAGTTTTCCGTCCATTTTATGAAGTACCTGAGCGAATCGCTCCATAGTAATAGCAGGCAAGTTAACTCGGTGGAATTTCGACATTATATAAATAAATATAGGTAAAATAAAACTATTTTCTATTCCACAAAAATATTATTAACTACCCCTCCACCGGTTTCGACCTTATTAGGCCATTATCGAGGGATGAATGACATAGAATTCAAACTTATAAGTAAAGAGCACAAGAAAAGTGAGGGAGCGAGAGGGAAGAAGGAATAAAAATCCAAATTTCTTCGTGAGATTTCTTCAAACACCTGATGCGTGTCATTATTTCATTTGGTTTCGCCTTTGAAGCAATTGATAGTAGGTTACTCAGTTTTTTTCTTTGTATAAGGCAATATTTTGCAAATGTTGAATTGGAGACTCTAGGAGTTTCAGAGCCAATTTAAGTAGTAACCCACCCAGACGAAAGTACCTCGCGCAAACAATGCAAACACTTTGTTTCCAGGAAATTAATTTCTTTCAATATTCATTGGTTTTTTCCAACACTAACTTCCGCCATGCCTTAAAGCAGTGGATCACACTATTTTTCTGCCAGTAACATCAATTGCGTACGTAGACTGGAGATAAATTCCCGTAAGAATTTATAAGAAAACATTACCTTGATGTATTTAGACTGTTGCAGAGACGTTCCTTAACGCTTATTTCAACTCCAAGAGGAAATAGAAAAGAAAAATTCTGCACGGGGAAATACTCTGACATGTTGGTGGATAGACTCAACGATTGGGTGACCTATTTCGCTTGGAAAGCGTTCCACTTCATCGTTTGAAGGCATTCCCCACGACTTGAAGTCAAAGAGGATTTAATAATGCACCGTGGATATTGCACTGTGACAGAAAACCTTATCCGGATGGAGAAAAGTGGGAAGAGATGTGATGGTATGGTATGGATGTACTAGGGTCCTGAGGAATGTTGGAAATGGGTGATGTGCCGAACATAAAAGGGGAAGGCACTCTAAAAACTAATGTCATGAATGAAAATAAGTTATTTGAAGGACGAAAAAATCTGTTCTCTAACCTGTTGCAGATCCGGGATATATTAAATCCAAAGAAAAGAAAAAATAGACTTGGCGGAAGAAAATAACAAAATTTTAAAATATAACCAATGAAAAAACTTTCTTCTTGGGAAGTGTTAGCTCACCACTGGAAAAATGTTAGCTTCGACATAAATAAATAAACCTTATACAGATTATATCGAAAGAAACACGAGCCAAATCCACAAAAATTGTATTTTTCTTGCGTTTTCTTTCTATGCTCTGTCTTTCATGTTTTGCTTCCTCCCAATATCGCCAGAATCTTCAGAATTATAAAGATTACTTGTACAGACAGTGACGGATACATCCTTAGACGAATACGAGGAGCCAGGATTTATAGTTTACATACCTACCACAGCATCTTATCAAGAGCGCCGGGTGAGTACTAATGATTATTACCACATTTCTCAAAACTGTGAAGATAGCTGCGTCGTTCATTACAAAATAGAACATACACAACAACTAATGGACTATGAGAAGGTCTATCAATTGAAAAAAGTCCGTTGTCAGAGGATGAAAAGTTTCTTTACGTCCAAAATATGAAATAGTTTCCAAACGTAATTAGTCACAAATCACAAGGCATTAAAAAATACGGCAAAATAAGGAAATAAAAAATTCATCATGTATAATTTTGTGGCTGTATATAAACACTATTTCACCTCTATTGGAAAAATAATAATATTGGGAAATCAATCACTTTTTAGACAAAAGTGATTAATTTCCCGAATCAATTGTCTTTCAAAAAATCATAAAGTAAATTGATTTTAATTAATAAGACCACTTTTGGGGCACGCAGCAACTGAATGGGATTCATTGGAAAACGAGATATTAGAGGATCAGTATTGGAGCCAACGACATATGCAACACTTAATTGAGAGTTGATTCCATCCTGAACTGCGGCAGTCTGAAAATTTGCAAATATTCATCAGTTATGACAAAAATACTGCAATATAATATTAATCCACTATTGATCTGTATAATTTGGAATAAAATCAATTGAAATAACTAAATAAAATCAAGATGACAATGATTTTACTGTCACTTGAATCAATTGAAGAAAATATCTTGCTCGAAAAATTCAAATAGCAAACGATAGAAATTTAATTGCTCTCCTCCAACGACCTTATCGACTGAATACCATGGCCCTTATCAGGTAACTTAGCTAAAATGAATTTCATAATAAATCTAAAAGATTCCACTGACAATTTTAAACATTTTTGAAACTCTTTATACTGTTTTATATCGTCGTCTGGGTATATATGGGTGACGACGTGTATGCACGAATTCCTAAGTGTTGACACGCATTCGTGCATGCTGTGATCACGCCAAATTAAGGCATAAAGAATATGTAATAAATACACATGCGTCGATTCAAGAAATTTGTCAAGGAAGATTTGGTTTTTTTTCAATTATGTGACGTTCGATTTAAATTGTGAGCGAAGACCATGGAACAGATCGTGACAGAAGTAAGAGCAGGTAACTTTTATTATTTATAGAAAGGCAAATTATTATTTAGTCAAACATGAAACATACCATAGAACATACGGACACTGAAACTAAAATTTAAATCGGGATTGAATAAATCAACAATACCTACATTGGATGAATTCGACATGGGGAACATAAACGCGTAAGTGTTAACAATTTGCTTCATGGCATAGGAATATTGCATGAGGTACAAAACTGCCCCCGGCTGGAATAGGGGGATATCATCGCTGGTGGTGTTTACGCGGACTGGCAGACGAGTAAAACGAGGGAGGAGAAAAGAGGGGGGGGGGAGGGCTCACATAATATGAGGGGATGGGGAGAAGTGAGAAGACAGGTAAGGAAGTCGTGAGGACGTGAAATATTGCGAGGGTTTGAGGGGGAGGAGGGCGTTCAGGGTAAAAGACTGAGGCATTGGGGAAGATGCGTTTGGGGGTGCAAGGGGGGGAGTGATGGGGGGATGCATAAAGAGGAGTTTCGATGCAGAGAGGGAAGATGGAGGAGTAAATATTTATTAGAGACCACGGCATTTGGCATTCCAAACAAGAATCTACCACAGAGGGGCGCATAAAAGAGAGGGGTCTAAATGTACAGTGAAACTTTTTTCAAACATAAAAAACATCATGATGCGGAAAAAGAAGATGTTTATCCTACCCAGAAAATTATTACAATTATTTGTTTAATTTTAACAAAGTTTTTCTTCGTATTTAGGCAAATTACGTTAAAACTCCAATTTTGATAGAAAGTTATCTCATATCATCCCGGGCTTTAAATTATTTTTTGTGCGATAAATGAAAAGACAATGAGGGGCATTAATATGCAATTGAACCAACTTGGTGTCCCTTTTTCAGGTAACAGAGACAGAGCTTTGAACGCAAATCGTTGAAAATACCTCAGGCACTCTCAAATTTTCCATTATTATTTTTGGGTATTGGGGCAAAATAACTGCATTTGGTGGACGAAATCACTGTTGAACTTCAATCTATTGTTCACTGAGCATGCCAATCGTATTTGCGTTGAAAAAAATTGAATTGGAATTAACGCCAGGATTAGAAAGATAGATATATAATTTTTTGTACTAGGGCATCGTACAACAAAATACTACAAAAGCAGTTTGATGTCAATCTTCCAACCTTTAAAAATAAAATACACAGAAGTACCTAACATACCAATAATTAACAACGATATATTAAATCACCAAAACATACAATTGGATACATAAATTTAAGCAATACCTATACATGGCAAGGAAAATGAAACTTAATAGCCCAATAACATATAGTCGGCTATTAAATTGGTACAGAGGCTGTTGTGTCTTCCAATCAACAGAGAGTTCCAGAGTTTGCACCGACAACTTGAAAAATGACTTTTGGAAGGTTCCAGTGCGGTGTATTGGGTAGTAGAGATAATGGGAAGAGGATCTTGTAGCGATTGTAAGAGTAGATGGTGTGTCTTGGAAGGGGTTTAGGAGATATGCAGAATGCTTATTGTGGAAAAGGGAGCAGAGAAATGTAGCCAGTTGGTACGATCTACGGGAATTTGTTCAAATCCATCCAAGCTGCCGGAAATACGTGGAAATATGTTTATCCCGCTGGAAACGGGATACAAATCTAATTAAGGTGATAACATTTTTTCCTTAAAAAAGTTAAGACCTCTGTCCATTAGAATTTTTCGCAGGTGCTCTGGTATTTTCTGCATTCAACCAGCATATGCCTTACTCTAAAAAAAAGCCGCAATGTTCGCACAGAGCGGAATCTATGAGGAGAAGTATTTAGAAGTGTAGACGAATGTTAAAGTCCTCGACGCAAGAAATTTCAGGCTACTAACTTTCAAAGATTCGAGAGAGCGCACATTCGTGACTGCAAAACTCAAACGTGCGCCGGAATTTAAAATTGTCTTGCGTTTTTTTTGGCCGTTGCAGGAGCTGCACCCCCCTCTACTGCACCATCCATTCCACGTATCCTGAACTGGCACGCATTCGAAAATGTTACATTGTCGAGACGGGAATGTTACTTTGCTCTACCACAGAGTAAAGGCTCACCGCATAGGGCATAACTAATATATGTTTTGGATGTAGTACTGGAAGGTTCCCATAGATGGCAAGGGAAAAATTTTTTGCGTTACGTCACAAAGGACATTTATCGCTTCCATAAATTTCGTTTTTCTAATCGACTTAAGCGACACAATCGATAAGAGTCTTGGAGTCTGCTCCGTCTGCTCCTTGAAGTGGTGGATTACGTGTTTTTAATGAAGCAATACGGAATCCCTCAGGTGACAATATATGTTTGCTTTAATATTGAAAGAAATGTTAACTTATCAATGTGACTGTTGACGTTTGGTGAAGGCATATCATGTCATTTTAAAAAAAGAACAAATGTTATATGCCGCTTAAATCAATTAGAAAAAAATAAAACAATGAAAGCGAAATACATCGTCTTTGACGTAGCACGAAAAATTCTTAACACCATCTGTGTAAATTTCCAGTATCCAAAATGCATAACAGTTTTGACGCATGAGGTGAGCCCTCTATCTATGGTTCTATGGAATATAGGGAGGTAGTAGACGCAGAGAGGAAAGAGAGTGAAGGGAAAGGAGAGAAGAGGATGGGGAAGTGGTTGAAAGGAGCGCGGCCCAGAGGCGTCTCCGGGACTATCCCGCCCACAATGGGACTCGTAAAAGTAGATGGGCGTGTGCCTGAGTAGAGGGGGAAGAGAATTTAATATTCGGAAGGGAGGGTTGTGGTATCGCCATCACCCGGGCAACACTCCCACCCTCCCCTTTCCCCACGTCCAGAGGGGTGCGCGGGGGGAAATTGAGGGGGATGAGTTGGGAACCGGAATAAATAAAGGCGAAAAATATAAAAAAAGGGATACTTCAGAGGGAAAATAGTGCTCCCTTTGAAGCTTCATCCGAAAAGGGGGAGGACTCCCTGCCAACCCCCTTTCCAACACGCAGATGGAAGCCCTCGGCGGCGGCGAAAAGGGGAGGACTCCCTCGGTATTCGAACGGACTCGCCATTCTTATACCGAGGTACTTCGAATACCTCGGTACTTCGCATACCTCGGTACTTCGAACAACTCGGTACTTCGACCACCTTGGTACTTCGAACACCGAGTACTTGGAATACCGAGGTACATATATCGAATATCGAGGTACTTCGAATACCGAGCTATTTCGAATACCGCGGCACTAAGGTAGTACCGCGGCCTCCGGAGCCGGAACACGTCTCAGAAAACTCTCTTTGAGTGGGGCCTGTCCATCAAATACTGCATTTATACGAATTAAAGGCAAAGCCGATATAACACGCGGAGGCCCGGAATTTTTTACCTCCTAGAAAGCCCGCAAGGGTCGTTTTGACCCGAAGTTTCTCTTTTACCCGTTTAGGAGTTTTTCTTTCCATTTTAAGGTTAACCGTTATCAATAGAAGTTATAACACTGCTAACAACAATAATCATAATACAAACAAATATTTTTGAACATTTTATTGAACATCATTAGAATACTTGATATCACAATCAATGCATATCTTTGACAACGATGCAGTACATTTAACACACACCGGCCTCTTGCACCTGTAGCACGAATCCATTGTATTTTTTTATTTCTCTTGCATATAGACATAAGTCACTTCCTTCTTTTTTCATGAGGGGAATTTGAATGTACAATATTGAGCGAAATATTGCGCGTATATATACCTTGAGCGAAATATACCTTGACTGTTTGTAATCCTCGCATTGTTCAGATGCCATTGTAGCATAAATTTGTTCCGAGGTATTTATATCTATTTATATCCCTGTAATTTCACTGAAGAGCACACTTGGGTTTATGGCTGAGAGATCCAACAAATTGTAAAACATCGACACTTGCCAGAGGCGTGTATAAGCTTGCGCAGTGCACTTACGCGCCATTTGATCCAAACAGCCAACGCCACTTTTCGTAGAATTATAAAATACTTAAAACTATCTGTGGAAGTTCGTTTTTTCCCTGCGGAAATGGAAATATAGGGGTGCATTGTAATCAACACCAGTGCATTCTTTTTCTTCCTTCACTGATATGCAGGTCATGTCATCAGACTTTATAACGGAATTGGAATACATAAAATTATTGAATTACAGATGTATTTACTATTAGCATCAGATAGAAACCAGAATTTTTTACCAATTTTGTCAAGTTTCTTTAGCATATATAATAAAGGGACATCTGCAGAGCGAATACCAGCAAATACCAGAGCGAATTCATCATTTTTTACCCTCTCCAGCCCATTAGACTTATGGTGAAATCTGAACTAAGTCATTATTTTCTTGAACCTGTTCTTGGGCGTATTGCTAAAAAATGAAAGACCCAACGTAGTAATAATCAATGTCAGTGATAAAAAAAGTACTTAAGATAAATTCAAGGTATTGAACTACCCGAAGGCAGCAGCGGAGAAGAAAAGGTTGAAAGCATTTGAAATTTGGTGCTACAGAAGAATGATGAAGAATAACTGAATTGTCCGAGTTAAGTAACGAGGAAGTCCTAAGAGGAGTGGGAAAAACGATAAGACTGCTGAATACTGTAAAAAGAAAACGGGACAACTTAATCGGCCATGTCATGAGACATGATGACCTGATGGTGACAATTGTTTAAGGAAAAGTGGACGGGAAGAATGGCAAAGGAAGGCCGCGTGCAAGATACATGGAACAAGCGATGAAAGATGTGGAAGAGAAGAAATACGTATATATGAATATATTAGCTGATAGAAGAATTCAACGGAGAGGCACGTCAAACCAATCTCGGGATTGCTGACTAATTAGGATGAATTAGCCACGAAGTTATTAGCCGCGGATGCACACACACCAAGAAGAAGAGCGAAAACTAGATAGCACAAACGTATTAAGACCTGAGGCTTTCCCGGAACATGCTTAAGATGAAGAGTTCTTGGGTTGTTTAATACACCTTTTAGATCTTACTACATGGCTTTTGGTCACTAATAGCAACTACAAAGAGCTTTATCTTTTGATGGCATTTTATCTGCGAGCCATACGCCATTTTTTTCAATGTTAGGAATGCACTTTTAAAATGCATTCCTAACTTTTTTCCTTCCTCTCCGAAAGATGATGTTCTCGTTACATTCGGAAATTCACACTTTACGTTATTTGTACAGCTTTCAAAGGCGTTAAACACCTTCACCCGGATGGAAACCAGAGAAATTCATATTAAGTTGTCGAAGAAAAATTATTTCGGATATTTTCTACTATGGGCACTGATAAACGTAAACATATAGTTAATTCAATTCAATTGAAGTCAAGGATATTGCTTTTTTGGTAAGACGATACCGCTTTATCTTCCGAGTTTCGGAAGGGGAGAAATTGCCTCGTGCAAATACGGTATGCAAGTCAAGTTCAAGATGAATGCTCCTAGGACCGTTTTCACTGATCGCTCTCTAGGACCGAAATGATAATGTTCACAACGTGGTACACCGTTACACTTCGTAGCCCCACTGTTGAGAGACTGCAGTTTCATTAAAAGGTACTGGCACACAGTGGGCTGAAATCGAATAAAGATAAATAAAATCCAAAAAAAAGGGGTTTTCCAGTTCGGAGAGTGAAACATTGGATGGCGATTCTCCTTTTATTGGTGCATCTGATGCATGATTTCATTTTTCATAATAATTGCGCACTAAAAATATGCAAGGGTTTAAATTTGAGCAAAATATATAAAAACGCAGGAATTCAGTCTTTCCTAAAAATATCCGAAATTAAGAGGCTGCAGAACTTTTTGTAGTATCTTCACAGAATAAAAAGTGACAGTTTTTACATAACAAACATAAACCATCTTTGAGGCATCATAATTTTTCAGCTGACTCACAGGGATATTTGCTCTGTTAATCGGACAAAATGCCGAACCCTATTTTCCACCGATGTTTTTGCTCATGGGTAGAAAAATAGTAGTTAATTTATTCACGGAATTTTCGCAAGTAACTCATATCACAAGGGTCACTGGAGCTTCAGGTGTGCGAATCCATTGAATAATTCTGCTACAATCTGTGACGCCGAAGGTACTTAAACTCAAGTATATTATCGCACGTCAGTGTCCAGGCTTAAGCGCCAGCCAAAATCATCGAAATGAAGAGTTTACAGAACCTTTTGTTGTAGATTTACGGAATAAAAGGTGACAGTGTGTTACAGAACAACATTAGAAATGTTGGAACGAGACGAAACTTTCAGGACGAAAGAAATGTCGGGCAGGGTAGACGAAAATCATCATGGGACGAATAAATGATGCAGGACGGAAAGAAATGAAAATTACGGAACGAAATATGCTGCAGAGCGAGGGAAAACAAGAATTTCAGGAGGAAGATACATTTAACGAGAAAAAGCAGCATAATGCACCGTTAAATGTTATCGTCTAAACTGATAAAAATGATCCACTTAGACATCTTTGGACAAACAGTGGTAAAATGAACGACAACTGATGTAAATATGTATTTTTCGTGAGTTTATACTGCCAATCTGGGTTGCGGACATTCATTTCATTAGATCTCCAATAACTCAATGTTTCAATACATGCACAGTTTTATATCGCAAGTAACTATTAACGGAAGTATGATGAGTCAGAAAAAAGAATGAATTTGTTTGCTTTCAACTACCATTGGAATACATTTTATATCACTGATTGCGGAAAATGATCGAGTGTTTCCATCTAAATACACAGAATGGAAGGAATAAAGATAAAAATAAGAATACAAAAAAAAATTAATATTTTTCATGAAAGAACGTAAACGACTAAATATCTGTTATCAGTAGATTGGGTGCTTCAAACTGTCCCTAATGAGAAATACATCAGCAAGTACTACCACTACAGGGACGCTCATAAACTCAAAAATAATGCTTCTAAAATATACCTACGTGTTTGGCTACAACGATGGCCTTGCAGTGTATATATTGTAAAATAAAAAAAAAAATCAGTCAGGATAAAAAAAAATACGAATACCGAAATCAAAACCAAAATAGAACAATTCCAGAATGAAACAAATGTGATATGCATGACGACAGAAAAGGTGATACGAATAATTTTCGGGACGAAATGAGACGAACATTTCGTAATGCAAAAATTTACGGGACGAGACGAAACGAAATTTTTCGGGCGTTAAAATTTTCGAGAGAAGGCGAAAAATTCGGGACATGAAATTTTTCGGGCCGAGAAGAAAAGAACATTTCGGGACGCAGGTTTGTTAACTTCCGTTCCAATCCCTGCGACACGGAAACCATCGACACTAGTCACACCATCAGAATGATCCTAAGCATCATAAAAACATTACACCGTGAGTCGAAGAAATATTCCTCAGTTGAAACACGTCTCCAATCCTGTCTTCAGTTGACATTTTCCATTTCAAAATGTGCTTCATAAAAGAAGGGATGGTATAAAGATCACGGAAACCAGTAAAAAAAAGAAACGACCGTGAAACTGGATTACTGTCAGGTTAACGGATGTATGTACTTTTGAATTCAATCAAATCCTTTGCTTGATACTTTTGCGACTTTGCAAGAAAATCTCCGGCCGTCCCGCTAGTCACTTATCAAAGAAGATTTTACCTCTGATGAGTTGTTCCGGCACAGTCTCCCAACCGGTAGATTGGCCAGACAGACTCCTCTGGGGAGTGTGAAAAATTGAGGAGTCGCTTCGAAAAACTCCCGTCCGTTTCACTTGATGGATACGCAGTCGTTTTTAACTACGTCGAGAAACAAAGAGTTGTCGTTAGGCTGAGGGTTATGTTTTGATAATTTTATTTCTCGCGAATCCATTTTGAGCCGATCGGGAAAAGGCAAAATATGTCGAGGGCGACGACGAATCGATTTTTGCGCCGGAGAAGCACTTGGCGACGGAGATTGTTTTTTTCCGCGGAGGAGCATGGGCGGGGGAGGGGTAGTTAGGGGGGGGGGGTTGGTTGACAAAAGTATAAATTCAAGTTCCTTGTATTCATGTGTAATTGTGTTAACTACGTAGCCAATGAATCAAACAAGGGCTACGGAGAAGAAATGGAGGCGTTTACTCGGAACCGAAATCGCAATTTTGTGCACGAATTCGTTGGATGGAAACGAAAAAAGAATTTCAGTGCAAAAATTAACCTTCTAACCACAACCATTCGCTCATAAATCAAAAATTAAAATAAGGAAAACGTTGGGAGAGCCAGCTGTGTCCCCCCTTTTGCGATTAGGCGAAGTAGCTTCGCGGACTCAGTTGTGATTGGACGAAGTAGGTATACGTCAGAGGTTGCTCCACACCCACTTTTCCGAAAGGGTTAAAAACATCAGTTTTTCGCCGCATGTAAATCGGGAGATAATTGACGGATAAAAAAACGGAAAAATACGGGTCTTTTCATTTTACAAACTATCATATTCGGCAAGAAAAAAATGTATGTAAAACGTATGGTAAACGATCCCAATATACTTGAAAATGCTGGTTTGTTTAACGGTAGCGATACATCGAATTGGAAGAATTAATTTCTGGGCCTCTAGTCGCACTCCGTGGCCACAGCGCACCAGTTACATTCGGAGTACATATCGGTTCGAGCTTAAGTGACATTTTGAAAACCTTCATGCATAGATAGAGAAGATTGTGTCCGGTGAGTATTCTCAAATTAATATTTAAGAAAATTTGCAAGGTTGGGTGTGATTAAGTATCGCTGAACAATTCGTTAAAAATAATAATTAATTTTTTCACGATAGATTTTTAGAGCTGGCCTACAAAAAAAGTTTCACAAGGTTTCACGTACAAAATTTGGGACATAATAATCCTTCATTAGGTATATATGAACCAGTAACAGCGATATTTGCCCTCACTTGCCCCGAATGAAGTTGTTCTCATTTTCCAGGAGCCGTGCACGCCATCTCACGAAGATTTTTTTAATTCGAGAGTAGTATCTGTCATATAAAATGTTCTTATTGGTGGTAATTGCTGGGATTTTTGGTTAACTGTTCGATCATGGTGGAAATCGATGTTTCAGGTAAATACTCAAAAATAATTTTTTCTAAAGTTCCCAATAAAATTTATGATACAATGCCATACAAAGTGAGTGTAACTTAAGGTTCTAATGCTATGTGATATGCTTTTATAATTCCACCCACTAACAAGTCTTCTCGAGATAGCCCTCATTAGTATGGTACGGCAGAATTGAAATAAACAAAACATCAATTAATCTTTTGCAAAAGGGAGTTAAAGAAAGAAAATTTGATATTTATCTTTCGTACCACTCAGTTTTAAAGGCAAAAATGGATTTTTACCATATACAGGAATCGTTCATTGTATCAAAAACCTTAGCGGAGGTAAAATTACAAAATTTATTAGATTATAGAGTGATAAGTCTGATGAAAGTACAATATGACGCATTTACTCAGTCTTGCTGCTGATATTACAAAGCATCTATTCAAATGAGTTATTACTGCTCTTAATGGGGCTGCAATGGCAGTTCAGGAAACACTCACTTTCAAAGCAAAGATTTTCCGAAAATCGGCAATCTTCGGATTCCGACATTCTGCTGTCGTCAATTTTACCATGCAACTTCAACTTCAGGAAAAATAAATGAATCAAAGAGTAAATGTATGGCAAAATCGTCCTCCACGATATTTTGCAGACCTATTCGTTTTCAATTTGTGAAGGAAACTCCAGATATAATTAGAGAAGAAAGCATCTAAATTGAGAAGAAAATAGCTAAATTTATGCCTATTATATTAAACATTGCAAATGATGTAATTGAGAGAATTATTGTGCATTTGATGTTTAATACAATGGTAGATGGGAAAGTCTGAAACTCTTTGACGAATAATTCATCAGCGCAAGGGCGCTACATTTGTTGTGCCTCTAATAAAGACATGGAAAATATAGAAACTATTAAAAAACGGCCTATATGTTAACATTTAACTATTGCTTATCTCCACTGCATGCTCAATTCGATTTTTCGAGTGTCTTGCATATCTCCTAGAGGCTAAAAATTCAGAAATGGCTAGTCCGTGGAAATCAGATAGTAAAAGGTGCTTATCAGTTAAGGAAATAAGAAATAATAAGTAAGTTTAGATCGGAAAGGGGACTCCTAGTTGATTTAGCAAAACAAGGATGTGGAACCACCAACAATGGTAACATGCTCTCGCCGATTCTTTGAAAATCCAAGGAAAGCTGCGGAAATTACTGGAGTCGACGAGACGTTGAACGGTCGTCCGTTATTATACAAGCCATATCAAGTGGATATGCACTTAGCACAGAAGCCTTAGGAAAGTATGCCCAAGACACTGTTCAACTATATGTTAGCATTTGCGAGTAGCTTTAAATGCCCACTAGTGTCCATAAAATTTTGATCGATGGAGCAGACGTGATTGAAACCATAAGATATTTAGGTGCAACAATCACTAAGGATTTATCGTTGGGAAGACACATTCGGGAATATGAGGCCGAGCGAAGAGAAAGTTAGGATTTATAAAAAGAGTACTTGGGAAATGTGATGAGAAGACAAAAGAGCGATGTTAATTTTCACTAGTTAGGCCCCACCTTGAGTACGCAGCCAGTGTATGGAATCCTAATGAATTAGGGTTGATCAGAGAACTAGACAGTGTGCAGCGTAAAGCAGCTAGGTTCGTTAAAAGGTGTTACGATAGGTTGAGTAGCGTTTCAGAATTAGTAAAAGAATTAGGGTGGGAATCATTATCAGAGCGTAGGTACAGATTAAATCTATTAGAGAAATTTCTATCCGATAGCTTTACTGAAGATGTTAGGCGCATATTAAAAAAATCTGCATATTATGCTAGATTCGACCAGATAAATAAGATTAGAGAGATAAATTGTCGTACCGATAGATTCAAAATGGCTTTTTACCCCAGTACTCTAAGAGAACAGAATAGGCAGCATAGCAAAGGGATAGGTAGGGGAAATATTTGAGAGTAGTCTGTAGTGCATGATGCATGTATTAATCCCTTAACTACTATAGATACTAACAATCTAGTTGCATGAGACACTATAGTTGCTTGTTTGCATGTCGGTAGTGCATGCTTGGTGATCTTCACCCCCTCTCACGCACCCTCACGGTGGCTTGCAGGGTATCGTGTAGATGTAGATGTAGATTCATTCTCAAATTTTTTGCTCTATAGCTCTTAGCATAGCAAAGGGATAGGTAGGGGAAATATTTTAGAGTAATCTGTAGTGCATGATGCATGTTATGCGCCCCTTTATGATGTTAATGTTAATAATTAACCCCTTAAATACTATAGATACTAACAATCTAGTTGCATGAGACACTATAGTTGCTTGCTTGCATGTTAGAAATGCATACTTGGTGATCTTCACCCCCTGCCACACACCCTCGCGTTGGCTTGCAGGGTATCGTGTAGATGTAGATGATTGAAATCGTGGTTTTACCAACCTGCCAACTGGCATAGAATGTGCATGAGCTGTGACACAAGGATCATCACTTTCGAAAAATTTCAAGAGAGGACACTAATCACGACTTGTTGAATCTAATATTAACATGTTACGACCCAATAATTTCGGCCCCCAGAAAATTACCAATTGAATACTGTAGTCAACTGCCTAGTGCTGTGATAAGTACACTAAAAAACTCCTGTACATGTGGCAAATGACGACTCAACGGATACGGGGAGAGAATGAATATTTTTTGAATGAATTTTAATGTGATAAAATTGATTAAAATATTTTATGCAGTAAACAATTTGCAAGAAACAAGTTAATGATATAAATATATTTATTGAAATACCTGTATTCATATTTTTATGTGCATGGCATCAAATTATTTCTTCACTCTTTGAAAACAAAGCAGAAACTTTTATTACTCCAATTTTTAGATGACAACGATTTTTTTCAGGTAACAACGAAGAATTACTCATGCAGCTCACTTTTAATGCTAGATTTTCATGTTGTTGCGGCTCATAATTCCAGAAATTTCCATTAAAATATTTTATCTATTCTTTATATGTTATATGTAAAAACTATTCGATCGCTTACACTGAAAAAATAATTGTGTCCCTCTAGTACTCGAAAATCGACCTCTGAGCGGCGTACGGAAACGAAGGCGGAGGGCTTCGACGAGTGGAGACGCTAGTGGCAGCAGCCGTGAACTGATGGAGCACGAAGTGTTCGCAGGAGAGACGGTGCTCGGATGTGGCCAGGGAGATGTGCCACACTAAGTGGTCATTCAAAAATATTTTGTTGTCAGGGAGATTTTCCTTTCCCTTTCTGTTCTCTTCAACAAAGAAAACTGAATTTTATTTAATTGCCATTCGTGCCCCAACATAAATGAATTCATTCTACGCAAATAATTTGGACTGAGAAATCCTATTTTACCAGAAAATTAAATGTTGATGGGTGTTAACGCTTTTGAAATAAATAATTTAGCATTAAATAAATAATAGTAAATCATAATAATTTAACTCAGTACAGATATACCTCAGACAACTGGTTAATAATCTTTCAGTGAGTGCACGGTCTGCTTGGAAGCCTCCGCAGTACCATCTGTCGGCAGGTGGAGGATAGTGGTAGAGTGGGTAACGTCACACATATAATTTATCGGCATGTAATAATTTGCCATCACGTAGTTTTACATGTAGTTTTCCACCCTTCTTTACTTCAATGGTTTCAACTCTTCATCCTATGTGAATCTCCAAGCCCCAGTTGGAGACAACTATTCCGCTACAGCCTGCATACCACTGAAAACATACATTGTAACATAACAATTAAGCCGCCGAGATAAATAATGCATTTTGCAAAAATGGAAGTAAACATATGTTTCTAGGTGACGCCGGAGACAATAGCCAGAAGTGCTGGATAATTAAGTAAACAATAGGAAAGAGCGAGAGTCGAGGAGTTGTGTGCTAGACGCGGTGGTGTGGAGACGCAAAAGTGACGCGTGCATAAGAAAGGGCATTATTTGTGAGCTAGTTGGTGTCTGTAAGGTTGAATAAGTATTCGTGAGGGATGAGATATTGTTGGTGTTGTCGTGTTGCGTCTGTTTTGATGGAAGAAGTGGCTTGAAAGAAAAGAAAGTGTAAAAGTGTATGGCCTGTTAAGTGCGAGCCTGAAGAGAAGTGTATTATGTTTGTCTGTGTTTGATAAATTTTAAGTGCATTTCGTGAGGGCCATTTCTTATGTTGTGCATGTTTAGTGTAATAATTGTGTGTGATTTATAATACGTAAGGGAGTATATTACAACATGCACATACAATGTGCAAAATTATGGATATCCAAAGCTTCCTTAACTAATTGGTACCAATAGCCTAATGGTCCCAATGTTTTGAAGTTCAGTTTCAGATTTTTATCCCGATAGTCTCAATTGATTAGAAATGGATAGTTCATAAACAAATTTGAAAGATACTTTCATACGACTAAATTTAAAATGTAACGGTTAAACTAAAAAATGTAGTTGTTTGAAGTTAATAACATTATATTCTGTTAAATACCAAGCCGTTAACATTATCTGCTTCTCAAGCGTAAAGAACTACTGATATACGTACTACCTTTAGAGAATTCCATATCACACCAAGTACAGACAGGGGCGGACTTCGTCGGGGGGCCACCCCTGTTTGCACCCCGAACCCTCTCCACCGCAGCACGACGCAATACCAAGAGCAGAGTTTAGGGCGGGGGCGAGTTGGAGTGGGGGATCACGCTTCACGAGAGTCACGTCCGGAGTGGCGCGTTGAGAGCGGCACTCATTTGTTTCCATCGCATTGGATCTTGGGAAGGTGTCACTCGGCCGGAAGCACTACTCCTTCCAAAGGGATACCGAACAGGTGCAGTGCAAGGAAGGGGAAGTCTGGCGCTGAGAGAGAATTCCACTCACGAATCACGAATCATACATTCACGACCAATCCCACCGAAAAGGGATAGAATGAAACGGAGGATCAGAGATAATGATCGTTGAATCCAGTTTGAAATATCGACTGTGACACACTGTATGACTACAATACACTGGCTATACATCGATATGACGATATCTCGATATGACGAAGTCCCGATATAACGGTATCGCGATATCAACAGATATCACAACATTTCATATTTATAACGCGAAGCCGATATATTGACCATTTTGCGATATCACCTCGATATTGTAGTGCGATATTCAAAATGACATACCGCACACCCCTTTCAGATAGCTTGCCTTCATTGGGAAATCACGTAACGTTTTTCCTACCATCTGCATGATTAGAGGCGGAGGATGAAGAGCAGCCTATATGAATACCGCGAGTTGTCGAAACATTAAAATCGTTTCAGGAGGCAAAAACGTTTCAAAATAAATAAAACTGGCTAAGTCATATTAAAAAAAACTTCCGTAATTATTGATAACTTCGGTGGAGTTTTGAGGATTTCAAACCAAATGTACGAGGCATGTTTTTTAAGTAAGTACCTTTTTGATACACAAAAAAAACAAGTTAACTTTTTGTAACAATTTTATTTTTACAGGAAAGCCCACACTTTTATCTACTTTTCTACATAATTTCCACCAATATTACGACATTTATCGTATCGAACAACTAGCTTTTGTATTCCCTCGTCGTAGAAGCTTGCCGCCTGATTACATAGACACTGCAACACGGCCGTTTGGAAACTGTCATCGTCATCGTGATGATGACCCCGCCGGGGCAATTTGGCTTAATAAATCTACATCTACATAATACCCTGCAAGCCACCACAAGGGTGTGTGGCAGGGGGTGATTGCTCACCAAACATGCACTACATATCATGCATAAAAAAGGAATGGTATTAATATAGTAGTCAGAACTACACTATTTAAAAAAGATAGAAATTGCAAAGAAAACATGCAAAAACATTCTGTTAGTAGGGTTAGCTTTAAGTACTCATACCAACATGCAGCTACCAATGCTATTCATTGCTACTCTCCGATAGGACATATTTACCGTTATTCGTATCTCTAATTGTGCGAGGGAAAAATGACATTTTGAATCGGTCAGTTCGGCAATCAATTTCTCTAACTTTATGATTATGGTCCAGTCTGCCATAGTAAGTTGGGGTTCGTAAAATATTTTTAACATCATCACTGAAAATATTGCCTTGGAATTTGTGTAAGAGATTAAGTCTAAATTTCAACCTGCGATCTGACAATGATTCCCATTTCAATTCATTTAATAGACTGGTTACGCTAATATAATTATCGTATCGTCCCTTTACAAATCTTGCCAATCTTCGCTGCACACGTTCAAGTTCATTACT